>OY728138.1:1801143380-1803643380 GCA_963277665.1 Viscum album
ATTAAATGATTATGTATGGTATAAATAAAAAATTTACCTAGTGTAATTCTATAAAATACGGTTTAATTGTCATTGATCAATAAAAAATCATTAAAATATATTTAGAAACATTCATGATAAAAGTATTATTTTCTTTTGGAATATATAATTTTTAGAGAATATATTTCATAAAATTATTTAAAAATATTTTTCATTGAAAATATAATTTAGAAAATATAAATGAAACCTTTAAACATTTACATTTCATGATAGTCTGAATTTATAAACATTTAATACATGTTAAAACAACAATTCCATTCATATTTTCAGTAAAATACAATCATTCTTTTTTTTTAAAATGACAGGAAAATACATTTGAAAAAAAAAATTAAAATACAATAATTGGTTAAAATACCATCACTAAATCATTTATATAATGTGATTTTTTTAATATTAGAATAAAATATGGTTTTAGATGAAACGGGGGGTCTGAGTCAAGTGTTTAATGTAGTCGAATATTAGTAAAATACAATTTCTCATAAATTATTAATACCAATGTGTAGAAAAATGATACTACTATTTGGAAACATCATAAATTAATATTGTATATTAAAAATGAATTGGTTTACTATATAACGATAAAAGTATTTCCATCAATAGAAATTAAATCTTATATATCCCTGATTAAAATGAGATTGTGAAATAACCCCTAACTATGATTGTAACTTTATTGTGAAAATTAATTAATGATTTGTCAATGTGTATAAAATAAAATTAAAAATAAAACAAGTTGAAATATGACATAATAAAATAAAAATTTATTATAGTCATAAACTTATTATATCACATGAAAATAAAAATTAACATTACCAAACCAAAGGAAATTGATTTAAGTATTTTCTACCACTTGAAATAATTTTTCAAATACCATATGATGAATAATTCAGATGTAAATTTAAAATACAATTAATTATTATAAAATTGTGAAAATAAATGTAAAATTGTATGTATATAAACCATATAAAATATAAATAAGAATCTGTGAAGGAAGATTGAAACACACCGAGTTTTTCTGAATTATTATTTTTAAATAAATATTAATTACTTGATATCTTGAATTACATGATACACCAAATTAATCATTATTTATTACAAATAACTTGTTAATATTGTGATATATAAAACACTGAGTTTAGAATGCAATATATTCATCACTTTTTTCTTGTGTTATATGAAATACAATGTTTAGATTATGTTATATAAAACACCAAGCTTAGCTTTCCTTACATACAACACAATATTTATACAAAATTCGATTTATTACTAAACTATTATTGTATTTATCACCTAGCCATGGGAATGGTAGGTGTTAATATTGTTATCTAAAATTTGAAAATAGGGTTTATTCATGTTTATAAAATTAATTGTTTTGTAACCAATTATTTATAAATGAAATGAATAGCTATTTAACAATAAAAAAATTTGTTTTCTAGAAAAACAATTTTCTTGTAAAGAACATGGTTTATGTGACTAATTATGAAAAAAAAATTAATAATTATTTTAATTAAATTTATATTACACTAAATAAACTATTTAACAATCATATTAAATGTTTTTTGGACAATACATAATAATAAAATCAAATTTTATACATAAAAAATGTATTTTTCAAAAATATAGTTTCAAAAAAAAATTAATGATGCACTTATTTTAATTATAAATATTAAAAATTATATAAATTCTACTAGATAAAATAAATATTTTTTTATTTATTTCTTTCAAAATTATATTAGGTTGCAGTTTTTGGATTTTCTGAAAAATATTCTATTTTTAAAAAATAGTGATAAATATTGACTTTTATGGAAAACTGCATTTTCAGTTAATTTATATCTAATTTATATATATATATATATATATATTTAATATATTTTATATTAAAAATATTTAAATAATAAAAAATATAAAAATAAGATTATTATAATCTATTTCACATTAAAATTAGATATAGAACCACGTCAAACATTTGAAATTTTCACTTTAAAAACTAGCTTTCTCGTCATGTCAGTGGGATTCATTTGATATAACCGTCTGAAAATTCTGAGAATTTAAATATAAAAAATTGATTAAATATTTTGAATCAAAATAATTTATAATTTCAAATATAACCATCTTAATTTTTTACCACAATTATTTTTGAATGATAATGAAATTAATTATAGCATTTAAGATTAAAATGAGTTTACGTAGTGGTTAATCATAGATTATAAGGCTTAAAACTTATTACAAACATGTAGAATGATATGTTCATAGACATATTTAGTCCTTAAACATTAATACATATTTTTTTATTTATTGAAGCCTTTGATAGGAATAAAATTGGGTACACCTAACTTTCTTTTCAAAATTCCAGATGTGTCTTTTCATATTACTTGTAAAAGTCATACGCATATCCTCTACACATAACAAGCTAAAACAATATGGGATTTTCTTTAAACTACCCAAATAACTTCTCCACTTCCCCCATTCATCTTATAACTCTTCCATTGTTCTGAAATCCATCCATGGAAGTCCTTCAGTGAAAATAAAAAGAAGATCCTTATATAATATGTAACATCCGTAAATGAATTTTTTTTGTTTTAATTCATCCTCAATCCCCTTTAGTTATTTTTTGATAATAAAAATGTAATATACTTAGTATAATATATATACTAAGATGTTGTTATGGGATTGTTAAAATGAAAAACATAACACAGTTCCATCAAATAGGATACACAATAATCATTTTTGTGTTTAATAGACTGCCACCTCATAAACCAATATCATTATTTCTTCCATTAAATTATTTCAAGGTTAGTAATAATTATGGATTTATAGATTATATAAGATATATATCATGTTTAAAATTATATTATTTTTTTATAATTGTTATATCCCTTATACATTAATGATTTCCTTTTTATGAAAATATGATAATGTCATTCATGTGTATGATAGACTAACATATCATGACACGATGTGATTCATTAACACTTCACACGAAATGTATTAAGAATGGTTATAATAGTCATATGTAGTATCTATGATTTAATAATTATAATTTAATGATAATATATATATATATATAATTTATTTTACTTTTTTAATATGCGATGAAAATGAAATGAACATTCACACATACGTAGGGAAAACCATCTCCATGAACGATGTATTTAATTTCTTTATTATATATATTATTTATTATAATAAATAAATGTAAAATAAATATATATTATATTTATATCATGTTTTGTATTATTACCATTTTGAAATCATGATCATAGTTAGGGGATAAAACTAAAAAGTCAAAACATATCCAATAAGTAAAGCAGTTATTACCCGAAACATAACTTTAACATATAATTGTTGATAAATATGGAATATAAAGTCACAATAAAATATTAGATAATAATTTATATATGATTTTCATTTATTTGTATGACATTATTATATTTATTATACATGTGGTATGAATGTGTATTAATGAAGTTAATACTTAAAGTAATAGGATTTCAGGTGTTACTTTTATTTCGGCGAGACTAAATCATTATTCACCACACATTTCATTTCTATGTTTTATATACTAACCTATGAAATTTTATACCAGGAATTTTTTTATTTAAAAATATTAAAATTTTCAATTGGTGAAATTATTTAATGGGACTTAGGATTCAAAATTTACTCATGTTTTAATGAGTTTCCCTTTCATATTTACATATATGAGACATGTTTCATATTCACCACCTATTTATTTTATATGGTGTTAATTTATACCAAGAATGAATTTAATGATTAATATATATAAAATTATTGGTATTTAAATATTTGTTTTAGGATTTCAATTTTATGGGGGTTAGGATTAATTTTTTAACAAATATGTAAATGAATCATGTATCAATTTTCCTTCTTTGGAAAAAATGCTATGTTATGCATCTATATTCTTTTACGAGGTCAATATATTTCAACTTTGATATGTTATGTCATAAATATACTTGTGTTGATGATATTTTAATCTTTTTTAATGTTATTATTTCATAGCACATTTGATTCAATGTTACAAAGTGGTAATAGTTTATTAATCCAACCTTATTGTTTATCATGTTTGATTGTGATTATTCCTCCATTAATGAAATATTGAGATCGATAAATAATGGATTATAATTAATTTTCATATAAAATATATTTTCATGATATTTTTATATAATTGTACCATTTTACCACTCATTGGTACTGAAGATAATGAATAAAATGTTTTTAAGAATATTCAACCTTATTTCATAGTTCGATCGGAACTCCATTTTATTTAAAAATCATGTTTTAATGAAATTACATCAAATAATTTTAAATGATATTTTATAATCATTTTTTAGGAAATTTTTGATAATTCTTGTTTATTTTTTTATAAAATTTAAATGATTTTCAAAACCTCTTTTATATGTTTTCGAGTTATTTTAAATGAAAATGGTTAACAAAATGTCTTATGATTTGAAAATAGTTTTTCAAAGGGGAATGAATATTTTCATACAAAAATGCATTTAATTATCTTTATTGATTATTTAAAAAAATCATTGTGGTTTTGAAAAAAAATTATTTTGAAAATATATATTTCCCATTTTTTTTGCAAATAATATTTATTTTCCATAAGAAACAATATACATGGAATTTCCATATCCTTCTCAATATATGGACACACCCTCTGATATAGTTTATTATTTACATGGTATTTGATACAATGATACCATTCTAATTTTTTCTATGATTGGAATATTTTTGAGATGAGATTTTTTTATGAAACATGTTTCTCTACAATGGGTTATACCATGATAAAATTCTTAATAAATACTATTCTTTTTAGAGTTTATTATGTAATGAAATGAATATGAAACCTATTTATTATCCACATATTATGAAATGGTGAAATTATTATGACAAACATTTCACTTTATAGGTTATGATATATAAAATGTTTATGATATTGTTTCCCATGAATGAAATATTTCAATTATTAATTTGTAGGGCCTATATATCCATCCACACATTGTGTAAATATTAATATCTCATCTGATAGACAAGGCTGGAATAACCTGTGAACTCAGTTTAGTAACACATGGATGGAATATAATGTTATATGGGTTTATTAATAAAATTTTGGAATAAGTTGTGTACCCAATTCAGTAAATTATTTCTCCTTCTCTGATAGTCTTGGAAATTAGCCTTGGCTTATATGGAAATAATTTTACATGATTATGTATATTTCTAAATTCCATGCATTATTCCTATGTTATGATCTCATTTATTATTCACCCAATTCCGTAATTAAGCATTTATTATAATGTTATAATCTTTACATCATTAATCATGTGTATAATCTTTTATATAAAGGGTATTATCATAATATGTTATTCTCATTTTATCATACCCTTATATTCATTTTATGTATATATGTTTTCTTTTTTTCTTTTTTAAGAATTTGAACTCACAATTTATCATGTTTTCCATCTACAATTTATTATGAAATATTTAATTTAAGATTATTAACTTGTATGATAATTGTGGGAAACACTTATGATCATTCACCATGTTAAAAAATTATTTTACTTATTTACAAAGAAAATTAACAATTACAGTCCATGGATAAGTACTTGTGTAATGATTTGAATGTTAATAAAAAATTATATAATATAAATGAATGTTATTACAAGTAAATTATAGCTGTCATGAAATGTAATGTTTTATTACCCTATGTAATCTAGGATGAGAAACCATTATTTTCAATAATTAGGATATTTATATAGATTTTTATATGGATATCATCTACTACAATTCCATGGATGATTCACAGTTTAAGAAAAATTCCTATAATTTTGGTAAAGCATTGAGATTTTGGTATCAAAGAAATTAAATCCCTATATAGATAATATAATTTTATGTTACTGTACAATATATTATCATTGTTTTAAAAACAAGGAAAACACTATATAGATCTTAAATGCATTATGAACTACTGGATTATAATGGGTCTTGATACACACCAAGTTCGACACTCCTAGGGGATATAATTTTTAAATTCATAAAATCATTATGAACAATCATGATGGATTTTAACAGATAATGATAATGGTTGACCAAGATTAATCCTAAGGTGACATTGATTTAAAATAAAGTATCATAATTTAGATATATTATAGGTAACATTTCTTGTCTTTTTACTTTTATACAATGATTAGGTTTAATTTTGGATTAAATAAATGGAAGGAAATAGAATGGAATTGGTTCAAATTGAATGTGACAGATAAATTTTTAATGATAAATCAAATGTTATAATGATTGGTGTGATGGAAGATGAGACTTTTCCTCATCATTTTTCATAGAACATGAATAGGAATGTAAATCGTAACCAATTATTGGACTCTCCAAATAAAATAAGGATAGAGTTCGAATAATAGAGACTATACAGAAAAGAATATTCAGTTTCCTATATGTCAAGAATGTTTGAAGGAAGGACCATGGGAATAACCTAGAGGAATGGGAAGCTGTTTTGAATCTGGGGAAGAAAGAGACAAAGAAATTATCTATAAATGAAAATTAAAAGTATAGTTTACAAGATGGATGTGAATAATGGAATCTCAAATATATCATTGATTTTTGATTTCAATTAACAAGGAAATTATAGGGAATTATGAAAATAAATTCCCAAAAGATAAACTATTTGAAGAAAATCAGCAATAACGTATTATTAATAGGTTAATATATGATGACAAGTGGGCTACAAATGATATGTGAAAACAATTTATTATTAAATAATAAGATGAAAAATGCTTGTTAATTGTTTGAGATGACTGTTGGTTGAATGATATTTTTAATAATTTGAATTTAAAGACATTTTTATATGATATTTTTTAATAAATAAGGACTGTTCTATAGTTTTTTTTATTAAGGATCTGAATAAGTTTGGATTTAATAGAAATGTTATTTTTTATTAAAGACAAAAGATTATTTGAAGGTACCCCATAATTTTTTTATGATTTTGAGAGAGGGTTGTTTTGTTTGGATAAATATATATTGGATAAGATTAAAGTAAATTGGATAGTACTGAATACTTTGGAATTAGATTATTTATTTTTGAAAAAAAATCATATACAGTCATTGATAGAGTTTACAACATTCATTGATTTAAGGTATATATCCAATATTATGTGTTATATGGAGTAGAAGATCATAAATGTTTTCAACAATGTTTTATATTAATTTAGGTTATTAAAATGTTTCTATAGGAAATAGGATGTAGGTATTCACATATCTGGTATTCACATATTTAGTATATTCTTATATGTGGAAACTTGGTTAGATGTTACTTTGATTAATCATTATATTTCCAACATACCCATTTTAAAAGGATTATTTGTTATTAATTTTTATTATATGTGTTTCTTTAAAATAAATATTAATGTATTAAAAATGTATGTACATCAAAGACATTGAGGTCAATATTCTTTTTATAGTGGGTATAAAGTGACACATATAGTGTATATGAATTAATTTTCATCAAATAAATTAAAAACCATTGATCGCTTACATTACACTCTACACCATATTATGTTTTATTTATAAAAAATAAAATTTTAAGCACTCACTAGATGAAAATTATAATTTAGAATGTATTCTACAAAATAATGATTTTGGAATTTATTACATTCAATACAGAGTTTATATTGAGTCCCACTCATTACTCGTAACACCATGTTTTAATGAAACATGATCTATTCTTAAAATATTGTTATAATAATCACCTAGATGTGAGAATGGAAGGTATGAAAATGATTAAATAAATAATGAATATATTTTCTACTCTTGTTTTGAAATATAATTCATTGGTAACAAACTAATAAGAACTTAAAGTAATACCTACCTGAAAGTAAAAATAATTGACTTCTAAAAGAACTATTTTTCTATTGAAAAAAATTATTAATTATTATATATATATATATATTAAATTAAATGATCTATTTAGCATTCATCTTATGTGTTTTAAAGACAATTGAAAAGAAAAAAAATCTTATTTTACGCAAAAAAGGTCTATTTTTCTAAAAGGTGGTTTTAGCACCTTTTTAATGGAATAACAATATTAAATTTATTAATTTAAATTTTATTAGTTATATTTTGTAAAAATTAAATTAATTTTTGAAATAGTAATGTTGAAATTATGTAGAAATGATGTTTTTTTATTTTTATGAAAAGTATCACTTTTTGATTAGTTGTGAAAAATAATGAATTTTAATGATAAAATTCTAATTATATTAATTTATTTATAAAGTTAAATTATATTATATATTGGATTTAATGTATAATTATATCAAATATAAAAATATTAATCCAATTTATGTAATTTTATTTTATTTCAAATTGAAATTTGATATGAAATTGAATCAATCTTTTGAAATTTTCTCATAAAACCTAGAATTATCATCACATATGTGGGATTATTTTTAATTAAATTTATGCCACTTATGTGAATTTAATTTTAAAAAGTAATCATTAAATTGTTGGAGTCAATATAAATTTGAATTTATTATAATTAAAACTTAATTTTTGACCATAATGGTTAGTGAATGAAGTTAATATTAATTACGTTGGTTTTGAAAAAATGAGTATACATAGTGGATTAACATAGATTATAAGGTGTTTTAGGACCCTAAACAATTCAAAATTTTATTTTATAGAAATATTTACTCATTACCGATTCATGGATAGAATATTTTTCATTGTTTAAGCATTTAGTTAAGTATAAATGGGGGTACAACATACATTAATTTCAAAAATTCCATGTATGTCATCTCTGTCACTTATAAAAGGCCTGCATATCACTCATTAGAAAACCATGTATTTGTAAAAACACTAAAAATAATCATCTATAATTTCCTCCCTTAATCTTATAATTCATTCATTGTGAAGAAATTCAACTATTGATGTCCTTTAGTTCAAACCAGAAAGAGATACTCAAATAAGTGGTAACATTGAATGACTAAAGTTTTTACTTTATTGTTTCCTCTAAACAATTAAATTATTATTATATCATGATTATATAATAACAATTTAATATTAAATATACTAATATGGTGTTATGTTAATGTTATGAACTATAAATTCATGAAATTCCATCAAAAGTGACATGCAATCATCATCGGTGTGTATTGTAGACTTTCTCCTCACAAAGTTATGTAAGTATTTCAGCTATTACCACATTTCAAGGTTGGGAACAATTATGTATTTATTAATTAAATAGTCTACATATTATTTTTATTTTATTATATTTATTATATATTTTTCATATCCCAAATAATTTCATTGATTCCATTTTTTGGGAATATGATAACTTCATTCATGTTTACTGTGTTATACCACCTCGTGAAGTGAAGTGATTCATTCACGCATCACATGGACTTTATTTAGGATGTGTAGAACAAAAATAAGATATATATATATATATAATATAAATTCATCGTTAATGGGAATAAATATATATATATATATCATTAATTTTTCATTCTTTCGATAAGGAATAAAATGGAAATAGTGTTCATGCGTATGTACGACCTATTATCTCCATGAATAGTGTGTTTAATTTTATATTTCTATAATTTTTATAATATTATAAGTATGTATATAATTTATATAATTCATATTTATTTAATTTTTAAAATTATGGAAATTAGGATATCATGAGAAAATTTAATGGACTAATAATAACAAGTTAAAAGATATACGAAAAATAAATCAGTTATTACTTCAAAGGTAACTTTAGCATGAGATGGTTAACTAAAGTGTAATATAATGTAATAATAAAATTATATATGATAATATATATATTAATATGGTAAATTTATATTTTTATAATAAACCTATATAAATTATACATGATTTTTTAACGTGTAAAATGGATTTTAAGATATACTGCAAGGGGATTTCCTGTCTCACATTTACCTCTATGAGACATATGTATTATTCAACAATGATTTATTTTTTTTTCATTTATATCCTTCATTATTACATGTTTTATACTTAAATTACTTTATTACATGATATTATACCATTCAATTTATGTTCTTCATTCACTGTGATCATGATTCAAGAGTTACTCATTTTAAATGGGATTTTGTCTCACTTTTTTACTTACATGTGTTGAAAGTCACATTCACAACCTCTTAATTTTATGTTGTGTTTTTACTAAAAAATAATGTCTCTTATTATTCTTATAATTATTATTATTTGTATTTATATATCCATTTTTTCTTGTCTCTATCATGCAGTTTATCATTCAGAAGTTACCAAATCAGAAATGGAATTTAGTCCCAATTTTCCTTCTTGGAGACCCATGTTATGTTATGATTTTACATTATTTCATATGGTGTATATAATACCCCTTTTACATGTTATAACATTAATATTATTCTATTAATATTATTTTTTACATTGTGAAATGTTTTTCATTTATGTGTATTTAGAATCAATGTTACCAAAAATGTAAGAGTTTATTGCTACAATAACATCGTTTAGTAGGATTGGGTATGATTATGCATCACATGATGAAATACTATGATTTTTAAATCAATAATTATCATGATATTTATCATCCTATTGTAATATATGATATATTAATTTAGCGGTACTAGTTTCCCACTCCTTTGTACTTTAGATAATTAAGGATTTGTTTTCATAAAAAGCTAACCATATTTCTGTATTCTTTTAGAAATTTGATGTATTCAAAAACCATGTTTTCAAAAAAAAAATCAGATTTTTTTAAAATGATATATTAATATCATTTTCATTTAAATTTATTTTAAATCATTTTATTTTTTATAAATTTTATAAAATCATCTTCATGACTTCTTATATATGTTTTTAGGTTCATTTTCAATGAATCGTTTTTTCAAAGTGTTTTCAGGTAAAAAATATTTTTTAAAATAAGAAAGGATAATTTCATCTAATAATGTTTTAAATGTATTTTATTTCTTAATTAATATGTTTTTATTATTTTTTTAAATGTAATTTGAAAATTTTTTATGTCCTAAAATGTAACGTTCAAAAAGGTAAACTAATTTTAGAAATAATCCTTATGGTCATTAAAAATAATTATCATTATTATATGAAATCATTTGATATATTTTAATCTTTCCGAGGGATATGATCAAATGACTATAATCTTATTCATTCTTAGAATGGTTGATGTTTAAGATGAGATGTTGTTTGGAAACCCAGTTCTATTTTACAGGTTACAACATGATAAATTTCTTATACACCACTCTACTTTTCATGAGTTGTTATATAATGAAATGATTAATAAAATTATATATTTTCCATAGGGTATGATTTGATTACATTTTTATTATACACATTTTATATCATGGGTTATGATACGATTAATGTTTATGATCATGTGATATATGTAGGTTTGATATCATTATGTGGTGGGTGAGACCTTTATCCACCACTAAAGTATTGGGAAATGATATATATATATATATGATGAGATATACTTTCAAAGAACATGGATTGAAAACTGTTTATTAATAAATTGTTGGAAAGTTATGTGAAGTTGGTCCATTAATAAAAGTCTAGAATAGAGTGTGTACTAGGTTTAGTAAAGGCCTTTTCCCTTAATTTTATTGGGGAATTGATATTTGACAAATAAATATATTGTCTTAGATGCATATTTTTGTTACACAATTCAGTTTTAACTTCCTATATTTTGCTATCATGGATTATGATCTGAATTCAATAATGATGCATTTCTTATGATATTACAATCAATACATATCGACACATTTGTAAGATCTTTGATATGTAGGGTATGGTTTTTAAATATGATGTGCATGGTCCAATTCCTTGATGTTCATGTTATGATTTGTTTTCATGTTTATTTACCCTTAATGATCATTTTATCTCACCATATCTAATGTTTCCTTTTCTGTTGTTATGAAGAAAATGTTATGAAGGAGTAAAAAAATGACACTATCATTTTGGAAAACATTGATAATATTTCACTAAGTGGGAAGATTGTGTTCAATATTTCCAAATACAAAAAAATCTTACGGTCATCAGTCATGTAATTTTTTAATGTTTCTAAAATTCATCAAAAAAATTAATATCTTTTTATGTTAATCATGGGTCATTATAGAAATTGGGATGTAGTTATTTTCCACTTTGTAACTTTCATGAGAACTTCCATCAGATGAAATAATCCAAATTAAAACATAAAATGACATAAATTATTTATAAAATATAGGAATAACCTTTCAAAGTCATTTTATATTTACTATATAAGAGAAATTAGGTGGACTACATTTAATAATGTGTGAATTAAAGGAAATTGAGATGATGTCCCTTACCACTTGGTAATGCTCTTGTAATTTCTCTTAAATTAAAAAAGACTGATTGAATATTAAAATAAAATCATGCATGAATGATTCATGATATTAAATGTAAAATGGATGTTATTTACAATATAAAAATGAAATTAGTTTCACATTAATAGAATATTCCTCTGTGAATAGAACTTGAGATGGATTCGCTTGCCTTATGCTTCCTTCTTGTTGGGCATGATTTATCCTCAATTATAATGGTTTTAATATTGTGTTAAATTAATACCATAACCATTTATATATATTTAATATTATATATATTCCCCTTATATAATTTTACCAACCATTTTTAATAATATTTAATTATTTTCATTGTTGCATGTGTTAATTTCTATGTTTCTCGTATGTGTTTAGTCTTCAATTATAACGACCCATACTTTACATACATGGTTAATACTTCAAAATTGAATCATAATTATTACAACATATAACAAAACCATGAAAGGACCGTATAAGTATAGTGTCTTTAGAAACTGGGAAACATAAACAACTGGGTCATAAAGCGTCTACACTGTCTCCCATTTATTTCATCATATCTATATTTCCTTTTGGCATATCTTACTTAATAACCTTCTTCCTGACTTGGGGAAAGAAAAAATACAAAATGGTGATCTCAAATTCTCAGTAAGGTTAACCAAAAAAAATATTAATCACATCATATTCATAAGAACATATCATTTTGGAATTCTTAACCTGCAAAAGAGATCATAATTTCATAAAATGGGATTAATCATAGTAGTGAAATGTAATCCCAATAATCATAACGTAAAACATGATGATTTTTGGAATACACACATAATCATAGAGAATCATTTCTGATTTTCCAAGACTCATTTCCAAGACTATCTTAGCGGACAAAGTCCATTTCTGAACCGAGTTCATTCCTCATTTCAGTCCTATTTCACTGAACCAGTTTAACCGGCCATTCCAGCAATGTCTATCTCATGAGATAAAAAATATTTACCCAATGTATTAGAGGGAGATATAGGTCCCATCCATCTCATAATGATACCATTATTATGTGTGCCACAAAATCATAAACCATACATCATAGCATAACCCATTTATTAAAAATGGGATTCTTAAACATCATGACATCATAAAAAAATAAGATAAAGGAATTCATAAAAATAATTCCATCACAACATAATAAAATCAATGTAATAATAGGGATATAAATAGAACCCTTTATTATATTAGATGGAAAATAATTTTGATAAAACACTTGAACTCCATTCTTGAGGAAAATATCCTTTCTACTTCAAAAACACTTTTCCTTTCTTAACATGTCATACAATTCTAAACTAAAAGATGTTGATTAAAAATAAACATGAAAACATGAAAAGTAAGCTTCTTGGAAATAATTTTTTAAAAATCCATTCATGCCGTATAAGTTTAAAAAAACATTCTTCTCTTACTTTTGTCAGAAACGTCAAAAAGTACATCGTACGAAAAACAAAAAAAAGATTCATTTCATATCTTTTACTAAAAACACAACGAATGGTAAAATTGGATTTAAACAATTGTAGGTGGTTGGAAATAGAATTAAATATTGAGGAAACATGTATGTGGATGATAAAATACACCCCTGTAAATTCAAAATTATAAACAATCTCGGATAAAAATGAGATTGTGATATTTCCCTTACCTTTGGTCTGATTTGCTTCGTAAGTGTCTGAACCGCCTGTATAATGATTTAAATAATGTCATTGAATTATTCCAGAATCATAATCATAATCATTGTTATGATATCATATATAGTCATATTCTTAGCTTATTATTAGTAATATTTCATTGCTACTTGTTATTTGGGTGTTTATTACTTTTTGTTATTATGCGTGTTTTGTCGAATAAATTCTTATTTTTTTTAGGTTATAGATACCTAATTTTCAGAATTGTATTAGTGTAATATATATCGTATTTATTCACTAAATTTATTTATGTAATCATTATGCAATGAAAATCATGTAGAACGAGTCGCATCACATCGTGGAGATGCTATTCCGTACATACACACGAGCAATGATATCATTCCCATGATCGTGCAATTGTATTGGAGTGTATGTATAATATTTCAGAATAAATATCACTTTACAATAATCATATATATTCATTCTTTACACCATTATACCCATCCAAGTAAGGTGGTGGTGGAAAATAGATTACACCACGGCGTGGAGACGGTATTCTGTTCGTACGCACGCGTGGTGATTTCATTTTCCATAGGATGGATAGATGGTGAAATATGGTTGTTTCATACATATAATAACATATCCATATATGAGTGATACTGATGAAATTAATTCATAATGAAACAACTAATGAAGAAGAAGTGAAAGAAGAAATAAAGTTGAAAGTATCGGTAACGGACATTACCTCTTCTTTAAAGCACTTCTTTGAGACCTCCTTTTAGGGAACTAAAATTGGACATTGAAGAATACCATGAACTATAGTATGTTTCTAGGGAAGTGTATAGGATAAATTGGCAGGGGTTGGATGATCTTAAAGGCTCAAAGTCGTGTTAGGAAGAGAGGGAGGAGGTGCCCTTTTATAAGGGAGGAGAAGGGCACCTTTGGAAGAACTAAAACTATTATTTTATTATAAATCCATATTCGAAATTAAATACCTCCAAATAGATTTATTTAAAATCTAAGGTTGGGATGGGTAGAAATTCTCTCATCTAATAGAATTTGGACATGTTTAGTTCACTATTTTAACCTTATCATTTAGATTTAACTTTAAGTTAGATAATTTTACTTTTACCGTGTCTTTTTGTGTTCTTACCCTATAAGGTTAATAAACATACTATAATAAACCAAAAGAACCCCAAGTGGTTTATTATTAATATATATAAACCTATATAAGTAATTTTTCCTAACCTTATATTTTTAGTAATAAAATAACAATTAATAATATAATATTTGTTTTAAAAACTATTTTATGTAATTTTT
Organism: Viscum album; assembly: GCA_963277665.1. Lineage (NCBI taxonomy): Eukaryota > Viridiplantae > Streptophyta > Magnoliopsida > Santalales > Viscaceae > Viscum > Viscum album. Next base: position 1,801,158,766 of record OY728138.1, read on the forward strand.
GACACTATTTAGTAATTGATTTTTGTAAAAATTATAACAGAATGATTAGTTCGAAAAAAGTTAATTTTATAAATACTAACATGTCATATTAACCTATAAAATTATTTTAATTCATAAAAAGTCTCAAATTACATTTATTTGGGTATTTATAACATCAATTATGTCAATATTTCATTAATAAGATAATTACTGCATCATCTTTGTGTCATAAATAAATTGAATTATTTAATGTTTAAAAATTACAAATAAACTACCATTATGTAGGAAATCTTATTAGATTTATAATGAATATTTATAGTCGAATTTATCTTATGAATAAACCTATATTAAAAATTATTTACTTATTAAACTTTGATTTTAACTATTTTAACCCTTCTTTAAATAAATTAATAATAAATGTCCTAATCTAATCCAAGTGGGACTAAATGGTCATATTTTATTCCTAAGGTTGTTTTTGGTCGAATTACCCTTATACAATAGAATTAGGACATGTGTTAGGGTAATAATAATATCATTTTTACCCTTAATTGCCCTATTTAATTTTAACCGTGGTAAATAAAAGTAAAAAGTTACTATTCACTATAAATTATTTTCTTCTCATTGAACCCCATTTTACTTACTAAAATCAACCTTGTCTCGTGGATTTTTGAAATTCCACTCATAGAGGCAGTAAAATTATGTTTTATGTAAATTTGCAAATTCTCTTAGGAGGTGGGTAAAAGACGGAGAAAAGTTCAATAAAATTTTTATATATCTAAAATTATTATAAAATTACTCCAATGAATTAAATTGAACTTATATAGGTATTATGTATCAATTTTGACCTAAAATAAATTTACATAAAATAAATAATTATTTAAATAAAAAGTCGGTTTTTAAATAGTAACCCAGTGTTTTCACTATTCATCAAAAAATGAAAGTTTCTAGAAAAATACCAAAATTTCACCCTAGGATAATTTCGATATTCCAAACCCAAAAACGAGGTCCATTTTGAAAACTAAAATTAAATTTTTTTGAAAAAGTGGTTATTTCTATTCATAATGGCTAGTTTTAATAATATTTTAATAGCATATCGTTGTTTAGTGAAACTCGGTACTGCGTATGATGCAAGGTATAAAGGAAGGTCATGATTGCGTGTAAATCAAGCCAAGCTAGTGTTATGTGTAGTGAAATATTCCTTTGATGATTTATATAAAATAAAAAGAAAATATATTTTATAAAAGTCTCGGGTGTTACATTCTACCCCCCATAAAATGAATTTCGCCCTCGAAATTCATCACTTGTAACAAACAGATGAGGATACCTCTCCCTCATCATATCCTCAAGCTCCCATGTAGCTTCTTATAATTTGTGTTTCCTCCATAAAATGTTCTCCAAGCGAGTGGTCTTGTTCGGTAGGAATTTTTCACTATGATCGAGAATCTCTATCGGCTGTTCTTCAAAAGAAAGATCTTGTTCCAGCGGTACAACTTCTGAGCTGAGTACATGTGAAGGATTGGGTATGTAAATTCTCTTGAGAGACACATGGAACACATCGTGAACTTGAGAGAGATTCAGTGGAAGTTCTAATCGGTATGCTACCTTCCCAACACGATCCAGTATTTCGAAAGGACCAATATACATACGGCTCAGCGTTCCCTTCTTTCCAAATCTCATTACTCTCTTCCAAGGAGATATTCGTAAAAACTCTTTAACACCCACTTAAAACTCTAAGTCATTTCTTCGGTTGTCGGCATAACTTTTTTGTCAACTCTGAGCTTCTCTTATGTGTTGTTGAATAGATCGGACATTTTCTACCATCTCATCAACCAGATCAGGTCAGAATTGCTTTCTTTCCCCAACTTCATCCCAGCAAGTTGGAGTCCCGCATTTCCTTTCATAGAGAGCTTCATAAGGAGCCATCTGAATACTGGAGTGAAAGTTATTATTATAAAAAAATTCCACTAAAGGAAGGTGTTGATCCCATGAAACTTTGAAATCCATAGAGCAAGCTCTCAACATATCTTCTAGAGTTTGAATTGTCCTCTCAGACTAACCATCGGTCTGAGGATGATAAGCAATGCTGAAACTCAACTCTGTATCTAGAGTATGCTGAAGACTATGCCAGAACTCTGAGTTAAACCTTGGATCCCGATTAGATATAATAGAAAGTGGTACTCCATGAAATCTTACCACTTCTTTTACATATATCCTGGAAAGCTGATCCAGATAGAAATCCTCTCTAATAGTAATGAAGTGTGCATACTTTGTAAGACTATCAACTATGACCCAGATAGCATTATTGCCTTTGGATGTTTTAGGAAGTCCCGTGACAAAGTCCATAGTGATGTTTTCCCATTTCCATTCGGGTATGGGTAATGGTTGTAACATCCCCTTAGACTTCTGTCTCTCAGCATTAACTTGCTGAAAAACCAAGCATCGAGAGACATATTCAGCAACATCTCCTTTCATGCCATCCCACCAGAAGTACTCTTTCAGGTCCCTATACTTCTTCGTGCTTCAAGGATGAATAGAGAATTAAGAACTATGTGCCTCATCCAGCAGCTCCTTCTTTAATTCGGGTAGGGGAGGAACACAAGCCCGATTCCTAATCTTTATTAGCCCATCACAATCAAGGTTGAATTCAGGAACATTTCTCACCTTCTTTTGTAACTCTACATCTTCTTTATATGCCTCTTTAATCTTAACATCTATAGATGGTTGATCATTCATTTGAGAAAGATACGATTTCCCCTTTCATTATAATTCCAAGATTCATCCTTTGTAAATCCATAAATATCGGATCTTTTGTGATCCTCATCATGGATAAACTGGTATGGTCTTGTCGACTTAATGCATCTTCCTCCATGTTTGCTTTCCCAGGGTGGTAATGAATTGAGCAGTCATAATCCTTAATCAGCTCCAACCATCTTCTTTGGGGCATATTCAGCTCCTTTTATGTGAAAATATACTTTAAACTTTTATTATCAGTATAAATGTCACACCATTATTCATAAAGATAATGCCTCCAAATCATTAATGCAAAGATTACCGCAGCTAACTCCAAATCATGAGTTGTGTAATTTTGCTCATGTATTTTCAACTGTCGTGAGGCATAATCTATCACCATATCATTTTGCATAAGAACACACCCCAATCCCTTCTTGGATGAGTCACTATAGATCACAAACCTTTCCCCACTACAAGGCAGTGTGAGCACAGGTGCACTGGATAACCGTATTTTCAACTCCTTGAAATTCTCTTCACATTCCTCCATCCAAACAAAGTTAACTCCTTTCCGAGTCAACCTGGTGAGTGGATTAGATAATCATGAAAAATATTTCAAAAAATGTCAATAATATCCAGCCAAACCAAGAAAACTTTGAATCTCAGTAACTGTTGTTGGTCTCGACTGTCCTTCGATAACCTCTATTTTTGCTGGATCCATAGATATCCCCTATTTTGAGATTATGTAACCCAAAAATGAAACTTTTTGAAGCCAAAATTCACACTTGGAAAATTTGGCATAATGCTTCTCCTTTCTCAGGGTCTTCAATATAATTCTCAAGTGATATTCATGTTCTTCGTTTCTCTTTGAATAAACAAGAATATCGACTATAAAGACTATGAAAAACTGATCAAGATAGTCTCTAAAGACTCTATTCATCAGATCCATGAAGATAGCAGGGGCATTAGTAAGACCAAATGGAATCACTATAAATTCATAGTGTCCATACCTTGTACGGAAAGCCGTCTTTGGTATATCCTCCCTTTTGAACCTTAATTGATGATACCCTGAATGAAGATCAGTCTTGGAAAATTATTGAGCTCCGCATAGTTGGTCAAATAAGTCATCAATGCACGGGAGAGGATATTTGTTCTTGATAGTGATCTTGTTAAGTTCTCAATAATCAATGCAGAGTCTTATTGATCCATCTATCTTCTTAACAAATAGAACTGGTGCTCCCTAAGGTGATGAACTAGGGCATCTGAACCCCTTATCAAGATTCTCTTAGAGTTTCTTCTTCAATTCCTACAACAAAATTGGGGCCACTCTATAAGGTGTCTTTGAAATAGGTAATGCAACCGATACAAGTTCTATTGAAAGCTCAACTTCACTATTTGGTGGAAGACCCGGAAATTCCTCCGGAAAGACATCATCAAACTCCCGTGCAATGGGAATATTCTTAATCCTGAGTTTCTCACCAACCATTTGAGAAAAATAACCTTCATTTAGTGGAATTAAGACCCATAAGATGGAATAAATTTCCATTAGAAGGTTATGTTCATCGTTGCATCGATAGATGATCAAAGATTGATCTGGAATATGAAATGTGACTTCCCTTCTTTGGAAATTGATATGAGATCCATATAGAGAATGCCAATCCATGCCAAGAATCACATCAAATTCCACTATAGGGAGGATCGCAAGATTTGCAGGAATCACTTTCCCACAAACGTCAATCGGAGAAGAATTATAAACTTTTGATGTGACTGTTGTGCCATTAGGGATTGTCACAGATAACTCAACATCTAATTGTTGAGGTAATACAGTGATACCCTTAGAAAATTCTTCAAAAATAAAGGATTGGGTGGATCCAAGTTCAGATAAAACATTTTCTACATTAGAGTGGATGGTAAGTGTACCTTTGACCACTTCATTATCATACACCACGTCACTAATAGAAATTGCATGTGACTTTCCATTGTATTTAGCCTTAGGATTTTGTTGACGTCGATCATCATCAACAACCCTTGGATTAAGGCATTGATTAGAATAATTCACAATTTACTTTCACTTGTAACATTGAAGTGTTGGAGGTTCACTCTGTGTAGCCTTTTCATTGTTCGCATCACTAGACATCTTCTTCCCATCATTATGGCATTCAAATTCTTGATGACCTTCCTTTCCACATTTGAAACATTTACTTGTCCTTTTAAGACAACTCCCTTCATGTTTTTTTCCACACTTTGATCATAAGGGAAAACTCATCTTCTTTTCAGTGTGCTCTTTAGATTTTCCTTTGAATTCCATTTTCCTCTTCTTATCAAACCCATATGACTGATGGGTTACTCCAATCTCCATATCATCTTTGAGAGCACATCGAACGATTTCCTCATAGCTATTGAAGTCCCTTATGGCTAATTCCCATCGAAGACTTGGTTTTACGCCACTAAGGAATCGATAGATCTTACTCTCAGGTTGGATAATAATACCAAAAGCATACCTTTCCAGTCCTGCAAAAGTTTCTTCATAGGTACCAACAGATTCATCATCCTTTTGCTTTAGTTCAAGAAACTCCTTCTCCATCTTTGTTCGGAGAATACGAGGGAAGTACTTATTGAAAAATAAGTTCTTGAACTCGTCCCATTCCATGGACTAAATTTCATCTTTTGGCCTCCTATTATTGATAAGATTCCACCATTGATCAACATCAGATACACTGCTAAGATGACATTATCATTTTCAGAACATTGAAGAACTGAAAATATCTTTTCAGTAGTACAAATCCATTGTTCAGCAACTAATGGATCTGTAGACCCGCTGAATGAAGGTGGAAGCTGCCTCATGAAGGATTCAACAAAAGCTTGCTCCTTCCTTTTCTCCTTTGGAAATCATGCATGATTCATAGCTTGACAAAGTTGTGTGAGCATGGGTACAAGATTTTTCATTCCAACTCCCATAACGTTTGGTTGCTCAGGGGGACAATCATTGCATTGCTCGTCGCATTCCACATTAACACGATTCCTTCGAGTTCCAGCCATTGACTAAAACCAAGAAGAATAGTGTGAGCAACACTAATTATAATAGGAAAACCACATAATCAAGAATAAAATTTCACACTTAAGGTCTTATCCTAGGTTATTCATGGCCATTTCTAAAACACTAAGATTGTGTTCTATGCTTAGAATTATCCTTAGGATTCTTACTAAGGATTTCACATCATAGTTTCCAAAGGTTGACTATTCCTTTCCTCTGATACCAAATATAACAACCCATACATTACATGAATGGTTAATAATTAAAAATTGAAGCATACTTATTACAACATATAACAAAACCATGAATGGACCATATAGGTATAGTGTCTTTAGATACTGGGAAACATAAACAACTTGTTCATAAATCGTCAACAATGTCTCCCATTTATTTCATTGTATCTATAGTCCATTTTGGCATATCTTACTTAATAACCTTCTTCCTGACCTGGGGATAGAAAACATACAAAAGGGTGAGCTCAAATGCTCAGTAAGGGTAAACAAAAGAAATATCAATCACATCATATTCATAAGAACATATCATTTTGGAAATCTTAACCTGAAAAAGGTATCATAATTTCATGACATGGGATAAATCATAGTAGTGAAATGTAATCCCAATAATCATAAAATAAAAAATGAAGCTTTGTGGCATACAAACATAATCATAGAGAATCATTTCTTATTAGTCAAGACTCATGGCCAAGACTATCTTTGCAGACAAAGTCTACTTCTGAACCGAGTTCATTCCTCGTTTCAGTCCCATTTCACTAAACCGGTTTAACCTGACGTTCCAGCCATGTATTTCTAATGAGATATAAAATCTTTAAACAATGCATTGGAGGGAGATATAGGTCCCACCCATCTCATAATGATACCATTATTATGTGTGCCACAAAATCATAAACCATACATCATAGCATAACCCATGTAATAAAAATGGGATTCTTAAACATCGTGACATCATAAAACAATAAGATAAAGGAATTCATAAAAATAATTTCATCACAACATAATAAAATCAATGTAATAATAGGGATAGAAACATAACCGTTTATTATCGTGGATGGAAAATAATTTTGATAAAACACTTGAACTCTATTCTTGAGGAAAATATCCTTTCTAATTCAAAAACACTTTTCCTTTCTTAACATGTCATACAATTCTAAACTAAAATAATTTGATCAAAAATAAACTTGAAAACTTATAAAGGAAGCTTCTTGGAAATAATGTTTTAAAAATCCATTCATGCTGTATAATTTTAAAAAAACATTCTTCTCTTACTTTTGTAGGAAACGTCAAATAGTACATCGTACGAAAAACGACAAAAGATTTCTTTCATATATTTTACAAAAAACTCACAGAAGGGTAAAATTGGATTTAAACAATTGAATGTGGATGGAAATAATATTACATATTGAGTAAATAAGGATGTGGATGATAAAATACACCCCAGTAAATTCCAAAGTATAAACAGTCTTGGATAAAAATAAGATTGTGATATTTCCCTTACCTTAGGTCTGATTTGCTTCGTAAGTGTTCGAAAATCCTGTATAATGATTTAAATAATGTCATTGACTTATTCGAGAATCATACTCATTTTTATGATATCATATATGGTCATATTCCAAGATTATTATTAGTAATATTTCATTGCTACTTGTTATTCGAGTGTTTATAACTTTTTGTTCTTATGCGTGTTTTGTCAAATAAATTCTTATTCTTTTTTTAGGTTATAGATACTACATTTCCAGAATGGTATTAGTGTAATATATATCATATTTATTCACTCAATTAATTTATTAATCATTATGCAATGAAATCATGTAGAACGAGTCGCATCACATCGTGGAGACGGTATTCCGTACGTACGCACGAGCGATGATATCATTCCCATGATCATGGAATTGTATTGGAGTGTATGCATTCTATTTCAGAATCATTATCACTTAACAATAATCATATATATTCATTATTTACACCATTATACCCATCCAAGTAAGGTGGTGGTGGAAAATAGATTACAACACGGCGTGGAGATGGTATTCCGTACGTACACACGCACGGTGATTTCGTTTTCCGTAGGATAGATAGATGGTGAAATAGGGTTGTTTCATAATTATAATAACATATCAATATATGAGTGATACTTATGTTATTAATTCATAATTAGACAACTAATTAAGAAGAAGTGTAAGAAGAAATAAACTTGAAAGAATCGGTAACGGACATTACATCTTCTTTGAAGCGCTTCTTTGAGACCTCCTTTTAGGGCACTAAAATTGGTCTTTGAAGAAGACCAGGACCTCTAGAATGTTTCTAGGGAAGTGGAGAGGAGAAATGTGTAGGATATTTACGAGCTTGAAGGCTCAAGCTGGTGTTAGGAAGAGAGGGAGGAGGTGCCCTTTTATAAGGGAGGAGAGGGTCACCTTTGGAAAAACTAAAAATATTATTTTATTATAAAGCCATATTCGGTGTTAAATAGCTCCAAATTGATTTATTTAGAAGCTAAGATGGGAATGGGTCGAAAGCCTCTAATCCAATAGAATTTTTACAGGTTTATTTTACTATTTTAACCTTATAATTTAGATTTTACTTTAAGTTAGATAATTTCACTTTTACCGTGTCGTTTTGTGTTCTTACACTATAAGGTAAATAAACTTACTATAACAAGCCAAACGACCCCCAAGTTGTTTATTATTAATATATATAACCTTATATAAGTCATTTGGCTGAAAAGTATAATTTTAGGAATAAAATAACAATTAATAATATAATATTTGTTTTAAAAACTATTTTAAATCAATTTTGACACTATTTAGTAATTTATTTTTCTGAAACTCATAACAGAATGATTAGTTCAAAAACAGTTAATTAAATCAATACTAACATGTCATATTAACCTTCAAAAGTAGTGTAATTCATAAAAAGTCTCAAATTACATTTATATGGGTTTTTATAACATCAATTATGTCAATATTTCATTAATAACATAATTACTACATCATCTTTGTGTCATAAATAAATTAAATTATTTAATGTCTAAATTTTACAAATAAAATACCATTATGTACGAATTCTTTTTATCTTTCGGAGGATTATTTAAGTCTAATTTATATTATGTATGACCCTATATTAAAAATTATTTACTTATTAAACTTTGATTTTAACTATTTTATCCCTTCTTTAAATAAATTACTAATAAATGTCCTAATCTAATCCAAGTGGGCCAAAATGGTCATATTTTATTCCTAAGGATATTTTTGGTCGAATTACACTTATCCAATAGAATTAGGACATGTGTTAGGATAATAATAATATTATTTTTACCCTTAATTACCCTATTTACTTTTAACCGTGGTAAATAAAAGTAAAAAGATACTATTCACCAAATATTATTTTCATCTCATTGAAACACATTTTACTTACTGAAATCAACCATGTGTCTCAGATTTTTGAAATTCCACTCACAGAAGCGGTAAAATTATGTTTTATGTAAATTTGCATATTTTTCTAGGAGGTGGGTAAAAGATGGTGAAAAGTTCAATAAAATTTTTATATATAAAAAATTATTATAAAATTAATCCAATGAATTACATTGAACTTATATAGGTATTATGTATCAATTTTGGCCTAAAATAAATTTAAATAAACAGTTAGCTTTTCAATAGTAACCCAGTGTTTTTACTATTCATCAAAAATTGAAAGTTTCCAGAAAAATACCAAAATTTTACCCTTGGCTAGTTTCGATATTCTAAACTCAAAAATGAAGTCCATTTTGAAGAATAAAATCTACAATATTTAAAAAAGTGGTTATTACTATTCATAACGGCTAGTTTTATTAATATTTTAATAGAATATCATTGTTTAGTGAAACTCGGTATTGCGTACGACGCAAGCTATCAAAGAAGGTCACAATTGTGTGTAATGCAAGCCATGATAATGTTGTCTGTAGTGAATGATTCATTTGATGATTTCAATAAAATAAAAACAAAATATTTCTTTTCAAAGTCTCGGGTGTTACATCAATGCTATTATTCCATGGATTAGGTTATAGGTAAATCATCTATATAAATATATTAATTCCATAAATTACAACTTTAATCATTATAATAATTTTTTGAATCATTATCAAAGCTCTTATATGTAAACTAAATTACATCACTTTATGGAGATGGTTGTTTGTACTTACACACAAGAGATGATGTCATTCCATTAAAGAGCAGAATGATAATGAATTAGTTGATATATTAATATCACATAATCATTATCATGTCACATATATCAATTTTTTTATTTATTTTTCTCATTACATTCTATATAAAGTGTAAGTGAAAAATGAATTAGATCGCTTTGAGAGGCAGTAGTTCATCAGACACATGAGAAACATTATCAAATTTTAAATGTAATTGAACGTAAGAAGTTACATGTTATACTAAAATTATATGTGTATAATAATATCATATATATGTTTTAAATAAATCATTATATCCATACCCTAATGATAGTGATGGGAAAAAAATATATTGGTTAGTGAGGAAGTAGTCTACCAAACACACAATTGATGGTTTCGTATCCTATTTGAGTGAATAAGAGATGGATGAAGATAACTACTTTATAATAATAAAATACATATCTATTAGATATAAATGTGTTGTTGAAAAATCTTGATTTAATAATATTTGATGGATTTGGAATATTAAATAATATAAAAATGATTTTCGGTGAACAGTACCTCGTATTCGGATGACCTTTATAGGTTTCCACCAAAATAATTCCATGGATTGATTTATAATGAAACCAAAGGATATGTGATGCCTTTTGGGTGTGTTTAATTTATTTCATCAGTTTTTGTTTAAAAATAATTGATAATGAAGTACAAATTAGGGAGGATATCAGGTGGTATTTTATAAGTGTGAAGAGGACACACATATAAATTTTGAAAATAATCAATTACACAAAATTTTTAATCACAAAAAAACTAAAAAATAAGTCTTTAATGAATCATAGAGGTTATAATAGTGATATAAATCAAGAAAATGGGTTTCTGAAAAGTTATTAGATAATTTAAAGACATATATGTTTAGTTTAACCCACAACAAACCATTTTTAATTCAAAAATTGTAATTAATTTTTACTTATTTTACTATTTATAATTGTCACCAAATAGGTCTATCTTATAAAAAATAAACCTACAAATGTGATGAAATAACCCATTTCCAAAGATAAAATTTTAATAAGTATAAAAGGCTTTAATATTGAAAAGAAATATTAAATATATTCTAATGATGTAAATTTTTTATATTTTAGTACAATAGAACAAATTTTACTTTTCAAAAAATTTAACATATAACCTATCATTGTAAAATATTTAAACTAAATGTTAGTTTTCAACAAAATAAATTATTTTTTACAACTCATTAAAAATTAATTTTTCATAAATTCTCACAAAAAACACCTGAGGATATTTTTTACATGTAGAACAAAATGATTTTATTTTATAAAATAAATTTTCTAAAATTTTAATACAAAATTTTAATTTTTATTCACAATTTGATAATAATGGTCTTTTTATAAAGAAAACAATTTCATAGAAAAAAACACATCCTCTTTTAAAATATTCATAATTTTTTTACAATAAATAGATTAACTGTGAGTTTTGTTATAAATGGGTAACCTATAAAATTCTCCTAATTTAGTTTTTACTATTCATATCTTCCATATAAATGTCTATGTTATAAAAATAATTTAAATGAAAATATCTTAATTGATTATTGTGTTTCATTTAAATATGGTGCTATGTGCATCACAATCTACCAAATACATTTAATTTATTTAAAAAATACATATCATAAAGTATTTGGGTGTTATATTATCCTCTATGCATGGTGTTACTAGTCATATATTATATCAAACATAACGAACCTCTTTAAAATATTAGTTTTTCACATTATTTCTACCTTTAATACATTGTATCCTTGTGATTTATACTTGAAATCATAAATCATAGCTTTGAAATTACAAAATTCCATTTTTAAAAATCCCACATCATTAAAAGACATTACATAAAATTAAATTAAAATAATGTAATAGATATATGAATAGTCAAATGGATTAAAAAATTACAAGGTTTCCATTCGGGATAACAAAGTTGGTACATGATGATATTTACAAGGAAGAAAAGAATAAATAATTATAGAGAGTTATAGAGATCATTTATCACAATAATGTGAAAGGTCCTCAGAATATTAAGGACCATAGAACCAAAAATATGTGACGATTAAAGATAACAATGATTAATTAGATGTGAAAATAATAGGATAAATATTATATTTTAATATTCTTTCCTTAATTTTGGATTATTTATTTTCTATAAAACAATGTAAGAAAATTTACTTACATGATACATATCTAATTTATAATCATAATTTCATCATTTAGTTATGCATCAATCAATTTATAGTTCATCACTTACTCCAAGAAATTAAAATCATGAAATAATTTTTTTTTCCTGAAGAACTGAAATTATTGATTAACAGATCATACGATCCACAGATGAGTGAATGCTCTTTCCTTATGTGTCTAACAATTTTTCAGAACCCTTATGTTTAATAAATGTTTTCTAGTGTAATGAATTAATCTATAAACCGCAACAAAACACATATATTTGATCATTAATATATATATATATCAAGTTGTTTAAGTAAAAATGATGACATATTAACTAGAACATCATGTAGGCTTATTGTAGGTGTTACATCCTTATCTCACTTAGATTATAATTTCACACCACAAACCCTTCACAAGATAATACATGCAGAAAATAAGTATATTGATTTTCTTTTTTATAAAATCATATGAATTTAATTTCAATAATTTTACCAAAGCAAAAAACCCTATAAAAACATCAATATAATAGATATGCTAAAACACAAAGTTTACCAATACAATTAAACTTTTACCCACAAAATTAAGGTCATTATTCGATAAATATTATTTTCAATGAAACATATACTAATACAATGGATTCTATTTCCATAAATTTCTCATAAAATTTCCTTAATAATAGTATAATCCCATCATATTAAACCTAAAAAGAGTGGTTTTTAAGACTTTTAACTTATGATATACCTTAAACTAATAAACTCTTGATGGTGTCAATAACTCTTAAGTTAATTAGGGATTTTATGCTTTTGAAAATTAATATAATCCTTATATATTTCCTGATTCTTATAATGAAAATGAAATTAATAAAAATGATTATACAATATAATTTTGGAATGAGAATAAATAATCCATCCATTTTGTGTTGATAAAGGGGCATATCTGTTGTTGAGTTATCCTTTAGAAGATGATATTCACAGAGATAATTCCTAGTATCCCAAAATTTAATAAAATATAATATAAATGGGTTCCTAAGATGTAATTTACTTCCTTCCATCATAATTTTAATATATTTATGAAAATTCATTACATTATGCACATATTTTCCCCATATAAATGAAATTTCCATTCCTTTTAGATTCTTTCTTATACATCATTCAAAATTTCTATAATGATTGACAGCAATCCATTTTTCCGCCATAATCTCAATAACTCGTATATCTGGAAAAATTCAATCCTCATCTTCATTCGTCTGTGTGAGAGTTAGTTATGTTATATTTTATTAATCATATTTGGGGATTTTTAATATGGAGTAACAATGATATATTTCACTTCAGTCATAATCTAATTTGGTTTGTCATAATCACTTCATTTTCATTCATAAATAATAATAATACTATTTCAATAAGTTCTATTGATTGAATAAAATAAAAAATAATGATGTTATGAATAATAATCATAATGGTAAAACCTCAAAATAATTTATTGGATGTCTAAATTATGACACATTATGTAAATATATATACCATAGTTTTAACCTATTTTATTCATTATCATTATATATGAAAATATTTCATAATGGTGTTTAAATACATTGTGATTTATCCAAATCATATCCAACATGAGTTTCAAACTATGTGTGCATTTTGGACCTTTTTTTTAAACCACATAACCGTCTAGTCAATCCCGATATTCCTTTTTAGTTTATTTTACCCTAGGTACCTTTTTTTATTAAGAAGTCCACTTGTAGTATCTAGGAAAGTATTTATTGATAAGAAAACCATTATAATAACTAAATTACCAGAACGTCATGATGTTCTTATATACATATCCTCAATTTCAATCAATGGGTTATGTTTTAAATTCTATGTTTTCCTTAATCTATTTTCTAATGTTTTGAAAAAAAATTATTTTATACCAACTATGATGACCTTGGGTAATCTAACATGATGTTCATGTCTACATTATTAAATTGGATTATGATACAAGTGATTGTATACAAATGGATAAAATAGTTTAATAGTATTAGTAATAATGATATATAGACTATTAATATATTATAATTGAATATTAAAATAATAATTATTTTTTGAGAATGAAATTTTTATCTCTAAAATATCAATAAATTTACATTAATACTACACATAATGGTGTCCATGGAATGTATAAAAATAAGAGGTAGATAAAGTTATTATTAAGAGTTATGTAAATGGGAAGCTGGCAGGAGTAAGTGAAGAGTAATCAATAAAACCTAATCAATGTGTAAGGGTAAAAATTTGAACACTAATGAAATTTGAATAACATAAAAAAAATGAATAAATAAGGAATAATATACATGTAATGATAAATAACAAAAAAACATTCCATTTTAATAACATGACTATCATGAATAGATAAGGAATAAGAAACTTGAAAAGGCCAGTAACTAATTTTTTTTATACATACAACATAACTGTCACGAATAAATAAAGATTAGTCAATACTAAAAGGTAAATATATGAACACACAATCCATTTAGTTAATAACTTATCTAAAATAAGTAGATAAGTAATAATCAATATGGAAATGTAAATAATTCAACACACAATCCATTTAAATAACTAGAATATTTTGAAAAGATAAGGGCTAATTTATATTACAAGGTAAATAATAGAAAACACAATCCCCATAATCATTAACATATAATGAAATGCATACAAGGATATCATAATTTATAAAATATCATGTATAATGATAACTGACTTCTTAATGAAATAAATTTTTAAATATTGGATGTCATGATCTTAAGAATCATGATACCTCTACCGTCAAGACCTTTAACAAGAAAATGAAAAAAATGTTGAAATATATTAAATATTTGCTTATATATTATCCTTAGGGGAATATCATTTCATATATGGGTTATATAATTATAGGCCAACCTATCATATTATGTCCATTGAATTACTCATATACATTATTATCAATTTTATTCATGAACAATGTTCTTTATCATCATATTTTTGTATTGAGTAAAGAATAATGTTTTATGAATATTTAGCCATATACAAAAATTTCTCAATTTAGAACTTGTTATATATAAATTATATAAAATTTAAGGAATAAAAATATTCATGATAGATAATAGGTATATTTAGGGAAACTTAATGTCCAATTATCACAGTTATTTGAATATCTCATGGTATTGTTATTGACTACAAAAACAAAAATAGGACGGTGAATTTCAATACCTTAATTGATAAATATAATCATAAAACATCTGTTGAATAAATGAAAATGGTATCAATAAAACATATCCCCATTAAGTATACCTAAAATAATTTTCTTCTATCACGGATGAATACCAATACCATTTGAGAATTTTCAAAACATTCATGATGACAATATCCATTCCACATAAAATATATTTTTTTTATAAATATAAAGGTCACAAAATATTTTGAAAAAACATTTCCATGATAATATAATTTGAATACAATAATGTATTATCTAATAAATTGATTTTTCATGATGTTATGAAATTCCATTCATGTCTTACATGAAAAAATAAAGACTCCATTTACGTTTTCATTAAAAGTAAAATGAGGGGTTTTTGGAAAAAACCATGAGTATTCTATTCAAATATCTTTGTGAAAACTCAATCATGGGTAATAATGTATTTATAAAATAATTTTTATAATTCTTAAAACATTTTAAAATCATATTTAGATAACAATGTTTTGGAAGAAAAATGATTTTCTACATAAGATATAAATGAGGGATGGTTTTCTTAAAAACATTTTTCCAATAGTTTTTAGAACCAATTAGTGGAAAAATGGTAAAATTAAATTATAACATAACTAATAGATATTTGAGATGAAAAATAAATTTTTTATAATCCAATAACCAGATAATATCTCTCTATGTAAATTGAGTCATAAACATACCAGATTAAAATGATATTTTGAAATAAATTATCATAATTATCATGATGTTAAAGTTAGAATTAAAAAAATGAATCTATTATGGGTATAAAATTTAAATTTGCATAAATCAATTTTAAATACAACATAATATTATAAAAATAAATTACCCACATATTCATAGAATATCACAGACAATGATGAAGTAACAAAACATAAGGAATAAAAATTGAGTTATGAAACTCAGTCATGTGTGGAAACATTTAAGTTAAAAATAAATTTCAATTTCAATTAATTTTTAATGAAACATGGTTTTACAAGTCTTAGAGGAAGTATATACAGTGTAAGAAAAATTAGGTTCATAAGATCGAAATGTTCCTTAATGAAGGTAAATTTAAATTAATTCATTTAAACTTTGTATTGTTAATGGAAAACACCTGTAGATGCAATAATAAAAATTGGAATCTGAAATAAAAATAATTAATTATAAATCAATATATTATATCTGAATAGAGGTTTAAATATAGAATATAAAATATATTAGTAAGAAAACATTTTATATGTATTAATGAAGGAAAATTGATATAAATTTTGCTTCCATAATGAAATGTTCATATAAAATCAGTATTGAGGAAATTATTCAAATTGAAACATAAAATACCACAAATAATGAAATATTCATGTTATTACATGTGAAAAACAAGATTTATGTACATCATATTAATGAAATTATATAGGCAACAATAGAATATTCCACAACGATGGGAAATTCAGATTAAGTCGCATACCATATGCAACCATTTGGTTGAAAATAATTTTACACTATATATCATGGTTTTTATAATGTTATTAATTTATAAAAGAACCATTTTTTAAAGGTTAGAGATTTCAGCTCTTATATTAAAAGAAAGTAATAGGAAATGTCCAAGGGGGTATAAGAATAAAAATTACCAAAGTCCATAACCACTAGTTACCTGCCTATCTTTTTCATCAACCTTTCAGTGAGTTTTATTTCATCTTCTTGAAAAATAAGACATCCCGCTCCACCTCGACTGCACCCCCGACCTCTTGCTTTCCCCCTACTAGAGGTTAGAGACTGAAGTCTTTCAAGTAATGTTTTAGCATCATTGCTATCATTTGAGTTGTCTTCTTGACTTTTCTCAGGAGAGACATTATGTGCCACTATGTTCATCTCCTCTTTATCTTCAATTTCATCAGATGTAGAAATACTCTTTTGATGCATTAACTCTTCATATTTTCCTAGGATAGAGACCTGTGACTTATCGACACCATTAAAATTTTTGTGAGAGGGGGGAGGGAGAATACATAGAGTAACCTGCTCATCCACCATTGGAGTAACAACCAGATTCTATTTGTTTTTATAAGAAAAGAGATGAAAAACATCTTTATCCACCAACTGTTTGGAGGGGGGAAAGAAAATTTTTAGAAATGACAGAAGATTCAGAATCCACAATTTGCATGCCCTTTCAGTTACCTGAAGTTACTATCCTTTCCTGCAGAAGTTTATGATCAATCTCTTTTTGAAGATTATCTTCAACCATTTGATCATCTATCAAATCAATTTATAAAAGAACCATATTCATATTTATAATATCATATATTATACCCCCATTACATTTTAAAACCCTTTTGTTAAGAATATTTCTCTACTTAAATTGTTTCAGGTTTTAATGTATTTGTCTTATCATCCAATTTTTTTGAAAATGATATAATTCATGCTTACAGGATATTAATAAATAATATATAAAATGAAAAAATTACATAAAAGTAATATTTACTCAATATGTACATTTTTTGAATAATTCTTGAAGATCGTTTGTGGAAAATTATTCGCATCGCCTCATGTAGATGGTAGGTTCAGCATTAGCATGATCAATGATATAATTCCATTAATTGATGAAAGGATAATGAAGCAAGAGATATATTTTTAATAGATAATCAATATTTTTTCATATATAGAATCATTTTTTATTAAATTTTTATTCATTACATTCCATATAAAGTATAAGTGATAAAAGAATCATATCGCTTTTCTTGGTGGTAGACTTCCATACACATGGGCAACAATATCACATATTAAAAAGATTTTATTGTAAGATGGGATATTTGGTATTAAAATTATTCAAGTATAATAATATCATAAATATAATGCAAATTTATTAAATCCGTAATTATAATCATCCTTTAATGGTTGTAATGGAAAACCAATTACATCATTTTTCGAGGCAGTAGTCCACCACACACATGATCGATGGATTCGTTTTATGTTTGATGAAAGAGGTGTAAGATATATTACATTACAAAAACAAAATAAAATATTACTATATAGGATATAATAATTTTATAAAAATATCATTATTGAACAATATTTAATTTTGGGGATGAATAAATAAATTAAATATGATATTTTATGACCATTACCTTTTCTGTGGAAAACCTTTTCTTCACCAAAACCATTCATTATAGAGATTTAGGATGAGAAAGAGGGTCCTGAGATGTTTTTTGGGGTTATAGAAGTGATTTTGGTGTTTCTTGGTGGATCATAATTTTTTTAAGAGTGAAGAGGGGAGGATAAAGGGTATCCTTTTATATGTGGGGGGAAAGGATACGAAAAGAATTTTGAAAATGATTTAATTAAAAAATTGATTTTACCATTAAAAAAGTTAATGAAATTTTAGTTTAAATATATATAGAGGTTATAATTTCTAAATGATTACATATAATGGCATTTGTAAATGTTTTCAGTTCATTTCAACCGTTTTATTGTTATTTTATTCCCCTAGTAAATCAGTTTTTACCTTAACTATGGTAATTAATGTTTAATAGTTTAGCTAATAATGATTTTAAAATAATTAATTTTAAGATATAAGATAAGATATATTATTATGATTTAATATATTGAATTCTTTTTTTCATAATTGAAATTAACATATATAGAAAGATCGAAATTAATATTATACCCATATAAGTGATGAAAAAGCTTCTTTCCAAAGAGAAAAACCTCATAAATATAGAAGGTCTCAATATCAAAATTTAACAAGATGTTTATTAAAATAACATAGATTAGATAAATATTAATATAAATTATCTTGTTTTACTTTATTAAAAATTTAAAATATAACATACTATTTTAAATTATTTAACCTAAATGGATGTAATTAATAAAAAATCTGTATTTTTCATTTTTGATAAAAAATTTAATATTTTTATAAAATTATATAAAATACACCAAGGTATTACATTGAAATATATATTTTGAAAATGAATTTTATTTTCTTGAATTATGATTCTTAATATTGTAAAAATTAATTTTATATTATGCATCTAATGCATGACTAAACCACATTTAAAAAAGTACATTTTTTTTTGAAAACATTTCTTCTTTATTTTAAATAAAGGTTATTTTATTTATAATCAATAGATAACAAATATATTTTTTGTACATGGGAATGAAATATACTAAACATAATAGATTTGGTTTGATTTATACCTACCAACTTAATGACGATGTTTTATAATCTACATCCCTTAAGATGATGCAAATTACTTGAATCTCATTCATAAATGGGGCTTTGAAGGAGTTCTCTCTAGGTGAATTGTATTAAGAGATACAATCAAATAAATTAAATTCTTATATTTATGTTCATATAGTTCCTAGAAACTCCAAACTAGACTCTACCATCAAATGACAATACATTGATACTTTTGAGTCAATATAATAATAATTTGTTGGATTTATAAATAAATTGCATTTATTCTTGATACATGTCAAAATTATCCATCATCTATAGAGTTTCATCAAACTGGTAAATAATATTCTGAATTCTCAATATCTTGGGGATATATTAGATATTTATAACCAATAAGATTAATTTCATTCATACTATCATTGAATTATTCCCCTACTCGACTAAGGCTATATCCATCAAATAATTCATGAAAAAAGATGACACGGATTTCATGAAGTCTAATATCATTAGAAAATTTAATTTCCCAACACATTATTGATGAAAAGAAATACCAATTATAAAAATAGATATTGAAAAAATAATATAAGGAATATAATATTTTTGTTTAATTATTTATTCCACTAACATGTGATGGTGAATGGTTTTAAAACGTTTTTCAATAAAATAATATCTAATTTCCTATAAAAGAAATGGTGTACACAATTGATGTTTCCTTTCTAGATAAAATTTTATATGCATTGTGGTATTATTTCATCCCAACAAATATTATCACATGATATTACACATAATTCCTTTTATATAGGAAAAATAAATTCCAGCCTATTGAGTCCAAGTTTCCATCACATCTCATCACCAAATACGATCAACTATCTAAAGATGAGAAATCATATATCTGGTTTTTTGATTCATAAAAACATAAAGAGTAAAATATAAGCAACATTATATAATATTTAAATCCATAAAATTTTGGTCATGTGAGTATTCAATATGATGAACTTTCTCTAGTCACTTATCTAGTGAAAATTAATAATGTATTTGAGAACACCAATGATACCTAGAAAATGACTCCATATCCTGAGATAATGTGTGAATGAACATATTCCATACATATTGTCTACTAGGACATAACCTACTCACGGATTAATATTGATTTATAATTTACCACTAATATTATAACTCAAATGATTCTCCGGATGTACTTCATGTAATTTTATATTGGCTGGTTTGAGTTCATGACACAAGACCCTAAATTACATGAAATGTGCTCCTTCTAAAAAAACCACTAATTGAATCGAATTATTTCCTTTTCATATAAAAAATATAGGATTAAGCCTATTCAACATGTCTATAAATTTATTATATATAGTGTATATCCCAGTTGAAATTCTATAATTTAGTGTAATACATCCATCATGAACCTAGACTACTAATTGTATTATATTTCATGTGAAAACATATTTTGAAATTACAACCTTATATATGATCTAAATATCCTAATATGTTCTCTCATCAAATTTGGATTTTGAAATATATTATTATCCTAATGTCATGGTTCACTGATCTTATAAAAAACATTCACTGTTACTTTAACTATGTGTATACTGATTTTTATTACCACATGATATGTATTTTCACTAAGATATATCATCCAACAAGGCCTAGTCACATATTTAATTTCCATGTATGTGACTTTTAATTTCCATGCATTAGCAAGGAATCCTTTCTGTTTATCTCGATACTGAGACCTTATTAACATTGTAATTTTCCCAGTAAGAAAATTATTTATTTTATTTCCCTATCTCACATTTGTAACCCAGAAAATTATGAGGAATATTATACAATAATTAATCATGGTTTAGTTACTACTTTTTTAGGATCTATAGGGATTCAGGAACTTCTTATTTTTGGGACAACCATGTACCTCATCAAGATTTATTTACCATGACATGGTTCTTTCTTAGTCACAATGGATCTACCTCACATATCTCCTAGATGGAATACACCATGTTTTCTCACTTTTTTTAGATATATATGCAAAGATATTATCTAAATCTATATTTTTTTAGATTGATATCAAATTTATATATGTATTTATGAGAATATTTTCTATTTTGGTGTCAAACAGAAATTCATTACAAACACGATGGCCTCAAAATTTGGACACCTATCCTTAAGATTTTAAATATCATTAATAGGTTCTACAATTCTCATTTAGTGGGACTTGGAATGAATTCTATATTAATTTCCACAAATTTGGTCAATACCAAACAACGAAAAACACCAATTTATCCATTCATCCTAATCATTAATCCCAATACAATATGGTACTTGAGTCCTTGTCACGCAACCTTAATCTACACTTCATATAGTCCACCCCACAAAACATTAAATTTTTTAGACTGTACCATCATTAAATTCCAAAATATTATAATGGTGGTATACTATATAAGAGTTTATTCCATGATATATAAGAGAGATCTTTACAAGAAATAAAATGGAATGTGTTTACAAGAATTCATCAAGTTCTCGCTAACAGCCCTAAATTATGATGAAGTACTGTTGTATTCGACCCTGTATGAGCATGATCTACAAAAAGAAATAATATTTAATAAAGTTGTATATATTGATTACTATCTTTAAAATATTTGTTCTTATGTGAAGAAAAAATATGTTATACACATCCACAACACCTCATTTGAAACCTACCTATAGTGTTGAGACCTATACTCATTCTTACATGGTTTTATTTTTCCCTTTCTCACAAGGGTATTCATTCATTATATTACACCTTTATTATTAATGAGATATATCTATATAAATATTCCATTACATGGTTTATAATTTTACTACCCAAAATTTGTTTTCACCATTTTTTTATCGCATGACATTAAACAGTGCAACATACCATCTACCCCACATGACACTAAATAGTTCAGAGTGTTCCATCATATGAGACCATAAACTTATTATGGTTTTCTACAATGTCTGACCAAATTTAATTATGTATTATATATATCTACATGATAGTTATTAATATTTTGGTTCCCTAGGAAATGATTATTTTTCTCAAATAGACATATACATTGATAAAACCATATAACTTTCTCTTATGTATAAGTTTAATCAACACATAGACCTCAACATTTATAAGAAATTGTAGATTTATTTCTATTCTTATAGGATATGTAGTTACATCTTGATCATCTGTCTTGGAACCAAATAAGGTTCCTTATTTACACCATATACATTGTATTGAGACTATTAACCATTTATAATTTGTCTTATTCATACCTCCCTCACTTGGATATTAATTCATCAAATTTTATTTTCCATTGCGCGTGAGCCATATCTCTAAAAATGTCTCTATATAGGACTTCATTGTTCAACTCGAAACTAAATGAAATTCAAACCCTTTTGACATGAATTTTAATTAAAGGACACATGATATTTTATAAATGACCATAAAAATCATAGAGATGTATTTTGTAAATTACCTAGCATCATTACATGAGTGATATATCCATGTACGAATCACTATTATAGTACTATATCTGTAAACCAATTCTAAGATAAAATGACCCATAATTCCAAGGAAAATGTTCTACTATTTGGGTTTCGATGATCTACACGATGTTTATTACCTCAACCGTTTATTAGAAAATAACACATATTAAACAATATCATTTATCATGGGAATAATTAGAGATACATTTAGTTTTATACCTATATTAGATTGATATACCAACTTCTTAAAACTACATGTCCATTTTTTAATTTTATTATAAAATACATTGTGATGGTTATATTTGTCACCTTTGATCCTACTATAAAATAAATTTACATGCCTTTATCCCCTATTAAAGACCATGGAATTATTAATTAACATAATTTTTGTTTTATCCCAGGTCTGAATGAGATCTTTCCATACAATTAACATCTCTACTTGTAAGAAATTTTTTATAGAGACCTCTAGAAAAGTGAAGGTGGGTTTGTTATTATTATTTTAGGATATATACGGATTTGTAAAAAATATCTTTTACCCCTAATAAAATATCCACATCTATTTCCACTCCTTTTAGACATTCAATATTAGCATATCTGTCACAACTCATCCCTCGGAGCCCGTTCCGTGACTACCCCAAGACCACCTTCCATAGGCCGGAGCTTGTGACTTGCACCCGAAAGGCATATCCATATAAAGGGAAGACATTTCTTTTAAACTGATACAAACACACAATACAAGAACACGACAAGAAGAAACCATGAAGTAAACTGCTGTAGTAAAGAGTGTTGAAAGTGAAGGGGGTGGAATAGAAACCTAACTTTAAAAAAACATGTAAAAATGACACATTAAATACAACTGAAATGACCTAAAATATGCTCCATAATTTAGTAACCCAAATGAAAACCATGTCAAAAGGGTTCCAACGCAATAGATGGTGCTTCAATCGGATGCCCAGTCTATGAGTTATAAGCATTTTAGCTTCGGGGGCCTGGTTGGATTAGGGTTCGATCAAACCCAGTCGTACTACAAATATCTCTAAAACTCAAGATGAGTATACCAAAAGGACCGTCTTGATCCAAGGATCCCAATGCAACATATGGTTCGTATAATGGACATCTAGTTCTCACGATATAGCCCATTAAGTGTTTTTGGGCCCCGTCAGGTCCAGGTGTGGTCTGACTTGGTCGGACAGACCTGACCTGACCAGGTCTGAGCTGGGCCACAATGGGTTCATCCTACTGGGTAGAGGCCTGGCCCGGACCATATAGGGAATCCCGCAAAAGGGCGGCCAGACCTCGTGTGGAATGACCCGCAATGGGCGGTTTGGCTATACAGGGCACAACCCAGCTGCATAGGGTTTGACTGCGTAGGGAGAGTTCTGTGAGAATGTGGCCTGAATATTTTCCAACTGAGCTATAAATGGGGGATTCCCCCCCTTGGTATCCTGAATGGACCAGAGGCCGTTCTGTTTTGTGAAACGGTGGCGCCACGTGGGCGCCACCCAATCACTGCAGAACCCTCCAGAGGCACGGGTTCAGCCTCTTACACTTTGTCTTTGGATGAATCCTTCATCTCAATGGTGGCGTATGATGGAAAGCTAACCTTCCCTTCCATGTATACTCGATGAGTAGGTCGCCTTCTTCGATTGTTGTAGCTGACGAGCTGTGACCCCTTGCACACCGGTTGTGCGCGACGACACACCACACCTCCACTACGGCCGGCCGATGCTGGCCACTACGATAACTGTTGTGTCTTCTTGTTGGGACCTTCTATTATAGCATGATTTGTCATGTCGACTCCATTATAGCTGGTTGGTGTCGTCGTGCTGGCGGTCTTCCATAGAGGGTGCTCGGGTAGCAATGTTGAGTAGGGTTCGGGTCGGGTTCGTTAGGCTCACGCCCTCCGCCTTAGCTCATCCTCAAAGGGAGGATAAATTGGGTTTAACAATTTCTCCTATTAAACAAAAAATAGAACCCCATATGATACCATGTAACAACCTGCAGAAAAATGAATGAATTGCAGATCAACTCATTATTCAGTTGATCTACATTCTTCGTATAATTCAAGAATGGGGAAGAGGGAATCATCTAAAGTGTGTGAATGGATAAACCCCCTACCTCGAATCATTAGAGAAACACCCATGCATGAAGGTGGGTCGGTGTTCATCATTCCTGCAACAGGTTCCCAACGATGCTTCTCTTACGTCGCCCATCAGTTTGTGGTTCATCATCACCCATCACCTCCCATTGGGATCAGCTCCATCCTCTGTGGGTATGGATTCATGATTCTCCTTCATCAATTCATTGCTTGGTGAAGCTGTGACGGTACCTCCCCCCAAACTTCATATATATAATAGAGGTGGAGGGCATGTAACGAAATGGGTTAATTAATGGGGACTCATAAATTAGGAACCTTGCTAATTCCCCAGTGAAATCGTTACTTAGGGTTGGAAGGTCAAGCCATTTATTGCCTTGACACGACGATGGCCCCACACACCTCTTGTCCTATGGAGGATATGAATGAAAATAAAATAATAAAATCATTATATTCCATTTCATTTAAATGTCACAAAACATATAATTTTCTCCATACCTAGATGGTCAATTTAATGTCTCCCTTATGAAAATCCTGATGCTGTGGATATAACTATTCCCTTGGATTTTAAATCCAAGAACTATTTCTAATGTAATAAAACTCCACTCATGCTTTTACTGAACATACCATAAAAAGTTTAATAAATTAATTACCTTCACCCTCGACCCACACTATTCGAGGTTTGGATCCACCTAATCATAACATTATCCAACGAACACAATGGTACCTTTGGATATTTAATCCATGTTACCATTTAGATGTTATGGATTCTTCAATAAAATAATTTTCACATAATTATTTTATTAACGGGCAAAAAGTAATTTTCATAGGTGGCCCACACCAGCCAATGATAATATCTGCCTAATGAATGAATACCCTCACAAGTTTAGCAGTGGTCTCTTATTTTTAATCTGATCATTGTTCATGAGTTATAAGCATTTGAAAAATAAAATAACATTATTTAATTATTTAATTTACAATTGTGCCATTTTTTGGTTTTCTCACAGGAGCTTTGTACCGACTAGACTTAAGTCACACTTATGGTAGACTCACCAGCCTAAATGTAATAGTTCCATTGGAATTCTGATCTAGGAAACCATTTAAGAGTTATTTCACTCTTCCTGAAAAACTACTTACACTCGCTAATTAATTCTTTACAAAACATCGATGGATCATTCTGAGCACTTAGAGCCTCAGAATCACACACTGTCAGAATTTTCGTTCATGAAATAATTCCCTCTTATTAAAAAAATTATATAGAAATTCTGGGTTATTATATTCTACCCACCATAGGGCTTTACGTTCATGAAATAAAAAATAAATGAAAATAAAAAAATGAGGGTACTGAGCATGAATCTGAGCCCCTCGCTCCTATGTGCTCTCTTAGAGGTCCTTGTGCTTCCATAAAACTAGCACAAGAGGGATCGACCATCCTTGAAGGAATCTCTCCTATCAATCCTCTATCTCCAATTGGACATCCATAAAATTCACCCCTTCATCAAAGTTCAACTCGCCCAGGTTAATAACATGTGTTGGATCATGCACGCATATCCTCAGCTATGACAAATGGAAAAAATTATGCATCTAGTGCATCTACGGGGAAAGAGATTGATGGTAAACCAACTCGTCCACTCTTCTGAGAATTATGAATGGTCTGATGAACCTCTAATATAACATGCCTTCTTTTCCAAATCTCCACAAACCTCATCGAGGTGAGACCACTAGAAATACATAGTCTCCCTCCTCCTATCGGTATAATATTTCTGATGGCTCTATGAAGTCTTCACTTAAAGACACGTGATGCTTCGTGGTACAATATCTTCCATTGATTCCTTCATCTTTGGCCACTAGTACTGACTCCGGATGTCCAGGTACACCTTCGCCACTAAAGGATGTACCACTATGGGTATGTATGGATCTTCCTCAATGCCTCCTTATGAAGAATCAGTGGTACCATGGTGCTTACCTTGAAGAGGATGACGTGCTCCCCACCTTCATAAAATCCTTTAGAAGGCCGTCATGATGATATCTATGCACATTGGGCCTCATAGTAAATTACTCAAGTTGTCCCCCATGAATTTACAAAAGAATATGGGGAGTGACAGTCAGAAACTTGAGGTAAGGTACTCCATCTCTATCCAAGAAGGATATCTACAACTTAGTAAGATTATCTGTCACCTCACTAAGAAACTATAGACCAGACTTCTTATTGAGGGCATTTTCTTCCACGTTCCCCTTCTCAACAGTATATACTATCTCAAAGTCATTGTCCCAGAGGACCTCTAGCTATCATAACTGTTTTAGCTCCTAAAATCTCAACTAACATTTCTCTATCCACTGGGAAGGCTCCCCCTTCTAGGTCATCCCATTCAAATGTGCCACTACCCTAGAGAAGTCTGGTTTAAAACTCTAGTAGTACCCAACCAACCCAGAAGAACCTCTCCCTTCATGGAGGTAATCCTAGAAACATCTTTTGAAAATATTTCCCAACCCTCTGCCACTCTTGTTGAGAACAAAAAACTAAAAACTCTTGCAGCCATGAGGGTAAGGCTGGCCGAATCTAGTGTGATCGGTTGCCCCCTCCTATACAAGAGTTTACCATGTGCTGCCTGGGTTTTCTTTTTCACCGTCTTATGAAAACTCCATTATAATGTTGTAGATATACTCTATCCCTTTTTAATAATACATTAAATCTATGTTTGAAATGTGGATGTCCAGTCCATACCCAAACTAACGTCGTAAGGACTCGACGATTCCCCCAAGAGGTTCCAACCAAAACTATCACTTCAAGGGTCAGATCACACCATCGCATAAGTGTGATTATTATGTCTCATCCCAAAGATATCTATAGATGTGATGTTCATGTAAATGGCATAACTATAAACTATAGGTCTTGAATATGATTTTTGAGAAGAAGGAATTATTGGTACCTATGGCTATTAATATGGAAGATTGTAGTAGAAACAGACCATACCTTGAATCATTCCCGAAGCCCTTGGGTCACACTCCTTGAACGAATGAAGCCACTCTCTTTGCCTATCCTCTTGCTCCCTGAGCCTGGTGGGGACCACATTGGGGTTTTTGTTTAAACATGTTGAAATAAATACCTCCTCATTCTGATCTCTAAGATCCACTTCCATGTTTTCTACCATGCAGATTCATCTGTCCCTATCAATTCATCTCCATGAAACATTTTACATACCCAGGTTTCTGAAACTGGCTTCAGTTTCCTTCTTGTATACTACTAACATTCATTGGATTTATTCACTCATCCAAGGAACATTCAACCTCAAAGGATCTCTCTATCACCCTAATATATATAGGAATTCATATAGGAATAGCCCATGCTTTGATATCCCTAAACACACCCCTTTCAGAGGTCCAAGACCTGAAGCACTGATCATAATGTATCCATCGAGTACATTGGATGGTCGGTATGCCTTGATGAATACTCTACTACTGACATGTCATCCTACGGAAGTTATATAAGCTCTAGGGAACTCTCATACCTTATCTCTTTATGGCAAGAGGCCCCCTTCTTTGTTGAAGGTTCTCATGCTTTTCCATAGAAAATTTACATCTTTTTAAGATCAGAGAAACCTAAACCCTGTCATTTCCCTACTGAGCCTCATAAAAGGCTATCTACCAGGACTTCCATCTTATCGAATGGTTCCGTAGCTAGAAGGAAACACAACCGCATCCTCAAGAAAGTACTTTATCCCCTTGGAATTTGTCTCGCTTGAAAACTCGTTGGTCTCTGCATATGGAACCCATGCAACACAATCAGTCAGCATGCATTGTCCGCTAGTGCGTATGGTGGTAATTGCTACCCAATGGGTTGTGGTGCTGCTGGTACACCACCTGAAGGTGTCGCTCTAGTAAAAGGGCCCTGCACTGGAGCCTCGTCTCTTGATGGGTCATTATTGTGTACTCTAGCGAGAATCCAGGATGGAAGTCTACATGGTGGAATCCTGATAATGAACAGGTGCACCATGGTCATTAAGTTAGGCCTCGTGAGTTGAATCAAAGAAAACCATAGAAAAAACTTTTCAAAAAAACACATGCAATTAGGGTTTTCGGGCATTGAGTCAGAAATATGAATTCAGGGTCCTGGTGTATGGAGACGTCAGCCACTGCATCAACACTAGATTCCCCAAACTGAAAACTACACACATAACACTTAACACTATTTCCAGACATAAAATATCAAAGTCATAGTTCTTTGAAAGAACTGATCTCCTCTAATAACACTTGTCACGACCCGTCCCCCGGGGCTCATGCCGTGACATCCCCAAGCCTGCCTTCCATAGGCTAGAGGCTGGTGAATAGCCCCATAAAGGCATACTGATTTAATGGGAAGGCATTTCCATTAATCTTGTATAAAAACACAATATAGGAACACAACAAGAAGAAACCATGAAGTAAACTGTTGTAGTAAAGAGTGCAGAAAGTGATGGGGGCCGAAATACAAGG
Source organism: Viscum album (assembly GCA_963277665.1). Lineage (NCBI taxonomy): Eukaryota > Viridiplantae > Streptophyta > Magnoliopsida > Santalales > Viscaceae > Viscum > Viscum album. The sequence continues at coordinate 1,801,188,354 of OY728138.1, forward strand.
ACAACTGTAAATGTACAAGTACAAATGAAAGGTACAATACAATTGAAAAAGGAGAAATATCTCTTGGGTCTTCCTATGAAGATCCTGCATGGGGGTTAGGTAAAGATTTCCTCCACGACACTCTACGCCAGCCTGTCTCCTCGGCATACCGCCTAGTACAAGTTCCCTCAAATCTCGATCTATGTTGTAGGTCATCTGCACAAGACAAAAAAAGGTGTGGGATATGCCAGTGTAGGGTTGAGTATAATTATACTCAATAGGGACACTAAGAACTTGTGGGTCTCCTAATGTTCCATTAAATAAAAACCATAAAGCAAGGCTCAATCATAAAGCACAAAGCAGTCAAAAACTCTACATAGGTATATTCCAATATATGTACCTATGTTATCAAGATTATAACGACCCGTCCTCGGGGCCCGTGTCGTGACTACCCCAAGCCCGCCTTCCATAGGCCAGGGGCTGGAGACTAGCACCAAAGGCGATAATCCCGATAACTGGGAAGGCATTGCCTTTATAAAAGTAACAAAACATCCTAGAGTAAAAGCGGAAGGAAAACACTAATTAAAAAAGGAAGTGATGAAAAGTAAATGGGCCAAAATACAAACCCAATCGAAAGTACAACTACAACTGAAAAAATTACAACAAAGGCAAGCAGCTGGAAGAAGATATAAGTAGCTCATGGGTCTTCCTCCTCGGATCCTACCTGAAGGGTTTGTACAGATAGCATAGCTCCTGAATCGTCCACCACGGATCCAACCTGAAGGGTAGGTACAGATAGCCTCCACAACGCTCTCTCCTATCAACCACCTTCGAGTTTCTCCTCGTCGTGAATTCCACCACTGCATATTGTCTCGTCGTGAGGTCCACCTCCGGGTACTATCCAGTCCTCGAACCCTCGGCCTCTGTCTGCGCTGCCCATCGTCTGCAACCAACACAACGAGGTACGGGCATAGCCCGTGCAGGGGTGAGTATAACGATACTCAGTAGGGACCCTGATACCCTCAAGGTCTCACTAAATCCAACAAGTATAACCACAAAGAAGATCTCAACAGATAACCTCTAATTAGATACATGCATATACATATACACATGTTATCAAGTAATCCATCTCAATCATGAGGAAACACAAGGATTATGAAATCAACGGATAACCTCTACCCAGGTATATGCCCATACATATACCTAAGTTATCATGTAACCCATCTCAATCACGAGGAAACACAAAGATTATAGACTCATCTCAACCAAGATTTTATTCATGATGTCAAAACCACGACTGCTGGAGATCTACTCCTCTGTCCGGTATAGTGGGCCTGCCACTACAACCAAGTGCGCCGATCTCCTCCTATGTCGAGTATAGTGGGCATGCCGCTATAACCAAGCGCACTGAACTCCTCCTCTATCGAGTACAGTGGACCCGCCGCTACAACCAAGCGTGCTAAACTCCTCCTCTGTCGAGTACTGTGGGCCTACTGCTACAACCAAGTGCTTCCCACCATGGGTCTGCCGCTACAACCAAGAGCTCCCCCTCATAGGCTCTAGAGGTACTCCTTCTATTGAGTACCGTGGGTCTGCTGCTACAACCAAGCGCTCCTCCACCATCTGTCTGCTGCTACAACCAAGCGCTCCCCCTCATAGCCTCCAGAGGTACTCCTTCTATTGAGTACCGTGGGTCTGCCGCTAATACCAAGCGCTCTTCCATCGTGGGTCTGCCGCTACAACCAAGCGCTTCCCACTAGGCTATCCGAAACACAACGAGTCGATAGATAAGCAGACATCAAGTCTCAGCCAGCTACTAGGCCTCTGCACTCTGCTAGATCGTCACCGGGAGGGTCCGCTCTACGAGCTAATGGTCGATCCTCCAAGTATAACAAAGATCCACTCATATGTATTTCAAAGGACCGCCTCATCGTAGGGGTATCAACGCAATAGAAGGCATGTCAGTCAGACGCCCAATCTGTGAGTTACTATCCTTTTCGTCCCAGGGGGCCGGTTGGTTTTGTGTGTGAACCAACCCAGTTGTATCATGACGGTACCCTTAACTCTCATAGGGTATTCTTATAGGGATCGTTTCTCAAAGTGATCACCAACGCCACTAAGGGTTTGTCAAACGGACGTCTGATATGAAAGTTATCAGCTTTTTTGTTCCAGGGGCCCAGTTGGATTTCAGGTACAATCCAACCTGACCATTATCCACCTGCTTCCAAACTCAGGAGAAGCATGGAAAACGTTTCGCCTAATCAAGAGGAAACCAACAATGTTGACGGCACATCATTCAGACGTCCAGAGCTCGAGATATAATTGTTTCCGCTCCGACGGCCCGACTAGTTTCGTATCCGAACCAACCCTTCCATACTCAAAGTTCTCCGAAACCTTGAGTTTAATATACTGAAACGACCATCTCGATCCAAGGATCACATCGTGACCGACGGTGCGTCGATCGTGGGTCCATAGTCCATGATATGGGAGTTTGAACGGAGACTGCCCGAAAGTAGGGGGTTCGGGACCGGTCCGACCCGGACCAAGACCCCCTAGGTAGGCCCAAAACGGGTCCGAGTCCAGCCCAAAGGGGCGCGGCCTGGCCTGGTGGCGCGGCCTGGCCTGGTGGCACGGCCCGGCCCGGTGGCACTACCCGGCGGAGCGGCCCGGCCCGATGGTGTGGCCCGGCCTGGCCTAGGCGCGTCCCGGCCCGGCCTGGGCACTGCTCGGTCCGGCTTCGGCAGCCCGGCTGGTTGGCTTGCCGCACTGGCACAGCTGCGTGGCTGATCGGCTGACCAGTTGAGTGGACAGGGCGGTAAAGTTGCCCCTCGTGAAGGAAGCCGCAGCCCCCGCATGGGAGCTTCTCAATGCCTGTGACGCGGCAACCCGCCGCGTCTCCCTTTCTCCCGCGCGACCGCGGGACCTGCCACCTGCCATCGCAGGTTCATCCAGAGCGGCCCTCCCCGGCGGCGCGCCGGGCGCCACCGCCTCTTGGCGGTCGGCCGACGTCGGCCGCCGCAACGTGCGAGATCTTCCACGGACCACCGAACGCGCTCCGGTGGTCTGTTTGGCCTGCCGCATTCGCATAAGGCCCTCCCGAGACCCGCCCTTCACTGTGAAGACCTCATAATGACTTTCCAGCCCGCTTTTCCATCATCCGTCAATCCGCGCACAACGATCAATCAGTGGAGTCTTTGACTCGCATCCACGGCCCCGACTCCGGCCGCAGTTTCGTTCGGCCTCAGTGGCGCGGCACGACGGCGCCATGATTCTTCATCGCGTTCATCCTTGTTTCCACGCGGTGCTGTTGCACCGTGTCACCTTTGTTTGTGCCTCAATGAACAAAACAACAAAGGGGGAGGAGAGTCGGTCGTGTTCGTGCGGTCCGACCTCCTCCCGTTAAGTAGATAACAAGCGGATCAAAAGGCGAAGAACGACAAGGATTCTTCACAAACAAAAAAATAATCAACCCCTACCTCGAGCATAGTTTTCGAACGAGGTTGTCGTGGAAAGGGACGTTGTAGAATTGATCACCCCGAAAGAAGGAGGATCGTCACGTTGCAGATGAATTGTGTCTCCCTTCCTTTGATGCGGAAAAAAAGAACTAGGGGTGAGAGTCGGATCGTCGATCTCTGAGGAAGGTGTCTCTCACCGTTGTCCATCATCGGAGGTCGGCGTTCTTCGCGTTCTTCGCGTTCTTCACGTTCTTCGCGTTCTTCGCATTTTTCGTCGAGGAAGAAGAACTTCGAGAACTTGGGAAAAAACTCCCCATGCTTTCACACAAAGAACCTCCTAATAAAATAAGACTTGTCTTATTTTATTAACACACAAACCAACATTTTGAATTTCAACGAAAAAGAAACAATCAATTAAGTGATTTAATTGCAACGTTTAAACTGCCAAATTTAAAGAGGCGTTTATTATCCAGATTAAACGCAAGGGTTGACTTCATTAAAAAGGGGGATGCGAGTGTGTTACATAATTAAAGGAGGGGGTTGAAAAGGTGAAAGAAACGGTGGGGATCGTGTGGGCCCCACCACACAAATATCCTACCTAGTGGTGTAGGATATTGTGGGTCCCACTTTAACCTCTTAACATAGTATAAACAACTTAAAATAAAATAAATTGGTTTCCCCACTTTTATTTTATTTCTTTACTTAACCAAAAAATTTAAAAACCACACCCTAGAAAACACAACTCCAAAAAAGGTTTTTCTAAGCAATTAATGGTGCTCCGATTCCATCGGTGCCCTATGAATTCGATTCCGAGCACCGATTCAAAAGATAGAAAAACCCACTCGTTCGTTCACTAAACGTACCCAAGCTAATCTTCTGAAATTTATTCCGGGCACACCGGACCTCGGAATCAGGTGCCGTCAGATACTGCGTTCTGGTAAAATCCTAAAGAAATTAAGAAAAAAAAATTCCTTGAAATTTTCAGGTCTTTACATTACTATCACCTCAGGGCTTTACATCCCCGTAAAGCATTAACACAAACTAGGGATACAAAAGGGGTACTGAGCATGCATTTGAGCCTTTTCCTCCCATGTGATCACCTGGAGGTTCTCGTACTTCCAGTGAAAGCGCACCCAAAGAATTGACCGTCCTCAATGGATCCGCTCTTGTCGTTCCTAGATCCCCAATGGAACCTCTATGAGGGTCACCCCATCGCACAAGTCCAGCTCTTCATGGTCGATGAAAAGCGAAGGGTCGAGTTCATATATCCTCAGTTGAGATACATGGAAGTCGTCGTGCACCTAGTGCAACTGAGGTGGGTGGGTCAAGCGGTAAACCACCTCGCCTACCCAGCTGAGGACCTAGAAAGGTCTGTTGAACCTCAGAGATAACTTGTCGCCTTGGCCACATCTCCATAACTCACGTCGAGGTGAGACCCGTAGGGAAACGTGGTCTCCATCCTCGAACTCTAGTGGTCTCCGCCTCCTGTCAGCACAATACTTTTGTCGGCTCTGAGTTGTCCTCATCTGCTCTTGGATGACTTGGATCATTCTGGTCCTACAAGAGCTGCTGATATTTCTCCATTTCCGATAATATAAATATGTTCTCATCCCATGGATGAACCACATTCTTATCCTAATACAGTCAATCCAGACATGGATGATACTAGTCCATACCAAGGATGTCGTCGTAAGGCCTCGATGCTACTACCAAGAGATTCAACCATTACTCTCGCCTCCAAGGGTTGAGTCACACTGTCGGCATCAGTGTGTGATCACTGGTTCTCCTCCAGTAGGTATCTCAAAGTGAGGGTCATGTCAATGGTTTTTAAACCAAAACCTCTTCGTAATAACTTAAAGAGTGGAAAGGAAGGTAAGCGCCACAAGAAAGGTGTCTTTTACTAATGTAGCTCAAATTACAAAGACACAAATCATATACAAACAAACATCAACAAAGCTAGAAGCACCATGAACAAAAGTATCCTGGTCTGGAGCTAGTCCTGCTCTTGCCCATCTACTCCCAGAGCTCCATGATCGTAGCCCTCGGCTGCCTGAAGCTGATCTCTCCCATGTCCACATGTTCCCTGCGGTAGGGGTGGACCTCCTTGTGGTGGTGGTGGCAACACTCCGAAGCATCTTCCACCTCCAGCTGCATGGCCAGCTCCCCTGCAACGGTCTCCTGCTCCATGTAGTCCGCCTCGATCGAACCTCTGCCTCTACCTGGGAGGTCCTTCGCTCATCTACTGGTTATCTGTATGGCGGGTCGGACAGTCACGAGCCATGTGACCAACCCCGCCGCAGGAGTAACACTGTCCGCTCATGGTAAGTCATTGTCCACCTCGGGTGCCTCGCACAAACAATCATGTGTCATGCGGTCGGCCACCTGTAGGTCTAGTCCTCTTGGAACACTGCGTCATCTGTCTAATGCCCACTGCAGAAGACTCTGCCTCATGCCACCTAGTGGTGGGACCTACTACTGGAGACTGCTCAGCAAGGAAACTCTCCACTAAGAGGGCTCGCTCCAAAACCCATGTGTATGTCGGAATGCTGTGAGAAACAACTGAAACTCTGATCTCTCGCCTGAGCCCGTGCTCGAAGGTTGGGGCCCTGAAGAATGGGTCCCATACCATGTCCGTTGAATAGCGCAAGAGATCGGTAAAACTCGCCGCGTACTGGGCTACTGTCATGCTTCCCTTCTGTAGCTGTAGTAGCTCCTAGATGTGCACCGCACAGAGGGTTGCTGGAAAGAACTCTGATAGGAAAAGGATCTCAAAGTCCATCTAAAGGAGAGATGCCTCGTCGTGCACCTGGAGCATCAAGATTCACCATCTGCCTACTACCGCATATAGGAGGCTCGCTGCGACGATCACCATGAGGTGAGCTGGTGTCCCCACTAACCTAAAAACTCGCACAACTGCCTCCAGCCTATCCTCAGATGCCTGAGGGTCCATCTCCCCAAAAAACCTAGGCGGTCGCTGACGCTAAAACTCGTGAATTGCACTAAGGCGACGTGCACCATCGGTGGCTGGGGCTGGTAGCATCGGTGGCTCGGTGGGTAGAGGTACCGCTGGTGCCACTGCTGTCAAAGAGCCCTGTACCGAGGCCTCATCGCTCGGTGGGTTGTCGTCCTGCACAACGCTCGGAACCCTATCTGGCTGTTGTCGTGGAGCCATCCTGAAAAGAAATAGGTGTGCCAAGGTCAAACAGTATACCTGTTTGATCTGACATAAAGTAATCACAAAGAAAACTTGAAACACACATGCAATCAATGTTTTCGTACATTAAGTCGGAAATCAGAAGTCAGGGTCCCGGTGTACGGATACGTCAGTTGCCGCACCAACACTGGACTCCCTGGACTGATAACCACACTCAATACTATTAACAATATTGTTTCACATAGAAAAAGATCAGAGTACTGAGTTCTACGGTAGAATCGAACTCCTCTGATAACAATTTGTCACGACCCGTCCTCGTGGCCCGTGTCGTGACTACCCCATGCCCGCCTTCCATAGGCCAGGGGCTGGCGACTAGCACCAATGGCATAAATCCCGATAACTGGGAAGGAATTGACTTTATAAAACTAACAAAACACCACAGAGTACAAGATAAAGGAAAACACTAAGTAAAATAGGAAGTGATGAAATGTAAATGGGCCAGAATACAAACCCAATCGAAAGTACAACAACAAATGAAAGAAAGTACAACAAATACAAGCAGCAGGAAGAAGATAGAAGTAGCACATGGGTCATCCTCCTCGGATCCTACCTGAAGGGTAGGTACAGATAGCGCAGCTCCTGAATCGTCCACCACGGATCCTACCTAAACGGTATGTACAGATAGCCTCCACAATGCTCTCTCCTGTCGACCACCTCCAAGTGTCTCCTCGTCGTGAAGTCCACCACTGGATATTGTCTCATCGTGAGGTCCACCTCCAGGTACCATCCAGTCCTCTAACATTCGGTCTCTGTCTGCGCTGCCCGTCGTCTGCAACCAACACAACAAGGTGCGGGCATAACCAGTGTAGGGGTGAGTATAACGATACTCAGTAGGGACCCCGATACCCTCAATGTCTCACTAAATCCAACAAGGAAAAAAACAAAAAATATCTCAACAGATAACATCTACTTAGGTACATGCCCATAAATATACCCAAGTTATCAAGTAACCCATCTCAATCGTGAGGAAACGCAAGGATTATCGAATCAACAGATAACCTCTAACCAGGTATATGCCCATACATATACCTAAGTTATCAAGTAACCCATCTCAATCATGAGGATACACAATGATTATAGACTGAGCTCAACCAGGATTTTATTAATGATGTCAAAACCACGGCTGCTGGAGAACTCCTCCTATGTCAGGTATAGTGGGACTGTCGCTACAACCAAGCACGCCAAACTCCTCCTCTGTCGAGTATAGTGGGCCTGCCTCTACAACCAAGCGTTCTGAACTCCTCCTCTATCTTGTACAGTGGACCCGCCGCTACAACCAACCACACCAAACTCCTCCTCTGTCGAGTAATGTGGGCCTGCTTCTACAACCAAGTGTTTCCCACCATGGGTCTACTGCTAAAACCAAGTGCTCCCCCTCATAGGCTCCAGAGGTACTCCTTCTGTTGAGTACCGCGGGTCTGCCGCTACAACCAAGCGCTCCGCTGTCGTGGGTCTGCTGCTACAACCACGCGCTCCCCCTCATATCCTTTAGAGGTACTCCTTCTGTTGAGTACCGTAGGACTGCCGCTACTACCAAGGTCTCCTCCACCGTGGGTCTGCCGCTACAACCAAGCACTCCCCACTGGGATATCCGAAACACACCGAGTCGATAGATCAGCAGTCTTCAAGTCTCAGCCAGCTACTAGGTCTCTGCACTGTTCTATCTCATCACCATGAGGGTCCGATCCACGAGCTTCTGGTCGATACTCCATGTATCACTAAGTTCCACGAAGAAGTATTTCAAAGGACCACCTCGTCGTAGGGGTCTCAACGCAATAGACGGCACGTCAGTCGGACGCCCGGTCTGTGAGTTACTAGCCTTTTCGTCCCATGGGCCCGGTTGGTTTCATGTGTGAAACAAACCGGCCATATCTCGACTGTACCCTGAACTCTCATAGAGTATACTCATATGGACCATTTCTCAATGTGATCACCAACGCCGCTGATGGTTCGTCAAACGGACGTCTGATCTGAATGTTATATGCTTTTCCATTCAAGGGGCCCGGATGGATTTCGGGTGCAATCCAACCCGGCCATTATCCAACTACATCCAAAACATAGGAGATTCATGCCAAAAGTTTCATCTCATAATGAGGAAACCAACCAAGTCGACGACACGTCAATCGGATGTCCGGAGCTCGAGATATAAGCGTTTCTACTCCAAGGGCCCGGTTGGTTTCGTTTCCGAACCAACCCGTCCATACTCATAGTTCTCCAAAACCTTCAGTTTAATATAACGAAACGACCGCCCGATCCAAGGATCGCATTGCAACTGACGGTGTGTCTATCGGGGTTCCGTAGCCCAAGATATGGGTTTTTGAATGGAGACTGCCCGAAAATACGGGGTTAGGGCCCTGTCCGACCCGGCCCAAGACCACCTGGGTTGGCCCGAACCGGGTCGACCCGAATCGGGTTCGGGTCCGGCCCAAAGGGGCGCGGCCCGGCCTCGCCTGGGCGTGGACTGGCCCGGCCTGGGCGGCCCGGCTGGTTGGCTTGCCGCACTGGCGTGGCCGCGTGGCTGCTCGGCTGTCCAGTTGAGCAGACAGGGGGGTGTGGTTGCCTCCCGTGAAGGAAGTCGTGACCCCGACGTGGGGGACACACCCTGCCAGCGACGCGGTGACCCGCTGCATCTCTCATGGTCCCGTGCGGCCGGGGGACCGGGCACCGCCGCCTCCTGGCGTCCGGCCGGTGCCGGCCGTCGCCACCGCCGCCGACCTGCCGGCGTGCCGTGGCAGCGAGATCTTCCGTGGACCACCGAACGTGCTCTGGTGGTCCGTTTGGCCTGCCGCCTTCTCCTAAGGCCCTCTCGGGACCCTCCCTTCACTATAAAGACCTCAGAATTCCTTTGTGGCCCGTTTCTCCATCATCCGTCGATCCGCACACAACGATCAACTAGCAGAGTCTTCGAATCGCCTCCGCGTCCCCGACTCCGACGACGGTTTTTTTCGGCCTCACCGGCGCGACGCGACGGCGCCACACATCTTCATCGTGTTCTTCCTTGTTTCTGTGCAGTGTCGTTGCACCGTGCCGCCTTTTTTCGTGCCGCAATGAACAAAACAACAAAGGGGGAGGAGAGTCGGTCATGTTCGTGTGGTCCAACCTCCCCCCGTTAAGTTGATAACATGTGGCTCAATAGATGAAGAACGAAAAGGATTTTTCACAAACAAAAAATTAAACACCCCCTACATCGAGTGTAGTCCTCAAACGAGGTTGTCATGGAAAGGGGCGTCGTGGAATTGATGTCCACGGATGAAGGTGGATCGTCGTGTCGCTGAGGAATGGTGTTTCCCTTCCTTTGACGCGGAAAGAAAGAACGAGGGGGTGAGCATCAGATCTTCGATCTCCAAGGAAGGTGTCTCTCACCGTCATCCATCGTCGGAGGTCTGCGTTCTTCGTGTTCTTCCGATTCTTCGCATTCTTCATCAAGTAAGAAGAACTTCAAGAACTTTGGAAAAAACTCCCCATGCCTTCACGCACAACGACCCTTTTAATAAAATAAGACTTCTCTTATTTTATTAACACACAAACCATAATTTTGAATTTCAAAGAAAATGAAACAATCAATTATGTTAATTAATTGCAACGTTTAAACTGCCAAATTTAAAGAGGCGTTCATTATCTAGATTAAATGCAAGGGTTGACTTCATTAAAAAAGGGGCATGCAGGTGCATTACTTAATTAAAGGAGGGGGGGTTGAAAAAGGTGAAAGAAATAGTGGGGCTAGTGTGGTTCCCACCACACAAATATCCTACCTAGTGGTGTAGGATATTGTGGGTCCCACTTTAACCTCTTAACTTAGGTTAAACAACTTATAATAAAATAAATTGGTTGCACCACTTTTATTATATTTCTTTACTTAACCCAAAAATTTAAAAACCACACCCGAGAAAACGCGACTCTGGAAAAGGTGTTTCTAAGCAATTATTGGCGTTGCGATTCAATCGGTGCCCTCGGAATTCGATTCCAAGCACTGATTCAAAAGATAGAAAAATGAACTCATTCGTTCATTAAACTTACCTAAGCTAAACTTAAGAAATTTATTCCCGGCACACCGGACCTCGGAATCAGGCGCTGTCAGAAACTGCGTTCTTGTAAAATCCCAAAGAAATTAAGAAAAAAAAATTTCCTTCAAATTTCCTGGTCTTTAAAAAGATATACTCTCCCCATACAATAGGGATGAATATCACAAAGGTAACACCACAAAGTTAAATGTACAACACATGCAACACCGTGAAGATAATACCACAAAGGTAAAAGTACCACATAGTTAAGACCATGAAGATATCACCACAAAGGTAACAATACCACATATGTGTCACTATGAAGATATCATCATGAAGGTAAAAGTACCACATAGGTATGACCACAATGATAAAATCACCACACAGGAAAAATACATAGTTCAAATAGACTCTCATCTCACACAAGGATTTCAGTGAAGTATAGAAGTAAAGATGATTAGTCACGAAGCAAGATCATTTTATTCTATCAAGAGGCACTGATTATGAACATATGTAGTTTGATCCACACAAGATCGATAGGTACTAAACCCTCGAAATTACCTAAACATGATCTAACATTCCCAGAGTCGATAGTTAACTAACCCCTATAGGACCACATAGGATCTGACCCGCACAGGATCGATATGCGCTAACCCACACTGGATCCCTGTGCGCTGAACTAGACAAGATCTGACCCACACAGGATCGGTATGCGCTGATCCATACAGGATCATTGATAACTGAACCACACAATATCTGGCCTACATAGGATCAGTATGAGCTAACCCACACAGTACAACTGAGCGTTGAACTTCGTATGATCTGTCTCCAACTTCTGCCTCACTGCCATCCATTGGATTCCTCACACTCGGTGCTCTTCAGTTCTATAGAATCCACCCTAGAAATATCAGTCATACCTCAACCGCCACTAATATATAGAGATGTGTAATTCAAAGGACCTCCATGTCATAATATTTCTGACGTGATAAATGTTAATTCAATCGGATGTCTAGTCTGTGTGTTTTAATCGTTTTAACTCTAGGGGCTCAGTTGGATTCGTGTTTGATCTAACCCAGCTATACTCCAACTATCTCTAAAACTCAAGAATTTTATACCAAAAGGACCACTTCGATGCAAGGATCCCGAAACTTCAGATTTTTCATCAAATAGACAAACAGTTCTCATGATATGGTCCTTTAAGTGTTTCTAGGCCCGATTCGTTCTGGGATGGGCTGGAGCGGTTTTGGCCCGCTATGATGAGCCCCGGCCAGGCTCGCAAGGGGGCGATATGTAATGGGAGCCCAGAAATGGGAAGCTCAACATGAAAGGTATGGTGGCCCAAAGGCGTAGGATGTGGCCTATGAGGTGGTGACCCGGCCACATAAGGCACAACCAGCGAGATAGCGGCCTAGCCGCTGTCTTCCCAAGCTAGAAAGGGGGATGCTTCTCCCATAATATCTTGAATATCCTAGTGGCTGTTTGGTTTTTTAACGAGGTTAATGACATGGGAGTCACCCGGTCACCCCAGAATCCACTGGAGGTGCGGTTTCAGCCTCCTCAGTCGTGGCTTTGGTTGCGGCCTCCGACTCACTGGTGGCAGGCGATGCCACACCCGACTTCCCTTCCGTGATCACCCGATGTGTTGGCTGCCTTCTATGACCTTCGAAGATGATGAGACGCAACCCCTTTCTCACAAGTGGTGCACAAAGGCTCACTGCACCTCATCCACAGTTGGCCCGTGTTGGCCTCTCTGATGACCACCATGACTTCGTGCTACAACCTCCACTTGTGGTGTCTATTGGTGTGTCGCCTCCTTAGTAGCTGATTGGTTTTGTTGCACCAATGGTATTCCAAGGAGGGTTTAAGGGTAGAAAAGTGGTAGAGGGTTTGGCCCCGAATCTTTAGGTTCACTCCCTCTGAGTTAGCTTGTGATCAAAGGGAGGATAAAATGGGTTTCAAAATTTCATGTATTAAACAGCAAGCAAAAACCAACAAAGATACCTCGTAACAACATTCTATGAAAATGAATTGTGGATCAACCCATTAGACGGTTGATCTGCGTTCTTCATATAATTCATGAACAGTGAAGAGGGAATCATCCAATATGCATAAAGGAATAAACACCCTACCTCGAGTCATCGGAGAAACACCCACGCTTGAAGGTGGGTCAGTGTTCTTTGATATCGTAATTGGTTCCAAATGGTGTTACTCATATGTCACCCTTCGGTTCTAGGATCAGTGTCACCCATCACCTCTGGATGGGATCAGATAATCCACTAAGGGTCTGGCATCACAGCGCTCCTTCATCAGTTTGTTTCTTGGTGAAGCTGTGTTGTTACCTCCCACCAATATCCATATATATAGGATAGTGGGAGGTTATGTAACGACGTGGGGAATAAATGGGGGCTCATAAATTAGGAACATTCCTAATTCCTCACCTACGTCATTACATAGGGTTGGCAGGTCAAGCCATTTTTTTGGTTTGACACATCGATGGCCCCACACACCTATTTTCCATTGTAGGATATGAAATAAAATAAAATAATTAAATAATTTCATTTCATTTCATTTCATTAAAAAGACACAAAACAAAAATATTTCTCTAGACCTATTATGGTCAATGTAAATTCCCCATTAAGTGAATCTCGGTGCTGCAGATTCAGTGGTGCCCTCAAATTTTTAATCTGAGCACTGATTCAAAAGATAGAAAATTCTACTCATGCATTTACTAAACATAACATAAAAAAGTTCAATAAATTAACTATGTTCACTCTCGACCCATGCCATTCAAAGTTAGCATCTCCATAAGGAGAACATGCACCCATCAAACTCAATGGTACCCTCATATATTCAATCCGAGTTACCATTTAGAAGTTATAGATTTTACCATAAAATAATTGTCACTTAATTATTTTATTTACAGCCAAAAACAAACATTTATTGGTGGCCCACACCGGCCAATGATAGTAACTTCCAACAAAAAAATAATACCCTCACAAGTTCATATGTGGTCTCATATTGTTTATCCGAGTCACCGTTCTTGAGTTATTAGCATTTGAAAAGTAAAATAACTCTATTTAATTATTTTATTTAAGGTTATCCCATTTTCACGTTTTCTTACATGTGGCCTACCCTGACTAAACCTATGTCGAACCTAGGGTAAACATGCCATCCTAAACATAACAGCGCTATTGGAAATCTGATCAGAGAAACCATTTAAGAGTTATTACACTTTTTCAAGAAAACTTCTTACACATGCTAATCGAAGCTTAAGAAATCTTCAACATATCATTCTAGGCACTCTGGGCCTCAGAATCCCACGCCGTCAGATTTCATAGTCTCAAAATAATTTCATATAATTGAAAACAATTATGTAGAAATTCCAATACATTACATTAAAATGTGACAACTGGGTCCGGATGATAGTACAGCAACCCTACGATAACAAGATCGTCGGGTCCGGGCCTACCAGGTACCACCAGTTGCTCAACAGACATGTGGTCCCCACCCAGGGGCCCAACCACATGCCCGAATAGGTCATCTGATTAATTATTGTCCGCATGAGACAACACATGTCCTTTCTAGTGTATTTTTTAATCACTCACACACACCGTAGGAATCATCCCAGAAGGTCACCCATTCTTATCACTACTATAGGCCAAACATGCTTAACTGTGGAGTTCTAATCAGGTAGGTTGTTGAAAAAAAATATGCACCTTGTTTACATCAGTCGTATCATTTATTCATTTAAGCCTTTATCATTATAAGGTGTTACAATCACCCCCCTTTATAGAACAATGTCCTCGTTGTTGGCCCTACATCTTTACCCAAGAAATGCACCACACTTAAGGATTGGTACCACCTCTGAAACCAAATGTGACAACTGGGTCCCAGTTACAACACAACCACCCCACCATAACATGGTCATTGGGTCCTGGACCACCAAGTACCACCAGTTTCCCCACCGACACGTGGTCCACACCAAGGGGCCCACCCACATGCGTGAATGGGTCATCTGACTAATGATTATCCGCACAGGCCAACACATGTCCATTCTCGTGTATATTTACTCACTCACACGCACCTTGGGAATCTTCCTAGAAGGTCACCCATCTTTATCACCACTATATTCCAAGAACACTTAACTATGGAGTTATAATCATGTAGGTTGTTGAAAATGAAGATGAAAATTGTTTACATGAGTCATATCATTTAGTCATTTAACCCTTTATCATTCGAGTGTGTTACAATCACCCCCCTTTATAGCACAACATCTTGGTTGTTCTCTCTACATCTCAACCCAAGAAATGCACCACACATAAGGATGGGTAACACCTCTGATACCAAATGTGACAACTGGGACCCAGTGACAACAAAACCACCCCACCTTACCATGGTTGTTGGGTCCCGTCCCACTAGGTACCACAAGTTTCCCCATAGACATGTTGTCCACACCCGGGGGTCCACCCACATGCCTGAACGTGTCATCTGATTAATCATTATCCCCACAGGCCAACACATGTCCTTTCCCATGTATTTTTTACTCCTTCACACAGTCCCTAGAAATCTTCCCAAAACATCACCCATCCTAATCTCTACTCTAGGACAAGTATGCTTAATAGTGGAGTTTTAATCAGGTAGGCTGTTGAAAAGAATGGTGCACCTTGTTTACATGAGTCATATCATTTCGTCATTTATCCCTTTATCATTCGAGGGTGTCACAATCACCCCCGCCCCATTTAGAGCACAATGTACTCATTGTGTACCCTACATATCAACCCAAGAAATGAATCAAAATTAATGAAAGATACCACCTATGATACCAAATCTGACTACTAGGACCTGGTGACAGCACAACCACCCTGCCATAACATGCCCGTCGGGTCCTTGCCCATCGGGCACCACCAGTTGCCCCACACAGATGTGGTCCTCACCTAGGGGCCCACCCACATGAATGAATAGGCCAACTAACTAATGATTGTCCCCACAGGCCAACAAATGTCTTTTCCTGTATATTTCATCCTCACTCAAACACACCCTGGAAATCTTCCCAAAAGGTCACCCATCCTGATCACTACACCATGAGAGGCACACATAACTCTGGAGTTTTAATTTAGTAGGATATTGAAAAGGAAGGTGCACCTTATTGGCATGAGTTGTATCATTTAGTCATTTAACCCTTTATCATTAGAGGGTGTTACAATATTCTTGAAACCATTTGATGTGGTTGTTATATAAAAATTTTTATATCCTATATTTATATTCCTCCCATCATTCTAAAAGTTTTTAAATCTCCAATTAAATTTGAATGTTATTCGTAACGAGTGTATTTGATTCCAAAAAAATCACTTGTTAATGGAAATGAAAAACATTCCATGTATTTATCCTTCCAATTTGAGGAAGTTTTTCACATTGTGAAATAGGTATTTTAGCACCCAATATTTTTTATAATGATTTCATGGAACCCATTTCATGAATTTGGTTGAAAAATAATAATTTATATTCTTATTTCCTTTCATGGAAATTTGATTAAAAAAATAATCAACTTTGTTAATATGTTATTTTCACTTGATCAAGGATTTCAGTTCACTCTTAAAACATAAGAACCATTTTGGAAGTCACTCTACACATATAATTTTAGTCTAATTTGAATAACATTAAATTGTAGCATCATTTTTTTCATTGTAGTGCAACTTCACAATATAACATAATTTTTGTCAATGATATTCAACCCTAACCCTCGTATTCATTTTGGATAATTCATTATGAAAATAATTTGTAAACTTATTTTTTAACTGTCCGCATAAAAATAATCCTAAGATTCATTGGTCTTTCTTGTTAAACATTTTTATATGAATAGAATTATATTTGGAAATCATTAGGTTGAAATACCCTAAAGCAATATTGAAAAAATGTATATTATTATCTTTCATTTCAAACACCTCACATATATGGGAAAAAATTATCATTTGAAAATGGAAAATTCATAAAAAATATCATGTTTAATACATGTTAAGGGTTTTATAAGAATAGTATGAGTTGTGACCTGCTAGGCCTCTCCCCTTTCACAAATGATAAAAAATATTAGGCCAAAATTAAAATTTATATATCTCAAAGGTATCAAAATTTATTCCAAGAAAACATTGACTGATTACCTCTAGTTCCATAAACTATATAAAACCCTATACCATTATCTTATTCATTATATATTTTCTCCTCTGTGATTTGTTTATAAGGGGTACAATTGTAAAATCATGGTACATGGGCATTTTTTACTATTGAAATCATTATTTCAATATCCCGTCACTTATTTTTTTTATTTTATGTCATTTATCTCCCTTATATATTAGGGTAACAATATTATAACATATTGATCATATATAGTCCACCATAATTGACCTATATATATATTTCTAATGAAAAGCAACCATATGATATAAAATCTCATTTTTGGTTTAAAAAAATCACCATGTCTTACAGTGATGGTATATGTGCCACATTATTCATCCCATCTATATCTATTAGATATTACATGTTAAAATGATATTTGATTGACTCATAAATTTCATCATAGAATTAGATTTTTTGTTCATTTAGGATCTTACCAATACATTTTCATAAAATGTCCATGTGGATTTAGTTATTATGACAATAGTATTTTTGAGATTCAGAAATTATTATGCACTGAAATATAAATAATCATTGATTATGGAGAATTGAAAAAAAATAAACCCCAAATTTCACAAATAGTGTTAAAGAATAGGAATATCTAAAAATTTATGAATCCTTTTATCTTATAGTAAATAATATGATAAAAATATAGTTTCATTATAGATTGATCTTCATTGATTCCAGGAGACTATCAACTAATCACCTTGATTCATTGATGTTATATGGACATCTAGATAAATTGATAAATTAATCTTCTTAGAAATATCTTTATTTCTCAACTCTGAAAAAAAAATATACCACACTATTAGTGGTTTTGTCATGTACTATTTTATCTACTTCTACTCTCCCTTAATTTTTTCTTAGTTCCTAAAATAGAAATAGTATTAGAGTTACCTCTTCAGAAACCAGATCATATTACACTAAAATCACTCCAATATAGAGTGATCTATGTTGAATCACAACAAATATATGTCCTGTATAGCATCCCACTAATACTTCATAGGACATGCTAAATTATTGTCATGTTCCTATATAGACATTTATTAATGATTTCATTCTTAGTATTTTTGATTTACTAATAATAAAACCCATTCTATCCTAGTTTCATGAAAAAATGTATAATCCTATATATATTATTTAATTCTCTTCACATGTGGTTATTTTGAAAAACATTAAAATTTAATTCCACCTAATGATTTCATGAATAATTTAAAAAATGACTAAGATCTTGATTGTAATGTGTGTCTCTCTCATAGACTGAAATATACTATTTATCGAATTAACATAATGGGATTATTAATTCATGCACCCTTTATCCCATTGGAATATGAATAACATCAATCTATATGCAATCCCATATATAGAGTTTTGAATTCACAAACATTTAAATAATTCTTCCACATTTGAAGACATTAATTAAGGGGACAAAAGTAGTATACTCATAGGTTAGCGAGTTTTAATTTAAATCAAATGGAATTGATGATAATCACTAACTCCTTCACGAGGGATATTTTCCCCAATTATTTGTTACCTCCCCAGAAATTATAACATAGGAATCCTCACATGATATTGTCTCATTAGATGCCCTAACAGTGGTTTCATTCCTTATGATTATTCTATAAATTTTGGAAAATGGTATCTAATCAAGTATTAAAAACGTCATGAAGGACTAGATATTTATGGTGAGACAAATAGGGTGGATTCTTCAATTATAAATTGTTAGTTGTACTATTTAACTCAATGTAATACATCTACACTAATGTATTACACACCATTATAACTATTAAGTCAGCCCCAGTGATATAACTAGGTTTTTAAATTTTCAAAACATTGTATGTACCCCATCAATAAATATAATATATGAATGTAATAATTTCCCTTGTTGTATATGGTTCCTTCACGGTAGTTCCTTTGTTTTAAATATTTTCTATAGAATTTCCATAGTTAGTAGACTCAAAGAGGTAAATAGTGAGCTAACCCATTAAACTGACTTCCTTTGAACACTATTTGAGTAGCAGTAAATCATTAGAAATGAATAGCCCCATGGTAGGTCAATAAAATCATTTTTTAGATGTAATGATTCACCATAATTTTCTTCCATCTCAATTCAAAATCAACTAAAATAAAAAAAAATTACAGTGTGACAATAATTTTAAAATATAATGAACATCAAATAGGAAATCCACTATATAAACATAAACTGGAATGTGAAGCAATATGGGACATATATCATTAAAATTATCTACTTATCATGTCTACCTACCTAGCCTATAACAAGTGAAAAAATCATGAATGGTCACTAATTGCATATTTGACCTCTACTATCAGTAGTTATCCTATAAGGAGCATTATAAGAAATAATGGAATTTTTTGAATTAATCATTAATATTGAGGAATCCACATCAGTAGTTACAGATATTGGATGAATGCTAAAAAATTTGTCTGGTTTTGGGTGGGATATTGAATATAGACTGGATACCATAATTTGAGTCTAGTATAACCTGAATTATTATTCCACCAAACCATATATGTATAAGAATTTTTCACTATTCTAATATGTGGTTTTTTCAAATTATATATTCCATAACCTACGGTAATAGTACGAAATAACTAAAAATAAAATGTTTTTCAATTTTCCTCACATTAATAGTGTATCCATCACAGAAGGTAATGAACCTATCAGAAGATAAATAATCCCATATAACAAATTGATATTTATTTTTGATCTTGGTAAAAAAATATCCTAATTGGATTTTTGTATCTAAAATTAGTCTAATTTTAAATCCTTGTGTGATATATAATCCTTCATCATTCAATTCTTAATACGAGCCTTCAATATTAAATATTTCATGAGAAGGATTACTAATCAGAACCAATTATCTGATCCATGACCCAAATGGATGGAATAAGACATCCAACCATTCACTGAATGAGATGATCATGTTTAGTTAATGTTCACTTCCTATAATTTCATATAACCTGAAAACAAAATACATCACATCGGGTGGTGAGTTTCATGTCTACCCCAATAATTGATTGAATAGATATACTCTTCATATATCCACATGTAGATTGGGGTTCCCCTAGTTATTGGATATCCAAAAATCTAATCAATAGTTCAACATGTGTTGGTGAATATTATTTGGGTCTAAACATTAAAAACTAACAAATTTTGAATGGATATTTGGGTCGAAAAATATAAATTCTAAAATAACTGATTCAAAGTGTTGGCTAATCCAATTTAATTATTTATTGACTTATGAATTGTATTAGAAAACTAAAAACTTTTGGTCTGTTCATTTGAGTAGCTTCCACCAGGGTGAATATCATATTTTTCAAACCATACACCTAATGGATATTTTTGTGATATAATAAATTTAGATGTGTTAATTTTTATGTGTTTATGGATTTCATCATGATTTGTTTGAGTCAGGAGAAAAATGTTAATGTTATAATAAATTATATGATTTCCATCCCAGATGAGTTAGTCTCCAACAAAAATTCATTTTGGATATAGTCATAAGAATAATTGAACAACCTCAATAATAGTTCATGATCAGGTGAAAGTAAAAGAAATTCATCATGAATCTTGATGTTATACACATGTATCCTAATGGATAATATTTAGTCGAGAAACTGTGGTTCAAGGTTTTTCTTTAGGGCCATGTTCAAACAATATACAAATTATTAGTAGTAGTACTCCAGATTGAGAGCCTAATATAATTTGAGTTCATTTAATCCTATAAATATGGTAAGATAGATTCCATTATACTTAATGAAATGTATGACGAACATAATTTCTTATTTTGGAGGAAAATGTATGAGGAATAAATAGAAAAGTATGAATTTTTTTATATAAATTATTTGAAGTGAATACCATGAAAAATAGAATAAGAGGAGTTCATATAACTACATCATGAAGATATATGTTTATATATATATATTCATATCTCTCTATATAGAAATGTAAAAAAATTGTTTTCATCAAAAAAAATTACATATTATAGGAAAAAATTCTAATGATCACATATAATATAAAGAAGCATTGAAGAGATCAAATAGTCTTTAATAGACCCCTGTAGAAGTATATATAGATGTTTGTAGATCTTATGAAAAGCATGTAAAAGATATATTGGAATCCAAGTTCTTCATAGAATTATATTATCATCATTTGATTATATCCAATTTTCAAGGGGAGGATTAATTTATTAACACCCAAAAAATATCTGGTTTCTACATTGATGAAGATGAGAAGGAAAAATAAAAAAATCACTTTTTATGTGATGAAATATGATCCTTAGAAAAAATATGATAAATTTTCAAAAACCCTAATCATTTATGGACAAACCAATGATTCAAAGACAACCATAATTCACTACTAAGAAAACCATTTTGTAACAGATTCATTAATACATCATTCCCACAATCCATTATTCCTTGGTGGAGTCACCAATGTAATCAATAGTAGCCACAAAACATCTTCATTTGTAGCACCAAGACAATGATCCTTCATTGTTTTATAACATATTTACAGGAGAATATCTCTTTATAACCTTGATATGATGATCTTGGTGCTTGCAACCAATTAAATCTTTTCATTTTTTGTTGGTGATCACTATTGGCTACATAACTCCTTTGAATTAATATTTCATAAAATTTCTTGGAACAAGGTAGTATGATCTATATATAAATATAAATAATGTAATTTTAGTATGTAAATAATAATAGGAGGATTTAATTAATTTGAAACATCATCAAAGGGATGAATTTAATAATTTCAATGGTATTTCTTTCATACACCTTCAATGATAATATCTAAAGTAACATATGAGTTCATGTTTGAGAGGGGAGGGCACTAAAAAATATCTTCATATTAATTCCCTACCCACAATATAATTTTAGAGAGTCTACCACATAATTCAATTTTTAATTTACATACATGATCATCATTCAAATATGGAATTTCACATAGGTAATTTAGAAAAATATACATTAATCATCAACGATTTATTAAATTTTAAAGGCTCTCTTGAAGCCCCAAACTCGTGTGAACTGTTGGTTTCCAAAAGTAAATTTTAGCCACACAACAATAGTATACCATGATGAATTATTATTCCTTATATTAGAAACTTTGTATAGCATATATTATTAATATTTGAGACTCCCTTTTACACTTCCATAATCCATGGTCATCATCCGTGGTTGAATTAATCCAGTTGAACATATCGACCTATTTTTACCCATGTAAAAAACATGAACGACCAATTCCAAATTATTCTCTACCAGAAAATCCTAAAATATATGATTGGGCTATGAAATATAGAGTGATTTACTTTGATCTTGTATTACTTTGATAATGGTTCAATGCTAGTAATACCTCTTAGACTGATAGGAATGGCAGGTTGTTAACAATCAAGGAATCCCTTGATATGAGGGTTTCTATTATTAGGTGATTGATATATGCTCCCCCAACTCCTGATGTTCTTTTGGGTAACCATATAACAAGCATTAGATGAACATAAATGCATTAGGACATCCATTCTGGTCACTACATGAACAAAATACACCCATTTGGGACTCCAATATAATGTAAGCTCCAACTCTTCCAAACAGAGCCATATCCCCTATTAGTCTAATATTCTGTCAAAACTAATTATCAATGGTTTAGAGATGGGAAACTACATTATTTTCCTATATACTGGTTATTATAACTTAACATATACTTATTTATTACCTCATCCTCATACCCCATATGTGAGACATAAATATTATTGTATTATTTCATAATATAATATGCAAGTATAACCTCTTCTATTTTGAAACTAAGAAATAAGAAAAATTAAAATTTTCCAGCACATGTTTATTTCCCAAACTAACAATTTAACTGAAAATCTATTCTATAAGACATATCTTTATGGAGTTTAACTCTATATAGTATAGTGAATTCCTAATTATTCTAATTTTCATAAAATGTTTTTGAGATATGTGACAATAAAATAAACATTAAACGATCATGGAAACATTGCATTAAGAGACACAGTAATAATACATATCACATGAATATAAAATTTAACATGTTTTTCATTAAGTGGAACCAAACTATATGTGTTATGATTTCATTCATATAGATAAATTTATTTCCCCTATAGTTTGTACAATCCAAATTCCAAGAAACCAACACCCGTTTTTGTGATAAATTTTGTAGTGTTTTAATGTGATTTTTAAATGATTGTTTAATCATCCAGTAATATGAGATATATAGAGAACCAATAATATATAAACCTTTTCACAAAAATGATTAATAAAAATTGAATATATGTCTGGAGAAAACTAATAGAATTACTAGTAAAGATTCAAAATAATGTATTATATATATATTAGAATCTTGAAATTACAAATATGGATTCTTCATGGATGATCCATTCTCCACTAATCTATACTATTGTATAACTCAATGCATTAACATAATTATATAGTGACCACATTCATATAAATTTAAGGTTTTTATTGATTTTAAATGTAGGGGAATTGTAGAAATAAACTAAATAATTTGTTCTATTCATATAAAGTACTCCCCCTATATGAAAAAATTCAATATCATGAAATTAGTGCATAAAGAATTTTAATCTAACATCAAAATGAAAAATTTAATCTGAAAAATAGATATTTTATACTTCACCCCCATCCCACTCATCATATAATTATGTTTTCATGTTAATTCATTCAAAATATTTTTCCCCATTTACTAATTCACTGAAATATTTATTGAGTTCCATTCTAGGATCCTATACAACTTGTGTAGGTGTAGGATTATTTATTAATGTAGATTTTTATATTGATTTCAGTAACCTTTCTCACAAACATTTCCCAACGGATTTCACCACACATTTTTAAATTTAGAAAAACATTAAAATAGTGTAAATAATTTTTATATTTTAGAATAAGTTTTTCCTTATGTAGATAAAACATAAGATTCTAAGGATACTGAAATAAATATAGACTAATGTAATTTTATTCCATTAGAAAAGTGTTTTCATTGCTATCCCTTATTCATCATAGTAAAATATAATGAACTATTTCATGATAACTTAATTTTATTAAATATCTTTTCTATGGACATTAAAAATGTCATAAAAACTTATTAAATATTTTTTCACTATCTTTAAATACTAAATTCAACCCACATTATTAATTTTTATTAAAATTTTAATTCATCATGAATATAATATTGACAATTACTAACAAGTTGTTATTATTTATAATTATTAGAATCTTATTTGTTATAAAGAAAGATATTATCCCTTTTCTAATAATGAATTATCGGATTCTCCATTAACATTTTTTTAGTAAAATATTCATATGATTATATGATCAAAAAATAATTATTAGACTATAAATAAAATTTGAAAAAATTAAAAAAATTATAACTTTAAATATGGTATCACTTACATCAACATTAGGAACTAAAAACATCACCAAATTTACTAGTCTCATCTATTGTATATGTGGAATACTATGTAGTGTAGATATTCAATCCATATGATATTGATTTTAATACAGGATTATATTGAACCACAAAATGATATTTTTTTTATTTTTGATAATGAACTAGAAATAAAATTAATCCAAATTATACATGATGATGTCATTCATAATTCATTTCAAAATGGTGAATGGGGGTGAAGTATGTTTATATAGGAAATTGTTTTCTGAAAGATGTCAATGGAATAACTTCTTAACTTTTAGATATATTAGTGCATTTAAAAATGTTATTTGCATGTATGATAATTTGAAATTTAAATACCACATAAAAATAACATATGATAATAAGAATATAAAAATGTATATAAAAAAATAAATTTCATAGAAAAAAGGAAATGATTATTCCCTTTAAGAAATAGTTATTTTTTTATAATATAGTTTTTGTTGGGTTTAACAGGCCATGAACATAATTTAAAAAAATATTAAACATTGTGTGACCATTATTTTCTACTATAATTAAAATAAAACAAAATAACATTCTCATTGAATTAATGAAAAATTAAATAACATATCATGGAAATAAATAAAAATTAATTTCATTTATAAAAATGTCAATTAAAAGTCATATATTTATTCAATGTTACCTCCCAATAAAGGATAAAATGATTTATAATTAATCATCTCAGTATTGGTTTGAATAAAATCTATTTGTCGAGAATGGTCATTTTAAATATACAAATAAAATTGAATATCAATGCCAATGGAATATAGAGTGATATAAATTTTTTATATTTATCTCTAAAACAAGAGTGTCTAATGTGAAATCATAGATTATATTTCCATATCCATGTTAGAGATTGAAATGGTGTTAATCACACCTTTCTATACACTATAGATTTATGAAAAGAGGAAAGAGTTGAGACCATACCCCATGGAGAATATTGCCGAAAAGAAATTATTAATATAAATCTAAGGATTCATCATCCATAAAACTATATATAGCATAATAAGAAATAATATTTACATTATTACCATACAAATAATAGCAAAAGGAAATAATACATAATAATTACCCAAGACTGTTAAACAACTATAGTAAAATGAATAACTAACAATGTTATTTTATTATATACATGGTAGTGAAAAAATAATAAAAACACTACAAATTGAAATATAAAATTATTCTAGAACATGTCTAAATAATTCCTCCATATACTAACCAAGAATACCCATTTAAACTATAATATATATGGGATTTTCCTTTCCATTTATCCTAAATAATTAAAATTTTAGGCTCCCCAATGTCAACATATATGTTGTAAGTTCAAAAAAATATAAGAACCATCGATATAAACATTAAAAATGAATAAATATATATATATTCTTTATTCACTATATAATTTATATATTTATATTAGACATAAATAATGTTAGGTTGTCATTAAAATATAATAATTCCATGGAATTGTCCCTACATGATTCAGTTGATACCAATAAATGTAGTCATCAGATACTTGTGTAGTACTAATGATTTATCCCCATGGAATTAAAGAATAAAAAATTATGGGCCAAATAAAATGGTAAACATTAGATCAGTATAGGGAATGTAACATCTCACCCCTTCTCATTTTCTTAAGAGGGTGGGGAGATGTTACTAGGCCTTAAGAGACATCCCCAATGCACCAATGGATAGCAATAAATTCTGAAGGTATTGAATAATAATGGGGGTCTTTTTTCCCTTTAAAAATAAATCAACTATCGAAATAATCAAATCCAAACCAACCACTATATAATGCACGATAACAAAGGAATACAACTGAAAATTTCATTTATAAAAACCATAATAAAATCAAGAACCGTAGTAGAACATTTCAATATGAAGGTAAACAATGAAATAAAACCTTACAAGAATCCAAGACAAATAGAAGAGTCTACACTCCACAAGCTCTATGCATAAAATTTCTCAAGAAATCTATGAACCATGAATAAGTGATAAATGCATGTGATATTATACCTTTGAACATATCCCGTTTGATGACATATGAAAATTATACAACGTTATGAAGAAGGAGTGAGTACTAAAACTCAGTAGATTTTCCCTAATGACAAAACTATACATTCTACTAGGATATAAGTGATAAAAAAATTTATATAAAAAATTTTATTTAAAAAAATAACTCAAACTATTAATAAATAAATATAAAAAACTTATAAAATAGTAATAACCAAATATAAACAAATTTTATATCGTCAAATTTTCTACAAAAAATCTATTTTCAGTAAAACAACCAAACCATCCTTTAAAAATATTTAACAGGTTTCATTTGGAATAACCAAACTATTCTAAAAATTAACATTACCAACTATGAATGCTTTGTTATGACTATTCTATATTCATGATCAGGTTCTCGTCAATCTAGTATGTTATCAAAAAGTAATTATATCATATTTTCTATAACACGAATGGAACTGATCATAATGTAATATTTCAACCAATCATCATCAATGCAATATGAACACACACACACCACGTATTCCCAAAACACATGAAAAAAAATCCAACCTCATTCCAAAAAAAACATTTTATTGAAAACAGTTCTCTAAAAAACCATTTACAAAAATCCAACAAATCCATATTTTAACATCACTATTTTAAAATAAAAAACTAAATCACTTTTCAAAATAGTACACCAAAATCCCTCAATTCCACCAAATCCCATAAATCATCAGTAATGAGGATTTATATCATTTTTACACAGATATTTCAAAACAAATTTCAATCAGTAAGATCAATTTCAATCTAACCCCATAAAAAATAGATATAGGAGTTGAGGTTTAAGAAACCTACCTCAAGAGTTTTGTGTAAAATGATAAATATCCTAAAAAACATCACAAAAATGGTTTGAACCTCCATAGACCCACCTTAGATATCTTCCCCAATAAAAAACCAATAACAATATAATAATATTTGGAATCCAAATAATTATATCTACCCAAAATGGGAGGAGACCTAAAAATGAGTGGAAGGGTGAAGTAGATCTAATAAAATGCATCAAGAACAATGAAAGCTGAAGCTTTTCCCAAGAATCAGGCTCAACGCACCAAGGAAAAGAATTAGATCGATTCTAATTCCCTTGGGAGAGTTTATAAAACCATTTAAGGACCAAAATATTGATCTAGAGACATTTTCTGGAAAAAAATAGGTGCATTGAAGTAAAAACATGTTAGATCCACAATTTAGGGATCTAACATTGACATGCACATAGTTTAATCCCATAGTTAGATAAAATGTGATGTAATTGTGCTCCAACTTTTTCATTAAGGGAGACCTCGCATAGTTTCCTAATATGGTCTACAAACCATGGAAAACCAAGTTGAAGCAACTACCTCAAAAACCAAAGACAAATTTCACAGCACATGGTTTATACTAGGAATGCACACAATTTGGAAAACCTATTAATTTCTAGTGCACATTCCCTTTTTACCATGTCTCATTATTCAATGTTTCCTTCATGTGTTTTACGGTTTCTATAATGGGTTCACCACTTGTGAACATGTATAGAATCACAAAAAATACATTTAAAAGATCCCCAAACTCTCCCAAACATCATCCAAACACATTATATAAATAAATAAAATAATGAAATTGTTACATTCTAGAAACCATTAGTGCTACATTTTCCCCACTATAAGCCTTTCCATCTTCGTAATGTCAAGAAAGACATTTTCTTAGAAGGTTTTTTGACCATTACTATTTCATATCCTTCTCATGTTCCCAAATATATTTCTTAATCAGGCCATGTTTTGAAAAAACCCACACTAGATTGATTATTTTTAAATCATGGATTTATGTTTCCTACCCAAAATCCTTACTCTGATATGTACTAATGAATCATATTTCTCCAGGAAAATGGGGTCCCATTTTATAACATGCTTAGTGTCAGGATGATACTTTTCCAACTAAGATTCATGGAACACATTATGCATTGCATTGAAACATGGTGGCAATGCAAGACGATATTCTACCTCTCCAACACCTTACAGAATCTCAAAATGTCCAATGTATTGAAGAGATTACATTAGATACATATGAAAACATTGATTTCCATGCCTTAGAGAAATATTTAAGAACACATGATCACTCAAAACGAATGGTAACGACCATCGACGATGATATACACATGATTTGTGACAACTATAAGGAATATCTATCAGTTTCCTAACCAGTTGAATCTTTACAGTTATTTCTTGTAAAATGCACAATCCAACCAGATAAGTCTTACCAACTTCCACCCAATATGGTGGATAATGAAAATGCTAACAATAAAACACTTCAATAGGGGTCATATGTATTGAGGCCTAATAGAAATTATTATATGAGAACTCCACAAAATCCAAAAGTAGTTTGAAAGAGCCACAAAAAACCATTGTACAAGCCCAATACATGTCTTAAAACATTTGTAATGTCCTTTTTAATTTTCCATCCATCTATGGATTATACATCGTAATCATAGTCAATGGTGTCCTAAGGGATTTATGTATGGATTTCTAGAAATGAGACATAAACATCGTGTCTCCATCTGATATGATCAAAATTTGTATGCCATGTCTCATTACCACATTGTGGATTCTGATTTTGGACAAATAACCTACAGAATGAGTTTCACGAATAGGTATGAAGTGGGAAGAAATTTTGAGTTGATTCACTATCACCCATATGGATACGTTTTTCTAAAACATTCACGGGATAAATGTAACATAATCCATGGATTTATACTCCAATTTATACACCTGAGTTGGTACATAAATCAATATGCATTCAAGTCACTGATGTTCTTTCTTAATTTACTGACTTGTTAAGAACCTCCAAATGAACTCTACCTCTTTTCAATTCATTCCACTACATCATAACTGTTACATCAATTCCTTATTCATTTTCAATACTCCTGGATGAACATCCCATATCAAATTACGGTAAGCATGAAAAAAATTGTTCTCGAAAAGAAATATGTACATCCATTTGATTTCTGAACCACAATAGTAGAGTCACATCTTCCTTTGATACCTTAATTTTGTCCCCACTATTGTGTTTTGAACTCATACAACACATTCTGCATCAGATCTATGTGATTATCTCACCATGATTACCAAATGAGGAACAATGAAAATTATTAATAAAACATCGTCATTATCTTTGTAACACCCCAAGCTTACATGGAACATTTCTCTTTGAATAATACAATAACTTGAGTTATATGCATCTTCATGTCCTTTCACACCACGACCAATAAAACTAGCCATTATAAATAGTAATACCGAACATTTTGAAATTTTTGAAATTTTATTTTTCAAAATGAACTTCATCTTTGGATTTCGAATATCAAAATTATTTTAAGGTGAATTTTATATATATTTCTGAAAACATTCAATTTTTGATGAATAGTGAAAAATACAACGCTATTTTTTAAAACCTAATTTTTATTTGAATAATTATTTATTTTATTTAAATTTATTTTATGTTAATATAGATACATAAAACCTATATTAGTTCAATGGAATTCATTGGAGTCATTTTATAATAACATTTTGTATAAAATTTTATTGTGCTTCTTATCGTCTTTTACCCAACTTTTGGGCACGTTACCAAATATGCCTAAAATTAAATTTTATTGCTTCTGTGAATTGAATTAAAAAAATCTAAGAGACACGGTTGAAATCAAAAAGTAAAATGTGGTTCAATATAATGAAAATAATTGTGGGTGAGTAGTACCTTTTGGATTTTATTTACCATAGTTAAAAGTAAATAGGGTAATTAAAAGTAAAAATGAAATTCTAAATACCCTAAAACACGTTATAATTTAATTGGATTAGTGTATTTTGACCAAAATAAACATTATGATAAAATTAAGATCCTATTTGATCCATATGTTTTAGATTAGAACATTTATTATTATTTTATTTAAAGAATAGCTAAATGTGTTAAATTCAATGTTTATTAACAAACCTATTTTTAATATAGGGTTATAAATAAGCTAAATTAGAATGTAAATATTCATTAGAAAAAAAAATTCCATATATAATGGTATATTATTTATATTTTTTAGACATTAATTAATTAAATGTATTTTTGACAAAATGATGATGAGGTAATTACCTTATTATTGAATGATTAAAATAATTTATATTATAAATATTAATATAATTGTAAATAGAGAATTTTGATGTATTCAACGAAATTTCTATGTTAATATGACTTGTTATGGTTGAATAAATAAATATTTTTTAATGTGATTAAGTTGATATGACTTCCACAAAAACCAAATACTAAATAGTTTCAAAATTGACAAAAATTAGTTTTTAAGACAAATAACATATTATTAATTGATATAACATTCTCAAAAATCATAGGATCTACCAAATTACATATATAAGGTATGAAATATAAACAATAAACTAATTGGGTTTCTCTTTTAATTTAATAGTATGTTTATAAACAATATAATATATTAATACATGAATACATTAGAAAAGTTAAACTATTTAACAAAGAGTTAAATCTAAAAGATAAGGTTAAAATACTGACCTTTACCTATCTGAAACCTATTGGTTATGATATTTTCGATCCATACTTGCCTCATATAAGAAATAAATTCTTTTTAAACTATTATAAACTGAATATGACTTTATAATAAATTAATATTTAAAAATTTCTTAAAGTGGTTGTCACCTCTCTTATAAAAGGGTACTCCCCCTTCACTCAAAATCACACCTCCAAATCCATTTGGATCAGCCATTCACTAATAAAATATACTCCCAAATACCTTAAATTCCACCTAAGGGCCCAAATTTTTATGTGAATCCAAAAAAAGGAGCCCTTTTGATTAAATCAAAAAGAAGCAGCCAAAGAAGATGTAATAATTTCATCACCTCTTTCAAAATTCTTTTCTTCTTCGAATTCATCTTTTTTTTTTGTTTCCATACCAAAATAATAACTAAAGTACCTTATACATACATTTATGTTATTATATAAATGTTTAATCCATATTCATTATTCTATCTTTCTTAGGAATGACAATGTCACCATAAGAGAGTACGTACAACATACCGTCTCCACATCATGGTGTAGTTTTTTACTCAGCACTTCATTATTTGAATAGGTATAATAATGAGTATAATTGAAGTTGATAATAAATATAACATATTAATTATTCTTAATATATGATATACCATCCAATTAATTATGATTTTACCATCAAAATAATGATATTGTCGCTCGTGCATACGTACGGATTATAGTCTCCACAAACGTGATAAGATTCATTTTCCCATCGTAACCATTGAAGAATAATTTTTATTTTATGATTAATAATAATGTTTGATAACTTGATATAATTCTAGATAAAAATCAAATAAATAATATCTATAATAAACATGACACATTTAACAAAACATATAAATAAAAACAGAATAGTTAACACTTGAAATAATGATACTATAGAAATATTATTAACAAAAAAATATTAGAAGATAATATATGAAATAATATTTATTTATGTGGTTATTCTATAATTTATTAACAATTATTTCACCATTATAAATGAGTTTAACTTACCCTCTACTACGTAAAAATACAAGGTAAGAGTTAATTCTATAATCTCTTCATTATCCGAGGTTGTTTATACATGAGTGTCTATAAGGACCTCTTTATCATCGACAACTGTGTTTCTTAAAAAAAATTCCAAAATATTTTTTCGTTTTCATAGACTATTTTTTATATTCATTTGTACCCTTTTTTTACTTTTTATAAAATGGTTCGAAAGGAATCTTTCCATCTCTTTCCAAAAAAGCTACTTTATGACCTTTTTGAAAAATTAAGGTAAGAACGTTTTTTATATCTTATAAAACGGATGCAGAAATTTTCCACTATTATAACACCTTTGAAGCTTCCATTACAATCCTAAAAAAAAAATTTCATAATAAATTATTTCTTTTATAATTATGGGACATTTAAACAATTTTAAAATAGAAAGAGTTATCTCTGTCAAGTTGTTTTTATTTCATCTATGTCAACATCCTTTGATGGATTTCACACTTTTTCGAAGTTGATTTATTATGATGCAATCTTCATTATAGAATTTAAGGTTTTGTGATATTTTTGACTATGGATGTGTTATTTTTATACCATTAATGGTTTGTGGTTAATGTATTAACATTTCGTATTCTAGTTTTAATATGAATATTTATGTTATGTTTTAACCTTTTTATATGTGGAATGCATTGAAATTATTACGTAATAGGGGGAGATCGCTATAGCTCCTCGCTGCATCGGTATGTCTCATAAGACAAACTAGTTTCTTGTCACATGTCCTTGAAAAAATTTTATTTGTAGTCTTGGAATTAGGCCTTGACTATGTGGTTAAGATATCTGGCATTATGCATTCCATTATTATGAAATTGGCTATTGATATTACATGTGATTATTTGACTAGTCGAATATCCATGTGAATAATAAAATGAAATAATTTGATTTATCTATTCCATATTATTCTAATGTTTATGTTTAAAATTCTTGATTTTTAGTCTAACACATTTCCTTAAATGTTTATGATTATTTATGAATGTTTTCGCTATATTGTTATCCTTACTAAGCACCTGAGATAACACCATTCTATGATTAATTTTTCAATGGATTTTAATATGTATATTATGACTGACCTTTAGGGATAGTATCAAGTAGATGAATGTGTTTAAAGGATATTTTTTTTTGTTTTCATTTCATCATGTAATGTAATACATATGTATGTATCTAGTACTTAGAGGTCTAATAAACCGACTAACCTTTAGAAATTTGTTCCATTGTGATCTTCCCAATTTTATGAAATAATGAACTCATTCTGGCTAACTAGGGTCAAGGAATTATAGTTGGAAAAAGAAGATTAATAAAAACCATGGAAGCTAGATTTAGAAAACCTATGATTTTTGAACATTACTCTAGGATAGACTTTGATGATTAATATAGAAGAACATCCTATAATTTTTGTAATATAGATATTTTGTGTATTTTCAAAGAAATACATCTCTATCTAGATACCATTAGGTTGAAGAGGCTCTGTCACAGATTACCTAGGAGTGAAAACTATGACAAGGAGTTTCGGTCTTGACTTGGGGTATCCTGGTACACAACAACGGGCCTTGCTTCACTCTTGGCTACGACACTCCATGGGAAATGCTTAGGATAATTCAAATTTCCATTACAAATCATTATGAAAGATTTATGAGTAAATACATTATCAATGTAAACTTTTTTATGATATTGGATTATATGCATACACTATTCAATTTATATTAGGTATTGTTCAAGTTTGGAATTATGTATAGCGATTCACATACTATTCAATTGTATTCGATTGTTTATAAATGGAACCTAGTGGAAGGAATGAAAACCATATCAATGAACATAATCCATTTAGGGATTTCCCTTACACTCAACATAATTATAGTGGAGCGGGTTATGCAACCGGTGTGGAATAACTTATTACTATAATAGGATAACTCACTCAGATTATGAAAAATAACCTTAACCGTATGGAGATACCTGATCCACAAAGTAGAGAATCAATGTTATACCGCTTCTAATGTAACAACCAACAACATTCAATGGGACTACAAATAAATTTGTAGATGAGTAATTGATAAGTTCTATAGAGAAAATATTTCATGCTTTGGGGAGTAACGAAAGGGAAAAAGTTTCCATGGTAGTTTATCGCCTCACAAGAGATGCAGATCAATGGTGGTCATTAATTCAATACAAAAATAAAGAAAATGAAGTATAATATATGGAATGGAGGGTGTTTAATGAAATTTTCTTAGAAAAATACTTTCCTCGTGACCATCGAGTTAATATGTAAAGACAATTTTTGAGTTAGAGGAAAAAGGTGGATGATATTGTTGCAAAGTATGAGGCTAACATTAAAAGGTTAGAAAGTCATGCAGAATATTATATATGTAACTCAAGGAAGAAGATTTGTGGAGTCTTTGATGGGTTAAAACCATTTCTACATCATGTATTAGTCTCACAATCCTTGTCATCATAAGAAGATATTGTCTCTTGTATTATGAATACAGAAAAGGAATTTTTTAATTATAAAAACATTAAATCAAGGAAAGAGAAAAAGGGATCTACCGAAAACCTTTGAAATGGAAATAAGGGGAATAAGGGAAAAGTTTAATTTTCATTCTGTAGTAAATTTTGGATGAAACACTCTAATACTTGCATGAAGGTAAAGGGAGTCTGTTACAAGTGTGGTGAAAAGGGCCACCATGCCCGTGATTGCAAGGGGAAGAGAGAGGTTTTCAATGTTTAATGAAAGAATTGTAGAGAAATGGGGATTTATGAAAATGAATTTCCTATGCGCCATAGAAACTAACCTCAGAAAAGGCCAAGGGATCAAGGATAAGCTTATATGATCACTACTGCTGAGGTTGAAGCTCCAAATGATGTGGTGGAAGGTAATTTAATGGTTTCATCAAGTTTATCCAGTTCATTATTTGATTATAGATCATTGCATAGTTTCATATCTTGCAATTTTGATATGAAAATAAGATATCTCCAATTTTATTTTTGAATCAATTCCCATTTGAATATATAAAAGTGCTTTATCTGAAGATCTCATCATCCATCCCATGATTTAATTTGATATAATCTTTAGTGTGGATTGACTTTCTGACCAAGAAGTGAAAATTTAATGTAAGAAAACTAAGGATACAATTTTCAATGATGATAAGGAGTACATTATATTTTGGGAAGAAATGTCACCATCTAATTATCATCTAGATCCACCATCAGCAGCTCTACTAAATTCAATTATTGGGGAGGAAGAGAGTTAAATAACTATAGGTAGAGAAATTATTGTTCTAACAGAGGAAGTACCTATTGTACATGAATATATTGATTTATTTCTAGAGTATTTTCTTGGATATCCTACCAAATGAGAAATTGGTTTTTTCATTGATTTAATTCCTAGTTCAAGGCCCATATAAAAAACCCCTTATAGAATGTACACTGTGGAATTAGTGGAACTAAAGAAACTACTAGAATAATTGAGTAATAAAGATCTATTCACCCAGCTATTTCTCTATGGGGAGAACCTATTCTTCTTGTTAAGAATAACGATGAATTGATGAGGTTGTGAATTGACATTAGGGAGATCAATTCTGTACCAATAAAGAACAAGTATCCCCTACCTCGCATTGATGATTTATTCAATAAACCTCATGGAGCACAATATTTATCAATGATCGACCTTCAATCTAGATATCATCAGTTTTGTGTGATGAAGGAAGAAATTCCAATAAACAACCTTTCGAACGAGGTACAAGAATTATGAGTTATAAGTAATGCCTTTTGGACTGACTAATGAACCCTTTGTTTTCACGGATCTAATGAATAGACTTTTCAGGGAATTTCATGATAACTTTCTTGTGGTATTTATTGGTGATATCATGGTATACTCAAAAATCTATAAAGATCATGAAAATCACTAGCGCACTATTTTTAAAACCCTTAGAAAAAAAATAAATTATATGGAAGGTTAACCAAGTGTGAATTATGGCATCTGAAAATTCCTTTCCTTGGCTATATTTTCAATGTGTCTCAAATATCTGATGATCCTTTAAAGACCAAAGAAATCCAAGAATGGCTACCACTGAAAAGTTTAACTGAGGTATGCAATTTCATTGGTTTACCACGTTATTATCGGTGTTTCGTCTAGAATGTTGCTTGATTGGCTAAGCCATTAACCAGGATCACGTGTAAAGTGGTTAAATATGTTTGAAAAAAAAGAATGTGTTGATTGTTCTGAATATCTGAAGAGAGGATTATTTAATTATCCTATCTTGACTCTACCATAGTGGAATAATGGGTTTGTTATTTATAGTGATACTTCAAATAAAGGACTTGTTTGTGTCCTTATTAAGAATGATAGAGTTAATGCCGATGCATCACAAAAACTAAAAATTCAGGGACAAAAGTATCCATATCATGATCTTGATTTCGCAGTTGTAATCATTACATGTATGATATGGAGACACTATCTTTATAGAGAAAAATGTGAAATATATATTGATCACAGTGATTGAAGTTTATTTTCTCATAGAAAGAACTCAACATGATGAAAATATAATTGCATAAACTACTCAAGGATTATGATTTCACTATACACTACCACTAGAGGAAGGAAAATAATGTGTAATAAGCATTGACCAGAAAGGCTCCTGGAGTTTTGAACAAGATGAAAGTCGAAAGGGATCTTATGTACATAGATCTAGTAAAAATTGATATGGGAATAATCATGAATGGTGAAAACTCAATAATTTTTCAAATGGTTTCCAATCAATATTTTCTCAAATGGATAAAATGTTCTCATACTAATGATTTGGAGTTTAAAAAGAAAATTAAAGCTATGAATGATGGGAGATTTATTGACATTGTATATGAAGATCGAATTTTGAAATTAGGGAAGATACTTTGTGATCCTGACACACCCGAACAAAAAAGGGAGTTGTTGGATGATGCTCATAGCTCAAATTTCACTACACACCCTAGTATCACTATGATGTATAGAGATTTGAAGGAACATTTTTTATGGGACAACATGAAGAGGGATATTTCTAATTATGTTTCAAGATGTGTGGTTTGTCAATAGGTGGAGGCTAAAAGACAACATCCTAGAAGAGTCATGAACACTCTTCCCATACTAGAGTGGAAATGGGATGATATTATGACGGACTTTGTCATGCGGAAACCAAAGACTCCCAGGAAGAATGATGCAATATGGGTCATTGTTGATTTTCATACCAAGTTAGCACATTTTATTCCTATAAGTTATGATTTACCACTAGAATGTTTAGAAAGACAATATATTAATGATGTTGTAAGGCTTCATGGAGTACCCCAATAAATTTTTTCTGATCATGATCCCTGTTTTACATCAAGATTCTAGAAATGTCTTTAGAAGGCCCTAGTACTGAGCTTTGTTTGATCACATCCCAACTCTCTTGAAACTAATTGAAAATCAGAATGGACTATTAAAATCTTATAATACATGTTGACATCTTTCTCACTTGACTTTTAAGGTTTGTGGGATCAATATTTACTTCTGGAATAATTTTCCTATAATAATAGCTTAAATTCAAGTGTTCAGATGGCACCATATGAGGCATTATATAGAAAGATATGTCACACACCATCTTATTGGGATGATGTTGGTGAAAGAAAACTCACGGTCCAAGAACTTGTTGAGAAAACAATGGAAAAGGGAAATATTATCCAAACCCACATCAAAGAAGCACAAAGTAGGAAAAAGAAATATGATGGTAACCGAAGGAAGGATTTTGAATTTCAATTAGGAAGACATGTTTTCTTGATGGTATCTCCTTGGAAGGGTGTTATACGATTCAGTAAGATGGTTAAATTAAGTCCCAGTTAGATCAGACCATTTGAAATTCTAGAAAAAATTGGAGTTGTAGCTTACCATTTTCCAATGCCTCCATGTCTCTCCAAAGATAATGATGTCTTCCACATATCATTGTTGAGAAAATACATTCCCGAACCACCACATTTTCTCACCTAGAAATAAATAGAACTGGAATCAGATATTTCTTATTGTGAAGAGCCTATTAAGAATATTTATACCAAAGAACATGTGTTGAGAAACATGATGACTCGTCTTGTAAAAGTTCTATGGAGAAACTATAAGATGAAAAAGTCAACATGGGAACTCTAGGAACATATGGTGAAGAACCACCTAAATATTTTTATGATGTAGTATTCTAGAAATTTCATGGGAGAAATTATTTGAAGAATGGAAGAATGAACACCCCAAGATTCCACAGTACATTTATCTTTGAATAATATAATAACTTGCGTTGTATGTAACACCTTATTCTAGCACACCACGTCTAATCAAATTAGCCGTTATGATTAGAAATACACACTTTTTGAAATTTTATAAATTTTATATTTCAAAATAGACTCCATTTTTTGATTCAGAAAATCAAATTTTGCTTTGGGTGAATTTTGGTTATTTTTCTAAAAACATTAAATTTTTGATGAATAGTGAAAAACACTACGTTATTTTTTAATACCTACATTTTATTGAAATAATTATTTAATATATTTAAATTTATTTTAAGTCAAAATAGATACGTAATACCTATATGAGTTCTACATAATTCATTATAGTAATTTTATAAAAACATTAGATATATAAAATTTTATTGAACTTTTTAATATCTTTTACCTACCTTCTAGGCACGTTAGAAAATTTGCCTAAAACAAAATTTTACCATTTTTGTGAATTGAATTTCAAAAATCTAACAGAAAAGGTTGATATAAGTAAGTAAAATGTGGTTCAATAGAATAAAAATAATTTTTTTGAATATTACCTTTTGGATTTTATTTACCTTAGTTAAAAGTAAATATGGTAATTAATGATAAAAATGATATAATAATTACCCTAACACATTTCCTAATTCTATTGAAAATGTGTATTTCGACAAAAATAATCCTTAGAAATAAAATATGATCCTCTTTTATCCACTTATATTAGATTAGGAAATTTATTTTTATTTTATTTAAAGAAGATTTAAAAGTGTTATATTCATCGTTTAATAACTAAAGCATTTTTAATATAGGGTTATATATAAGAGAAATTAGACTATAAATATTCATTATAATTATAAAATTATTTAATACATAATGAAATTTTATTTGTAATTTTTATACATTAAATAATTAAGGTTATTTATGACAGAATGATGATGCATTAATTACATTATTATTGAATGATTAAAAAAATTGATATTATAAATATTATTATAATTGGAAATTGAGACTTTTGATGTGTTACACTAATTTTATAAGTTAATAAGACATTTTAGGGTTTATTAAATAATTTTTTTAAAGTGATAAATTTATTATGACTTTCAGAAAAAAAAATAAATACTAAATAGTGTCATAACTGACATAAATTAGTTTTTAGAACATATACTATATTATTATTTGATATAATATTTCTAAAAATATTATATTATGAATAATGTATTAGATAAAGGTAGATGTATCAATAATGAACCACTTGGGGTTTTCTTGCCTTTTTATAGTATGGTTATGAACCCTTTATTATAATAATACACAAACACATAGAAAAAGTAAAACTATTATACTAATACTTCAATCTAAAATATAATGTTAATATGGTGATATAAAGCTATCTAAAACCTATTAGATAAGATATTTTAGACCCATACCCACATTATCCTCTAAATAAATTCTTTTTGGAGCCACTATAAATAGAATATTATTTTATAATAAAATAATATTTCAACCTTTTCCTAAAGTGACTAAACCTCTATTTTAAAAGGGTACTCCCAGTTCTCTCTAAATCAGACCTCCAAAGCCATTTTTCTTGGCCATACCCAGCTCAAATATCCTCAAAACTACCCTTTATTAATCTTAGAGGCCTTATAATGATCAGAATCCAACCTAAGGAGCCGTTTTGATAAAATCAAAAGGAAGTACCCGAAGAAGAGGTA
Source organism: Viscum album (assembly GCA_963277665.1). Classification (NCBI taxonomy): domain Eukaryota; kingdom Viridiplantae; phylum Streptophyta; class Magnoliopsida; order Santalales; family Viscaceae; genus Viscum; species Viscum album. Next base: position 1,801,228,250 of record OY728138.1, read on the forward strand.
ATAATTTCCTCACCTCTTTCAATGTTCTTTTATTCTTCCACTTCATCTTTATTTGTTGTTACCAAACCAAAATAACAAATCCAATACCTTATAGTTAATTTGAGTGTATTATAAATATGGTACAACCATAGTCATTATTCTATCCATTATATGAATGAAAAAATCATCTTACGAGTGTATATACGACTTACCATCTCAATGTCATGGTGTAATTTATTATTCCACAATTTATTATTTGGATAGGTATAACAATGATTATAATTGATGTTAATAATAAATATAACATATAAATGTTTCTTTATATATGATATCACAACCAATTACATATGATTTTACCATTAAAAGAATGATATTGTAACTCATGCGTACGTGCGGATAACGTCTCCACGAATGTGATAAGATTCTTTTCCTCATTATAACCATTCAAGAATTATTTTCATTATATGATTAAATTTTTTTTAAGAACATGATATAATTTTGGATATTATTCAAATACATCCTATTTAAAATAAACATGTCTTACGTAACAAAACATATATTCGCCAATGAGCCCATACCCACGGGGTAAGCGCTCCTGCTTGGCATCCAAGAGACCTGGGTTCAAAATAGGTGGAGCTGAATTTCTTGGATACTAGGGTTGTACTGTAGCATCCACTATAGAAGTCACTATTCGGTATTGTAGCAGCTGGAAATATTCACTAGATTTGGGACTTCGGGCCACCGGTTTGGGCCTACGGAGACCATGGAGTAGACAAGATCACATAGAACATGCCATAGAAGAGGATTAGAGCAACGACATTTACAGCCACCAAGAAGCAGAGCTAACCAGATTGGAGGAATGAAAGGGTGTGGTAGCCACCATTAGGGCTAGGCACTATACTGCTTTGTATGGGGAAATTCTAGATGATCATCAATGCAAGGTGGGGAGCTAGGTGATCAATGACACAGAAGCTGGGGAGGGTATGTTCTATTCGGTTGGGCCTACGGGTTCTGTAATGGGAATGGTATGCCTTTGGGCCTTCATGTCATGTATTACGGGCTAGTCAGGCCTTGTTACATGTGGATATAGGTCATATACGGGTTCCCCATCAAACATTAAAAGGGGAGTATCTGTAATAAAAATAAAAATAATGCCTTCAGGACATTCTGGCAGTTAGAGAACATATAAAATAAAACAAATCAGTTAACACCAGAAATAATGATACTACAATAATATTCTTAACAAATCAATATTAGAAGATCTTATATGATATCATATTTATCTATGTGGTTCTTGTATAATTTAATAACAATGATTTCACCCAATAAAGTGGAGGTTAACCTACCCTTGACCAAATAAAAGTAAAATCTAAGGGTTAATTCTACAATATATTCACTATCTGAGGTTGTTTATATGTGATTATCTACTAGGACCTCATTATCATCCACATCTTTGTTTCTTACAAATGCATTTCAAACCATTTTTACTATTTTCTAGACTATGGGTTAATTCCATTTATACCCTTGTTTGAATTTTTATGAAATGGATTGAAAGGAATCTATATGTCTCTTTTAAAATAAGGTATTTTATGACCCTTTCAAAAAATTATGGTAACAATATTTTTTTGAACTTATATGGTGGGTGCGGAAATTTTCTACGGTTATAACACCTTTTAAGGTTCCCCTAAAATTTTATAAGAATATTTTCAAAATAAATGATTTCTTTTATAATATTGTTACTTTTAAATGATTTCAAAATAGAACGAGATATTTCTCTCAAATAGTTTTCATTTAATCTATGTCAACATCCTTTGATGGACCTTATACTTGTTTGAATATTATTTATTATGATACAATCATCCATATTGTATTTAGGATTTTGTGAAATATTTGACTGTGGATGTGTTATTTTTATACCATTTATGGTTTATTGTTAAATTATTATCATTTATTATGCTAGTTTAAATACAAATTTTTATGTTATGTTTCATCCTTTTCATATGAGTAATGCATTAAACTTAGTAAGTTATGGTTTGAGCCCTCTATAGCTCCTTGAAGCATCTGTAGGTCTCATTATAAAAACTAGTGTCTTGGCACAATGCCTTGACAAAATATTATTTTTTGTCCTGGAACAAGGCCTTGACTATGTGTTTATGATGTCCGTTATTATTCATTCCACCATTATGAAATTGGATATTGATATTACATGTGATTATTCAACTAGTATAATATCCATGTGAATAAGTAAATAGAATTAATTTATTTATCATTGCCATGTTATACTGAGGTTTATGTTTAAAAGTCTTGTGTTTTAGTCCTATACATTGCTGAAAATGTCTATGCTAATTTATTAAACTTTTAGCTATATTGTTATCCTTACTGAGCATCTGATATCACCCATTTATATTCATAATTTTTATGAGGATGTGAAGATGTATATTATGAATGTCCGCTAGGGACAGTCTAAGGGAGATGAATGTGTTCAAAAGAGATATAATGTTTTTGTTTTTGATTTCATCATGTAATGTAAGACTTATGTTTGTATCTAGTAATTCCAAGGCTACTAAACTGATCGTTCATTCTGGATTTGATCCCTTTTGATCATGCTAAGGTTATGTAATAATTCACTAACAAGGGGAATTTAGGCTTGGCGCATTACAATCTTCGTCTTCACATTACACATGCATGTCTGCTAGGATTGACATAGACTTCCATTTATCTAAATCTTATTTAACTAATCACGAATTGAACATTTTGTTAATTGCATTAGCCACAAAATTATAGTTAACCAATGTTTACATTAAGTGAATGTCGAAAATTAGAAGGTACACTATCCTTCTCCTTTGTATCAAATTGATATACCCTTATGAGAAAATGTGTTTCAAGATCTTATGATCATTGAACATAGTAAATTTCTCACAAAATAGATATTTATGTAATGAATTGAACGAATCAATGACTATAGCTAACTCAAAATCATGTGTTGTGTAGTTATTATCATTCACAATAAAATTATAAGATCCATAAGAAACAACATGGTATCCCTGCATGAGATTAAACCCCAGCCCAGATCACAATGCATGAAAATACACCAAGTACCCTTGTATATATTCTGGAAAAGTCAATATTGGTATATATTTAAGGAAAAAAAATTCTCTTGAAAATTATTCATACATTCCTCAATCCATTGGAATGGAAAATTCTTATTTTTCAATGATATCATGGGAAATGCTAGTCAGGATAAGTCACAAAAACGAATCTTTAATAATAAAACAGTCCAAGGAAACATTGTATCTCAATGAAATGCTTTAGTGGTTTCCGAGAAATAACAAATTATATCCTCTTTATATCAACCAAACCACTTTTTTCATAGATTCTATGGCCTAGAAAGAATACACATTGTATCCAAAAGTCACACTTTGATAATTTGGAAAATAGGCATGGGTTTCTCAAAATTTCTGACATTGTCTCCAATTGTTTCCCATTCGCATCCCTTTTCCTTGGATACACAATGATTTCATCCACATACACCATGGAAATTGAATCTAGATATTTCTAAAATATTTGATTCATCAATTTTAAAAAATTTACTAGTACATTAGTAAGACCGATAGGCATTAACACATATTCGTAATTGTCATATCTACTTCTAAAAGTTGTCTTTGGACCATCCTCTTTCCAAACATGGAATTCGTGATATCATGATCACATGTTAATTAGGTACAAATACTAATCTCTCCTTAAATTATTGATAAAATAATCAATGTATGGAAGTGGATACCTTTCATTTATCATAACTTGGTGAGAGATATGATAATATACACAGAACCTTAGTGTTCCATCACCCTTATTCAAGAATAGGATTGGTGTGTCCCATAGGGATAGTCTCATCCAAATGAAACCCTTTCTTTCTCTGTCATCTAACTACACCTCTAGTTACCTTATGTATGTTGGTTCCATTTTAGAAGATGTATGTGATATAGGACTAGTCATCGAGGGGAGATCAATCTTAAAATATATTTCCCATACCATTAATAACCCTTATAAGTTATTAGGAAAGACAATGTGATGTTTATCCAAGACTGTTGGAAAATTATTATCTTTGACCACTTCCATCAATTTCAAATTCGTTTCTTCCAAATGGTAAGAGATATTTTCCATAGTTCATTCCCACAAACCAATTGTAGCTATCAACTGATTCCTTCCTCATTTAAAAAGAAGTTCAATGAAATACATTATCATGAAACTAACTGTTCTGCTAAATCCATCAATTTGATCCTTGATTATTTTAAACCAATCTATACCCTGGATTACATTGTAAAATATTTCTCTAATAAAAATAAATATTATTTCAGCTCTACCCCATTAATATTGATAGAATATGTGCTACATTGAAATATCCACCATTCTCTTTCCCGAAGAGGAGATAACTGTTTTATCACCCAAGGCGTCCACTCATGTTTTAAACATATAAAATCAATAGCAGGATAATAAATAAAGTAAATTAATGCACTAATATCAAACAAAACTTGCATAAGGTTAAAATTCAAAACACTTGAACCTCTCACCATATATGATTCAGAATGGTAATCCACAATCACCAGATCAAATCATTATAATTGTTCAATTATTTAATTTTACTCCCTGTTTCCTTACTGATATTTTCATTAATGAGGATTCATGGTATTCCTAAAATCACTGTCGATATATATTCTCTTTTGAAGTGTTTGATTTTGTGTCCCTCGCATCGTCGAAGCATATGTCACCTACAACACTTGGGAAGTGTGTCAAGTGAGTAACGTCTGAGAACTACAATAATAGTTATTTAGATGTCCCAAATTGTTCAAATTTTTACATACTATTGGTGGGGTTTTACACTCTCACTTCATGTGGTCAAATAAACCAAAATGGTAACATCATAATTTTGTTGTGGGTCTAAGAGGAATATTCACTTATCTAACTTTGTGATATTGATTCTGACTCACACCATATTTGTAGGTGTCCCTCTTCCTCTAACTCCTAGAATAATATTTCCCACCGATTCCAATGGGTATCAACATACATATTCCACACAATTCTACTAATATGTCTCTTTTATACATTGTTTCTTTATTCACTGTGTTTTTATAGTCTATAATATAGGTCACAAGAATCTTCGGCCGAATCTCCATTTTGATCCCTAATTCAAATATACATGCAATCAAAGAGGCGCTAGCTACATCATTATATGAAATGTTCACTGAATTTGTGAATTTAGTCACATACACTACGATAGAGAGGATTTTATTTTTCAGGATAATGAAATTCATCATTCATTGGATCCTGAATGTGTGAGAATATAATTTCTTATTACAACATTCTTCAAAACCTATAAAAATAAGGCCATGATCCATTTTATTATCCCTTGCTAGATCCAACCACTAGAATGCCAGATCCTCTATCATATTCATCAATGACATGGCTTTCAGCTCCACTGGTATGTCAATGAAAATGATGATATGATTTATCATATTTAGCAACACCTCTTCCTTTTTTAGTTTAGAATCACCCAGGAACACATAGGGATTCTACTTTTGGAATTGTATGGAATGATCAACATGCCTTAGCTCGTCAATTATGTTCCCTATGTCAACAAAACAAAATGCCTGGATGACACTCCAATCTAGATATCTGTTCACCTATGGTTTAGGTGAAACTATATTCTCCACACCTTCTTCTGGTTGGTTACTACGACATCTTCTAGGTTTCATTTTCTAAACAAAAAAATCAAAGGCCATAAATATCATGCTAGAACAACTAAAGGCTTGTCATTTCATATTTTATCACATCAACTATCACACATTTCATTCCACAATTATTATTTTTCACATACAATAATTTTTAAAAATAAATAATTGCATGCATTTGAAAATCAAAATATGTTAAAAATACAATGATCATACTCTTTTTCAATATATTTCATTTGAAAATACATTCATCATTTTTTTCAAAATTATTACATTGCAAAAAATCATATATCATTTTTAAAAATAAGATATGTTCTCCTAATGGGAATCCATTCCTCAATTTCATGTCATGCATGCCACATTTTCTAAACCAATGATAATGAAATTCATAAATACTATAATTGTATCAAAAAAATATGTACCCAACTCCATGGTAACATGATGTTAAACAATAAAATTATAGCTACTTCATTTTAGGATCTAAATTCCATGTCTTGAATATCCTACTACATTCTATGATACCATTCCAAGTAATATAAATGAATGAAATCAAATCCAAGACAAAGAAAATTGATGACTACATGTTCCTCAAGGAATGAACAAAATGATACCTTTTGCAACGTCCAACGTCCTATCATTTTCTTCAGAGGATGACAAAACATTACTAGGCCTTAAGTGACATCCCCATAGTTCCTAATTCCAGAAATAAATTTCAAACAGCTTCAATATATGTGGTTGACTATTTTCACTTTAATATTAAATGAAATTACCAAATAAATCCAAACCAGAAAAACCACTATATGATGCATGATAACAGTTAAATTAAAATCATCAATCCATTTATCAAAACCACAATAAAATCAAGTTCTAGAGTGGAAGACTAAAATACCAAGATAAAAAATAGAATACAAGCTAATAAGACTCTAAGAAAAACAAAAGAGACCATGATCCAAAAGCTCCATGCTTTATCTTCAACGAACATCAAATTTATCATGAAGTAGTTATAAATATGTGTAACACCGTACCTATTTCCATGTCCCAGTAGATGAAATGTTCAACTGCACCGATGATCCATAGAAAATGGTGAGTACTAAAACTGAGTAGATTTTATCCTATGACTTTCCTACTAATGCCAATAGGATAGAAGAGTTAGAAGAAAATATATTAAAGATTTTATATTAAAAAATTCTTATATAGTTTATAAAAAAATATTATCAACTTCTAAAACCATTTATAACCAAGTATCACGAAGTGTTATATCATCCAATTTTGAAGAAAAATATTTTTGCAAGAAAATAACCTAACCATGATTTAAAACCATTTCACAAGTACTATATTTCATTACCAATACATTCAAAATATTCACACTACAGACCATGCATGATTGATTTTGAAAGTTCTATACTCATGGGTAGTTTCTGATCGATCTACTAATTCATCAGAAGAATGTTTTATCCCAGGTTCTATTACACATTTTGGACTATGAAAAAGGTCATATTTAAACCAATCCATGAACATGTAATATAAAAACACACACCAATGTTCCCAAAACTCATTCCAATATAAAATTGAAAAATATATTTAACAAAAAATCATTTTTATTGAAATCCTTTATCTGAAAAAACTTTTTAAAAAATATATAAAACCAATATTTTAATATCACCCTTTTAAAATAATTATACAAAAATATTTTTCACAACAATACAATTACATTCTGAAAGTTATCAAAAACCCTTAAATCATCATCAAAGAGTATTTACATAATTCATACACAAAAATTTCACAATGAATTTTAATGAGATAAAACAATTTGAATCAAAGACAAACAACTAATCAAAGAGGACTCGAGTGTGAATCTAGACACCACAAGATATATTTTTGAAAACGATAAAAGAAATGGAAAACAAAAAAAGGGTATAAAATCAAGACACCATCCTTAGATCTCATACCCTATCAAGAACAAAGAAAAATTAAATCACAATTCGCATCCACAACATTTGGTCTACCCACAATGAGTGCATAAATAATAAAATTTTAGGAATTGAAAATTATATCATATAAAACACAAAAAAATCAATGAAGAATAAATCCTTTAGTCAATAATATGGCCTCAGTGCACCAGGGAAAGGCTCATGATTGATTTGAATTCACTTGTGAGAGGTTATCAAACCATTGAATGACTAAAATCCTGATCTAGGGCAGTTTTGGGGAAATAATGAGGAACATAGAGGTAAAAATGAGTTAGATACACAATTTAAGGATCCAAGTTTATTCCTCTCATGACTTATTCCCACAATTAGATAAACCATTCACTAACCATGCTCATGATTCTGACATAAGGGATAAATAAAAAAATCTACATATAGTGCAAAAATCTGGTCAAAGACATTACCTCCAAAATTATATAGACAAAATTAAAATCTAATGGTTTCTACAATGCATAATATTTTTTTGGACAATTGGGGCATTGCCTGTGCAACATCTCTTTTTCTGCTATCTCACAATGCACGATTTCCAGCAAGTGTTGCACGGTTCCCAAAAACCTTGCAGCACCCATGATCCAATATTAAATATAGAAAAAGACATTATTATTTACCCATACTCTCCAAAACATCACCAATCCAATTTATATACTAAAAAATCATAATGAAATTGTTACATATTAGAACGGTGGGTGCTATAGGGAATATCATAACAAAATTCAAGCAGTGGAACCCCAAAATATCCCGACTTAAGACAAGAAACATTGAATTTATGATTCCTTAACATTACATGTGAAGATGATTATAACTAAATATAATGTACTAATTTATTGTTCCATATGATCACTCTCTCGCATGACACTATAGTTGATTATGATGTTCTAATAGAATATGAACCAATTTTATAACCCTTAATCCATTCATGATGGTTAATTTTTTTTAAACACTCATTACATTTATTAGAGGTGTATCTTATATTTAATAGTCTCATCATTACTTTGATAACACTATATAGACTCTCCAAAAAATAAAGAAACAACCACAAATATGTAGCATCTCATAAACATTAATATAAATACTATAAAATATTTCGGAGCACTAATATGTACCCTTTATAATTATGGTAACCACATATAGAAATTTAATTAAATATAATTAACTATAATCCTATAATCTTATATTAAGTTTCTATTTTAAATATTTATGATTGAGGGAAAATATAAATTGAAAAAATATATATTCATTTGGTAGTGTTTGTAGCCACACCTAGACATGATTAGTATTGATAAAGACATGTAAATATAAATTCAAAAAAGTTACAGTGGGTATAATTAAACAACTAAGGAATAATATGTGGCATTCTTTTAGAATAAATTTCTTTCAACAACGGATATGTTATTTCAATTGCATATATTGTAAATTATAAAAAATTATTTGAGGTATACATGTTCACATTCCCCCAAGAACTCATATAAATTGTATCAGGTACCTATAGGATCGTTGACCACCTTCTAGAGATCCACCAGCCAACTTGTGGATACATCGGTGGTTCAACAAACATAAAATTCTCATAAGATACATGAAATCCCCCAAACATGTACCTAATGGTTCCTGATACTATATTTCAACAATGGTACCCCTATGACCAACTATGACCCCTTACACCCAAAATGATGCTATGAATTATTAAATTAACCATAATAAGTTAATTAAATATTTAGATAATTTTTGGGGCACATCTTCTATAATGTGTTTTATTAAAATCACCCCACTAACGGTCTCCAATCCTTGAGAACCATCACCTTCATTCCCCACAATGAATACCAATGATTTAATAGCCTATATCAAATCCCTACTCCCATATCATCTCTTTATTGTAACAATGAAACAAGTACAAAAAAACCAAGGTGACCATATTTTATTGAAGAACCTGATTTCATTAATCTGACTCTGACAGTGGAAACTCCTCAATAACAACATCATCCTCTATCTCTACATCCTCGTTATAAATCAAATAAGATCAATTAGGATCATAGCTCTTTATATATTATATGTGAGATTGATTTTTCATAAAATTCATATATTTAGGTACATCTATTCTTTGATCTATGGTTCCAATCCCTTCCAAAACATAAAATAATCTTATGAACTATGGAATGGGTTTCCATTTCGTCATCATACAATATAAGCCTAACTATTTTGATACTCATAATGACATCTCATTACCCAATGAAAACTCAAAATGTCATTGACTCTGATTATCATATTATCCTTACCTAATCAATGCGATAAATAACCAATATGGAATGAGTTTTAATTTATAATTTATTTATTATACAATGACTAGTTTAGTGATAAAAAATTCACCAACGTCTAACAACAATAGTGGTGAGTTACATTGATAAACATATAATTTTTTCAATAGATCCATCTATATTGAAATCCTATAATTATTATTCAATGTAAACTATTCCGAATAGTGATGGTCCTCAAATACCCCTTCAAGATATGACATGTAAACCTAGATCATACCCTTGATTATAATAATCTTCCCCTCTCTCTATTTTTTAGACTATGAGTGATAATAGTTACATAAATTCTATGGATTTTATTTCAATTTTGTAAACCACTAATAGATTAGAGTTATGAAACAATGAACTTTGTCCAATATAATTCTAATCAGAACCCCATATAGGGAAAAAATCTCCTTATATTGAATTTTATCCAATTTAGTCACAAACTCAGTCTATTACATAAGTAATAAGTGTGCGACCTTCCTTATATTCTCCTCAATAAAATATAATGAATCAAATAAGCATGTTGAAATATTTATATATATGAAAACATCCATGGTAATACTTTTTAAAAAGTATATGGGTACTAATAGAGGAAAAATTCACCCTAATGATATTTGTTTCTCAACTATCAATGGATAAAAAATCATCAATGGATGCATATAACCAAAATTATAATTTTTTTGAATAGGGACAATAGAATCTAAATAAATTTTTTTGATGCATATTCACCAACTCAATATAGACTACTAATTGAGTGTTGTGGTCGTCCATCATCAGATACTACCTTATAAATTTCTATAATATTTATCTTCTACAGATATAGAACATTATTTCCACATTCGGAGTCTATCAAATTAGAAAATACCAACCATAATGACTATCACAAATCATAAAACATTATAAATAAAAAATTAATTAATAATTCACCTAATTCAATAATGATGATGATACGGAATGTGAAACAAATCCACTATTCTATGATTCTAGTCAAAACAAGGTGAATCAAATAGAAATGTCACATCAATCACTACTCCTCAATCAATTAATACATAATATATTGCTTGGATTATTTATTAATAGAATTAACAATTTAATAACCCTTTTATAGGGTAACTAAATCTAAAAATCCAAACTATAATGGTATATGACCCAATATACTCAATAAAAATTAATATCCTACTATGAAAACATGATCCTCAATATCTAATTGTTCATATATACAAAATATTTACCTCCAAATATATAGTAGAATCAACATATTAGTGCACATCTGAAAACAGTTAGCTCAAAATATATTGTGGGGTTATTTATTCACATTAGAACTCAACTAAAATGATCAAAAAGGATATCCTATATTCATATATAAATAACTCTCTCAATCCAACCTCAAAGAATGAATCTATATAATATATCCTTTATAGGAGTTATGTAACATTTATATTGATGTAGAGGGATGTATTCCAATTTATTTCTCAAATATATTCTAACACCACTCAGTCTATTCAACATTGACACCATTTTTAATTAAGGAATGTATAACTACATTAAATTTGCATAAATCTTAAACCACCCACTGATAATAACCCACCATATCAAAGTTTTTAATTTTTTAAAAATTATTCTTCGATTCATATCAAGAATTAATTATGTTTCTTTTAATGATTTCATGTAAATACCCATCAACAATATCACATAAATATTCAAATAAATCTCTCAAAGCTAAATGTTTTATTTTGAGAGTTTCAGAGAAAATCAATATACCTAGGTTGTCCTCAATAGAACCCCAAAACTACCTTTCATATATCTTATGTGTCTAAGGTGGTATTATAATTTCATCTATAACCTCTATTAATGGTAGAATGTGTATGGTTCCAATATTCATATAATTATTCTAGAAAAAAATTCAATACATTCATCAGGATAAGTAAAATCACAAAGAACTCCTATAACTCATACAAATTCCAAAAAGTCATATGTGATATACACATAAATTTGACTTAAATTTAACAATATCTCAATCATATATCAAATTTATAGAACTATTGATATTAAATTTAGTAATAAAATAGGTGAAATATCATAATAAGTGGATATTTGTTCAAACATCCACCTAATTCAAATTCCTAAAATACACAAATAGTCTTATATAACTATTCATATTATTTGCGAATAATAAAAAAATTACAACTAGATTTAAACATAATTATATTAATCCATTTACCTTAATATTTATGAGGGATATATCTAAATCATTCTACTATATTAGTTCGACACAGTTTGTGGTCATCAGAATAGTCTTAGAAAAATACATGCAGTCAATACAAAACATGATCTCCCTCTCGGTATGATAGCCTATGATATCCTAATGAAACAAATATGTGAAATTTTATTAAAAAATGTAAATTAGGATTATATATTTATATATCAATAATAAATACCATACTATAAACATATTTTATGTATAAAACATATAGTTGAAGGTCAAGTCAAAGTTAACATATCTAGAAATCGTACACTCTGAATTTTTTTTCATCACCATTAATGAATGGAAATGAAACACATATCTATTAGAAAAAATTATGTTTCAAAAACATGATTCATCTATTACATAATAATTTTTACACTAACACATTAAATATCTAAAATGAAGAGATATCGTATGTGGTCATAGACACCGACCACTAATGCACACATATGTCCTAACCTAACGTGATCAATTCTATATACCAATGGTCAGTCCAAAGTCAAAAAACACGAAACATATCATAGAAAAATCTTTAAATAATCCCCCATGAACTCTAAAATAAAATAATAGACAAAACCCACATCAATGAAGACATATTATAAAGAAGATTTTAGAAGAATCACACCTCTCACTGATAATTCCCCCTCCCCACAATCCACATGATCTTATAATTTCAGTTCAATTTAACATAAATCTAACCCAATTATCTACCTATGAAACCATTTACTAACCTTCATCAATTCCCCATGTTACATATAGTATTTCATACCCAGATATCCCTATCAACCACCTCATTTATTCCTACCTTTTTATCACTGACAATTAGTCTACAATGACCCCTTTGACCAATCATGGTAGGTTGTATTATATCAATTTCCTTGTCCTAAACCAAACAATGGAATGAAATTTTAAAAAAAAATTGATAATGGTCTATCCTATAACATATATTTTACTTTATAGTAAATAATTTTCACATTTAAAATTAGAATCATGGTCAACATATGTGGTCAATCATATACATGTTAATTTATTATTAATGAAATCAATGAAATGACAACTAATTTTTTTTCAATAATATATAACAAAACCCCCACTATATATATATCAAGACCTCCCATCAAAACCACATAACAAAGAAGATTATCCATTCCATTCATCCTAAATTGAGAAATATATACACCCACAATGTTAAATGTGTAGGGAAGTAATATAATACTTATTAGGACATTATCAAACAACTATTAGTATCAAACCAATATTATATATGGTTTCATTCACTACACAATAAATAAAACGACCTCATATGTACATATATGGTGGGTCATAATTAACTAAACAATCATCCATTAATGTATATACTATTATAATAATACAATATCATAAGTATAACTCATGAAGTAAAATAAGAATACCCAATAAACACCACTTGTAAAAAAATTCCTAAAAACTACACCTATTCACAATTTTATCATTTGAATAGTGAGGAGGTCATCACATATACATCCACTAGGTAAATTACCACACAATGTGGAGCATGAATATAATGTGCATTCCATATTATTCATGTTAAAAAACTAAATTTTAATTGTAATAAGGATAACATATCCAACAACTCTGTATCATACAATAACACATGATACAGAATTCATGAAATAATAATCATTTCATGTATCTTAATTCCAAACCATAGTCAAATCAAAATGACTTTGACTCTTGAGGACATATTATGTTCCATGATTTCTTTTCCTACAAATATTTTGGCCAAAAATGGTAGGACTCATCAAATCACTGAAAACCTCTACTAGAATTTCATCCCCATTGACTTTCTACTAGGACAAACACCATCTCAACCCATGAAAAAAATTCCTTTTAGGTTTCTCTATCTTTGGACATGAAAATTACCATTTCCTAATCCCATGTTTCAATGTAATGTAAGAACCCAAGTTTTTTAATGTGGTACAGATCCCTTAATTTTTTTTTTGAATGCGTAAAGATGGCATAAAATGACTAAATGTTGAGATTATAGAGGTTTTAGGAGGAGTATGTTGCTTGTTCAGAGCCTGAAACCAAGTTTTGGGGTGTTTTTAGCCTACCACATGGCTTGTACAGCCCATATGGTTCATGCCAAAGGATTTTTCAAAACCAAATGAGGATAGAAATTGGGGGCATATAGGATTCTAGGTTGCAGAAATTGTGCGATAGGAACCACACCGATGCACCCCCATTATTTTACATTCTGATTTTTCTCTTTAGATTTCTCATAAACCGATTAAAATTTGTACATCATACTAGATGAGCACTCCAATAAGGATCTAAGGTATGGGGTTTATACTTTTCATTCAGATTTTATTTCTTTTAAGATCTATAGGTTGTTACTCCAGCAACTGGATTTTACAGTGTGGCCCCTATTTTGAATATGTTACTTTCCATAGATGTAATTAGACCTATTATAGATGAGAATTGGATCCATTATGATGAATTGATACCCTTTTCACAATACAAGGACACCATTGTGGTGAACCTTATGAAAATTCCATTTTTATTTCAGGTTAGACCTCTATAGGGGGGTGCTTTTTGGTTTTCCAATATATAGGAAGATAATTAAAATTGGAATGGGTTTAATGGGATGATTTGGAGACAGTTTTTCTCCTTTTCATAGATTTAATATATTGAAATTGAATTGTTTAATAGATGAATTCATCAAATTCATTATGGTAAACATGATTTATTAAACTGCATAAATAGATTTACTTAAATTGGTTGGTTTACCAATGTGACTTATTTAAATTAAAAAAGAATACATGAGTGGGTATACTCATGTGATTCTTTTGGTATGGAAGGTATTAAATGAGTATCAATACTATTCATAACAAATTGAATAAATTTATTTATATGTGTGTGTAGAATCATATGGAAATATAATTATAAAATTCTATGAATGAATGAAGGATTTTTATATATTCGATGGGAATTTTTCCACGGATCTAGATTCTGGTAGTGAAAGCCCTAGGTATATTATCCCCCTTGGGTCTTGATTCTATTGAATGTCTCATGAATTGTTAAAACTTGGATCTGGCTTGCTTGGACACATGTAGTAAATGTCTGTACACATGCTACAATGACTACAACTAATGCCTTTATCATGTTCCCATTGAGATGATCTTGGGACTCTATGAGGGTTCCTTGGTTCTTCATACCTTAGATCAAGCCCATCATGGTCTACGATTAATTATACAACATCTCTATGGTTGTAATTAACAATTCCTTACACAAAAATACTATGGGTTTTTACAGCAATACATTATATGGAACAATCATGGAATATTGATAAGGTTTCATTATACATAATGGTTATGTGTAATGGATATGGATAGATTTACGGTGTGGCCATGTTACATGTTTACATTGATTATAGCTTCCTTGTTAGGAGATAAGTCATGTTTCCAGGAGCCTTGATAGGTTGTTTAGTATTACATATTTCCGTAAACATATTACATGGGAATTCAAAATTACATTACTTCTTACTAACTATTTCACACTAGAATTTGGGATGATCTCATTGAATTACAAGTCAAACATTCCAAGTGGTTTCTAAGGGTTTTGTTCATAGAACCGAAAACATACAATGATTCCATATCCATTTGAACCTACTTTCCAAAGGTAGGCGCTCATTAGTTTTGAACTGATGAGGCCTAGGAATTTGCATTGGTCAAGGGGATGGAAGGTCGGACTCATCACACCTTTTTTAGGGGAATTATTATCTACTCCGGGACTCTCTTTATAGATTTAAGTTATGTTCATGAATCCTTATTACATTACCAAGTATAAAATGAGTTTTCCTTTAGATCTGACAATCAATGATTGATACGTTGGAAATTTAGAGAATATTTTATATGTATTCGAGGTTCTTCATTGATAAAGAATCATCTGTATTTGTTTATAGATTTTTAGGCAATGGTATCCTTCAATACATAAAAAGTCTCTTTGTCTTTATAATAACCATACTAGTTTTAAAGCCACTCAGTGTAGCACTTGAATTTTATTGTCATTCAGAAGGACATTGATTATTTTAGAGTTGGGATCGTACCCGCAGATGGGCTGCCTACGTATCCTTTATTTTGGAAAAAAAATCAGAACCCACGTAGTTCAAGTAATGTAACATGATATTTATGATTTATGTCTCAAAGAAAGATGTCATAATTACTTTTACACTCTATTCTCACGTGATTCATGCTCAGTGTGAGAAACAAGAGGTATTGGTAAAACCAGACAATTGTGCCATAAAAGATGCAATCATAAGAAATGATATGGGGCTTATATATGTATGACTACCCAAATAGTTGAAGAATAGGATTTACATTAGGGAAGAAATCCAGGAACATGGTCTATAAAGGTATATGTACTTTATGGAGATTTTGATACTCTAATTTGGGGATTACTCCTAAAAAGGAGGCCCAAATTAGGAGGGTACTTATGATTGGGTTTTACTCCTGAGAAGGAGACCCAGATCAAAAAGTAAATTAGGACTGGTTAAGAGAGATTATGTTTGGGGCTTACTCTTGAGAAGAAGTCATGGGTTAAGGGACTTGAAAAATTAAGGGACTTGGGGCTTACTCATGAAGAGGATGCCCATATTTGAGACTAGGGCTTACTCCTGAAAAGGAATCCCAAGTTAAGAGGATTATGGTTGGGGCTTACTCCTAAGGAGGATGCCCAGATTTTTGAATTATGACTGGGGCTTACTCTTGAAAAGGAGGCTCATATTAGGCGGATTATGGTTGGGGCTTACTCCTAAGGAGGAAGCCCAGATTTGTGAATTATGACTGGGGATTACTCCGGAAAAGGAGGCCCAGATTAGGGGACATGGGGCTTACTCTTAATAATGATGCCCATATTAGGGGACTTGGGGCTTACTTCTCAGGAGGATGCCCAAATTTGAGAATTATTACTGGGTATTATTCCTGAAAAGAAGGCCCATGTTAAGAGGATTATGGTTGGGGATTTCTCCGAAGGAGGATGCCTAGATTTGTGAATTATGACAGGGGATTATTCCTGAAAAGGAGGCCCATGTTATAGAGGAATTGGGGCTTACTCCTAAAGAGGATGACCAAATTTGATAATTATGACTGGGGCTTATTCTTGAAAAGGATGCCCAAGTTAAGAGAATATCTCATCTTAAAGGATGAAGTTGAATGAATTAAATCTCAACCTTTAGTGACATAAAGATGTGTAAATCACTAGGTTTTGAGAGATATTCCACGATGTTCCTTTCATATAAGGAATTCAAATCATGAAATCATGCCATAAATGTATTTGAAGAGTATCTTTAAGACTGAATCTTGAATAGGAGGGTGGAGTGGCATAAGAATGGTCAAATGGGCAAGAAGGGCACCCAAAAAAGTAGGGTCGCACAAGTCTTGGCAGGCGTGTAGGTACTACGTGGGCGCGCAAGTCCTGGTCACGCAGGTATACCTGTGTGTCACATGGTTACTTGCATGGTTGTCAGTCCTTAGGGTAATACTTGGGCGAGACTTGGCTCAAACCCTTGCTATTATCCCTAGAGGCTTTCCAGAAGAGGGCGCGCAAGTTCTGGTGAAGAAGTAGGACGGCCCACAAGTTTGTCCTCTTCCCTTAAGGGTAAAACACTTTTGTGTGCAAGTGTTAGTTAATTCTAACACTTATACCTTACTCCTATTGTTAAGACCTTCAATTATAGGTAAATAATTACCTTATAAGTGTTCGGAAGACCAGAAGAAGAGACTTGGGCGTTCAGAGCTCTATATGTGAATTCTGGAAAAATTCCTCCTGAAATGGGGGGCCCACAGGGTCTATTTATAGGCTGGAGAAGACCCCAGATAGTTATCACTTAGGGCACACAAGTCACTTGCACGACCATTAGGCATCACGCAGGTGGACTTGCGTGACCGTGATGGAACTTGTGCGGCGTATGTGCTTTTGAGGCCTTGTTCATGCCTTCGTCGATTTTTGATGTTTTCTTCAAAGGCAGAATCAATTTGTGCGAAGTCATTTCCCTTTATATTCTTTTTTAGAAAATGTGATGAAAAAGAGCATCCACAAAAGTCCCCCCTCGTGGTTGGATCCGAATGAATACGGATGTGACTCTGAGGAAAAGAAGAAAACCAAAGGAATGGTGGCGCGCAAGTGTTGAGGGCGCAGAGGGCGGCGCACAAGTGTTGAGCGCAAAGGAATCGGCACGCAAGTGTTGAGCGCACAGGCATCAGTGCGCAAGGGTGCGGCTTGGCCTATAAATATGCGATCATTTTCCAGACATAGCATCGGATTTCCGGATTTTCAATCTCTCATCGCGCAGGTCCCATTCACCACGCAAGTTGATCTGTTTTCTGATGTTTCTTTGTTGTCGCGCTGCTGTATATGTATTTGGAATTGCGTGGTAAAACTTGTGCACCAAAAACATGCGCGGCACATCCATACATGCAAGACACATCCATACTTGTGAACCAAGTTTATACTTGCGTGCTATAATGCCTTTTCCATTTTTTTGAAATTCCTTCACAAATTTTATTAAATATCAACTTACCTAAGAGTTAATTTATTCAACTTTTGTGCAGAGTCAATGGCTCTTAGAACCCGAATGGTTGATGGACTGGTTAGCAAGTATATTGATGATATAATAGACATTGTTGGCCATGATTACTAGATATCTGTGACAACACTCTCCCATATTTGGCTATGTACTTGAAGAAATATCATCTTAATTTCCCACAGAGCATCTATCTGCCCCTGTATGGTTATGGTCATCTGTAATGAGTCAATGTTCCAGATTCAAAGAACAATATGCCATAGATGCATCTACACTACTAATCCTCTATTTTAGTTATTCAGTGCATTAAGAGCAACAACATTGGCATGAACATTCAAATTTTTCCTGCATTCCATTTCCTTGAAGATATAAAAATGGCAAACCCATGGGCTGAAATTTTTTCCACTGCTGGTTGGTGGAGAAAAGACAAATATGGTATTAGAACAATATCTAAAAAGAATACTCTCTCCAAATGGCTCTTTACTTCCAATGCTTCATTCTCAAATCCATGTATCCATCTTCCAAGTCTCTTGGACAGAAACAGAGGCACTGTTTGATCAGCAGAAAATTTTCTCAAACTGCACTCAAGAACATTCTTTTACAATTGTTCCAAGAAGAGCTGGTATCACTGCATCTCTTATGATATCCAGTTGAATGAATTACTTCCAGGTGGCTACTGATGAATCTCGGGATGCCGTAAATCAAACTAAGAGTTATATTGAAAGTATTTTGCGATTATTGAAAAAGAGAAGAGACTCCAGTCTGTGGATGTACTTCTAAATCTTCTGTATCAATGAAAAACACTTTCACCTTCAATCATTTTTTCATACCTTCTTTTTCTACCTACATTAAATTTTTACCTATGCCAATGGGCCTAGTAAGCATAGTTTGATTTTTACTAGGATTATTATAAATAACCCTACAAACATTGAATCTTTTAATTGCTCAATATTACCAAAATCGTTCAAAATGTATGTTTAGTGAGATGGAACTTGACTTTTATTCATAGTTCCCTTGTCTTTTGTGGGCAGTTTAAATTCATGCACGTCGGACATAATGAGGCTAATGTTTATGGTCAAAATAGCTTTAACTGAATGAATTATAATTGACTAAATTCTTTGACAATTTATCTAAAAACATATTACCATACTCAAGTATGAGGTAAAATATGTAAACCATGACTTTAGAAAATTTGAATATGAGGAATGATATGAAAAAAAGCTTAATGGATTTAGAAGAAGTAGTTCCCAAGAATGAGGTTACCATTATTTAGCAAACCCATTAGGGGGTTGAATTATGCAGGGCTACCTAAGGGCATTGGCTGCATAGTCAAATAAATAGCATAATTTTGCTGATAGGTCCGTTATGTAGACTACTTATGCAAGGAAACCTAAGGGAATGTGCTGCATAGTAAGGAAAAAGAACTCTCAGAAATTTACTTTCCTAGTTCTAAAAAGCCCGTGAATGTTTATGGAGATTCAAATTTTCCAAAGTATAGAGTTTGTTGTATGGGAAGAGGTAGTTGAATATGGAGAAGATATTTCCAAACAAGATTATCAAAGAACTGGATGGATATCACTCCTACAAAGATCTGACCCAAACGTAGGGAAGGAGAATATAAACCATAGACTTGAATACTTTCAAATCATGAAAAAGGATATGGGACAAGTATGTTAAGGATGGCTATTTTTGCGGATCCTTGCATATTGTCATTAAGACAAATAAGGACAAAAGAGGCTTTCCTCCCATGAATGAAGTTACCACTATTTATCAAACCCGTTAGGGGGTTGAATTATCCTGGGCCACCTAAGGAAATTGGTTGCATAGTCAAATAATAGTATCTTTTGGCTGACAGGTCTGTTATGGAGACTATTTATGCAAGGATACCTAAGGGCACGTACTGCATATTCAGGCAAAATAACTCTCAGAAGTTTGACATTTTTGTGACTAGAAGTCAAGAAAAGGGTTATGAAGATCTGAAAATATTTAAGGTTAGGATTATGACACATAAAGATGGGTATTGTCCAATTTATGCAGAGATACACAAATCAATACTAACCATAATCATGTTGTGGCTGAGTCCTGAATGGAAATGTTGGACTTCACTACGTATCCCATAATGATGGGAATCAAGCCATACGTAGTTCTTGAACTATAGTTTAAAGTCGTGTGGGACCAAAGGATTGGAGATCTTAGTTTAGGGTCATGGAGCATGGACCATTGTAAGAAATACACAGTGTGTGCATTCATGGTGACTTTTCAGCCAAGGGACTAAAAGTTCAATTTGGGGTTAGGGCCAAAAAAGCTTGGGGATAGATTTGAGGTACACTCGAATGTTCATACATATCCAATAAGGATGGGAATCAAGCCCACGTAGTTCTAGAAATACCCTCTATACAAATTTGGTTCGTACAAGTTATGGTTGAAAGGAGACATTAGTGCAATGATGGTTTGACCCAAAATAAAAGGTCGGGAAATGTCATGTATGCACGTAGTCTTTGGAATGAAACATGATTGAAAAATCAATGTAAATAATGATTCCATCTCAGGTGAGGGTATCAAAGAATATTGAAGTTTATTGTCATACTGGACAAAAGTGTTGTACACTTTAACGTCGTATAGCAAGGGCGAAAGTGAAACAATGTAAAGATATTGACTCTAGGGGTGGTTTCAAAAATCAACATCGTATGAGATAGAGGTGAACTGATATGAAGAGACGTGTTTTGGGCTTGAACCTTGGGAGGATTCCTATGTACCTAGCCTAGAAGGCAAGGATCAAAGTCCGCATAGTTCAATTAAAGAATGAATTAGTGATCAAGTTGTTCTTGGGGACAACGTTATAAAAAATGATAGTGTTGGGACATACACATGGTTAGTAGCTCAGAGAGAGTGTTATGGTTGAAGTTTTCCCTAAGCTCACGTGAGTCATACTCGGTGTGAGAAACAATAGGTATCAACAACCTTACGATGCACAGTTTAATGTCATGTAGGACATATGAAGGGATTATGTAGTTTAAAGTCTTGTAGTTAGGACTATTGGTGCTACATAGTTTAGTGTCATTTAGCAGGGACAAAATACAGTTTAACGTCATGTAGGACGTATTTAAGGATTTTCTATACAGTTTAGCATCATGTAGTTAGGACGATGGGTATAAATATAGTTTAATGTCATGTTAGACAAAAAGACGACTATGCAGTTTAATGTCATGCAGTTAGGACAAAATAGTACACCATTTCACGTCATGTTGGTCGTATTAGGGACTTTTTCACAGTTTAACATCATGTTGGACGAAAAAGGGGCAATACAGTTTAGCGTCATGTTGGACATAAGGGCCAATAGTTTTAAGGTCGTATGCATGGACCGTTGGTTATGCAGTTTAACGTCTTGTTAGATGTAAGGGACTTCTATATAGTTTAATTTCATATAGCACGGACAACGAAGGGGGACACAGTTTAACGTCATGTTGTCTGGACATGATGAGCAGTTTTAATGTCATGCAGGACGATGGTGCAGTTTAAGGTCATACCGGACCAAGGTGCAGTTTAAGGTCATACTAGACTATTGATGATATATTTTGTGTTTATACAAAATACTTCTTCAAAAATATGGCATTGGTTGGAGTAGTGATGAGTTCTTCATCCATCGAGATTATTGAATAAGCTCCATCAGAGTATACCTTATGTATTGAGTAAGGTCCATCCCATTTTGGATCAAGCTTGGGAGGTTTCTTTCCTGGTATCATTGGATTTCTGAGAACTAATACCAATTCTCCCTGAGCGAATGAACTACAACAAACTTTTTTGTTGAAATCTAGTGCTATTAGATTCTGATAGACTTCCAAGTGGTGCAAAGTGCACAATCTATTCTCATCTAATAGTTCCTATTCATTCAATTGCTTTTGATATTGTTCATCTATAGATGAATGATCACAAATGGCTACTATGAGAGAGGGTAGTTGAACTTCAATGGGGAAGACGGCTTCTGTTCCATATACCAGTGAATATGGAGTTGACCACGTTGCAGTGCGGGTGGTAGTCCGATAAGCCCATAAAGCATGAAAGAGTTTATCAGGCCATGACTTCTTATCTTTATCCACCATAATTTGCATTATATTGGAAAGAGTCTTGTTGAAGGCTTCTATCTGTCCATTGGCCACTGCATGAAACTGAGATGAATGATTGGATTTGATGTTGTATTCTTGATACAACTTATTCACCTCAGATGAACAGAACTTGGTGCCATTGTCCGTCAATATGGTATGAGGGACACCAAATTTGGAAATGATGTTAGACTTGATGAAGCTAACAATGCATTTTGATTTGACTACATTGAGAGGTATTTACTCTGCCCATTTGGAAAAGAAATTAGTATCAGTAAGAATATACATAAACTGCTTGGTCGTAGCTGAAGGGTAAGGTCCCACCACATCCATTCCCCATGTGGAAAATTGCCACGAGTATTTAGCTGTATAATGAAAATATGGAGGTTAATGATTGAAGTTGGCATTTACATGGCATGAATGAAACTTCTCTGAGAAATCAACACATTATTGTATCATTGAAGTCCAAAAGTATCCAAGCCTTAGAATCTAATCAGACAGTCTTTGTGCAGACTGGTGGGCACCATAGACTCCTACATGCACTTCTTTCATGACAGCCATTGTCTCTTCACCATCAATGCATCTGAATATAACTCCATCAAAACCACATTTATAGAGAATTTTTTCTAACTGATCTGGGCTATCCGAAAGAGTAAAATTGACCACACATCGCCAGATTTGTTCTTTCTCAGCTCTATCAGGTGGAAGTGTTCCATTTTGAAGGTATTCCATGGTAGGTGACATTCATCCTGTAGTATGACCATACAGTTCCGGAATGGGACTAATTTCATTAATTTCCTTTGTTCTGGTTCGAACATAGGGTGAAATTGCATGACGGTGGGCAATACTGATGGTCGTCTCGTCCCGATTTGGATTTGCCAAAGCTGTGGCTATATTAGCCAGTGCATTAGCTTGACAATTTTGTGATTGCGGGACATAAGAAAATGTCAATTACAAATGGAATTCCTCCATTAACTCTTTAACGTATTCATACAAAGGGAATAGTTCTTCTTTTCTGATGGTATAGTCCCCATTGACTTGTTTGATTACCAGGTCTGAATCACCTTTCACCTTTAAGTGATTCACTTGTGCCTGAAGCGCCAATTCCAAGCCTGTAATGAGAGCTTAGTATTCTGCTTCATTATTGGTTCCACCTTCCCATATTAATAAGGAATAAGGTAACACTGTCTTTTCTAGAGAAATGAGCACAATTCCTAAGCCAACTGTGTTGAATTTAGGATTTTCCATTTTCCTCCCTGTTGGACTTCTAGAAGAACCATGAAAATACATTTCCCATGCCTGAGGAATTTCTTGAATAGAGAAGACTTCCTCATCAGGGAGTTCAATATATGAAGAAGTTTCTTCCACTGAAGGGTGTTCAGCCAGGAAATCAGCCAGATCTTGGCCATTTATTGCCTTTTGAGACATATGATGAATGTCGAATTGCTACAAAATAACTTCCCACCTTTCCAGACGTCCTGTAAGCATTGGATGACTAAGGATTAATTTGAGCGGGTTATTGCGAGATACCAATTGGACCTCATGATGTTGCAGGTAGTGTCTCAACTTCTGAACTGCAAAGATTAATGGTAGGAAGCACTTATAAATACTTGAATATCAGGTTTCTTCTTCACGAATAGTCCTACTGAGGTATTAGAGGATGTTTTCATTCCCAGCGTCATTTTTCTGAGAAAGAAAGGAACCCAATGATCTCTCTAAATCTGTCATGTAGAGGATAAGTGGTCTTCCTTCAATAGGTGGCATGAGTACCAGTGGACTCAAGAGGTATTTCTTGAGAATATCTAATACTTCTTGACATTCTTCAGTCCACTGGTAAGTGACTACCATCTTCATCAATTTGGTGAAGGGTAAACTTTTGCCTGCCAAATTGGCGATGAAACACCGAATATAGGCTACGTGTCCTTGAAGTCCTTCTAATTCATTCAAATTTAGAGGGGGTGACATACCAAGGATTGACATTGTCTTCTCAGGATCGACTTCAATACCACGATGGCATATAACAAAGCCAAGAAATTTTCCTGAGGTTGCCCCAAAAGCACACTGTAAGGGGTTCATCTTCAAATTATGTTGCTGAAGTTTGTGGAATATGACTTCTAAATCAGCCATGTGATTAGAAAATTGTTTTTATTTGACCACCAAATTGTCCACAAAACATTCAACAAACTTCCCTAGAAAGGGTTTGAAGATACGATGCATGGAATGCTGATATGTTGTGCCTGCATTTTTAAGCCAAAGGGCATTAACCGATAGAAAAAAAACACCTTGAGGGGCTCTGAAGGATATGGATTCCTCATCTTCTGGATCCATTCGGATTTGATTATATCTAGAATATCCATCCATGAAGGAAAGTTCTTCATAGCTATCTATTTCATCAATTGAATGTTCTGTAATCCGAACTGGGAAATCATCCTTAGGACAATGCCGATTAAGATCTCTAAAATCGATGAAAACTCTAATTTGTACGTTCTTCTTCTTTACAGGGAAAATATTAGTCAACCACTTGGGATATTTAGCTTCTCTGAAGAATTTATCTTTGATAAGCTTATCCACTTTAGCTTCAATTTTGGAAGCATAAGTTCGGTGTGTTCTTCTCACAGCTTGCTTAAATCCACGATGTTCTTCTGGTAAAACCAAATGATGTGTTGCAACCTCAGGATCAATCCCGGGAATATTTGTATAGTTCCAAGAAAATATATGTCAATTTTTCTTTAAAAAGGAAATATACATCTCTTTTTATTCAAGATTCATGGTCGCACTGATTAAAGTGGGCGTGGATTTTCTTGTGTACCCAGATTTATTTCACTGAGTTCATCAACGGTGGTAGAGATACCCTCTACAAATGCTGGAGGAGAATCTCTGAGATATTCCTCTTCTTCTTCATCATGTGTTATTTCTTCCATTTCTACTTTCATAGTAGATGATAAAGAAGGGTTTCCATGATCAGAAGAGATGTTAAAATTTGAACATCTTGAAGAAAAAGCTTCCATTTCTGACCCGATTGATGATGAAGGGTCTTCCATGGTTAATAAAGAGGAGATAATGGATTGAGAATCGACATCATCATTCACCTATAACATTGATGTAACTTCTTCTAGCTTGATTGACAAATTATAGACTTGTTGGATTTCATTAGATGAAACAAAGACGTCAATATTTGGGATTTCATCACTTCTTGGTGGGTTACCAATTTCCCTCATGTTGTCTGGCTCGATTGTCGTAATTGACATTATGGATCATTCCATAAGAGTATTTTGATTTGGGTATATCTTGTCAATTTGACAGATAGGCAACACATAATATATAATCACATGTGCAAATGGATTTACTATAATCTTTTCCATACCATATGGAGCATTAACTTTGGTAAGCTCCCTTGTTGTGGATTTATCCTTTCCCTTCAGGTGATATAATTCCGTCTCAATGTATTGAGACTCACATGTCTTGAACAGGGCCTTATCACCATAAAATGTCCCAACATTACCATCGAAACAATATTTGAGACATTGATGGTATAATGAATGGATAGCCGCATGTTGATGTAGCCAGGGTCTTCCAAGCAAGATGTTGAAGGCTGAGTCTTGACCAACAACCATGAAATCTGAATTGGATACAAGATCTCCAAACCGAGTTCTGAGTGTAACATCTCCCAGTGGCTCTTGTTCATTACTATCATATCCTTGTAACATCATGTTAGAAGGAGATAAATCAGATTCCGTGAGGCCCAATCAGTGAAGTGTACGAATGGGCATGAGGTTGACTCCTGAACCATTATCAATGAAAGCTCTTCAGACGTCTATGCCATTGACCTTTCTAGATAAGTACAATGGTCTTATATGTCCATGCACGACATCATCTTCATCTTCATCAGTAAAAGATATTACTGCATGGAATTATTCAAGATTATTCTCTATGTGACAGACTTCAGCTACAACAATTTCAGTTTCAAACTTCGGAGGACTTGACAAAGCCTCAATGAGTGCCTCCTAAAGATCTTTTGACAGATTCAAAGCATCCAAAATTGATAACATGGTTGGTACATGGGCCAGGTGTTTCAATATATCATAATTTTGATCCAGAGGCCGGCTTTTCCCAATAGGAACTTGTGGTTTAGCAGGTTACTTGGAAGAAGATGCTTTGGAAGTTTATGCATCTTGTATCGGGATAGGAGTTGCCAATATTCCTGGTTTTGGAATATTAGATTGATTAGATCCATTTACATGCTAAGAGGAAGAAGATGGAACATTCAACTGGTCTTCCAGAATAACTGTTCCAGGACTGAATTTGTTATTGGTAGACGAACTGGCTTGTTCTTACTGAGCTCGCTGAAGGGCTCTACCACGAGTTTCTACTGCGTACACAGTTCTAGTTGGGGTAGAATTGGAATATTGTCTTCTAAAAGATCCATGTCTTCCCCTGTATCCTGAGCCTCTAGAACATCCTCTTATTCCTCTATTTGATATGGGGAATTCGGGCTCATCATAATCGAAACTGCAATAGGCATATGGATCTGTTAATTGAATCATATTAACAGAACCGAAAATCAACTCTTCATCCGATGAAGGCTCTACCTGACTAGACAATTTAGGTGGTTCCATTTGATGGGGCGGTGCTCGTTTCATCGAAGTGGATGGCATGAAATATGCTAGAGTCAAAGACAACTTAGGCATTGACACATACTCAACTTCTTCTAACTGTTCCTCTTTCTTGGAATTGTGCCATTTTTTTGAGGATTTTTACTCTGATAAAGAAGGTTTTACTGTGGCATTCATGACAGAAGGCATAATTGGTTTCTTCAATTATGTTCAAAAAATAGCATGATTTCAGTTGATCATCTTTATGACCATCCAATCATCATATTTTTGTGAATTTTTTCTTTTTACTTCTTGCCACTCGCCTTCCTCCTCTGGAACTATAGCAGTAAAACATGCTACCTGAGCTAAAGAACCTTTCAATTTGACTTGTCCCGAGTCAACCATCTTTTACAAGAGTTCCATGAAGACAAAACACTTCTGGATGGGATGCCCCAACCTTTGATGAAATGAGCAATAATTGGGACGGTCTTCATCTCCTTTCTTTTCTGGCCTCTTGGGCCTCGAAAATTGAACCAGATTATTTTCCAGAGCCTAAATGAAGTAGCCAGGAACTTGTTCATTTCTAAAAGAGTAAACTTTTCTCCTCAACTCATCAAACTATTTCTATCTTTGATATCTTTGATCGTCTTGACGAAAAAGATTTTTTTTTGTTGGTGCTCAAGAGGTGGAGCCCTTTGAGAAGATGAAGGTTTTGAGGTAGAAGCAAGTACAGGTTCTTGTTTAAGCATAACTGTAGCAGTATCTGCTTTAACCATTCTTCTTCCTGGAGCTGATGGAATTACACGAGATTTAGACTTAGCCTTTATAAGAGAATCTTCAATCTGTTGATCGATTGAAGTAAGGTCTCGAAACCCTCCTGTGTATTTCACAGGGATAAATGGCGTGCGTAATTCGTAACACAGATTTGCCACACATATTTGCAATAGTTCCTCTTGAGGAAGTTCTAAGATCAGGGAATTTGTTAATCCCTTGCAGCAAGAAATGATATCAGAGACACTTTCATTCTCCCTTTGTTTATAGTTTTTAAGATCGAAAATTGTTGTCTTTGGAAAAGGTGAGCTGAATTGAAGAAGAAATTGTTGACAGAGATCTTCCCATCCAGTAATTGACCGGGATTGCCATCTTGTGTACCAGACAAAGGCTGATCCTTGTAAGGTTCGCACGAAGCATCTGAGTTTCACTGCTTCTTGCTGCTCTGGAGTTCCCATCATAGGATCGTAACAAGATATGTAATGCATCAAATGTTGTTTAGGATCGCATGATCCATTGAAAATAGGGAATATAGGGTTCCCAAAACTTGATGGGGGAGGAATTGCATCTACCCATTCAGGGTAAGATTACATTTCTGGTTGAACCTATGCACGCATCTCATACATAGTCCTTAACTGAGCTATTAATGACTCAATGGTAGTAATTAACTTTTGAGAAACATCTAGTTAAACTTTGACTTGGGCAGGTGCAGTGACTAGAGTTTGGACAGGTATGGCAGCTGGTGCTGTAACTGATGGCAGCACTGCCAATTGTTGTTGCACTTTGACCCGTAGGATTAGTCCAGTGAGGGTGTACTGATAAACGAGGATATTCTCGATCCATGTTAGTAGCTGTAACAAAATCCCTTGGCTGACTGACTCCAGCACGCTTTGGAAGAAGACTACCCTAAAGTAGTTCTACATTCAACCTCCTCAATTCCTTCATCTCTTTCTCCTATTGTGAAAACATTTTCTCTAGTGAGAGCGATTGACCCTCTCCAGAGGAAGGATATGTAAACTGATTCATTCCCTTCCACTTGTTTGATCCCTTTTGGAGAGGGGGGAGTTGGTTACATGAAGGATAACCTAGGGTATGAGTAATCCATTGATTTCATCTATGCACACCTTTTCATTTGTGTATGTGCATATATCTTCTTGAGAAGGATCCTCTTCATCTAAATCCCCTGAGTGAGTCTCATCTGGTGGATCAGCAACAATGGAATTGCTGACATGGATTGATGCATAACGCATCACATCCCTTCTATCATCATTTCTGTGATATTGTCTCTTTCCATGTCTTTGATGAGACATTGACTTTTGTTGATTCGATCCCTGAGGTACTTCTTGATGAACCATAATTTGGAGGGAATATCATGATAATTTGGATCTTCGTTCCTCCTATAGCTTCTTCCCCAATTGAGATAAGACCGACCTTCACTAAGGAGGGGATTGATGATTTGAAAAAGTCCCCAGTCCAGTGGACTGGGGTTGTTCCTGCTGTCTTTTCTCAACTCCTCGAATCCTATTTCATGATTCTGAGGGTTGGTTTAAAAGAGTCCCCAGTCTTGCAAGTTGGGGTGGCTCTTGAAATTCTATGTCTGAGACATTCTTAAAATCTCTCCTAATCTTACAGAACTTGGTCCGGAAATTAGCTGGATGCATCAATCGACGTCCACTTTTATCACCCGGCTCGAATGACCACTAGATGATTTCTGACACTTCTGTTACATGATGATGTTCTTTCTCCATACAAGAGGCCCATTTAATATTCTCATTTGCATGATGCAAGAGTCATTCAACATCTTGTTACCTGTATTCTTGATTTCTACAAGAACTAGTTGAAGCCTGTTCTTGGGCATGTTTTTTATTACAAACAAATCCAGGTAGTTGTGGCCAGCCATGGGCAATAACATTGCATGAGACCATTTTCGGCGAGCTTTGCTAATTGGAGAGCACAGTGAAATTTAGTGCTCCATGAATACCCCATCCTCTGACATGAATACTAGATGGGGAATTAGAAATTAACTGGCACAATCTTCTTAGTGTGCCAAGGCATGAACACTGACAGGCTCTCTGCTGCTTTTCAGCCTTCGGATATCAAGAGACTGATAGAGATGCCAAGTCAATTTGGCATTGTAACCCTTCTATTATATTAACATGAATTTCATATTCATCATATTATAATAATTTCTTTTTCAACTGACAAAGAGTTTTCTATATGTTGAGGCGAATATCATGAGTTCTATCTTCCGTCCAAATCTCCGGAATGTCATACTAAGAGTCATCCCGAGGCCAAAACATGTCTGACACTTCAACTTTTTTCAATTGTTTTCTCATGTTCAGCATTTCCTCTTTATCATTCAATGAATATTCTTCTACCTTATTTGACCATAGTTGGTTCTTCCTTGTTGTTTCATCGGATTCAACAAGATTGGTAGAGAAATCACTGATCAAACTAGAAGATGCATGACTTAGGGGTGGTTTGGAGAATGACCTACACCCTAGGCTATCATCTGATTGAGAAAGTATTTCACATGCAAGCGATAAATCATCATACATGACTGGTTTATCATTTTCAAGTGCTTCAAGATAAGAGGGATTTCTCAGCACTACATTTTTCACTAGAGCATTTTCTGGGAAATGTGCATCACTACTGCGGAGAGGACTTTCACAGCTAAATTCATCATCATGGGGAGGACCACTATAGTGGGTTACAGCCAAAGATGAGATCTCTTGCTCCTTGGACTTCTGACCACACAGAGGGTTCTTGTGGATCTCATCTGAAGATGAAACTTCGAGATTGACCGAATTTTCATGAAGCAAGCCTGCGTGAGGAAGTGTCTGTTGAAGACCTTTAGAATTAATGTTCACACTATTGTGAAATGAGGGAGTAGAATCTTGAATTCCAACAGATAACTGTCTGAGGGATTCACGAACTCCAGCATCGAGCAAGGCCTTGTTACAGATTGGCTCTTGATCTCTTGACTGTGCTAGGCGGGTCTTCTTCTTAGACGCCTTCTTACTCGCCTTGGAATCCAATTGTTGACGAAAGTGGCTTCTCTGAGTAGGTGTATGTGCCTGATCAGGAGAGATGGATAGGTTAGGCTGACGATCCCCACTCAAATCAGATGTATGTTCCTGACTTATCTGTCCATATGATATGGGGGAGTACGCCCCACAACCCTCTTGGACTAAAACAGATGTGTGTGTATGTTCCGGAATGAACTGTTGATGTGTCACTCCATTGCTAGGGATAGATTTGTGCGTCATTCCCTAGGATGTTGCTGATGCTGTTATAATATACTTAAATGCATCCAGAATATGAGGAGGGATTTGATTATGCTCTTTCACCATTGATAGAATATACTTGGTGACTTCAGCTGCCGGAACGGGGATATACGTCCATTCCGTGCTTGGAGTAGGTGTATGTGCCTGCTCCTATCCTCCTTTTCCTGTCAGTGAATCCTGACAGTACTCAAGTGTGGGGTCAGAGAATTGAGTCTACCTCATGTTTGTCGCCAGAGCTTTCCGACTGACTTCTCCGAATGCTAACAAGAGAGACTGTTGGTAGACTCGATCAATACTAGCAGGTGTATGTGCCTGCTGATTGTACTTCGCCGAACGTGGTTGACGAGATCCATCATATGTATCCAGATGAGCCTGCTGACTAGCTGATGATGTATAAATAGGTGTATTTTCCTATCTATAATACTCCACTGGAATTGCCTGACGGGATTGGCGTGAAGCTTCCAGACGAGTCTGCTGGACAACAGAATTAAAACGGTTAGGTGTGTATGCCCGCTTGTTTCATGCCACCAAGTTAGGTTGGTAGAATACTCTAGAGATGGAAGAGATGATAACTTATTCACTGTTTACCGGATTTTGCCTCTGGCGATTCGTCTTGCCTGCTCGGCTTCGAGGAACCTGAGCCAAATGCCTAGAGTCGGTTCCCTCATCATGTTGAGGGCGCACTGCCGCACGAGTCTAGGGGCGATTGTTGGTGGGAGCCCTCGGGAAGTACTCTTAGTTCTTTGAATTAATTCCCTAAGGGACCTGCTCATTCACCTCCTCAGAATATGGGAGTGAATGGTGATTGCGTTCTGGGGATAACGACCAGAAACAGTTGGAGACGGTGGTGAGCATCACCTGCTTCTTGATCAGTGGTCGTCACTGTCCGGACAACCAGGGTGAATTTTTTACTTGGTGGGCTTGTCAGGCAGCCTCTAGAGTTGGAATAGTACCGTTTTGACGGTACTCCTAAACCAGCGTGTGTGATACCAAGCATTGAAGATGATGAGTAGGTGATATCATCCTCAGAGCGGATGATGGTCCTGTAGGAGTAGCAGTAGTTGCATTTGTGGCAGAAGATTCCACAACAGACGTATTCACGGATGTGAACTTAAGAGAAGCCATTCTGAAAATGTAGAAGATCTTGGAAAAAAGTTCCTCTTTGATATAACAGACGTAATAAAGATAAATTCAGCCACTACATCTTTTGGATGAGCACATATGTCAATGATTGTTTTTGTTGGCCCCTCCATTGAGTTTTAAATAGGGGCGTAACAAATAAGAAAAACATCATTTAAATTTGGTTAAGGATTCACATTGGGTTCACCATTTTTTGTTTCCCTCTAGAATTGGGGATGATCTCATTGATTTAAGATTCAAACATTCCAAGTGGTTTCTTACAGGTTTGTTCATAGAACCGGAAACATTGAATGATTCCACATTCATTTGAACCTACATTCCAAAGTTAGGCACTCATTAGTTGTGAACTAATGAGGCTCAGGAATTTTCATTGGTCCAGAGGATGGGAGGTCGGACACATCACAGCTTTTTTAGGGGAATTATTGTCTACTCCAGGACACTATTTATAGATTTAAGTTATGTTCGTGAATCCTTTTTACATTACCATGTATAAAATGAGTTTTCCATTAGATCTAACAATCAATGATTGACATGTAAGAAATTTATAGAATATTTTATATGTATTCTAGGTTCTTCATTGATAGAGAATCATCTATATTTGTTTAGAGATTCTTAGCCAATGGTATCCTTCAATACATAAAAAGTCTCTTGGTCATTATGATAACCATAATGGTTCTAAAGCCACTCAGTAGCTCACTTGAAGTTTATTGTTATTCAGAAGGACATTGATTATTTTTTGAGTTGGGATCGTACCCGCAGATGGGCTGCCTACGTATCCTTTATTTTGGAAAACGAATTAGAATGCACGTAATTCAAGTTATGGAACATGATGTTAATGATTGATGGCTCAAAGAAAGATGTCATAATTAATTTTACACTCTAAGCTCACGTGAGTCTTGCTCGTTGTGAGAAACAAGAGGTATTGGTAAAACCATAGAATTGTTCCATAAAAGATGAAATCATAAGAAATGATATGGGGATTATGTATGTATGACTGCCCAAATAGATGAAGATTAGGATTTACTTCAGGGAAGGAATCCAGGAACATAGTCCATAAAGGTATATGTACTTTATGGAGATTTGGATACCCTAATTTGGGGCTTACACCTAAAAAGGATGCCCAAATTAAGAGGGGACATATGATTGGGTTTTACTCCTGAGAAGCAGACCCAGATAAAAAAGTAAATTAGGACTCGTTAAGAGAGATTAAGGCTGGGGCTTACTCCTGAGAAGAAGGCCCAGGTTAAGGGACATGAAAAATTAAGGGACTCGAGGCTTACTCTTGAATAGGATGCCCTTATTTGAGACTGGGGCTTACTTCTGAAAAGGAAGCCTAGGTTAAGAGGATTATTACTGGGGCTTACTCCTAAGGAGGATGCCCATATTTGTGAATTATGACTAAGGATTAATCTTGAAAAGGAGGCCCAGATTAAAAGGATTATGGTTGTGGCTTAATCCTAAGGAGGATGCCCAGATTTTTGAATTATGACTGGGGATTACTCCTGAAAAGGAGGCCCAGATTAAGGGACTTGGGGCTTATTCTTAAATAGGATTCCCATATTAGGGGACTTGGGGCTTACACCTAATAAGGATGTCCAAATTTGAGAATTATGACTGGGGTATATTCCTGAAAAGAAGGCCCAGGTTAAGAGGATTATGGTTGAGGGTTACTCATTAGGAGGATACCCAGATTTGTAAATTATGATTGGGGCTTATTCTTGAAAAGGAGGCCCAGGTTATAGAGGACTCGGGGCATACTCCTAAGGAGGATTCCCAAATTTGAGAATTATGACTCGGGCTTATTCCTGAAAAGGAGGCCCAAGTTAAGAGAATCTATCATCTTAAAGGATTAGGTTTAATTAATTAAATCTCAACCTTTAGTGACATAAAGATGTGTAGATCAATAGGTTTTGATAGATATTACATGAAGTTCCTTTCATATAATGAAGTCAAATCAAGAAATCATGCCATAAATGGCTTTGAAGAGTGTCTTGAAGACTGAATCTTGAATAGGGGAAATGGAATGGCATGAGAAGGGTTAAATGGGAAAAACGGCACCCAAAAAGGCAGGGGCGTGCAAGTCTTGGAAGGTGCGCAGGTACTGCATGGGCGCGCAAGTCCTGGGAGCGCAGGTATACGTGCGCGGCACATGGGTACTTGCGCGGTTGTCAGTCCATAGGGTAATACTTGGGCGAGACTTGGCTCAAACCCTTGGAATTATCTCTAGAGGCTTTCCAGAAGAGAGTGCACATGTTCTGGTGAAGAAGTAGGGCGGCACGCAAGTGTGTCCATTTCCCTTAAAGTTAAAACACTTTGGCGCGCAAGTGTTTGTGAATTATAACACTTAAACCATACTCCTCTTGTTTAGACCTTCCATTCTAGGTAAAGAATTACGTTATAAGTGTTCGTAAGACCTGAAGAAGATACGTGGGAGTACAGAGCTCTGTATGTGAATTCAGGAAAAATTCATCCTGAAATGGGGGGCCCAGAGGGTCTATTTATAGGCTGGAAAATACCCCAGACAGTTATCACTTAGGGCGCACAAGTCACATGTGCAACCATTAGGTGTCGCGCAGGTGGACATGCGCGACTGTGATGGAACTTACGCAGGTGTATGTGCTTTTAAGGCATTGTTCATGCCTTTGTCGATTTTCAATGTTTTCTTCAAAGGCTGAATCAATTTGTACTAAGTCATTTCCCATTCCATTCTTTTTTTAGACAATGTGATGAAAAAGAGCATCAACACTAACACATTTTTATCATACTACATTGTGATGCCTATTAATATATAGTCTTAGGGGTGGCTACCTACTAGTATTTTAATCTCACACCATGTTTGGGCCTCATTGGGGTCTGAAACTGATTATGTGGTTGAAATTGATAACATAGGACAGATCACTAACATTGGTTTTTTTTACTTTGGAAAGGGGAGAATGTGGAAAAGATGAGGTTTTCAATTATTCTTGGACTTTTTTGTCTTTTTTTCATTTTTTATACATATATTTTATTATATTTCCATGTACTCATTTTGGTTAATCTATAGATACATGTGTCATCAATATCATTATATATAATCCACATTTTTACATTGTTATCTATTCCTACAATCTATCTATTACCTATATGTTTTACAACTTCCATTATATATATGTTATTTATTTCTATGGTGATATACTTATGTAAAGAGGGAATAATGTCACCAAAGGCTCAGCTAGGCCCTCACTACTAGTTGGAAGCCTCTAATGTTTTGGGAGTTCTGATTGAGGCCATGTAGACAACAGATATCAAGGAAATGTTGTGGGGCATGAAGGTCTAGGATTCTACAAAGTGGAATCAGAATGTTTATTTTCTTGTTTGACTAACTAATTGGTGATAATATATATGGATATGATGGAAATAGAGTTTGGTAATAATCTATGCTTAGGAGTAATTACCCTGTGAATATAGAAAATCAATATTGACTCAAATGAAGTTTTAATTTTCCAGGTTTTCACTATCTTACAATATTTTATTACACTTTTGGATGATTCAAATGATTTATGAAAATACTATTTATGCAATTGTGGGTTCTATTTTTGTTTCCACCTAATGAGATGAGGGTATTCCATCTCATTCATCATATAGGCATGTAGTTAGAAATCACATGCCATGAATTATTCCATGCCATTTTGGATGCAATACTTGATGCATGTTGGTTTGATAAGGGTTGAGATATTTGTACATATGGCTGTGATAGGCCCCATACAATGGATATGAAGCGAATAAATATTTCAATTAATAAGGTGTATGGGATCTTGTAGATCCGAAAATAACACCCCATTTAAATTCAATTATTTAACAGAATTTGATATGTATGGAATATATGGGTATCATGTTTTGTTCATGAGGTGTTATGGGGCATCATGGAACAGAACATTGTAAACTATTTATAAATCATTCGAAATAATGAATGTTAAATGAAAATGAAATGGAGAGTACAAACATGGCATAGACCCGGCATTTTAGTGTGAAAGAGGATGATTATATTGCAGATTTTTTGTGTTGTTACATTTACATTCTTATATTTAGGGTCTTTAAATAGGGAATGTCTTGGGTCTACTAGGCCCATCCCATATCCTACACTTCTGAGTTGTGACTTTGAAACTTATTTTTATGTGGAGTGTTATTGGAATTGGAGAGAGACTCCTCCCTGATGAACTTATCTCATACGCCATGGGGGAGGTGATGAAAATATTATAGAGGTGATGGTCCATGGACTACTACATGGTCCTCCTTTAGTTACAATTGTGGAACCATAGGCTAATATGGACATAGGTGTGGTGGAAAAAGCCTACAAGGGTTTCATTAACTATATGCATACTTTTCAGGGACCACCATACCTATCCATGTATATGGATAGGCTGATTTGGGAGTTCCAGTTACATCATCCTATCATGTTTTTTGGGGGATAGCAGTCCATATGTCAGGATCTATGGATTTACACCACACTATATATCTCCATTCATCTAGAGATTCCACTTTGTAGGTGGGTAAATCACACTACATATATAATACATGGAGTACTATAGTGCTAGTGGGATGTTCTGAACATGGTATATGGGATGTGAGATAGGGGTTGGACAGATTTCTTGACATTTTTTCTATAAATAATTTCACCCTAACAATCTAGGGGAGGAGTAGGATAGTGATTTCATGCTTCTAGAGTAGAAAGCAATGACAGTTATAGAGTACTCAAAATGATTTACAGAGTGTGAAAATTTGTCACTGATAAACCAGAGCACGAGGTATTGAGAGAAAGATGAATCAAGGGAGGTCTCATGCATTCTATCAAATCTTATTTCAACAAGTTTAGATTGAATTCAATAACTGATATTGTGATTCAATAACTGATTACAAGGAGAAACCTGAGGGAATATGGGGGTATAGAGCAGGGTAGTTTTGCTTCCTGACCAAGTGGCTACACGTCTTCAGATAGGAATCACTGTTTTTAGTCTTCCCACCAAATTATTTCTCATCAGCCTGTAAGTGCTGGCAACTCAATGTTTTTTCATCATGTTGGTAGGAGAGTCCACATGAAGAATTAGTCTAACCAAAACCTAGTCAAGGGTCACGGTGGTGGTAAGATGGGGCACATGCAATGTTTTTGAAGGACCTTCCCTCCAACTACAAGTAGTAGGGGGTCATATCTGATAGAAAGTTCTAGAGTTGGTTCCTCAGCTCAGTGTTATGCAAGGATTTAGGTTAGTGTAGGCTGATCAGGTCGACAAAGTGGTGGTCATTCTAGAGGAAACCAGACATAAATTACACAGAGAAATCAGTGGTGGCCAACTCTATGCAAGGAAACTATATAACAGATCCATGGTACAAGCCCATTATATTTTTTACTAACTACACCTAAAGAGTAATGTGTCATACCATCTACATTAAGAGATATGATCCCAGTATCCTTAACTAATGAACTTACTATTTTTTCTACATGTTAATTTCATAGTTTTATATCATCTCAAGTGGTAAAAATTCTTGGGCTTGATGTTTTGTTTTTTAGGTCGTCATGAATCTTGAAAAAATGTGGGTAACTAGAAAGGAGGTTTTATGCTAGTGTAGGGAGTACCCCTTAGATGCTTGTGGGTTTCACTTCATATGTGATCTTTATGTCCTCGTGTCGATTGGGTATGAAAAAATTCATAGTCTGGAATGGATAGTTTCTTATCAAGATTACATTTTTTTCTATCATTTGAGGGTGACATTAATATCATCATAGGGTGTAGCGTTTACTAACAATGGTGAATTTTACCTCTAGTTGATCCAAGATAAACCATAGCATCATGGGTTGGGTTGGATGACATCCATTATTGCTAGTTTGTTTTTGGATAATCATGGAGTGAGTTAATCTGATTTTCCGCTAGTGGTTTAGTGTTTTGGGGATGTCTTCCTAGATTAATTCTATGGATTACCTCCTGAGAGATAAGATTATTTTTCCATCTAGGTTGTTTTAGGAGAAACATCGGTATTCATTCCTTCTTAAAAGAATTCAATGGTGGATTTGCACAAGATCAAGAGGATACCAGATGATTTTGAGGTGAAGGATTTTATTCAACCTGGTACTTATCCATGGAGTTAGCTTTTCCATTTATGAAAATGTGTATGTAAATCAAGGGATCCCCATGGATTATAGAAAATTGAACCAAGTGATAGTAAAGATAATATCCTTTTCTAGGGATCAATGGCATGTTGGATCATCTTGTAAGATCCTGTGTGTTTTTGAAGATAGACATGAGATCATAAAATAATGAGGTTTGTATTCGACTGAGAGACATACAACATACAAACTTTTATAGAAGGATTGGTCTATATGTGTATATGTGTATTCCTTTTAGTCTCATGAATGCACATGTGGTTTTCAGGGAATTGATGAACTGAATGTTCCATTCTTACTTAGATTCATTTTTGTGGTATTTGTGGACAATATATTTGTGTATTCTCATAATAGACATGGCCATTACAAACATATTAAGATCATTTTTAATACCCTAAAATATACCGGTTATATTATTTTCTCACAATGTGAAACTTTTGGATTTATCAGATTCACTTCCTGGGTCATATCATATTAGAGACGTGAGTATCAGTGGTCCCAGATAATGTGAAAGATATTGTTTCTTAGGAACATCTGAGGAATGTTTTTTACATTTGGAGTTTCTTTGGGATTGATAGTTACTATAAGAAATTAATTTAGGATATCTCACTAATAGCAGTTCCACTGACAAGCTTGAATAAAAAGGTAGTGATGTTTGTATGATAAGATTGTTGTGAGACAACCATTTAGTAACTGAATGAAATGTTGACATCAAAACCAATATTGATAGTTCTAATGCATAGTAGGAACAACATTGTGTATTGTGACACATCTCTTATTGGTCTAGGAGAAATGCTAATTCCAAGAGAAATGTTCATTTCGTATAGGTCTAAGCAGCTAAAGCTAGACAATATAAACTTCTTGACACATGATCTAGAGCTACCTGTAGTTTTTAATGGATTCCACTACTGGAGACACTATTTACTGGGAGAGAATTTTTTGGCGTAGAAGGAAGAAAAAAATCTCATGTTTATTATTATTCATAATGATCTTAATCAAAGTCATAAATGGAGATTGAAGTAGCTTTATTATTACAACATTTATCATACCTACACACCAGTAAGTGAAATTTTTTTAAGGGTGGGGTCGAAGCCTCATTTGATTTATTATTTAAGAAAATATTATACCACATTTAACTGGTTATGGAGACCCAATACATTGCTCAAAGGCCTAGTGGTCTTGTAGCCCATTTGGAGTTTTATGATCTTCAATAATATAACTATCTTTCAACCGTAGTTGTGATCTCTACTCTATTGGACAGAGTGAGGATGAGACATCTATTAGATTTTGAGGTCCTAGTCTAAGGGGAGAGTGTGAAAGGTGAGGAACCACCCCCTGGTGGGATAGTAAGAAATTATGGGATCCTTCATGTCCATGTACATGTCTAAATTCTAGTGGATATAAGTTATGAGTTCATCCAAGAGTTTCATGCTTCTCCTTGGTAAGTGCACCCCAAAGATACCAATACATTCTGCAACATGCTCCATCATTACTAGTGACCAGGTATGAAAAGAGAGGTAGCCAATTTTTTAAGAGGTGTTATACATGTCAGTAAGTGATGGTGATATATTAGAGACAAGCAGAGAATTTTCAATAGCTACATTTTCCGTAAAATAAATGGGATGATGTCATGATGGATTTTCTTACTAGTTTACTGAGGTTCCCTTGAGGTATCAAAGATGTCTAGGTTGTTGTTGATAGTCTCATAATGGATTCTCATTTCCTTACAATCAAGGAGACCTTTAGTGTTAATGATATAGGAAGGTATTACACCTATTAGACAGTATAATTTCACAGTGTCCCATGCATAACCATTTCAGATAAGGAAACCAATTTTATATCTCATTTATGGTAGTTTTTTCAGAGGGAAATAGGTACATTGATTCTTATGAGCATAGAATACCCACCTTAGACTGATTTCTAGTCAGAGCATATGATACATGTGCTATGGGACATGATGCAAGCATGTGTCATCGATTTTGTGGTATCTTTAAAGAGAAACATTCCCCATGTTATATACACCGAGAATAATAGTTATTAGGATACTATATAGATGGATCCTTCTAAGGAGTTGTACGTTAATCCATGTTGATAAACACTGCACTAGTTAATGGTTGGTAATGATTCTTTGCTTGGGATTCATCTCATGTATGGGACATATGTTAAGGTCATGTTGATCCAAATGTGGATGGATACAACATAGTTTCATTAGAAATGAAACACCAATTTCCAATGATGGCTTATATATTTAGAGGTCGGGGAACTGGTTTTCTTTCATTTTTCACCAAAATATGGACATAGACGAATCAGTAGATAGGGTATGCTTTCCGCACAATATGTTGGGCAATTTCAGATTCTAGAAAGAGTTTGTTGGTAGCCTATCAGTTTCATTTACGTCAAAGGTATCAGTCGATGCACAACTTATTTCCTATATCTCAACTGCACCACTATCATTCTAACCCAGGTAATGATTTTCATCCTAAGGATTTTTAGTTTTAGGTTGATGAATCCTTTTAATAGCATCTGATTCATATGGATGACTAGAGAACGATGGATTTCCGGGGTTGTTCAGTTACTCTATTACAGGTTCTATGGACCACGACAATTTGTACAACAAGACTTAGGAGTGAGAGGATGACATATGTGATCAGTGTCCAGAATTTTTCTCAAACGAATCTACCCTTCATAGTGAAATTCAGGGTTGATTATTTTAATGGGGTACTATTTTAAGAACTCGAGGTTTCGTTTCAGGTAATGATCCATTCATTTTTTTAATGTATAAATATAGCCTAATTTGAATAACATTTGATGACATGTTGGTTTCGATGTTGTTCGTGGCTTGTTCAGATTTTGAAAACCAGTTTTGGGGTGGTTTTTTCCTATTGAATGGTTAGTATAAACATTTCAAGGAAGACCGCATGATTTGCCTAAACTGTACAAGGCTTGACAGAGAGAGAATATGTGCTCCACATTTTGAGGAAACCGTGTAAGAGGAGCTGCATGATCATGAACCCATGTCATCAGTTTCTCAAAACTATGTAAAGGTTTTTATCATTGTTTTCACAAGGTTAATAAACCATGTCGGTAACTGTGTGGTTACCCCATGGTTTACAGAAAACCATGTATGGTTTACACATAGATTCAAAAACTGTGTGGCTAAAAATTGTAGCCCAAGTAATTTCTGAATTTAGTAATTTTAAATTTTATTGGGAACTATATTTTAAACCCTAATTTTATTTTCAACACATGCATTTAACCTCACATGTTTTGATGCTCTCATATGAGTCTAATGTGAAATTTGATCTCACTCTTCCTCCTATCCTCTGATTCAAGGGTGGTTAGTCATTTCAGATCCACATCAGCAAGATCTAAATAATTTTTTTTTCAATTCATGATTCTTTTGGATATCAATTGTGTTATTTTATTTTAGGATCACATGTTTTGATTCGTTTCATCACATGTTAATCATATTTCTCATAAACCGAGTGGAATATGTACTTGATACATGATAAACTCTCTACTTCTGATCTAAGTTAGGTTGGATATAATTATCTTCAGGATTTTGGTTCTTTCTAGATATACCAACTGTTACACCTCCCATGATAAATTATAGTGTGGCCCAAATTATAAATATATTACATGAAATAGATGAATTCAAACTGATTAGGGATGGCCGTATGATCTGTTGTGATGTGTTGAAACCCATTTCCCAAACTAAGGTCACCCATGTGGTGAACCTTATGAAAATGCAATGTTTATTCCATTTTAGACCATAATGGGGTGTGTTTTGGGTTTTCTTTGTTATATGAAGCTAATTATAAGTGGAATGGGTTTGATGTTATGATTGGGATGTGGTTTAACTTCATTAAATAGATTTTATATATTGAAGATGAATTGGTTAATTGATGAATTGATCAAATGATAACTGTTAAATGTGATGTGTTAAATTGAATAAATAGATATTATAACAACCATACTCTTTATTTAACACATAAAAATAACTTATAACATAAAATATTCACTTTTTACAACATATAATATCTATAGGTATAGTTTCTTTGGGGCTTAGGACTATCACATTACAAATTAAAACATGAAATGCACAACTTTATTGAAAACATCAGTAACAGGACCACACACATTCCTTTGTACTTTTCATTGCATGGGATAACCTGAGGTCATATATATGAAAAGGGTGATCTACAAAGCCCAGTAAGGGAGTAATAAATTCATAACATGAAGAATATAGTACAAGTTAGGCAATAGAAATATTAATGCAGTATAATAGAAACATGAACATATAGTCATGATATAGAATGATTCTCATAACATAAAAGTGTGGAAAAAACATTTAACATGATATTAGTATAATCCAATGTTAATTGCACATGGATAATTATTAAAACATTATTTAACATGAATTAGAATGAGTATAACATCATTTCACTTGATGTATCATGATAATAATCTTTACCCTATGCATTTGATTGCTATTAGGGTTTATCCTTCTTAATCATTTCATTTCATGCACAAGTGTGACACATGGATCATATAACATGGATTCATTAAACATCATCATTTCTTCCATGATAATGGAATTTGGAATTAACACATGAAAATATATAATCAATATGTAAATGTGCATAATGGTGAATACCCTTGATAGTGAAATGGTTATGGTATTCACTATAAATTGACATTGACATGGTAAATTGTGGTTCAATTTCTAAAGCATAACAACACCACACCAGAATTCTTAAAAATGGTTGATTAGGTAGAAAGGGTTGTATCATCATATTTACAAAACATTTAATGAAATGGGGTCATATATATACATGTCCCAAAATATGTAATAAAATTTAGATTCATAATACGAAATAATTTCATGAATGTATATGAGGAGAATGATATCCCT
The DNA here is from genome assembly GCA_963277665.1 of Viscum album. Taxonomy (NCBI): domain Eukaryota; kingdom Viridiplantae; phylum Streptophyta; class Magnoliopsida; order Santalales; family Viscaceae; genus Viscum; species Viscum album. The sequence goes on from OY728138.1 coordinate 1,801,271,982, forward strand.
TGCAGAATTTCAGCATGGTAATAGGTGTATATGGGAGGCATTAATGAGAGAGAAAGGGGTATCTCATCATTAAAAAATATGGATGGAAGCATATGGGTTGTTAGAAATCATACCCCAACATTTTTAACTGAAAAAATGATATATCAACACAAAGAAACATGAAAAAAATGATAGAGGAATAAATCCCTTACATGGAAGTGATATCCCAAAGGTTTGGGAGACGCTTGAGAGAGGCCTCATGGGAGCTTGGGGTGCATTGGGAGGATAATATACAGAGGATAGTAGAGTAGGTACATTCTTCAAGGGTTTTTAGTGAAGATAAGTTTGGGTTTGGTTGGGTTTATATAGGAAAAGATAGGGAATTCTTTATTATTTAGGTTTTAGACACTACACATTAAACTAATCAAAACCAAAAACAAACCCATGGATTTTATCCATGGAATTTGAAAAAGGGGAGTGGTAAAAATTATATTATAAGGCCAATTTACAAACATATTAAAATACTGGTCGTGCTTATATAGAGGTGAGTCACACTCTCAAGGAAATCATTTTAAAAGTTAAAATGTTTTATAAGCCTTTGAGGGTCCACTAAAGATTTGTAAAAAAAATTAAACAAAACAAAAATAAAATTATTTTTATTTAATAACATATATTGGATGAAACACCTATTTATATTATTTTATCAAATCACTATTGGGCCATTATGATGTCATACAACACATTATATATTTAAACAATATTAAATTGTTTACCCAAAAATTTGATTTTCTCTTAAAATTATGAAAAATTCACTATAAAAAAATATCAATATTCATAATACAAAATTAATATTCATTTTATCTAAATAATTTTCGAAAAATGTAATTTTTTTATTTTAATCTAAAAAAACAACATTTATAAAAAGTTCATGGTTTTGGAAAAAAATGGATTTCAATCCTTAATAAAATTTACTATTATATTCATATAAATTATATGATCATTTATATTTGATAAAAAGTTATTTGGTGATAATATTTTATTAAAATATTATTTAATTCAAAAATCCATTAATTCATGAAAATATATTTCTTAATTTAATATTGACTAAAAAATACTATTTATGCATTAAGAACTATTTAAAAAGTAACAATAAAAAAATAATAGAATATTATTTATTCTATTCAAAAATAACACACATAAAAATAGAGCTAGGGTATTGTTACATAACCCCTTATAACACACCGATAAGACCTAAGGGTAATGTGTATAATGGTGAGAGACTCTTTGGGAGGCTTAGATAACATCGCTCTGGTGGTTATCTATATTAACTTCCACTTCTCTCGTAGGTGGTTCCACTCATGATTAACGTGTTGAAGCTCGGCTTCGATGTTGTCAAGTGCGAAGCTCGGTGATGGTAACTCCTTTTCGATCTTTGAAAAATGGACTTCATATGGAGAACTTGTACTGGATCTGGCCATAACTTTTCTTTGTCTGAGTAAATTGGATTTGTTAAAGCACTATATTTATACTAATCATGTGATCATTTTTCAATGACTATACTAGCAACGATAAAAAATATTAATTGTATTCTGAAATCCAAAAGCATAAAAACAAGTGTTTGAATATGTTTTATATAACCATTTTACATAAAAATACATTCAAATAGGTCAAGAGTAAATTTCATTAATAATAATTTGGGTCGTTACAATCTTCTCACCTTACAAAACTTCCTCTTCACACAATAAAATAGATGCAGGTAAATCTACTTCATCACTTCCTCTAATTCCCATGTTGCCCATTCGAAATATTGTTTTCTCAACAACACATTGACTAGGGTCATTGTCTTATTTCATAGAACCTTTTCCCATCGATCTAAGATCATCACCGGCTTCTCTTCATAGGAGAGTTCATTCTCTATTGGTAAAACCTCTGGATTAAGTACCTGTGATGGGTCTGGTATGTACTTATTCAAGAGTGATTCATGGAATACAACATGTACTTGGGATAATTTTGGTGGGAGTTCTAGTCGACATGCCACTGCTCCAATGTGAGGAAGGATCTCAAAAGGGACAATGTAACTTGTAATAAGATTTACCTTTTCCCAAAATCTCATAACACTCTTCCACAGTGATATACAGTGGAATACAACGTACCCAACCTCAAACTCTAGGTCTCTTCGACGATTATTAACGTAGATATTTTTTCAACTATGAGAATGTTTCATTTACTACTTGATAGTCTTAACCATCTCCACCATATCTTCAACAATTTCTTGAACTAGGAGTTTTCTCTCCCCAACATCATCACAAAATGCATGTGTTATGCACCTCTTCCCATAAAGGGATTCATAAGGATCTATTTGGATGCTTGAGTGGAAACTGTTGTTGTAAGGGAACTCATTTAGAGGAAGATGTTGATCCCATCATCCTTAGAAGTCCATTTAGTATGCTCTCAACTTGTACTCATGTTTTTTGATAGTCCAATTTGATTAGCCCTCAGTTTGAGGATGCTAAGTCATACGAATGTCTTGCTCCATATTCATTGCATGTTGAAAACTATTCTCAAACTTAGAGGTGAATCTAGGATCTCGATCTGATACAATCGATAGGTGTACTCCATGTAGCCTTAAAACATCTCTGATGTATATCAATTCACATTGATCCAATGAGTAATTCTCACAAATTTCAATGATGTTTGTAGTATTTGTAATACATTACACAACAACCCAGTTAGAATTGTTTTTTAGATGTCTCCGGATGTCTATTGACATAGTCCATGGTGATGTTTTCCTATTTCCATGATTGTATGGGTAATGGTTTCATCATCCCTTTATAATTTCCCTCTCATACATCACTTGCAGAAATACAAGGAATAATGTTTTATAGTCAACAATCTCCTTCTTCATGTTACCCCACATAAAAATTTATTGGATATCTTGATACATCATTGTGTTTCCTAGGTGAATAGGGAAATTAAAACTATCTGCATCATCCAAATTTTTTTATTTAACTCCAGATTTTATAGAACACATAGTTTTGACCCAAATCTCACAATTCTTTCTTCATTAACATTGAACTCTAAGGATTTCTCTTTTATGATAGTTTCTACATTCTTCCTAATTCTAGCATCACCCTTTTTTCATCATTTCACCATTCCAAATGATACTGTTGATAAATCAATTGTGAAAAGATTGATGATATTCCAATTTTTATGATTCCCATGTCTAGCTTCATTAAATATAAGAAGATTGTATCCTTTTCAAATATCATCAATGATATAATTGTTGGGTCATTTCTACTCGGAGGATCTTCCCCCTGGTTCCATTTCCCAGGGTGGTTATGGATTGGGTAGTAAAAGTCTATGATCATCTCAAACCATCTTCATTGGAACATGTTCTACTATTTCTATGTGAATATATACTTGAAGCTTCTGTGATCCATATATATTTAATACATATACCCAAAGAGGTAATGTCTCCAAATTTTTAAAGTGAAGATTACTTCAGCCAACTCTCGATCATGTGTTGGATAGTTTTTCTCATGAACATTCAATTTACATGAAGTATAGGAAATGACTTTTCCATTTATCTTTAACACACAACTGATTCAATTCTTCAAAGCATCAATAAATGTCAAAAAAAGTTCTCCAATTGTGGTTATTGTGAGCTTGTGTACAATGATAAGCATCCTTTTCAACTCCTACAAACTCTCTTTGAATTCATCATTCCATGAAATAATTACTCCCTTCCGAGTTAGCTTGGTAACAGGGATGGAAAAGTGTGAGAAATTTATCAAAAATCGGCAATAATATATAGCTAACCCTAGGAAGCAACAGATATCTGTTACCGATGTTGACCTCATCCATCCTTCAATTGAACCTATCGTGGAGGGATCTAAATATATCCCATTTCTTATGATGATATGACCCAAGAATGAGACCCCATTCAACCAGAACTCACATATTTTTTACATTTCATTGGGATTCTCCATTTGCAAGGTCTCTAGTACAATGAATAGTTTCTCCTCATTCTCATCATTGGTTTTGGTGTATATTAGAATATCATATATAAATACAATCACAAATATGTCAAGGTAACATCTAATGACACTATTCGTCTAGTCCATGAAGATTATTGGAGCATTAGAGAGTCTGAAAGTCATTACTATGAATTCAATGGTCCTATATCATGTATGAAAAGTAGTCTGGGGGATATCCTTCTTCTTCAACCTTACTTGGTAATATCATGACCGCAAATCCATCATGGAGAAGTATTGTGCGCCATGTAGATGATTGAACAATTAATCAATTTTCTGTATAGGGTACTTGTTCTTTATCGCAATTTTGTTGAGCTCACAATAATCAATGATAAAGGGAATCGAACCATCCTTATTCATGAAGAAGAGGAATGGTGCACCCTATGGTGAAGCACTTGGGTGTATAAACAATTTATTCCGATTATTTTGTAGTTTTTTCATCAACACCTCAATCCCCACAACAACAATTATATTCAGAGTCTTGGATATTGGCAGCACCCCAGGAATAGGATCAATCGAGAATTCAACATCTCTTCTAGGAGGAAGTCTAGACAATTTCTCTAGAAACACTTCTGCAAATTCCCTCACAATATGCATGTGTCAAGGATAGTTTCTTCCTTAGGATCAATCATATGAGCATGATATGTGTTCTCATAGGGAATTAATATCCCCACTTGAGATGATGGTGCTACAGAAGATTCATCCTCCTCCATGCACCTGTACAAAATTGAGGGTTGATTCACTCTTTGGAGAGTGATTTCTCTCTCATTGAAATTTATTTTGGCTCTATATAGGGAAATCCATTACATGTTAATAATTGAATCAAATTACCCCAGTGGGAGTATGATGAGTATTTATGGGAAGTTAGATCCACAAATTATGATAGGGGAGGGGTTATGTTCTTGTGATGCAATGATTTCACAATTTTCATTCTTACCGAAATCATTACTTCCATGATTTGTGGTGGTTTTGGGATTTTTCTACTAAAAATTCGGGATATAAAACAGTTCATAGAACCAGAATCAAAAATAACATTTGATATTGTTGAATGAATAACATGTGTACTTATTACCACTTCATTTTAGAGGTTCAATTCAATGGTAGGGATGGAAAAATCCCACCCTTGTTGCCTTGGAAGTTGTCGGTTTCCTTTGAAAACCGTTGTCTTTGGGAACAAGTTTGCAATGTGTCATGGTTCCTTGCAGTTGAAGCAAAGGACAATGTGTTGAGGCTTAAACAGATCATTACTCTCCACTATCACAGTTTTAGGTTTTTCGTGTCTTCAGATAATGGTTAGGTTCCCTTCTATTCCACACCTAAAGCATTTCCTCGACCCATTCGGTCAATTTCTCTTTATTCTGCACCTTTGGCCGGTGGGGTGGTGGATTTTCTTAGCACCGTTGGTTTTTTCTATTGGACCATCAAACTTAATGTCCACCCTACACTTCATCTCCCTATGATACCAATGAGATTCACTGATCTTCATTTTGACCTTGAGGAAACAACAGACAATTTCTTCATAGTTCTCAAAGTCATAGATCACAAGGGATTACCATAGGCTTGGTTTTATCCCACAAATTAAGTAGAAAACCTTTCATTCAGGGGTGAAGAAAAATCTTTGGCATATCATGCATGCCTTGTGAGGTTTTCCTCATAGACTCCAATGAATTAGTTATCTTTTTTAATGAGGGAAAGGAAGTCCCTTTTCATCTTAAGTCATAGGGTGCGGGGAAAATATTTATCAAAATTTTTTCTCCAGAAAGCATTCCATTCCAACGCTTTGATATCCTCCTCATGCTTCATATTTTTTTATCAATGTACACCATTGATCAGATTCACCAATCATACGATAAGCTTCCAGAAGAACCTTCTCTAGTTCGTAACATCCAATGAGGCAAAAGATGTTTTCAATGGAGTTGATCCATTTTTCAACGATTGATGGATTTTATGATCCATTAAATGAAAGAGTCCTTTGCCTTATGAAGCTCATGATTTAGAATTGTTTATTCTTTGGGGGGGATTTTAATGTTCTTCTTAACCCATTTTTCTATTCCGAACTTGAGTTAACTATGGGAGTATCATGACAATGTTCATGATTCCCAATCCCATCAGATTCGGAATCTCATTAGAACAGTCATCACATTGATGTTCACAATAGTTGTTATCCCGATTCCACCAATTACCAGCCTTTATATGGAATTCAAGGAATGTTAATGGTAAAACCTAAAGGGTAATCCAAATAAAAAATAGTTGAATTTTAAATTACTTTGATTTCCTTAACTTATGAATTTATAGGCTACAATCTCTGTTATCCATGATCAATGTCCCAACATATATTCTTAGGGGAATTTTTTTAAATTACCTTAATAATGGTTCATATTAATCTTATGAATTTAAGAAAGCATATCCCCATGGAGTCTTGTAACCAAGAGTGCACAAAGGCCCCTTTTTTGTGCAGCAGTTCTCGTTCGAGTCTAGCACAATGTGGTGTTTTTAAGTTTTACCACTAGATATATCTGCCCTAGATCCACCTCTACCTATTCATATCCAGACATGGATGTTTTTAAATGAAAATATACTTATTAAAAAATCACAAAAATGTTTTTATTTTTTATTATACATAGCCTTATCCCTAAGGATTTTACTAGTGTTTCCTAATCATAATCCCCAAAATAACTAAACAAATCCTCTTATATCAACTATAAAAACCATGCTCTTTATTTCAAACATAAACATTACTTATTAAATGAAATATTCACTTGTTACAAAAAAATATCAATAGGTATAGTGTCTTTGGGGTTGAATAAAATTACACAACAACTTAAAACATGAAATACACATCTTTATTGAAAACTTCTTTTACATGACCACACACATTCCATCATACTTAGCAATGCATGAGATAATCTGACGACATGCATAAGAAAAGGGTGAGCTATAATTGCCATTAAGGGAATAAACTTGAAAAAACATGAAGAATAAAATACAAGTTAGGTAATAGGAATATCAATCGAGCATATGAGAAAAATGAACATAATGGCATGAAATTTCATGATTATCAAAACATGGAAATGTGGCATCAACATTTAACATGATATTAGAATTATCTAATGATAATTTAAAATGGAACATGGGTAAACCCTAATTTCACATGAATTAGAATAATTAAACCCTCATTTCACTTGATGTATCATGATAATAATCTTCTATCAGGTCTTACCATTATTAATAATTTCATTTCATGCATAAGTGGGCCACAAGGATCATAAAAAATGGATTAATTAAAAATAATCATTTATTCCATGATAAAGGAATGTGGAATTCATACGTGAAACTCTATATTCAATATGTAAATGATCATTAAGGTGTATACCCTTGACTGAGAAATGGGCATGGTATTCACTACACAATGACTTTGGCATGGAAAATCATGGTGCAATTTCGACAGCATAATATCTTGACATAAGAATTCATTAAAAAGGTTTATGAAAGATAAATGGGAGTCTCATAATATTTAAATGAAATTTAATGTAATGGGGTCATATATATACATGTCTGATCATACGTATTTTAATTTAGATTCATAATATAAATTAATTGTAGAATGTATATAAGGAGAGAGAAATCCCTTACGGAATATCAGCATGATAATGGGTGTACATTGGAGGCATTAATGAGAGTAAAAGGATTCTCTCAAAATTTAAACACAAGGATGGCAGTATATGGGAGGTTATAAATCATACCCCAATATTTTTAATTGAAAATAAAAGGGTATAGAAACATAAATAAACTTGGACAAAAATGAGAGAAAAAGAAATCCTTTACATGGATGTTTGATCCCAAATGCCTTGGAGAAGAATTAGAGAGGATTATTGAGAGCTTGGTAACCTTTGGAGGATACTAGAGGTAGTAGGGTAGAGTTGTGATGTTATAAAATGGTTTTAAGATAATATATGTTGGAACTTGGCTAGGATTATATTTGAAATGGGATGGAATTCTTTATTATTTATGTTTTAGACACTACACATTAAACTAATCAAAACCACAAACCAATCCATGGTTTTGACCTTGGATTTTTACAATGGGGAGTGAAAAAAATTATTTTATGAGGCCAATGGAAGAAGATAATAATATATTAGGCTTGATTATGTGGAGGTGAGTCACACTCTAAACAAATCATTTTTAAAGTTAAAATATTTTATAAGTAATGGACGGTCCAATAAATATTTTGAGAAGATTAAAATAAACCAAAAATAACATTATTTTAAATTTAAAGCATATATTGGGTGAATATACCATCTATAGTATTTTATTTCATCATTATTGGGTCACTATGATGTCATAAAATACATTATATATTTAAATGGTATTTATTTTATAAGCAAAAAATTCGACTGTCTCAGAAAATTATGAAAAATTAACCATTGGATAATTTCGACGTCATGAATACAAAAATATAATTAATTTTATCTAAATAATTTAATAAACATGGGAATTTTTACTTTGAAATCAAGAACTGATATTTATCGAAAATTCATAGCTTTTGAAAAAAACGTCTTTCAAATCATAATATAAATTACAGCTGTATTCATAGAACTTAGACAATAATTTATATTTGAATAAAAGTAATTTAGTAATATTATTTTTTTAAAATATTATTTAATTAAAAAATACATTAATACATCAAAATTGATTCCTTACTTGAATATTTAATATAAATGCTATTTTTTCTTTAAAGAAAATTTACAAAGTAACTATAAAAAAATGAATGTTTAATCTTTATTCTATTAAAAAATAACACAAATAACCATAGTTCTGGAGTATTGTTATATAAACCCTTATAACACCCACATCAAACCATAGTGTATGGTGTGCGATCATGATAGACTTTTGGGGAGGCTCAGATAACATTACCCGGGTGGTAATCTTTGTTAACTTCCACTTCTCTAGTAGGTGGTTTTATTCAAGCTTAACGTGTTGAAACTTGGCTTGGGCTTGTTCAAGAGAAAATTACAGTGATGCTGCCTCATTTCTGAGAACCGAATAATGGGCTTCATATGAAGAAATTCTACTAGATGTGGCCATCACTTGCCTTTGTATGAGTAAATTGGATTTTTTACAGCCCAATATTTATACAAATCATGTGATCACAGTTCTACATCTGTATTAGAAAGGGTAATAGTTCATAACAGTTTTATGAAATCCAAAAACATAAAATCAAGGAAGTGAATATGTTTTATATAACCATTTTACATAATTATACATGTAAATAGAATGAGAGGAAATTTCATTAATAAAATTTTGGGTTGTTATAGATATAATTGAATGGGTGGGTATACCCATAGAAATTGTTAAATTATGAATAATGATAAATGGTTGGGTCTACCCAGGGTTCATGATTAAATGAAAAGAGAATATGTGAGTGTGTATACTCATGTGATGTTTATTGTAGGGATTGTATAAATTGAGTGGGTAAAAACAATATAATTAATTGAATAAATGTGTTTATATTAGTGGGTTGGCTCATATGGAAATATAATTATTAAATGGTATGAATGAATGTAGGATTTGTATAGATTATATGGAACACTCACCAAGGATCTAGAATAAATTACTGTACACCATGTGATGAGTATTCCCCTTGGGTCCAGATTCCATGGTATGCCTTGGGAATTGATAACCCATGGATCTGGCTTTCTGGGAATCATGTAAGACATGTTAGTAAAAATGATCATTATATTCAAAATATTTCCTTTACAAAGTTTCCATCAAGATGCTCTTGGGGCATGATAAAGATGACTTGGATCTTAATAACATGGATCCGACCCCTAAAGGTCTACACATCATTATAAATCATGACTGTTGTTATTTTGAAAATTCATTATATAAAACATCCATGTTTTTTTCTTAAATATCCTCATATGAGATGGCCATGCTATTTTTATATGATTTCATTATATGGGAAGGACATGTGGACTGGATATTGATGGATGTATGGTGAGGATGTGTTACTTGTTTTCATTACATATGCCTACCTTGTATGGAGACAACAATGTTTATGGGTGCCTTGAGAGGTAGTTTGTTATTACTTTTTATATTTTACATATTCAAAGTGAATTCACACTTACATAAACACCTACTTACAGTTTTTTAGCATAAGTCTTTTTGTTTCTTATAACTCCATATATATTTTCGGTGGTTACTTACTAGGATGATTATCTCAATCTGTATTTGGGAATCCTTGGGGACCCAAACAGATTATATGGTTGCAGTTGATAATAGGGGGAAGCACCCTAACACTGATTTTTCATCATTCCATTGGAGCATGGAAGAATGGGACCACACTAAGGCTTTCAAAGATACATTCTTGTTTTGGAGTTCATGTCATTTTAGATACTGTTATTGTACTATATTTATATGTACATATTTTGGATATTTTCTAGATACATGCATCATATTATACACTGTATATGAACCATCATTTCTAATTATTATCTATACCTAGTATCTATCTATTTTCTTCTTGTATTATTGATTCTTCTCTATGTATGTTATTGGATACTGCTATGATATACTCTGGTAATGTGTAAAGAGTCTCCCAAATGACTCAATTAGGCCCTCACTACTAGTTGGAAAACACTGTAATTTTGGGATCTGTACTTGAGGCTACATAGAAAACCAATCATGGGGCACTATTGAGTGGCATCCGAGTCTAGGACATTACATGTAATCACCCAAATATTAATTCCAATATTTATACTTTTTTTGGTGTCAATTTATCCATAGTGAATAACCTACTTTAATAATACCTAATGTACCATAATTTTGACCCAACAAGTATGGAACACCCTCTTGCAACTTCTAAGTAGAATTTACTGATTTATAGATCCAAATAAGATTCAATAATTAATACATAGTCTCACCACACAAACATTCACATCCCCAAAAATTAATCACATTCCCAAAATCATTAATGTTTTTATTAATAAGATAGAACATGTATTAAATTGAAAAAAGGAAAAAAATTCATGGAGGACTAAAGTAATTAAATCTGGGGGCCAAGTATTATTTGTAGATGTACAATACACTTGAAAATAATAAAATCTAACTTAAAATTAGTTACAGATAAATAAAATTAGGATGAAATGTCTAATTAATTGTATACAGCATTGGGATAGAGTAGTTTTAAGAGGTATTGAGTTATTTAACTTTCAAATCCATGAAATTATTAATAAAAATCATTTGGGGATACTTGTTAACCGAATTATGTGTACCAAATTGAATTTTTTTTGGTACCTGACATATCAATAGTCAGTTATTATAAATACACCATTCTATCTTTTTCTCCCCATGTTTTTTGACTCCACATAAATCTTTTTGTGTATCTAGTGGCCCTATAATAAGTAACTAGTGGTACCTAATGAAAGATTTTATTATTGGTACCAATTTATGATACACTAATCCCCGTATATCCCTCAAATGATTCTAAACTCTTATGAAAAAACTAATAAAATTTTCCTTAAATAATGATAAACATGAATAGGTAATGCATAAAAACCATGGGATCATTATTATGAAAGTCATTGGTCGATACCATGCATCACAATCATAATGGATCTATTAAATATTGTTTAAAAAAATATATATCTAGGAACTCATGAATTTATCTCCTTCCATGGAGGTGGTAGATTTTATGATGATTATATTGTGACCTTAAGAGGGGATTCATTTGTATCCCAAAGCATGGAAACATAACCTATGTAATATGGTTCCACATAAAGAGAAAAATCATTCCTTTCTGGTTATGTGACAATGACCAATGTAGTTACATTTATGGTCATTTATGTACTTCATATTGAAATTCATCTTAAGGATATAATCACATGATAAATTCTAGTTCCTTTTAACTTCATCTATCGATTACCTATGATTATTTTATTATTATGTTAATGTATCCATGAAATATGTTGTGATGTGATTAAACCTCTTGGTGAAAATTGATATTTCTTATTTAATATAAATCAAAGCCCAAATAGTTTGAGTGCCATACTTTAATATCATGTTTTTGGACTAGTATATGTTTTTTCACATCATGTGGTAAAAATATTTCCTCCATGAAAGGGGTGAAAAAAGTGATTGAATAAGGGTTACACATGGGAATCCCATTTTGGTTTAAGATGAATATTTGTTACACAAAATAGGATGGGGAGGTTGGAATCAAAAGTTATATATACAAGTTATTGAGTGTTAGGGTTTATGCATGGGTGAAAAAATATAGCGATCACAACCTCATGTTTTGTGGTTACATGAAATATAAAAATGTCAAGACATAATGGAAATATGGTTTAGCATGGATGTGGTTTGGTATTATACATGGGTATGAATTTTAAGGATCTATAGATTGATAATAATACAAATATATTATTATTATTAATGAGGTCATGGTTTGGGCTTTCACGTAGGGAGGATGCCCAATAATGTATTGATAATTGGTTGGAATGGGGAGGCTAAATCAATACATGTGTAGTTTAGAATATCATTCTGAGTCATAGTAGATTCTAATGGCATCTTAACTATAAATACCTTCATTATTATGGGATTATATGTTTTTAAACACATTGAGGGTCCAATTGGTGAGGGAAGATTTCACATGGAATGCCTAATTTCAATGGAATAAATGAAGTAAAGGGAGATCATTTATATAAACAACTTAAGAATCAAAATTATAAGTTCATAGAGGAGGAATAATAGATATATTCTCATATAGGACACAAAGGAGAATGGGGTTCCCAGATAATTGACATATGATAATGAGGATCTGAAGAAGGTGAGATTAGTGAATGTGGCAACCAAATATGTGACCTTCATGAATTTCAGACCTAGATTGGTGACCATAGAAAATGGGAACCAAAGATAGTGAGTTGAATGGGGCCCCATTTGATGGAAATAGTCAAAATTCTTTATTAGGAGGAGTGTATTCTATATAAATGATGGTTTATTAATCGAATTCCATTCCAAAATTATTTTATTAGTAAATGGATCTCAATTGGGAGGCAAAAAAATGATGGGAATAAAAATATATTGTCGACCTAGGAGAACCACTTCTTGGATGAATATGTTTTCTATATGGAAATAAATGGTCCTTAGAATACCAATATTTTTTGTTCTTACATATGTTTATTGTTAATAACCTCAAGGAGGTGACCATTTCAAAATATATTCATAAAATATCTCATGTTCCCTCAACTGAATTAATTTTTCATTTTATCATGTAGTTGAAAAAAGACTATAGGGAAGTTAAAATGTGTTTGGTATGGATTTCGGGCACATAATTTCTATTAGGGATTTACCTTCATACTAAGATATAAATTCCCCACACTACATGTCACTCGATGATTGGAATTTTAGTTTAGAGGTTTTTATATAGGAAAAAGAGGTTTTCCACCTAAACAATGTAGGGAACCTCCTCTAGTTCCCATATACATTTATCATATAATAACACTCGATATTATATAGTTTATTAGTTTATTATATAATTAATTAATAAAGTGAGATGATTTCTAAATTAGTTGTGTTCCCATACTTCATCCCCTAAGCATTAAAAAAAATCACCATCTCAAGGAGTGTTAAACCCTTTTATTGAAAAACTAATATATCCACAAAATTTTCTCCCTTTGAAGTGGAGTTGAACTGAATGAAGTAGATAAACATCTAAAATATATATAACATTGGAAATAAATTGGATCTACACACACTTTTAACTTATATAATGGTCAAACACATTCTCAAATGTGAATTCTTTTACATTTTCAATTTCCTCCATGTTTATGGACCGCCTATATCAACATTAATTGCTCAACCTAGATGAGACCTAATGATTTCATACTCAAATTTTACTCAATTCATGCGATGAACATGGTATTTACATAGTTCCAACATCATTATGGTAATGGGTGAAAGTAATCGAGAATGAGAGAATGGTTCAAGTGATATGCTACTATTAGCTATGCTCACTCCCTTATATTATTGTTCTGAGTATGTGTGAATTAATTTGATGGAATGGGTGGATAGTCCTATTTGTGATAACATGGGAACCCTATGATGCTCACTATAAAGGGTTCATAATAAATTGGGGGCAATTTCTTAATTATTGAAATTTTTTCCTTATTATTTTTATTTCATATTTAATAATCTTGTTCTTGTATTATTATTTTATGAATTTAATTTAATGAGAATATTTTTTTAAATAATATTTATTGAAAATTTTGGATCATCAAATAATATCTTTGCTGAGTAAGAAGATTCAAACAATGAATAAATGTTCAGAAGCATTGATCAGAGTTAATGATATTTAACTACCCCATTACTCCAAGTGGTTTCAACTCTTCTTAGACCCATCCTTAAAAAGTATGAAATATTAAATTGGATTATATTATACATGATCAGAATTTACTATAATGTGTAACTTCTAGGAATGGACACTATTCTTCCAGATATGTGAATCGTGTTTTCACATGGGGTTATGTTGATGAAAATAACCTTAGATTGGAAGATCATCTACAAGATATTGATGATTAATATTATTTCCTAGAAAATTCATATGAAATATTGATCAAAAGTCCTCTTGTATGCATCACCATCAAGTAGTTCCCTATACAGATTCCATGGAAATCATGGTGTCATCAGTGGGATCACTCTAAAAGGGTATTTACTCTAATGAATGGGTGAGGCCATAGCATGTAAACTAGAGTCGAATCCGGAGTGGATGTCATTTTAGAGTTTTTGGCCCTTAGGTGCCATCTATTCTTCAAAATTATTAGTTTATTATTATACCAACATCATTTTAGAGTCAAATATTTAGTAGTGTCCCCAAAAAAAGTACATTACACATATTGACTAATGATTTTGTATAAGTTTAAGGGATATTTATAGTAGTTTTGGTGTCCCAATCCAATGTTAAATGTTTAATAAGTTTATCCTATCCCTCATCACCTAAGGTAATGTATAAAAGACGCATTTTATAGTGAATTATATGGTGATCCTTCTAGAATATAAAATAATGGGATAAGTTCAGACATCTCTCAATATAAATTCTAGTTCCTCGAACATAAATTGCTTTATTATCCACGAAAAAAAATCCCAATGAAATGTGATAGAGGATCGATCAGACCCAGCGATGTAATGTGACAGAAAAAATAATATTCCATATGAAGTGATAATTTGTACTAATCATGGATTTATCTGGAGAGGTCATAACTATGTCTAGAATACTAATCGATAGGCTTCCAAGAGATGTTTTCAATAGTTGTCCATGACCACACATATAGAATATATTTATTATTTGGAGTGATCATAATGAGACTTGATGGGGTGTCTATATATGAGCACTACATTTCATTTAGATATGAAAAATAATTTCATTGTGTACATGAGGTGAGAATATGCACCTTATCAGTTGGGATATGGTGAGTATTGTGTTATGATTCTATATAAATTTGTATTGATGTTGATGAATATAGATATCTTTATTCAAATTATTTTATTCCATACATTTCCCCCATTATCCTATCTATTGAATTTTCTAAATCATCGAATAAATATTACCAAAGAATGGTTCTAATAGTATTTACCCATTGGACATGTGAAAAACCCATTGAGTTAATATGTGAGACCTAGATAGAACTTGTGTTGGGCGACAATATCATTATGCTAAATTCAATGAATAATGAAGGGGATCCCCCATTATGATCCCAACTTTATTTTTTTATAAAATTACAGTTTTTGTTTCTCACAAAACACTACAAGAGAAAAATAACACTATATATTATCAAGATATATATATTAGATTTTTTTTTCAGAAATCCCTTTTTGACATATTTTCCCTGGACTAATTTATTCTGACGTCATCATAAACTATGTATATTATTCTAACAAAAAAAATATTCGTAGAGTATATTCAAATTACATTTCATAATGTGTTCACTTATATTGATGTCACCACCATTAATCTAATTATTCATGATAGGTTGTGGGAAACATCAATTCTTTATGTAATTAAACTCTCATAACTGAGATTGGTTTTAATCTAGATCCCCAACAACAGTTCGTTATGTGTATATGAAAAATATTATTTAAGTAATTGAAATTATATTATATCAATTTGGTGAATTATAACTACTTTATTATAATTTGAAATTCTTAAAGGGATATATTCACCTTATAAAGACTTAATTATCATGTAGAATCCATGGAATGAGATACCTAAGAGCTTAGGGAAAAAAAATTCACGCAGTTATGAATTTTTGAATGGTTGTATAATAATATGTAAAAAATATAAAATATAAATCCCATATACTAATAGTGAGATCACACTTCTCAAAAAAATTGATAAACATGGTACCATTATGTGGTGGAATCAAGAAATAGACTCATGAATAGAGAAGAACCATTCAATAGATAATGAAAAAATAGGCTTGTAGATCTTGAGTGACGAGTCATTCTTCTTACACGTTTTTGGATAATTTTGAGAAATCTATAAATCATGTATTTTCGTATTCCCAAAACTGATTTTTTATTTATTTTCTATAAGAACCAAATCGACACTCGAACTTGGATATGATCTTATTTTACAACTTTTTTAAATGAGAAAAAAATTATTTTATTATTTCTTCTTTATAAATTCCTCAATTATACCTTTTGTTTCCATTATTAGTGAATGATAATATTTAAAACCAAAAATATGTAATATCCTTATAACTAAATATAATTTTAATTTTATGGTAATGTATTAGGTAAATCATGAATCCAAAAAAACCATAAAATAATTATATGAATGTGTCTAATATTTATTAAACATGTACCCTTTAGTGGATGAAGGTAAGCTGAATATAGTAGAACATATACCATAATCATATTATAGGTTATGTTCATGTGAAAATGAATAGTGGTATTCTTATTCCCCTTGAAAATGTGCTCAATGGTAGACCTAAGTGTACCTGATAAAGTACCACATATTCTATCTACATATGACAAGGTTCAGTCATTCATATATGAGATATGAATTCCTATGGGGATTTTTCATATATATATATAGGATATATATCATGTAACATACACAATACATATATGGTATTATTAGACCATTAATAATTTGGGTAGTTTTCAATTGTATAATAATCAATTTTCTAAATGATGATTTAGGAATTAAGGTTCCAATGTTAAAATGGAACTATGTACACTAAAATTATCACTTTTTTTCATTTCTTAGGTATCATTTTTACATTTATGTATGTAATTGAAGGGCGATCTAAATGTTTCTATGGTAAATGGACCCATAGATCATGGATTTATATTTTTGGGTCTATATGGTATATACCAAAAACATTATTACTTTTTATTTCTTCAATAAATTTTAACAAATTCTTGTTAGAAATGGTGCGTATAATATTACATGAATTTTCATTAAGCCACTATTTTTTTACAAAGTTTTATTAATTTTCCATTATTAATATCTCAATTTTCTTATATGATATTTAATTAACCTTCATAGTGATTGGGGATATTAATTTTTCCCATATCATCCTTGGTTGGTTTTTAACGTCATGAGAATAGTGACGAATTCCATTTGAAATTTATGGATCTGATTATTGGACCATATGATGAGTTGTATTAGATAATAAGAATGTTTGCTATGTTTTATTGTGTTAGAGTTATGTCAATGACAAAAAATGAGTTAGTATTTATAGAAAAATTGGGAAAGTAAGACCAATATCTATTAGAGATCAATTCAACTATATAACACTATAGGAAAAGTTATCTTTCGTTTAAGGTAATGTAAAGTAGACGAATATATTTTGTAGTTTAGGGACATATGACATGGAATATTAATGGTACAAGAATGATATGTCATTATAAACTTTGAAAATGGTTATAATAAACATATTTATATCATTAAGGTGATACAAATAGAATTATATAATTGATTTATTTAATTTTTAAATCCTAATGAAATATTTATGAATCAAGAAATTGTAGGATGGAACATGAAATCATGGATGGCTACTGACTAATATTTGGATGACATGTTATATAATAGTATAATTGGGTGTCTATATGGTGTGAGGAAGTTATCCCAAGGGTGAAATAAGCCTCTCATTATTTGGTAAGATAGAGAGGAACCCATGTTATTAAATCAAATAATTGTCATTATAAGTTGAATAAACACACAAAATATATCTATGAATTTTTATGACGATTCAAATACTTATTGAATAAATTATGTTTTGATTAGAAAATGAATATTCAAGAAGTTTTTTAGTAGACTCTATGTCACATCACTATGTATTTAGAAAACAATTGGGGTGATGGGATATGAAATAAGATATATTGAGATTGGGTGACTATAAGGAAATGTTTTGTATATGTCTATTTTTATGATACATAATATCATTGTTCAATCCGACATCAATTTTGTTGTTTTTGTAATTTCTATTTTTAGTATAGGTGAAATAAAATTATATTCAAATAATTATTATTACGAGTTTTATTTGTATTATTATATTAATAATTATAAAATATGAAACATTAATCTTTTGTAGTTGGTTTTTTGGAAAACCAACACAGAACTACTCTTTCAATATCAGTTATTTTGAGAAGTGATGTGGAAGGTGTATTTTAATTTTTTAATATTTATATTATGATTAACATATTGGATGATAGAAAGAGATACATGACCAAATATTTTTTGAAACCAGTTGAATTTATGAAAAAAAACCATAAAACATTTCATTAATTTAATATCATATAGAATTATTATTTGAATCAAAATGAATTTTGTTGATATTCCTCTTCTATTAATGAAAGAACTATTGTGGAAAATATAATGGTGGTTGGGAAGGAATTTTAAAGTCGTGATGATAAATACCTTGTAGAATATTTATTATATCAATATAGTCAAAATAATTTTTTTTGTTATAAAAAATAAATCCTAAAATAATAATCATTGAAGAAAATAATAATATAAAAATGAAATGATGAGATCATACTGATAAATATATTATTTAAATAATTTAATGAGGATGTGATGAAACATTAAAAATTAATGAAGTGGACTAGATAAAAAATATAGAAATATTCTGTCTAAAAATTTAAATAATCCATTAGAAAATATTTTGGGTCACAATGTTATAAAATTTAGGCATGGTTTTAAAATTTTAATCCTTCCTATGAAATATTTTAAATTTATATTTCACTTGATTGAAATTATACGTTTCATGATTTGTATATATATCTGACGTTAAAACCCTTCTCAACCTAGGGTTTCAATGTTGGTTATTTGTATAAACCACTTTAAAACATAATGGATAAGTGTTTTCTTATCTATTGTGTAAATAACTAATGCTAAATCCCAACTACAAAGGAATTTACTTTAATTAAATTATATAATTTTTATGAAACCCATTTAATGATTTTTTTATAAAATAAAATAAATTAAAACAAAAATTTTAAAAAAAATTATACTACTATGAACAATATAAATATATATTTTTCATTATTATGAAGTGATAACCTAGTGTTGAATGATAGGGTACTAATTACATAGTTTAATCTGACGTAAAATTGAAAAATATAACTACTCTAAAATTTTCTACAACCAATATGTATAATAATTATAATATTATTTATTATAGGGTGATTTAATTTCCCCTAAACTAACATTAATGGTAATGTATTAGGGAGAGGAGACATGGAATTTTCTTAAGCCACATTTTACGTGTTTCCAAAATGACATTTTTTATCACTTTCCATGGTTAGTATATGGTATTTCTAGTTGATATAGTATATCTGATGTGGAATCCTAGATTGTGTTGACTAAATAAGTTGGTGACCTATCAAGAAAAATGAGAATGGTTTTCTTGAAGTGAGTGAATATCAATAAAATTGTATAGACACCCTTATGGGGAGGTTCATAGAATTTAATGTTATATGGATTAGCACAATGAGTGGAGATATATAGTTTCAAATAAATTTGTTAAAATAATGGATAAATCATAAGATCATACCACTATGAATAACGTGTAATGTTACAAATATATAAATTCAATTTAAATTCAGATGTGGATAAAAATCCTAAGAGTAGTATAGATCGTAACATGGATGGGTGCACATAAGATATGGATATATTTCATAGAAAAATAATTATTTGGCCTATAGTTATTTTGATCTGACAATCGAAAGGTTTTGCAATACCATAGTGGGTGGGAAGAGCTGGGGGGGATCTAACACCTTTGAATAAAGGATAAAAATTATTTAAATCAAAAAAAGTAATATTTTAATCTATTAATGGTGAAATTGAATAAATATAATGACAATTGAAACTAACCAAAATAGGGTGACATATTCTAAAATAGTTTTCTTAAGGGAATATGGGGTTAGATGAATTAATCCATAGGATGTAATATTCATATGTTTGGAACTGTACATATAGCAGCATGAATATCATTACGATTTACTTGTTTCAATTCATAATAAATCCACTCGTTAAAAATTGCACAAAAAAATTATATTGATTCAGAAAACAATAGGTAAAAGGTGAATTTTATATCACTAAAATATTCAAAAAAATATTAGGAAAATATAGTCTCAAAATAACTATGATTATCTAGTAATTAGATACTTGTGTAGAGTGAAAATAAATAATGATATATAGATTTATCAAAAATATATAGTGTAGTGCTCACTGGTAAACAATAAAAACATAAATCAAGTCAGACATAGTACATTTCAAATATATGTTATCTCAATTTGAAGACTACTATTGAAAAATTGATCATTGTTCTTATAACCGTAGAGTGGGAAATGGATTTTAATGAAATGAGAATTTTTTCATGACCCATTATTAGTGATATGAGCATCACAACTTGTCAAGTGATGATAGAAATCAAACCATACACAATTCACATGTGGAACATTTATCTTCTAGGTTATAGGACCAAAGGTATATGATTTTAATTTAGATAACCCATGATACATGAAATGTGGTTTAAAACATAGTGTCCTAGTATATAAATGGGGTAGGAAACCGATCATAATAATGGGAAACAAAAAAATATAGGATAAAATTTAATTATATAGTGAAATTTTATCCAATAATATTTTTATGGATAAAAACCATTTCCCACGAACCATTGAATGGATCAAGATATCTTGTAAAGAAACTCGTGTTAAATATGATAGAAAATATCATTCAATTTAAGGTTTTAAATAGCAGACAAACTTTATATCAGTTTTATTTAAGGTGATATGGATTGAGATGTAATGCTATTTATTATTTTATAATTAGGAAAATATATGTATATGAATTCCATATATCAAGACCATACACTAAAAATAAAAGGAATTCATCATTGGGATAATAATATATAAAAAATAGCATATGAATGTGGAATGGTCATTCTACTATGATTAAATACAATGGGGAATGAATCCTTAACTGGGCTAAGACCTTCTATTAACACTGTGTATCCAAAGACATTAAAATAAAAATAAAAAATGTGATCTAGGAAAATATATATCATTTTTTTAGTGATACTAATACCAAAATAACTAATTTAAATAGGAAGTTCCTACACTATGAGTTGTATTTTCTATGATCATAATATTAATTTTTTTTGTCTTGGATAATCAATGGATACATCATTATATATCATAGAAAAATATAATTAAATACAAACAATTTTTTATATAGTAGAATCCATATATATTATTCCATTATATAGTGGAAAAATTATTAAAAATTTATCCTAATGAATTCTCAATATAACATTCTAGACCTTCCCTACCTACTACTTGTGGAATTTTGGGTGTTGATGGAGATGAAAGGTCTTTGAAGAGAATAAGATGGATTTATTGATAAATATAAGTTAGATGATGATATTATTTCGTATACCTAAAGGGTTGTGATATATTTGATGCTCTATTTTGTATCTAACTTTGTTTAACCATAGTTTTTGGAGAAACCATAAAGAATATAATATAGTAAGTGGAACTGAAATGTGGTTTTTAATTCAACCATGTTGAATAAATTATTAAAGTCCCACAAAACCGTTATTTCTTCTATATTTTATTATGAAACATTGGATGCCTAGGATTTTAATTTGGAGGAAATTCAATTACTTATCAGGTGATTTGTTCCCAATATTCATGATGTCGGTCCTTGCTATTCCATGGTGAGTTCCTATAATTCAAATTCTCGGATTTCTTCTAATTATTATCTTTGTAAGGGCTATGTATATGGAAATAGCTTGGTTGAGTGATGTTATGTAATGAGCCAGTTGAGAGATAATGTAGATTCTATTTTTTTTATTTTTCGTGTCATTTGGGAATTCTTGATTCTTTTTTCCTCACCCATGGATTGATGATTAAGAAATATTTCCTAAAGTATGGGATCAAATTTCTATAATAATTTACATAATGTTTTATATTATCAATATTTTTATTTTCATTCAGAAGACCGTAAATAATGACTAGATAATTTAATTAATTATATTAAATGAAATTGAAGTGGAATTTGTTATTCAAATGTTGTTTTATTTATTTTGTGATATTACTTATGATATTACACATATTTATTCTATTGATGAAATCCACTATTTTATTGAGAATTAATTGTGATGATGTTACTATAAATTAAGAATTATTACAATCATTTATTTCATAAACTCACAGTTAAAAAAAATTAATAATTTATATGTGGATAATACATTTTTTGAGTGAATATAAAAATTGTGACAATATATACATGAAATAGATAATGAAGTGATATGAAATACATCATTAATTTTAATTTATAGAATATATACGGGTGAAAATATTTCCCTCCTATTGGTTAGTGAGATAGAATATGGTGTCATTTGTGTGGGAACATGTAGTGGTTTTTACGGTGATAATAGTGAGCAGATCTGATATTGAATAAATTAAGGTAGTAGAGATATGGTTTATTTGTAATGGGTCTTGTCGATGATTCAATTTTGTATGTTGGTTGACAAGTTTTGATATGTTATGCTCATACTATGTAATCATAAATAATTTTTTATGGGATTTGTTAGATTTTATTCGCACAATATATAGACGAAAGACATTTTATGGATGCCCAGATGGTTTTGGGGATCAAAATTTATATCTATAACTTATATGTTAGTGATATCACAGAGTTGGTGCTTTTGGATATCCTATGGAATTATTTAATTTGTATTGAATGAAATTCATTGTGTGTAACACCCCGACCCCAGAAGCCCAGATCAAGTGCATTATTTTTATACATTGACATGATTACAAGTAATCACGTTCCGAAGGACTGATCAGTTTAGTAGTCTTGGAAAATAGATTATATATATGAATGTAACATTACACATTCAAACATAAAACACAACATAAATAATCTTCTGATAATTCAATTATTCCACTAGCTTAACCCTGCATATCAAACAAAATACACTTCTTGGAATCCTAGAAAAAGAAAACATAAGAAAGGGATGATCTTAGATGCTCAGTGAGGGTAATTAATTTTGCTGAAGCTATAAAATTTTATGGTAAGATATGTAATAAAAACAACAGCCTTTTAAACATAAAAAATAACATAATAGGGAGAAAATAAATCAAACATTACCATATAAACATGCACATGAATATTATACTAGTCGAATAATTAGATGCAACAATTAATATCATAATGGGGGAATGTCTAATACCAGACATCACTACAATATAGTCAAGGCCTCATGCCAAGACTAAAAATAAATTTTTTTTCTAGGCATTATGCCAAGACACTAGTTTGTCAAAGGACACCTACCAATGCATCGAGGAGCTATAGCGGGCTCTACCCATCAAATACTAAGTCTAATGGATTCCTCATATGAAAATGTTGAAACATAACATAAAAATTTGTCTTAAAATTAGCATATGAAATTTTGATACATTTACCACAAACCATGAATGGTATAAAAATAACACATCCATCATCAAACATATCAACAAACCTTTAATACAATTTGGAAGACTGTATTATAATAAATCAACCTAAATCATGAATAATATCCATTAAATTATTTTGACATTGTTGAAAATGATTAGTAAAATTCATTGAGAGAAATATACCATTTACATGAAATTGTTTAAAAGGCACAGAATTTAGAAAGGTAAAAAATTAAAAGACATTTTTAAATAAAATTTTCCCATTCCACTTTGAATATTTTTGAATGAATTTATACTTTCAAACAATTATGTTCGTATAAATAAATCCTTAAAAAAAATTAAAAACTGTGAAACTTATTAAAAAGATTTAGAAAAATAAATCATTAAAACAATTAAAATGCTGATCTCAAAAAATATTCCCTTCCACACATCCTTAAAATATTCATTTTGAAAACATTTATATGAAACATGGAAATGGATGATAAAAATGAACCAGTAAATACTTACACAAAAATAATCTCAGACAATAATGACATTGAGGAATTAACCCATACCTTGCAATTTCCTTTGGTCGAGGGTACATTTAACCTCTTTTATGATGACTATAGTATGTTATTAAATAATACCAGAACCATATTAATCATTATTATATCATACATGATTCATTTATGTCTATATACTACCCCTTTAATAATGATTCCCATGTCAAATTAACATTTTGGGTAATAATCAAATTTTTTTATCGTAGATGTTTTAACTTGTTATTCTTGATCATATCATTTAGATAATAATTTAAATACTTCCAGAATATAAAAACTTATTTATAAATAATATATATTTAGAATATAAATACATGTATTAAACGGATATATAAAATGGAAAACACCATTAATGGAGATAGTAGGTCGTACGTCTGCATAAACACTGTTTCCATTTTCATATCATATTGAAAGGAAGGAAGTGAATAAAATATATTTAAGTACATATATATATATATATATCCATTATAAATATTATTTTATATATTAAAAACTTATTAATAATATATATTTTTATAATCATCGTTGAATGGTGAACTTGGAAATGAATCTCATCACGTCGTGGAGAAGGTAAGTCGTACGTACACCTGAGCGACGATATCATGTCCTTAATGATTAAAAAATGTTGAATTGGATGGTATATTAATTTTACAAAGAAATTATCAGGTTTTTTTCACTAGTTATATATATATTACTCATCATTATATCCATCCAAATAACATAGTGTTGAATTACATATTACTCCACGACGTGGAGACGGTAGGCCGTACGTACGCATGCATGGTGACATTATCAATCATAGGATGGATAGAATAATGATTATGGTTGTACCATATTAATAAAAACATCATAGTATTTTGAAATAATTGTATTTATTTTTTTGCATGGAAATAACAAAAAAAATAGAATGTGGAAGAAGAAAATTACATTGAAAGAGGATATAAAATATTTAATTCTTCTTTGGGTGTTTACTTTTGATTTGAACAAATGGGCTCCATAGAATTTCCTTATGCTCAAGGTAAGGCATCTAGGATTATGTGAGGGATGTTGGGAGTATATTCTCTATAGGGGATGGTTGAGAAAAACAGCTTGGGAGGTGTGATTTTGAAAGAAGGGGAAGTACCCTTTTATAAGAGAGGTGAGGGTCACTTCAGGAAAAGATTGAAATATTATTTTATTATAAAATAATTTTCGGTTTCTAATGGATCCAAATTAATATATTTCAAAGATATTGTGGCTATGGGTAGAAATCCTCTCAACCAATAGGTTTTAGACTAGTTTACATCAACATATTAACCCTATCTTTTAGATTTAATTCTTAGATAAACAGTTTAACTTTTATTATGTCCTCTAGTATTATTATAAGAAATGGTTAATAAACATACTATAAAACGACTAGAGAAACCCAAGTGGTTAATTATTGATATATCTACCCTTCTATTTGTTATTTTTCCAATACTTATATTTTTAGAAATATTATATCAATTTATAATATAGTATTTTTTTAAAACACATTTTTGATGATTTTGACACTATATGATATTTTGTTCTCGTGAAAGTAATAACAACATTATATCTTCAAAAAAACTATTTAATCGAACCTAACATATCATATTAACCTCTAAAATTATTATATGGCATCAAAACCCTCAATTTAAATCTATTTTTATTTTTATAATATCATTTAATTAAATCATTCATTGATATAGTAATTACACAATCATCATTGTGTAATAAATAAATTTAATTATTTAATCTCTAAAAATTATAAATAAAATTCCATTATGTAGGAAATAATTTTATCTTTCTATTAAATATTTATAGTTGAATTTAACTTATGTATAACCCTATATTAAAAATGATTTAGTTATTACTCGTTGAATTTAAAAGATTTAACTCTTCTTTTTGTAAAATAATAATAAATGTCCTAATTTAATCCAAGTGTACCAAAATAATAAAATTTTATTATAATGTTTGTTTAGGTTGAATCACACTTTTCCAATAAATTTAGGACATGTGTTAGGGTAATTATAATTTCATTTTTACCTTTAATTACACTATTTACTTTTAACAGTGGTAATCAAAAGTCAAAAGTTATGATTCACCAAAAATTATTTTCAACTTTTTGAACAACATTTTACTTAATGATATCAACCATTTGTCTCATATTTTTGAAATTTAATTCGTTGAAGTGGTAAAATTATGTTTTATGCATATTTTCTAATTTGCCTAGAAGGTGGGTAAAAGACGATAAAAAGTTCAATAAAATTTTTTTGATCTAATTTTATTATAAAATGACATCAATGAAATAAATTAAACTTATATAGGTATTATATATCTATTTTTACTTAAAACTTTAAATAAAATAAATAATTATTTAAAAAAATTCAGTTTTAATCAATGACACATTGTTTTTCACTATTCATCAAAAAAAATGAATGATTTCAGAAAAATACCAAAACATCACCCTATGATAATTTTGATATTATGAATTCAAAAAAAGTATTCTATTTTACCAAATTATAAATATAGATGTTTCATTAATTAATTTAATATTAATTCATGTTGTCAAAACTAAATAGTGGGTTTTTAAAAATTAAAAACTATCAAAAGATTTACTTGTGTTTATAACAAATTTCAATTTGAAATTACTTATAATGTCATACATTGTATGAAATGATAAAAATAATCTTATTATACTTCCAAACCATTCAAATTCACAATATAACACTATAAATTATCTCTATTAAAAAATTTGTTTTCAATTAAAGTTTTGTATTTTTCCCAATTTATCAAAATATGAAAGTTACCATAAAAGTAGCAAAAAAATTTCAAAACTAAATTTTTGTGTCCCACTTCTAAGGAAGAATTTAATTTCATTAAATTAAATATATAAATTTTTAAATATTGTTTTTGAAAAGGGATCTCCATTAAAACGCGATAAAATTGTATTTTTTGAAAAAATACTTCTTTTATTTGAAAAAAATGAATTTCTTCTTATATTATGTCTAAGAAAAACATTATATGGATTCTAAAATTATATTTAGTATATAAAATTCAAAATACAGTTAATAATATTCATAACCACTTTTGGAATGGCTAGTTTGGGAAGTCGTGGTGCGCTCGAACTCGGTGTATCATGTAGCACAAGTTATTAAATAAATTGAAGATATAACATAATTTGAAATCTTGTTGTATTTCATTCTCCTCTCCTTCAAAAAATTGCATCATCAAAATTTGAAATCGTTTTCCCAAAAAAAGGTTAAAATAGAAAAGGTTACCTTTTTAAAACCCACATAAAAATTGGGTTAATAAAATTTAGTCTTAATAAGATGGAAAGAGAAATGAAAAAGTTACCACCAATTTTTGATATCAATTTGGATAACATTGGTTGGAATTAAAGACACATATTTGGAGGAAAAATGTAAATATTTATAGGAAGTGATTTCAGTTATCAATCAAAAACAAATTTAAAATTGAGGGCCTCAAAGCAATCAATCTATGATGATTTAAAATATCATTAGTTCAACAAAACATAAAGTACTTGGACATAACATTATTGATCTTATGATCGCTTCCTTAAAGTTTAGGAATTAATTTCTCCATTAAATAAGAGGAATTAAATATAGTTGAAAATTAGTGTTTCATCCTTTAACTATTTTCTATCACAAACTCATCTTTCACTTCAATAAATAATAGAATTTAAAAATATTATATTTATCCTAATCGGATAGTGTTCCCTAAATAATTAATTTATAATTTATTTGTCACATAATTTATAAAAACAACAATATAAAAACCATGAAATCGCGTAGGCCAGTGGTAGTTGATGTTGTAAGAACCTGGGTTTTGAGCATAGAAAACTTTGAAATTCTCTTGATGTTATTCTAGAGCAGGGCGTTCAGATGGCACGTGATTCCGAGCCCCAGTGTGGCCGGAATCAAATTTGAAGTGCGTTCACATTGGACATGCCAAATACACAGAATAACTCCTAAACGGTTTCTCAGATGGGAAAATCGAGGGCACCATTGAGTCTGGAGCATGCTGTTTACCCTAGGAGGTGTGTAACTTTCGCGGGGGTAGCCCTTCGGTGGAAAATGCTACCAGGGGCGTTTTTGTAATTTAACTGCCTCAGGTGTGAACATTATAACTTTTGAACTAGGTCTTGGATTAAAACTTCAAGACCACCATTTCACTCAGAACGTGGTTTTTACCCTTGGAGCGGCTAAACCTCGACACCGTTGAGAGTTTGGGTACGAGCCTACTGGTGGGAGTTTAAAACTAATTAAATTTTTTATTAGTTTCACTCCTACTTAAACACCCACCCTTCCTCCTTCTTCCCCCTTTCCTCTCCCAAGAAAAATCCCTCTCAAAAATCATCAAACTCCTCCTCCTATCCAGAAAGGTGGTGGTGGCTCCGGTGAACCGTTCGTCAAGCTACGGGCTACACCCAACAATGTATGAGTTTGCGTTTTCATTTTAAATTTCCTCATATACCTTTGAACTCAAATTCTGGTGTCTATATGTTTAATTCTCGTGAAAAAACCATATTTGTGTAGGAATCGATTCAGGCTTCCCAACGATCTTTTCGGATCGAATTTTCGAGTCCCAGGGTGTCCGGGGTGACCCCGAGATGTTTTCTGGGCAAAGTTTTTGGTTTTTCTGGCGGTTCCAGCTTTTCTGGTGGCTTCGTGCGGCGGTTCAGCGAGAGACGGCGGCGGCACGGTGGCTCCTAGGCAGTGGAACGGTAGTCCTTAGTAGTAGCGGTGGTCCCAGGTGGAGGTGCTCCCATGCGGCGGCGGAAGGCGGAGGTCACCGGTGCGGGGTGCTACGGGGGTTGCGACATGTGACCCTGAGCGGGAGACCGAGAGTCGCCTTCGGCGTGTCTTGGCGCCGGACAGCGACCAGCCCTGAGGGCTTGTCAGTGCGGGTTGGTCATGGTTCAGTGGTCAGGCCGTGCGGAAGGTCCTCGAGCTGGCAATACAAACTGGGTCGGCCGACGTGGGCTTTCCCAGGTCGGGTGGACCGGCTGGACCGGGCTGGTCCAGCCCTATGGGGTTATCCCCTAGTCTTCGGACACCCGTAACATTCACTACAAATGTTTTTTTGTGTGCAATCTATGGAAGTGAAATCCTCGGCTCGAGATGGAGATTTTGAGATGGTCTCAAGGAATTTTAATTCCTGAGAAGGCAACTTGGTGGTGTGACACGCCCGTTAAGTATTGTTTATCGCCTCGTCGGAATCCTTCTTTCGGATGGCGCGAACACATCCGAAATATGTTTTAGGAACTGTCAGTATCGTTGTAGCCCTGGAGTTGAGATGATGTATTCCAGGGTGGTCTCAGGCATTGATGCTGAAGTTGATGCATGTGCCCCACGGTCCGTCATTCATGCTGTGTAAAGCGTACTTTGACTTTTTCCTCAGACGTCTGTTCAACGCGAATAAATAGTCATTTTGGTATGTTTTTTTGGGAGCATCGTGATGTCATTTTTTGCCTGACCATTTTCTGGACTGAGGTGTGGGGCCTATGAGACTCCGTATGGGCATAAAGTGGGGTTGAATAACATTTTCTTTTAGGAGTCCGTTTCCAGCGAGTAAGTAGTCTATCTCGCATGTTTTTCTGCAAGGATTACAGTAGTTTAATCTATTTGGCGTGCAGAGCCACATTTGAGATATCATTAAATTTGTAAACATGAAAGGGTGTTGGTCGGTGGTTCATTTGACGCACTCTGAAGCAACGCACGATAGCGATGTTGGTGACACCTAGAGTTGGTTCAGGTGGTGCGGGGTTATCAGACCTGCTCTGGGTTTACCCACCAGCAGGGCTGGGCAGTGGGTTACCCAGCTGCGTATCTGGGATTACCCTTCAATAGGGCTTGGCAGTGGGTTACTCATTGACATTAGCATTTACCCTCAAGCAAGGCTGGGGAGTGGGTTACTCGTTGACATTAGGGTCTACCCTCCAGCGGGGCTGGGCAGTGGGTTATTCGATGGCCTCGTAGAGGTTAACGTCAAGGTGGGATAGGCAGTGGGTTACCCAAAAACTCCTTTCAGACTCAACCCTTTCTATGAGCCTAGTCAGTGACTTTTCTTTATCATTACCAGAGTAGTACCCTTGGTGGTACAGTTCTGTGATGAGACGGCTTTGGTGTGTGGGACTGTTGGGCATCAGTGATGGCTACCCTTAGAACTTTTGGCGACTTTTCATGGGTTGTTATTAGATATGGATATACCCTTACACACTTGTTCAGGTTTCTTTTTGAGCATATATATATATATATCTATATATACACCATACTTTCGTTCCCACTCCTTGGGTTCAGTTACTCTCCTTCTAGGATGGGCGAAGACTGGCAGGGTATGCCACACGCTTTCCGTGTCTAGCTCCACTTGGTCAGACGAGACTACTTCCTTTCTCTTTCTGGGTTGATCTGCACTCTATTTGCCGTACTCATTCACTGTTCTTTGTTCTGTCTACTGCTCACCGTTATAGTACCTATTTTGTTGCTCCCTCAAACTTTTGAGGCATCCTACTGAGTATATTTATACTCACCCCTTCCCGGGCATCGCCCGCACTTGGTTTGCCCATGTAGAGGATGGACCAGTCGATCGAGATTATAGAGTAGTGTATAGGACACAAGAGCTTGTGGTGCGTTCAGTGGTAGTATCATGACTTTTAGGTGTGAGACTCACCAGTTTTTTACTTTTGTTTACCTATTTCCAGGTTGTGGCACCTTTTGGGCTGGGCGCGTGTTTTTTCCTTTTTCAGATCAGTTATCTTGTCAGTACTTTTCATCATGTTACTTGTTCTTCTTTAGAAGTTGATGCATGACTGAGGCTGGGTTATAGTTATTTACACTTTGGTTTCATTTTTACCATGCACTTCTAAATTAAGTGGGTTGTGTGTGTGTGTGCAGGTACTTAGCAAAAGGCCTCCTCAAAATTGTTACGCCTTCAGCGCTTGTCTCTAGCCCTTGACCTATTGAGGCAGACTTGGGGTAGTTGCGACTCGAGACCCGTTGGGTCGAGTCAAGACAAAGTGGTATCAGAGGTTGTTAATTCCTTGGGGTATTATTTGGATGTTCCTAGAAATGAATTGGTTGGGATTTTGGGAAATAGTGTCAACGTGTCTCGAGAGCGGCTCTCAGGCTAGGTAGTCTAGAGATGGTATGTGCGTCTGACATATCCATTCACAAGGACCCTGATAACCCACTTGTTGACTCGGCATGCTGAGACATTTGTTGCATGGAATTCGGAACATGCATCTGATAGGATTGAGTCTTTGATTGTATTTTTCTGAGTCATCTCCCCATTTTGATTACTAATATATATATATATATATATATATATATATATGCTTATCTGATTTCGGTAATCCTTAATAATTTTCAGGATGCCCCCATGACACTAGCAAACCAGGTTACCCTCTCCAGTTTGTGATGATGACCTGGCGAGCGACTAGGCGTCAGTTCAGGGAACCTCATGTGATCCCCTTCCACCTAGTGAATCAGAAGTAGACCCTCCACCTAGAGAGTTGTAGTTAGTACCGGAAGCACATGCTGAGGTTGAGCGTAGGCTGAGTGCGCTCCGAGACGTCCAGCGTCAGCGGCCGTAGAAGTTCCGCGGGGACCCGGATCCCTAGGCAGTGGAAGACTGGCTAGAGTTGATGGACTGACTTTTCAGGCTGGTATAGCAACAGCGTACTAGATGGTATCCCTAAATTCCAGCCTTTTCCTTGGGACGACCATGCGTTGGTGGGGGTTGGTTACGTATACCCACGATGAGTCATCTCTCACATGGGATAGCTTCTAGCAGCTCTTCGGGGAGGATTACTCCCCCTCTTATTTATGCTCTGTTCAGATTCAAGAGATTATAGAGCTGAATAAGGGGGGATGACTGTGGCACAGTACTCAGCCCAGTTCACCGTTCTCACATAGTACTCACAGGATATGATTCGCGATAGTTACTTATGGGCGCAAAAGTTTGAGCAGGGTCTTCGCAGGGAGATTTGTGCTAGTGTAGTACCCCGTGCATCCCCACTTATGTCAAGATGCTAGAGCGGGAACTCATGATATAGATCTTCTTGGCTGAGGGACGCCAGCTGATAGGGCCTAGCACTGGACACTTTAGAGGAGAGTCTTCGGTGACATGATGGTGGCAGAGAGAAGAGCCTCGGTTGAGGAGGCCCTTCTGTGAGCAGACACAATGGCATGGTCGTACACCGCAATGGCACTGTGGAGCACCAGGGTATTCAGGAGAGAGACAGTGCTATGCTTATGACAGACAAGGTCACCTAGAATGGGACTGCCACCTAGCATACCGAACAGCCATGGTAGGTAGTGGGCACACTGTAGTGGAAGAGGTAGCACCGTGACTAGGGATCTCTTAGGTGAGGACTAGGTGGTCCTGAGGGAGATGGCGCAAGAAGAGCGGCGGGACCTGGAGGTCCGGGACAGCGTATCAAGGTCCTTCTACCGCCACCACCAGGTGGCCCATGCTAGGATCTGGGAGCTGGCGGTAGGGGCCATGGGTAGCTTCAGACTATGTGTGCTCGTGACACCCCAACACATGAGATGGTTTGAGGAAGACATTGTGTTTAATCTACGCTTGCTTCAATACTAGTAGACACAGGGGCCAACCACACTTTTATATCTCTAGATTTGGTTCGGGAGTTAGAGCTTCCAGTAGAGGCATCAACACCATCATTTAGCCTCTAGGTTCCTACTGGAAGTGCCTCATTGTTGACCTTTATATGAAGAAAGTGTGAACTATCGTTCTGAGGAGAGAGTTTCATGTGGGACCTACTCGTCCTCACGATGGATCCTTATAACATAATCTTGGTCATGGATTGGTTTTCCTTGGTCCACGCCCAGATCGATTGTCGGCACAGACTAGTTAGATGTGTCTATTCAGATAGGATGAGGTTCACCATCCATGGGGAAGGAGACATCGTGGTAGAGCAGACAGGCACTCTGAGCAAGAGACCATGACCTTTTTCTCACCAACTGGAAATCATGGATCTTAGAGAAGTAGACACTACATGCACCTGGATCCATAACGTTTTAGAGGACTACATGTATATCATTCCAGAGCATGTCCCGGGACGACCTCTGAGGTGAGAGATGGAGTTCTGCATTGACTTTCAACCAAGGACTGCCCTGATATCTTGTGCAGCATGTCGAATGGAACCCACAGAGCTTCAGGAGCTACAACATTAGTTGGAGGACCTTTGTGAGAAAGGATTCATCAGGTCTAGTGTGTCTCCCTAGGCAGCTCCAGTTTTGTTTGTGAAAAAGGTAGATGGGAGTGTGTGTCTTTGTGTGGATTATCGTCACCTGAATCAGGCCACGATAAAGAACAAGTACCCTCTACTGGGGATTGACAATATCTTCAACCAATTTGAGAGGTGTGAAGTGGTTCTCCAAGATTGATCATCGATCCAGCTACAACCAGTTGCGGGATCGTCAGGCTGACATCCCGAAGTTGTCTTTCCATTTTCATTATGGGCATTATGAGATTATGGTGATTCCCTTTGGCGTGATGAATTCCCCCGACATTTTCATGGCCTTGATGAACCAGATCATCCAGCTGTAACTATACTGGTTTATGGATGTATTTATTGATGACATACTCATCTACTCTGCGAAGGAGCAGGAGCATGCAGAGCATTTGAGGATGGTCCTAGACTTACTCTGGGAGCACCAGCTATATGGGAAGCTATCGAAGTGTCATTTCTAGATTCATGTGGTTCACTTTCTTGGGAATTTCATTATGGAGTAGGGATTGGCCGTAGATCCCGCTATGATACATGTAGTTCTTGCTTGGGTGCCA
Organism: Viscum album; assembly: GCA_963277665.1. Lineage (NCBI taxonomy): Eukaryota > Viridiplantae > Streptophyta > Magnoliopsida > Santalales > Viscaceae > Viscum > Viscum album. The sequence goes on from OY728138.1 coordinate 1,801,306,336, forward strand.
CCCCGGAATGCATCATAGGTGTAGAGGTTCCATGTTTTGGCAGGGTACTACATGTGGTTCGTGGAATATTTCTCTATGATTGATGCCCCTTTGACCACATTGTCGTGGAAGGGACGACTCTTCACCTGGATAGATCAGTTCTAGAAGGCCTTCGAGGAGTTGGGACAAAGTCTGACTAGTGCATCAGTGTTGAGGCTTCCAGAGGAGGGCGTTGAGTTCGGGGTGTACTTCGATGCTTCAGGATCTAGGATTAGTTGTGTGTTGATGCAGTATAGGGCGATGACTGCATATGGGTCGAGGCCGTAGAAGCCCCATGAGCAGAATTATGCAACTCATAATTTATAGATGGAAGAAATGGTCTTCTACTAGAGGTTACGGAGACACTACCTTCTGGGTGAGTATTTTGTGGTCTACTTAGACCATTAGAGCCTCAAGTACATCTTCACTCAGAGAGATCTAAATCTAAGGTAGAAGCGCTAGCTGGAGTTTTTGCAGGACAATGATTTTGAGATAGTCTATACTCTAGGGAAGGGAAATTTAGTAGAAGATGATCTTAGCAGGAAGTCCCATGCCCATTTAGTGCATGAAGCTTCAAAGTAGTTGTCTTCCCTACAACTGAACATGATGGAGCAGGGGGGTACAACTTTTGTACAGTCGATGGTGTTGACTCCATTGCTCCTTGAGCGTGTGAGAGAGTCACAGTTGGGGGATGTCGACAATGAGGTACTGTGTGATCCGATATCTACGGGTGACGCACACGATGGGTATTCTAGAGGAGGGAATCACAAGATCATGTTCCAAGGGTGAGCTGTAGTACAAGTGGAGATGTGGTAGGAGGTGATGCAGGTGTTCCACACTTCTCTACTGGCTATACATCCCAGTTTAGGGAAAATGTACAGATACCTTTAGCGGTAGTTTTGGTGGTCTGCCATTAAGTGGAGCATTGCAGAGTTCGTATCTCGGTGTCTTACATATCAATAGGTGAAGGCAGAGCATCAAGTTCCGACAGGTTTGTTGCAACCCCATGATATCCCGGAGTGGAAGTGGGATGGCATATCTATGGACATCATCACAGGGCTTCCGTGCACAGCGATGGGCCATGATTCCATTAGGGTGATAGTGGACCGACTCACGAAGTTGGCGCACTTCTTTTCTATCCCGGATCATAGCTCTGTGGAGACTCTAGGGAAGCAGTACATTTGGAAGATCGTCTGCCTTCATGGAGTACCCTTGATGATCGTCTCTGACCGTGACGAGCAGATTACATCACAATTGGGGAGAGGCCTGCAGGAGGCATTTGGGACTCAGCTGCGGATGAGTATAGCTTTTCACCCCCAGACCAGCGGCCAGGAAGAGAACACTATTCATGGGTTAGAGGATATGCTCAGGGCGTGTGTGTTAGACTTTGGAATAAGCTAGAAGGATTACCTGCCCTTGGTGAAGTTCGTGTATAACAACAGTTTACACTCTACTATCAGCGTGGAACTTTTTGAGTCCCTCTACAAGAGACCCTGAAAGTCACCGTTGTGCTGGCCCGAGGTTGGGGAGATCTCCCTCGTGGGCCTAGAGTCGGTGCGGGCGATGACGGAGAAGTTGCAGGTCATTCGTGAGTGGATGAAGACAGCTAAGAGCAGACAAAAGTCATATGAATATCATCTTCGCATGACTTTAGAGTTCAATTAGGGGGACCATGTCTTTCTGAGGGTCTCCCTACAGCGTGGGACATAGAGGGTCAACCGGGGAGGCAAGCTATCCATGAGGTTCATTGGGACATTTGAGATCGTGCATAGGGTTGGTGAGGTTCCATACCATCTTTCCCTATCCCCAAAGCTGGAGAGGGTGCATGATGCCTTCCACGTGTCGTAGATGAGGAAATATGTTCACGAACAGATGCACGTTATTGAATGGGGAGAGCTGGACATTGAGTATGGGGCTACCTTTGCAGAGAACTCGGTGGAGATTTAGGACTGGTAGGAGAAGACACTGCTTGAATGGACCATTCCTTTGGTTAGTGTGTTATGGCATCACAAGAGGGTGCAGAAGAGAACCTGGGAAAGGGAGAGCTAGATGTGGGCTCTGTATCCCGAGTTGTTTTTGTAGTTTTGTTTTTCGAGGCTAAAAAATGTGAATGGGGGAATGATGTAAGATCATGGGTTTTGAGCCTGTAAGACAATGGAATTCTCTTGATGTTATTCCAGAGCAGGGGGTTAAGACTAATTGTGATTCCGAGCCCCAGTGTGGCTGGAATTAAATTTTTAGTGCGTTCACATTAGATATGCCAAATATACAGAATAACTCTTAAATATTTGCTCAGATGGGAAAATTGAGGGCATCGTTGAGTCCGGAGCATTCTGTTTACCCTAAGAGGGGTGTAACTTTCACGTGGGTGGCGCTTCGGTGGAAAACGACTCTAGGGGCATTTTCAAAATTTAGCGGCCCCGAGCGTGAACTTTATAACATCTTAATGGTTGATCGGATTGAAATTTCGAGACCACTATTGCACTAAGAATGTGGTTTTTATCCTAGTAGCGGCTTAACCTCGATCGCGTCGAGAGTTTGGGTATGGGCCTCCTAGTGCGAGTTTAAAAATAATTAAATTTTTAATTATTTTCTCCCCTACTTAAACACCCACCCCTCCTCCTTCCACCATGACACATCCTGGAGAATCCCTCTCAACAAGCTTCATGCTCCTCCTCCTCTCTGGAAAGGCAGTGGCGGTTATGGTAGACTTTTAGTGAAGCTACGGGCTATGCCCAGCGAGGTAAGAGTTTGTGTTTTCATTTTAAATTTCTATATATACCTTTGAACTCAAATTCTAGAATCGATATGCTGTTTAATTCTCGATCAGATGCCATGTTTTCATAGGGCTCAATTCGAGTTTCCCAATGATTCTTTCGGATCAAAATTTCGAGTCCCAAGGTGTCCGAGATGACCCCGAGAAAATTTCTGGCCAAATTTTTGGGTTTTTTCCAGCAGTTCCAGGGTTTCTGTCGGCTTCGCGTGACGGTTGCAGGCAGCGGTAGTCCCAAGCGGCAACGGCAGGTGGAGGTTGCTGGTGCGGGGCGCGACAGGGGTCGCGGCGCGTGACACCGAGCGGGAGACTGAGATCCCCCTTCGGCGGGTCTCCGCATGGGACAGCGACCGGGCACGAGTGCCAGTCAGTGCGGGTAGACCGCTGGTCAGCGGCCGTGCCACTCGGAAGTGTTGTGGGTCGGCACTGCTGGCTGGACCAAGCTGGGTGGACCGGCTCGACCGGGCCGGTCCTGCCCTAAGGGGTTAGCCCCCTTGTCTTCAGACACCCGTAACGTTCACTACGGGTATCCATTTTGCATGTCGTCTGTGGCATCGCAATCCTCGGATCGAGATGGAGAGTTTGATATGGTCTTAGGGTTTTTTAATTCCCAAGAAGGGGGATCTGTGGCATGACACTGTAGTTAATTATTGTTTAGCACCTCATCAGGATCCTTCATTCGGATGGCGCGAACACATCCGAAGACCGTTTTAGGCACCGTCAACAGCATTGTAACCATGGTGTCGAGATGTTATAGTCCAGCTTGGTCTTAGGCAGTGAATATAGAGTTTATGCGTGGGACCCACGAGCCGTCTTTTAAGCAGTGTACAGCGTACTATGACTTTTTCTTCAGACTTCAATTCGGGTGAATAAATTGTCGTTTTGGAATGTCTTTATGAGAGAATCGCGATGGTTCAGTTCACCCGACATTTTTCTAGACCGAGGTGTGGGCCCCATGAGATGCCTTATCGCCACAATGTGGGGCTGAATAATTGTTTTCTTTGGGTGTCTATTTCCAGTGACTATGTAGTCTATCTCGCATGTTTTTCCACGAGGATTATAGAAGTGTTATCTGTTTGGGTGTGCATAGCCTCTTTTGAGATCTCATTAAATTTGGAAACATAAAAGGGCATTGGTCGGAGGTTCCTATGACGCACTCTTAACCAACGCATGATAGCGATGTTAGTGAAACCCAGAGATTGTTTGGGCAGTGCAGCGTTATTGGACCAGTTTAGGGTTTTCCCTCTAGCGGGGCTAGGCAGTGGGTTACCCACTGGCGTATCAGGGTTTCCCCTCTAGCAGTGCTAGGTAGTGGGTAACCCGTTGACGTTAGGGTTTACCCTCTAGTGGGGCTTGGAAGTGGGTTACCCATTGAATTTAGAGTTTAACATCCAGCGGGGTTATGAAATGGGTTACCCGATGACATCTTAGAGTCTACCCTCTAGTTGATCTGGGTAGTGGGTTACTCGATGAATCCTTTTAGACTCAACCCTATCTAGGAGGCTATTCAGTGAATTTTATCAGGGATTACCGAATTGGGACCCTTGGTGGTACATTTCTTTGGTGAGAAAGCTTTGGCGTGCGAGACTATTTGGCTTTAGTGATGGATACCCTTAGAACTATTGTCCAATTTTCATGGGCTAGGATTGTAGATGAAGATCCTATTATGCACTCGTTCATGTTTCTTGTTGAGCACACACACACATATATATATATATACACCCTACTTTAATTCCCACTCCTTGGGTTTAGTTAATCTCCTTCTAGGAGGGGAGAAGACATACGGGGTATGCCACGTGCTTTCCATGTCTAGCTCCTCTTGGTCAGATGATCCTACTTCCTTTCTCTTATTGGGTTGAGCATCACTCTATTTATTGTACTCTTTCATTGTTCTCTTCTCTATCTATTTCTCACCATTATAGTAACTTCTTTGTTGCTCCCTCGAGCTTTTGGGTCATCCTATTGAGTATCTTTATGCTCACCGCTACTTGGGATTTTCCCGCACATGGTGGGCCCTTGCAGATGATGGACATGTCAATTGAGACTATGGAAGAGCTTAGCGGACACATGAGATTGGGCTGTGTTCTGTGGTCATATTTGGACATTCAGGTGTGAGACAGACCAGCTTTTTACTTTTGTTTACTTGTTGTAGGTTGGGGAACCTTTCGGTTTAGGCTCATGTTTTACCCTTTTTATACTCAGTTATCTTGTTATTAATTTTCAACACTTTACTTTTTCTTCTTTAGAAGTTGATGCATTTATGAGGTTGGGTTATAGTTGTTTGTACTTTGGTTTCCTTTTTACCCTACAATTCTGCATTTAGTGGGCTGTGTGTGTGTACAGGTACTTAGGAAAAGGCCTCCTATAAATTTCTATTCCTTCAGTGCTTGTCGCTAGCCCTAAGCCTATGGAAGCGGGCTTGGGGTAGTTGCGACTCAAGACCGATACGGTTGGGTCGTGACAAATGCACCATTTTCACCCTTCAGTTGCGGGTTAATGTCTCTCATCCTTGTAGGATGCAACGGGTTATCGTGTGACCTATGGGTGGTCCTTTTTATAAAAATTCAAATATAATCTTAGGAAATTATTTTACCTTAATAGTAGTATCCAATGTTACCTTTAATCCATTCTAACCATTAGAATTATCCAAAATACATCTCTCAGAAAACTCATAGTCCCAAATTTATAATCAAGGTAAACATAATGATGATATTTTTTTCTAAGCAATAACATGTGAATACCTTCAACATGTATACTTTTAAAATTTTGTAACCCCCTAAATTACAATAAAACCATAATGTTTAAATTTATGATCCCTTATTTCTTAGAGTATACAAAAAATAATCCATATATCCAAAATGTTGTAAATTCCAACAATAATGGAATTAACAAATAATTAGTCAGTTTGAAATTAGTCCAGAATATCGAATATAATTTATCCAAATCAATCATATCTTTTTCCAAAATCACTACCTCAATATCAGAACCATATTAAGGTTTATCTTCCATTCAACCAAGTATTTTACAAAAAATTTAACTTTCTATTATGTCACTTTTCTTATAACCATATAATCTCAAATCATCAATGAAATAATACTGGAATACATTCCTTATTTATTTCTAAAATTCATATAACCATTACATCGTTGATAAAAACCTCAAATGAAATAATTCTTTAATAACCACATAAGAAAACTAGTCATTCCACTTCATCTGTGATAGTATCATAATTTGATTATTATCCAATAGAATCATTTGGATTAGGCGTATTGTAGGAGTTCTCAATCTTTCTATAGGGCGCCAATTCTAAAAAATGACACACACTACGTTAATTTATGAATCACAATTCATAATTAAAAACATGTAAAATACCTAATGTAAATTGAAAATATTATTCATATAATATATAGTCGTAATTTTTTTTATCGTAGTATGTTTTTAATACTAAATCCTTCATAATGGATTGTAAATAAAATGTGAATTATCATAATAATATCCCCCGAGAGTGTCATAACCAATAGTGTAGGAAGGCACATTGTCGTGTACCATGAAACCCTGGGTCAAGCCCAAAACTACTTGTCATTTTATCACTCCAAGGTGCATCTGTACCAGATCTTCCTCTAACTGCTCGTATCCTGAAATTGATGTATTGCATGGAGAATACACAAAATCACTACATTACCAAAATTATAGGAATTTCATCTATACTAATCCTCAAAGTCTATCATTGGTTAACTATCTCTAATCATAGTTTTTGAAAATATAGTTTCCATGGTTAGTACTAAACTTTCTATGATACCAACTCTAAAACCCTGACCCCAGAAGCCCAAATCCGGTGCATTATTTTAATACATTAGCATGATTATGTGGAATCAAGTCCCAAAGGACTGGTTAGTTAAGTATTCGTGGAAAATATATTACATATATAATTGTTACATTACACATTAAAGCATTGAACACAACCTAAAAAATCAATGGAAAATTCCAATATTCCATCATATTAACCCTGCTTATAAAACATGACACAAATCATGGAATCCTGGGAAAAAAACATAAGAAATGGGTGAGCTCAGATGTTCAGTAAGGGTATATAATTTAGTAGAAGTTATAAAAATTTAAGGTAAGATGTGTAATAAAAATAACATCATTTTAAACATAAAATTGAACATAATACAGAGAAAATAAATAATACATTACTATATAAATTGGTACATGGATATTCTACTAGTCGAATAATCACATTAATAATTAATTTCACAATGAGGGAATGCCTAATGCCTAACATCATTACCACATAGTCAATGCCTCATGCCAAGACTACAAATAAAATTTTTGTCGTGGACTTGTGCCATGGCAGTAGTTTCTCCCATGAGACCTACCGACGAATCGACAAGCTATAGCATGCTCCACCTGTCCCTTACTAAGTCCACTACATTCCTCATATGAAAATGTTGAAACCTAATATAAAAATTCATATTAAAACTAGTATAAAAAACGTTAATATTTGATCCATAAACCATGAATGGTATAAAAGTAACACATCCACAATAAAACATCTAAAAAACCTTTAATAAAATATATAATATCATATTATAACAAATTATCCTCATTCATTAATAATATAAATTAATGTATGTTGACATAGTTGAAAATGATCAGAAAAAATCTTTGAGAGGAATATCAAATTTTCATGAAATTATTTTAAAGCCTCACAAATTAGAAAGAAACACATTTAAAAGATATTTTTGAATTAAAGTGTCCCACAACACTTTGAAACTTTGGAAGGGAATTAACATTTTAAAACAATCGTGTCCATATAAATAAATCCTTAAAAAAACTTTTTTATACATGGACATTAATTAAAAAGATTTAGAAAAATAGATCATTAAATCATTTAAAATACTGATCTAGATAAAGATTCCCTTCCAGAAAAAAATAAAATATTCATTTTGAAAACAATTTTATGAAACATAGACATTGATGATAAAAATTTCTCCGTAAATACTTACACAAAAACAATCTCAGATAATAACAAGTTTTAGGAATTAACCCTTACCTTGCACTTTCCATTGATCTAGGGAATGTTTAACCTCTTATATAATAACTATAGTATGTTATTAAATAATATCGGAACCATATTAATATTTATTATTTCATACATGATTAATTTATGACTTTATACTACCATTTTAATAATGATTTCCATGTTAAATTAAAATTTCAAGTAATAATCACTTTACTTATTGAATATGTTTGAACTTGTTATTCATGGTGATATCATTTATATCATGATTTAAATACTTCCATAATTTAAAAAAATATTTGTATATAATATATATTTATAATATAAATATGTATAATAGATAGATATATGTAATGTAAAACTCCATTTATGGAGATTGTAGGTCGTACGTACGCATAAACTATGTTTCCGTTTTCATATCGTATTGAACTGAAGTAAGTGAAAAAGATATACGTAAGTAAATACATAAAAATATATCCAGTAGAATTATTATTTCATTTATTACATAAATATTAATACTGTATATTTTTATTATCATCATTGAATGGTCAACCTGGAAATGAATCACATCACATCGTGGAAACGATATGCCGTACGAACACACAGTCGATGATATCATTTCCTTAATGATTAAAAGTCGTGGAATTGAATTGTATTTTAATTTTACAGAGAAATTATAATTTTATTTTAAATATTTATATACATATTCTTCATCATTATACCAATCCAAATGATATAGTATTGAATGACTAATTACACCACAGCCTGGAGATGGTAAGCCATACATACGCACAAATGGTGACATTATCATTAATATGATGGGTATAATAATGAGTATTGTTGTACCATATTTATAATAAAATCATAGTATGTAGAATGTTATTGTGTTTTTATTTTGGTATGTAAATAAAAAATTAAGGGAATGTGGAAGAATAAATTAACTATGAAAGAGGTGATAAAATAATTACCTCATCTTTTAAATTTTCCTTTGGATTTGAACAAAAGGGCTCTGTATGATGGCTTTATGGTAAATATAAGGCATCTAGGATCAAGTGAGGGTGGTTGGGTGGATATTTGGGTTGGGGGTTTTCTATCCAAATGGGTTTGGAGGTGTGATTTTGAGAGAAGGGGGAGTACCTTTTATAAGAGAGGTGAGGGTCACTTTAAAAAATGTTTGAAATGTTATTTTATTATAGAATAAGGTTCGGTTTCTAATGGCTCTAAATTGATTTATTTAGAATATAAGGTGGTTATGGGTAGAAATTATTTAAAAAAATAGGTTTTAGACAAGTTTAGGTCACCATATTAACCCTATATTTTAGATTTAACTCTTAAATAAATAGTTTAACTTTCACCATGCCCTCTTGTATTATTATAATAAATGGTTAATAAAAATATTATAAAATTCCATGATTACCCCAAGTGGCTCATTATTGATATATCTACTCATATATACGTCCTTTTAGAAAACCATATATTTTTACAAATATTATATCAATTAATAATATACTATATTTTTTAAAAACAAATTTATGTTAATTTTGAAACTATTTGGTATTTTGTTTTTTTAAAGTAGTAACAACATTATCACTTCAATGAAAATTTATTTAGTAAACACTATCATGTAATATTAAACTACAAAATTCGTGTATAGAATCAAAAGTGTCAATTTACATTTATGTTTATATTTATAATATCAATTATTTTAATCTTTCATTGATAAAGTAATTACTACCTCATCATTGTGTAGTAAATAAATCTAATTATTTAATATATAAAAATTACAAATAAAATACTATTATGTAGTAAATATGTTTATATTTCTAATTAATTAATATTTTTTAATTTATCTTTTGTATAAACCTATATTAAAAATGTATTAGATACTAAATGTTGAATTTAACAGTTTTAACTATTCCTTAAGTAAAATAATAATAAATGTCCTAATGTAATCCTAGTTGACCAAAAGGATCATATTTTTTATAAGGTTGGTGTTGGTTGAAATACACTTATCCAATATAATTAGTACATGTATTAATCAATTATTTCAACCATCTCACTCATATTTTTTAAATTCAATTCAAAGAAGTGGTAAATTTACGTTTTATGGACATTTTCAAATATGCCTATAAGGTGGGTAACAGAAGTTAAAAAGATCAATAAAATTTTATACATCTATTTTTATTATAAAATGAGACCAATGAATTAAATTTAACATATATAGGTATTATATATCTATTTTCACTTAAAATAGATTTAAATAAAATAAATAATTAATTTATTAAAATTTCTGTTTTAAATAATAACATAGTTTTTTCCTTGTTTATCAAAAAGTGAATATTGTCAGGAAAATACCAAAAAATCACCCCAAGATAATTTAGATATTATGAATTCAAAAATTAATTCTCTTTTACCAAAGTAAAAACATCGATGTTGCATTAATTAATTTAAAATTAATTCACATTGTCAAAACCAAAAAAGAGGGTTTTTAAAAAGTAAAAACTATCAAAATATTCACATGTGTTTATGTAAAATTTTAATGTGAAATTACATATAATGACCTACATTGTATTAAATGATGAAAATCTAATCAAATAAAAATTTCAAACTGTTCAAATTCATAATTTAACACTATATGTTATTTTAATTAAAAAATATATTTTTGTGTAAAATTTAGTATTTTTCACACTTCATCAAAATATGAAAGTCATCTGAAAATTAAAAAAAAATTAACTAAACTAAATATTTATGTCCTGCTTATAAAGAATAATTTAATTTCATTAAATTAAATATATAAAAGTTTCAAATATTAGTTTTGAAAAGGGTTCCCCATTTAAAGGCATTAAAATATTTTTTAAAAAAAATACTTATTTTATCTGAAAAATTAAATTTGATCTCATATTATGTCTAAGAAACACATAATATGGATTATAAAATTTTATTCAGTATGTATAATTCAGAATTCTGTTAATACTATTCATAAATTTTTTTTGAACGACAAGTTTGGTAAGTCGTGGTGCGCTCAAACTCGGTGTGGCATGTAGTGCATGTTATAGAATTACTTTGAAGAGACAACGCACTATGAAGTCTTGGGGTGTTATATTATGAGATGATAGATACTTTTAATTTATATTATTCATTTGTTTTATTGTTTCCAAATTATTTTATATTATCAAATTATATTATGATATAACTGAATCACAATGTATCTTATTCAGTTCTGGAAACCAATATGATGACCATTATAGGATGTTTTTGGGGGTTACAATTGCAAAACATTATTGAACATGGAGGGTTTCCATTAGAGGGATAGGTCATGAAGAGATGGTATTAAAGAATCATTCAAGGAATAATGAGTATTTGGGTAAATTAATAGTTAATCATGAATGGGTTGGTAGAAAACAATATAACATATGGTTATCACATGAAATAAAAAAAATGAAATCATCAATGATATAATATTTGAAGATCAATTGTGATTTAGTATAATTAACATATTATTTATGATCATTCATTCCAGGTGATAATACTTGAATGGAGAGACCTTGGAGAAGAAAATGCATCATGTTTTTTTTTCTCATACTAATGAATGGGGTAATATCAATAAATTAAAATAAATTAAAAATTGAAATTAAAAAATTATATTCAAGAAAGATTACTGTTTCTATTGTGATTTCACATTAAAATTGGAAAAAATTTCGAAACCATATGTAATTTAGGTGGAGGGGATTATCTTAAACATTTTTTTTGATCGGTCTAGGATGGATCAAAATGAAGAAGATGGTATTGGGTAAAAGTCAAGACATTGCATCCACAATCAGATCCTAGAAAAGTATGAAAGGATAATTTTTAATCAAGATACAAAGCTCTAGAAATAAGATCATGAGATATCCTTTTGTTTGATTAGATACTAAGATTAATAATGGGTTCTATTGGTGGTTGGATAGATGTGAGGTGTGGAGTGCTATTTGGGGGGGGTTATATTGGACAACTATTAATGGTCAGTTTATCCCAGTGATTTTTCTAGCTGTATTTTTTTACAAGGATTATTATAATTGAAGATAAATGATGAAAAGAGGAATGATATACTCAGTCATTATTAAGGGATCATGAGAATAGAAAATATCTTGGTCATATTAAATAATCTTCTCCTCATCTTTGTCCTAGCCTTATTCTAAAAAAGTAGCCTACATCACGACATATTGACGTTATGTTGAATCTATTGACCAAATATGTTGTCACGCCATTTATATTTACTAAATACATAGTGGGGTGGATAAATATTAATATCAACCACTTTATAAATTCAAAATACAATGTGTATAAGGAAGGATGTCAATATGGTTTCATGTAGGTAGAGCACAATATTGAGAATAACAATCATCATAAAAAATGAGGATTTGATTGATAGGGAGAAGAAATTTAATGTCTTGTTCATTATATTATGGGTATGGTTATTCTCGAGCACCTGCTTCAGGCCTATCATTTACTTCTTACACATATGGAAATCATGGTTACAACCTGTCTTAGTGCCCAACCTCTCTGGTAGATTCATACAATATGGGTATTCATGACCCTTTTCAGTTCTACTTGTAGTTTTTTACCTAAAAGATATATCAGTAGTAGTGATAGCCAGTGATTTTACAGTTGTTGATTTGGAATGTTTATTCTCATCTAATAGAATTTGAGGTTGGTAGAGGTACACCTAATGAAAGACCTAATCCCATTGTTTAGACCAATTCAAGGTCATAGAGGCCTTTAGAAATGCGGTAGAGGATCTGGGAATAGGAAGATGCATATTTCGTAGAAACCTTCATATGTTGGATAGGTTTTTAAATGTACATTAAAATTATCAAATTTTATAGTTTTTACTTCTTTCGATTTTGGAGCTTCATAATCCTTTGGTTCACCCACAATAGTCTTCAAATTAGGATTATTTGAGTTGAGAATTATAATACCCATGGAGTTAACCATAATAGTTGAGGAGAAGCTAAAATGTGTCATGTGAGTAAAGAGGTATATAATAATGACGGTTTAGTATTAATGGATAGGTAAATTCAAATTTTTCTGGTATATCCAATAAATATCATCTTTAACATGGTTTTTATAAATCTTATATACATGAATATTGATTTCTCGCATAGGGGAGTTGTGTTCTATGGAGTTGAGGGTTAGTGAAAAGTGTTCATCGTCAGTAGGTACTATCATATGGGTTATAGTCATGATTTTTATCTTCTATATATTAAGGATGAGTTATTATTGGAATGAAATAACATGGAGGTTCTATAAGTTATTGAGTATTTTTTGGATATCTTTTCTGGATAACGTTTTTACACTTCCACCCCCAACTTCATGCGATGTCGAGTTAATTATTTAATTATAGCTATGTGCCTATTCGATTCTGATGTAAACCTATTATATGTAACACACCAATCTATAATAAATTATGTTTTATAGTGATTACATGTTTTAGAAGGTACTCATGTAGCTTAATGTATTACCTTGGGGTGCTCATGTGATGATTACTATGAAGTTATATGATATTTCGTGTCTATTTTTCGACCACTGAATGTTGAAATAGATTATGATGTCGAATTATTTTTCATTTTTACAAGGATAAAACATATATTTTATCAACAAAATGGATGAAAATGATTTTTAAATAATGACTTGTGGTCTATATATCTCAATATGAGTGTAAATGAAGAGAATTTCATAAAGAATAAATTCAAGTATTGGTAGGGCCACATCAAGATTGTATTCATGTCATTAAATGTCACAAAAACACTGAATATATTCATTGGACTCATGAACACATTCTTCTAGAGGTTTATCTTCAATTTATTAATCTTGATGATTTATGGAATCACCATATAGTTGTAATCAATGGAGGAACAAACAATGCAATTTGGAGTTTTATTATATGTTAATTAAAACTATATACTCTATGGGAAGATTTAGAAGGGAAATTTTTTAATTTCAGTGGTGAAAATCCAATAAAATATTCATTCTAATAAGGGTGTAATGAGGAGCAAATAAATATTGGGATAGTTTCTCATGGGAATCACTCATGAATGTGGAATATATTTACAACGTCCTTGGCCTCATATGATATTTTTGGAGGTTTCTGTATATTTTATCCTTAGAATCATAGAAATTAATATCTTCACCTTGTATGGAACATTATTTCATCTATACATATAAATATTAGGAAATATTTTTCTACTTGAGGGACATTTTGACCAATTCCCTATTTTTTATTTTCCTAATATGGGGGGAAATTTTGAGGTCTTTTGTGATGATAACCTTCTTGAATTGAGATTGATGTCGATAAATAATAGGGTTTAAAAATTATATGGGACAAGGAGGTTATTTCAATGTGATAGTAATTATACCAAACATGACCTGGAGTTTGTGGAATTAGTGTTTTCCCTGATGAAATAGGGACTTTAACACATTGTTGAGTTATTTTTCTAATTCATGAAAAAAATTTGATGTATGTTTTCACATTATGGAATTTTGAATACTTATTACTAAATCTGGACATAATTTTTTTGGGATTACAAATTTTAGACCTCCGATAACCCAATATTGGAGCTTTTTGTGGCTCAAATTCTATATAGGATGTCGTGAGGAGATGCATTTTATGAGTCTTAGGATAATGGTATGGTGATTGAGGATTTTTTATCTATATAACATAAATCCTAGCGGAGTGATGGATGACTGTTCTTATGCCATTTTATTGTAGAATATTCCTTATTGTGGAAGGAGGAGGATAATCATTAAGGAGACCCCATGTTGGTTGTGATATGGGAGACTGAATGCCATAGTGATTCTCTAGTGGGTTGATAGATGAATACAAGAAATATAAGTTCTTCAAGGGATGATATATATTATAATGTCCATGTGTAAGGGACTTAATTATGAGGTTATTAACTCACCTTTAATTGTTATCTAGTTTTTTAATAAATATACTATGACTTGAAGAAGTAACTATGATGGACTAAGATATAGTAGTCATTGGTGGAGATCATCAATCAATTTCATTTCTATAAATAGGTTAAATCAATGAACCATGTCCCGAGGGTGGTTATTGCCTTTGGATATCCCATAGTATACGTGTGAGGAAATACTAATGGATTTTTTCACTATTATCCATTGGAATAGAGATGGTATGATTTTATTTGGTTTATTTTTGGATTTATTGACAATGATTTCCCATTTTATGGTGATTTTGATTTATAGTGGCATAGTGGTTATGAAAATACATAATTTAGAGGAAGTGGTGATACAACATGGGTTACCAAGTACCGTTTTCTATAATCAGGATCCTTGATTTTCTTCATGGGTCAAAAATGTATTGTAGTTTGATTGTGTCTCCCAAAACCACTATAGTGATTCTTTTCATCTTTAGTCAAACATGATGATAGAGGGGATAATATAAAATCAATAGGAAATTATGTGGGGATATGTTTTTTAATTTTTTGGATCGTGGTTTATGAACATAACATTAGTTGACAATTCAAATAATAATATATATCCCTCATATACTAATATTTCCCTATTTGACGTTTTCTATTATTAGATGTGTTGACCTCCATTATGCATGATTTTGAATAGGTAGTTAAAAATCATTGCATTAGATGTGGTGAGACTATGACAGAATGTATACAAATAGATTCGGAGAAGATCAAGGTACATTAATATCAATAAAATTATTATTATGATCGTATGTGAATACCCATGGATTTGGATGTTGGAGGTAACTTGTTCTTGATCATTTATCTTCACTAATGTAAATAGAGATATTTTCAGGGGAAACATAAATTTACTATGTTGTTAGGACCATCGATGTGTTAGAGTGAATTGGACAGGTGGAATATATATTGGCATATCAACCATAGTTGTACAAGATCCATAATTCCTTCCACATTACCTATACTTATTAGTATCTTCATAGTGATCTTCATGGAATTTATTAAGGAATTTAGGATATCTTGGACGTCATGAAATTCATGTAGAGATCGGTTTAGTTCATGAATTGGATGGACAATGTTCTTCATGGACATGTCATTCCCATAAATTATGTGTTTTAGAAGCCTATTTGTTTAGAAGAGTGTACTTCAAAGCCTGTTATATAAATTCATGTTGAGTACCCCATGTTTCTTTGATCGATGAATATTTTATTTTAATATTCAATTTTTGATCTATTTCATGAGTTTTTTGGGTTTATTATTTATGGTTATGTCTTCTTTTTTGATGTTGTGTTATTTTTGTATTGAGATTATTATGTGTTGCCTCATGGGATATTGTTCAAACAATTCCATTTTGTCCTTCCATTCCGGTTGTTGATTTTATTCTAAAGGATGATATTTCTTTGGGTTCTATCTAATGTGATAGTATGAAACATCCAATACCATTAATTGATGAAATTTGGTTGCTAAGGGCACTGAGAAGAGGTTTCATGAGCATCAGGTGGATTTAGAGAGGAATCTCAGTGAGAAGAGGTTCTTATAGTGTGTAGAAATAGACTATGAAATAGTTTAAGTTGTTAAACAATATCTATATATGTTTTTCCATTCTAGTAGTATTAATAATTTTGTTTATGGAATAGTATTTTTACATAGTATTATTATTTATCTACTACGTATACATTCCTAAATCCCAGTGAAACTCATCATTCTTCTAAGTATCTTCATCTCTCTTGGGTGACATTAAAGTGTCTTTGAAAGTTTTATCACCCCCATTTTGGTTTCATTGATAAATGATATGAAGGGAATGGTATATAATAATCCATAATGTTTTTCATTCATTCCATTTATCCTTTTCATTATCATTAATGATTTGGAAGAGATTATTTTTATATTAACTTCTAGTATGGTGATGGGGTGGAATTATTATTATGGGATATTGTCTATATTATTTTTTAAGGGCAACCCAATTGAATCATAGTCTTGTGGGAATATATTATTCACCGCATATTTGATAAGAGATTATTAAATAATTTCTTGAGATAGGAGATTCATATTCTCTCTTTATTTGGGTTATTTTTGATATTGTAACGAATTTAATTTCTCATTAGATGGAAAATCAAGAACTAATAAATAAAGTAATAAAACTAAACTAAAAAAATAATGAGAAATGATGTGTTTAAATATTGATATGGTTATGTTGTAATATTAATCATGATATTATACATATTGGGGTTGTTTCTTCTGAAAACCAATGTCAATGGTGATCCTTTTCTTAAGAGAGTATGCATAATGTTGTTGTATATTGATTTTTATTCTTTTGAATATGATATTATGGGTGATATATTGTAAAAGATTTTATCATGATAATGGTGACAAGATTATATGGGGTAGACGTTACGGTATTGGCACTATAGTAAATTTTGACATATGATTTTTTGAGGGTTGAATTATTGTATTTTATTGATGGTGTTTGATATGTGATGGTTGAGCTACTATGATGACATTAGTAAATGGAAGGGAATGGTTTTCGGAAAATGTAAATATAATATCTTTGTAATGCTAAGAGGACAAAGACCATACCTTTACATGTTCATTAGGTCATGGCCCACCTTGAACACGTATTTTTTTGACATACACTTGGTCCCCTACTAAGGGCACAACCATGTCCCTGGACAAATCATCATAAAAATGTCAATTAATATAGGGAATCACATGTCATTAATATTGTGTTTTTCCTCACTCACTAACACCTTTGGAAACATCCCATATGGTTTACCTATCTTGATCACTAATCTATGCTAAGCACACATAACTATGTAGTTATAATCTGGAATACATTGGAAAAGAATGGTGCACCATTTTGACATAAGTGAAATAATTTATCCTTTTAACCCATTAACATTATTTTATGCTACAATAAACCCCACCCCAATTTTTAGAACAATGACAACATTTTGGATGCTACATCTCAACTAATGTTGTGTCACTACACATCCAAATGGGTTCCTCCTCTAATATCAATATAGAAATTGGGTCCCTATTACAGTTTAAACATCTCAAGATAATTTCTTCATCACGTCTCGGCCCACCAAGAACCAGCATATTATTTTTGGACATATATTACCCTACATGGTGCACACCCACATTCCTTAATGAATCATACAATGAAGAATTATCACCATAAGAAAACACATGTTCTTTAAAGTGTGTTTTATCCACACTCTTAAATGTTAGGAATCAACCCAAAAAGTCACCCATCCTGAACACTTATCTAGGATAAAAATGATTAACTATAGAGTTATAATCAGGTAGGCTCCATAAAAAGTAGGTGTACCTTTTGAGAAATAGTCATATCATTCATCTTTTTATCCCTTTTACGACTGGAATTTGATAAGAAATGCTGTTGTTTTTTGCCGTGTGTTGTGGTTGTACAATAGTTTTGAGATGAGTACAATAATGATGAAATGGGAATGTAATGGATTGTAATTTCATAATTATAGGAATTACTCGAATTATGGATAATTTTTTAATGAATTGAATGTAAATAAATGGTTTGTTCTGAAATTGGAAATATATGGATTAAATGTGTTATGGTGTTGAGAGTGGGTTATCATTAAACGTGTTGTTGAATAATTGAAATTTTAATCATGGATAGTTAATTTTGAAAATATCTGTACCAATTAAATTTGAAAATAATACAATGATTTTTTAGATGTTTATCATTGTTTTTTTTGTAAGTTTCGTTTATTTTTTATTACGGTTAGTCATGGATATTCTATAGGGATGTGGAGGTTTAACAAGATATGATAATTTTTTCAATATTAAATCTTAGTCTTGGTATTTTTGGTAAATAATACACTTCTAGTTATTGGAAATATTTAAAACCCACCCCATTTGAATCAATAATATTATAATGACACCCAGCAAGGATTTAGGTTCATGATATTTTTTACACCCTCTCATTTGTGGTATAGATAAGGGATTAGTTAGTGGAAATTACAGGATTTGATGTCTTAGATGGTGTTGATTATTAAATATAACATATTATATAGTGGTGAAACTAAGAGAGGATCTATCAGTAGGTCTTAATTCATAAGGATATTTTCTAATCTAGTAAAAATTACAACTGAGGATGTCTTTGATTATAGTGATTCTTATTTATAATGGCTCTGTTGGCGGTGATACAATCTTATGATGGAAAAAGGGTTTGTGGTTACAATTATTATGATTCAATGTAGGGGTTCATGAATGCTAGTAGGAGGTAATGAGGTTGATGTAGTTCATGTTCATGATACTCTACTACATTTTATTTCTATTTAATTGTTGAGAATATGGTTATGGAGACATAGGATAATAGAGAAGTTGTTATGGGGAAAATTTACGTATGTTCATTGACACGATCTTACTTATTCTGATGTGTTGTCTACTGAGTGATATTGGGCAGGCTTGGGGTTGGATAGTAGACATGTTTAGGTTTTGTTGGTTGTTATATTTTTTCACTCGAGCACCGGTATCCACATTCCATATTTTCATGAGAGACCATGGGTATGATTATAAAGAATATTTTTTTTATTTTTTACCTAAGAATGCAATTTTTTTTCTCAGTCTTTCTTCAGAGACCGAACTGGGAAATCCTAAATTATATTTTGGTGTTTCTTCCATGATTATTCCATGGAAATTCTATTGGTACTGTTTTATATTAAATTTTATTTACCACATGAGTTGAATTATGAGATTATTTTTATTTCTTATTTATTGTAATTTTTTTATCAATGCATCTTATTTTATCATCCCCAACTAAAATATTTTATTAGGAAAATTATTTAAATTGTAGGTATTATACCTACAATGATAGTACCTAACCTATGTTCAATTAAATGTGGATGTTTATGGTCACTAATTCTCTTCATTTCGCATCTAGGAGTGGTATTGATTGATGGGGCCATCATGAAAACCATTGAAAACTGAAAGGATAATGAGAATACATGAACCCTTGGATTGGGAGGGAGTATATGTTAATATGGTTGTTGACTAAACAATGAAAAATAGATATATCCATCCCCAAATATTTTTTAGAAATAGAAAGTAATAAAAATTGAATACAAAGATAATTCTTTCATAGACATGACATATTCGTAGTTGGTCATTACTTTGAAGTGGAAGAATATCATTATGTCATAAAGGGAAATATGAGATGAATTACTAAGATACTCATCACTGAAGTAGAAACTATCCTAGAATATAGTCTAAAAAAATCCTAGAATATGAGATTCATGAATCACTATGTATCATGGGGTAATTAGAACGAATCCAAATGTATTTTTTATAATGATATTTTCTTGTCACATGTTAGGTGAACATAGATTTTATGGTCATATATTAAATCCATATCTTACATATCCCCATGGAGTAAAAATTATCATCAGGATAGAGATCTTATATATGGGGTATTTTAGAATTCCAGGCACATCTGATTGGCCTCTCTATGTAATTTTTGTTCATGTGGGATGTTCCACTCTGAATTGTTTATATTTTGGATGGATTGAATGTATCGAACAATTTAATATAATGTGGGATAAAAAATATATCATTATATTTAATATATTTTGATATATAGAATGTGATATGTTGTTTATGGTCATATAAAAAGAAAACTACACTATCTTGTTTAATGCCATGTGAAACTGTTATTTATCATGTAGTTTTAGATAATGTGACAAAAAAAATTTAACCCATAATGTAATTAAGGAATATAATTATTACGAAAAGATCCATTAAAGGAAGTTGTGATGTTATCTCCATTTATTGTAATAAAGGAATAATCCTTGTTATATAAGGAATTATTGAGGGTGTATGGTCATCCCTATTTTTGTTATATCTTTAGATGTTTCTTCCCAGGTATTGTAGGATTTCTCAAGACTAACACTAGTCCTTCTTTGATGAAGAAATGAAGAAAAACCTTCTAAATGACTACTTGTGAGCTATTATTTCAATTAAAGATAATGTTTTTTGTTGGGTGAATCATTTTCTAATCAAGTATCTGTAATTAATATAACATAATTTCAGACGTATCATTATTGGTAAAATTTTTACATATTAATATGTGATGTGAGGTGACACAAACATATATAAGGATTACTATCTCTCCCTTACTAAGAAAAAAATATGGGGTCTTTAGTGTATAAATAGTCAAGACTATGATGGATGTGAATGATTTTAGATACTAAATGATGATTTTTTAAAATAATTTCCTTTTGTTTTCAAACGAATAAAATCATGCTAAATATTTTATTGTGATTATGATAACAATCACGTTTAATATTTTTGACATACAATTCATAAGATGGTATATTGGATTAGAATGATGTTTTCCATAAGAAAATGCTAATCACACTCATGGTGAGTCTTTAATGGGTTTCAAATCATAATAATGAAGAGTATTAGATTCTTCTTATATCTAATATAAACCTATAAATGATATTTACATGGACTTTTCATAAATCATATGTATTAAAAAACATTTAATGTAATCTTGGTAATGGAAATTATGAGATTATATGCTTCCAATCATAATGAGGATTGGATGGAATGACGGGAAGTTACAAAAAATTCCCATAAAATAAATAATATATTGTTGTTGATCTCAAAAATATTCAATGTCACGAGGAAATAATGATACAAGAAGATGTTTTTGGAAGAAAAAATTCTTTTGAATCTAAATATTTTAGGTCTCATCCCAAATGTGTTATTTCATAGATGGAAAATATTTTTTTGTTAAGAAGGTTGATTAGAATGTGAAGATATAAAGATGTTATGTTTTAGTAAGACTAATAAGACAAAATATTTAAATCTTCAGAGAAAAATGTTAAGAAATATTAGTTCATTTCTATCTAAAAAAATGGAATGATGTTTCTGACATTGAAACTACTTGATATGGTCCATCAGATGTGGTGTGCCCCTAATATCAGAGTCACTTAGACACTGATAATCAGAGTCACTTAAACACTGATAATCAGAGGTTAATTGGAGGAATAATTCTTTTATTAGGAACATTGTTTCCTTAATATATAGGTCTGGAGAAGGAATAACTATAATATTATTTTAATTGGATAAAGGGAAATTATACTAGAACTGACACAAAATATTTGTATGAAGCAGAGAATGATTCATATTTCATCAGAAGAATCTTATGACATCATCAGACTCAAGAAAATTGGTTTCGGAAAATATGAAATGAATAATTTCATGAATCTTATCAATTTGATGTCAAGGATGCGAAATAAGTGGTTGAATATTATTAAATAATGGTTTTCATATATTTCATTCAGTGAAAATAAAAATAATATATAAAAATATATCTTAATCATACTGATGAAATCAGATGAGAAGTTTGTTTTGAGGAACATAATATGAAGATTTTTTTTTCAAATGTTTTCTTATTCTCTTTTATATACGTGTGGTGTTTTTTATTGTAATGCATGGTAATGAAGAATCCACAGCTAAGAATATGTTTTCATTATAATGAGAAAATAATAATAAAGAATCATAATAGGGATAATGTTTTTAACGAAATATTAAAGATAGATGATGTTGTGAGAAGATTCACGTTGTTTCATGAAAAGTTGAGGATAACTGAAGAACTCAATATGAATCTCAAATTAATGGAGAATTTCGATATCTAGAAAATTTTGTTCATGAGGAAATAAAATTAGAATCTCGTCCAAACCACATTTGGGTCTCCTATCTTTAGATAAAGATCATTTTAATGTATTTTAAAATGTACTGTTGACAGGTGTTAATGAGGGAAATGAGAGTGATGAAGAATTATAGAGAAAATAAGTTTAAAGATTAAAAAATGATGAAGTTGTTTACTAGATAGATGAATAATGGAAAAGAGGGGCAATTATAATCAGGGTCTTTGTATTCAGCCAGAGAAATCTGAATGTGATTTTCAATCTTAGACATAAGAACATTACTATTATTTCAAATGTATTTTTACTAAATTATATTTCCGTATTATGAAATCAGAATATGAAATTATATTGGGAAATCAAACTGATGTCATTATGAATTTGATAATAATAAAACTCTTATTGTAGGGTAATGAAGTGATTTTTTTTGGAAATTAATTTTTTAAAGTTTGTGAAGAATAATCATAACATGATTATTACACAAATTGTATTATATCATTTTGTGCTATAAAAAGAACATGCATTTTTTTGAGCACATTGTTGTATGAGTGTAACTGAATATCCAACTCATTTAATTCTATACAAAAGTATTGTTTTCTAGTGTATTTTTGGGGTATCATATTGATTCCATTCAATACTAATGATGTATATATTCATGTTGAATAGTGAACTTTGTAAATTCATGTGTTCGATTTCATTGTGACTTTCCTTTTTTTCAATATGGTAATAACTCATTAATAGGAAGAAAATAATATTTCAAAATAAGGGAAACATAAATGGAATATATATCACTAATTCACCCCCTCCCACTCTTTGTGATACATTGATTCTGTTGGGAATTCACAATTGGAATCAGTAGGTGGTTACCATCATTTAAACATTTATGACGTTTTGATTAATAATATTGGGATAGATAATTTCATTTGTGTGAACAATAAGAGGATTCTATACTTCAATTAAAATAACTATCATCTCGGAATGTATATAATTATTCATTAACATATTTTATTGGGTATGATGTTCTTCAAGCTATAATTAAAAGATTTCCTCTTATTGATGATTAAGTTACTCTTACATCTGGTTAAAAGATGAATGTTGAGAATGATGAAATAGAGAATAATTATTTACTCTCAAAACATTCTCAAAGAAATATTTTAGGAGTGAAGGGTTCTTCCCATATGAAAGGTATCTAGGATATGTTGACATACATTTATGAAGGAAATAAACAATTGAATAAGAAAATTTTAAAAATATGTTGCGTGAAGTATGAAGATCTCAATATGGGTAAATATAAAGTCGATGGTGACTTATTTACCATGGTAGAGGTCAATTTTCATCACTATTAGATGCCTTGGTAAATATTTATAATACTCTATAGTTGTAAATAAGATCTTCAAAACTCTTCATAAAAAGTTATATGGAAATATTTATTTTGTGGAAAGGAGGGATCCTAAAACATTACTATGATATAATGTTCATAGAACACTCATTAAATATGAGATTGTAAGGGAAAATTTATGAAAGCAAATAAAATAACGTTCATATAGAATTTTCTTTTAAGGATACCATGATGGAGAAGTCAATGAATATATTCATTGAAGAAAATACTAGTCAATCTGATTTTGAATATTAGATGTGTATAAATCCACATGAACTTTTATCATTGATTTCAAAAAAATTCAAGAAGGTTATAGGTAAATAGAAAGGCAAACATACTGTGAAATTCTTTCATTACTAATCCATTAGAAACATTGTGGATAATTATCCTTCGTGAAATAAAACTACGGATAATGAGGAAGGTGATAGAAGGAATAAATGATCATTGACGAAATAGGGTGATAATGATTAATATTTTTCCAAAGGTAAAGATTAAAAATTAATCAAATCCAAAATAAGAATTATATTTTTATAATATGATGAAGATGAAGACAGTGGAGATGAATAAAAAAAATATTTTGAGATAGATAAGAATAAATTAAAATAGTTAATAATGAAGAGTTTATATGTAATAGTTATTAAAAAGAAGAAAATAAATTAGCATTATATCTTGTAGAATAATTTAAATAATATATGATAAATATTTGGAGCCTTTAGAAATAAAATAGGAAGATAAAAATTGGAAATTCTTCAAAAATATCAATAATGGTTTCCTGATGAGAATGTAAATATATTAGGAGAGATTGTCGATTTGATGAAATATCCTGAGAAGGAAAATAATAATAATGAACTTGTATATGTCATGTTTAATGAAAAAACATATTAGTTATAACATGTTAATAAAATTTATAAAGAGAACAAAGGGTTACATGCTTTAATAATTCTACCTCTGAAGTCAGGGAATACTCTATAAATGAAAAAAATAAGAAGGATAAGAAGAAATTTAAATTATTTATGATAATTGGAATTATGGGAATGTTATATATGTGGCCAAGAACAACAATGTGAGAGAAAATAAGTGTTTCTTAAAAATATGAATCTGAACAATTTTCTAAAAAATTTGAATCTGAAAAATATATTATCATTTTTGGTTATGTTATTTATAAAAAGTCAAACGAGCCATCAAAGAAGATTTTTGTGGGCAATATAATGGTTGAAGTTCAAAAAAATCAGATAAGAAATATAAGGTTACTGAGAATATAGTTCACAACCTCGATTGGTATAGATGTTTCAATGGAAAATATTCATTATCTGGATTGTGATGGTATTATAGTGGATTTGGAAATAAAATGAATAATTTTCATGATAATAAAAAATATTACTATAACTCCACAAACTATATAAGGAAATTATTTTCAGGGAGTTAATCCCCTACATAGAAGTTGTTTGAAATATTTTTATAATGAAACCTGTGAAGGATACTGTAAAAATTCAATATAGGTTCCAACCCATGGAAAATATTTCTAAAATATTTGAACAACCTAGATACCTTAAAAATGGTTATATTGTTTACTCCAACACAACAAAAGATTAATAAGAAATCTTTGTTGCAGGAAGTTAATAATGATAAAGAGAAATAAGATGATCTTATTGTATAATTTACTCTCAACAAAACAAAAGGATAATTAAAAAAGATTATAGATAGCATATATTATTATCATATAATATGATATTTAATTTTATTAAATAATATAAATAAATTCGGAGAAGAAACATTCACATTTCTAAAATAAGAAACCCTAAAAATCAACGATATTGGATCATACATCAATTGGGATGGATATATGAAATCAAAAAATTATGTTTATGAGATATAATAAAACATACTATATTTATCAAAACTGTGTGATGGAAGAAATAATTTTTTTTTTAAAATATGGTTTTATTGTTAATATGAAAAATATGGAAAGATAGTCACAAGAGGCCAACTCACAAAAGGAAACTTAATCCAGGTTTGTGAAATATAAAACTATTTTTTCTTGTGAATGGTATAACAAACTGATTTATGGAATAAAATGTTGGGCCTTAGGTGTCAATAAAACATGAGAAATTTATTAGAGAGAGAAACTATACATGGAATTCCAAATATCTAAATAATATTAAATTGTTTCTAGATATTTTTTAATAAAGGAATTATTACTAATTTTGTGTATAGTAAAGTTGACATTTTTTCAAATTGACCCCTAGAACTTATTTAGTCTGATATATGTGGACCCATGAACAATCAATCAGCTCATGGAGATAATCTATCAAACCCTTTCTTTGATGAATTTAGTTTCATTATATTTTTTATATATATGAATCATAAGTTAGATGCGATGGGAATTTTAAATGTTTCATGAAGAAATTCAAGAATGAATATTAGTATTCAGTGAGTAAGTTGAGAAATATAATTTGTGGTGAATAAAAAAATGTGGAATTTGAACATTACCATGACAATCAGGAAATTTTATGAGATCAATACACCAAACACTTCTATAAAAATGGTGTGATAGAGAGAATATAAGAATAGTGTAAATGGGGAGAACAATGATACTTGACCATTATACCTCTTATTACTTTTGAAGGCAATCCACAAGAACATATATATATATATATATTCAAAACCAATGATTATATTAAAAAATTTAGATATCACTCTATATGAATTATTTTATAGAAAAAATCCATATTTGAAACACATAAGAGTTACTGGGAGTATATGAATTGAATTGAAAAATGGTGGAATCCTTTTAATATTTGACAAGAGAGGTGAAAATTGAATTTTTTGTTACTATTCTATAAATAGAAGAGTATATAGATTATTAAAAATGATTCAAGACCAATATCTTAATTTTTATATGTGAATTATTTTGAAAAAAATTATGAAGATAAAAAACTAAAGAAGTTAAAAAAGATGAACCAAGTGAAAGGATTTTTGATTCGTATTCTCATAAGGATAAAGACAGTAGTATTCCAACTCATGAAGAAGAATCAAACTCATCTATTTCTATTACTGAGGATGAATCACTAATATATCATCCTAGGTTAAGTAATAATGTGGAATATCAGAACATTAAAGGTGGTCAACATCAAACATTTCAAACCAGAATAACATTATAAGTTATTAAACACACATCTTTTTATTCCGATTTTTATCCAAAAGATATGAATGTTTTTTTGAGAAACCATAATAGGTCAAGGAAATGAATAAAGAGATTTATTGGATTGAAAGTATTGGTATATTGGAAACAGTACATAATCTAGATAAAAAACTCTTATTGGTACAAAATGGGTTCCTCATAAGAAGATATATTAATATGGTGAAGTGATAATGAACAATTAGTGATTATTATGAAAAGGCTAGTTACAGATTTATGGCATTTATTTTGATGAAATGTTTTCTCCAGGGACAAGGATAGAAATTACAAGAATCATTATGGTTATTTTTGTGCAATGGAATTAAAAAATTTATATGGATATGAAATCATTATTTTTGAATGGTGATATTGACGAGGAAGACTAAATTGAAAAAAAATTGGATTTGTTATATGAATAGATTAATGTTGTATGTGATGATTGGAGAAAACATTGTACATGATAAAAAATACACATGTAAATGGTATTCCAAATTAGATACTTTCATAAGGAAGGTGAGTTTAATGAAAATAATAGATTATAGAACTCAATATGTTAATGAAAGTACTCATTTTATCATTATACTAATTATATATGTTTATGACTTTATCATTGTTGTGAATGAGAAAATAAAATGTGATCAATTTTTTAATGAGATGAAAAAGTTATTTTAGAATTCTATGATGTGTGAAATCGAATATATTTTCAGTTTATAAAAATAAAATAAATGGTACAATTTTTTCTTTCCCATGAAATTTATGATAAGTAACTTTATAGGATGTTAATCATGGAAAATTACAAACAAGTTTCCACACTGATTTCAATGAGAACTAAGTTTTAAAATGATTTGGTAGGTAATTAATTTTATTAGAAAGAGTTTCCAAAGATGATAGATTGTTTTGGGAATTATACTACCTCAAGTAATGACATTTTCTATGTTTCCACCATATTTGAAAAAATTTAGAGTTCCCAAAAAGAATCAATTTTATTGGATAGAAAAATAATTATCATATATATCAAAGGTAAATCAAATATTATAATTTTGTATGATAGCATAGAAAATAGGGATATGTTTTGGTATTAACATATTGATTGTGTAGGAAGTGATGATGATAAAAGATCCACATCTACTGGAATATACATTTTGGAAAATATTTGTGTTCGGTGGAAGAAAAATAATCAAAATTTAGTGACACCTGGTACAGATGATGTATAGTATGTTTCTACCACTCAAGTGGAAGGTCAATTAATTTGGATGAAAAATCAATTATATGTTTTAATTTTTCAAGTGAATCAACCATTTTTCTTGGGTTCCAATAATCAATGTTACATCAACCTGACTATAAATCCGGTACGACATTCTCATTTAAAAAATACTAATGTCAAATAAAATTTTAAAAAATTTCAAGTGTAGAAGAATGGATTAACATTTTAGTGTGTTCCTATATTAGAACAAGTTGTTGGAATTTTCACAAAAATCTTTACCAGATGAATTGTTTCATAAACTGATGTTGAACATGGGAGTCCAATCTCCATATCATCACGGTTTAGGTATTTCCACCTCTCTTATCTATTCATTGGATAGTGTTGTGAAGGGGGTGAATTATTTCAAAAATCTATCCATTTGTATGTGTTGATCATTTTAAAGATGCTTGTAAAAATGAGGAGTTGTGGGTAGGATAGAATCATAGCATGTAAATGTTAGAAATGTTTTATTAGTTTTTTATATAGTTTATAGGAAACATTTATTAATAGAAATTTTTTTAAAGGTGACGAAAAATGTGAGGGAATGTTAAAGATGTTTTATAATCCCTTAATTTGGAAATTATGGTTTCGGTATCGATGAACCTTTTTTCCTACTCTATGTTAGCTCACATAGGCTAAGAGATGTTGATAAATAATCTATAGCATTGATTTAAGAATTATAGTGACTTATGAATCTAGATTGACAATAAAATACAAAGGGGGGATTTTTGGGTTCAAGTTTGAGGGAGAAGGTATTTAGATGCTAAATGACATTGTTTGAATAGAATTTTATTTTTTTGTTAAAAGAATTAAATTTTCTAAACTTTTCATTTTTTGGTGATCTAACAAACCATCATATTCAGGATTTCAAACTCATAATTCATATAAAATTACCTCATACTGTGAAGATATCTTTTGGAGGAAGATGCTCATCAGATTTACATTGGGTCTAGAATGAGGTTATGATCATAATGAGGAAGTGAAATAGAGACTTAATGGATATAATGCAAACATAATGATTATTTTATGATATTGGAGTTATAATAACTCATATTTATTTTATAGAACATGTCATGATGTAATTATAAAGGACTGGAGGATAAAAGATAATTCCAATCATATTGACATTTGGTTAGAAACATGGGTAGTTACAAAATGTTCTATTATAAGTGAGAAGATGAGGAAAATGATATTAAACATATTTATTGTCATGAGGATTTCATTATATAATTATATTTTTTGGAAATCAAAAATATTCTTGAATACAAATATTTTAGATCTCTTCTCATCAGTGTGGGATCACGGGAAGTAGAAAATGTTTTTTGGTTGGGAAGGTTGATCAAAATGTAAAGATATTATGATGTTGACTTTAAGTCTGGATAATAATACCAAATATTAAAATCTCCAAATGTAGAAGTTATGTGCTATGAGTTTATTCTATTTTAATCAGAAAAGGAAATAATGTTTTGAAGTCGATGATACCTTAACGGGTCCATCAGACATGGGGTGCCACTGATTATCAGAGTCATACTGACACTGACCATCAGATGAAAATTGGAGGGAAAATTATATTGTTGGGAACATTATTTTCCTTAAAAAGTTATGAAAGCTAAAGAAAAGATTTGATTTAATTTCTGTTGTATCAAATTTAATCAGACTATAATCAACATTAATTATTAGAGTGAAGAAGATACTGATTCATTTTATATAGGATTAAATCGATAACATCATTGGACTCAAGTACATCGAATTGGAAAAAATGAAAAGAACAATTACCTGAAACCTATAAATGTGTTATCAATGTGTTAATTTAAGTGATTGAAGGAGTTGGAATAATGGAATTCATAAGATCAATTTGGTGCTGATAAACATAATAACAAAGATATTTTCTTAATAGTAATGAATAAATCGGAATATGTCAATTTTTAGGAAGATCATACAGTGAATATTATTGTTTTTCACATGTTTTCTTGTTTATTTTTCAATTGGTGAAATGTTTTCTGGTGTAGAGAAACTGAATGAAGAATCTATAGATGAACATATGTCTTAATATAAACTAGTAAATTAGAATATAGATTCATAATTACAAGGATATTTTTAACAAAATTATGATGTGAGAATAATTTGTGAAAATATTTGAGTAATTCGAATAGAAGTTTAGAAGTGTTGAAGAATATAAGATGCACAGTAAATTCAATGAGAATTTAGGGTTCTGGAAATGTCCATTAAGAGAGAAATAATTTCAAAATCTCACCCAAACTGTATTTCTGTGTCTCATAAATAGAGGAATTTTTTTTACATTTCATCCACTTTTAATATTTATGGGATTTAATCAATGAATGAGTATCACAGAATAATTCTTGAGAGAATAGTCTAATATTAGCATTCACAAGGTTGTTTTCCAAAAACAATATCAAATGAGAAAAGACAGGATCATAATCTTGTTTTTGAGATTTATAATGAGAAATAAGACTTCGACTTACAGAATTAGAAAAAAGAACTTCATTATTGTCTCAACCATATTCTAAAAAAAGTATATTTCCGTATTGGGAAATCAGACAAGAGAATTAGTTGGGAAATTTAACTTAATTTTATTATATATTCCAAAATATGTTCTTTCTTATTACTGGTTAAGGAAGTAAATATTATTTTGAAAATAATATATGTGAAAGACGATCAAGAATTACAATAACACGTTTTTTAATAAATTTTATTACACCATTTTCTCTACTAGAAGTACTTAAACTGTTGCATTAAATATAGTGCAATAAGAGTGTAAGAGAATACAATACTCATTGTATTCCACGCAAATGAATATTTTCTATTGTTTTTTGGGGTATATAGTTGATTTTATACCATACAAGGGACGTAGAATCTCTTGTTGAGTAGTGAACTATATAAATTCATCCATTCATATGAATGTGTATTTGGTTTCATTTTCGTCAAGGTAATAACTCATTAACAGGAGGAAGATATTTTTTCAAAAGAAATGATATTTAAAATAAATAGATATCATTGATTCACCCCCTCCCCTCTGTTAGTGTTACATTGACACTGTAACAACTCGATATTTTATAAGATATATTCATTTTAATTTCATTAATATCTTTTGTTGTACGCTACACCAAGATTATCGTGCGCTATATGCAACACCGTATTAGCTTGCAGTAACGCAACACTAATCTTGGATCGTGTTACACACAATTTCATGTTTTTTTTTATAGTAGTTATTCTACAAAAAATTGAGTATATATATATATATTAAATGTATTTTTTTATACGAAACAACAAAGGAGTTGTGCACTACACACAACACTGACTTTTCTTGCATTACACGCAATCGCGACCTTCCTCGATAGCATGTGTTGTACGCAATACCAGGTTTTACTAAACAAAGATATATAATTATAATATTATTATGAACTAGCCTTTATGAATATTATTAGCTAAATTTTGAATTTCATAACATTATTATTCTTCTTACACATTTTCTAGAACATTGTATATGAAGAAAATAAATTTTTCGGGTAAAATAAGTATTTTTAAAAAAATGCAGTTTCATAGCCTTTTGATGGAGCACCCACATTAAATCTAGTTTTTGACTTGTTTATAAGTTCAATTTTAAAAAATAAAATTCTTCTTTGGAATCAGGATATAAAAATTTACTTTGGATAAATTTTTCATATTATTCGGATAACTTTCATTTTTTAATGAATAGTAAAAACACGCTATATTTTCATTAAAAACAACATTTTTCATCGCAATAAGTTATATGGTTGGATTATCTTTTTAATTGGTTTTAAAGTATAATAATAATATATTTTTACCATTTAATCCAATTTTGTTCATTGGAATTAATTTCACTTAGAAATTGAATATAAACAAGTATCAAACTTTTGATAGTTTTTGTTTCTTAAAAACAAGCTATATGTTTTGATAACGGGAATTAATTTTACAATTAATTAATTCCACTTATATGTTTTTAAATTGGAAAAATAGACATCATTTTTGAATTTGGAATATCAAATAATGCTTGGGCTGAATTTTTGGTATTTTTCTGAAAAACATCAATTTTTGATGAATAGTGAAACCACTTAGTGGTAGTTAAAAAAATGATTTTTTCATTTAAATAAAATTTTACCACTTATATGAATTGAATTTCGAAAATCTGAGAGAAACGGTTCATATCAAGGACTAAAATGTGGTTCAATGAGATGAAAATAATTTTTGGTGAATAGTAACTTTTTACATTTATTTACCACGGTTAAAATTAAATAGGGTAATTAAGGGTACAAATGATATTAATATTACCCTAAAACATGTCCTAATTCTATTGGATAAGTATAATTTGACGAAAAACAACCTTAGGAATAAAATATGACCATTTAGGTCCACCTGGATTAGATTAGGACATTTATTTTTAATTTATTTAAAGAAGGGTTAAAATAGTTATAATCAAAGTTTAATAACTAATTAATTTTTAATATAGGTCTATACATAGAATAAATTCTTCTACAAATATTCATTATAAATATAAAAAGATTTCATACATAATGGTATTTTATTTATAATTTTTTGACATTAAATAATTTAATTTATTTATGACACAATGAAGATGCAGTAATTATCTCATTAATGAAATATTGACATAATTGATCTTATAAATACTTAAATAAATGTAATTTGAGACTTTTTATGAATTAAACTAATTTTATAGGTTAATATGACATCTTATTAATGATTTAATTAACTTTTTCAAACTAATCATTCTGTTATGATTTTCACAAAAATCAATTGCTAAATAGTGTCAAAATTGACATATAATAGTTTTTAAAACAAATATTATATTATTAATTGTTATTTTTGTCCCAAAAATCTAAGTTTTGTACAAATGACTTAGATAAGGTTATATATATTAATAATAATCAACTTGGGGTTCGTTGTTCTTGTTATAGTAAGTTTATTAACCTTATAGTGTAAGAAAACAAGAAGACACGGTAAATGTAAAGTTATTTAACTTAAAGTTAAATAAAAATGATAAGGTTAAAATAGAAACCTAAACTTGTCTAAATTCTATTGGATTAGAGGATTTCTACCCATCCCCACCTTATCTTCTAAATAAATAGATTTTGAGCTATTAAAAACATAATATGGCTTTATAATAAAATAATTGTTTTAGTTTTTCCAAAGGTGCCCCTCTCTACCCTTATAAAAGGGAACCCCTTACCTATTCTATCCACACCATTTTGAGAATTTATGCTCGGACAACCCCTGAAAATTTCTTTTCTCCACTTCAATAGAAACATCCTAGAGGTTCTTGTCTTTTTAAAAGACCATCTTTAGTGCCCTAAGATGTGGTTAAGAAGAGGCGCTTCAAAGAAGCGGTAATGTCCGTTACCGATTATTTCAACTTTATTTCTTCTTCTATATATTCTTCTATAGTTGTTTCATTATGAAGTAATAACATAAGTATCACTCATATAATTATATGTTATTATATGTATTAAACAACCCTTTTCACCATCTATCCATCCTATGGAAAATGAAATCACCGCGCGTGCGTATGTACGGAATACCGTCTCCACGCCGTGGTGTAATCTATTTCCGACCACCACCGTACCTGGATGGGTATAATTGTGTAAATAAATAACTATATATTATTATTTTAATGTGATATTTATTATGAAATATTATGCGTACACTTCAATAGAATTCCACGATCATGGGAATGATATCATCGCTCGTGCGTAAGTACGGACTACCGTCTCCATGACGCGATGAGATTAATTCTCCATGTTAACCATTCATGAATGATTATAAAGTATATATAATTAATAATAATGAAATATATGACATAATAATGATACTGTATTTATGTATATATATATATTTATGTCATTTACTTAATTCCATTCAATTCAATAAGGAAACGAAAACAGCGTTCATGCGTACGTACGGCCTACCGTCTCCCTGAATGGTGTATTTCATTCCAATTATAGATATATCATATATATATGTATATGATGAATATATGTTATATATAAATCCTGTTTTACATTCTAGAATTATTTAAATCAGTATAAAATTAATAATATCAAGAACAACAAGTCGAAACATGTACGATAAATGAAACGATTTTACCCAAAATGATGCTTTAACATGGAATTTACAAAAGAACGGGTAATATAAAGTCATAAGTGAACTATATATGATATCATAATAATTAATATGATTATGATTATATAATAAGTCAATTACATTATTTAAATCATTATACAGGAGGTTTGGATACGTACAAAACATATCAGACCTAAGGTAAGGGATAATTTTTCAAATCTCATTTTTATCTGAGATTGCTTATTCATAAGTATTTACTAGGGTTATTTCTATCATCCATGCCCATGTTTTATAAAATTATTTTCTTGTGTGTTCAAAGTCCTTTTACCCATTTTTTACTTTTACTACATGGTATTTATAGAATCTTTCTTTTACGAGGTACTTTTTGACTTTTCCAGCAAAAGTATGAGATGATTGTTTTTTTAACTTATACGGCATGACTGGATTTTTACAGTTTTATAAAGCCTTATTTTCATGAAGCTTCTTCCAGAAGATTTCATGACTATTTTCAACAAACTCTATTTATTTTAAAATTGCATGAAGTTTTTTGAAAAGAAATTGACTTTGAATAAGAAAGGATATTTTCCTCAAGAATTCATTTCAAGTGTTTTATCAAAACCATTTTTCCATCTAAGATGACATTATTTCATATGTGCATGCTTCAAGTATAATGACTATATTATTAACATGGTTTCACTTTTCTTATTATGAAATGATATCCATTTCTTTTATATGGATTACGTGATGATGGGATGATATTTATGAAACCCATTTTATTTTTTGGGTTATTATGAATGATGTATGATTATTTTATGGCACAAGTAAGAATGATTTCATTATGAGATGGGTAGGACCTATATATCCCTCCAATGGATTGGGTAAATATTTATATCTCATGAGATATACATGGATGGAATAGTAATTTAATCTGGTTTAGTGAAACAGGACATGAATGAGGATTGAACTCGATTCAGAAAGGGAATTTTTCCACTAAGATGGTCTTGGCAGCAATGTCTTGGCTACTATGGAAATCATAACAAGTTCTGAATGGTTTCCACAATTACATGATTTATTCCCATGCTATTTTATCAAGATTTATTTTCCTTTATGATATATATTCCTTACGTACTTCCAAGATTTATTTCCTTGCTCATGATTTTGATGTTTAGATTTAATTTTCAAGCTTTTCCATTAAAATGTTTATAGATTGTTTTTTGTTCTCTATGCTTACCCTTACTGTGCATTTGATCTCAACCTTTTTATGTTTTCTTTTCCACAGGATATAAAGAAAAGTTTTAGGTAAGAAAACAAAAGGGGAAGATCTTTATGGGAGAAGATGAAGATCTTTCACTGCAATTAGAAGATTACGTTCGATGTTTCCAAAGACACTAAACTATTACGGTCCTTGTGTGTTTGTTTTTGTTATGTAATACGTATTCCGCAAAAGTAATGTAATGTCCATGTACGTAAAGCTTTGGGTCTCTACATTAGGTATCAGATGAAAGGTTTAGTTAACCTTTGGAAACTAGAATGCGAAAACTATAGTGAGATCCCTATAGATATTTCTAGGGTATCTCTAGGGATATCCCTAAGGATAAGTATAAATATAGGTTATAGTCCTAGAATTGTGCTAAAGACATAAGAATTAAACCTAAGATGTTAGATATTGAAGGTACTCCCCCTTTATTATGTTGTTTTCCTAGAATGATTTTTGCCTCTCACACTATTCTTTTTGGGTTTTAGAAAATGGTTGGAAACAGGAAGATTCATGATAATGGGGATATGATGGACAATGGAATGATATTCTTCATGAGAAACCAAATGAAACGGGATTTGGAAGTACGAACATAGTTATTATTCCTAATCAGAAATCTCATAATAAGATCAATAATCTCAACTTTGGTAAGTTTCCTGACTTAAATAATAAGAGAATGATGGAGTTTCATGATAATCATATAGGAAAGAAAGTTCAATTTCCCTCATTTAAATCATGTGGGAAGAGGCATTGGGGAGATTGTTTTAGAGGAACTGGAAGATCCTTTGGGTGTGGAAAAGAAGGACACAAAGCCAGTAAGTGAAAAGGAAAAGGTTCAGTTAACACCATGGACAAGGATAATGGTATTTCTATGACATCAACAGTGATTAGATGTTTTAAATGTGG
This sequence comes from Viscum album, assembly GCA_963277665.1. NCBI lineage: Eukaryota > Viridiplantae > Streptophyta > Magnoliopsida > Santalales > Viscaceae > Viscum > Viscum album. Next base: position 1,801,342,892 of record OY728138.1, read on the forward strand.
AATGTATGGAAATTATGAAAACCAATGCCATAAGGGATAATCTCATGAAGAGAATCAGAATGGTCATATGAGTAGTATTTATGTGGATGATGATGAAGAGACTACAAATGAAATATGAGATGAAACAAATGATGAAGTTCAGTCAGTGGTTTAAGAAGTTAGTGGAATGATTGTATGTTTATAAAGAATAATGTATAGTACTATGGAATAAAGAATAATCTAAGGATTGTTACACTATTGTTTTTCCTAAAGTATTTGAATGTATATGTTGAATGGTACTGATAACCATGAATGGTTATTCAAATTTTTTTTGAAGGTAGATGATATGTGCATAATGAAAGGATAAAGAGATATTTAGTTGTTTTATAGTATTCATGAGCTCATTATTGATATAAGGACAAAGTGATATCATGGTTTGAGTATATAGAATTTTTAGGATCTTTGTATGTGGAAAGTGTTAACTTTTAACTGCATTCATGTTTTCACTATGGTTCAATGGGTATTCATTTTTCTAAGAGAATACATGATTAAGGCCTTCAAATGTTTGGAATGAGACCAACAAGACATATCTTATGATATATGGGGATCAATGATGGTATTAACATGCTTGTTATATGAACTCTCTGGTAATCGTTTTCAATAGAATATGAGATTGGACAGCAGTAATTTGGATAATCCTAAAGATTGGTATGGATTATGTTGGACATAAGTTAGTATTGTTTAAGGCTAGAACTTTTTCGATATTATTGATGAAATGTTATAATAATGTTTTTTAGAAAAAAAAAAGGACAACCTGCAGGACGGGCGATAACAAATCGCGTCGGACAAGGATATGGGAATCGAACCCACAACCGAAGTGTGACAGGCCTTTATCACCTACCACTAGCCTACAAGAAGTCCCTAGTTATTAGAAACTAGTTTTATTTTATTAAGCGGTATGATAGATGAAGTATAAGTCCATTTTTTGGAATCATATACAATTAATCACATTATCGACAGACTTATGTATATTTGAGAACTATAGCAAACTTTTTTTTGAGGCAGATTGAATGACCTGTCATTCTATCATATGATCTGCTAACACTTCGCGAATGAAAAATTCAACTTCATCTCTTTATGAGATGAAGTGGCAATTTTCCAAGGAACGACCAATGGTGATATTGTACCAAAATCAAGAACGTATTTCTTCTAATTCCAATTTCTTCAACTTTAGGTAAATGATCTTGAATACAAAAAAATGTTGTCCTAGTGTACTTATATCCGATGAATCAGAAGGTGCCTTAGATAATCACAAATTTTTGGCTTTGTGATTGTTGGCTTTTTCATAGCCATGGTCTCTACCACTCTCCATCAGAACCTGATGTTTAGATTTCTCTTCCATATCCATATTTTCACCTATGTTTTCCTATATGGAAACCCAATGATGAGTTACTTTGGGTAATAATTACATTTCATACTTTGGTTTTTAAAATTAATATTTATTATACCTTTTTATGATCTGGGTTTCTATGAATAGAAAATGATTTATAACCCTGAATAATTTTGAGTGCGAAATTCATTTTTACGGGGGTAGAATGTAACAACCCGAGATTTTATAAGACATATTCGTTTTAATTTATTTCATATCTTCTGTTGACGCAACACCAATATTATCTTGCATTATATGCAACAATGTATTAGCTTGCAGTATACGCAATACTAATCTTGGATCGTGTTACACACAATTTCATGTTTGTTTGATATTAGTTATTCTAAGAAACATTGAGTATATATATATATATATATTCAATGTATTTTGTTATACTCAACATCAAAGGAGTCGTGCACTACACGCAACCCTGACTTGGCTTTCATTACACGCAATCGCGACCTTCCTCGATAGCGTGTGTTGTACGCAATACCAGGTTTTACTAAACAATGATATATTATTATAATATTATTATGAACTCTCCGTAATGAATAGTATTAACTCTATTTTTAATTTTATAACAATAATATTCATCTTACACATTTTCTAGAACATGTTATAAGAACAAAATAAAATTTTCGGGTAAAATAAGTATTTTTAAAAAAATGCAGTTTTCCCCCTTTTGATGTCACACCCACTTTAAATCGGGTTTTTTACGTGTTTATAAGTTAAATTTTACAAAATAAAATACTTCTTTGGAATCAGGATATAAAAATTTACTTCGGATAAATTTTTCATATTATTCTGATAACTTTCATTTTTTAATGAATAATAAAAACACGCTATATTTTCATTAAAAACAACATTTTTCATCCCAATAATTTATATGGTTGGATTATCATTTTAATTGGTTTTAAAGAGTAATTAGAATATATTTTTACCATTTAATCCAATGTTGTTCATTGTAATTAATTTCGCTTTGAAATTGGATATAAACAAGTATCAATCTTTTGATTGTTTTTGTTTCTTAAAAACACGCTATTTATTTTGATAGCAGGAATTAATTTTCAAATTAATTAATTCCAATTATATGTTTTGAATTTGGAAAAATAGACATCAATTTTGAATTCTTAATATCAAATAATTATTAAGCTGAATTTTTGGTATTTTTCTGAAAAACTTCAATTTTCAATGAATAGTGAAACCACTTAGTGGTAGTTAAAAAAACTGAATTTTCCATTTAAATAAAATTTTACCACTTCTTTGAATTGAAATTTGAGAATCCGAGAGACCGGGTTAATATAGAGGACTAAAATGTGGTTCAATGAGATGAAAATAATTTTTGGTCAATAATAACTCATTAATTTTATTTCCCACGGTTAAAAGTAAATAGGGTAATTAAGCGAACAAATGATATTAATATTTCCCTAACACATGTCCTAATTCTATTGGATAAATATAATTTGACTAAAAAAATCCTTCTGATTAAAATATGACCATTTAGGTCCACATGGATTAGATTAGGATATTTATTATTAATTTATTTAAAGAAGGGTTAAAATAGTTAAAATCAATGTTTAATAACTAATTCATTTTTAATATAGGGATATACATAAGATAAATTCGACTATAAATATTAATTATAAATCTAAAAATATTTCCTACTTAATGTTTTTTTATTTATAATTTTTATACATTATATAATTTAATTTATTTATGACACAATGATGATGCAGTAATTATCTCATTAGTGAAATATTGATATAATTGATGTTATAAATACTCAAATAAATGTAATTTGATACTTTTAATGAATTCCAATAATTTTATAGGTTAATATGACATGTTACTATTGATTTAATATTCTTTTTTTGAAGTAATCATTCAGTTATAATTTTCACAAAAATCAATTACCAAATAGTGTCAAAATTGACATAAAATAGTTTTTAAAACAAATATTATATTATTAATAGTTATTTTATTCCTAAAAATATAAGGTTTGGGAAAATGACTTATATACGGTTATATATATTAATAATAAACAACTTGGGGTCCGTTTGTCTTGTTATAGTAAGTTAATTAACCATATAGTGTAAGAAAACAAGAAGACACGGTAAAAGTATACTTATATAACTTAAAGTTAAATCTAAATGATAAGGTTAAAATAGAAACATAACTTCTCTAAATTCTATTGGAATAGAGTATTTCAACCCATCCCCACCTTAGTTTCTAAATATCTCAATTTGGAGCTATTAAAAACAGAATATGCCTTTATAATAAAATAATATTTTTAGTTTTTCCAAAGGCGCCCCTGTCCTCCTTTATAAAAGGGCACCCCTTACCTATTCTCTTCACACTATTTTGAGCCTTGATGCTCGGCCAACCCCGGACAATTTCTCTTCTCAACTTCCCTAGAAACATCCTAGAGGTTCTGGTATTCTTAAAAGACCATCATTAGTGCTCTAAGAAGAGGTTAAGAAGAGGCGCTTCAAAGAAGAGGTAATGTCCGTTACCGATTCATTCAACTTTATTTCTTCTTCTACTTCTTATTCTTTAGTTTTATCATTATTAAGTAATAAAATAAGTATCACTCATATACTGATATGTTATTATAAGTATGAACCAACCCTTTTTCGCCATCTATCCATCCTATGGAAAACGAAATCACCGCGCGTGCGTACGTACCGAATACCGTCTCCACGCTGTGGTGTAATCTGTTTCTGACCACCACCTTACTTGGATGGGTATAATGGTGTAAATAGAAAACTATATATGATTATTGTAAAGTTATATTGATTATAAAATACTATAAATACACTTCAATACAATTCCACGATCATGGGAATGATTTCATTGCTCGTGCGTACGTACGGACTACCGTCTCCACGACGCGATGAGATTCATACTCCATGTTAACCATTCATGAATGATTATAAAGTATATATAATGAATAATAATAAAATATATGACATAAAAATGATACTGGATTTATGTATATATATATGTATGTCATCTACTTAATTCCATTCAATTCAATAAGGAAACGAAAACAGCGTGCATGCGTACGTACGGCCTACTGTCTCCATGAACGGTGTATTTCATTCCATTTATCGATCTATCATATATATATATGTATACGATGAATATATTTTATATATAAATCATTTTTTACATTCTAGAATTATTTAAATCATTATATAATTAATAATATTAAGAACTACAAGTCGAAACACATACGATAAATGAAACGATTTTACCCAAAATGATGATTTAACATGGAATTTACAAAACAACGGGTAATATAAAGTCATAAGTGAACCATATAAGATATCATAATAATGAATATGATTCTTTAATAAGTCAATGACATTATTTAAATCATTATATAGTATTTTTGGATACGTACGAAGCATATCAGTCCTAAGGTAAGGGATAATTTTGCAATTCTCATTTTTATACAAGATTTCATATTCGTAAGTATTTACTGGGGTTATTTCTATCATCCATGTCCATGTTTTATAAAAGTATTTTCATGTATGTTTAAAGTACTTTTTACCCATTTTACTTTTACTACATGGTATGTATGGAATCTATCTTTTATGAGGTACTTTTTGACTATTCTGGCAAAAGTACGAGAAGAAAGTTTTTTTTAACTTATATAACATGAAAGGATTTTTACGGTTTTATAAAGCTATATTTTCCTCAAACTTCCTCCAAAAGATTTCATGACTATTTTCAAAAAACTCTCTTTCTTCTAAAATTGCATGACGTCTTGTGAAAAGATGTTTACTTTGATGAAGAAAGGATATTTTCCTCAAGAATTCATTTCAAGTGTTTTATAAAAACCATTTTTCCATCTAAGATGACATTATTTCATATGTGTATGTTTCAAGTATAATGTCTATATGATTTACATTGTTTAAATTTTCATATTAGGAAATGTTATCCATTTCTTTTATATGGATTATGTGATTATGGGATGATGTTTATAAAACCCATTTCATTTGTTGGGTTATTATGAATGATGTATGTTTATTTTGTGGCACAAGTAAGAATGATTTCATTATGACATGGGTGGGACCTATATCTCCCTCCAATTAATTGGGTAAAGATTTATATCTCATGATATAGACATGTCTGGAATGGTATGTTAATCTGGTTCAGTGATAAAGGACTGGAACGAGGAGTGAACACGATTCAGAAAGGGACTTTGTCCACTAAGATGGTCTTGGCAGCAATGCCTTGGAAACTATGGAAATCATAACAAGTGTTGAATGGTAGCCAGAATTACATGATTTATTCCTATTATATTTTATCAAGATTGATGTTCCTTTATGATATATTCGATACGTACTTCCAGGATTTATGTCCTTGCTCAAGATTTTGATGTTAGGATTTTATTTTCAAGCTTTTGCATTCAAATGTTTATGGATTGTTTTATGTTCTCTATGCTTACCCTTACTGAGCATTTGAGCTAACCCTTTTTATGTTTTATTTTCCCTAGGATATAAAGATAGGTTTTAGGTAAGAAAACAAAAGGGGAAGATCATTATGGGAGAAGTTGAATATCATTCACTATAATTAGATGATTACATTCCAAGTTTCCAATGACACTAAACTATTACGGTGCTTGTGTATCTGTTTTTTTATGTACTAAGTATTCCGCAAAATTAATGTAATGTCCATGTATGTCATGCTTTGGGTCTCTACATACCCCACTAGGAAATCATATCAATATGGATTGATTATAGATATTCAAAAATTAATATTGGATCTAGTTTGGCTTATACGTCTCTTCCTTTTCAAATATCAAATTAAGGGTAAACAATATTATGTTTTTAATGGACAAAAAATGTTCATTAACCACAACATGATAGTGATATCAGTGATTGTAAATTTTATTTATTCTTTATATAACATTTTCAAATTATATGATTAAAAGTTAGTGTTTTTTCAGAAAAAATGTGTGAGAAAACAGAAATTTTCCAATGGAATTAGACACCATGAAATTGATGATATCCTCTACTCTCAAATAATTGAGGTACATAACATTAGTCCACTTAGATATGAAATTTTTTAAATGTAGGATGAAATTAAACTATAAAATAATTTTTGGGGATACTGACCCATAAAATTTATTCAATACACATAAATGGAAAATGTAATTTGGAAATGCACATGACTTTTAGGGGTATATAATACCTCAACCCTAGAAGCCTGAAGTTGGTGCCTTACTTTATTATATTTTAATTATTATAGGGAATTAAATTCTGATTGATAGATCTATTTAGTTGTTTTAGAAAACCATGATAAATACATGGAAGTGATTTTACATTACTAACAGACTAACATATTACATAAAAAAATAAAACACACTTTATACTGAAATATCATTCCAATAATTCCTATTTATACCATAGGTAAAGGAAAAAATAAGGGAGAGCTCAAATGTGTAATAAGTTTGAAGTATAGATAAAATTTTAAATAATTAATAATTTGTAATTATAATGGGATTCAAAACATATGGTCGAATAAATAAATATTTATAATCACATGAGCTTAAAACATGACTATCAATATTTTAACTAACAAAAAAATCACATGTAATGAAAATAATAAATTAACGTACAATTATGGACACTAAAGGAACAATGATATATCCTCAATATATTTACAATAATGATCTGTCCTAAAAAATCATAAATTCAATGGTTAGAGCCTCAAATGATTTATGTCAAGATCTATCTTTGATACTATTTAAAACTTCATTGAAACAAAATATAAGTGTTATTCTCCAATTGATTTCTTCCTAGGAGACTATTAATGCATCAAGGGTCAAGGATTAACTAGTCCCCACCCCATTAACAATATCTCTATAATAATACTCACAAATTAAGTATTCTATTTAAAGAAAAAAATACATTCCATTTCAAATATCCATATTTAGTAAAGGAAATAAATATATCAATATTTCTACAATAAATATTTAATATTAAATATATGACACATATGTAAAAAATTTATGTGTATTAATAAAAATTTATATCAATGAATTAAAATGTTGATATTTAAGGGATATTATTTTTCAATGATCACAATAATGTGAATAAAAATCGGGGGTGTTAATGAAAATGTATGATGATTCACAGATGTGAATATAAAAACTATCATTTATCAAAATAATCATAAGCCATCCGTATAGAAAATAAGGATGGTATAAATTAAAAATACACATTTGATTGTAAGAAATAATAAGTATTATTGTATTTGATGAATGTAAATCCTAATAAAATATACTTAATAATGTCTCGAGGAAAATAATGATTAATTATTCCAAAGTGTCTCATTCTAGTTTGAAACAAAAGAATCATAATATCCATAAAGAAATAAAATTATATGAAAAATAAAAGATGATTAGAATAAGTATATTTAGGATATATTAGGTCAGATTAGCATTTCATACAAATTATAATATATCATAGGTGTATTACATAACAAAACGTCTCAAAGAAGGATTCTATTCCAAAATTTTATTATCGCATTAGAAACAATGAAATCATAATCCAAATAAAATATATATCCTAAAATTGGTTTGTAAATACTCATATATTTTTGGATATTAAATAAAAAATAAATTAAGGGGAATTATATTCAAAAAAAATATTGGGTGAATATGACATGTATTTCAAATAAATAATAGTCCAATTGGAAAACCCTTAACTTACACTTACTTTTAGTGGAAGTGACTTTATCCACATATGAAATGATTTTTATAATTTTATTAACATAATATATAACCATACCCATTTTTATAATATCATATAATATTTTATTATAATATATTATGACCACTTGTTTACAAGATTTCGTTATTTTCACTATTTCATGGGTTAATTTCCTTGGTTTTTTAGTGTGTTTGGAATAGAAATTTTCTCATTTTTATATATAATTTCATATAATCATCTCAATATTGTAATCTATTACTTACATATTATATAAATTCATTATATATGTATTTATTTTAATCATTTAATTTTGGAGATATGAGATAAAATGCATTGTTTGTGGAGAGAGTGGGTTGTACATACGAATGAACATTATTTCCATTTTCATGTCATATTAATAGAATGGAGCATACATTTCATATTAATTTCAAATATATAAAATATTTTAATTTAACCCACATTTAATACATTCAATTTATACTATGAAAGAATCCCATTGAATTAAGGAGGCAATAGTCCATTCTTCCAAAAACGATGTTATCATATACCAAAAAATAGAAAACACAAAGTTATTTGTTATATAAAGAATTAAATTTTCACAAATAAATTATAAATATCATATAACTCACATATAAAATATAATTATTTTATTATTATCCCCAAAAAGGGGAAATAGATGAAGGAACGATCTCGGTTTGAGAGGAGCTTGTCCCCTGAACACACGAAAGATCATTGAGTATACCATTTGATGGATATTTGTGAATTATTAGGTCATAAACATAATTTAAATCATATAATTTCATTTATAATATGTATATTTTAATACAATAATGATATATTATTAATTTAAATGGTGTAGAATGAAATAAAAAAGTGATCGTTGAATAAAGTTTCCTCGTTTTCAGGTAACTCCATTTGGTTCTTGTCAAACTACAACTTTGGATGGATTTTCCCTCCAAATTTATGTTTATAGGCTGATGGGGAGGATTTTCGGATGTTATTTTTCTAGGGTTTGGATGAGACAAAGGGTTTTTAAGTGTGTCTTTGGTGAGGTAGTGAGTGGGTTTTAAAGTGGAGGGGGAGAAACATTCCTATACATATAAAAATGTGAACACTATTGGGAGCTATATGTTACCTCATGTGAAAAAATATGGATAAATAAATGATTATAGTGAATTTATGGTTTATTAAAATATTCAACACACAATAATAAGTATATTTTTATAATTTTTTTCCATTACTTATATGGTACCCCACTTTTACCATTTAGGTTTTTACCAAGGTAATTAGTTTTCTACCCTATCTAATTTTAAAATTAAGACTAAATTAAAGTAATATTTATTATAAAAAAATATAACCACTAAATTATTAATATAATTTCTAATTTGAAAATTATAAATATCATTTTTCTCAAAAAATAAATTTTAAAAGTTGAACATATAATGCACAAAACACTACTTTAACCTGAACCATGCTAAAAATGTTTTAACTATTCAGGGGTTAACATGTTCATTATAAATGATAAATTGTTCTAGTAATATAAGATATTTTTTATTTATTAATGTTTATATATAATTTGGAATATTATTTTATTATTTGTAAATTTTAAATATTTTATGAAAATATAATTTTTTATCAAATAATCTTTATGTCAATTTTGAGAGTATTTAATTAATTTAAATTAAAAAATATAACTTAAATGATTAAATTAAGAAATATTAAATTAAAATCTATGTAATATTATATATTCATTAATAAATTATTGAAAAACATAATTCATTCAATTTTCATCAGTTTGGAGGTTTTTGTATCATTTATATTATTTAATTATAAAGAAAATAATCAATGTGTTGGTGATTCAAAAGCATTATAAGTAAATTTTTCATAAATAGAAATTAATGATAAATTATTGTGATAAAAAAATAATTTATATTTCAATAGAATGTCTATAACCAGAAGTATGATGTTTTTCTATTTCACAAGGGTTTAAAAATTTGAAAGGTAAGGAAGGTTCCTTTTTTTCATTACATAACAAATTTTATCAGTCACATTCCAAGAATAGTATCTATTTAACACATAAAATTTTATCAAAGAGAATATATTGTCAAATAATGGGGTGAAACAGGCTTTTGGATAACTATCTAGTTCATTTTCGCCATACAATTAAAGGGTTACCAATAAGTAATTTGTTTTCCTAATCGTTAAAATTAAAAATAATACTATTCACTAATATTTTTTTATAAATATATTTGATATTATTAAACTAAAAAAATAATACTAATTACAACAATGTATATCTATTTTTCCAAGTCAAATTAAAATAATTTGAAGAATTAAATTTAATGATAAATCATCACACAATGCGAGAAATAACTTTTTTAATATGAAAATGTTCAAAAGGTAATTAATTTTTAATATATAAATTAAATTAAAACATTATTCAAATTACCTCAATTGGATGAGTATATGTATAAGATATATATTGTGACTTTATAACCCATTTGAAATATAATTATACATCAATAATTATTTAAAAAAGAAGACAGTTTTAAACTAAAATGTATTTTTTCTCGACATTCGTCATGAATTGAATTAACTTTGGAAAATATGAAGAAATCCTTATATCCAATATTTCATATTATTAATTGAAAAAAGATTTTTATTTTGAAAAAAAATTATAAAATTGTAAAAATGAAATTTTAAATTTTTTTCCCACAAAAGGAAGAAAAACATTCTTTAAATATTTACAACATTTTATATGTAAGATGAGATTTGTTCTGATTATATGTCCATTAAATATTATGGATGATTGTAAAAACAATATTTTGTATATAATACAAGAATAAAAAAATCATAAAGTTTATATATGTTAAGTACACTTCTATTCTTGGTCATGTGAGTCTTATACGTCGTCGATGGAATTTTTTCTGACATGTAACACAATCTAAATCAGTTCTATGTGCAATGAAAGACAACTATAAAATTAAAATTATTATAAAAGGAATATATTGTAATTTATTGGTGTTTTACATTCTCGTAAACATAAATTAATTCCTTCCTTTATACTCAAACCTAATATTGGTAACTGAGGGACATATATTTTATAATTCCAGGGTAGAAAACCCCAAATCATAAATAGGGTTAATAACACATCTTATAAATAAGAGGTAGAGGAAAATTTATATGTCACTACAAAAAAGTCATTCAAATTGGATAGAAACGGTGAAAACATTGGAACAGAAGAGATAAAATATAATTTTTATTGTTAGATGTAGAGTGATAGAGAACATGTTGAGTTAAAAGATTATGACCAGAAATCCATCAACCAATTTTTTAAAATAGTCATTGATATAATAAATAATGAAAATAAAGGGACAACATTTTTATTTAAAGACCATTATTACAATATTTAATGAATTATTTCACACTCTATTAATATAAGTAAACACTGGTTTATATTTTATAAACGACATCTTATCCTTTGGTTGACCATTAAACTATTTCAACGTCATTTCACAGTATGAGTTACATTATGTGGTGAAGTAATAAATTATCTCATAGAACCACAAAAAAATATCCATTAAAAACATTCAGAAATGGATATATTTTCCAAATGATTATGATCCAAAATATTTATAAAGAAGGTTTCTAAATTTCCAAAATGATCATTTAATAATTTAAAAAATTTGAAGTTGGTCAAAGTCATAACGTACAAAATATGTGAATACCTTCAACATGTATTCTCTTGAAACATGGTAATAATTTTAATTACCAAAAATAATTGTTGGAAAAATGTATACTTCCTAATTACATAATTAAAACACATGTTATTTTATAAAATCCTTCCATAAAAAAGCATTCTATACTACATTAATAATTAATTAAACAATGTTTTCTACAAATCATTAATAATTTCCATGGAAGTGTTTTATATCTAATCTACTTTATCCATATCAATTACCCTTTTATCAAAAAACTATTCTCTCCCCATCAAAAAAATGTTTAGGGTAATATTTCCCTCTATATTGTGTATTTAAAAAGATAAAATTTCTACTGAATCAATTATCATAGAACCATTAAATATAGTCATTCAAATACATAATTAAAAGTACTATAGTACAATACTTAAATATTTAATAATTCTCATTACCAATACCATACTCAAATGAATTAATTCATGAATAATGAAATAATTATATTAATCATTCTCCTATATATAAGGTATTACAAAAAACATGAACATGATCCATTAGCCTCATTGGGGGTATATTACTTTCACACCTGAGAAATTACTTTTTTAGTTCCATGTATCCTTATTATTGATGATTTTATTATGGTGACCATTTCATTTTTCATTTAATAGAATGAAGGACTTAATTTCTCTCTAAACATTTAATAAACTCTCATTCACTTTAAAAAAGTACCTAGGTGTTTCTTCAATAGATTATCAAATATGGTAAAATATGTGATTATTTTATTCCATTTATCCATAATTTTTTCTAATATATTGTTCTTCTATTTCTACAATTTTATTACATAAGACTTAAGGAATTCATTTCATGTATTCTTATCACATGAAATTATGCCCTAATAATAATATAATTGTTGGGAGATTCTATAACATCAAAATATTTCCTTCAAACGAGAAAATAAATATTCATATTTACTATTTGGATCAAGTACATTGGTGATGTTTAGATTTCATCTACCTAGTGCCATTTCAAAATAAATACATATACTATATTAGATCATATAATTTATAATACTAAAACTATTGAAATACATTATATAAATTAAATATTTTGTTCATAACTAATATCAAAATTAGAAAAATTGTTTCTTTGGGTTGTTATTTTATACTTATCCTCAAATTTAATTATATGGTTATGTTTCATAATCTATGATTTCCTAAATATTGTTTCCAATGTATCTAAAAAATATCAATTGATGCAAACTATAAAGTCATAATACCAGAATCATAGAGTTGATGCCTTAATTTATAACATTGTAATGATTATATGGACTAATATCCAGAAGTACCTATCGGTATAACTATTTTGGAATACCATATTATTTAAATGGAAACAATTTTGGATTAGGAATTAAAAAACATAATACATAACAAAATCAAATGATAGTATCACTGAATATCATTCCAAAAATTCATCTCCAATACTTGTGGAAAAGAAATATAATAAGGGTTAACTCAAATACAAATTATGATTGAAGTTTAGTAGAATATTTCATGACTTAATTATGAATTATCAATATGTTATGAATAAAAGATGACCAAATTATGCCATATAAATAATCACATGAGTTTAAAACCGTAACATGGATGTTATAACAAATCAAATAATCACATGGAATAATAATAATGACATAATTAATAATTTTGGATGTATTCACTATCAACAAATATCAGTAATATTATTACTGTCAAGAACTATCCCCAAGAAATTTTATGTTTGTTGTTGGAAACCCATATGGTTTGGGTCTAGATCTATCCTCATAAGAATTGTATACACCATAGAAAAATATTCAATGGGTTTTTCACCATGTTATTTCATCCCATGAAACTATTGAATCATTGAGGTTCAAGCATTAAGAAGTGTGAAACATGTATAGTGTATGTCCAAAATATTCTTCATATATTGAAGAATCAATTTAAATCATAAAAAATATGACTTATCAAATATCAATATTAATTAAATAATACAAATTTATCAATTTTTCTATAACAAATCATATAAAATTAAAAGTAGGAAACATATGTAAAAATGATATATGGGTTAAGAGATATTCATGTACATGATAAATACTGCGGATATATAGTATAAATTAATGTTCAATGATCATTGGAATTTGAATAACTCACGGTAAATTTAATGAATCTAGAAAATGATCCAAGGAAGAGAATATCAATACTATCCACAGTCGAAATAATCATAATTCATCTAGAGTGAGAACAAGGATGGTATAAATAAAAAATATAACTATTTATGGTTATATAAAAACAATTTTTCCTGATTTTTATGAATGGAAATACCATTAAAACATCATTAAAAATATTGTTGATGAAAACAATCTTTAAATATTCCAAAGTTTCTTACACCACTTTAAAATCATTGAATCATACACCCCATATAGGAATAATATTCAATGAAACACATAATATAAAAATAATATTTATATTCATTTCATAACTTTTCAATGGATAATTATATAACCCTTATATAATAATACTGGGGTATAACATAACAAAATGTCTCTAAGAAGGAACATTATTTTAAAAATTAGGTTAGCACTTTTGTAACCACTTCTGTATCATTGAAACCATAAACCCCATGAAATATAGATCGAAAAAATGGATTTATTAATCCCATTATATTTATGTATAATAAAAATTAAATACATTCATGGACATTATATAAAACAAAAATAAAAAATAAATCTTGAATATGGAATGTATATCACAGATATTAATGTGGGATGAGAAAACGGTTTACCTTACACTTCTTTTTGGTGAAACGCTATTTTACCTCTAGTTTAATGGTTTTATGAATTTTATTAACGTAAATAGAAAATTTAGGATATTTATAATACCATATATTATCTTATTATAATATTTTATTACCCTTTTAATAATCATTCATTATTTTCACTATTTTCAGTGTTAATTTCCTAGTATATTTAGCACATTTTGAGTTTCTTCCAAATTTAATTGATCATTATTTAGTAATATATAGAATGTAAAAAATGATTTAAATTATATATAGATATTAAATATATATTTATTTAATGTATAACATACTGGTTTTAGTTAGGAAATGGAATACACAATTCATGGAGATGATAAGACATATGTACGCATGAAAACTGTTTCTTTTTTCTTTTCATATTAAAAGAAATAAATGTGAATGAAATATATATATATATATATATATATATATTTATAATATTTCTAGTATCATATTAAATTAATTATCATCACTTATTTTAATGAAAACCATCCTAATAAATTCTATTTAGATTATAAGAGAATCACATCGCATTGAGCAGGCAGTACTCTACACATCCAAAAAATGATGATATTGAATTCGATGAAAGTGAAAGAAAAGAATATATATGTTATATAAAAAATTAAATAATCATAAATAAGTTATAAAAAATTGATATATATATATATATAATAAGTAAACTATAATTCCATCATTATTTTCAGCTATGAAAGGTATGAATGGATATAAGAACTACATCATTTTGTGAGGTTGTAGTCCACCATACAAATGAATAATGATGATGTATCCCATTTTATGGAATTTTGTGAAGGTGTAGGTCATACCTATAAGATATATACATATTAGTATATTTTGGATACAAATATTATTATATAATCTTGATATAAGAATAATTTAATATATGTGTAAAGAAATGAAAAAAGTGATTATTGAAGACCACTGCCTCTTTTTCAGTCATCTTCTTTTTCTTCTATAAACATATATCCATAGTCTCTCCTTTGATACTCCAACCAGACCAAGAATTGGTAATTCATAAACGAGTCATGAAGGATATAACAAACAAACCTTTTCTCCACATTGGATCAAGAACAGGGTATGAGGGATCAAAAACTATTAATTCATAGAGAGCCATCGAACCAACCTATCCATCTACAAGGATTTATATAAAATGTGAGGATTCTTGTATGAGTGTAGTGATGATGAGAGATTCTTTGGTCATGGTTGGAATGTGAAAATTTTATTTTTATTAGGCTATATATAGAGACCAAGGCTATAAATACATGGAATACAATCTTGGATATTATAAACACCACATAAAAGGAATCAGTGGTGCAAATGTCATTTATCTCATGGAAAGAAAAAATGAAATAAAATCCCCTTACCTTGTTTCTTGACTCTCCTTGTATACATTCAAACCACCTATATAGTAAATATATATTGATTGAAAATCTTTTACAGAATAATATTCTTATATCTAAACCCTTATATGGTTTTATTACGATAATATATTACCCACTTGCTAACCATCATATGTTAAGGTTTCACACCGTGTAATATTCTATATGTTTTTCATATGTGTCCAAATTTGTTATAATGTTGGAATTTATACTTATATCAGGATTACATAATGTAATAGATGATATAAATATAATTTATTAAAAATTTAATTCTATATAAATAATCTAGATAATATATAAGTATGAAATAGAATACACCATTCATGGAAATGGTATCTCGTACGTATGCATGAATGATATTTCCATATAATTAACGTATTGAGAGAATAAAAGTAAAATAAATATATGTATATATATGTATGTAATTATTATATTATATTTATTATTTCATATATATCAAATATATTCACTAAATCCATCTTTTATATATTCTATGTATTGTGTGAATGAATAACAATGCTTTGAAGGAGTGGTAGTCCACACTTCCTCAAACAAAATTATCGTATTAAAACCAAATGAAATATAAAAAGATATGTTTTGTAAAATTAATACAGAAGATAAAATAAATAATAATTATTTTATATAAAAAACACACACACACATATATATATATATATAGTGACATTAATAATGTAAACTATGAGTGGCAGTAAGGGAAACTGGACAATCATTGTTTAGCTACGTGGTAGTTCTTTGTACACCTAATAAGTATGTGTAGTTACCCATTAGATAGAGGTGGGTGTAATTGGTTGTCAAAAAATTAGAATAAAAAATCATATTATATTGAGTTTAATATTTTTTAAAAAAATGTATTGGGTAAATGGTGTTGATGGGGAGGAGAATGAAAATAAAAGGAAGGTCATAAGAGAAGACATTACCTCTTAATTGGGTAACTCCTTGTGTTTTTTTCAAATGGATTATATGGATTTCCATTCAACCAAGGAATGACTTCAAACAGAATTTAGGTATTATGGGAAGAGTATTTGGTATATTTTTTACAATCTTAATAGGTTTTATAGGTGTGAAGATGTAGGAGATTTGGTGTCCGATTATAGTGAAAGAAAAATGACTCGGAATTTTTTAAAACAAGTTAGGTATACACATGTTCATAGATATAAATGTCATACAAACACAAAATAATTAATGAAAAGAAGGTTTATATATGAAATATAGCTACAAAATATGTTTTTTACTTGTTTATAGGTCATTTGGGATCATTATATTAATGTTTGGAAACTAATTAATCTTAATTTGTCCTAAATTGCTATGATTAATTTTAATGAATTTTCCTAATTATTTTGGACAAAATTAATTTTTTTTAAATAGACGCTAAATATAATGAAGACTAAAATGTTTTAAATCAGTTTTTGATGTTTTTTTCATAGAAGCAGAAAAATTAAGATTATTTCTAATCTCGAAGATGAGAAGAAATTATGGGTCTCCAATGTACAATGATGATCAAAATATTTTAAAGGTTTTATATTAATTACAAAGTTAAATTTATTCTAATGGTGTAAAAAGAATAAATAGATTAAAAATTTATCTCATGTGACCCTAAAAAAATTTTATAACATAATTTTACATTAATATTTATTTAATAAATATGCAGTTTTTAACAAAAGAACAATTTTTTTACTATTAATCAAAATTGAAGTTTCCCAGAAAAATTCTAAAAAATCACCCTAAGATAATTTAGACATTATAAATTAAAAAAAAAGGTTATTTTTCAAATGAAACTTCTAAATATCTCTAAAATAAATATAATTGTTAAAATCCGTTTTTTCTAGAAAACTATGTTTCTAAAAATAAAAAGACATTACCCAAAATCATATTATCCTTTACCAATATGTTTTGTCTATATAAAATTGTTATAAATAACATATTAAAATTATTTATTAGTGTTCATATAACTATGTTTAATATATACATTATAATTATTTCAGTTAAATAATTATAACAATAAAATTATGTTTCGTAGAAACATATTTGTTTTGTGTAACGTATGCCAAGTCGGTGTAGTTGGTAGTGGAAGCCCACTCATTATTACTGGGAGAACAAGACATGTCAGCATCTCATGAAGTGAATGAGAATTCAATTCAATGTGAAGGGAATTCTTGACCTAATTTTAAATATAAATATATATATATATATATATATAAGAACTATTTCCAGTGTCATGTGAAATGAAAAATACCAAATCTCTTAATTAATTAGAAAAAAATTAATAAAATAATAAGGTTTTATATTCTACCACCTCAACATTAATTTGGGTTATCAATGGTTCAAAACTTGTATGTTCATTCATATAAACCCACAACATTAAATGAATACAAAAACATCCCTTAAAAGGGAAATATGGAACCATAAATGTTACCTAATGTAACATATAATTAGGTTTACACATAGAAGAACGTAGGTTAGATACTCAAATAAAGGACATGAATGAAAAATCTAACTATCATGTTTTAAATGATAGTGATAGAGAAAAAGTATAGGATAAAGTTATCATATAGAAAGCCATAAATCTGGGATGAACTAACAAACCATCTGATTAATCAGAAACCGATGTAATAGATAAATTCTTTTGTTTCAAGATTGTTTTTCCTAATGTAAAAGTATTTTCATGAATTGATGTAACACCCCATGATTTTATATTACATTATTTCTTCAAAGTAATTCAATGAATAGCACTACACGCAACACCGAGATCAAGCATATCATGATTTACCTAACTAGCCATTCAAAAGCGGTTATGAATAGTATTAACTGAATTTTGACATTTATATAATCCTTCAAATTTTAGAATCCATATTATGTGTTTGTTAGACATAATGTAAGAACAAATACATTTTTTTCAGACAAAAGAAGTATTTCTCAAAAATGCAATTTTAACGCATTTTAATGGCAAAGCCTTTTCAATTCAATTATTTGAAACTTATAAATATTATATTTGACAAAATAAACTTCTTCTTTAAAATTGAGATGTAAGAATTTAGTTTCTATAAAGTTTTGGTGTTTTTTCTGATATCTTTCGTATTTGGGTGGATAGTGAAAAATAATATATTTTAACTGAAAACAACTTTTTTAGTCAAAATAATGTATAGTGTTAAATTATAAATTTTAAATGTTTGGAATTATAATTATATTATAATTTTACCATTTAATCCAGTGATGGTCATTGGATATAAATTCACACTGAAATTGGACATAAACAAGTGTCAATCTTTTGATAGTTAATCTTTCTTAAAAACACGCTTTTTGTTTTGACAATGGGAATTAATTTTAAATTAATAAATGCAACTTCTATGTTTTGAATTTTTGAAAATATAAATAATTTTAGGATTTGGAATATCGAAATTATCCAAGGGTAAATTTTTGGTATTTTTCTGAAAAATTTTAATTTTTGATGAATAGTGAAAAACACTTAGTTACAGTTTAAAACCAAAATTTTATTTAAATAATTATTTATTTTTGTTAAATTTATTTTAGGTCAAAATAGATACATAATACCTATATATGTTCAATTTATTTCACTGGAGTTAGTATATAATAATTTTAGATATATAAATATTTTATTGAACTTTTCACCGTCTTTTACCCACCTACTATGAGAATTTGGAAATTCACATAAAACATAATTTTACCGCTTTTATGAGTGGAATTTCGAAAATCCGAGAGACACGATTAATATGAAGGAGTAAAATATGGTTCAATAAGATGAAAATAATTTTTGGTGAATAGTAACTTTTTACTTTTATTTACCACGGTTAAAAGTAGATAGAGTAATTAAGGGGAAAATGATATTATTATTACCCTAATACATGTTATAATTCTAATGGATATGTGTAATTCGACTAAAAAGAACCTTAGGAATAAAATATTACCCTTTAGGTCAACTTGGATTAGATTAGGACATTTATTATTATTTAATTTAAAGAAGAGTTAAAAGTGTTAAATTCAATGTTTATTAACTAAAACATTTTTAATATTGGGTTATACAAAAGATAAATTCGACTATAAATATTCATTATAAATATAAAAATATTTCCTACATCATGGTATATTATTTATAAATTTTAGACATTAAATAGTTAAATATATTTACGTCACAATGATGATGCAGTAATTACCTTATTAATGAAAGAATCAAATAAATGGTATTATAAATTTTAAAATAAATATAATATTAAATTTTTTATGACATCCACGAATTTCCTAGGTGACTATGACATTTTAGGGCCTATTAAATGTATAATGTTCGAAGTAATGAAGTTCTTATGACTTTAACAAAAACAAAATATCCAATAGTGTCAAAATTGACATAAATTATTATTTAATGAAAATATTATATGATTAATTGACAATCTATTCATAAAAATATAATATTCAGTCAAGTTACTTATATCAAGATAGATGAATCATTTATGGAACACTTGGGGGACTCATGGAAGTTTATAGTAAGTTTATTAACCATGTAATATAAAAATACAGAGAGACATGGTAAATGTCTAACTAATTAACTAAGGGTTAAAACTACAAGATAAGGTTAATAGTGTGACCCAAACCTGTCTAAAACCTATTTACTGAGTGGATTTAGATTCATCCTCACCATATAATTTTTATAATCCACTTTTGAGAGATTATATACCAATTATGAATTTATTATAAATTAATACTTTATGTTTTTCCTAAACAGACCCTCATCCCCCTTATAAAAGGACACATCTTCTAACCATTTCCTCACACCTATCAAGTCTCTTGGCTCGTCAAACCTCTACCCACATAAGATTCCTATATCAATATCCTTCTCCTAGAAGCCTTACCTTAGGTAGAAGGAACTTCAAGAGTCCTGTTTGGTTTAATCCAAAAGGAGTTACCCAAATTAAAGGTAACGATTTCTCTTAGCTTCTTTTCTTTTATTTTAATTCTCCAACCCCTAAACAATTATTATTATTTTCTTTTGTAAAAAAACCATTATCCTCAATACACTAGGATATTTTTATGATAAGTATTATAACTACACTTATACACACCTCCATCTAATGGGTGAAGAACCTAATGTTTCTGTTGATGACAACCAAAAGCCTCATAAAACGATGATTGTTCAATTATCTTCTACCGCCACTCATGGTGGAAATTATGATGGAAATATAATTAAATATGTTATTAATGATATTTATTATATATATAAGCTTCTTTAATTCCAATTCATAGCATACCATCATTCGTTTCATGTTGTATATATATACGATAATTTCATTTGTGGAAGTGCGGACTACCACCCCCTCAAAGTGATATGAATCGTTCATACCATACATGGAACGTATAAATGAAGGTTTTAATAAAAAATAGTAACACATATAAGATATTATATTATACTGGAATAATAATATACCTATGTATAATTTGGTTTTTATTCCTTTTAAATGAAAAATGAAATGGAAGTAGCGTTCTTGCGTATGTACGAACTACCTTCTCCACGAACACGATGAGATTAATTCCCCATCGTATCCATTCAAGTATAATTATCATTTTATGATTAAAAATAATGTTTATGGACTTGATGTCATTCTGTATATAAATAATATACAACCTATCCATAACAAACATGTCTTATTTAAAAAACATATAAAAGAAAATGAGTAAGTTAACACTCGAAATGACGATAATACTAAAATATTAATAACAAGGAAATATTAAAAGAACATATATGATATCATATATATGTATATGATTATTAAATAATTTAATAAAAATGATTTAACTATTATACAGGATTTTAACCAAGCCTCGACCAAGGAAATGTACAAGTTAAGGGGTTTTCACCTCACTCTTTATTTATGTGAGATTCATGCAATATTGCCACTATTACCTTTTGTTTGGTGTATGTACTGCCCATAATTGTATTCTCTGAGTAATACACTTTGATTTATGTATATTTACATTTTCATTGTATGATAACTCTTTCATGGGTTGTATGTTTCGTAAGTTACCAAATTGGTAAGGGTTTATTTCACAATCTCTTCATTATCCGAGGTTATTTATACGTAATTATCTATTGGTTCCTCTTTATCATACACAACCATGATTATTAAAAATTTATTTCAATACATTCTTACTATTTTATTGAATATGGTTTCAAGACCTTTATACCCTTTTTTGACTTTTTAAAAGAGTTTTATAAAGGAATCTTTCCGTTGTTTTCCAAACAAGGTCTTTTTTAACCTTTTCGACAAAATTAAGGTATGAATGTTGTTTTAACATATACTATGGGTGCAGCTATTTTCAGCCATTATAAAGTCATGAATTATTCCCTTAAAATCTTATATTAATTTTTTCAAAGTAAATGTTTTCTCTATAAATATGTTACTTTTAAATGATTTCAAAAAAAGATATATTTTTCTCTCAAATTGTGTTGATTTCATCTATGTCAACATCCTTTGATAAATTTACACTTGTTTAAAGTTGATTTATTATGATACAAATAATCCATATTGTATTTAAGGTTTTTTTATATGTTTTACTATGGATGAGTTATTTTTTTGCCATTAATGGTTTATGAATAATGTTTTGGCTTTTCATATGCTAGTTTTAATACAAATGTTTTTGTTATATTTCATCCTCTTCTAAAGGTGAATTTGTTGGACTTGTATGTTTCGGGTTGGGGACCAGTAAAAGTAAGCCCTCCGGGTTGGGGTCTGGTTATAGCAGACCCTCCAGGTTGGTGTACGGTTTTTAGAGGCACTCAGGGTTGATGTCCGGTTACAGAGGCTCTCCAGGATGGAGTCCCGTTACAAAGGCTCTCCAGGTTGGGTTTCGGTTACAGTTATCCCTTAGGTCTTGGCACGAGGCCTTGACACATAAATTCATGTTCGGTATTATGATTTACCTTACAATGAAAGTGGTTAGTAATATTTCATGTGATTATTCAACTAGTATAATATGCATGTGAGTAAGTAAATGGTATTATTTTGATTTATATTTTCCATATTATGATTAATTTAATGATGAAAAGGATTTTGTTTTATATTTATTCAATGACTTAAATGTGTATGATTATTTTTGAATGTTTCCTCTGTATTTCTTACCCTTACTGAGCGTTTGAGCTCATCCCTTTCTATGTTTTATTTTTCCCAGGATGTGAAGAATGATATTGTGATTGATATGCAGGGTTAATCCAAGGGAATAACGGCATTCATAAAGGATTATTTATGTGGTTTTCTATGTTATAAAGTGTAATGTGACATTCATGTATGTAATATATTTTCCAAGGTTTCTAAACTGATCGGTCCTTCGGGACATGATTCCTTGTAATCATGTCAATGTATTAAAATAATTCACCGACTCAGGGTAATTGGGTTCGGGGCGTTACAAATGATGTACTCGCATGATTTCAAGAAAAAATAACCCTTTTTTGTTCCTTGATCCATGTCACCACATTCCCAAAAAATGATGGTTAATTTTTTATTCCTAAAGAATTAACAAATCATAAGACCCATGAAAATCCATCTCATATGCCATCAGTTATCATAAACCGCATGATTTATAAAATTTTATATAATATTCTTAACTCTTCCTATGGTAAGACAATACATTGTTCTCACAAACTTCATTTAAAGTTTAACTTAATTATTCCAAAATTAATTAACCATACAACCCTTCCGAAACATGAAAATACAAAACATTCTATTAGATTCATAGAATCAGCTTGATAATGGTCCCCCAAATATCTATGTTTATCCCTTTGTTTCCACATTTCAAACATGTGGATACCATCGTCATATATTATCATGAAACTAGGTAATAACCTAAATTACAAAAAACACTTTCTCAAAACATGAATTATTTCTTTTTCACAATGTTGTTGGATGTAATACATAAATCTAATAAGTTGTAAATATCAAACACAATAACATATAAATAATTTTAAATGAAACAGTTATTTGATCATGGGTAATTAGTGTTATCCAATTTACTTTATACAAATCAATCATCTCTTTAACCAAGCGAAAAAAATTTCTCGACATGTTGATCACATTATGGTCTACATTGCCTTAATAAAAAAAAGAACTCTCTAAGTCTTCATCACCATTAAACATATCCTTTTACATAAATATTGATGAATTATACTAAAAATACTTATATATATTCTAATTCATATAACATAATCTTTTAATTCCAAAACATAAATACTACATTCCTCCAAATTTATTCTTAAACAACTAATCTGTATTCATCAACTTATTCTTTAATTCCACTTTCAGAGAATATGAAATATTAATAGTGTCATAAGGTTCCTCAACCTCAATATAGTAATACTTCATATGATAAATTTAATCAATACTTGAAAAACATCACATACCATTTAAATGTCATTTTCACTCTCTTTGTGTCTAGAAGTATAAATAAAACTCATTCTTCCATCATGATTCTCATTATGTGATTTTCACTTGGTAAATTGATTTAAAAAATTTCCAATCTATCCACATATAAAAAATTAAACAACATGCATATTTCTTATCATTATTTACATTTACTTAAACAAGAATACATATTCTAAAAAACATTTATCCAATGCGGATACAATATAATCATGAAATATTAATTATATGGTGCCTAAATCATGGATCATTTTTCAATAATCCAGGAAAAATTAATTTTATAACAGATTATTATTATCCACCATATATTTAAATCATTCTTGATGGTTAATGAAAATTTTGTGAATTTCCCAGCTGTATCCTGCATGAGTGTCAAAGAATGTTTGTAGCAAGGCTTGATGGCATGTAACATATTACCCCAGGTCAGGCCCAAAACATCTAGTTAGAGTTGTAACCCCTAGGGACATAAGTACCAGATCCGAATCAACTTTTAATTTCTAGAGAGATATGTATATATATATGAAACCACATACTCTATCCTTTAATAAAATTCAATTACATTTTTCAAAATGTTAACACATCATTATATTTATCTTTAGAGACATCCCGATAAATATCCTTAGAAGTATACCCAGGGATCTCTATAACGTTTTCCCATAATAGTTTCCAATGTTTGACTAAACCCTTACTTTGATACCAACTATAATGACCTAGGATTTACATGCATTGAATAAAATCATGGGAATTATATAAACAACACAAAATGAAACAGTGAAAAACACAGAATATATCTCACTAAAATAAAACAGAGATAAAATCCCCTTACCCTTTGTCATGACACTCGTCGTACTCAATGAAACCACCTATATAAAAAATATAAATTTATTATAAATATTTTATAGAAACATATTATTATTTATAATAACATATATGGTTTTATTGTGACATTATATAAACTTATTTTTAACCATATTATGTTAAGGTTTCATTTATAGTAATATTCCCTTCGTTTTTTGTATGTGTCTTAATTTGTAATATTGATGGTCATTTTACTTATATTAGGAAACCAGTATATAAAAAATGATATAAATATAATTTATATACATTATATTTTTATTATAATATTTTATTGAATATATTTTTATGGAACTAAATACACTGTTCAAGGATACGGTAGGTCATACATCCGTAAAAACGTTATTTCCATTTAATTATCGTGTTGAGAGAAAGAATGTAAAAGATATATTTGTATATATATGTATATATGTATATATAATAATAATAGTAGCTTTATTATATCATATATATATATATATATCATATATATTTACTAAATCAATCCTTAATACATTCCACGTAGCATGTGAATAAATCACATCTCTTTGAGGGGTTGTAAGTACACACATCCTCAAACGAAATTATCATATTAACACCAAATAGAAATTAAAAAAATATTTTGTAAAAGGATTAAATATTTATAAATAAATAATAAATTTAATTTATAACATTTATAAATTCAATGACCATCATAATGTACATTATGAGAGGTGGTGAAAAAAATGAACAATATTCATTTCAGTGAGGTGGTAATTCAACGTTAACATAAACTGTATTTTTGTTACCCAATGGATGTAGGTGTGTGTAATTGTATTTAAAACCATTATCATAAAACACTAGTTTATTTATTATACATTTATTTATATGCAAGGATGGAATAAAGAGTGTTGAGGTGTGGAGATGGAAATTAAAAGGAAGGACTTTATAGAAGGCGCTAACTCATAATCAGTTAACTCTTTTGTGTTTATGCAAAAAGACTTCCTTGGAATGCCATCTTCCGAGGGGAATTATTGTAGGAGTAAGGTAGGTATTTTGGAATGTGTATTGGGTAGATTTTCTTCCTACCTAATATGGTTTTGAGGTGTGAGTATGTGGGTGATTTGGTGGCCTTTTATAGGGATAGAAAATGAATCACTTGTAATTTTTATTGGTACACATGTACATACCTAAAAAAAGAAATACCAAACCATACTAAATATTTAATGTAAGTTTTATGGACATAATATGGCCATACAATGGGGGTTTTACAATTTTATAGGTCAATTTGGCTCATATGATTATGGTTATGTCCCCAATAAAGATTATTTTGATATTAATCACTC
Source organism: Viscum album (assembly GCA_963277665.1). NCBI lineage: Eukaryota > Viridiplantae > Streptophyta > Magnoliopsida > Santalales > Viscaceae > Viscum > Viscum album. The sequence goes on from OY728138.1 coordinate 1,801,369,543, forward strand.
TGATTAATTTTATTCACTTTTACTAACCATTATGTTGAAAACAAATTATGACACAATTAGACTCTCTTTTTACACTAATTACAGTGTTTCATGTAATTTTTCAGATATCCAGATCACAGAAGTGGTGAAATTAAGATTATTGTTAATCCCTATGATGGGATGAAATTAGGGGTCTTTAACGTAAAAAATAAGATCAAAAGTTTATTAAGTTTTTATATTAAATTTCAAAGTTAAAATGATTCTAATGTCCTAAATTATATCGATAGACATATAATTTATCTAATGGGACCTTAAAAAAATTTATAATATAAAATATCATTACTAAGTATTTAAATCAAAATTCATTTTTTTCAATAAAAAGTTGTATTTCTCACAATTTATTAAAAATATTTTTTCTTAGAAAAATCACTAAACGTCACCCTATAATGATTTAAAATTTCTAAATTAAGAAAAAGATGTTTATTTTATCAAATTAAAATTATAAATGTTTCTAATATTAATTTTTTTTTCTAAATTAGTTCATTTGATAAAATAATGTTTTTAATCATGAGGGGACTTTACCAAAACCAATATAATTCATTACAAATATTTTTTATGAATATAAAACAATTATAAATAATATTTAAAAATATTTATTTGTATTATTCAACTAGGTTTAACACATAGGTTATAATTATCTCATTTAAATAATTGTAACAATAAAATGGAGTTTTGTATAAACATATGTGTTTCCAGTAACGTATTTCATGTTGGTGATGTGGGTAGTGCAAGCCAAGTTGGAATGGCATGTAGCGCAAGACCAGTTGGTGTTGGGGGAATGAAATGTTGACATATTATTTATATATATATATATATGAACTATTTATAGTGTCATGTGATATGAAATGTATCAAAAAGATTAATCAATTACAAAATATATAATCATAGAATCTCAGGGTGTTATTGTAGAAATAGTGGGAGTGAATGTCTTTTTATAGTTGAGGGGGAGTGGAATTAAAAAAAATATAAAAAGGTAAACTATATAGGGAGGTATTCCAAACATCACATGCCACCTAAATAAAATAAAAATGGATTAACGTGAAAATAGGGTCGAAAAAAACTTCTACCACCAAAAAAATAAGTTAATTTTTAGAATTTTGATCCTTAACATATATGTTTCCCAACTTTCACCACTTTAATTTTCATTAAGGTAACTATTTTTCTAACCTATGTTATTAAAAAATTATTAATAAATTTTAGTGATTCTAATTAGAAATCATTAACACAGAGAATTTTAAATATTATATCTAATTATAATATAAAAATATATAGTTTTTTTGGAAATTAATTTTTTTAAAAAAGTACACGTAACATGAAAAAAACAATACTTTAACTGAAGCATGATAGAATTTTTTTAATATTTATGGGCATATATGTTCATTATAAAATATATAATTTTAATTAAATTGAATTTATTCAATATTAAATACCTTTAAAAATTATTTTTAATAATAGAGGATTTTTAATATATTTTAAATATTTTAAATATATTTCATTTGTTATAAAATATCATTAATATAAATTTTGATAGTATATAATTAATTCAAATTTAAGAATATTAAGACCACAGTAAAATTATGATATATTAATTTCCATGCTATTTAACATTACCTATTAATCTAAAAATCTAGAGAACATAGTAAATCAATAAATTTTTTCCACTTTTAATATTTTTAGTAACATTTATTTTACTTAAATATCAAATAAATTATCAGTAAATCTAAGTTTCTTATTATTATTTTTCAATTGATTAGTATGTAAGTGTAAATTATAAATTATTATGATAACAATTACTGTTTTATCTTAAAAAATTATATGTGTAACTGTAAATATTATGTTTTTTATATCTCATTGATTTATTAATGTTAAAGGAAATTAAGGTTGTTTTTTATTTTTTTCCCTTAATTAATTATATATGTCGCTTTCCTAGAATAGTATCCCAATAACACCTAAATTTTGAAAAAAGAAGGGATATGGTCGAAATATGGACTGATAATTACTTCTGGACACGTCAATAAGTCATTTTCCCTCTTAAAATTAACGTTTAACCACCAAGTAAAATAATTTTCACCTTAATCGATGTAATTATTTTTTATTACTTTCAGTAAGTTTTTTCTTCCAAATATAAATAGATAATGTTACACTACAAATACTATAATAATTCCAAATATTTATATCTTCTTAGAAAAATTCAGTTCACTTAAGTGAAAAATTTAAATTCAAAGCTAATCCCTCAAACATTGGGACAAAACACATTTTTATTATGGAAATATTCAAAAGATCATTAGTTTTTTATATAAAAATCAAATATAAGAATTATTAAAATAAAAAAATGATTAATTTATGTATAATTGATCTAATTTGACATTAAAAACATTCTAAAATATAATTTATAATTTTAAATACTAAAAATGAAAAAAACATTTCCAAAAAAATGTCATATTTGTACTATTCATCAAAAAGGGAAACTTTGAAATACAATACCAAAAATTCTCTTAGATAATTATTATATTATGAATTTATAAATGAAGATTATTTTTCCATATTAAATTTATAAAAATGTATAAAATTAGTTTAAAAATAGGCGAACCATTAAAATACGGGAAAAAATGCCATTAGAAAAATACACAATTTATGTTTAAAAATGGATTTGTTCTATAATTTTCTTTCTAAACCAATTGGATAAATGTAAAAAATTTATTGAATATATAATACAAAAATAAATACATCATAATGTCTCAATATATTATATAAACATCTATGATTTGTCTCTATTGTCTAAAACAGTATCGATGAAAGTCATTCTTACATATAACACAAGATAAATTTGTGCAACATACAATAAAGGTTATCAATAAAATGAAACATATTATAATGAAATATTACTTATTATCATGTGGTATTATTGGTTTTATTTATAACATCGTTATTTATCTAAAAAACATGGTACTTCTTTTTGAACTACATGGAGTCTTATATCAATGTTCTCTTGAAGTATCTGAATAAAATGTTTTGGTGGACGATCATAACTTCAAAATAGTTAGCAACAATTTTATATGATATTATGATAAAATAATATTTATTTATTCCCATTTATTTAATCATAGGAGGAAACCATCAATGTGTCATTTATAGGGGACATTTAGAGAATTTGGTCTATTATAACGAGTCAATATTTCTTCACACTATCAAATATTATAAATATTAGATCAATCAAGTGGATAAATTTATTTGGTTCTATATTATTCAAGAATACACCCATATATATTTAATATCAATACATGAGGTCAGAGGTTTTACCTAATAAGGGGTAATGATACCCTTATTGATCTCTTCTAAATAATTATTGAAATGCGATGAGACCATTCTACAATGTGTAATAAAAATTAATCTATCATATAAGACTATATCTACTAGGGATTTAGTTTTATTGTACATGTTATAGGACTTGGTATTATATTAATTTGGTTTGTTATAAATTTTCAGATATAATTTTTGTTTTATTGTCAAATGTCATATATAATCATAGAATTTAATTAAATTTTTATTCACAATGGAGAAAACTCATTGATTTTGTTAATTACTAACTATGAATCCCCCATGAAATGAAATACATCAATTATTAATAATTGGACTACATATAGTCCTATAATGAATGAATTTTTATTATAACTCAATTTTTTATTTATCATTTTGATAATATGAATGACTCTTATATAGTTCAATTTTTTGATATTTTAATAAAATCGCTAACACTACCAGAATGTGAAATGGGTGTTTGAACTTTATACGGAACCTAGAGTCACTATCAACATATCATTCACTTTTTTGTGTGTAAGTCCCAATTAGGTTAAATACCCTAATATGGGGGGTTGGGGGTTAATTAGTGTATGTTATATTAAAACCACTAACCTTTAAATCTTGCCTCATTAGAAAACAAAACACACAAGTCTGTCTTTATCATAGAAATGTATGAATTGAAACTAAATCATTCACGAGACATTGAAATTTCATTTTGTTCACCCTCACTAGGATTTGTTTAAGGATAACACAACAACAATGTGTCGATGTATTAAATCCACTGAAATCACATTGTTTTTCATAATTATTAGAGTAGACACACAATAACTCTTGGTTTATAACAAATCAAAATTTGATAGCCCACTTATATCTCAACTGATGTGTGTTCAACTATTCTTCATAAAATACTCCATTTATTTCATGAATCAATAAGTCTAACATCCCCATTTAGTTTACCATTATGTTTCTCTTTCATCTAATTGATGAATACTCCTTTACCACAAAACTACTGGGAGACTCCAACCATTCTCTAAACCTTTTAGTGTCTTACAAATAAATTTAATGCCTTTCCCGGAACATTTGAATTTGATTTGAATGAACTTTTTCCTGAAAATTATCTCTTATGTGTAACTGTCTTCTTACACGAAAATCTTCTTTCATGTGTCCAACTCCCTTTAAGTATAATTCATACGTGATACTGAGCATTGGATTTATCTACGGGTTGAACTACTCAATTGACAGGGGGTTCACCTGTTAATTATAAGAATCCCTGACCCTGCATGCAAAACAGTTATGTGTAAGAAAAATAATATTCGATCACAGAAAATCGGATTTGACATCGTATTTTTCATGTACGTATCTTTCCTACAACCTCATATTTCATGCGCATTCCATATCATTCGGGTAATTAATGCCTCTGCAATATTTCAATGTTCTAATACTGAAACATGCCTTTTTTAAGATATTCCACGCCATCTTTTATCTTGTGTGCAACATTCTTTTTTTAAAAAATTTTCCCCGCTTTCTTGATTTTGAGGCCCAAAAATATGACCGACCCTAGAAAATAGGTCCACCTTATATAACTTCTTTTTTTACCACGTCTATATCTTTAATTCCTTTGTTATGGTTATTTTTCAACATAGTTTTCCAATAATATATCTAGAACTCAACCACTCATTATGTAAAACCTATTTTTTAACATACAAAACAAACCCAAAACTGATGTAATGATACCCTCAAGAATTTTTTACCCACATTGGGATGTTCTTTCATAGGGAATAACTCTTTTTCTGATAACTCATTGTGTAACTGAAACATATCAGTGAATGGGTTCTATATGAGGAAACCGTCTAACTTAGGCAATTTAGACACATTTGGATGAAAAAAATAATTTTTTATCATTTTTAAAATGATAGACCATTTTTCAATAATACTAGTTTACATCTGATGAAGGATAATATACATGATATAATTGAAAAATTGATTATATATACATATGGTTCTATAAATATGGAAACATATTTTCACTGTATTGGTAAAAGGATGGTAGTTCATTTTGATATGAGAGTATCAATACCTAATATCCAATATTATTATACTAAGATAATATAGGATGTTTTGGATACATACATAACCCTTTTTAAAAATGACGGAATTGATTGATCAATCAATTGTTGAGTTTTCCAGGATTAACAAATTACATTTTATCTGTGTCCTCATCAATGATTGTTTCAGAAGGTATTATTTGATATTATCAAATTTTTTTGGAGAATATGCATCCAAGGGATATGAAACTCTATTCATTATTAGATTTTTTATGGAAAAAACGTCCTGATGATGTTTGGTTTTTAACCACCATATGAAATAATGAAATCCCAAGAGTCCCCTCAACACTTTGGGAACTCAAGAAGTAGTAACTTTTAGTATTTTCATGTATTTTATGTTTTTACATCAATTCCATGAGGAATAAAATCATTCTATGGAATTTAATCTATGTTACCCTAGAGGCACAGTTTATATGGTCTATCATAATGTTATATTGCCTCGTATTGATGAAAAATAATTCATAATCAACAAGATGATTACTGAGTTAGTAGTATTTAAATAATATATCATCCACATAGCACATTATGGTTTTTAATATGATCGTATTCAAGATATTATATATAGAACATTGATATTTGGTTCTATTCTTCTTCAAATCAAGTAGAATTGCATAGTAGTAGTACACTAATTGGTGTTACCAGATTGTGTTGGACTCGTTATCTTTTATGGACACCATTATCATTGTTTATCTATAATATCCAACCATTAAATAGTATGACCCAATGCCATCCTTTGTGTCAAGGAATAGTTCCATGAGAAGGAGTGGTAAATAGTCCTTTGGAATATGCGTGTTGATGCCCCTAAAATAGTTATTGATTATATTGTTCCTATTATTTTAAATGCTTGGGATTATGTTAAAGTGAAACTCCAGATATTAAATTTCAAATATGTAGTTTTTTTATTATATTATCATCTATAGATTCCACCTTAGATGTATGGGTAAGATGTGTTATCCATAAAACCAATTAATAACCATTATGTTGCTTTGTTAATCTAAAGTGATGGGTATTCGATTTAGGATTCTATATAATCATTTCGAAATACGACCAGCTGAACACATCCTGATATTTCATAAAGAATGAGATTTATTTCATACACATTTCTAGATTCATAGGGTTACTAACAGATGTGGTTTTCTATTTTTCCCGTAAAACCATATTCACTTTATTATGATCAATAATGATGGTAGGAACAAAATCCATTATTACTTGAGGAGAATCCCAAATATCCTCCTAAAATTATTTTCTATCACGTAAGGATTGTAACCTGACAACATATTGATATATAGTTGATGATGTTTAAAAATTATTATTCCCATTAGAATGAAATCCTTAATTCATATGGTTCGATCTATCAGAAGAAAATAATAACATTAAAAAAAGAGATATTGTGACTAACCCCCACACACATCAACATCATAAAGTATTAACATATTTCTATTCAATTAAAGATTGATAGTTCATCTAAATGTGAATCAGACCCACCATGTTGTAAAGAATATCAAGAGTATGATTGAGTCATATAGATCATGGAGTAGCCTTTTTAATTTCATTTGGGGTTATTTAGTAGATAAATACAAAAAAAATTATAGGATGGGTATGGGTTGTTTTATCTCATATTATAAAATAATCCTTGTGACATAATGACTTCCCTTATTAGGAGTTTTCTCCTCGATTTAATTTACAGATAACATAAAGTATTAATTTTTGCCTCTTTTTTTACTAATTATAGCATCATCTTCACATTCATTTATAGAAGAAATAAAAAGATACTAAAATGGAACTATTACATGAATTTATATATACAACATTCATATAAATATATTCATAGAAATTTATTAGTGATAAACTATTAATTTATTGTCTATATTTGAATAACTAATTTTTGTTCCTAGATTTATTTATCTAAATGGCATATTCTTTGAATTTTCATTGCAATGAATTATTTGATTAGTTAGACATATGTCTACTGTAATATTTCCTAAGAACTGAAGGTTCTAGATAATAATAAAATTTCTCCATGTACCATCATCAATTAGATCAATAAAAATGTAAATATTTTCAAAATTTCATGACATGCATAAGCTTATAATCTTTCCAAGTATGGAACTCTCATAATCTTGTAAATTTAATAAAATGACCATCTGGAGTTTTATGGATAATTTTCTTTTATGATATGTCTTTTCTATGAATGAATCATCAAAATACTATAGTAGGATTAAAAGGCTATCAATTAAGGGATTTTAATGCTATGATAATAGGTGTACTAAATCAGGGATTGAGATCATAATTAAGATTATATTTACATTATTCAAGTCATCATATTGTTAGAACTAATCCTGATGCTGATTACTACCAAGTTGATCCTTTTCTTAATGGTTATAGGCTACAGTGAATAACTATGTTGACTAAATACCTTAACTGAAATTAAGGTATATCATTGTGGTCTATGGTATTTGCTAATCTAGTCATCCTACATATAAAAATTAACTACAAAATTTTATATTTTTTGGTTAGTTATCTAGAATAATTTAGTACAAACGAGCCCTGGGTTATTCATGATAGTACATATATTATTATTGTGATCTTCATAATTCCTACCAATATGTTTCATCTAAATATATGGGTTCCTCTAATCTTATGCCTAATCATTTAGGTACACTAAGAAATCTTCTTCTATGACCTCCTTAGACTCTTTGGCCTCTTCCCTGATTAAGGATATGTAACTCTTATTCATAAAAGTTTTCATCATTATTTAATGATATATTCTTTGGATGAAATTAAGCAATCCGTGTTGAAATACTAAATTTGATAAGAATTTCATTTTGTGGGTTGGTTTTCTTTAAATCTATTTGTTGGATAATTCTACTCCGACAAGTGATGAGGGTAAGAAATTATTGACAATTTGGTCCAACGTGAGTACCGATATGGTATACACTTATTTTGAATTCATGATATAATATTTATAAAATCATCTATCTAAGGGATGAAATAATTAGCATGGAATATATGAATTTGATTGATGAGTTTTGTTCATATCTTGTAGATTCCGGAACACTCTATGTATTTTATGTTTCTGATTAATAGATTTTCAATCCATAAAATCAAGAAATTTATATGCTAAATTATTATGGATTTCCATCCAATATCTTTCATATTTTGATAGACTATTAAAAAAAAGGTTAAATTAATTGGTGGTTTATCAGATTTGACAAGTTAAATGTAATCCATCCTCTAGGTGACATAAAAATTTCCTAGATGTTGAGCCCCTAGATATGAATGAATGGATATATGTCTATTGAACAATTTGGAAAGAATTTTTTGGGTTTCCATAACTATGGTTATTTAACTAAGTCCTTCTCAGATGATGATATGAGGAACCTTGTACGTTATTCTTTATTAAAGGAAGGTGACTTATTTAAAAAGTCCATAAAAATTGATGACATTGTTTCTTCTTTTAATCCTAATGAGGGAATTGCCTTTCCTAAAAAAATTTAGGAGGACGTAACACATTACATTGATTGGTTTTAAGAGATTAATATGGAAGTATAAATGTCTTGATCATAAAGGTCAATTTATTCTCCTTACTAAATTTCATCACCAATATTAAGAGCAACAACCGAATCCTAACCATAGAATATAGAATAATAGGATTTTTCCTATTTTTGGCCACTTCAATCTATTAAATTCATTTCGTTGAATATCAAGAGTATGATTTTTTTTCAACACATTATTGAAATTTTCAACACATAAATCTAATAAATTTTCATTAGGATCATACAAATTAAAATAATAGGTTACATTCTTTTACCTTGTAATGAATTCTTATATCCTCTCATTTTCTCAGTCGTTAGTATTTGAGAGATAAATGATTGTTTTATTCTTTTGTGTATAGCTAATTTTATGAAGATACATCCAATACATTTCATCCTAATTGGTGACATACTACACATGCAGATTACTATACAATATGATTTTTCGTATATAAATGGATACAAACAATATCTAATTGATTTCTAACTTTACAATATTTTGGTTTTCCCATGATAGGTATGCATCATGACATGTTCTGTGTGAGATGATGATTTGGATCTTCAATATTAAAAAATATCTAAAATATAGGACCCCTAATATTTTTTGGTGGAAGATTCATGTCACGAACTGCCTCCCCGGGCAATGAACCTTGTCATCTAACCCCATGGGTCTCCTGTAATACATTAGTTTCCTTCCCATCACACCATAGGCTATTACTCTCTAGGGTCACTTATCAAACTAATGACTGCCCCAATAGGAAAACAAATGTTCTTTCAGTGTGTTTTTTCCTCACTCACACACACCCTGGGAAACTTCCCAGAAGGTCACCCATCCTGATTACTAATCCAGGACAAGAATGCTTAATTGTGGAGTTCTAATCAGGTACACTCCTGAAAAGAAAGGTGAACCTCATTGACATGGGTTGTAACATTTATCCTTTTAAGTCACACTTTTCCAGGGGTGTAACAATATCCAACCCTTTAAAGCACAACGCCCTCATTGTGGATCCCAAGCCTCAAACCCAAGCAGTGCCTAAGCACTTCCGGCTGGGTATTGCCTCTGATACCAATTTGTCACGACCCATCCCCCAGGGTCAGTATCGTGACAACACCAAGCCTTCCTTCCATATGAAAGGGGCAGGTGACTAGCACCGAAGGCGTAATTCACTAAAACTTTGAATTAATTAGCTTTATAAAACATAAACACACACAACCAGAGTACATGCAGATGAAAACACTAATTAGAAACTGTATAAAAAGTGTACTGAAAGTGAAGTGGCGGGGGGCACAATACAAGCCCAACTGTAATGTACAAATACAACTGAAAATAGGTACAACTGAAAAAGGGACAAATAGATGAAAGGTGAAAGAAGATATTGGATCATCCTATGAGGTTACTACCTAATGGGTAGGTATAGACAGCCTCCACAACACTCCTCATCCATAAGAATCCTCCGTGTACCGATACGTCATAAGGTCCTCCTCTGGGTACCGTCCAGTCTTGGCGGTCTCAGCCTCCATCAGTACTGTCCGTTGTCTGCATCCAACACAACGAGTTGCGGGAATTTCCCGTGCATGGGTGAGTATAACGATAGTCAGTAAGGACCCCGAGACCCTCAAGGTATCACAAAATCTAACAAGTATAAACCACAAAGTATGATTTCAACGGATAACCATTACATAGGTATATGGCCATACATATACCTAAGTTATCATGTAACCCATCTCAATAATGAGGAAAACACAAAGGTTTTTTACTCAGCTCAATCCAGGATTTTTCTTTATTGATTCCACGAATACTAGAGAACTCCTCCTCTGTCACGTACAATGGGAATTTCATGACACCGAGGCACTTCTCACTAACCTTAGACTGATGAGGTACTTATCCTGTCGAGTACTGCGGGTCTCCTGCCAAACCGGGCACTATGTCTGCTATGGGTCTACCGCCAAACAGGGCACTCACCCTATAGCCTACAGATGTACTCCTCCTGTCGAGTACCATGGGTCTGCTTCCAAAACAAGAACTTTGTCCACCATGGGGATACCACCAAACCGGGCACTCCCCACTGGGCTAGTCGAATCACTCCGAGTCGAATCGGTCAAACAGTTGTTAGGTCTATCAGCTACTAGGGCTCTGCACTCTATATTCTTGTCTCCGAGAGGATCTTCTCCCTGAACTACTTGTCGATACTCCTAGTGTCATGAAGTATTACAAGGAAGTATCTCAATGGACCGCCACGTCATAGGGGTCTCAATGCAACTGACGGCACGTCAATCGGACGCCCGATCTGTGAGTTATTAGCATTTTAGTCTCGGGGGCCCTGTTGGATTCGTGTACAAACCAACCTGTATGTAACTCAACTATTCCCTGAAATACAGTGGGGTATACTCAAAGGAACAGTTATGATCCAAAATACGGGCGTCGTTGACGGTTCGTCAAACGAAGGTCCAGGGCCAAAGATATGGCCCAAGAAGGTAATGGGTCAGTATTGGGCCCGGGTTTGGTCTGACATGGTCGGACCAACTTGGATGAACCCATTCTCAGCCGAACCAGTCTTGGTCGACCCGGTCAGACTAGCTGGTTCTGACCTAACCCATTGGGTGGGTCATCCCGCTATGTTTTGACGAAGACAGCTGGGCCCGACCCAAAGGACGACGAGGGCGGTTCAGCCCGATAGTCGCCACATAGGCAAGTCGGTTACTCGGCTGGGGAGACCAGGCATGTACAACCAGTGACACTGCGGGGGACGTCGCAGGTCGGATTAGGAGGACAATGGCCGGGAGGCCTACGGGCAGGCCACGCGGGGCGCGGGCAGGCCAGATGGGCTCTGGGTAGGGTGTGGAAAGCCGTGGGGGCACCGGGCAGGCTACCTATAGGGGCTAGGCAGGCCGATAAGGGCGCGGGAAACGTGTCATGGCAGCGCACTAGGGCACGGGTAGCGCACTGGGGAAACACGCTAGGGCACCAGAATGGGAGGATCGGGTAGTCCGGCAGCATGCCAGGCTAGATGGACAGCGCGTCGGGGGCCCCCGGGCTGGTCGGGCAGCGCGTCGGGGGACACCGGGCAGGCGGGGCAGCGCGTTGGGTGGGCACCGGGCTAGCCGGGCAGCGGGCCGAGGGGGATCCAGGCTAGCCGGGCAGCGCACCTGGGGGCACCAGTCTGGCTAGGCAGTAGGATGGGTAGCACGCCGGCGAGGCACCCGGGTCGCGGGCAGGGTGCCGGCGAGGAGTGGGCAGCGCGCCAGTGAGGCGAGCCCTGGGAGGCGCGCCAGCGAGGCGCCGCAGCGAGGCACAGCAGCGAGGCATGACAGTGAGGCGTGCCAGCGTGGCAGCGAGGCACGGGAAGCGCGCATGGCGCGGTCTCAGGGATGGGCAGTGCACAGGGTGCGGGCTCGGGCGCGGTAGCCCACCGAGGCGGCATGGCTTTGTTTGCCTTCTTTGTCACCTTCACCTCTTTGTCATGTTGTGTTGCCGCATTGAAGAACACCATAATGAAATTGATGGAGAGTGTCGGGCTGTGTGAGGTTTCCCCGAACTCTCCGCGTTTATGGTGATAACAATTGGATGTTCACAGTCCATAAATATAACATCAAAAAATGAGAAAAAACAAACACAAAATACCCCTCCCTCCCTTTTCATTCGTTGTTGACGATGTCATGGAAAGTGGGCATCGTTCTGTTGTCGTCGAAAAAGAAGAAGTCGAGGATGACGTCGGTGTTCATCATGGATGATGCTTCCCTTTCCTTGTTTTGGTTGAAGAAGGAAGAAGACGTTCGAGGAAGAAGTTGAAGAAAAAATCCAGCGTTCTTTGGGTTCTTCGTTGGGAGAATTTTAATCCTCCCAATCTCTCAAGTTCCACCGAAGGAGAATTACAACAAAATAATAATAGGATGTCTTATTATTTTATTTTTTGCATGCAAATTCAAAAATGAGAATGAAACACTCCCAAATAATTTCACCAACGCGTGTGAATTTATTATGGAGAGTTTCTTTCTCCATTTTTAATTTTAGTGCCAACAATAAAATAATATGACATCTTATTATTATTTTGTTGGCATTCTCTTTGAGTGGAACATGAGAGCTTGGGAGGATTAACATTCTCCCCATGAAGAACGTGAGGAATTCAAAATTTCATCTTCAACTTCTTCCTCGGACGTCCTCTTCCTTCTTCTACTGGAACAAGGAAAGGGAAGTGTCATCTACAAAGAACGTTGACGTCATCCTCGTCTTCTTCTTTTCCAATGACAACGGAACGATGCCCGATTTCTGCGACTTCATCAAAAATGGACAATAAATGAGGTAGGGGGATTTTGTGGTTGGTTTTATTCTCGTTTTATGGCATTCTATTTATGGATTGTTAACATCCAATTGTTATCACCATAAAGGAGGAGAGTTCGGGCCAACCTCAAACGGATCGGCACTCTCCGTTGATGTCTTTGTGTTGTTCTTCAATGCTCCAACACAATATGCCAAAGAGGCTACATCGATGAAGATGGTGAACAAAGGCAGTGCTACCACCGCGGCGCCCCGACGCGCTACCCACGCCCTGCCTGCGCCCTGCCCACAACCATGAAACCTCACCAGCATGCCACCCAGCCTACCCAGCGCCCCCTGGCGCACTGCCCACCCAGCCCGACACCCCCGAGCACGCTTCTTGGTCTGACCGGCGCCATCACGCGGCGTTGCCCGGCCCGCTCAGTTTCCCCTAGCGCGCTGCCTTTCCGGCTCGGCACCTCCCCCCTAGCACGATGTCGGCCTGCCCGGTGCCCCCTGGTGCACTAGTGTGCTGCCTCGGCGTGCTTTCCACACCCTAGCACGCTGCCCGCACCCTCAGCGGCCTTCCTAGCCCCTGTCGGTGGCCTTCTCGGTGCCCCGCGGCCTGCCGCACCTTTCTCGGTCCATCCATGGCCTTCCCGGAGCACAACCGGCCTGCCTGCACCCCGCGCGGCCATCCCGCTGGCTTCCCTTCCACCGACCTCTAGATCGTACCTATGACATCCCCAACGGTGTTGCTGGTAGAATCATCCGGGTCTCCTAGGCCGAGTTACCGAGCCGCCTACATGGCGACTATCGGGCCAATCCTCCCTCACGCTTCGCTGGGTCGGGCCCAGTAGTTTTGGTCAAAACATTGTGGGATGACCCTCCCAATGGGCCGAGTCAGACCCAGCGCGTCTTACCAGGTCGATCCAAACCAGGTCGGCCTAGAATGGGTTGGACCGTGTCAGCCCGACCAGGTCAGAACGGACTCGGTCCCATTACTGACCCATTACTTTCAAGGGCCATATCTTTGGAACCGGACGCCTGTTTTATGAAACGTCAACGGCGCCAGTATTCTTGGAGCATAACCATCACTTTGAGTATACCCCACTGGAGTTGAGGGTATAGTTGAGTTATAGACAGGTTGGTTCATACACGATTCCAACCATGCCCCATGACTAAAATGTAAATAACTCACAGACTCGGCGTATGATTAACGTGAGGTCTATTGCATTAAGACCCCTATGACATGACGGTACTTTGAGAAACTTTCTCATGAGACTTAGTTACACATGGTGTATCAACCAGTATCTCATGGAGAAGATCCTCCAAGAGGTGAGCAGATAGAGTGCGGAGACCTAATAGCTAACAGACCTGATGACTGCTTTACTAATTCGACTCAGAGTGATTAGACTAGCTCAATGGGGAGTGCCCAATTTGGCGGCAGACCCATGGAGGACTGAGCACCTATTTTGGATGCAGACCTGCGGTACTCGAAAAGAAGAGTACCTCTCTATGCTATAGGGGTAGCGCCCGGTTTGGCAGCAGACCCACAGCAGACGGAGTGCCCTGTTTGGAAATAGACCCACAGTACTCAACAGGAGGAGTACCTCAGCCGTATGAGGTTAGTGAGAAGCATCTCGGTGTAACGACATGCCCATTGTACTCTATAGAGGAGGAGTTATTCAGCATCCATGGTTTTGATAATGAAAAATCCTAGTTTGATCTGAGTTAGTGACCTTTGTGTTTTCCTCATGATTGAGATGGGTTATTTGATAACTTAGGTATACGTATGGGAATATACCTAAGTATTTGTTATCTGTTGAAATTGAACTTTTTGGTTTATCCTTATTGGATTTAGTGAGACCTCGAGTGTCTGGGGGTCCCTACTAAGTATCGTTATACTCACCCCTGCACGGGCTATGCCCGCACGTCGTTGTGTTGGATGCAGACAATAGATAGCGGTGATGGAGGCCGAGAGTTCTAGGACTGGACGATACCCGGAGGAGGACCTTATGATGTATAGGTACACGGTGGAGTCTGAAGAACATGCAGTGATGTGGAGGCCATTTGTACCTACCTTTCATGTAGGAACACCATAGGACTATCCCGGAGCTACTTTCACCTTTCAGTTGTTTGTCCCTTTTTCAGTTGTACTTGTTTTTTGTTGTATTTGTACATTATAGTTGGGATTGTATTTTGGCCCCCCTTAATTTCAGTACTCTTGTTATAAAACATTTACATAGTGTTTGATTCCATGTGTACTCTTGTTGTGTGTGCTTCCGTTTTATAAATGCAATGCCTTCCCAGTTTTAGGGAATTACGCCTTTGGTGCTAGTCGTCAGCCTCTGGCCTATGGAAGGCGGTCTTGGGTAGTCACGATATGGACACCGGGGGATGGGTTGTGAAAATTCATATCCTCCTCCATTGTGTATATCTTATTATCATATTATATCATTGTGTTTCACCCCTCTATGGATTCTATTCAAGCAATTATGGAATCCATATAGATGATGATATTACTGGGACCATAACCTAAGATAATCATCCTATATGATTAGATGGAAAATATCCTATGGTAGGATTTGTTGTGTCTATAATTTAAATCTATATTAAGTCATTCAAGGGTATCATATGTAGAATAATGATGATTAATTACCTAACAAATGGAATTAATCAACGTTATTGGTCATCAATTTCTAATAAACCTACATTCCATCCTTTGTGTTAATCAGGTTATTGAAATCGTATCTAGTGGATCAAGTATATATTTTTTGACTAGGGGCATATTATAGATGGAATATATTGGCCTCGTCCATGAATCTACACTCAGTAGGACTACTTATCCTTTGTATTTTAAAATTTATTTACATTAGTTCTTCTAAATAGATTTTATATTGAGATATCATCTCCCCAATGGAGATATGGTCAATATATTTTACTGGTGGATAATATAAATATATGAAATTCCCATTAAATTTTGAAATGGATATAAATGTAGTGGGCATGGGGATTCATAAATGTGATAAGAAATCACAAATTTCCATTTATCGTAGTTATGAAAACATTCTTCTTGTGTTTAAATGTACACAATACCTTGATCATCTACTTAATCATCTTGTCTTTTAATGCAAATGTAATGCTATATTTTATCTCTGGAGATAATACTAATTACATTAATTAATAATAATACAATAATGAGATTCATAACCTCATCTATTTTACATAGTGGACTATCATCTTCACATTTTCCCTTTAGTGAATGATCATGACCCTCCTTGATATATGCCACCTTGGTGGTCCACATTGTATGATGGTCATTATAATATTTCACCGTTTCACCCAAAATATTCCTCATGATGTGGATTATGAGGGTTTAAATTACTATATCTCCAATTATTTATTCCATGAGTTCTTTTAATTAGGGAGATAGATCATAAAATAGGATAAATTACATATTAGTTTCCCATAAAGTTCATTCCATCATTGTGAAATACAATTTTCCTTATGTTGGGGGAGGCAAGATTTCACCCAACCCTCTATGATGGGATTCATGTTCCCCTCCCTAGATTCATAGATCTATTATAGATTTTATGATCATAGGGTGATGGTGGGGTAAACATATCCTTATCTGGAAATACCACGGTTGGTCTTGTAGTGCTTCATAGGTAGAAAAAACTTTGATTTTATTGTCATTTCATTCCACTATTCACGAATGGGAAGGATTTTATTCATATTTTTGGAAAGATATTCCAACTTGATATGGTTTCATTATGGATAATGGTTGTATAATTGTTAGGTGGGGAATTAATTGATCATCTTGTAAGATTGATGTAGATGTATATAAATGGATCACTCCAACTGAGTACTCCATTTATTATTATTATTATAATAGTCATGTTTTTCATGAAATACAACCTAGAAAATTCTGATCCAAGGAATGAGACACGACCTAGATAGATTAAAATAAATGATACCTTCATAATGTGCCATATAAAGTGTTTTTTCTGGTTGAATATACTCCTATATATTCACCCCACACTTGAATGTGCATAACATTTGGGGTTTTGTTTCTATACTCATAACATCATTAATTCAATTGGGGTTGGAGAACTGTATGGTGTGTCCGACAAAAAGGATTCTAATCCACTATAATGGAATCTAGATCAACATAGTTATAGATATAAATATTATCCTTATCATGGATAGAATAAAACTCATATGGTGGGTATCATTACTCAATAAAAAAATATCATCCATTGAGATGAAATAAAAATATGTTATGTATGATTTTTTTGATCTATATAGAATGACATTGTGTTGAGTGAAAATGTGAAATAAAATTAATGATATTATATTATCATTAATATATTTCCACATTACCATGTCATACAACTCAACCTTCTTGAATGATTAATTAACATAATCTGACCATGACTACTATTTCCCCTACAACACATAATATATAAAATATCGTTGATACATTTTTTCCAAATTTATGTAGTAACCAGAACAAACACGTAATGAATTTGATTGATAATTGTTCAGCATGATAGAATGTTGGATCATACTATAAGGGGTTTGAGGAATCATGACTGACTATAATAATTATTTAATATGTATTTATATATCCTTCTATGTGATATTATCATTAATCTTTACCTCCATGAATCTCATCAGTCGAAACTCTTCCAAATAAATGTGATAAATTATTTATATAATGATTTTAATTGTTAATATCTTGGAACTCTATAATTTAACAACATATAGTTACATTATAAGTGTTTTCGAGTTGGGATTGAGAATTTGAGTTGGGATTCATATACATCCAGGTAAAGGGAAATGAAACCAGTGTATTTTAATGCCTCATATTGGGCCATGCTATAACCTTTAAAGTACTGTTGTAAAGGCCAGTGTCGTTAATTTTAAGATTTTAAATCCACTGTCTATTGAAAATTCTATTTTTTTATTCATCTGAGTCTTATTATAATGTAATTTAGTGGAACACATTGAAGACCTACGATGTTGATAATTTATTGTGAATATTTCTTTGAAATATGACGTGATAGGATATAACCCCAATGATGAATGCAACGTATCCTGGTAAATATGAATAAAATCCAAAAAAAATTGAATTTCAATTTTCATGTACATGTTTTGAGAGTTGTTACTAGAGTTTAACATCTACCTGTAAGGATGTTCCGGTTGTGAAAATGGAAAAAATGAGAGATTGAATGAGTCTTACACATGGGAAGCTCATTCCAGATCATCTAATCTATTTGTGAACAGAGTATGGAGGACATGGTTGGACTTATAGTGGAAAAGGAACTGTGAGGAAAATTTGGGTATTATGTATTTTTTATCCAAGATAAGGACATACACCATTAATATATTTATTACTATAAAAAGATGGAGGAATAATCTCTTAGGGAATATAGATACGGGAGGAAGAGGATGGTGCATATTAACGGGTATCCCTAACATGGATCCCTTTATTTTTATGGGTTAGTATGTATGAGATCATTAATGTGTAAATAGTTAGAGATTACCCCAAATTATTCCTCAGATGTATTCTTTGTTTATTTAATATACTAGGGAGGCCTACACAATACATGGTAAGTCAAGATGAGCATTCTCGGACAAGGGAGATTCCACTAGTATCCTAATGATTGGGACCCTCATTATTAATGGAATATATGAATGTTTATTATATGAAGGTTCTATTAGTTTGGTATTATTTACATGAAAAATTCAAATTATGAATGGAATACATGATTGAAGGAGTACACAGTGATGTAAATTATAATAACCCAAAACCCACATTCCTATTTCCTTTGCTGAAATACATTTCATTACAGTCTTGTATTTGATGATGATAATTTGGAGCCATTTGTTTCTTATATACCAAAGAAAACAAAAGGAATACAAAAATCATTTACACACTGGATGACTTTTTATGTTTTTATATTTATTGAATCAGGAAAAGCTCCAACATAAATAATTGAAACCAATTTAAAAGATCATTTCACCTATATAAACCACCCTTTTCACATTAATATATTACCATCATCCATATGAAATCCTTTCTATTAATAAATAATTCAAAAATAATTATTTAAAACCACCATAAATCAACAAAATAATATTGGTGGAATTACATTATCCTTAAGTTTAAACATAAAGATTAACAATTAAATGAATTCTATGAGCATAAGAGTGCATAAGGGTAGGATGACATATTCATAGTGCTTGAGAGAATCCTAAATGAAATCAAACCCATCCAAACCTGGATCATCAAATATGATCCATATTTTAAAATTTCATTTTTATAAACATCATGTAATAATTCATATTTCATACCAATCTTTTAACATATAAAAGGAAGCTATTATCTTGTGTGTAATGGTTTCAATGTATTAAATTTAAATTTCAATGTCATGGTTATCATGTAAATTGGAAATAAAACGTTCATAAAAAATGAAATAGATTTTATGAATTCATATGACCTACATCTATTAATTGGACAAATTAATTTCTTTTTTAATGTTCAATATGTAGATAAAATATAACCATCATTCATGCATTCTTATTACCTACATCTCTAAGAACAGTTTAAATATATTTCACATATCTATATTCAATGAAATATTATAAATATGTATATTATGGTTATATGTGATAAATATATTTAATTTTTAACACTATGGAAATGATTGTGCAATATTCATTGTAAACAACCAAATTAACAAAATAAAACACAAAGGAAATTACAACTAATTATCACATGAAATAATGATTTTACCAAATATTTTTTTAAAACATGACCAAAAAGTATATAGATATATCATATATGGTATGAAATATATGAAAATATTTATTTAATAAATAAATAACAAATCCACATTTATTATACAGTATTTACATACATATATGATGGAAATTAGGAGTGAGGTAAAGGACATTTTCTCCATCCCTATTTATTGTGGAATATTTTAATGTTATGAAGCTAAATTTTTTTATATGATATATTTATTACACCATTTAGATATTATATGTCATTAATATATTATTATTAATTTTATTAATGTCTTGTTTGATATTATTTCCCTCATGGAGAATACGATCTAAATGTTACCAAGGCTATAAAGGTCCATCATCTCAGTTTTAATTTCATGATTAATATTATATATTAATAACTTATTTGTTTACGATGGTGTATATATTACATGTGAATATATTTTATGGTTATTATGATGAAAATTATGGGATATAAAGATTCATATATAAACTTTTATCTTAGGGGTATAACAATTCAAAACTCACTAATGAAGTAATGGTTTTATGATTATGATCTCATCATTTATCAAGATTGATTATGATAAATCTCTCGTGATGATATTATAACGACCCATACTTTACATACATTGTTATTACTTCAGAATTGAAGCACACTTATTACAACATATAAAAAAACCAAGAAAGGACTGTATATGTATAGTGTCTTTAGAAACTGGGAAACATAAACAACTGGTTCATAAAGAATCTACTTTGCCTCCCATTTATTTCATCATATCTAGAGTCCCTTTTTGGCATATTCGACTTAATAACCTTCTTCCTGACATGGGCAAATAAAACATACAAAAGGGTGAGCTCAAATTCTCAGTAAGGGTAAACAAAAGAAATATCAATCACATCATATACAAAAGCACATAACTTTTGGAAATCTAAACCTGCAAAAGAGATCATAATTTAATAACATGGGATAAATCATAGTAGTGAAATGTAATCACAATAATCATAACATAAAACATGAAACTTTGTGGCATACACACATAATCATAGATAATCATTTCTTATTAGTCAAGACTCATTTCCAAGACTATCGTAGTGGACAAAGTCCATTTCTGAACCGAGTTCACTCCTCGTTTCAGTCCTGTTTCACTAAACTGGTATAACCTACCGTTCCAGCCATGTCTATCTCATGAGATATAAAATCTTTACCCAATGCATTGGAGGGAGATATAGGTCCCACCCATCTCATAATTATACCATTCTTATGTGTGCTACAAAATCATAAATCATACATCATTTCATAACCCTTGTAATAAAAATGGGAATCTTAAACATCATGACATCAGAAATTCATATAATATAAAGGAATTCATAAATATAATTCCATCACAACATAATCAAATCAATGTAATAATAGTTATAGAAACAAATCCCTTTATTATCTTTGATGGAAAAATAATTTTAATAAAACACTTGAACTCCATTCTTGAGGAAAATATCCTTTCTACTTCCAAAATACTTTTACTTTCTTAACATGTCATAAAATTCTAAACTAAAAGAAGTGGATTAAAAATAAACTTTAAAACTTTTAAAGGAAACTTCTTGAAAATAATGTTATAAAAATCCATTCATGCCGTATAAGTTAAAAAAAACATTCTTCGTACTTTTGCCGGAAAAGTCAAAAACTACCTCGTACGAAAAATGAAAAAAGATTCCTTTCATATCCTTTACTAAAAACTCACCGAAGGGTAAAATTGGATTTAAAAAATTGTAGGTGGATGGAAATAATATTACATATTGAGAGAAACATGGATGTGGATGATAAAATACACTCTAGTAAATTTCAAAGTATAAATAATCTTGGATAAAAATGAGATTGTGATATTTCCCTTACCTTAGGTCCGATTTGCCTCGTAAGTGTGAGAACCTCCTGTATAATGATTTAAATAATGTTATTGACTTATTATAGAATCATAATTACTGTTATGATTTCATATATGGTCATATTCTTAGCTTCTTGGTAGTAATATTTCATTGCTACTTGTTATTCGAGAGTTTATAACTTTTTGTTCTTATTGGTGTTTTGTCAAATAAATTCTTATTATTCTCTTTACGTTATAGATACATAATTTCCTGAATTTTATTAATGTACTATATATCATATTTATTCATTCAATTAATTTATATAATCATTATGCAATGAATATAATGTAGAACGAATCACATCACATCGTGGAGACGGTATTCCGTACATACGCATGAGCAATGATATCATTCCCATGATCGTGGAATTGTATTTGAGTGTATGTATACTATTTTAGAATCAATATCACTTCACAATAATAATATATTGTCATTATTTACACCATTATACCCATCCAAGTAAAGTGGTGGTGGAAAATAGATTACACCATGGTGTGGAGACGCTATTCCGTACGTACGCACGCGTGGTGATTTCATTTTTTGTAGGATGGATCGATGGTGAAATAGGGTTGTTTCATACTTATAATAAAATATCAGTATATGAGTGATACTGATGTTATTACTTCATAATGAAACAACTAAAGAAGAATAAGTGGAAGAAGAAATAAAGATGAAAGAATCGGTAACGGGAATTACCTCTTCTTTGAAGCGCCTCTCTGAGACCTCCTTTTAGGGAACTAAAATTGGTCTTTGAAGAAGACCAGGACCTCTAAGATGTCTCTAGGGAAGTGGAGAGAAGATATTGGTAGGTTTAGGCTGAGCTTGAAGGCTCAAAGTGGTGTGAGGAAGAGAGGGAGGTGGTGCGCTTTTATAAGGGAGGAGAGGGGCACCTTTGGAATAACTAAAAATATTATTTTATTATAAATCCAAATTCGGTTTTATATAGATACAAATTGATTTATTTAGAAGCTAAGGTGGGGATACGTCGAAATACTCTCATCCAATATAATTTAGACAAACTTAGGTTCCTATTTTAACCTTATCATTTAGATTTAACATTAAGTTAAATAATTTTACTTTTACCGTGTCTTCTTGTGTTCTTATACTATAAGGCTAATAAACATACTATATCAAGCCAAAAGAACCCCAAGATGTTTATTATTAATATATATAACCTTATATAAGTCATTTGGCCGAACCTTATATTTTTAAGAATAAAATAACAATTAATAATATAATATTTGTTTTAAAAACTATTTTATGTCAATTTTGACACTATTTAGTAATTGATTTTTTGTGAAAATAATAACAGAATGATTAGTTCGAAAAAAGTAAATTAAATAAATAATAACATGTCAAATTAACCTATAAAATTATTTTAATTCATAAAAAGTCTCAAATTACATTTATTTTGGTGTTTCTAACATCAATTAGGTCAATATTTCATTAATAAGATAATTACTGCATCATCATTGTGTCATAAATAAATTAAATTATTTAACGTCTAAAAATTACAAATAAAATATAATTATGTAGGAAATAATTTTATCTTTATAATTAATATTTATAGTCGAATTTATCTTATGTATAACCCTATATTAAAAATGATTTAGTTATTAAACTTTGATTTTAACTATTTTAACCCTTCTTTAAATAAATTAATATTAAATGTCCTAATCTAATCCAAGTGGGCCTAAATGGTCATATTTTATTCCTAAGTTTGTTTTTGGTCGAATTAAACTTATCCAATAGAATTAGGACATGTTTTAGGGTAATAATAATATAATTTGTACCCTTAATTACCCTATTTACTTTTAATCGTGGTAAAAAAAAGTAAAAAGTTACTATTCACCAAAAATTACTTTCATCTCATTGAACCACATTTTAGTCCTTGATATTAACTGTGTCTCTCCGATTTTCGAAATTCCACTCACAGAAGCGGTAAAATTAAGTTTCATGAATAATTCAGTTTTTTTAACTACCACTTAGTGGTTTCACTATTCATCAAAAATTGAAAGTTTTCAGAAAAATACCAAAATTTCACCCTAGGATAATTTCGATATTCCGAATCCAAAAATTAAGTCCATTTTGAAAAATAAAATTTATAAAATTTCAAAAAGTGGTTATTACTATTCATAACGGCTAGTTTTAATAATATTTTATTAGTATATCATTGTTTAGTGATACTCGGTATTGTGTACGACGCAAGCTATCGAGGAAGGTTGCGATTTCATGTAAAGCAAGCCAAGAAAGTTTTGTGTGTAGAAAAATATTCCTTTAATGATTTATATAACATAAAAGTCTCGGGTGTTACATTCTACCCCCCTTAAAATTAATTTCACCCTCGAAATTCGTCACTTTGTAACAAACAGATGAAGATACCTCTCCCTCATCATATCCTGAAGCTCCCATGTAGCTTCTTCTAATTGGTGGTTCCTCCATAAAACTTTCACAAATCAAGTGGTCTTGTTTCGTAGGACTTTTTCGCTACGATCCAGAATCTCTATCGGTTGTTCTTTATAAGAAAGATCTTGCTCCAGCGGTACAACTTCTGAGCTGAGTACATGTGAAGGATCAAGTATGTACTTTCTCAGGAGAGATACATGGAACACATCGTGAACTTGGGAGCGATTCAGTGGAAGCGGAAATCGGTAAGCTACCTTCCCAACACGATCCAGTATTTCGAAAGGACCGATATATCTAGGTCTCAACTTCCCCTTCTTTCCAAATCTCATGACCCTCTTCCAGGGAGATATTCGTAAGAACACTTTATCACCCACTTCAAACTCTAGGTCTTTTCATCGGTTGTTGGCATAACTTTTCTGTCAACTCTAAGATGCTCTTATGTGTTGTTGAATAGATCTGACCTTTTCTGCCATTTCATCAACGAGATCGGGTCCTAATAGCTTTCTTTCCCCAACTTCATCCCAGCAAGTTAGAGACCTGTATTTCTTTCCATAGAGAGATTCATAAGGAGCCATCAAAATACTGGAGTGAAAGCTATTATTATAAGAAAATTCTACCAAAGGTAGGTGTTGATCCCAACCACCTTTGAGATCCATAGAGCAAGCTCTCAACATATCTTCTAGAGTTTGAATTGTTCTCTCAGACTGACCATCTGTCTGAGGATGATAAGCAGTGCTGAAACTCAACTCTGTATCCAGAGTATGCTGAAGACTTCGCCAGAACTTCGAGGTAAATCTTGGATCCCGATCAGATATAATAGAAATTGGTACTCCATGCAATCTTACCACTTCCTTTACATATATCCTGGAAAGCTGATCCAGAGAGAAATCCTCTCTAATAGCAATGAAGTGTGTAGACTTGGTAAGACGATCAACTATGACCCAGATAACATTATTTCCTTTGGATGTTTTAGTAAGTCCTCTGAAAAAGTCCATAGTGATGTTTTCCCATTTCCATTCGGGTATGGGTAATGGTTGTAACATCCCCTTAGGCTTCTGTCTCTCAGCTTTAACTTGTTGACAAACCAAGCATCGAGAGACATATTCAACAACATCTCTTTTCATGCCATCCCACCAGAAGTACTCTTTCAGGTCCCTATACATCTTCGTGCTTCCAGGATGAATAGAGAATGAAGAACTATGAGCCTCATCCAGTAGCTCCTTCTTTAATTCGGGGATGGGAGGAACACAAACCCGATTCATGAACATTATTATCCCATCACAATCATGGTTGAATTCAGGAACATTTCTCACCTTCTTTTGTAACTCGACATCTTCTTTCTGTGGCTCTTTAATCTTCACATGTATAGATGGTTTAACATTCATTTGAGAAAGATACGATTTTCCCCTTTTATTATAATTCCAAGATCCATCCTTTGTAAATCCATAAATATTGGATCTTTTGTGATCCTCATCATGGATAAACTGGCATGGTCTTGTCGACTTAATGCATCTTCCACCTTGTTTGCTTTCCCAGGGTGGTAATGGATTGAGCAGTCATAATCCTTAATCAGCTCCAACCATCTTCTTTGACACATATTCAGCTCCTTTTGTGTGAAAATATTCTTTAAAATTTTATTATCAGTATAAATATCACACCTTTCACCATAAATGTAATTCCTCCAAATCTTTAATGAAAAGATTACTGCAGCTAACTCCAAATCATGAGTTGGGTAATTTTGCTCATGTATTTTCAACTGTCGTGAGGCATAAGCTATCACCATATCATTTTGCATGAGAACACATCCCAGTCCCTTCTTGGATGCATCACTGTAGATCACAAACCTTTCTCCACTACAAGGCAGTGTGAGCACAGGTGCACTGGATAACCTTCTTTTCAACTCCTTGAAACTCTCTCCAGATTCCTCTGTCCAAACAAACTTAACTCTTTTCCGAGTCAACTTGATGAGTGGATTAGATAATCGTGAAAAATCTTTCACAAAACGTCGATAATATCCAGCCAAACCAAGAAAAATTCGGATCTCGGTTACTGTTGTTGGTCTTGACCATCTTTCGATAACCTCTATTTTTGCTGGATCCATAGATATCCCCTCTTTTGAGATTATGTGACCAAAAAATGAAGCTTTTTGACGCCAAAATTCACACATGGTAAATTTGGCATAAAGCTTCTCCTTTATAATGGTCTTCAATATAATTCTCAAGTGATCTTCAGGTTCTTACTTGCTCTTTGAATAGACAAGAATATCATCTATAAAGACTACCACAAACTGATCAAGATAGTCTCTAAAGACTCTATTCATTAGATCTATGAAGATAGCAGGGGCATTAGTAAGACCAAATGGCATCACTATAAATTCATAGTGTCCATACCTTGTACGGAAATCCTTCTTTGGTATATCCTCCCTTTTGACCCTTAATTGATGATACCCTGAACGAAGATCAATCTTGGAAAAGTATTGAGCTCCGCATAGTTGGTCAAATAGGTCATCAATGCGCGGGAGAGGATATTTGTTCTTGATAGTGATCCTGTTAAGTTCTCGATAATCAATGCAGAGTCTCATTGATCCATCTTTCATCTTAACAAATAGAATAGGTGCTCCTCAAGGTGACACACTAGGGCATATGAACCCCTTATCAAGATTCTCTTGGAGTTGCTTCTTCAATTCTTGCAACTCAATTGGGGCCATTCTATAAGGTGTCTTTGAAATAGGCAAAGCACCCGGTATGAGTTCTATTGAAAACTCAACTTCACGGTTCGGTGGAAGACCCGGTAATTCCCCCAGAAAGACATCATCAAACTCCCGTACAATGGGCATATTCTTAATCGTGAGTTTCTCACCAACCATTTGAGAAAAATAACCTTCATTTAGTGGAATCAATACCCATAAAATGGAAGAAATTTCCACTGGAAGGTTATGTTCATCCTTGCATTGATAGACGACCATAGATTGATCTGGAATATGAAATGTGACTTTCCTTCTTTGGAAATTGATATGAGCTCCATGTAGATAAACCCAATCCATTCCATGAATCACATAAAATTCCACTATAGGAAGGATCACAAGATTTGCAGGAAGCACTTTCCCACAAACTTCAATTAGAGAAGAATTATAAACTTTTGATGAGACTATTGTGCCATTAGGTGTTGTCACAGCTAACTCAACATCTAATTGTTGAGGTAATATGGTGATACCCTTAGAAAATTCTTCAGAAATAAAGGAGTGGGTGGATCCAAAATCAAATAAAACATTTTCTACTTTAGAGTGGATGGTAAGTGTACCTTTCATCACATCGTTATCATACTCCACATCGCTGATAGAAATTGCATGTGACTTTCCTTTGTCTTTAGCCTTAAGAGTTTTTTGACGTCGACCATTATCATCAACCCTTGGATTAGAAAATTTATTGGAATAATGTCCCATCTCATTGCACTTGAAACATTGAAGTGTAGTAGGTTCATTATGTGTATCCCTTCTTTTGTTTGCATCATAAGACATCTTCTTCCCATCATCGCGGCATTCAAATGGTCGATGACCTTCCTTTCCACATTTGAAACATTTAGTTGTCCCCTTAAGACAAGTCCCTCCATGTTTCTTTCCACACTTTGAGCATAAGGGAAAGATCATCTTCTTTTCAGTGTGCCCTTTATATTTTCCTTTGAATTCCATTTTCCACTTCTTATCAAACCCATATGACTGATGGGTTACTCAAATCTCCATCTCAACTTTGAGAGCACATCAAACGATTTCCTCGTAGCTATTGAAGTCCCTTATGGCTAAGGCCCTTTTAAGACTTGGTTTTAAGCCACTAAAGAATCGATCGACCTTACTCTCAGGTTGAATAATAATACCAGAAGCGTACCTTGCAAGTCTTGAAAAATTTGCATCATAGGTACCAACAGATTCATCATCCTTTTGCTTCATTTCAAGAAACTCTTTCTCAATCTTTGTTCGGAGAATACGAGGGAAGTACTTATTGAAAATTAAGTTCTTGAACTCGTCCCATTCCATGGACTCAATTTCATCCCTTTGCCTCGTATTTTAAATAAGATTCCACCATTGATCAGCATCACCTTACAAATGATACACTGTTAAGATGACTTTATCATGTTCAGAACATTGAAGAACTGAAAATATCTTTTCAGTAGTACTAATCCATTGTTCAGCAACTAATGGATCAATAGACCAGCTGAAATAAGGTGGACGCTGCCTCATGAAGGATTCAACAGAATGTTGCTCCTTCCTTTGCTCGTTTGGAAGTCCTGCATGATTCATAACTTGTGAAAGTTGTGTGAGCATGGCTACAATATTTTTCATTCTAGCTCCCATAACATTTGGTCGCTCAGGGGGACAATCATTGCATTGCCCGTCGCATTCTGCATTAACACAGTTCCTTCGGGTTCCAGCCATTGACTAAAACCAAGAAGAATAGTGTGATCAACAATAATTATAATAGGGAAACCACATAATCAAGAATAAAATTTCACACTTAAGGTCTTATCCTAGGTTATTCATGGCCATTTCTAAAACACTAAGATTGTATTCTATGCTTATACTTATCCTTAGGGTTCTTACTAAGGCTTTCACATCCTAGTTTCCAAAGGTTGACTATACCTTTCCTCTGATACAAACTATAACGACCCATACTTTACATACATTGTTATTACTTCAGAATTGAAGCACACTTATTACAACATATAACAAAACCAAGAAAGGACCGTATAGGTATAGTGTCTTTAGAAACTGGGAAACATAAACAACTGGTTCATAAAGCATCTACTTTGCCTCCCATTTATTTCATCATATCTAGAGTCCCTTTTGGGAATATTCTACTTAATAACCTTCTTCCTGACCTGGGGAAATAAAACATGCAAAAGGGTGAGCTCAAATGCTTAGTAAGGGTAAACAAAAGAAATATTAATCACATCATATACATAAGCACATAACTTTTGGAAATCTTAACCTACAAAAGAGATCAAAATTTCATAACATGGGATAAATCATAGTAGTGAAACGTAATCCCAATAATCATAACTTAAAACATGAAAATTTCTGGCATACAAACATAATCATAGAGAATCATTTCTTGTTATTAAATACTCATTTCCAAGACTATCTTAGTGGACAAAGTCCATTTCTTAACCGAGTTCACTCCTCGTTTCAGTCCTGTTTCACTGAACCGGTATAACCTACCGTTCCAGCCATGTCTATCTCATGAGATATAAAATCTTTACCCAATGCATTGGATAGAGATATAGGTCCCACCCATCTCATAAATATACCATTCTTATGTGTTCCACAAAATCATAAATCATACATCATTTCATAACTCTTGTAATAAAAATGTGAATAATAAACATCCTGACATCATAAATTCATATAAGATAAAGGAATTCATAAATATATTTCCATCACAACATAATCAAACCAATTTAATAATAGGGATAGAAACATAACCCTTTATTATCTTAGATGGAAAATAATTTTGATAAAACACTTGAACTCCATTCTTGAGGAAAATTTCCTTTCTACCTAAAAAATACTTTTTCTTTCTTAACATGTTATACAATTCTAAACTAAAATAAGTTGATTAAAAACAGACTTGAAAACTTGTAAAGGAAGATTCTTGAAAATAATGTTTTAAAAATCCATTCATTCCATATAAGTAAAAAAACATTCTTCCTACTTTTGTCGGAAGAGTCAAAAAGTACCTCGTATGAAAAACGACAAAAGATTCATTTCATATCCTTTACTAAAAACTCACCAAAGGGTAAAATTGGATTTAAACAATTTTAGGTGGATGGAAATAATATTACATATTGTGAAAAGATGGGTGTGGATGATAAAATACACCCCAGTAAATATCAAAGTATAAACAATCTCGGATAAAAATGAGATTGTGATATTTCCCTTACCTTAGGTCCGATTTGCCTCGTAAGTGTGTGAACCTCCTGTATAATGATTTAAATAATGTTATTGACTTATTAAAAAATCATAATTACTGTTATGATATCATATATGGTCATATTCTTAGCTTCTTGGTAGTAATATTTCATTGCTACTTGTTATTCGGGTGTTTATAACTTTTTGTTCGTATGCGTGTTTTGTCAAATAAATTCTTATTATTCTCTTTAGGTTATAGATACATCATTTACATAATGGTATTAATGTACTATATATCATATTTATTCATTCAATTCATTTATATAATCATTATGAAATGAAGATCATGTAGAACAAATCACATCACATCGTGGAGACGGTATTCCGTACGTACGCACGAGCGATGATATCGTTCCCCTTATCATGGAATTGTATTTGACTGTATGTATACTATTTAAGAATCAATATAACTTTACAATAATCATATATAGTCATTATTTACACCATTATACCCATCCAAGTAAAGTGGTGGTGGAAAATGGATTACACCACGGCGTGGAGACGGTATTCCGTACGTACGCATGCGATGTGATTTCATTTTCCGTATGATGGGTAGATGGTGAAATAGGGTTGTTTCATACTTATAATAACATATCAGGTTATGATTGATACTGATGTTATTAATTCATAATGAAACAACAAAATAAGAAGAAGTGGAAGAAGAAATAAAGATGAAAGAATCGGTAACGGGCATTACCTCTTCTTTGAAGCGCATCTTTGAGACCTCCTTTTAGGCACTAAAATTGGTCTTTGAAGAATACCAGGACCTCTAGGATGTCTCTAGGGAAGTGGAGAGAAGAAATTTTTTGGGTTTGGCCAAGCATTAAGGCTCAAAGTGGTGTGAGGAAGAGAGGGAGGAGGTGGCCTTTTATAAGGGAGGAGAGGGGCACCTTTGGAATAACTAAAAATATTATTTTATTATAAATCCTAATTCGGTTTTAAATAGCTCCAAATTGATTTATTTCGAAGCTAAGGTGGGTATGGGTCAAAATAATCTCATACAATAGAATTTATACAAGTTTAGGTTCCTATTTTAACCTTATCATTTAGATTTAACATTAAGTTAAATAATTTTACTTTTACCGTGTCTTCTTTTGTTCTTATACTATAAGGTTAATGAACTTACTATATCAAGCCAAACGAACCCCAATTTGTTTATTATTAATATATGTAACCTTATCTAAGTCATTTGGCCGAACCTTAGATTTTTAGGAATAAAATAACAATTAATAATATAATATTGTTTTTAAAAACTATTTTATGTCAATTTTGACACTATTTAGTAATTGATTTTTGTGAAAATCATAACAGAATTATTAGTTCTAAAAAAGTTAATTAAATCAATACTAACATGTCATATTGACCTATAAAATTAGTTTAATTCATAAAAATTCTCAAATTACATTTATTTTGGTGTTTATAACATCAATTATCTCAATATTTCATTATTAAGATAATTACTGCATCATCATTGTGTCATAAATAAATTAAATTATTTAATATCTAAAAATTACAAATAAAATATCATTATGTATTAAATCGTTTTATCTTTCTAATGAATATTTATAGTCGAATTTATCTTATGTATAACCCTTTATTAAAAATGATTTAGTTATTAAACTTTGATTTTAACTATTTTAACCCTTCTTTAAATAAATTAATAATAAATGTCCTACTCTAATCCAAGTGGGCATAAATGGTCATATATTATTCCTAAGTGTGTTTTTGGTCGAATTAAACTTATCCAAATAGAATTAGTACATGTGTTAGTGTAATAATAATATCATTTTACCCTTAATTACCCTATTTACTTTTAACTGTGGTAAAAAAGTAAAAAGTTACTATTCACCAAAAATTATTTTCATCTCATTGAACCACATTTTAGTCCTTGATATTAACTATGTCTCTCGTATTTTCGAAATTCCACTCACAGAAGTGGTAAAATTATGTTTTATGAAAAATTCATTTTTTAACTACCACTTAGTGGTTTTACTATTCATCAAAAATTGAAAGTTTTCAGAAAAATACCAAAATTTCACCCTTGGCTAATTTCGATATTCTGAATCCAAAAATGAAGTCCATTTTGAAAAATAAAATTTATAAAATTTCAAAAAGTGGTTATTACTATTCATAATGGCTAGTTTGAATAATATTTTATTAGTATATCATTGTTTAGTGAAACTCGGTATTGTGTACGACACAAGCTATCGAGGAAGGTTGCGATTTCGTGTAAAGAAATCCAAGAAAGTGTTGTGTGTAGAAAAAGATTACTTTAATGATTTATATAACATAAAAGTCTCGGGTGTTACAAATATCTTACAACACATTACTAAATAAAATCATTATTTTTCTTCTCATATGCTTATTCATGAAATTTTCATGTAATATTATAAGTTTCCTCTCTTTGGTATGTAAAATGTCTGAGGAAATATTTGTTTTTTAAATATGACTTCATTTCTATCTTTGGAGAAAAATAATTTTTCATTCATATTCATGTTTTCTAATAATCTTTTAAAAATATTATATAAGAGAAATACCCATGTCTTTGACCTCACATGTGATAATTCATGGTCAATCCCAGCATGAAATGGAGGACAATATAAAGGGAATATCTATTTTCCAACCAATAAATGGGAATACATTCCTGTTATGGACATGAAAGTCATACATCATATCCTAGAAATTATGGATGGGCAAGATTATATACTTCTTTACATTATAAAAACATTCTAGGTTATAATTATTTTAGAAACCACTATTAGGATTTGGACTTATATCTCCTCCTCCACAAGTGGAGTGCTATGTCAATATATTTTGATTTTCAATCAGGATAAGAAACGTATAAATTATCTTATCGAATATTGTTTTCTTAAAAAATTTATAATGAAATGATTAATGGATCTTCTACACATCCACATTCCAAAAAGGTTTTATTGATCCACTCAGGTTGATTCTCTAGGGTAGACATATATCCCTATAAAAACTATTTTGGATTAGACAACTAATAAGAAAATAACATTGTAGTTGTTTAAGCCTTCACTCATATAAGGAAATGACTATGCACATTATGAGATTTATGATTCTTTATGGAGAAAATAAATGAATAATTACCCCCATACACAATTTGATATTTTGATGGTGGTTTAAAATACAACTTTTCCAAAGTCTTAGGTTCAAGAGGCCACCAAACATCTATCACTAGTGTCTCAAGATCCAACTAATTAATTACCAAATAATATAATTAGTATTTAGTGTTGTGTAGGACCCCCTCACAAGGTTACTACCAAGAACACTAAAGTTATTCCCAATAATATTTTCCATGATGGATCTCCCTATAGTCATGATATTGTTGTTCTTGAGTACTAATCACTTTTTAAGGTCAATGAAATCCCTCCCCATGTCCAAAAATTCAAAATGTAAAAAGAAATCATCCATTATATTATCATCTTAGAAGGCCCCCCCTAGTGTAATGTTTCATTTCCACATGTAGTCCATACAATTTCCAAATAATGTATGTGAAAAACCTTATGTTATTTTGTGCATTAGATGGTAGGCCTAGTAATTCTGAATAAAATATCATTGAAAATATAAATCCAATCTCAACCAAAGGAACGTCTAAGGTAGTGGTCATCCTATGAGCCACCTTTGGATCAATTTTATTTTATAAAGGTGAATGGGAATAATATTAAAATAATATTTTACTACAAAGTATTCAGAAAACTCCAATATTAGGATCATAAAGTGTAGGATTATCTAGAATAAGTAGAGTATGAAACATTATTTATGAGTAGGTAGGTGTAAAAGGATAATATTCCCATGATGTATTCCCATCATCTACTTCACAGTTCGATATTATAGATGTATTATTAGAATAATTCATATACAACATCCATCTAAACCTCTGGAAAGAACTTTGTCACCTAATAATGAAGTTATTTTTATACATTGGTTATAATAATCAATTAAAATTAATTTATGAACATCATAAACAAATTGAATTGGTCGACATTATATTTGGAATGCACCCAAAATTATGAAAAAAATATAAGGATATTAAACACTCATGACTAAATGCATTACATAATATTTGATAGTTGATCACCAATGCCCTACCCAATGTCTATATTAGAGGATGGGGAGAACATGATACTCTCATTTCACCTCAAATTATAATTATAAAATTCAACAGAAATTTATATAATGAAATTTTATTTATCTATTTCAAAATTATAATATAATCCCCACTCATGAATGATAGTGCAAAAACGTGAAAAGGACATGAAAAAAATTATTCGAGATATTAGGCCCAATGAGATAGAGTTATTGAAATAAAACTACACTAGGAATCCATGAAAATTGAGAATTCTTCTTGCTTAAGGTAGTCTAATCATCTGATACAACTGATGAAAATAAAATAAATTGTCCCATGTGTACACCCAATATTTCACATGGATTATTCTTGAAAGAGAATTTATAATACCAAGATATCCACCATAGTGGTATGAACTACCATGATATTGGATAATCTCCAACATACATGACATGATGGTTTTTTAAATGAAAATTTCATTTAAGGGAAAAAATTGATGGAAGAATGACAAATGAGGAATGCGAGAATCCCTAGCCCCCCTGGGCTGGGGGTATTTTCCCTCAACCACCTCTACGATAAGAATTAGTCTTTTCCCACCTTATAAGAGTACAAAAAAATCACACTATTTCATCCCATCTTGAAACCTATTTATTCAATAGGAGTGTGTACGATGAATCTATATTGTAGTTCCCTATGAGTCTCCCTATTCCAAGAAACTCTAAATTAATCTTGTGAGGGAAGGAATATTCTTGGTAATAATCAAAAAGAAATTCTATTTTTTACAGGTTTGACTTCACCTAGAAATCATTGTTCCTTCAGTTAATATAATGGGGATATTCAGTACCCCTATCATTATAACGCCAATAAAAACCCTATAATGCATTATGTTTCAATGAACATTATACTACAAGAGTGGTTTGTGCAATATGATATGGGAATTTAGGAGTTGAGGAAATAAATCCCAAAATACTTATATGGGGTATTCATTCGGGTTATTTACTTCATGAGGATCCTCATTCACCAACTTGAATGATACCACTCAACAAGATGTGATCATCATAAAAATGAGACCATATCTAGATATCCCACTCAACTATAGGGCCAAACAACTTATTTATTTGAATCAAATCCCAATGGGGTACCAGGAATTCCATAAATTTGGGAAAACCAACAACTAAACTATGAAACCCATAAAAAGATAACCTATTCTGGGTGTCCAACGTCGGTATTGGCTAATCCATCACATCAATCCCCACCTGTTGTTTCCCCTGTTCAAGATCATATTCATCTAAAATTCATGTAGGTAGATATCAATACTAGATTCATTAAAATATGGTTTTGGAGTTCTATTTGAATGTTGTGAATCTACATAGATGAAAATTATTCCTTATCTAGAATGGGTGGATGTGACCCTTCCCCATCAAACTATTGGATCCCAACCCTTTTCCTTAAATTAATGGATCAAGTGACCTGAAATATTATTTTAAAAATTTCAGGCCCTGTTGAGATCCTGTGATGTGAACACCAATGCTAAAAGATGTGGTGAAACATAATTTGTTCATATAAAAATTAAAATAGTCAGCCATTATATGGTATACATGTTTAAAAACATGGTCAATCATGGGATAAGATGATATTAATTGTTAGTTTCTCTTTTACTTGATATAAAATATATAAAATACAACAATACATAAACTCTTAAATAGAAAACAATGAAATAATTTATGTGTATCATATTTCATTTCTCATTTGACTTGTTTGACATACCTTGTAAACTTTCAACATTCTCGTGAAGATATTTTGACCCTCTATAGAGATAACATTCAAAATGATTTGTGATGTCTTCTCATCCCAATGAAATATATAGGTGGGTTTTGGGATCCATCCACAATTTGACATAGTTTTAATTAGAAAATATTATTATTCAATGATATCTATGGACAAATTACACCTTAACAAGGGAAGGAAAAATTGCATATAGAGGGTACCATTATAAATCTTATTTTGGCCCCTACACAAGCTCTAACAATGATGCCTACATTGTTTCATGTGGAACCCCCTTCATATCAACTTCAAAAAACCCTCATCACTTGGATGAAAAAAATGGATAGATTAAAGCTTAATTAAAGGTATAATAGAATAATGTTTATTCATTTTGAGGGTAGAAAGTACATAGTAACGTCATTATAGTCTTATAAAATAACTAACGAAGCATTTTATATCTGAAAATCCTAGATCTGGTTGGTTTGGATTTTCTTCAAACCAATTTACACATTCATCAGACACTAGGGATCACCATTTTAACATATTTATTTCCAATGACACCTTAAAATATGGTTTCTATGGGGAATGTAATGTTAAAAAAACCAATGAAAAAAGTGCAATATTTTTCTACGGATTCCCAGAAATTAGAATGTGAGTGTAAATAATATTCCTACAACATTGATAAAATATACAATTATTTTATGACAAATAATAAAATAAATCAAACTAATATTATCCAAAAGGATTAGTTGAATCAATCAACTATGTGCCCAGTTTCTCTTTCTGCATCATGACCATCCTCATCTGAAATTTAGTCCTCCATTACCCATACCTCCAGGAATCCACACAATCATGGAAGAAAAATTTTATTATTAGATGAAATACATATAATAATTCTAAAACCATCCATGTCTCTCTAAGAAATTATTCCTACAGCCAAGAGGACTAAGGCACCATCCCACCCAATGATAATAGAAGATTTAACCCACCAGGAAGAGTTGTCATTAGATATTGAATTAAACATATTTTCTATTAATTACATTAGTATTCTTGTTACCTTCTTAGATGAAGATAATGACCATGAACGTAAATTCTCTATGACTACTTGGTTAACTAGAGGAATATAAAACAGTATTCGGGGGCACAAGGGAAGGCACAACCAAAGAAGAACTCTATATTCCAACCACAACTATGGTAAGATATTTTATCCCACCAAAAAACATGGTAGTGGCCCCTAGTGGGACCAATAATACAAATTATCATCGACAATCAATACCTATAATTCCCTTAATCTAGTTATAATACAATATTTACCACATGGGGTTCAACTGTACAATTGACTTTAGTGAGAAGGATGACTTGGTAGAATTAACCCACTTAAGATATGAGGGCCTTAAAATCATATTGCAATGTCAGATCTACAAAATTCAATTAATTATGCTCTTAAATCACACGTAAAATAGAAGATTCACTCCAGGAATAACAAAACATTGTCCATAAGTATGATATTATAAAGTAATTGGACATTATTCCAACAAGGTTGTCAATAATGTTTGCTTTATGTTTATCAAGTGTCTTCCAAGAATCTCTTGTAAAGGATTTTATAATCTATTGGGTATTTAATTTTAATGTTTCTAATAATGACTTATATCTTTTATAGATAAATCCTATAAAATAATTACTATTACCACTTTCATATAAAAATAAATAGATGTTTTTATAAAGTGATACATCAGAAACATAAATGTGTCTGGCAGTATAAATGATATTTTTATTTTATGATATTTCATTGATAATGGATCAAGTGTTAAATGCAATAAAGTTCAAACACATCATCAAATATTCTATATAGTGGACCAACCATCTAATTCCTCTATAACAAATCAAGGTTATGAAAAATGTGAGTCAAAATCCATTGGAGGAATCATTCTCATAGCTCTATTTGGGGTCCTCAATCCAAATAAAAATGTTTAGTGGTTAATAGAGATTTATCCTTTAAAGTTCTTATATGAAGGCCATGTTTTCATCTATCCATTATTTTCCCTTCAACATACCCCAAATAGATCATGTATTTCATTAATGTTAGTAATAGGATGTTTCATGATGGCCAATCTATGTTTAACTCTTGCGAGTTGCAATACATTGAAGCAATATTCAAATAGAGGGAATGAAAAAAACAATTATTAGATGTGTAACTCGGGTCACTACCCCAAATCAGCTGAAATTAACACCCACTAATCCATCTATAAAGATTAATGAACAATATGTGATGTCCATCAAATAGAGAGAATATATGGGTCAAAATTTAGGTAAATATTTTTTATCCATTATGATATCTCTTATTATGACTTATCATGGAAGCACTAAAAATTTCATTAACCATTTGGAAATTGTAACTAGGTCGATTGAAAGTTCCCTCATTCAATTCAATGAGAATCAACAGATCGCTTCCTCATTTGATGAATGAATGTTATCTTCTATATCTCCCAGTGAGATTGTTGATACCTGTTATCCATCACTATTCTCCCCTATAAATATTCCAAGAATCATGAAATCATCATTTGGGTCAATGTAAGATATATCATCTTTTGGATGTCAAAATTTGGGCTTCTCTCCATGATCTGAAGAATTCCATTCCTCACCTACTTCCCAAATGAGAGAGTTATAATAGAAAACTAATCAGAAACAGGAAGATGTAGAGAAAGTGGAGGAGGACAGTTGGGACGTATCTCTAGCATCAATGTAATGTGTTTACTTAACTTTAGATGTACATGGGGAAGTAAAATTGTGTTTTGAGGAGGATCCATAAACAAACATTATTATAAATACCTCAAATTTTAATGAAAATTAGTTATATATTTCATTTATAAATGTGAAATCACCATATTTTTAGTATAATTTCATAGAAATGTATGTACTTGATCCTAACGTATCCACTCACAACCTGGGATTTCCCAAAAAGCATTAGGGATACAAACAGGTAGTCATAATGAAACATTAGAATCACACAACTAAATTTGGTGGTAATTTTGAAAATCTCATCAAGGCCAATTTTATTGGGGATATCCAGTATTCAAAATAGATATCTATTATAATCACCGTAAAAAATCATATTAGAGAAGTCAGAGTATTCGTTAACATTAATGATCTCAATATGCTTTATCTGAGTGTTTGTTTCACATTTATGATCAAAGAAAAACAAATTGATGATTTATAAAGATATCAGGTCCATTCTATCATGGAAGGCCATTTATGATCATTCTAAATTCGAAAGGCCTCTAAAGATGAAGAATTTGTCCCTCTTAGATCACCCCAAGGGGTGTATTTCAATGTTTAAATTCCATTTGGATTGAATAATTCTAACTATACGTACCAACATTACCAGACTCAAATATTCAAAACCTTTTTTGTTTGGCCTTTCACGTGGTCTGGTGATGGTCAAGTAGTGAAATCAAGGAAACATTCTGATCACCATGAAAATCATGAGACCATCTATAACAAACCATGATCGCACTGCCAAAAAATAAACCCATTGAAATTTTCTTTTTGAGATACCTTATGAAATCTTATTATCTTTGTATTATTCAATAATCTCATTAAAGTAAATCCCAATAAGATAAATGTGATCCTTAAAACCTCAATGCATTGAGGGGGTTAATGGGACGCCTTATTATATTTTTCACGTTGTATAAAACCTCTAAGTAATGTATTTTATCTTCAACTAGTTTCTAAAAAATAGGTCACTTTTTAGTGGACCAATGAATGTTAGGAATAATTAAAACGTATTATGAAATATTTTTTGAGTCCACTAATCTGTTTGATTAATGTTGAGCGAAGGAAATTGATTTTTTATTTTTTATCAAAGAAAAACTAGTGCATTATTTACATGAAAAAAAAACAATTATATTGGGAAAGAATGTATATTATATTATCTTAGTAAAACCATGCTCAATACCAAGACATGATATTATGATAACCAAAAGTGTTTTGTGGTGCTATTAATTTTGGTTCACATGTTATAGAACTACCTTCCGCACCACAAAAACCAATTGGCCTCTAAAATTTACCTAAAAAATACATTCGTAGATGTCCAATGTTGACCAGATTATTGCCATTATTGATGGTCATATTGTAGATGTTTGAACATAAATTAATACATCATAATGTGGTTGAGATACCAAGCATTAGAAAACCTTCTTCAAGATCATCAATCTGAAGAAACAACATCATTAAATGATAAATTTAATGATGAATATTTATTCCCAATTGGGGGGGTGGAGTGATATGGGAAATATATTATTATGGAGCATATAAGAACCCATAAAGGAAGGTACTAGAAAACCACAAGATAAATATTTAATTTTGGATTCATTCTCATCTCCCTAGTAAATGAGATCTTACCTTGATATTTTATGTTGTTGTATGGTTTTATAAACAATGAGGCAGAGTATTATTCCTTCATCACCGAGATGAAACTTCAAATTTAATGGATAATAGACCTCACGATGGTAAATAGTGATTCAAAATTGGTTTCCTAGAGTATCAATGGTAAATATTCCATCCAAAAAGAACATACAATCCCGTTTATTAACAATCTATGATGTCTAATTATAGAATTAACCTTAGTGATGATATTGAATCTTGTCCAATGATCACAAAAATCATTAGAAGATTCATTTTAAAACATGGTGATGGGTATGGTGGATCATGACAAGGATGAAACAATTATTAATATTGTGCATTGTTGAATGGTGTCTCCAATTATCCATGTTGACATGAATGAAATCAATTAATATAACTCAATCAATGAAAAAGAATATCCCAAAACTGTATTGATTATTCCAAAAATGTAATAAACATAAAATGAAATACTCCCACAAAAAATTATGAAAAATAGAAAACTTGATAATGAGAAATTGATTCCACTGCTTCTAATAAACAACATTTACAAAAAATCCAATATAAAATGGCCTTTTATGGAGTTCTTATCATAATTTTTGGATGAAAAAAAAGACTAATTTATCATGAAATAATTTCCTTTATGTGAATTTGTTTCCCAAAGGTCAATTTCCATCATTTCCCAAAAAATCTAGTGTAATAAATAATTTTGGCCTTCAATGATGTAGTGATGCATAAAATTCCCCAAAATGCTTCATTCTTGCAAAGTACAAACCAACTTCATCAGTCAACCCCCAAGTATATTACACAATTCCAAAAACATCTATATAGTATTCATATAGGGAGTGTATGTTTTAAGAAATTATCATCTGGTTATATTGAATTATTTTAGTTACTTTATCACTACCACCTATTTTTTATCTATGTGGGTTGAGGTTATACCCCATAAAATTTGAGATAATAAATATATTCATCTTTAGGAAAGCCAGTATCATTCTATATTTGGTGATCCTTATACTATAATGATGTATAGTGGCACAAATATATATACTTATGTTTGAATGTATATATCAAGGGTATAATATCAAATCCAACAATTCAACTCGCTATCATGTAAAGGTAAATGAACATATAGTGTCCTTAAAATAGATGTTATATAAAAAACTCTTGAGGACTGTGGATAAAGATAAAAAAACCCTTACCTTAAGAGGTTTTACATTCATTTTTTACAAAACAAAAACCCATAAAAAATTGTAAATATCCTCAAATTCAAAACATACATGTTAGAATTGGTCCTTCTAATTGACATTTAATTTCCCATTTTATTCATTTCCATATTTGATCTGATTTCCACAAGTTATAAATCTCTAAAATGGAATGATATATTGAAGATATTAGATGAGAAATGACTTCATACCTTGAATCATTTGGAAGTCTAACAAAATTGGTTATCATGGGATTTCCCATGAATATTTTCCTCTAGATGATCCATGAAGGATTTATGGTACTTGTTTTGAAGACTCTAATTATAGCTTATAAGAAACATCCAATGCTTGAACAAATGTAGTAGGGGACTTATGTCATACAAATGTTCCTCTCTAATAGATATTATTCAATGATATTAATGGACGGATAGATCTTAATAGAGCCTAAAAATGAATGGTTTCTTAATAAATACTTCATTTAATCAAGAATAATAGTCTTCATCACAAGTCTTTAAAATTAATTACATATGGTCCACGTTGTATGATCTAAAACTAAAATGCATCATTCTCCCAATGACAATGCACTAAAATTCATATCAAAATGTCCTGATCACAAGATGTCAAATTTTATGACAACATCATTAATACATGACATAAAGCTACAGGGTTCATATCCTCGTTTCATGTTGTAAAACCACATAATAATTTATTTCATGCTTTAGAATACTATAATTAATTTTGATGGTATCCTACTACACCCACAAACATATCCTTAATCAGAACTACATGTGTCTGGATTATTTCCCCTATGAAATACTTAGTGATTACAACATCCAATTTTACAATCCCAACCTCATGACCTCCCCTTATCATAACATATTTTCCAA
The DNA here is from genome assembly GCA_963277665.1 of Viscum album. NCBI lineage: Eukaryota > Viridiplantae > Streptophyta > Magnoliopsida > Santalales > Viscaceae > Viscum > Viscum album. Next base: position 1,801,412,205 of record OY728138.1, read on the forward strand.
CCCTTGTCTATTAGGGCCCTTTGGAAATTGATTTTGTCTCTTGTTGATTAGATGGGAAATATTTTCCCCCTTATATCATCCAATAAACTATGAACATAAAAAATATAAATCAAATGGTTCTATTTCTATGATTTAGAACATAATGAAACCATTTGTCCATAAAAAATGATTCTAAATTACATGGAGATCTCTTTATGTCATGACACTAAAAGGTATTATAAATATCCTCCTAGCCAAAGAATATTAAAAGTTATTACCAAGTGTTCATCAAAAGAAAAAAAATGTATTTTGACCCCATTTACCAAGCATTATATTCCTTGTTAAAATAGCCCATGAGTCTTTATGTCACATAAATAGGATACATCTCATGATATTAATTCCTTAATTCCATGATAGTTTTGATGGGATATCATTTGTTCTTTTTCATTTCAAGTTCCATTTATACTTCCTAGATTATGTCAAACCACATGGTTAACATAGCCCTAAATCAATGTAAATATAGTCCCCAAAATATGTGAGGATTCATTCCATATACCACATTATTAATAATTAGAAAATGATCCTAAATTAAATGTCTATCCACAATATAAAAATTCCCCCACCAGAATTTGATTTGTTTCGGGAATCTGTACCAGAACTAGGTGTGTATTGATTTTCACAATTTTGAGATACACATTGAATATCAAATTCTATGTCATGTGTCGGGTTCAATTTATTAAAAAATGTTTCCCCTTCCTTTTAATGTTTCAGACTAACATATGGAAAATTTCCTCAATACATGTTAGGTTTCTCCGTGAAATACTCTTTCTATATATAAGAACCTACATTATTCAAATGAAACATGGTGTCTTGGAAATCCTAAACTCCATAATCATTACCAATCCATCAATAATTGAATTTCTAATACCATGGGAAACCATTTTTCGACTTCTAATATGACACCATAATCAAATTTTCAAAAGTCTCCCTCATTGGGGCCTGTCAACCATATGCAATGTTGTCCGCTCAAAAAATAGTTATATCTCTATACACAAAAACAATATGCTGATATAATATTATCTTCAAACATGCCCTATTTTCCTTCCCCTTGTACTTATCTAATATCAAATTGTTGATCTGTAATCCCTCATTTTGTGGCTTACAACCTTCCATCCTCATGCTTGAGAAATGATGGTTTATTCTTCTATAGATCGTCATTAAATGGAAAAACAGTAATAATTTGATAAATGGTAAATAATCATCAATTTAATAACTCATAATCCTTTTATTATTATGTTAAATTTCATGGTCCATTTCCAATTCGCATGACAATAATATTATTTTTGCTTCAGCCTTCCTCTTGGATGTGCCTTTGCTTTTAGTGTCAATATTCCACCACATGACCCCGAATAACTATTTATGACATGATTCTAATTTCATTAAGAAACATACTGAAATAGGGATCCCAAATAATAGGCCAAGACTAATATAACTAATAATTTCCCTCTCTATAATAGTGTCAAATTAATATATATACTTGGTTAAAAAAAACCACATATGTATTTATTCGTATCTCAATGATATAAGTAGCGATGTTAAGATCCTCTATTCTAGGACTAGTGACTACAAAAACATAAACATGTGTATTTTTTCATTAATGGAAATAACCTTGATATAGGTATGATGTCTTGAATTTCTTCTATAACCCATTTTTATCAATCTCAAGATCGAAATAGAATACCCACTTCTTTATTTAAAAGTTTATTTTTTAAAGGGGTTTCTCAATAATGGTCAATGTTTACCTATAAAATTCCTTCATTATTAGACACAATGCTTTAGAAAAATAGCCTTTAGGGACTTAATAAATATGAATACTCATAAAACTAGTATTCATTTGTGATAGATATGATCAAATCTGAAGGAAACCTTTGTTTTGACTATTAATAATACTTCTATGTCTAGATATTCATAAATTTCCCACATAAGGGACTATCAACTAGAGGTGCCTTAATTCTTTAGAAGGGGCCCTTTAGTATTCATACTCCCCAAAAAATCAATAATGAAGCCACTTTTCAATTGTGATCTAGGTTTTTTTCTAATTAATTATCCCATATAATTTAATTATATATGAAATTCACATAATCGTGACTTATAACCTCATATTTTATAGCCACAATATTTCAGAACATTATCTACAAACAAAGAACGACGAAGGAATTACTCCCATAACTCGTCGTCAAAGATGTCTATCCTAAAAAACTATAAAAATAGACCTTTATTAGATCATATAAAATTAAAATTAAATGATACTTAATACTCTCCTAATTAATAACCCAAAATTAGAGGCCTAAGAAAAAGTCAATTCTCTGCTCACTAGACATGCACTATATATGGACCTAGGCGATCACCCTACACGATAACCCAACATGTATCATATATTCACCACTCCCTAGTATAACAAACAAGTAGTAATTATTTTCATCAAAGATAATGAATTTAAACCAATCCTGTTTTGTTCAATGAATGAATGATCCATCGTGGTACAAATATTTGTATTTATGGATCATAAACACAACCTCCTATCAGATGCATATGAGGGGGGATGATGGACACTCAACTTTTCTCATTGGGAGGAGAAGATTAAATTTAAAATACATCTAATAATAGGAAGCATAAAATTTATCAACGATTCGATGGGTTCATCAAATTGGTCTCACATGAAGCCTAACCCATGCACCCAATGCCATTACAATAATCCAAACTGTGCACCTAGTCATATCGTGTAGGTCATTTGTATGTGTTCTAACTGAATGAATATATAATTCACAAAGACATTGGAATGATTAAAAATTGATAGAGACTGAGGAAAAATAAATCCTCCATTAATGGTCTTGAAATTTCACAAAAATAGAACACATTGTCTCATTATTTTACATGATTGGAAGGAAACTGACACACTAGAATCTCCGACCACACTATTTCATCCCCAACATCTTAAAATACTTTAGGTAGTTATCCAATACATAATATATGTGGTCATTAATTGGATTCAAAATGATAGGGTTCCCAAAATGCCTAAAAACATATGTGAGATTCCACATACCTTATTAAAATGCAATATAGAGAAGCCCCATTCTTAAACACAAGCCTATGCAAGATTCTTCTAAATGTTACTAAAGACACCACTGGAGGGCCATGTTAGTTATCACTCAATTTTTTTATCCTTTGTTTCTAAATATCCATGTTCTCCTGGGTACCATGTTTATATCACAAAACACTTGTATCCTTGACATCATCTGGACGAGGTCCTAATTTGTTAATGTAAAACTTGGGTGAGTCCAAATCCATCTGCCCAGGAAGCATGTGAAAAAGGTCTTCTTATGTGACCATGGTAGCACCCATGGACAATCCATATCTAACCACCTAAGAACGACCTAGTTAAGTTAGACTCTAGATAATCTAATTATCACCTAGGTGAGGATTCCATTAAGACCCTTTCATATATTAATGGAATAATTGGGATTTTTATGGTTTCACCATCCAAGTGGGACAAAATCATGGAATCTAGAAAAACATATTAATATGTATGATGAAAGAACAAGAAAATGAGTGTTTACTATACATTTCAAGGGTAATAAATTTCATTCATTTATCTTACAAAATAGGTAGGATCCTCAAAGTGTTCTGAATTATAAATTCCATTTTCTAATAAGGATCTAAACCATAGTGATAATGATTGTTCCATAGGGATAAAAATAAGATAAATCATAGGAAAATATAATTCTCATGTGTCTTCCTAACTACCCAACTGTGATGCAATCCTCATTTACAAGCAGACAAGAAGAATTTTTACCTCAGGGAAGCCCTTATTTAGTAGGACTATAATCTTTATTGTTGAACATTCCCCCACCATACATACCCTAATAAACATAAACCATTGAATGAAAAATATTATGAAAAATGATAGATCTTACAATTCCTGTTATTTCTCTCACCATGCATTTATCACATGGTAATATAGGATATTGGTGATCATGAAAATAGGTTGATCAAATATCATTATATGGGCCTCCTACTAGATGTATTAACCAAAAGAAAGTTACCATCCTCTCAAATGGAAATATTATAGAAGATTAAAACATTTGAATGACTATATTCTATAATAATTAACCCTTTGGTCCTCCACTATATGATTAATAAATAACCAACCTAACTATGTGGGATGTGGTTCATAACTAAACAAGATACAAAGGAATCCTCCCTATGGATCAAGCCCATCACCCCAATGTCACCCAAATTTTATTAGTCCATATTACTAGTAGTTTAATATCCTAAATAGAAGTATATATCCCTTCCAGGTCCTAGGATACCTTGCCATAGGTACCGCACAATCTTTGGAAGTATATATTCCGTTAAAATCTATTTTCTACACAACAATACACTGAAAGGTATGGTCATTTCCACATGAAATAGAAGATATGGTGTATCCAATTACGTTCCATAGAACTCTGTGGGTTATGATTCCTTTCACCAAGATACAAAGGAAAACCATTACATGGGCCCTATATTGACTTCAAAACAAATCAAGTGTTCCTAGATGATGATAAATACCAGTGTTCCGCAAAACATGGCATAAAACTAGAGTCATTATAATTAACGACATAACAATATATAATAAGTGTATAAATTATTCCAATTATGGAAACAACATATTAATACAGATGGTTCTAAATCATATACATTATAAAAATCAATTTTCTATACAAGGTTTACTCATTCCATATTCAAGATTTAAAAAATTATTCACAAGTATGTATTATATCTATTAGAGATTCCCAGAGTTGTTAACATTTCCCAAAAAAAGTGATGACACCAAAATCACATCATTATTAGATGTGTTAGTTTATATGTTTCATTGGAACTTTTTCCCAATCAACACTATCCAATAGAAATCAGGTTTGTGATACATAATGAATAATGGAATCGTTGGGTGTTACCAGTTTCATGAATAACTGCAATTTGAAATAGCTCAGAAATGAAATAGAATTAAAGATGGTTCATTTAAAGGGAAATTTAATGCCACAACCACAAAAATGATCCAGTAAAAATCACTTTATTTTCAAAAGAAAATAACAGATTTAAAATGAAACATAAATACAATTACTTATTCAATTATATTAAAATCAGATTTTTTAAAAATATTTGTCTAATATATGCAAAATGACTTTTGAATGTTGAATATAGTCAATTAAGTCATAATTAAATCATATACAAAAATAAAATCATTTCATAGTTAGAATATTTATAATAATGTTATTTTTTAAAAAATAACCATGAAATATGGTACTGAAAAAAAAACTAAGTTTCAACCATAAAGATGCTGAGTTATACTTATGGGTAGGTTACATTTCAATTTTCCAAAGATCATGATGGAATGAACTTGTATAATATTAACCTTCCATAATGATCACTATACAATATAAAACATATTATTATTCTGACTATAAATATATATCATGTGATGTTGTGGTGGAAAATAAACGTCATAGCTTCATAGAGGGGCTACTCTACATGTACAACCGAAAGACATTATCATTTACCAATGGATAGAAATGTTATAAATAATATAATATATTTAATTATTATAATTCTAAATATTATAATAATACTATATATAATCATTATATCCTTGATTATAACCATCTATGAGATGGTGTGATTGAAAAAAAAAATATTATTTTGTGAGGTAGTAGTCGACCACACATGCAAAATATGGTTTTGTTTCTCAATTTATTGAGGTATATATGGATATAGGTTATTAATTAAATTATAAAATCCTTGTATATGTAATGTACTAATTTTATTCTTAAATTGTTGTTATATATTATTTTAATGAAGTAGAATACGAAACAATTTGAAAAATCATTGTTAAGAATAGTATATATTATTTCAATAACCTCCATTTTCTAAACATTAATCCCTCTAATATTGTTATTATACCTAATATAATACATATATAATTTTTTTAGGTATTTTAATAATCTACTTTGGAAATTATTTGTTGTGCGTAGCATATTCGATACATGGTTCTATTTTATAAAATATGAGAGGAGTAATTTTGGAATTTCTTATGTTATTAAATAAATATAAATTAATATACATTAAAATTTTGATCCAAAGAAATATATTTATAATATAGTATGTTTTTGTGTATAAATACACTCATACACTAAAATTTTATCATGATTAAATTATGATTGCCCCCTTAACCCTTATACAGTTTTATTTACCCTCTTAAAAAATTACTACAATACTAATTATTTAAACACTTTAAGGGTCTTGAATTTTACCATGAATGGAAACAAACAAACCAAAAAAAGATCATGGTTGATTTTTTAACTCTATCACATTCAGTTTTCCAAATAAAATATTTTTAAGGACTTCAAATCATTTAATAAAGTATTAATTATTGTAAAATATTATTTTATTTTTTCGATAGAATTCATTTTATATGACATTAAATATATCAATAAAGGGGGATTTGAATATAATAATTTCACACATACCCAGAATATTATATATATATCCATAATAATTTTGGGTCACATTAATTATTTCAAATAGTAACTTTTTATATATTTTTTAATAAATTTTTTATTTTACTACTAATCAAATAAATATTGTATCAGTGTTGTGTAAGAATTTAATGTATATATATCATTAAAAAAATGAAAATAAATTACCATGATAAAAATTTCTATATTTAAAAAATAGTTAATACTCACCAAACCCTTTGATTATCTAATTTCCAAAAATTTAATGAAAATAAATCAATTTAAATGATATTTTTTACTATAAATTATATAAAAGAAATTGAAGTTAAAAATAAAACCTAGTTGTCATAAAATATATAAATATTAAAATATTGGATTTTTATGGATTACATTATTTCACAATATTAAATTAATTCATGTATTATGGTCATTTTATAATCCTTATCATATTATTTTACACCTATATTACAATGTTTTCCCTTACCCAGGTGGCAATTATTTATAATGGTTAAAATTCATAATATAAAAAGAATCATATTTAAAACATTCAGACATCCTAATTCAAAATATATAAATCATTTATTAATATTCCTTTTCAATAAATTTATGTAATTAATTTAAAATAAAAATGAAGAAAAAATACAAATAGTAGTTTTTTTAAAAGTACTTACTTTGTATAAAAGTGTTTTATACCAAATAGAATCATAAAATTTGTTACAGTGAAGATAACATGATCATTAATAATATAATAAATCTAATTTTACTTTGATATCTTTTTATAAAAAACATTTCTTTGTAAATTCATGAAACAAAAATACAATTTTCAATCAAATTCACAATTTTCACTATAATATAGAAAATGAATATTTTCAGAAAAAATAAGAGATTTCAGGAAAATATAATTTAAGTGTTATGATTTCAAAAATGAATTTATTTATATAAAATAAAATGTATATAACTTCCTAAAACATTATAATATAGTCTAACAAAAATCAAGAAAAATCATTTTAGAACAAAATAGGAAAAATAATATGACTAAAATTTTGAGTAATTATATATAAATATTAACATAATAAAATTTTATTAGTTTGGATAATACTATGTATTCCCACCATTTAAATTGAAAGGATATAATAGTATTATTTAAATAATTGTTTTTTGGAGCATTTTGGATCAGTATTGGGTGTCATAAAAACTATTAAACATAGTGTTCTTTTAAAATATCGGTGTGTTACAATATCCTAAAATTAATCAAATATAATTATGAAATATAATATTAAATTATTCTTTTCATAATATTAAATTATTATTTGAAGTATATTATTTATAAATTAGGAATAAAACATAATAAAATCTAATTTTTGATAAAAAATAATTTATAAAGTGTATAAAAATAAAATGAATATCATGTATTGATAAATGATTAATTAAATATTTCCAAAATACTTCTTAATAAATATTCCCTAATTTAATGCATTAATATTAAAATAAATTTATGAAATTATATAGAATAAATTATTATTTCGATATAAAATGATAAAAAAATTTAATAAAATAATTTTAAAAGGGTTTATAAATTATGAAAACAGGGTAACATATAATTGTTTTATAAATTATGAATTATTTATACTGATTAATTTGAAATATTTATTTTAAAAGGTCAATATTTAGAGAATGTTTTATTAATAATAATATAATCATTATTTATTACATTGATCACTAGTCTATTTATTATTAATATATGATATTTAAATTATATAAGGTATTCAAATAATTGAAATTAAAATAATTTTTTTTATATTGCATAAAATATCATATATTTAATATATATTCCATATAATTTATATAATAAAAGAGTTCATTCTAGTGATAAATGTAATGTATTTTTATTTATCTTAATATGAAATGACAATAATGATTTATAAAGTGTTTATAAAGGTTTACTTATTAATTATTTTTAATTTTTTATCTCATATAAATTAATGATTTATTCATCGGTTTATTATTAATTTTTTAATTCACTAATAAATTTTTATATCATTTTTTATTTATTATGATCTAAAATTGGTGATGAACTATTTATTTAAAAATTGGCACGCCATACGTTAAATTTTATATATGACATCCAATGACATTATTTTAATCAAATGTAGCCTTTGGTTATTGTAAAATTATTTGATTATTGTTAGTTGTGGAATATAGTTAGTATAGATTGGGAATTATAATTATAATGAATTGTATTATCACTTGATTAATACATCTTTGGGTAGAGGGATTTCTTTTCATATTTATCACTATCTAGAAGGATTATAGTTTTTTCTTAAAGTCAGGAATGGTTATATGTGTAGAGACCCAAAGCTTGACGTACATGGACATTACATTACTTTTGCGGAATATTTGATAAATAAAAAAATAGACACAAAAGGACTGTAATAGTTTAGTGTCTTTGGAAACTCGGAACATAATCTTGTAATCATGGTGAAAGAACTTCAACATCTCCAATAAAGATCTTCCCCTTTTGGTTTTCTTACCTAAAACCTTTCTTTAAATCCTGGGGAAATGAAAACATATAAAGGGTGAGCTCAAATGCTCATTAAGAGTAAGCATGGATAAAATAAAACAAATCATATACATTTGAACTTAAAAACAAGAACATAATAATTAAAATCAAAATCATGGGCAATGACATAAAACATGGAAGTACATAAGGAATAGATCATAAAGAAACATTAATCATGATAAAATAGCATGGGAGTAAAACATGAGATTTTGGCAACCATTAAGCACCTGATATGATTTCCATAGTAGCCAAGGCATTGCTGCCAAGACCATCTTAGTGGACAAAGTCCCTTCTTGAATCGACTTCACTCCTCATTCCAGTCCTGTATTACTGAACCAGATTAACTTACCGTTCCAACCATGTTTATCTAATGAGACATAAATCATTACCCAATGAATTTTAGGGAGATATAGGTCCAACCCATCACATAATGAAATCATTCTTACTTGTGCCACAACATAAACATAAATCATTCATCATAACCCGAAAAATAAAAATGGGTTTTCTAAACATCATCCCATCATAAAATAATCCATATATATCAAATGGATATCATTTCATCATAAGAAAATTGGAACCATGTAAATCATAGATATATTATACTTGAACATACACATATGAAATAATGTCATCTTAGATGGAAAATGGTTTTGATAAAACACTTGAAAAGAATTCTTGAGGAAAATAAATTTTCTTCTTTAAAATCATTTTCTTTTAACAAAATACCAAGCAATTTTAAAAGAAAGTATTTTATTAAAAATAATAATGAAATCTTGTAGAGTAATCTTCATTAAGAAAAGGAGTTATGAAATCGTAAAAATACGTTCATGCCATATAAGTTTAAAAAACATTCTCCTCGTACATTTGTCAGAAAAGTCAAAAAGTACATAATATGGTAAAAACAAGAAAGATTCCTTACATACCATGTAGTAAAAGTCAAAAATAGTTAAAAAGGACTTTAAACATACATGAAACCATTTTTAGAAAACAAAGACATGAATGATAAATATAACCCTAGTAAATACTTACGAATAAACAATCTCGGATAAAAACGAGATTGGAAAAGTTATCCCTTACCTTACGTCCAATAAGCTTCGTATGTATCCGAACCTTCAGTATAATGATTTAAATAATGTTATTTACTTATTATAGAATCATATTTATTGTTATGATATCATATATGGTTCACTTATGACTTTATATCACCCGTTCTTTGTAAATTCCATGTTAAAGCACCATTTTGGGTAAAATCATTTCATTTATCATATGTGTTTCAACTTGTTGTTCTTGATATTATTACTTATATAATGATTTAAATAAATACAGAATGTAAAAATATGATTAACATATAATATATATTCATCATACACATATATATGATAGATCGATAAATGGAATGAAATACATCGTTCATGGAGATGGTAGGCCATACGTACGCATGAACGCTGTTTTCGTTTCCTTATTGAATTTAATGAAATTAAGTAGATGACATGCATATATATATATAAATAAATAAATTATCATTATTATGTCATATATTTCATTATTATTCATTATATAAACTTTATAATCATTCATGAATGGTTAACATGGAGAATGAATCTCATCGCTTCGTAGAGACGGTAGTCCGTACATACGTACGTGTGATGATATAATTCCCATGATCGTGGAATTGTATTGAAGTGTATGTATAATATTTCAGAATCAATATCACTATACAATAATCATATATAATAATTCTTTACAACATTATACCCATCCAAGTAAGGTGGTGGTGGAAAACAGATTACACCATGGTGTGGAGACGGTATTCCGTACGTACGCACGCGGGGTGATTTCATTTTCCGTAGGATGGATAGTAAGTGAAATAAGGTTGTTTCATATTTATAATAACATATCAGTATATAAGTAATACTGATGTTATTACTTTATAATGATACAAGTAAACAAGAATATGTATAAGAAGAAAGAAACTTGAGAGAATCCGAAGAAGAGATTACCTCTTCTTCGACGCACCTCTTTGAAGCTTCCTCTTAAGGAAGTAGAGTTGGTCTTTTGAGAAGAAAAGAACCTCCATAATGTTCCTAAAGAAGTGGAGAAGAGAAATGGTCAGGGTTTGGCCGAGCTTGAAGGCTCCAAGTGGTGTGAGGAAGAGAGGGAGGATGTCCCCTTTTATAAGGGAGGAGAGGGCCACCTTTGGAAAAACTTAAATTATTATTTTATTATAAAGTCATATTCAGTTTTTAATAGCTCCAAATTGATTTATTTTGAATCTAAGGTGGGGACGGGTTGAAATCCTCTCAACCAATAGATTTTAGACATGTTTAGGTTACTATTTTAACCTTATCATTTTTATTTCACTCTAAGTTAAATAATTTAACTTTTAAAGTGTCTTCTTGTTTTCTTACATTATATGGTTAGTAAACTTACTATAACAATCCAAACGAACCCCAGGTTGTGAATTATTTATATATATAACCTTATATAATTCATTTCTCCAAACCTTATATTTTTAGGAATAAAATAACAATTAATAATATAATATTTGTTTTAAAAACTATTATTTGGAAATTTTGACACTATTTGGTAATGGATTTTTTTGAAAATCATAACAGCATGATTAGTTCGAAAAAATTTAATTTATTAAATACTAACATTTCTAATTAACATATAAAAGTATTGTAATTCATAAAAAGTCTCAAATTACATTTAATTGGGTATTAATAACATCAATTAGTTTAACATTTCATTATTTAGGTAATTACTGCATCACCATTGTGTCAAATATAACATATATTATTTAATGTCTAAAAATTATAAATAAAATACCATTAGGTAGGAAATTTTTTTATATTTCTAATGAATATTTATAGTTGAATTTATCTTATGTATAACCCTATATTAAAAATTATTTAGTTATTAAACTTTGATTTTAACTGTTTTAACCTTTCTTTAAATAAATTAATAAAAAATGTCCTAATTTAATCCACGTGGACCTAAATGGTCATATTTTATTCCTATGGATTTTTTTGGTCGAATTAAACTTATAAAATAGAATTAGGACATGTTCTAGGGTAATAATAATATCATTTTTACCCTTCATTACCCTATTTACTTTTAACCGTGGTAAATAAAAGTAAAAACTTACTATTCACCAATAATTATTTTCATTTCATTGTACCACATTTTAGTCCTTAATATTAATTGTGTCTCTCAGATTTTCAAAATCCCACTATGTGAAGCGGTAAAATTATGTTTTTTGTGAATTTCCAAATTCTCTTAGGAGGTGGGTAAAAGACGGTGAAAAGTTCAATAAAATTTTTATATATCTAAATATATTATAAAATGACTCTAATTAATTACATTGAACTTATATAGGTATTATGTAACAATTTTGACCTAAAATAAATTTAAATAAAATAAATAATTATTTAAATAAAAACTCAACTTTTAAATAGTAATCCAGTGTTTTCACTATTGGTCAAAAATTGAATGTTTTCAGAAAAATACCAAAAATTCACCCTAGGCTAATTTCAATATTTCCAATCCAAAAATGAAGTCCATTTCGAAAGATACAATTTTTAAAATTTCAAAAAGTGGGTATTACTATTCATAACGGGTAGTTTATATAACATATCGTTGTTTAGTGAAACTCGGTATTGCGTACAACAAACGCTATCATGGAAGGTCGTGATTGCGTATAATGCAAGCTAATTCAAGGATGCGTGTAGTGAAAGATCCTTTTGGAGTAGCGTACAACCCAAGACATCAATGAAATTAAAAAGAATATTTTTCATAAAATCTCGGGGTGTTAAATTCTACCCCCCTTAAAATGAATTTCACCCTCGAAATTTTTCGGGGTTATAAATGGTTTACTACTCGAAAGTTTATTTAATAGAAACCCACATATTAAAAGGGAATACCAAAACATGACTTTAAAAACTAATGTATGAACCATAAATGTTACCCAAATTAACTAATAACTGGGTTTCCACATAGGAGAACATAGGTTAAAATATGGATATGGAAGAGAAATACTTAGTTTATTTTGGTACAATATCACCATTGTTCATGCCTTGTACAATTTCCACTTCATCTCTTAAAGAAATAAAGATGAATTTGTCATTCAAAATGTGTTATCAGATCATGTGATAAAATGATGGGTCATTCCATCTGTCTCAAAAAAATGTTAGCAAAAGTTATAAGTCCATATTATGGTGGGATTAATCGTATATGGTTTCAAAAATGTAATTATACTTCATCTATCATAGCACCTAATAAAATAAAACTAGTTTATACTAACCAGGGTCTTCCTGTAGGATAGTGGTAGGTGATGAAGGCCTGTCCTACTTTGGTTATGGGTTCAATTCCCGCAACCATGTCAGATGCGACGGGTTGTCACCCATCCTACGGGTTGTCCTATTTATAAAACATAACAGAAAGTTCTAGCCTTAAAAAATACTATATAATGTCTAAATTAATATATTCTAATCTTTCGGTTTATCCAAAATACTTTTGTCCAATATCATAGTATAAATAAAATGATTGCTAGAAAGGTTATCTACCAAGAATTAAAAACAATCATTTATCACATGTATATCATATATATATCGAGTTGGTCAAATTTCAAACATGTGAATTACTTAATCATGTATTCTCTTGAAAAAATGAATACCCATTGAACCTTAGTGAAAACATGAATGCTGTCAAAAGATAACTCTTTCCACAAAACAAAATCCAAAAATTCTATATACTCAAACCATGATAAAACTTTGTCCTTATATCAGTCATGAGCTCATGAATACTGTCAAACATTTCATTTTCTCCTTATCCCTTTATTATGCACAGATCATATTCTTTCCAAAAATATCTCAATCACTTTCCATGGTTACTGGTACCATAAAATTATTGAAAACCACAATATACCAATACATAAATATTCCAATATTCCATGATACTATATATAACATTATTTTGGAATCCCATTAGATAAACACTAAATCATTCCACCACATCGTTGTCAAATTCAACATCGCTAATAGTGATCACATGTGACTTCCCATTTTCCTTTTCCTTAATTGGTTTCTCATGTCGATCATCATTAACCCTTGGATTAGGGAATTGATTAGCATAATGCCCCATTTCATTGCACTTGAAGCATTGAAGTGTTGGTGGTGCGTTATCTGCAGTCTTTTCTTTATTCACATCATTAGAAATCCTTTTTCCATTACTTCGACATTCAACTACATGATGACCTTCTTTTCCACACTTAAAACATATTCTAGTCCCTGTAATACAATCTCCACCATGCCTCTTTCCACACTTTGAGCATAAAGAAACATTCATATTCTTTCCACCATTGTTCTGAGATTTCTCCTTGAACTCCATCTTTTGTTTCATGTCCAAACCATGAGATGGATATGTAACAAAAACTTCCATTTCTACTCTGATAGCACAACACAAAATTTCTTCATAGCTACTGAAGTCTCTTATAGCTAATTCCCTTTGAAGACTTGGTTTTAAGCCACTGAACAATCAATCAAATGTTCTTTTAGGTTGGATGATAAATCCAGATGCATAACTTGTATGCCTTGTAAAATTTGCTTCATATATACCAACAGATTCTTCATCCTTTTTCATAATCTCATGGAACTCCTTTTCCATCTTTCTTCGAAGAATACTAGGGAAGTACATACTAAAAAATAAGTTCTCAAAATCGTCCCATTCCATGGATTCAATATCATCTTGGGGACTTGTATTCTTAATTAGATTCCTCCATTGGTCTGATTGACCTTCTAAATGGTAAACAGCTAGAATGACTTTATCATGTTCTGAACAGTGAAGTATGGAAAAAATATTTTCAATGGTACTTATCCATTGTTCAGCAACAAGTAGATCAGAAGACCCATTGAACGAAGGTGGATGTTTCCTCATGAAGTACTGAATAGAATATTGTTCCATTATCTGCTCGTTCGGAAGTCCAGAATGATTCATAGATTGTGTAAGTATAGCAATAAGATTTTTCACTCCATCTCCCCTAACATTGGTTTTTTCAGGAGGACAATCATTGCATTGTCCATTACATTGATCAACACGGTTCCTTCAGGTTCCAGCCATCATTTAAAGCCCAAAAAGAACAGTGTGAGAGGCAAAAATCATGCTAGGGAAAACAATATACTAAAGGGGGAGTACCTTAGATATCTAACATCTTAGTTTTAATTCTAATACCATTACCATAATTCTAGGACAATAACCTATACTTATACTTAACCTTAGGGACATCCCAAGACATACCATAGAAATATCTCTAGGGATCACACTAATGTTTTCACATCTTATTTTCCAAAGGTTAACTAAACCTTTTCTCTAATACCAACTCTAGAGACCCAAAGCTTGACGTACATGGAAATTACATTACTTTTGCAGAATACTTAATACATAACAAAAATAGACACATAAGGACCGTAATAGTTTAGTGTCTTTGGAAACATTGTAAAGACCCGTAAAATTCAAGGGAAATTTTTTTTCTTAATTTTCTTTAGAATTTTACAAGAGCGCGGTTTCAGACGGCACCTGATTCCGAGGCCCAGAGTGCCCGGAATTAATTTCCGAAGTTTGGCTCGGGTACGTTCAGTGAACGAACGAGCGGGAATTCCTAACTTTTGATCCGGTGCTCGGAATTGAAATCCGAGGGCACCGATGAACTCGCAGCGCCGATATTCGCTTAAAGAGACCTTTTCGGGAGTTGCGTTTGTTGCGGGTTGAAAGTTAATTTTTGAGGGTTTAGGTTGAGTTAAATAAAATTTGTGTAGAACAAATTTTATTTTAACTTCTTAAAACCTATCTAAGGAGGTTGGGAGTGGGACCCACACCCACTTAACCTCCCTTGGGAGGATTAAGTGTGGTGGGGCCCACACGAACCCACACCTTTTCAACTCCCCACTCTCCCTCTTAATGGCTTGATAACTTAACTTCTTTTTAATTATACAACTCTTGTATATTAAATAAGTGAGTTAATTTTGGGGTTAGCCATTTTGAATTTCAAACTTTTGAAATTCTTTTATGTTTTGTAATAATAAAATAAGATGTTATCTTATTTTATTTTGGGTTGATCGTTTGTCTTCTTGAGAGGTGGAGAGCTCCTCTTCTTCTTCTTCAACCTCAACGAAGAACGCGAAGAACGTCGTTCTTCAACGAAGAACTTCTCCGCCGAAGAACACGATCCATCCGCGACGCCGTATCCGCGACGCGACGTACTTCTTCCGCGTCATCCCTTCCGCGACGGTTTTCCGCGACGAACGCCTTCGACAACGAATCTTCCTCCGACGTCAAAGGAATCGACACCGATATTCCACGACTCCGTCAACGTGCGACTATCGAGGTAAGGGTTCTTGAGATCGTTGCTTTCTTTATATCTTGACTTTCCTCAAGACTTGACGAGGAACGCTCTCTTTTCCGACGAAGAACGCCGCGACTCCTTTCTTCGTTCACCGTGACAACGAAGGGGACGCCATCTCTTCTTCGGACAACCTTCGTCGGCAAACGAAGATCCGCCATCGTCGTGTCTCTTCGGGCATAGCACTTCGTCAACGGATTTGACGAACGACGACCGCGACGCCCGACTTCCGCGACGCCGTCTTCCGCGGATCGTAGACGATTCTTCGAATCTTAAAACCGAGGTAGGGGTTGTCGATTTTCTTTTGGATTCCTCATTTCATTCTTGATCGTGCTTTTAGCAAGATTAACGTGTGACGTGATTTTTCTTTAGTTGCGTTATTATTATTAACGCGAGGGGGGCCGGACCGCACGAACACGGCCGAACCCCCCCCCCCTCCAACGTTCTTGTTGTTCTTGCGGGTGGAAGCAAGTGGCGTGGTGCCGTCGCACCACGCGGATGATTGTGCGTTTAATTTTACGCATCGCCGTCGCGCCTCGCCGAGGAGAGTCTTCAAGAACGCGACGCCGTCGCGCCGCGTTGGAAGGATTCATGGCACGGCGAAAGGGGCGCGGTGCCGTCGCACCGCGCCGGACGACGAACACCGCGGCCGGTTCCGGGCCGCGGCGGGACGAGAAGACCGCGGCCGGTTCCGGGCCGCGGCAGGACGAGAAGACCGCGGCCGGTTCCGGGCCGCGGCTGGATGAGAAGACCGCGGCCGGTTCCGGGCCGCGGCGGAAGAGGAGACCGGCGGCGCGGCCGCCGGCGTCGGAAGACGAGGGCGGGACCGGAATTTCCGGTCCCGTTGGTAAAAACCGGCCGGCCAGCGGGCCGGCCGGATGTCTTAAAAAACCGGGGGAATTAATCCCCCGGCCATCCATTAAAACCCCCCTCTTAATGAGGGGGGCGGTTCTTGAGGGAAGGGGGCAGCCGCCCCCTTTGGTCCAGCCGCCAGCAGGCCCCCCCCCACGTGAGGGGGGGGGGGGGCGGTTTGAAGAAACTGGCGCGGCCTTGTGCCGCGCCACCTTGAAGAGAACCGCGGGGCATAGCCCCGCGTGCGCAGCCCGTGCGGCGCACCCCGCCGCCAGCGCGGCCCGCTGCCGCCGCCAGCGCGGCCCGCTGCCGCCGCCGGCGCGGCCCGCCGCCGCCGCCAGCGCGGCCCGCCGCCGCCGCCGCCGCCGCCGGCCGCGCCGCCGCCCGCCGCCGCCGCGCGCCGCCCAGGGGGGGGGGGGGTCGGGCCGGGTCGGCCCGGACCCGGACCCCCCCGTTTCGAACCTGATTTGGTTTTTGGCTCATAACTTGAGCCTCGGACCTCCGAATGACGAACCGTCTGCGGCAACGCGATCCTTGGATCGAGACGGTCGTTTCGATATATCGCACTCAAGGTTTCGGGTTACTTTGAGTTCGGCCGGGTTGGTTCGTTCACGAAACCAACCGGGCCTTCGGAGCGGAAACGCTCATATCTTGAGCCACGAACGTCCGATTGACGCGCCGTCAGTCGCGTTGTGTTCCTCTTAGTGAATCGGATCTTTTGGCATACTCCGCCCGAGGTTCGGACGCAGGTGGAGTACGGTCGGGTTGGTTTTTCCTTAAAAACCAACCGGGCCCCGGAGACGAAAATGCCAATAACTCACAGACCGGGCGTCCGATTGACGCGCCGTCTGTTTCGTTGACTTCCTCTTGACGATACGAAACTTTTGGCACCCTCCGCCCGAGTTTTGGATGCAGTTGGATAGTGGCCGGGTTGGATCGCACCGAAATCCAACCGGGCCCCTGGAACGGGAAAAGCTGTTATCTTTCAGACAGGACGTCCGTCTGACGAACCGTCAGCGGCGATGATGATCACGATGAGAAACGGTCCCTATGAGTATACCCTATGAGAGTTCGGGGTACAGTTGAGATACGGCCGGGTTTGGTTCGCTCACGAAACCAACCGGGCCCCTGGGACGAAAAAGCTAATAACTCACAGACCGGGCGTCCGATCGACGCGCCGTCTGTTGCGTTGAGACCCCTGTGACGAGACGGACTTTTGAGATACTTTTTGCGGGACTTTGTGATACTTGGAGTATCGACCAGTAGCTCGTGGAGCGGACCCTCCCGGAGACGAGCGTGCAGAGTACGGAGACCGTGTAGCCGGCTGAGACCTGACGACTGCTTGACCGACTCGACTTGGAGTGAGTCGACTAGCCCAGTGGACGGAGCGCCCGGTATTTGGCGGCAGACCCACGGCGGACGGAGCGCCTGGTAGTTGGCAGCAGACCCGCGGTACTCGACAGGAGGAGTACCTCAGTAGGCTATCTGGGTAGCGCCCGGTATTTGGCGGCAGACCCACGGCGGACGGAGCGCCTGGTAGTTGGCAGCAGACCCGCAGTACTCGACAGGAGGAGTACTTCAGCAGTCCTAGGTTAGTGAGCGGCAGCCTCGGAGTCGTGACAGGACCACTGTACACTCTAGAGACGGAGCTCTTCAGCAGTTACGGTTTCGATAATGAAAATCCTGGTTTGAGCTGAGACTTTTGACCTTGTGTTTACTTCATGATTGAGATGGGTCACTTGCTAACTTTGGTATATGTATGGGCATATACCCGGGTAGTGGTTATCCGTCGATTTCACAATCCTTGTGTTTCCTCATGATTGAGATGGGTTACTTGATAACTTAGGTATATGTATGGGCATATACCTAAGTAGGGTTTATCTGTTGAGATCTTCTTGTGTTTATCCTTGTTGGTTTTAGTGAGACCTTGAGGGTCTCGGGGTCCCTACTGAGTATCGTTATACTCACCCCTGCACGGGCTATGCCCGCACCTCGTTGTGTTGGTTGCAGACGACGGCCAGTACTGGCAGAGGCCGAGTGTTCGAGGACTGGACGGTACCTGGAGGTGGACTATACGACGAGGCGGTACCCAGAGGCAGACCACTGGGCGGGTCATACTTGGAGTAGACGGCGGGACCCGAGGAGCAGAAGAGCTATCTGTACCCACCCTTCAGGTGGGATTTCCAGTGGACATCTCAGCGTAGTAGCTTTACTTTTCAGTCGCTGTTTTTCCCTTTCGAGTTGTACTTTACAGTTGGGCTTGTATTTCCGGCCCCTTTTTACTTTTCAGCTCTTCTTTTTGTACTTAGTGTTTTACTTCCGCTTGTACTCTGTGGTGTTTGTTTTCTTTATAAAGGCAATGCCTTCCCAGTTATCGGGATTTTACGCCTTTGGTGCTAGTCGCCAACCCCTGGCCTATGGAAGGCGGGCTTGGGGTAGTCACGGCACGGGCCCCGAGGACGGGTCGTGACAAATTGGTATCAGAGGAGTTCGGTTCTACCGCAGAACTTATAACTCTGATGTCTCTTTCTGTGAAGCAATAGTGTTGAGAGTACCGAGTGTGGTTTTCAGTTCAGGGAGTCCAGTGTTGGTGCGGGCGGCCGACGTATCCATACACCAGGACCCTGACAACTGATTTCCGACTTTGTGCACGAAAACACTGATTGCGTGTGTGTTTTCAAAGGTTTTTTCCCCTTAAAACAGCTCAAACCAGGTCAGCTCACCAGGTATAATCGTTTGATCGTGTTACGTTGTTTCTTTCATGATGGCCCACCGAGCAGCGAGACTCCAGTGCAGGGCCCTTTTTCAGTGTTGGCACCTTCGGGTGGTGTACCAGCAGCACCACCACCCGTTAGGCAGCAGATGCCACTAGCTGACGGTGCACGCTAGCAGAGCGCGATGCACGAGTTCCAGCAGTAGAGGCCTCTGAGGATACGAGGCGAGACAGATTTCCCAGGCAGCAGTGGACTGGATGGAGACGAATGCTAGAGTTCTACGCCTATCTTGGATACTAGTAGAGCGGATGATGATCTTAGCTCCAGGTGTTTCCAGAGAGTGACCATGAGGTTGGTCCTTATAGTAACGAGGCTTCGGTACGCGAACCGATACCTGGATTAGTACCTACGGGTAGAGCGCCAGCTATGTCACTACCTGTTGGTCAGCAGACACTACCAGCGGTACCGGTAGCAGAGACTCGGGCGTGTAAAATGTTTCAGGAGGAGGAAGTGCTAAGGACAGATGAATCTGCAGGGTAGCAGACGTGGAAGCAGAGCTTGGAGAGCAGCATGTGGTGGTGTACATTTCGACATGTTACGACCACCCGACTTAGTAGTCCCCGCCAGGCTCAGGGAGCAGGAGGGCTGGGGAGGAGAATAGCTGCATTGTGGTCAAGGAGTGTGACCCAGGAGCTCTAAGAATGATTCGGGGTACGAATTATGTCTACTACGAGCTGCCATATCTATAGACATAGGAACCAATCATTCTACCCTTCCACGAATCATGTCCCAGACCTAGAGGTTCCGGGTAAGCCGTAGACTTGACCCTCACGTCTGGAGATACCTTTGGGAGGAGACTCGATAATCACGCTTACGCCGACGGTGTGGTTTGACCTCGAGGAGAGAGTTTCGGTTGGAATCTCTTGGTGGCAGCGTAGAGGCCTTACGACGTTGATCTGGGTATGGTTTTGATTCACAAATCATACCCTGGTTGACTGTTTTAGGCAAACGTCGGAATGGGTTTTCCTTGGTCGGCGAAAAGGAAACCCTGGGCAGCTCATGTTAAACTCAGACATAAGAGGGTGTGACCGATCACTCTTGAGTTGGTCAACCCTACCCCTGTGGCAGCAGGAGTTTGAGTTCAGTTCTAACCTAAAAAGGAAAACCTCTTGAGTTCGAGGGTGACGAACACGTTCTTATACGGTCTCAACCCGATGAGGTTTCGGAGATGTGGCCGAGGCGGCATGTTATCTCCGAAGTTCGATGGACCCTTTTGATCTTCAGCAGGGTAGGCGAGGAGGTTTACCGCTTAACCCTACCACCTCAGTCGCACCGGGTGCATAGTGTCCACCACGTGTCTCAGCTGTGGAGATACGTGTATGTTTCTTCGCACGTCATCGACCCCGGGGAGTTGGACGTCGATGACAGGGCGATAAGCACAGAGATTCTAGTAGAGATTGAGGATCGACAAGAGTAGGTTCTACGTGAACGGTTGCTTCCTCTGGGGTGCTTCTCGGGTAGCACAAGATCTTCAGGTGAGCATATGGGAGCGTAAAGCTCAGTTGCGTGCTCAGTACTACTTTGTTTCCCTTAGGTGTGAGTTGAAGCTTTACGGGGACGTAAAGCCCTGAGGTGGGAGTAATGTAAAGACCCGTAAAATTCAAGGGAAATTTTTTTTCTTAATTTTCTTTAGAATTTTACAAGAGCGCGGTTTCAGACGGCACCTGATTCCGAGGCCCGGAGTGCCCGGAATTAATTTCCGAAGTTTGGCTCGGGTACGTTCAGTGAACGAACGAGCGGGAATTCCTAACTTTTGATCCGGTGCTCGGAATTGAAATCCGAGGGCACCGATGAACTCGCAGCGCCGATATTCGCTTAAAGAGACCTTTTCGGGAGTTGCGTTTGTTGCGGGTTGAAAGTTAATTTTTGAGGGTTTAGGTTGAGTTAAATAAAATTTGTGTAGAACAAATTTTATTTTAACTTCTTAAAACCTATCTAAGGAGGTTGGGAGTGGGACCCACACCCACTTAACCTCCCTTGGGAGGATTAAGTGTGGTGGGGCCCACACGAACCCACACCTTTTCAACTCCCCACTCTCCCTCTTAATGGCTTGATAACTTAACTTCTTTTTAATTATACAACTCTTGTATATTAAATAAGTGAGTTAATTTTGGGGTTAGCCATTTTGAATTTCAAACTTTTGAAATTCTTTTATGTTTTGTAATAATAAAATAAGATGTTATCTTATTTTATTTTGGGTTGATCGTTTGTCTTCTTGAGAGGTGGAGAGCTCCTCTTCTTCTTCTTCAACCTCAATGAAGAACGCGAAGAACGTCGTTCTTCAACGAAGAACTTCTCCGCCGAAGAACACGATCCATCCGCGACGCCGTATCCGCGACGCGACGTACTTCTTCCGCGTCATCCCTTCCGCGACGGTTTTCCGCGACGAACGCCTTCGACAACGAATCTTCCTCCGACGTCAAAGGAATCGACACCGATATTCCACGACTCCGTCAACGTGCGACTATCGAGGTAAGGGTTCTTGAGATCGTTGCTTTCTTTATATCTTGACTTTCCTCAAGACTTGACGAGGAACGCTCTCTTTTCCGACGAATAACGCCGCGACTCCTTTCTTCGTTCACCGTGACAACGAAGGGGACGCCATCTCTTCTTCGGACAACCTTCGTCGGCAAACGAAGATCCGCCATCGTCGTGTCTCTTCGGGCATAGCACTTCGTCAACGGATTTGACGAACGACGACCGCGACGCCCGACTTCCGCGACGCCGTCTTCCGCAGATCGTAGACGATTCTTCGAATCTTAAAACTGAGGTAGGGGTTGTCGATTTTCTTTTGGATTCCTCATTTCATTCTTGATCGTGCTTTTAGCAAGATTAACGTGTGACGTGATTTTTCTTTAGTTGCGTTATTATTATTAACGCGAGGGGGGCCGGACCGCACGAACACGGCCGAACCCCCCCCTCCAACGTTCTTGTTGTTCTTGCGGGTGGAAGCAAGTGGCGTGGTGCCGTCGCACCACGCGGATGATTGTGCGTTTAATTTTACGCATCGCCGTCGCGCCTCGCCGAGGAGAGTCTTCAAGAACGCGACGCCGTCACGCCGCGTTGGAAGGATTCATGGCACGGCGAAAGGGGCGCGGTGCCGTCGCACCGCGCCGGACGACGAACACCGCGGCCGGTTCCGGGCCGCGGCGGGACGAGAAGACCGCGGCCGGTTCCGGGCCGCGGCAGGACGAGAAGACCGCGGCCGGTTCCGGGCCGCGGCAGGATGAGAAGACCGCGGCCGGTTCCGGGCCGCGGCGGAAGAGGAGACCGGCGGCGCGGCCGCCGGCGTCGGAAGACGAGGGCGGGACCGGAATTTCCGGTCCCGTTGGTAAAAACCGGCCGGCCAGCGGGCCGGCCGGATGTCTTAAAAAACCGGGGGAATTAATCCCCCGGCCATCCATTAAAACCCCCCTCTTAATGAGGGGGGCGGTTCTTGAGGGAAGGGGGCAGCCGCCCCCTTTGGTCCAGCCGCCAGCAGGCCCCCCCCACGTGAGGGGGGGGCGGTTTGAAGAAACCGGCGCGGCCTTGTGCCGCGCCACCTTGAAGAGAACCGCGGGGCATAGCCCCGCGTGCGCAGCCCGTGCGGCGCACCCCGCCGCCGGCGCGGCCCGCTGCCGCCGCCAGCGCGGCCCGCCGCCGCCCAGGGGGGGGTCGGGCCGGGTCGGCCCGGACCCGGACCCCCCCGTTTCGAACCTGATTTGGTTTTTGGCTCATAACTTGAGCCTCGGACCTCCGAATGACGAACCGTCTGCGGCAACGCGATCCTTGGATCGAGACGGTCGTTTCGATATATCGCACTCAAGGTTTCGGGTTACTTTGAGTTCGGCCGGGTTGGTTCGTTCACGAAACCAACCGGGCCTTCGGAGCGGAAACGCTCATATCTTGAGCCACGAACGTCCGATTGACGCGCCGTCAGTCGCGTTGTGTTCCTCTTAGTGAATCGGATCTTTTGGCATACTCCGCCCGAGGTTCGGACGCAGGTGGAGTACAGTCGGGTTGGTTTTTCCTTAAAAACCAACCGGGCCCCGGAGACGAAAATGCCAATAACTCACAGACCGGGCGTCCGATTGACGCGCCGTCTGTTTCGTTGACTTCCTCTTGACGATACGAAACTTTTGGCACCCTCCGCCCGAGTTTTGGATGCAGTTGGATAGTGGCCGGGTTGGATCGCACCGAAATCCAACCGGGCCCCTGGAACGGGAAAAGCTGTTATCTTTCAGACAGGACGTCCGTCTGACGAACCGTCAGCGGCGATGATGATCACGATGAGAAACGGTCCCTATGAGTATACCCTATGAGAGTTCGGGGTACAGTTGAGATACGGCCGGGTTTGGTTCGCTCACGAAACCAACCGGGCCCCTGGGACGAAAAAGCTAATAACTCACAGACCGGGCGTCCGATCGACGCGCCGTCTGTTGCGTTGAGACCCCTGTGACGAGACGGACTTTTGAGATACTTTTTGCGGGACTTTGTGATACTTGGAGTATCGACCAGTAGCTCGTGGAGCGGACCCTCCCGGAGACGAGCGTGCAGAGTACGGAGACCGTGTAGCCGGCTGAGACCTGACGACTGCTTGACCGACTCGACTTGGAGTGAGTCGACTAGCCCAGTGGACGGAGCGCCCGGTATTTGGCGGCAGACCCACGGCGGACGGAGCGCCTGGTAGTTGGCAGCAGACCCGCGGTACTCGACAGGAGGAGTACCTCAGTAGGCTATCTGGGTAGCGCCCGGTATTTGGCGGCAGACCCACGGCGGACGAAGCGCCTGGTAGTTGGCAGCAGACCCGCAGTACTCGACAGGAGGAGTACTTCAGCAGTCCTAGGTTAGTGAGCGGCAGCCTCGGAGTCGTGACAGGACCACTGTACACTCTAGAGACGGAGCTCTTCAGCAGTTACGGTTTCGATAATGAAAATCCTGGTTTGAGCTGAGACTTTTGACCTTGTGTTTACTTCATGATTGAGATGGGTCACTTGCTAACTTTGGTATATGTATGGGCATATACCCGGGTAGTGGTTATCCGTCGATTTCACAATCCTTGTGTTTCCTCATGATTGAGATGGGTTACTTGATAACTTAGGTATATGTATGGGCATATACCTAAGTAGGGTTTATCTGTTGAGATCTTCTTGTGTTTATCCTTGTTGGTTTTAGTGAGACCTTGAGGGTCTCGGGGTCCCTACTGAGTATCGTTATACTCACCCCTGCACGGGCTATGCCCGCACCTCGTTGTGTTGGTTGCAGACGACGGCCAGTACTGGCAGAGGCCGAGTGTTCGAGGACTGGACGGTACCTGGAGGTGGACTATACGACGAGGCGGTACCCAGAGGCAGACCACTGGGCGGGTCATACTTGGAGCAGACGGCGGGACCCGAGGAGCAGAAGAGCTATCTGTACCCACCCTTCAGGTGGGATTTCCAGTGGACATCTCAGCGTAGCAGCTTTACTTTTCAGTCGCTGTTTTTCCCTTTCGAGTTGTACTTTACAGTTGGGCTTGTATTTCCGGCCCCTTTTTACTTTTCAGCTCTTCTTTTTGTACTTAGTGTTTTACTTCCGCTTGTACTCTGTGGTGTTTGTTTTCTTTATAAAGGCAATGCCTTCCCAGTTATCGGGATTTTACGCCTTTGGTGCTAGTCGCCAACCCCTGGCCTATGGAAGGCGGGCTTGGGGTAGTCACGGCACGGGCCCCGAGGACGGGTCGTGACAAACATGGAATGTAATCCTCTAATCATAGTGAAAGATCTTCAACATCTCCCATAAAAATCACCCCCTTTTGGTTTTCTTACCTAAAACCTTTTTTCAAATCCTGGGGAAAAGAAAACTTATAAAGGGTGAGGTCAAATTCTCAGTAAGGATAATCACGGATAAAATAAAACAAATCATATACATTTGAACTTAAAAACATGAACATAATGTTTAAACATCCAAATCATGGGCAATGACATAAAACATGGCAGTACATAAGGCATAGATCATAAAGAAATGTTAATAATGATAAAATAGAATGGGAGTAAAACATGTGATTGTGGAAACCATTAATCACATGATATGATTTCCATAGTAGCCAAGGCATTGCTTCCAAGACCATCTTAGTGAACGAAGTCCCTTTCTAAATCGAGTTCACTCCTCGTTCCAGTTTAGTATTACTGAATCGGATTAACTTACCATTCCATTCATGTCTATCTCATGAGATATAAATCATTACCCAATGCATTGGAGGGAGATATATGTCCCACCCATCTCATAATTAAATCATTCTTACTTGTGCAACAATATGAACATAAATCATTCATCATAAGTTGAAAAATAAAAATGGGTTTCCTAAACATCATCCCCTCATAACATAATCCATATAAAACAAATGGATATCATTTTATCATAAGAAAATCTAAACCATTTTAATCATAGATATATTATTCTTGAAACATACACATATGAAATAATGTCATCTTAGACGGAAAATGGTTTTGATAAAACACTTGAAAAGAAGTCTTGAGGAATATATCCTTTCTTCTTCAAAATCATTTTCTTTTTACAAAATACCAATCATTTTTAAAAGAAATTATTTTATTGAAAATAATCATGAAATCATTTATAGTAATATTCATGATGAAAAGTTGTTATAAAACCATATAAATCCATTCATGTCGTATAAGTTATAAAATCATTCTCCTCGTACTTTTTCCCGAAAAGTCAAAAATTACCTCGTATGGTAAAAAAAGAAAGATTCCTTACATACCATGTAGTAAAAGTAAAAATGATTAAAAATGACATTAAACATACATGAAACCATTTTTAGAAAGCAGGTACATGAATGATAAATATAACCCCAGTAAATACTTAGGTATAAACAATCTCGGATAAAAAACGAGATTGGAAACGTTATCCCTTACCTTATGTCCAATATGCTTCATATGTATCTGAACCACATATATAATGATTTAAATAATTTAATTTACTTATTACAGAATCATATTCATTGTTATGATATCATATATGGTTCACTTATTACTTTATATTACCTGTTCATTCTAGATTCCAAGTTAAAACAACATTTTGTGTAAAATTGTTTCATTTATCGCACGTGTTTCGACTTGTTGTTCTTGATATTATTATTTATATACTGATTTAAATAATTACAGAATGTAAAAAAATTATTAATATATAATATATATTCAGCATACACATATATATGATAGATCAATAAAAGGAAGGAAATACACCGTTCATGGAGACAGTAGGTCGTACGTACCCATGAATGCTGTTTTTGTTTCCTTAATGAATTGATTGGAATTAAGTAGATGACATACATATATATATATATACAGAAATAAAGTATCATTATTGTGTCATATATTTCATTATTGTTCATTATTTATAGTTTATAATCATTCATGAATGGTTAACATGGAGTATGAATCTCATCGCGTCGTAGAGACGGTAGTCCGTACATACGCACAAGCGATGATATCATTCCCATGATCATGGAATTATATTGAAGTGTATGTATAATATTTCAGAATAAATATCAATTTAGAATAATCATATATATTTATTCTTTTCACCATTAAACCCATCCAAGTAAGGTGGTGGTGGAAAACAGATTACACCACGACGCGGAGACAGTATTCCGTACGTACACACGCGCAGTGATTTCGTTTTACGTAGGATGGATAGAAAGTGAAATAAGTTTGTTTCATATTTATAATAAAATTTCAGTATATAAGTAATTCTGATGTTATTACTTTATAATGAGAAAACTAAAGAAGAATAAGTAGAAGAAGAAAGAAACTTGAGAGAATCAGAAGAAGAGATTACCTCTTCTTCGACGCACCTCTTTTAAGCCTACTCTTAAAGAAGTAGAGTTGGACTTTCAAGAAGACCAGAACCCCAAGAATGTTGATAGGAAAGTGGAGAAGAAAAATGGGTAGGGTTTGGCTGAGATTTAAGGCTCAAAGTGGTGTGAGGAAGAGAGGGAGGAGGTTCCCTTTTATAAGGGAGGAGAGGGGGACCTTTGGAAAAACTAAAAATATTATTTTATTATAAAGACATATTCATTTTTTTATAGCTCCAAATTGATTTATTTAGATTCTAAGTTGGGTATGGGTCGAAAGACTCTCAACCAATAGATTTAAGACAAGTTTAGGTTACTATTTTAACCTTATAATTTAGATTTAACTATAAGTTAAATAATTTAACTTTTACTGTGTCTTCTTGTTTTCATACATTATATGGTCAGTAAACTTACTATAATGAGAAAAACGAACACCAAGTTGTTAATTATTTATATATATAACCCCATATATGTCATTTGGAATCGAATTATATTTTTAGGAATAAAATAAAAATTAATAATACAATATTTTGTTTAAAAACTATTTTATGGCAATTTTGACACTATTTGGTAATGGATTTTTGTGAAAATCATAATAGCATGATTAGTTCAAAAAAAGTTAATTAATTAAATAATAACATGTCATATTAACATAGAAAATTAGTGTAATTCATAAAACGTCTCAAATTACATTTATTTGGGTATTTATAACATCAATTATTTTAATATTTCATTATTTAGGTAATTACTATATCATCATTGTGTCATAAATAACATAACTTATTCAATGTCTAAAAATTATAAATAAAATACCATGAGGTAAGAAATCTTTTTATATTTCTAATTAATATTTATAATCTAATTTATCTTATGTATAACCCTATATTAAAAATTAATTATTTATTAAACATTGATTTTAACTATTTTAACCCTTCTTTAAATAAATTAATAATAAATGTCCTAATATAATCCAAGTGGACCTTAATGGTAATATTTTATTCCTAAGGTTTTTTTGGTTGAATTAAGCTTATCCAATCGAGTTAGGACATGTTTTACGGTAATAATAATATCAGTTTTACCCTTAATTACGCTATTTAATTTTAACTATGGTAAATAAAAGTAAAAGGTTACTATTCACCAATAATTATTTTCATCTCATTGAACCACATTTTATTACTTGATATTAACCATGTCTCTCGGATTTTCGAAATTCCACTCACAGAAGCGGTACAATAATGTTTTTTGTGAATTTCAAAATTCTCCTAGGAGGTGGGTAAAAGACGGTGAAAAGTTCAATAAATTTTTTATATATCTAAATTTTTCATAAAATGACTCCAATTAATTAAATTGAACTTTTATAGGTATTATGTATCAATTTTGACCTAAAAAAATTTAAATAAAATAAATAATTATATAAATAAAAAGTCGGTTTTTAAATAGTAACCCAGTGTTTTCACTATTCATCAAAAATTGAATGTTTTTAGAAAAATACCAAAAATTCACCCTAGGATAATTTTGATATTATGAATCCAAAAATTAAGTCCATTTTGAAATATATAATTTAAAAAAATTTAAAAATTGGGTATTACTGTTTATAACGGCTAGTTTATATAACATATCATTGTTTAGTGAAACTCAGTATTGCGTACAACACACACTATCGTGGAAGGGAACGATTGTGGGTAATGCAAGCCAAGTTAGGGATCCGTGTAGTGCATGCTCCTTTTGGTGTAGCATAAAACACAAGACATCAATGAAATTAAAGAGAATATTTTTCATAAAATCTCGGTGTTTACAATATGTGGCTCCCTAATTACTCATATGGATATTATAAATTACATATAATATTAAACAAGTACATGAAATGTTCTTATAATTTATGCATAAGATGCATTGGGATATTTTTATATGTGTTTGGAATATATGTTTTGGTATGTAAAAGTAATTTTGGTTCACATCCAGATTCAGACACTAATATGTTTTTAAAATAGTAATTTAATAGAAGGAATGGTTTTCAAGACTAAAAAATTTGTATCATTCATAAAAAATTAGGAATATTTGAAATAATTTTGTGAGATTAAAATACCATAAAAACAAGTGTTATATGAATTCCAAAAAAACATATATGAGGATCTCAGTAATTCATCCATGTAGATTTTCTATAGTAGAGTGTCTGATGATTATGTTATTTAAGTTATGGTGGATATACATAACCCTATGGGTTAAGTAATCAAAATTAATTTTGATATATTTATTATAATTTTATGTGAAATCCTAAGCTATATAATACAACAAGAATATAGTTGTGAAAATAAATTTTAAGAATAGGTAATAGTTTATCCTCCTTAACTATCCATGATTTATATATTATATGATGTGGATGATGCACATAAAAAATATATGTGTGGTATAAGGAACACAAAAGAAAATTGGTTTAATAGGGAAATATTATTCCTTTAAAACTAATTTATATATTGAGTTCAAATGGTATCATCAACTTAGTTATATATGAGTTAATAAATCCATTATTAGATAAATTTAAATTGTTATATTCATCTACTAATTGAGACTATTATTGAAAGTCAAATCATTATCATCATATTCTTCTTAATTTCTTTAATTAGTTAATGATCTTTTGAATATTTATTTAGTACAAAATAAAAGTCTATGTGTTAGATAAACCAATTCCTGAAGACCTATCTAGTGAATCCATTTTTTGAAAATGATATATATTCATATGATTAATTATAAAGGATTGATTAGATTTCTCTTCATAGAAGTTTAGGAATATTCAACTTAAGTTGAAAAAGTAACCCAATAGCATATATTATAACATGATTGAAGAAAATAAAAAATAAATATATTGGAAAAATCATGGAATGAGAGGTTTTATGTTTTAAAATCTTCTATTCAATATAATATAGTATGAGAAATATTATTCTCTACTTATTTTTTGAATATGATTGGGGACATCAATAACTTGTAGATTCCTTAAAAACTTATTGGGCTTGATCTAAGAACTATTTTCATTACAAAATTAAAATTTAAAGGATTTTGAATGTTAATTTTCTACAAAAAATTGGATGAAATAATTAAATTTTACCCAATATCATCATTATATTTACTATATTTTAGAAAAATATGTCTTATCAGGGGTCATGATCCATATCAATATTTAAGATGAAAAATAGTTAATGTTTTGGTAGAGTGATACAAAAAAATGAGGTCTACATTTCATATCATCAATTAAACATAATAAGAGGAATGAGTTATAGTTTCTTCTTTATATATAGTTTTTCTATTATAGAATAAATATTTTTTAATACATGAATAATTATAAGAAACAACAAGATAATTCCACATCATCTAATAATGAAAAAAATTTAATTAATTGTTCTAAATGGTTTATGATGTAGGCATTATGATTTAATAGTTTTACAAATTTAATGAATAATAGATTAGGTGAAAAGTATGATAATGGATGCATGATGTATAATTTAATTAAATGGCACATAGTATTACATCATTGAGCGATTAGAAGAATGTAGTACAGAAGTTAAAGATAAATTTGATTAAAATGTTGATTATTTATTCTTAAATATTATTTATCTTAATGGAATCTTGAAAAGAATGGTTGTTTAAAAAATGAATAAAATATTTAAATACAATGAGTTTTTGATTCATAAAACTCTATTATACTCTTCAAATGATCATAATGATAAAAATAGTTTTATATAGGATATAATATTTTTTTAGGTATATATATTAATAAAATTTCCTCCTCAATACTGGAAAATTTAATTGAATTTTCTTTTCTTTAAATATTTGAAAAACATAGAATACAATATATTATATTGAAGTAGTATTATATTGGTTAATTATGTAAATGATCATGAAATAAGTTATATTTATAATTGAAAAGGTTCTTGGGTTTTTATGATGATATTATGAATGGAATATAATATTTAAGAGATTATTGAGAGTAGGTTTGGAAATAGAGATGTTATTATTTAACAATAAAAATTATACAAGTCAATGTTTGGTATAAATTTAACTTGATATCCTAATGTATATAGTATAAAATGGAAAATAAAAAATATAAGGTGTTACATTTATGTAACAAAAAAACAAGTAAATTTCCATTATTTACTTGAAAGTGTATATGATTTCGTTGTAATATAAAAATAACTATTGTTACAATAGATACAACAAGTCTTCAAATTATAAATATTTATTAATATGGTTTTAGGAATTATTATTAGGCACTCATAAATATGGTTTTTAGAGAATAGATTTTATAAATGTCATTCCATTGGATATTGTGGGGTCATGGATTTTTAATATGTTCAAGTATATGAACATATGGAATGCAATTAATATATTTCACCAATTTTTAATAAAAATATTTATGTTTTCTACACAACATACAGTTTAGTGTAATTATTTTATAATATTTTCACATATTGATGTGATAGAAAATATATCGATATTTTATGACGTTAAAAAAAACACATGATAGTTCATTAAACATACGGTTGATCCAATAGACTATATTATATGAAATGTTTGTTATAAACTTTAAATATCATAAACGTTTAATGATAATAAAATACTATTTGTATATAATTTATGAGTATATTTGTTACTAAAATTTAAATTTTAAATAAAAACCATTAAAAATCATTTAAAATATTTATGTAATGGTAAAACATCTTTTAATACTTTGGAATATTCCATAAAATATTTATTGAGTCAGGGACTGAGCCATTGTTGAATTCTAAGCCCCAAAG
Source organism: Viscum album (assembly GCA_963277665.1). Taxonomy (NCBI): domain Eukaryota; kingdom Viridiplantae; phylum Streptophyta; class Magnoliopsida; order Santalales; family Viscaceae; genus Viscum; species Viscum album. Next base: position 1,801,444,944 of record OY728138.1, read on the forward strand.
AGAGTCAATATTCATTTATTTAAAGTATTAAATATATGATATTATGTGTACACACTATTCTTCCGAAATAATGAGTTATCCCTTGAATGGGGTTACATATGTCAAATTTGAGACCATTGTTAAAGGCATTAAATAACATTTCGGTGCATTGGGTGTTTTACCAAATCACAAATTTGGAAAATTTATTAATATTTTTATTATTTTCTCTATAAATGTTTGTATATCTCTTAAATGTAGTACATTGTGAAAAATATGACACAATTTTTCGGCCCAAATGATGAGTTACACCCAAAACATGAAATTAAATTTTCCTATGTGGAGTTTTTCAATACATCACACATAAGAGTACTAATAAGTTTGTTATTATTTTTGTTGTTCTCGAATAAATTAAAGTGGAAATATCTTGTATAATTAAATTCTCTTAAATTTATAGCAATGTTCAAATAGGTGTTTATATTTTTTGGTAATCAATATAATTATCATGAAATTGTTGATTCTTATAAATAAGTACAATTTTGTTGTTAACAAAAATATTTATTAGGATTTCAGTTTTAATGGATGTTTGTATTTAAATTTTTAATTGGTGAAATGTGAGGAGATATTTAATATTAATAATATTTGTTGTTTTTATAATTATTATTTTTTAAATTTTTTAAAAAATAATTATGTGTGGAAAACTAAATTGTATATATATAAATATATATTGGATTGATATATGCATATATATATATGTGCTAGTGTACATACAGATTTGTATATATGTATTATGTATCTCTTTGTTAAATATATATTTTTATATTTGTGCATGTATATATGTATATGAAGATATGTTTATAAATATATAATTATTATATATGGTGTAGATAAATCAATATATATGTGTGTGTGTGTGTGTAAATATATAAGTGGATATGTGTGTATATATAAAATGTGTATATAGAGGTAAAAAATATATATATTCTGGTGTATATTAGTATATCTGGATATGTGGGTATATATATAATGATGCTAAATAAATATATATATTAAATATATGATTTAATATGTTTAAAATGATATTTTTGTATTTAAAAAAAGAATGAAATATATGTGGTGAGGTAGATTTAATTTTATAAGGTAGGAAAAGATAAAATAATTTATGTGATAAACTAATAAAATAATAAATGAATTAATTAAATTACTGACTGTAAATTAGAAATAAATGGAAGAAATAGTAGGGCTTAGTCATAGTGTATAGAATGTTCTCCCCCCTCGGTTACACCCCATAGTCATCCCAATATCCTTTGTTCCCATATATTAATTTATTTATTATTTTCTCAATAATTATTTCATATATAGATTCACTAATACTAATAGTATTGAAACTCCACTAGTGTTGTTGTGTTTTTTCATGATGATTAGATATTTAATACAAATTTTTATTGTGATGTTGTGAGGTATGTTTTCATCTTTAATTAAATCATTCTTTTTCTCTGTTTTTAAATATTATTGAAATTGCTAGCAGTTAATGAGCAATGTTTACAACAATATTTTAGAGGATAGTTCTATATATTATAAATTAATTATTTTTAAGAATTATCAAGATAAAATTACACAAATTTATAAAATTATGAGTTATATAAAATTAATCATAACATAATTAAACCATTAATAAAAGGATAAATTATATGAAATTAGCATAAAATAATGGACAAAAGATATTTAATGCAATTTATCAAGGGACTGTTATTTATCTAATGAAACAGTATTTAATTGGTTTACATTTATTCCTATAGATCATTTTATTTGTTCATCAATTCACATAAATTATAATTTATAAATTTCTTATGATATCGGAATTATTATAACATGTAATATTTTATTTCTTTTTGAAATTAAATAGCTGGTTTTGGTTTGATGAGTCATTGGCATGTGATTCAATTTTCTAGTTGTCATGCGAACACATTTCGAGCGACCACACCTTCCACGGGCTTTCCTTCAATTTTGATGACCTTATGGTAGGATGACCCTATCAATTTTGTTAAATTTATATATGATTTTACCATGATGAGAGAATTTTCTCAGACAAACCTTATATTGAGATGAGTTTCAATTGGGTATGTGTGTAGTTGTTGGATTGATTGTTTGTTACATGTGATTTTGTTTTAATCTGGATATTTTTTTTGGTGTGTGTTGTCAAAACATTCTATTAAAGGTGTGGTTTTTCTATTCCATAGCCTGTTGAATTGTGATATAGATACCGAGATACTAAAATAGAGCCCTGAGGTTGGGAGTTATGCAGTTTTAAGAACCATAAATGTGGGTGTGGATACCCCTTTAGAGGGGAAAGAATCAGTAGCTTTTTACTTAACCTTACGAAATCCTAACTCCCTTAAAGGTGGATCTGGCTACTCTTATAGAGTAAATATAATAGTTTCTAATTGGATAGTACTAAAATATATGTGTGGATCATCAAGGTGGGGAGTTATACATTTCAGTGGCTACTTATCCTACCTGATATTGTCCTAACATCATTAATGGTATGCACGGATATGCATATAGAGGGTAAAAATACTAACTAGATGAAAGATACAAACTATGGATTCCCACAGAACTGGTATGTGGGATATTAAAAGGTTATATAGTCCATGTATCAACTTTAGGGAACATGTGGAAATATTATAAAACCCATGTGAAAGATAGGGTGAGATCTTAACATGATTGAATAAAAAAATACTATATTGAACACAAGTGTGGTCAGGTGATCTTTGTGGCCCTGGTGAAGGTATTAAATTCTTACAAAAAATGAGATGATCCATGTGGGGGACGATATATTGGTTTTTTGGTTATCTCATGATTACTTAGAATTTGTTTCGTGTTTGTTGATAATCTACATCTGTCATGTAATAAAATGTTATATATATATATATATATATCTGTGTGTGTTATACACTTATTTTAAGGACACATTAGGGGTATCATAATTAATCCTTTACTCACAACCTACTTGGGAATTTCAATTCTCTAGTAGATTTCATGACCATTGAATCGATGAAAGGAACGTTCCCAATGGTGGATTTTTGAGTAGTAGAGAATTGAGATGGAGTGGACCAAGGAAAACATAAGAGGACCCAAATGTTTTTTTTATAACTATCATTTTATTATCTACATATTATAATATGTAATAAATTACCACATTGTTATTTATTATATGTATTACATGTATTAAATTTATGCATTCACTATGATTTTTTTGTGGAGTATTATTGATCACATACTTGAAAATGAGGGAATAGAATCCCCATAGATGGAATTAGAACCTATATTATATTTGGAATCCTCTATCATGTGAGGAGGTGCACATAATGTCATGTGACCTTCCAACTCGAACTGAACTTTTTGAGTCAGGATCTTATGTGAACTTATTTCTAATTTTGTTATGAATTATTTAAGTGTCATAGAATTTTAAATATATCATACAATTGAAAAGATATTACTCACTTTATAATTTTTCATCATTATATATAATTATATATTATTGATTTTTATGATAGTTGAAATATCAATATGAGATATCAATTTATCAGTAACTATCATTCGTCATTGATTATTATATTATATGATGAATTTTTTGTGATAACATTAGTGTAACTTTTATATCGTGTAGGAAAACATTAGTAGGAGGCAAAAAATTGGGTTTTCTATCAAATAAACTACTAATTATAACACACAGAGTGTCATAGAATGGGTCTCTGGTATACTAAAAATTTATGTTTTATAATAGCCTCAACCCCCACTATATGAATCCTATGTAAATAAAAAAATATTTTCACATTGTCATTAAAGGGATCTAGAGAGACCCAATTTTAATCATCAATAATTACAATATCACTGACAAATAGAATGTATCATTTATTTAAATGAAATTTTAGTTTTACAATTTTGGAAAGATAAATTTTTTTTATCTAAATAAACCCATTTATTTATCATTAAATTGAAAATGATTCCACAATAAAATAAACTACTTAATCTTTATTATGACATCAACATCTCATACCAAATTCTCCACAAAATCTATTGTTTTAGACATATCATCAATAAAATATTTGTTCAAAACATTTGGAAATTCATACATGGTAAGGGGAGAGATCAAAATCTTAGTATTCTACAATATAAGTGATAACAATGAAATATTATAAGTGACCATAATATAATAATAAATAATATTGATGAAATAGATAATAAAAATAATGAAGTAATCAAATGAAATTGTGTGGTTAATGTATAAATTATAGAAATATAACCAAAAAAATATAAGGATAACAATATTGGGTTCCATAGGGATGAAATGTATACATATAAACTTATAATTACATTCCATATTCTATGATATCAGGATCATAAAAATATTGAACATACCATCAAGTCTATGTGTTAATGAAATATTTTTTTTCAATGCATGAATACCGAAAAATATCAAATTTTGTTTCTATCATCAGACATAATGATTCATTGAGTTTATAATAAAGGCCCAATTCATTATAAATTATGTCCATTTTAATAATCATATAAATTAATTACTATGATATAAAATATAAAAACAATATTTTATAATAATCATCAAATTTTTAAATTGTATTCACATGTACATGAATTTTCAATATTTCCCCAATCAACATTTTTTATTTATTTCTATGTAATAATACATAAATTAAAAAAAATATACAGAAACGGGTAAATTTTTATGTCAATCAATACCCAAATCAAATGAATTATGGAATCCTGGTGAAATCCCTTCAAAAAAGTAGCGAAATATTGATTGTTCTTAACAGAAATGAATTTGATAAAAAATTATGAATGTAATAAGGAATGATATGTAAGGAAAAATGTATTGAAGGATTCTTTAAAGATTAATCCCCAGGATTAATATGTAATTAAGGTATTTTTAATATAATAAATGGATAATATATACCCCATAGAAATTAAATATGTGGTAAAATAGGAATTATATCTCAATGAAACAAAATTGTGATGCAAACATATTTATAGTAATAAAAAAAAGAATAAAAATAAAAGGATTTGTGTAAAATGAAAATAATATTTATTTAAAGGAAAAATATTCATGTTATATAATGTAAATTTTGAACATAATTCATAATATAAATTTATATTTGAGAATAAAAAGATATCTCCTTTATGAATTAGTAATTAAGACTAATAGAACCCATTTCATGTAACATAATCATTGAGGTATGATTAATTTTACAAAGAGGTTATAAGGAAGAATAATAGAACCCCAAAACATATTAATGAAATAAAATCCATGTTATTTGTAAGGTATAATAAATTATGCATGAATCAATAAATTATGTAGGAATATTTGTAAATCAATGGAATAGAATTGATATAGCAGAAACCCTTACATCTTCTGTAATTTTTAATTAAAAACCCAATAAGATAAATTAAATGGAAAATAAAATTTTATATAATAAATTTTAAGTTAATCAAGGAATAAAATATTAATTTGGACATGTATACACCATTCGAACGAAAACCTGGGTCACAATAAGTAATATTTATCAATGGGTGAATATTTGTGACAAAAACCCCTTATGACATTGTTATCATGTAAATTAAAACACATAATAGATAAATTATTTGAAATTATAAATAATAAAACATGAATTATAAATCTAGATAAAATATAAAAAATATGAAATTTATACACCACATACAATTAAATTGGTTCATAACTAGAAGTATATCTTTAAAATTAGTAATTGAGCCTAAGAAACCCATTTCAATTAATATAATATTTTTTGTAAGATTCATTTGATAATTAGGTTATAAGTTAGATTTAATTAAAATATAAATTAATGTTTAAATGTAATATAAATTATTAGTTAGTTATAATTATTCAGTATTGGAAAAATAGTGTTAAATAATATTGATTGTAATATAAAGGAAGAAATGTGAGTTAATATAATCACATAATGTGGACTCAATTTTCTAATATCATGTAATTAACATCCTAAATAATCAAATTGAGATTAATAGATTACATCTTAGAAAACTTATTCATCAGTAATTCATCTACATAAGACAATTCTTATCATATTATATTTATTTATTATATAGTTTCTACATATGTTTTTTATTTTCTGTAAAAACAGAATCCCTGTCAGAATATTTTATTAATTTTAGTGATTTAGGATCATATATAAATATTTAGATAAATATATAAAAAATAAATTATATATGTAGATATATGTTTTATTTTCAAAATTACTTAAATTAGTTTGATTATTTAATTTTCCATAGTCATGTATGTTAATGTTTAATTTCCAAGTTCATGAAAGTGGTTAAACCGACATGAATATGAACAAATTATAACAATATTGGTGAGTGTGGAAAATTAAGTGAATAAAATAATAAAATTAGAATAATAATAAAATTATTTATCTTTTTTTCTATTGAACCATTTATGAATTATTTTGTATAAATTTTAAAAATCAAGTTTAAATAGCCAATACATTATGTTGTGGAGGAGGTAGTTTACATAATGCATGATCGACATTTTTTTATTTTTATAATTGTTGGGGAAGGAATAATTAATTTTTATACCATTAATGAAATTAATCTATCTATAATAATGGTACTAGGATGATTATATTGTTATTTTCATTATAGGTTTCAAAGATAATTATTATGAATAAAAGGAAAATGGTTGTGAAATATACACTTTATGACGGTGAAAATTATTTTCAATGTTTACTTGGAAATAAAGGGAATTTGATAAATAATTAATACCATAGGATTTTTAAAATGATAAAGGATTAGTGGGTGATAATAATTTTATATTTTTAGTAATATGTATTACGTAAAATGGTCATTCTATGAAGAGGTGGAAGTGTTTAATTTTATAATTGAAGAAAATGGATGAATTGGGAACACCAATTTATTGGAATAATGAAATGACACTATTTAGGGGCCAAAGGCCCAAAAAGATTGAAATAATAGATTTTAAGGTTATATTGATATAATAATTACATAACCATGTCATTCTATATATGTTTTAATCATGTTTGAAGTAATTTGTTTTATATTTTTACTTAATTGTTTCTATTTTAACAAGTATACTTTCATTATATTCAAGTATAATTTATTTTAATAATAGTATAAAATCAAAAATATTAAAAAAATAGTTTTATAAACATATAATTTGATAACCATTTAATATTATTAAATTTTCATCTAATTCTAAATCATATTTTAAATTAAAATATTTTATATAATGAAAAACTACTTCTTAGAAAAATATTTTTTTCAACCATAAGTGTTATTCATTTTGTTTATTATTGAATACAAATTGAATGAGCGATTATTTATTTTAATAAATGAATAAAAATGTTGAAAAATTCACATTTAATAATATATTAGTTTTTTTAGAAAAAAAATTACACAATATTAAAAAAATAGTTTGTTGAAAATGGATATTTTTTTCTTTATAATGGTCATTAACATTAATAATAGTAATCATAATATTATGAACCAAAATGAAATTAAACATAACATATAATATGTTAATGTTTATGTAAACTATGATATCATTTCTTGTTTTAATTTCAAAAAGTAATAAAAACTAATCTTTGAATATAAGAAAATAAATTAGTGTTTTTATAATGTTTTTTGTAAATTGAATATATTAATTTTAAAATAATATTTTACTGATATATTTTTTAAATTATATTTTTTATGTTTTTTTTAAAAATTATTTTATTATTTTTTATGATTATTTCATAAAATTTATAGTTTCAGAAATATTAGTATTTTTTCACTATTCGCCTGAAAATCATTCTGTTTAAAAAAACTATAAAATTTATAATAATCTTATTTTTATTTGATGAATTAAAAAAATATATTCCTTTTCAAATATTAAAATTCTAAATTTATAAATTTATATTTTAAATTAATATATTATATATTGGAAGATAAAAATTCGAAAAATGAAATTCTTTTTAATCTTTTATGTTCTTAATATTATTTATCAATAACATATAATTAAATAATAGTTATTGATATCCTAATATTTTTAATTTTTTTATTATATTTATATTAAAATATTTACATTTTTTTCTGATATATAATAAATCAATAGTAACATATTCTGTATAGACTATTATATTTATGAATACAAAAGCTAACGAAATATAATATTATCGTTACATTATTCATTATTTTTAAATTTTTACCTGAACATTCTAATTTTAATTCAAAACCTAAGTATACCTATTTGAAATTTGTATATCAAATGATCCTTTTTTCAATTACTAAATTTATAGAAATTATAATTTCAATTTTAATATTTCATTCATATATATATATTTCTATATTACACGTATTCATTATATTCACATGTATCTCATTTAAAATGTTTCCATTTTAGATAACAAAAAGTAATTTCACATTTCATGATGTTCTTCAACCTTATAGTCGTTTTTCTTCTAGTGATCCTCAAGGATGATAACAATATAGGGTGTTTACTAGCCATGGAATTTTTATTATTTTCTATGTATTACCACATATTAATTTATGAAATTTTACGATTTTATTCATTCAAGATGATTTAAATTTTACTAGCCATGGAATTTTTATTATTTGCTACAAAATATGGTGGATGCTTTGGAGTTGGAGTTGGATTGGGGTCTTGCTTAATAGTGCCAGATAAAACATCCTCTAATCCTTATCTCTTCCCCATTTCTGATGCAATCATATAGGAATAGGTCTTAATACACAATTTAGAATCTCCAAATCTTTTAGAAATTATGATGAAATCTTGATAGCCACACATATATCTCACCTGGATGAGAGGTGTTCCCAACTTATTTCGAAGGATCTCTATTAAAAGGGAAATAAACACTTCATGATGGAGTTATAAACATAGTGAGTATCTATGTTCCTTCCACTTAGAATTGAAATATGAGACTTATCATTTTTCAGGTGTTTTAAATTAGAGTGGTCAATGATCATTTTATTTTATAGTGTTGATCTAAATTTGAAGAGAAACTTCTAAAGGAGGTCTTCCCATACTAGGATTGAACATGCTGGAAACCTGTTGTATAATACGAAGGATAGATCTAGGCAAGTTTTTATGATGAATCTAGTTTTCAATAATTCTAGCTGTGTAGTGGTTCCCGTCATGGGATTAAAATATGACATTAAATGTTTTTGGTGTTGTTCTGGATATCCCAATACATTGAATATTTGAAATGCAGGATTCTGAAAATTTTGAAGGTGTGAGGTTTTAGTCACCCAATTAGGGAAAGGTTTCCATTACGGTTGTAATAAAATACACCATTCCCACACATATTTTAATCAATATCCTAATGAATCAATCATGTTGTTAATTCCCTGATAAATTTTCAGTTAAATAAGAGTTTCAATAGGAGTGTAATTTATCACTAGATTTACAAATACTTTAGGATGAAACCCAATGTGGGACCTATTTTTGAGGGATTTCTTGAATCAGTTCAGGATGTTTCAGTAATGGAGCGAACTCAAGAAATATTTCTATAATCTGGAACAGATAAATCAATGGTTTGGGAAAAGGGTTGAGTAGAAGTGCTACCTTTGATTCAGTCCCTATAAAATACCCTTTTTATGTACACTTTTTTCAAGTGAGATTTAAGGCTCCAATCATAGGGAATACTCAGTAGGAATGTTCTTTGGAGAAATTTGGATTTTATTATCCCCAAATCATCCATTAGTTCTTCATTATGAGTGAATCATTATTCAATTATATGTGATTTGAATACAATGAGAGGTGGTATCTATGTAATATTTCATTTACCATTCTATTTGATGGATGTACACTGAGGAGGTAGTGATGGATTTGCTGAGGGAATTCTTAAATTTTGATAAAGTCTCTGGTTCAAGGTTGGTACACCAACATAATTTTTCTCATTATGGAACACGATCAGAGTAGAACCATCATCTCCTTGATCTTTCAAATTGGAGTCCACTTCAATTTCATCCACAGGATTGACACCCAGATTATTCAATGACACATAATTCATTATAGGTATCATATGAGAAGCTGAAAGATATGGGGGTTGTTGGTTCCCACTAATTGAACTCTTTCTCCCCTATTAGATTATCATAATGTTTCTTGGGGTAGAGTCACTCAGAGGGAACCACCACAAAAACCTTGGCGTACATGTCCATTAAGAGGGATGTGTGTCATGAAATGTGATGAACTGGGAGACCTCATTTTCGGATGTTCCTATAAACTCATAAAACAATTATTTCTGTCAAGAATAGGGCTGAGGTAAAAATTCCCTCATCCATGTTGGTTGTAGTTTCTCCCATTATTCCATTATCATTCCATAATCTAAATTTATCTCCTTTGAAGGGGAATATTGGGTTAAAAAATTTGATAGTTGTATGGGCTATGAATGACCCACACTGCGACGATTGCTACTACAGATGATACATTCTTGATATAGCACATCGTGGTTTGTGTATTATCCCGGATAATTGTAAGGACTGCATGGAAACATGAAAATTATGATGATATTAGAAGTTATTGTTGATTGGCCTCCTTTAATTAGAAATATTTATTGATGTTATCAGTTTCATGGTTGACGAGTTTTCTATGGACTACTCTCATAGGGTATTATTCCTTTGAGACTTATTTAGGTAAGATTATTACTGAGTGAACCATCATTCCTAAGTGGGGGCATAATGTGGTAGCCTACTTAGAGCAGTGACATTACATTTTATCACCTCTAGATAGATTTTAACGACTAGGGCTTCATGAAATGTAGGATGTCCATTCTCTCCCAATTCATGGATATAAATACCATATGGGGTATTGATGATCTATCAACATAACTTGTGAAATAAATTGAGGTATTCCGACTAAATATCAATGTACTACTTCTCTGATCATGGTCTATATGCAGATGAAAGGGCTTCCAAGTTAATCTAATTGATAAGATCTTCCAATTATTTTAATGAGCTATATAATCTTCATAAGGTAAGAAATATTCCCTCATATAGAAGATAGTTTTCCAAATATTATAATAAATATTGTGTGTATATTATTCATAAAATTCTTATGGAATGTCTAATTGAGACATTAATGAGTGTTGAAACATTTTGGGTATAATATCCCTATCTAGTTGTATTCTCATATTTTTTTGTTCTATAAGATATTCATCTACCTTGTCATCCCAAGCAGAGAATTTTTTTGTTGTTTTTTTCCAGAATTATCATGTCAAGTATTGATATCATATACATAGAAGTCATCCATAGATGGTTCGAATTATATATCTTTCCTCATATCATCTTCTAATTGATTAGGTATTTCACCTATCATAGATAGGGTGTCAGAAAAGAATAGACTGGTCATACTAAGAAACTCAGAATATATGGTCCTTATTATGTTTGGTTTTATTAGGATAAACTCATCTTATTGTTTTATCATATGGATATGACATAAGATATCATAGTGCTCGTGAGGATATGTTCTCTCAAGATCAACCAAATTATTCCGATGAGGAAATATTACATGGTTATTATGTTGTGGTGGAATATAGAGCTATTGGTACAGATTCTATGAGAATGTCCTTCACAGCTGCTACTAACACATTCGGAATTAGGTAAACATTTGGTATGATCCTTGAATTGTATTGATAGATTTTCAATTGTCCCAACAAATCTAGCATGTAACAGATCAGAGTCGTGAGTCTGCTTTGAATTTTTAAATATCTCCGAGTGGGATTTTCTTTTTGATGCTCTCACATGGGTAGATAGAATCACTATTGTGAATGGGGATTCCCTTATATGGTAGTGGGTTCGGGTGAAATATTTGTTTCATTCAAAAGATTCCAATATTCATATGGAATTTTAGTACAGATATGTACCTACCTTGTAGGGGTCTATGAAATGCACTGATAATCCCCCTTTGGAATGAGTATTTATTCCTGATTTGGTTTTCCATTTATCATGGAATATTTACTTTTACACTTATAGACAAGGAAATAATGCATATATTCTCATTTTTAAACCTCCAATTGTATAGATGACTGACCCCGCACTGGTTGGTGTGGTCAGGGGCCCCACCCCTAACAATTTCTATTGATGAAATTATGATATGGAAGGTTTTCAATATGTGATATGAAATTAATTTCCAACCATCAATGATTTAAAAGACATGATAAGAAACATACTTATAGATAAAACACATATGAACCCACTTCAATGATGGAAAAGGAATATGGGATAACCAATGGTTCCAAGACATGGTATATTGAGTAGGTCCTCTATTATCCATTGCATTTTCCTAGAGGAACTAATATGTGTGAGCAGGAATATAAATCTTCTAATGGTGTTCTATAGTATTAGACTAACATGCATCATATGTCTATATATGGATCTGTATATGATCAAGTTGTTCCACCTTATTTGATTGAATAGATTGATATGTGTCAGTTGGAATATGCATCTACTCATAGTTTTCTATTATATTTGGATTATGGTTTTGCTTTCCCAAAAATGGATTTGAATCTTCCGATAATGTGCTAATATATTTGACTGATAGTCTTCATATGTTTGAGCAGAAATTTTCATATACTCATAGTTTACCTTGGTATATAATGGTTTTTCATGGTGTGCATGAACTGGGACATGCATCTTCTTGTAGTGGACCACTATATTCGAAAAAATTCTTGGGTTGTATAATAGATATTTTATCTTCTCAGATTTTCCCACTATATTCAAATGAAGGCCTTCCTATTTCTTAGCAGGTATTTTCATCTTCTCATAGTTTCCATAGTATTTTACTAACGAGGTTGGTATGAACATGTATGTATGTGTATATGCTGATAGTGTACAACCTTATCTAACTGATGATATTTTTATGTGGATGAATGGATTTCAATTTTCTCCTAGTTTTACATCTTATTTTACTATCATACTTAATTATAGTTGATTTGGATGATGTCATGTTCCAAATTTTTTATCGGTCACCCTCTGTAACCCACCTTGATGGCCCATTCCTAGATGACTTGGGTTGTGTCATGTGGGGTTGTGTCCTATTCTTGGAAAAGATAGTAGGCCATGTGGCATCAGCAATGATTATTTATGGTAGGATCCCTAGGGAAGGACCTCTATGATGCTGGGATGATGTTTCTAGTGACCACTTCATCGAACTACCTAATATAAGGGATTAAATATTTATATCAATCTAGGGAAAGGCTCCCAAAATAGTTTAATATGACTATTAGTTCCATATTTGGATTTGGACTACTGATTATCTATAAACATGTTTTTGTACAGTCTTTATAATCTAAAGGGAAGTTCCGACTACCTCCATGGTTAGGAGAGTACCGTTTTGATTTCATGCTTAAATAAGTACATTTTAGAACCTATGTTGGAGAATTTGAGTGGGAAATGACATGCTCTAATTGGTTAAGGACCCATCTTTAGAATTAGTTGATGTGTTGGTCTTTGTGAACTAGGGATACACTATTTGGACTATAGGAAGTTCTTGTGAAGAGTGCCTAATATATTTATGATAAACACCTATAAGAAAACCTCTTCGAAGTAAAATATATTATAAGAGATCATGTGAATAATAATTTGTATAGTTTATCCCTCATTCCTATTATATGTGGAATGGGTATGAGTGGCATGTTACACTTTTATCATGGTTAAGGATTCACATCTAATTTCACCATATTTTTTCCTAAAGATATGTGTGTTTTGATAACTGACATGTTTGACTTATTATGTATAGATAGATTATGGTTGGATTGAATATTTAAAAATCATTTATTTCATGCTCACCATTTCTGAATGGTCTCTAATGGGTCTCATTGGCAAAGGCGAAAACTCCCAATGACTTCTATATCTAGGAAGACTCACATACATACATTACAAAGGAAGGAATTCATTGGGGAACTTGACCAATGACAAATATGAAGTCACACTGGATGGGAGGTGGGTGATCAAGTGAATTTCACAATTTGAGGTCGAATTATTATATATTTCGAGGCTCTCTTTTAGATTAAATAAATAGTTCCAACTCCTTGGTTCATCCCCATGAATTAAATGGGTCACCCATGGGATAAAAATCAATAATTGGAATTCATGGAATTTAGAATCCTATGTATATATTTGATGTTCAACATCATTGTAAATATCTATATGTATCTATGGTTCTCTATCAATGAAATCCATTTATGAAATTATTATATATTCATTGATTATTTATGATAGTGATACTTGGTTTAAGCCACATAGTGGGTCACACTAGAATTCATCATAATCCAGGGAGAGGGGATCTATTTTGATGATAGGATCAATGCAAAGAAATGGTATTCCTACATATCTTTGTAAAAGGAATCAGAACACACATTTCTTAGTTCCAGTTAATAGAAAACAGGTTAAATATTAATGTCATGTTATTAAGAATAAAGAATTTAATTTAACATCAGGTCGTAAAGGACATCTATGTTGAAGGTTCCTAGTCAATGTCTATTTTGGGACTTTCACCAAAGAGGCCAAAATGACCTGGAAGATATATGGTCTCCCAAGTTGGGACATAATCACACCAGTAATATGTTATAGTAAGGATGATAATAAATGGAGTTAAAAAGTAGTATGGTTCTCCATGTTTGATGCCACCCTACTAGAGATATGGCCCAAAACATTATAGTAAATTTGGCATTTTGGTTTTGTAATTAATTGAGGATTCTTATTATTCCCATTTGAATGGAAATATAAGAACACATAGTTTGGTTGGTTGGGGATTAAAACTTTGGCAGAGACCCATTAGTTTGGGTATAGTTAGCACATATGCCTATATAGGTGGACCTTGACTGATAGGATCTTATACAACAAAGTATGCCCATGAATGTTTGGGGATTTATCTAATGGAGGAGGCCCATGATTGGTTGGGTCTTATACCGATGAAGGAGGTCCATGATTGGTTAGGTAATACACCTATAATCGAGTTCCCAGATTGGTTGGGGATTACACTAATGAAAGAGGCCAATAAATTGTTTGAGAGTATAACTATGAAGGAGGCTCATCATTTTTTGGTGTATATGGTTATGGATGAGTGAAATATTTGGTTTTGGAATGCACATATAAAGAAGTCCCATGATTGGTAGGGGATTATGCCTATGGAGGATTCCCCTGATAGATTGGGGCATACACTTGTGCTGAAGGCCTGTGATTAGAAGGGGGTTACTCCTATGAATGACGCTCATGATTGTTTGTGGATTACACATAAGATGGAGTCCCATGATTGGTTGGTTCTTAAAACTATATCAAGAATCCCATGAGTGGTTGGTCGTACACCTATATTGGAGGCCCATTATTGGGTGGGGATTATACCTATAACGAACTCCCATTATTGGTTGGGTCTTACAAATATGAAGGAGGAACGTGACTAGTTAGGGAATACTCATATGGTGGAGGACCATGATTGGTTGGGGCTTACACCTATGAAGGAGGCCAATTATAGTTGCGGATAATGAGGATACCATGATGACCACTAACTCAAAATCCAATGTCAGTCATGCTCAATGTGAGAAACACAAGAAATCTATAGATCTATGGAACCAAAAAATATTGGTTTGTCCTCTAGTAAATTAGTTTTGGATATAAAGGGCGAGGTAAAGAGAGTGGGATTTGAAATTTCCATCCCCTCCCATCTTCGTCCCTTCTAGAATTGAAGAGGATAAAGAGTGAAACCTCTAGAAAGAAAGAGTATGAGATTACTCATGATAGATTCACTTTTTCCTGGTTCTTTTTCAAGAGAATAATATAATAAAATGCACCGTAACGTGAATGGAATACATGATCCCTTATCCACACCCAACAAAGAATAGATATGTTCAAATGAGTACCTCCAGGTTTGGGATCCTCTTTACTAAGGAATATGTTCATTATAGAACCCTAATGGTCTCTCTTTTAAAGAAGGTTATCCCTAGGACCTCATTAACCATGGGTATATATGTATAAGAGCACACACTAATGTTCCTATTGATTATACTATACACATCGTGTGGATTTGGGAGATTGCTTCTCATAATGACTTGAAGGAAGGTCAAAGTAGGTCATAGAGATTAATTGAATAATGGTTGATGAAAAAGGCCTTTAGGGTAGTTCTGGGAGGTCCTAAGGTGGGACTAAACTATACATTGGAGGAGGGAAATATGAGATGGAATTTTGTACATCATAGGATTCCTCATTTCGCATAGTTGTTCTTATAATGGGTGGGGTTCCTTGTACATATTGATTTTCTACATAGGTTTGGGTTCTTCCCGCATTGTGATTTACTACATGGGAGTGGGATATTAATTTGTAAAACTTTTCTATGCTCAACTGAGTCATGTTTGTTTGGTGTTTTTCTATGTGAGATCGAGTTCTCCCATATAGATTTTTCCAATGTGGGATAGTGATTCCTCCATTATGTTTTTTACTATGTAGTGTTATGGTCCTCAAAAAGGCCATCCTATTATGATTCAAGAGATTTTTTCTATAAATGATTTTTTTAGATGGTCAGATGAATTTAATTTATCCCTTAATGTTATGTTGTGTTTTTTACCTTATAATAACTGATGGATCTCAGACATTCTTCTAATTATCCTATATTTTGTGTCCCTTATTCTTCTGTTTATGGCTCCCCTTTTGATATTTTTGAAAAGGAGATGAACTAATAACTACTGGGATAATAATTCATCCATGGAAGGCTATGTGGAATTCTTTTTTGGGATCCCAGGAAAGATGCTCAAGACAGATAATGATTTCATTCATGGAGGATGAAAATGATTTTTCTCAATAGAAAAAAAAACATATTTTTCATAACGTACAGTTGTTCATAGAGAAAATAAATCATCATCCTCACCTATAAATGATTTATTTTCATTTTAGGGGGATGTTGAATATCATCCATGATCATGATTAAATTCATGTCTTGTGAATGATTTCATTAATGGGACACTATGAAAAATGAAGATGTCATAACGTGTTTTTCTATGCTCACTAAACATTTCCTTTTCTACTTTTCTTTCTTAAATTTTTTTTTTCCTCAAACTATTCTTTGGGTTTACTATTTAACAATTAAAAATTTCATCTATTTATTTTAACCGTCCATGCATAATATTAAGGAGGAAATATTGTGTTAAATAGTGAATGAAATAAGTGTTAAGGGTTTTATTTTAATAGGATTCATATTATAATTTATATAGAGTGAGATCCATATGTTTGGAATGTATTCCCATATAACTATACCTAAAATTTATTAAACCGACTATCATAGCTCCTATTTATCTATATATTACTTGATACATAACACCATAGTGTTGGGATTTTGAAAAATAATGATTTTTTATTAAATTTTCTAAATCAAATTATATGAAACTTCATAGAAATGTATATTTTCATATTTGTAAACTGATATCCATTGAATTATTAAAACCTCTGTATTATATAAATTTTTATCTTATGATTATGAGGTGTTGGTTAATTAAATTTCCAATTACAACCTGAAGGGTGTTTTCAAGTATAGCTTCAAATTGTATTTTTCATTAACTAGGACTATATATATCTAGTAATTGTGAAATAAGATGGATAAATAATTATTGAAAATATGTTTGATATAATATTTCTATGTGCATTGTATAATTGTTTAAATAAAGTTATGAGAAATTTCACCTTTTTTAATGGTAGGTGAATTTCATTAAAACAATTCTTTTAGGTGTTTAAAAATTAAATATTTATTAATTTATTATCTTAAAAGAAATCTTTTGGAGGTTTGTGTGGAATTAATCCTTATGTTATTGTAGTTTAAATATTTCAAAAAACAATTCCTTATATGGGGATGGTTTAATTTAACAATGGTATCTCTAGATCTTTTCTTTGAATGGGATTATATGTTAGGATGGTAAACCTTGTGAAATTTTTAATGGGAAAAATTTTAGGGAAAGACTACTCTACATAGTAACCTCAAAATTTTATTCATTTCTAAAATATTATAAAGAGATTAAGATGTGTAATTCCATTTGGGTAAAATTTATCTGGTGTCAGACTCATAGTGATGAGATGAATCCTTACATGCTAGATGGATTGACATTCAATAAGTGGGTCCTTGTTAAGGGTGTGAAATTCTT
The DNA here is from genome assembly GCA_963277665.1 of Viscum album. NCBI lineage: Eukaryota > Viridiplantae > Streptophyta > Magnoliopsida > Santalales > Viscaceae > Viscum > Viscum album. The sequence goes on from OY728138.1 coordinate 1,801,463,108, forward strand.
GTAAATCTTCATTTTAGTGGGTTAGACTCACCTAGGGAATGGTTATCCACTTAATATTCATGCAATCCATCCACATGTGTTTTCAATTATTATATGTCAGTAATGTATATTACATTTTGGACTATAAAATAAATGACATAGAAGATAATTTAATAATATTTTTTATCAGAGACACGTTGTTACATTTGATGAAAAAATATTTTAGGACTGATTTATTAAGTACGAAACTTTTTGGGTGAAAATTTTGTTCAGTACATTAAATCATCCTATTTTACAATTTATTTTAATGATTCATGAGTACATGAGGGATACATCATGGGTTATATCTAGAGTAGATTGACACATACATTAGAGAAACTGGGGTTTCCCACCATTATGGGATAACATTTTATAAATTTTAAGGTTCTATAACACCATTGATTGCAGTTGGTTTTGGATTTTATGTTCGATCTAGTGTTTTTAAGAGGATATTTTAACTTTTCCCTATATTTTTCTCTTTGTATAATCATGGTAGACACATTTTCTATTTTTATTATGGAGGGAGGAACATGTGTTATGGATAAGTGCCATTTGGTTTAATGCGATGAGTAGGAAACCCCAATGGAGGGGATCATATTTTCCTTTGTCAAGAGTGTGTTCATCTATTTGGTGGTAATGCGCCCATAATTGAATATCTAGAAATTGTCCGAATAGCGTTTATCATACCATGAGGTGAGTAAACTCTATTTATTTTTTTCTTCATAAGAAGATTCTCAACATAAAACTCAGTATGAGTATGAATAGATTCTTGAAGCTCAATGTAGTCATGGAATGATTATGAGATTTGGAAGTTTTGAGTAGTTTTTAATGCATATGTTCTTTAAAAGAAGCATGATGGTCTGGTGGATGATAAGATACCTGAAAATTAATGAAGGTTGAGTGTCAATATTAAACATTATTGGATCCATTTGAACAATCATTGATACATTTTATTTAAGGAGTCTTGATGATGGATTTAAATACTAGGTGGGATGTTATTCATGAAACATCTTAACTAAATAAATCCAGAGTAATTCTCATGAGTTAATGATAATTAAATCTCAATTGTGGAATAAGGTGGTGGGCCCATAATTATACATGGTTACACATCATCATTGGTCATGGTACCGGGGGTTCATTCATATCATTTATATCTTATTTTTATGGATCACAGATCAAGAGATATATAAATACTTTTTTATGTAATCTGTGATAATTTTATTGTTTAATCCTAGTTTAGAGAATATCTTGTCTACTAATTTTCATTTTCTATTGTATTTTAAGATATTTTAGACTATATGTCATGCTAATTAATTGGATTTTTTTTTTTATTATATGGAAACACATGTGATTTTTACTCAATGATGGTGGTGAGGGAAACATCATGGTGGGGTGAAAATCACGGGATGTAAATTGATGAATATCATGTTAGAAGGGTATTCACATATATGGATAATTACATTGCGAGTTATTTGAATTGATTATTCTATGGTTGAAATGGAACCATTTATGACTGGATTTATTTGTCAATTTTATGTATAGGTTCATGTTTGAGCTTAGTAAGCATGATTTAAATGATATCAATGTCCCCTGGTTAGAGGAGTTTGAATCTTGTTTGGGTAATTTGTCATCTCTTAAAACTGAGATTCTCAAAGATAGTCTGGAAGAATGGTATTGACTTGTGTTATACTATTTGGATGAATAAAATAATGTGAGGAAATTTACTAGGAATGTTATAAGAGGGTATGTGTAGAGTGAATAAATTGTTGAGTATATTTGAAGGATTGTCTAACATGACCATTTAATCTTTGAAAATTTAAATACAGCTATTTTTTGAATAAAGGACAATGATAAGTGTCCTTGTGTAAAATTTTGTGTCATGAGTTCCAAGTCATGCTAGAAGAAACATTTCTATTAAAGGATCATATTTGAATTATGAATCCTAATTGTTTCTATGTCATTTCATTGAAATAATTGTTGAAAGATATAGAATATAGTGTAGAGTTCAATAAGACCATTGATTAATGAGTTGACTATTTGGTCATGTTTTGAGTTAGTCAAACTCAAGTATTAACCCCCATGTCATTTAATTGGGAGTTACACACCTTGGATCATATTTTAGTTGCTAATTTCATGCATGCATATAGTAGTTCATAAAAGATATTTGTGTTTGGGGAATTAAATGATGAAATTTAAGAAGAAGTTAAAACCCCATATAGTTGGGGATATGTTTAGGTAGTTACCAAAAGTTTTTTGTGGAGGATAATATCTATCATGAAGGATTTTATGATCCCATACTTCAGAACTAATTGAAACATCCATAGGGATTTTATATTTTCATTTAATTTATGGGAATAATATTAAACATATCCATAGAATGTATATTAGATAATTTGAACACATTAACTTATTAGTTTTATGTTGTTTTTCATATGAGTAATTTCTTATATGATTAGAAGGGGTTCATAGGTGTTTGGATTCAAGAACCTAGTTTTAGTAAGAGATAAAAAATGGATCACTATTAATGAAGGGTTAGTGCTATCTGTTAACCTAAAACTATGAATTATATTCCATAAAATCTTGGAATTTCAATATTTTGTGAATGACCTATTGGAATCAATTAAGAGACGATGTTTAGGTGAACATGTTTTTATTCCATTCATGATAATCTACCGAAATTTGAAATATCTCAATATATTATTGAATATGTTAGTAAATAGGCTATGAAATATTGTAAAAGTTTTATACTAACCATTAGAGTGGTATTCCCTTTGGATAGTAGCTCAACACTGTGGGTGTATGGTTATCCACACAATGTGGGAGTATCGTACTACTTAATAAATGTATAGAAAGTACTCTATTTCACCTTGATCCACTAACATTCCTTGCCATTTTTACCTTATATCTGATGACCAAAAGTTAGACTGATATCACCTCTTATTCATCTCCCAAATTCTATGGTCATTCTTTATTCAAACAAAGAATCCATCATCATCAGTTATATTGGATCACAATCAATAATAATTTGATTCCTTTCACATCCTTTAGTTGTCTCGTTTTTCATATTGGATTACATTTCAATGTGATATCATATATTTTATTTGTAGTGTTTTTAATTATTATTCAATTTTATCTTCCTCCTTCTTGAATCTGAAATTGATAATGGGCGAGTAATGGTTCCTAAGAACATAGTAGGTGGTCTAGTTTTTTTTCCCATAATGTCATATTAGTTATAAATTGTCTCCAATTTCCATAAACTATACCTACATATAATTTATCCTAAAACATGAAATTATTTTAATTAAACACCTTTAATTCATTTATATATGTTATGAAACTCATAAATAGTTGGGGGCCTATGTCCACAACTAGAACCACCTATTATTATTAGTTTGTTTAAAATTCTGTAGATGAAAATTTTTATCTTTTGTATTGAATCAACCCCAAGATGAGTTGAGATTCAGACAAGGTAGTGGGATCTATAATTTACTGTAATAGGTTATTTATTGGAAAATAGAAATGAATGAGTTTAATTATGTATAATTAATTAGATAAATTGGATGAATTTTCATATGGTTATATAAATTGATATAACTCTATTCACTTGTATGTGAAATAATAATTCCAATATAAGAACATGTTATGTTGGTTGGATAGTCCCTCTTTGTTCATTGGTTGTTCGTGAATTTGATCATTATAAGGGTTTAACCTTAATGCATAATTAAAATGAAATGTGGAATGATTATGAACTTGATCCTTGTATTACTTTTTCATTGGAGTATTTAAAAATTAATCATGATGAAATATATTTTGGAATGAATAAATTAATAGGTAAAATATTAATTATTGAATGTGAACCACCTATAATTTTATATAAATCTGTTATAAAACCTTGGATTTCCATGTTGCAATACCTTTGATAGGCTCACAGGTCAAAGGAATAACATTTCTCATTGATCGATATTGAGTTCCCTATTATAAAACGTCGTGGTTAAGGGACCATATGGAAAGTGGTATTACCATATACATGACTATTAATGTGTGTTCTCTATGTAGGTTTGTTTGGCATGATGTTTCAAATCACTATGGTTTGAGACACTGAACGTGGAATTTCACATCCATTTGAGTGGATGTGACTGAGATTTCACACCAAGTTTTGAGGATGTTAGAAATGATTTTTCATTCCCCATCATTAAGATGTTGGACTTGTTGTTTAATTCCCCAATATGAGGATGTAGTATATGAATTTTCATATAAATCTCTGGGACAGTCATTCATGGTGCTCCATATCCTATATCCTGATACATGGGCATACATCATTATTTATATAATGATTACCTTATTAATTTTATTTTTATTATATGTGGATAAGTTCACCTCATTCAATGAGGCTACAACAGTGAATGAATATCTCTACATATATATGTTTACATTAATTTTTATATATACATGTTTTCAGGGTTAGAGATATTCATGCATGGGATGAAGTAGGTATGGTCAGCCAATTGTATTTGGAGAACCTATGATCATCTTTATTACATTAATTTATTCACATTTTTATGATATACCTACACAATGTTTTATAATATACTGACATACTGAATTTCAAAATACCTCATTGGTTGTGGCCTACTAATTTTATCTCACACCCTGATTAGGCCACTATTTGGCACCCTGAATGATCTCATAGTTACAGGCTTGATACAAGAATGTTCTTTGTGCTTTAATTTATTCATTTGGTCGAGGATTTGATTTTGAAGATCATGAGAAGTATATGATAATTAACAATGGTTGACCCCTATTGATACACATCTTTTGTTATTTATTTATTCTAAGTAGTCTACCACATTATATTTTATTACCTAATGATTGTCTATTTCTTTTAAATTCTATCATACTCATACATGGTTATTCATTCATTTGTAATGAATATTAATTTTTTTATTGATCCATGATTTATATTATTATTTAATACTGAGTAATATTTATTACTAATCAAGATGGTTTAGTCTCCCCACCATATAATCATTATACCCTTACTACTAGTTGACAACCTCTAGAGTATTGGGAGACTCACTATAGGCCCTATGGAAAATCATATTGGGGAACTATTTTATTTCCTCTATGGTAGGGATTTTACAAAACCATAAATATGAAGATACGACTTGATACCCTATGGAATCAATTAATCAAAAATACCATAATATATTCTCAACTGATAATATGAGTTAAAATTTTGTGGTTGAAATTTTTATAGTTGGATGAATGTAAAGACCATGAATTTATAATTGATATCTGTTTCCTGGTTATATATGTTTAATATTATATTATATAGTACTATGAACAATAAAATACATAAAAACAAAAAAATTATTTAAAAAATTCACATATTTACATTATTCAACAACTAACCCCATGATAGTTACAAATATTTCAATAGGAAAAATATTAGAAAATAATAATAAGATATTTGAAAAAATTGGATCATCCAAATCTCCGAGAATAATTGATCCCATGAACAAGACTATGGAAAAAAAATTAATACAAAATGAAAAAATAATATTTTAAATAGTAAAATATTGAATAATCTATGGAAATGTAGATAATGATGTATGAATTAATTAAGATTAATTTTATAGACGTTATTATGACCATTAGAAAATCAATGTGACTGTTTAAATAACAATCTGACCGTAATAATAATAATATGGTTGTTATAATTAGTGACATGGAAATTGGTAATATTATTATGACATGAAAATAATAAAATTTAATTTAAAAAATATATATCAAGAGTTATTTAAGAAAATAGAAATATCTCAATGCCATAAAAATTATAAATTTTATAAATTGAATGAAATTAAAAGAATTGTTTTAATAAATTGTATTTAAATATATTTCGAAGAAATAATATTATTTATTTAAAAAACTATAACTACATGTGATTGAGGTTTCTTTTTATAAAACTATTACCATTTTTATAATCATCATCTCAATATTTTCAACGAGTGATATTTTGATACATTTCTCAGAAACATTAATTTTTATGTGAATACTAAAAATATTTTTTTCAAATATAGGAAGTTTCATGAAATAATTTTGATGCGATAATGATTTAAAAATTTGTATTTTGGTTATATTATACCAAAATAAAATTTATATTATAAATGGGTAATTTAAAAATAATAAAATTATTCACGAACCTAAAATATAATTTTGATATTCTAATAGTATAAGGTGTCCATTTTTATAATTTTTTTTCCATTTTATCCATTACATTTGACTATAGATATTAATTAGAATTTTGAATAGAAAAAATTCCTCAAATAATGTTACTTAATAATAATTTATTTCATAAATTGTATAAATCCACTATTACAAAGTCTACCATGGATGTTATATTTTATTCAAAACCAGCACCCAACTATTGAATTTTCATTTCATTATAATTTAATAAAATTTTAAATACAAATTCTCATGAAATTATGGTGATGATATATAAAATATTTGTCACTTCTTAGGAGGAGGATGAAATTGGAAGATGATATTTGGTGAGTGGGATAATCATGACACATGGAAGTAGAGTGATCAATGGTAGTGACATGAGTAGTCGGAAGCATTATATATTACAATAACAGAAAATTTATGTTCACATGTTTATATAAATTGATTCAAAGAATGAATAATTTATTCATACATGTTTTAATGATTTAAAACAATGTATCTACACTATATGCAAAATAAAATATAGAATTTGATTCCATATAAGGTAAATAAAATGAATGCTAAACTGTAAGTATAATGAATGCATACTATAAAAGCATGTAGTATAGAATGTATGAATATATTGTTGACAAAGTGGGGAATGTTGGATTGCAATGATATGAATTTAATTGTCTATTGAAATATTAATATTCATAAACTTTAAAAAAGTATAGATGTTTTATAGTTGTTTTGTTATTAATAATGAATATTAAAAAAATTAACAATGCATATAGAAGTAATATTTATTTGTTATCTTTATCTTAAAACTCAACCATGATAAGTTAGACATAATTATCAAAGGATTTACTAACCACCTCAAGACTTTAATAGAAACAAATCCCTTAAACTCACACCAAACTCCTAGAATCAATAATTTTTTCTCAAAAGTTTTAAATATTTAAAATGCATAAAATTATCCTTTTGGACCACCCACTAAAATTTAATTTTACAATTGGATGAAAATATTTGTGTTTCCACTTCTAATATTATGATGATGAGCTACATAGAGCCTGAAAAAATCTCCACTGGGTGAGGAATTTTTTTAACTCCCATGGGAGCCTATTAGTTCTCATCTAAAGAACTCCTGGCCATGTACCCAATACTATGGCATTCGAGAGTGGTATGATGTTTTTTTAGTTCAATATTTTTGGATGATGAAGCCATGAAAATCTTTTGATCCTACTTTTTTGATCAATTCATTGAATTATACACTCATTTTCATCTCATGTTTGGATGAAATCCTACTGATAAGGGAAATTCAATCCTTCTCGTTTATATATTCCAGTGATGTTTAATAGCTTATTTTGTCATAAATGATCCCATACTCATAATAATATGAAAAGCCATATAAGTTCATTCATTTTCAGAAATACAAATATTGTCTTACAATATTTGTGCTTCCTACATCCCCATCAACACCACTTGGTCGATTAAATCATCATTTCTTGAGTGTGACATATAATAATTAATGTTGATCCCAAAAATATAAAGAAACAATTGAAAAGGCTGGTCGAGAATGGTTTTACAATAAGAGGAAACGATTTCTCAGCATTCAATAACAACACATGAATGAATCAAATGTGAATAGAATAATGAATTCAGATGTTTACATCAATAAGAGACATAATTTTCATCATAAATGAATGAAATTGACATGGAGTGACAAAAAACAATGTCAATATAATCAAAATTGATAAATAAGGACTTGATATTTAAATATTTATCATAATTTTCAATTTCTCAAAGTATTGCACAACATCAGAATCATCTAGAAGACCTGTTATAAATGATACCATTCTACGTATCAATAGGTTGAAAATAAAAAAAATGTACATTATAATAATTTCAACAGGATATATATATTTAAATATGTTGTTATTCCTTGAAAAACATATAGTATTCTTCTTGTACTGTACCATTGAACGATGGTAGAATTAACACATGATATTGATTGAGAACAAAATCCTTTGACTTATATGAAATCATGATGCTTGGATAAATCCCCCATGGTTAGGGTATTTAAAATCCATTAATATAATAAAAATATTTTAAATTATCTTTACTCATTATATAGTGGTTTTATCCACCATTTCCATCCCACAAAAAATGTTGGGTTTTCTCCTATTGCTTGATTCCATATGTGTTGGAAATACCCCTTTGATTTTACACTTCAATTACATAAATTAGGGGCTCCATAGTGATGAGAGGGATCTTTTTTATGGCTCAAACACCATTGAAAACAAAATTTCTGTTGTAAAAAATTAATGTAATCAAATCTATATGAATATTCAATAAATTCAGGAATTAAGTATTTGTGTATGTGAAAATTTATTCATGAAAAATGAAATCTTAATCAATGAAAAAATTTACCAAATATATGTCAAAAGTCCTAGTTTCTTTTTTTGGGTAATATGTGAGAAAGTATCATTTTTTACTGGGACCTATCAAAATGGATATGTTTAACTTGATTAACTATTTTACATTGGTGTGTTGAATTAAAAACAAAAAGGAATGTCTAATATTCTATATGTTAGATCATACATGAATAAAAATGTTTTCTTTTTCTTTCAAGATTTAATGTGTTTGCTTGTGTGAAAAAAAAGTTAATATTTTAAGGAAATGTGTCTGCTATAAAATGAATGAAAATAAATTAAACGAATTAAACCTAAGATGTAATGAAATAAAAGAATAAATAAATTATATTGAGGAGAAAGTGATTAATTATTACTGTAAATTGGGTGTTGGGGGAAAATTTATCTCAGATTCCATAATATATGAATGGGCTAGTTCATGTATAGGTTTTTGATACATCATTCCGATACTAACTATAAAAAAAACTTTCATAAAATTAAGGTAATGTGGAAAAGTTTCCTTTCTAATGTGTCTCTTTTCCTTAGCAGTGTTTATGATTTTTCCTTTCAATCTTTCTATGTCTATAGTTTCCATTGATGTTCATGAAAAATGTTCAATAATAACTATGTGAGGTAGTTATGCATTTTTACAATGTCATAAACTATCATAACCCAAGAATATGTTTATTCTATAATAGTTATTTGAGAAAAATCATAGTTCATGAAATGTTATTGTTGAATATTATGATTGGGACGTGGTGTATGTTTTCTATAGTTTTGTAAAAAAATGAAATATAAGATATCACTATGGTAAATCAGAGAATGAGAAATAAGAAATAATATATTACATAAATCATACTTTATAACAATCTAGTATATCATTATAAATAATATAAATATGTTAAAGAGTAAAATTTTCTAGATTAAATTTTTAATTGTTTTGAGTATCGGTGCGCAAAAAAACATGTTTACCTATACATGTCAATAAGGGATTTAAGATCTTATTTTGGTAGTGATGTTTTTTTCTAGCTGTAAACATGTAAATACTCAAGAATTTATATGGATAACTAAGTAATTTGGTGAACTAAATTGTTACAAGTCATATTGAAAATTTCCTATTAGGTATTCTTTAAGAACTTTCTCCTCAATGATGCTAACCAAAGGGTTGAAATTATGTGTAGTAGTTGGGTAAATGCTTCAACTATCAGAGGGGAATAAAGAAACAGATTGAGGAAAAAGTAAATGATTGAAACAATGAAACCAAATGAAAATTTATAACAAATCAAATAATCTATATGAAATGAAATAATTTAAAACAACTAAACATTAACCAATGAAACTATGACAAAAAAGAAGAAAGTAAATTGAATCCAATGAAACATGATTCATAAAAGTCTAGCCTGAGGATATATAATCCAAAAAACCCCACCCAATGGTATAAATTAAATGGGATGTGTGGAATTAGAACCATCCCAGTTCTGATGTTCTCACCTGGTAGATGAATATTAGTATTTGGATTGAGGGAAGTCAAATATAATCGAAAAAATGGTCATATGAAAGTCGATATTAGAGGAAATAAAAAACCCTATTGTTGAAATAAAAGGTAGTTTTGAAGCAATATTATCATCATCATTCAATAAAAATCAATAGAAATATACAGATGTTAAGCGAGGAAAATAAAAAGGAGTTTATGGTTAATGGATGAAATGAAAATAAAAATGGTTATGAGAATTATTATTGGACGTAATAACAAGAAAAATGGTTATGAGAAAAAATTTTATAAATACATAATGAGCAAGAAAGATGAAATACATTTTTTGGGTAAATTACCAAAGAAAAAGGTATACAATTCAAAATTTTAGTTGATTCATGTGTTGGACAATTAGGTAGAAAACATATATATATTAAATTTAAATAATTAATAGTTGTAATTTGGCCTATTTATTAATATGTCACTCTATCTTTGTTGTTGGTTAAGGTTAAAAAATACTGAGACATTATAAATATAAATCAAAATTAAACCAATGAATCAAGACTGAAAATAGATATACGTGGTGGAATTTAAAGAAAGAAAAACCTACGAAAATGAGAAAAATCAGTCTGTTTAAATGTATGTGTTCTCATATAACATCATCAAAATTTGGTTAATCAGAATCCCTATTGTGATGTCATATGCCTCTTAGGAGAAGTTCATTTTACCATCATCATGATAGTCACATTATGGTAGGTTGATGTTGTCGACTCCATCATTGGTGGTGACTAGGAGGAATTGATTGAATGGTGGTAGTAATTTATATTAGTTAATAAATGAAGGATATAAAAAATAAGGGGATCCTAATAACTATAAAAAATGACATTTTCTACTAATGAATAAATGATAATGAAATTATGTTCTTTCTTTAGTGAAACAATTAGACTGATAAATAAATACCAGAGAACTGAAACAGCGGAGGTTTTTATTTTGTTATTAAATTACTTAATAATGAAAATATATTTTAATTAGTCAATCCTCTATTAACAATAAAAAATATTTGTTTAAAAAAAAGTAAATATCAATATTTTTTACAATATTAATAAATATAATGTAAATAGTAATGGAATAGTGGAATGGTACAACAAATAAAATCATAACTTTATCATACAGATAATAAAATTTAAAAGGAATTGACTAATGGATAATAAAAAATAGATGTAAATTGGAAATTCATTATTGTTTGTGAATAATATATGTATAGAAACTGAACGTTCAATAATTATAATGTACTTAATGTATTTATTGAAACATCATATACCACATGGAATATCAGTGAAGGTTTAATGAACATTCATTATAATACCCGAATTTAGATTTTTATCAATGAACATTATTCGAGAAAATTAATATTAATGGAATGAATAAAATACATGAATAATTTTAATTTCATTGACTAGACGACATAATCATAGACTAGAAACGAGTAGCAGGATAATGATTTTTGATTAGTTTCAGACAGTAATGAGTAAATTAAAAAAGGAGATTAAAATATATAGAAAATAAATAACTATAGATGATTATATAAAATAACCAAATACAATTCCATTATGGTCCTCCCTCTCAAAACATTCACGTTTCCCATATATTATTATTTAATTTAGAACAATGTTTTAACCTATATGATAAAAAAATATGAATGAAAAAAAGGTATAACAAATTTTATTTTTTTGACTAGATTACATGATCTAAGAATTTAAATGAGATCCAACATCAACTATTAAAGATAATATAACACTTAAAATGTCTTAAAATTTTATCAAAATGTTATATATGTCTTAAAACTAATTAAAATGGGAAATTATATTAATATGGAAACTGGATTTATTAGTCGAGAAGAAAACTAATCTTTTCAGTCACAAAAATAATTTCCCAACATGTATCATTTAATTTTTATAAATGGCCAGGATAGAACCATCATCAGAATCAAATTTCAACTAATAATACATTGACTATTGATGAACACATCATTTATAGTTCTTACCATTCTTCTGTTTCTATAGAGTTAAAATCTCAATACATATAATCAAGATTTGTGATTGTTGAACTAAAATAAATCATTATAAATTATGATAAATTCAAAAAACATTAATACAAATGATCCATTCTGTTGAATAATATTAAAAGTGGAATTAAATAGAAAATTTTTGGTAGATAAATTCCTCATCACTTCTCAAAATTTGATTAGTCATATCTAAAATAATCAAACCCTACAACCATAAAAATTAGGAAATTATTTATTACTAATGGGGTTTCTTTCAATAATACCTAAAATAGATGAATATAGCTAAAAATTGGTATAAAATTTTTGGATACAACTATCATCAACTTCATATGGTAACAAATAATAAATTCATTGTAAACAAACACATCCTCTATAGGTCTTACAGTGCCTTGAATTAATACATTGAAAATATCATTATAAATATAATCATAAATATTGATAGATTAAATAAAATAAATAAGTATCCGTTGAGATAAATTAATTAAATAAGATTTAAAAATAAAATATTATGTTGAAAAATATTGAAAATTGAATGAAAATCGAAATTGAATGAAGATAACTAAAATTATGTATTTTTTGAAGAGTAAAACAAAAAGGTATATATTAGGAAAAAATGCGATATTACATTTCATAAAAAATAACTTGTAATAATTGTTCTAAAATGTAAAAGGAGCTCTCTTGTAAACCCAAATATTATATATAATCCTATAAAATAAAAAATTAACAAACCTATAAACCCAAATATTTAATTTTAAGTCCACATGGTTAAGTGATAATCATTATTTATTAATAACTATATAAATTTAATTTTTATAATGTCATAAAATTATTATATCACAGTAATAGGTACAAAATAATGGTGTATAATATTTCAATTTCTTAACATTTGTCACATCAAAGAAACAAAAAAAACCAAAGCATTGGTACATATCACCCATTTATTGTTCTAAAAAATAAAATGTCAGTTTAAAAGACAAGGATCCTACAAAATAAATAACTAAAATTAAAGGACCAAAGAATATAAGTTCAAAAGATAATTGGAGGTGATATAGGTCCATGAAGATTATCTTTTGGAGAGGAACATGGATTTAGGAAACATATCTATGGTGTCATTTATAGTGGAAAAAATAATAAACCCAAAAATGAAAGTGTAATAGACTAGACCCTCCTAGTCCATTACGTTTCGAAATTCTGGAGTTTGGGGTATCCTGAGGAACATCAGTGAAACATAAAGGAGTTTTTGAAATTATAGGATTGAACGAATGATGGCACTGATGAGAATCAGTGGCACCAATGGGCTTCGGTGGCACCAATCCGCATCAGTGGCACCTATAAGAGTTGGTGGCACTAATGGGAGTTGCTGGCACCGATGGTTATCGGTGGCACCGATGGGTTTCCTATAGAACCAATCAGCATTGGTACAAGGGAGATGGTTCCAGGGCGATAGTTCTAGGGTGACGGTGCCAGGGTGACGGTTCTGGGGTGATGCTGACTCACCTAACAATGGGTCCTTACCTATTTTTCTAGGACATTCAGGATTTTCCCTAGTAACATATCTTTTGATGAAAAGTATTTTAATATCCCTTTTAAGGACATTTAAATCTATTAAATGATGTTTTAGACCCCCAATAGTCATGAGACCTTTGAGTTACCAAAATTTGTGGCCTTTTTCCTTGGCATCACACCTTGTCGTGTTTTACAATTTCACCCTTGTTACACATTTCTCTCCATTTAATGAAAATCTATTAACTCATAGCCATTATCTTGATCATCTTCGAGGATTATTATTAAATCTTGATTAATCCCTACATGTGAAACCTCAAAACCATGTGGTCAAGCCATGATCCTACTATTATGTAATTTTAAATCATCTCCCTTATTATAGGATCTCGGCTTTTCTGAAGTTGAGATCCTCTCTTGCTTTTTTTCTTCTGGTTTCTCTTAGTTCTCCTTGAGACATCCTTCTGAGATGAATCATGTGGTTGTGCTGGAAACCATCTTGTTCATCCTTGAAGCCCTTGAATTTTAATTTCATGGAAGTCACACACATTCAGTTCTTGACACGAGGATAAAAAATTCTTTCATTGATCATTCATGTAGTTTTTTCCATCGTCTCTCTTTACAGTGTATCATGGTGGGCGGGTATGATAAATCTTCCCTCGGGATGTGGATGAAACCATACCACAATGAAGATAATAAATGGACTCAAAATAATGAAGGGGTGTGTTTGATGAATATTTTTCTATATTACTTTTATCATAGTTTTTATGTTGTTAATTTTATGGTTTTATTCCCAATAAAAACAGCGGTCATTTCTAGCACAGTAATGAAACTCTATTTTTTATATAATCTTATGATTGAATGGTTGTAACATAGAAACTAGTTTATCAGATATATTTAGTTGATAAAATTGATTCCCAAGGAATAATAATCCATGTGTTTTCACCTCAGTTAAAAAAACAAAAAGAAATAACTTGATAAATGATGTGGTTAAAATTTGAAACTCCATTGCTTTGTTCTTATAATTTGCATGGATGTTCTTCTTGATGCTTGTGGAGTGACATGGATGAGGATGGGATCTCCTATAGTTTAGTTTTTTGTTTTGGATTTGTGGTTGTGTGGGGCCGTATTTTGGGGCACAATTTTTTTAGTACTTTGAGGGATCACACTAGTCCCTTCTGTTATTGTGACTTACTAGAGAACCAGGTATGAATGCTTAAATTGATGCTTGCTTGTTTTCCTTTAGTTTAAGTATTGTATTGTGTCTTTGCTAATTAGTTTCCTATAAGTAAAGGAATGTTCAAATATAATCAAATGAACATGATAATATAAATGGTTACACAGGGGGATTGTTTTCCAGAAATCGGTAGTCCACTAGTTGTAGTTATTGTTTGTCCATACATGTTGGGATAATAATGAGGGTGGTTGTGCTATGGTTGTGTTTATTCTAGTTTTCTATTTTTGAACCCTTAGGTTTGGATGAGTTCTTGTTTTATTATATGTATAAATTTTGTTATTTTGTTTCTTATTCTCACCCCACCCATGTTGAGCACTCTATGTTGAACACTCCCATTTCTTGTGGGAGGGTTCATTTCCCAACATTGTTAGGAGTGGCTGTTTATTATCTGTTTTCTACTCCCTCTCCTAGGTATCCCAAGAATTATCGGGTAGGATGTGATGGACTAAGGTATATTGTGGCCCAATACTCTTCTAGAAGGGTATGTTGTAGTGGTTGGACCAGGTGTGTGTGAGCATTTTTTGTTTCCGAAGTGTCTTTGGGATGAGGCACAGTTGTCTTCAGGCATGAAAATGGTTGTTCTTTCCTAGGGGTATTTGGGGGTGTCTGTGGTTGTGGTGGCCTAGTTGTTTGTGGGCATGGTAAGGTGTGTTTGTGGTGGCCCAGGTGTGTGTGGGAAAAATGCACAGAGATGACCATAAGGTTGATGTAGGATTGGTAGGGGTACTTCTATGAGACTTGTGCGGGAGGTCTGATGCATAGGATTTCCTAAATAACAAGTAAGAAAGTGGTGCGGGGTACCCAAATATCGATGTGTTATTACAATTACTTTACCTAACTTCTGTTATTTGGGGAGTGTTCCTTGGTGAGGCTAGGTGGTTAGTTTCATTGATAGATGCTTTGGTTATCTCTTTTTCTCATGGGGAATTAGAATTCCTTCCCACTTGTGCACGCGATCTTTTTAGTTTTCCCTTCTGTGTATACCTATACACTCACCCTATCTATATAAAACTGCTTTCATGATTCCAAGAGGACCTTGAGGACCTTTCCAAAATTTAATATCTTAGTCTTTAGGACATATTGTTTATTTTCATTCTTTATGTACCTTTCATCAAAGATTTATAGTTCCTTGTATCCGTTTATTTTGAACATCCATATATGAGTGGATTTGTTTTGTGTATTTTTAATTTTTTTAGTTGTTTGGAATCTACCATATAATCTCCCAATCTGATTAAATAAAAAGGAAAATTCTTGACATTCTTACGTGATAATATATACCATTGCTAGAAGTCGCCACTCTGGGGACTATTGAAGGTGAGACTCGGGGGGTCATTATATTTCCTTCAACTTGAATAAGTTAGGGTCTCAAAGTTTTTTGTCCCTTTCCTCTTCTTGGGGAAGGAAGATCAGGGAAAAAAGTTATCAGAGGTGATGATAGAGAAATAGGATGGAGTATGGGGTTAGGAATAGAGAATATTGCAAGGGATGGTTGGGGAAAAGTGTTAGGAAATCTTTGTGTGTGAAATATTCCCAGGAAAACAATCTTGGACATGGGATTCTAGGGCCCCTATGATCCGATGCAAGCACTCTGGACCTACCGAATGACCAAGTGAGGCTACATAGATGATTGTGTAGAGACCCTTGGAAAGGTGAATGAATCATAATGACTTGTGTTCTTGTGTACTTTGGGTGTTTGGGTAGTTTAAAATAAATAAAAATAGTTTAAGAAAATCTACAAGGAATTTTATACACTACTCAGGATTAGGAATTCCTTGTTTACCTAGTAGCTATGGAAACCTGATGATGAACACAAGTAGTTCAGTTGATCGAGGCCTAAGATGATGATTTGGATGATCATCATAGGACTGATCAAAAGGATGTGGATGATTAGTGGCAGAAGATTATTTGTTCCATTCTGTGATATACCCTATGGAATAACGTGTGTAGAGTCTCAAACATGGAGACAGAGAACTGGATCGAGGAGTTGGGGATAGCTTTCATCTTGATCGGGGAACTGACAGAGTACTGGGTTCCTCTATCCATGAGCTAGATGATGGAAGCAGCACGTCAGTGGTGGATGATCTATCTCAGGGAGAAGAAAGAATTTGAGATTTTGTGAACTAAATTTGAGAGGGAGTTCGAGAGGAATTACTTTTTTCAACAATGAATGTTGAGAAGATACAAGAGTTATTCTACCTTCGTCATGGGAGTTTTTCACTATGAAAGTTAGGGATTGAGTTCAAGGATCTCATTTGTTTCACTCCTGACCTTTTCTCATATGAGGAGTCACGGGAAAGGTGCTTAGAGAAGGCACTCTGACCATCCCTGTAGTATTTTGTTACTCCTTTCACACTACTAATGTACTTGGAGGCTATGGAAATGGCTAAAGTGGTGGGGAGGAAAACCAATCTAGGAGGTGTTCCTCGAGGGAGGAGACAATTAAGCTCATCCAAGGGGAAAGCCATTTGTAGTAGGCCTCTAGCTTTGGGGCCATCCAGGTTTTGACTGATGTGGAGTATGCCCCAACAGTTGCAGTTTCGAACTCCCACTCCTCACCCTTTTCCTACAGGCCTAAGACCGAGATGCATTATCTTGGATAATGGTGGGAGTCTTTGGAATCAGTGTCCCTACAGAGTATAGAATGGTGGGGTTAGCCAAGCTCAACCCTCACCTCAACAGCACCAGTTTCCATCCAGGCCCTTTCAGCATCTGCAATAGGGACAAGGAGCTCCCACTCCACCGAAAGCAGACATTGCAAGAGTAGGCTGGCCTCAGGGAGTGCCTCATGCACGACATGGTTGGGAGGTGTCCGAAAGACGATGTGTAGAGGAGCTGGGTGTGGGCAGTTTCTCGTTTTAGAGGCAGTAGTGTTAGTAGGGTGATAAGTCGTTCGAGGAATGATCAAATTTTTTAGTACTCTTTCTTCGACCTTGTTTTATTCAGGAGACTCCCACTCCTTTGTTACACCCATTCTTGTCCATGCACTAGGTCTAGAAGTAGAGAGACTTCCCATGACACTAGTATTGAGTATGCCATTCAGAGTACAGACCTGCTTCTCTTACATTTCTCAGGGATGCAGACTGATGTTAGGGCCACATCAGTCTAGTAGGGACCCTCTTTTTGCTACATATGCTGTCATATGATGTCATTTTAGGCATTTAATGGGTATTATTTGTTTGTGGTGTTATCGACTTATTCTTATGAAGGTTCTTGTTTTCATATATGGGTGGCTAGTGTGTAACTTTTCTTGGAGATTGGGGTTTCCAAGAGGGCATTCGGTGAGTGGATCCCCTTCATTCATTGTTAGATGAGCTACCAGAGGAGTCGGAAGACCCAAAGATGGTTGAAATCCTAGGGATCATCTGTGAGTTCCGAGAAATATTCCTTAGAGAGGTGGTGACTCTACCCCCATCAACATGATGTCATGTTTGGGAGAGACTTGAGACCTGAAGCTCATCCGATATTGATGTCTCCCTATCAGACAACGCCCTCTGAGTTGCGGGAGTTGCAGATCCAGAATGAGGACCTGATGAAGAAGGGTATTATCCGACTGAGCGTGTCACCATGGGGTGCTCAATATATGTTTTCAAAGAAGGAATACGGTGTTCTAAAGTTATGTATAGACTACATACGGTTGAATCAGGTGATGGTCAAGAATGGTTACCCATACTAAGTATTAAATACCTCTTTGACAAATTGAAGGGACCTTGTTGTTTCTATAAGATCGATCTGCGGTTAGGATATCACTATTTGAGGGTAAGGGAGGGTGATATCTCAAATACTGCATTCAAATTAAGATATGGGAACTTTGAGATCATGGTCATGACCTTCACTATTACGAACCACCAGTCATGTTCTTGGGGATCATGAAATCCGTCTTCCATGAATATCTAGACCAGTTCATAGTCGTGTTTATCGATGACATCATGATCTACTCATGATCATAGGAGGACCACACTGAGAATACAAGGATGGTTTTGGAGATACTCCAACACCACCACCTCTATAGGAAGTTGTCCAATTACATGTTCTAGACATGAGAGGTGATATTCCTCGGACACGTGGTGTCCATGAAAGGAATAGTGGTGGATCTGTCAAAGGTTGAAGCATTATTTTCATGGTCAATTCCCAACAATGTGGTAGAGGTTTGTAGTTCCCAGGGTCTTGTAGGTTACAACTAAAGGCTTGTTCCTAACTCCTCTCAAGTTGCAGCACCTTTGAAATTCTAGACTAAAAAGACTAGGCTTCTTTTTAGAGTGTGTAGTGTCAGGTTTCATTTAGTTATCTATATGGGAAATTGGTCAATTCCCCTTACTAAGGTTTCTCGAGTAAGGAGTAGCTTTTGAAGTGTTTTGTGATGCTTCTACTCTAGGCATGGGGTGTGTGCTGATGGAACAGTGGGGAGTGATCTCTTATGGTTCAAGGAAGTTATGCCATAACAAACATGACTATTCCACACATGAACAAGAACTTATAGTTGTTGGGTTCGCACTAATGTTGTGTTGGAATTACCTCATCCGGAAACACATCGTGGTCTTCACAGATCACAAGATATTGATGTATGTCTTCTCCCAACAAGACCTGAACATGAGGTAGTGAAGGTGGATGGAGTTTCATTAGGACTATGTCTTCGAGATCTCCTACACCTCACTAAAGGGTAACATGGTGGTCGATGCCTTGAGTAGTAATTCACAGAGGGATGGGGTTTGGGAGTCAGTAGATGCTAGGAATGAAATAGAGGAGTTGGATTACTTGCACCTAGATGAAAGGGTGGAGGATGGTATGGGATGTCTGTTTCATATTATATTGCATTATTACTTTATATGGAATGTGTATAAGTATCAGTGGAGAGACATAGAGGCTAAAGTGATGTGTTATCTTTTTAACTAGGGAAATTCATTGGAAAGATGGTCGGATGATGGTCATAATTAGATGGGTTTTCATGGAAAGTTATTTTTCTCGGTGGAAATGTGTGAGAATGTTCTCGGTGAGTTCCATAACTCACCTTTGGTGGTACCCACAAGATGTTTCTAGGATGTACAGGGCCTTGAGAGGTCCGTTTTGGTGGCCCATAGTGATATGGGAAGTGGGAGAGTTTTTTTAACAAGTGCATCATGTTCCAGTAGGTGAAGGATGGGAATCTTGTTCTATGTGGTCTGTTTCAAACCATAGATGTTATCGAGTGGAAGTGGGATGACATTTCAATGGATTTCATCATATGAATACACATAGATTAGGGATCCTATGATGACATATAGGTATTAGTGGATCAGCTGATGATATTTTCTAACATTTTAGTGGTTATGGAGTCAAGAGCCACATGTACCATGGAATAGAAGTTTGTGGGTGAGGTTGTGGGGCTTCACAGAGTTCCCAGAACCATCTTTTCAAATTAGGATATATGAGTTTCTTACCATGTATGTATGTGATTACACCATGATTTTTTCACCTAGCTCTGACTAAACAATTAATTCTACCCTCATACGTATGGTCAGATAGAGAGGAACATCCATATGTTGTAGGATATGTCGCACACATGCATTCCGAACATCGAAGGATCATGGGTACGACACATTCCAATGGTAGAGTTTTCCTACAAAAATATTTATCACTCTACCATCGACATGGCTCCATTATAGGCCTTTTATGGAATGCCATGTCATTCACCCGTGTGTTGGACCATAGTTAGGGAAGCAGATGTTCTTGGCTTGTTGCTAATGGAGAGCATGACAAAGAATGTTTTTTTTTTGTGTTTGAGAGGATGAATGTGGCTTAGGACAGGTTGAAGTCATATCTCGGTCATATGAAGAGACCCTTGGAGATTGAGGTTGGGGACCACGTTTTCTTGAAGGTCTCCTCTCAACATTTGCAGTCGAGGATCGAGAGGGGGAGTATGATTTCTCCCAGTTTTGTCAGGCCCTTCAATGTGTTGCGGTAGGTTGGTGAAGTGGCTTACCAGTAGGCACAACAACCTCTACTAAAGAGGATCTACAATGTCTTCCATGTGTCTCAGCATCCTTGGTATCTACATGATGACCCTCATCTCCTTGACTGGGGAGATCTGGATATCGAGGATGATGCAACGTTCATGGAGCGACCAGTGGGGATCAAGAATCATGAGGAGAAGGTGTTTTGTGGATAAACCATTCCCTTGGTTCATGTGTTGTTGAGGCATGGTGGCCTTGAGGAGAGTACCAAGTAATGGGAGGCACAAATGCGTGCCCAGTAACCAGAGCTGTTTTAAGTCTCGTTTAGTGTTTTTTTTAGTTAACTATGATGTAGTACATGACCTTATTATCTATAAGATGAGATAATTTCTTTTCTCATAATGTATGTAAAATTCCTCACTGTAGGGAGGGGAAAACTAAATCCCTAATCAAGACACATTAAAGTGGATTAGATTAAACCCATGAAGGTGAGTCAGCACCACCAAAGTGGAATGTATCTTGACTTGTAGAAAAGGGCTCCCTAACCATATTTCTGTATTGTGTGGAATTTATATGTTTTTGTGATTTCTAAGAGGAGTTAAGTGGTAGTATATCTATAGGTTTTTAAGAGATAGATTAGGGAGATTTGTTCCAAGATATCAAGGTTTGTTCTAGATTTTTAATAACTCTCAGGTGGTCTTTCCCAGATATGTTTCTTGAGAGGTGGTTATTCAGACCCCCCTCTTTTCATTGGGATTAGTCTTGAATTACCTAGGGAAAGAATTGTCTGGGAGGTATCTGATGTAATGGTGTGGACCCTCATGATCTATTACTTTTCCATATTCTGGTGTTTGGGGTGTCCTGGGGACCAACGTTGACTCGTTGAGGAGTTTCCCGAATTTTAGGATTTGACGAACGGTGGAACCATGAAGCATTGGTGGCATCGATTAGCATCAGTGGCACCAATGGGAGTTTGTGGTAGTAATCAGCATCAGTGGAAACATTGAGCATCAGTGTCACCGATGGGTGATAGTGGACCAATGGTAATCGGTGGCACCGATCGGTCATCCAAAACACCAATCAGTGAATGTGTTAGGGAGATGGTGCTAGGACGACATTTCCAGGGTGATGGTGCCAGGGAAATGGTGACAGGGTGACAGTGACTCACCTAATATTGAGGCCTTCCCTATTTTTCCTAGACCTTTAAATTTTCCCCCAGTGATGAATCTTTTGATGTAAAATTGTTTTAATACCCCTTTCAAAGACATTTAAAGAAAGTTAAAGACATTTTAACCCCCTCAATAGTTGGGAAACCCTTGAGTTACCAAGACATGTGGCCTTTTTCCTCAATGTCACTTCTTGTTATTTTTTACATTATCCCCCTTCTATGTGTTTTTTCCATTTAATGTAAATCTATTAACACACAGCCATTATCTCCACCATCTTTGAGGAGAATTTTTAAATCTAAATTAATCCCAATGTGTGAAACCCCCCAACCACGTGGTCAATCTAGGATCCATATTTTAAGTACTTTGAAATAATATCCCTGATTTTAGGATATAGAATTTTATTAAGCTGAGATCCTCTATTTATTTATCATTTTTGTCTCTTTTTGTGCTCCTCGATACTACCTTCTGAGACAAATCGTGTTCCTATACTGGATCCCTTCTCACTCAGCATTGAGGCCCTTGAGTTTTCATTTCCTGCAAGTTGTCCACCCTTAGTTCTTGATACGATATTAAAAACATTGAGCATGGATCATCCATGTTGGGTTTTCCTTTATCTTTATTTACTATGTATCACGTGGGGCAGGTATGATAATGATTCCCTCAGGGCGTAGACAAAACCAAACCTTAATGACGATGATAAACAGAATCTTAATAATCAATGGGTGTGTTTGATGGTGAATTTATGGTTTTTTTTATCTTCATTTTTATGTTGTGAATTTTATAGGATTATTCACACTGAAAATAGTGATCGTTGGTGGTCCTTTTATGCGCACTAACGAACCACTATTTTACTAGATAATCATGTGATTGAATGGATGTAACATTTAAACTAGTTAATCACATATTTTTGGTCAATAAAATGGATTCCCAATGAATAAAATCATTATTTTATCACCCTGGTTATCCAAATGGAGATAAGGATCTTCATAAATGGTGATGTTAAAATCTGATAAATCCCTTTCTATGTTCTTCTAATATAGAGGGTTGTTCTGCTTGATGCTTGTGGGGTGACGTCGATGGGGATGATATCTTCTGTTTTTTAGTTATTGGTTGTTTTATTAAGTCTGTGTGGGGCCATATGATGGGGTTTGGTTTGGTTCTATTACTTCAAGGAATCTCACTGGTCCCTTTTATTGTTATGACTTTACAATAGAACCGGGTGTGAATGCTTAAATTGATGCTTGTGTATTTTCCTTTAGTTATTGTCATGACTTGTGGAAATGAATTTTATTTTCCCAGTAGTGAAGAAATATTTAAATTGAATCACTTGAACTTTAAAATGGAATGTGTACTCTAGGGGATTGTTTTCTAGAAAAGGTTTGCGCTCTGGTTGTGGATCTTGTGTGTTCGTGCATGTAGGGATAGTAATGAGGGTGGTCGTGCTCTGGTTGTGTATGGGATGGTTTCCTATTTTGGAACCCGTAGGTTGTGATGAGTGATAGTTTAATTATATGTATAAATCTAGTTCCTGTGTTTCTTATTCACACCCCACCCATGTTGAGCACTCCATGATGAACTCCCCCATTTCAGGGGGGAGGGTGTTTCTCCAAATAGTCTAATGAGTGGCTGGTTATTAACTATTTTTTACTCCCTTTAATAGGTATCCAAAGGCCCCTCCATAAGTCTATGTATGCTTAAGGTATATTATGGCCCAAGACCCTTTGTACAGGGTGTGGTTTGGTGGTTGGCCTAACTGTGTGTGGGCTGGTTAGTTTCCAATTCCCCTTCAGGATGAGGACAAGGTGTCTTCAGGCGTGAAAATGGTTGTTCTGGACAAAGTGTCTTCAAGAGTGGTATTTTAAATTGTCGCAAATGATTTTTCGAGTATGTTTATGCGTACTTTTGGCAGCCTAGGTGTGTGTGGGCAGGATGTGTGGTGATGGGCCATAAGGATTTTGTTGGGGCGGTAGTGGGACTATAGTGAGACTTGTGGGGGAGGTATCACGCATAGGGTGTCCTAGAGAACTAGTTGTAAAGTAATGTGGGGTAACCAAACATTGATTTTTTATTACTATTACATTACATAACATGAATTACTAGGGGAGTGTGCCTTGGTGAGGCTGGGGGGATAGTTTCTTTGCTAGGTGCTTTTGTTATCTCTATTTCTCACGGGGAAATAGAATGCCTCTCCACTTATGCATGATAGATTTTAGTTTTCTTTACTGAGTGTTCCAATATACTCACCCTACCTATATAAAACATCATTCTGGTTTCAAGGATGACCTTGAGGACTATGCTAAACTTTTCTAGCTAGGTATTTGGGAGTTATTTCTCTTTTTCTTTCTTTCAATAATTTTCATCCGAGTTTTTTTATGTCTTTTATCAATTTATTTTGATCATGCATATGGGAGTGGAATTTCTTTTTTTTATTTACTTTTACATTTAGTTTTTGTATTTTATTGGGATCTACCATCTTATCTATTGATCCTATTAAATAAAAAGGGAAATGCCTTCCATTTTTATGTGAGATTATATACCCATGGTGCTAGTCACCACTCTAGGGCCTATTGAAGGTGGGACTCGTGTGTCATTATCTCTACATCAACTTGAAGAATGATGGGTTTGGTAGTTTTATTTCCCTTTCATCATCTTGGTGAAGGTAGATCTAGAAAAAATGAGGATGAGGTTCCTAATAAAAAAGGTATAGAGGGAAATACAATTATAGTTGTGGAAATCTAAGGGTTCAGATAGATTATAAACGTGGATATAGGACACTAGAATATTATTCTATTTCAAAATTATACCTGGTAGTTTGAGAAAAATTATGAGGTAGAGTCCACTGTAGAGGCCTATCCGAAGGAGGAGGTGGATATGAGTGTGGACGATGATCTGGACTCCGATGCATAGGAAGAGGAGGAGGCTAAGGCTGATGCAGAGTAGGAAGTGGATGCCGATGTGGAGGGTAGGAGGTATACACTGATGTAGAGGAAGAAGATAGTGTGGAGGATAATGCAGAGGAGGAGTTTGATGTCGATGTGGATAAAGATGATGAGGTCTATATTGATACAGTGGAAGTGCATGAGGAAGAACAGATAGAGAGGATAGTCAAGGCGGAGATTTAGAGACAAGATTGTGAGGAGGGTAGTTAGGGTGTGGGGAGGAAATTAGAATAATAGTAACATGGGTAGGTTGAGAAGAAATTATTATGCGGCGAAAAATAATGGATAATTATTGTGGTGATGAAACATGTATGAATATTTTCAAGATTTATTATAGACAATGGATATTGTCCTAAAATACCCCTTGTAAAACCCCTTACCTCCTCTAAAAGATTGATAATTATAACGAAATCCTTACTATCATTCCTATATTAATTGATAGGGATATTTCAGAGTAATTAACTCTATGATTTCAAGTATTTTTTCCCATAAAAACAAGAACCACCAAGAAGAGGGTATTTTTTAATATACTTTATCTCAATTTCCACTTCTATTCGTATTTTTCTACTCTCCTTTCAAGGAAATTATTCTATAATTATGAATTTTTTTAATTAAGATTATATTTTTCATATTAACTATGTTTAATGGTAATATTTTACATGTAGTTATATTTTAAACTTCTATTTCCTCATCTTTTTGCAATATGCAGTTAACAGTCAACTAACCACCCCTGATGATGTTTAAAACTCTATAATTATAAAAAACATCAGGGATGATTATAACATATTAATTATGATATCAAAATTTTTATATGTGAATTTATAATCTTAAAGAGTTAAAATTAATTATTCTTAATTATTAGTGAAGAAAAATAATTAAATAGAAGTCTGATGGGATAATCTAATTAAAATATTATATAAATATGTTTGAACATCATAAATAAAAATTAAGAAAATCAATCAAATTATTATAATTGATAAATTGGAAAAAAAATTAACATATTTCCCTTCTGGTTCTATGTTTTGAGACATGTATGTTGACTATAAAGGAGGTAGAAAGGTAATGAAATAAATCAATATTTATATAATGTGTATTCTTGAACCAAAAATCATTTTTGGGTTTATCATGTCATTCAGATTACTTTTACTATATTCAATCATACAACATCATTAAATTTTATTTAAATGTCCACCATCATTTATTTCTATGGTTATAAATTACTATACCCAATTGAAATGATTTCTAGAATAATTTGAAAAAATTAGAAAAAATATTTTTTAAACACATCTTTGGCTCCTCCTGAGTTGTTTCTTCTCCCCTCAATAATGATGACGCATTATGTAAAAATATTATTTCCATTATTCATTTTGGAACCCCAAATGATATTAATTAATTAGTATCTATGAAAAACTTATAAAACTCATTTATTTTTTTGGGTTTGTTTAATGAATATGAATATTATATTTCCTCTTTCCTTATTGCATCTCAAATTATGAGAATTTTATGATGTGATATGTGGGAACATGAATATATATCCCACAAATGAATTATTTAATATGATTTATCTCATGAGGTTATTTTTGTTATGTGTGAACAAGATGTTATATTTATCACATTTAGGATGTAATGATTTATGTACATATGTTTTTCAATAACAAGATTCTAGATTAATTCACAACTATTTATCAAATTTTACCACTATGTTCTCTTATTTTTATGGTTCCTATACGAAATTCCATGGGTTTTAAAACTATTCTTTCTTTCTTATGAGGATGATGCATTTCTTATTATATTATGATGATGATTATAATCACCCATGTACTATTGAATCACATCTCTCATTCCTTTATTTTTATTCCTAATTTTACTAACCATTTAGATCACTCCTTTATTTTATGTTTATCCTATGGTAAATATATTTAATAAGTAAAACATGATATATTTTTTACATACTAGGATAAATGATTTATGTAATGTTTATATTTTATCTGTAACTAAATTATGGACCAAATTATAAACAAATATTGAACCTTTTGATCATTGATAGAATTAAAATTAGTTTATTTATCTTAAAATGATGCAATAGTCATGTAATAAAATTTTAGTTTGTAATATAGAATTATCAAGACAAGATAAAAATCTATAATTTACACAACCATGTGTATTTTTTTAATAATAAAACCATTTATGTTTTTCATTTTAGCATATATTCTTTCTGTATTTTTTGAATATTCTTCATTGTTGGTTTATAGGCTTCTCAAATTTAAATCCATA
Organism: Viscum album; assembly: GCA_963277665.1. Taxonomy (NCBI): domain Eukaryota; kingdom Viridiplantae; phylum Streptophyta; class Magnoliopsida; order Santalales; family Viscaceae; genus Viscum; species Viscum album. Next base: position 1,801,490,323 of record OY728138.1, read on the forward strand.
TTTACAAATTTCATATTTAGAGAGTTCTTATGCAATTTATGAGATATAGACCTATCTAAAAATTACCTATTCAGTATTTTTTTTTTGATAATCACACACTTGGCCTTTCTATTGAATAGAATTTTTTATATACATTATTCTCTTTTCCTTGAATTATAACCGGCATTAATTAATGTTAACAGAGGATTTGTTTAATTTTTCAAATTCATGGATCACTTCAATAAAAAAATTATCAATCAAAACATTATCAAAAACACTAATTTTTAATTTTGACATAATATATCAAAAATATTCCTTGCAATGTGATATATATTTTTTCCCATCCTAAAATTTATTATTTAGAGTACTACATATGATTAAATTTTTGACAAATTTATTATCCATTTCCTTGGATTCTTGTTTATGCATTGATTTATGATCAGTAATCCCTTGAAAAAATAAAATATATGACTGAAAATATCAATAGGGGAATCTTGATGTAATCATTAACTACAGAGTAAAGGGTTATAAAAAAATATAATCATACTCCCTATAACTAGGACAAGTTTCATAAAAATTACAAATAAAAACAAATTTATCTAATCCAGTAACATTCTATTTCCCCAATCAGTGGTAGAAGATCCATTGTCTATTATTACTTTATCCCTAAACATATTTTCCTCTATATATTTAATTTTTTTATGGTTTTAACTTAAACATACATTTACTCTATTGCATGGGTGGAAACTAAATTTTATTGTTCTCTAATCACTGAAATAGATTCAGATATATACTTCATATTCTTCCAAAATAACCTAAGGACTATAAGTTATTTCCAACAGGATGAAACTTGGTCTGTAATGTTATCACCATAAGTATGCATGAATCAATATAGTAATCATATATGGGGGATGTTGAATCTAGATTTCTATTTTAGTCAAATCTTTTTTCCATTTAAACATTGAAAACATTGAAAATTGAATCCCCTTTTGATTATTTTGATAACAGTTCACATATTTAAATACCTGAAACACATTTATGAAGTGAACAAAATAAATGAATATTATTACATTATATTTTGAAAAGGGTCTCCTATAATGTAGGTTATTTTGTACATTATCTCTTTTGGTTCATCTAGGACACAATTATTCAATTACAATCAATTATAAATTATATATTTTGTGGGAAGGTATCATTGTATTCATATGTAAGGTATCAATATTTACATTTGTTATTTTCACAAAAATATCTTATATTTACTAATAGTTATTAATATTTATATTAGGGCCCACCAATTTATATTCATCATTACAATACTATATAATATCAATAAATGTCACCAGGATGTCTCAATAACAAATGACATGGTATTTCACCTAAATTAGAGTCCTCAAATTCAATAATATTATTTGTTAATATAAATAATTCTTAACCTCTATAAATAAACAAATAAGAAAATCATTCATAGAGTATGAATATCTATTATTCTACAAATCATTGTCCTCAATTGTTTATAAAAACCTACAATCAATATAATCTAAATATATTTACACTGAAAATAGTCCATGATTGTAATGTATGTCTTATATCAAACTATTATTCTTCCTTCATCCTCAATTTCTTATACTTTTTATTAAATATTAATGTATTATATGTCATTAAACGTGAATATAATATTACTTATTCTTATTTTATTTTTAAAATTCCCCCAACTAGATTTTTTATCATGAAATGGAATTGAATAATTAATATTTTATAAAGAGAAATATTCTGGACATCCATATTAGGTTTTTAATTTTATTTCCTTCATTGATTTTTTTAATTTATTCTCCTAATTCATCATCAGTTTCTTCATTATTTTTTCTCATGAATTTTCTTATACTATTTAATCATAAAAATATATTCTCCATATTCTAAATAGAGAATATTTGTTTAATCGTATCAGTTACTTCCCCATTATATCCTTAAATACATATTGTATAATATGGTGTCATATGAAAAAATAGAACAATATTTGACCTCCACAAACGTATGAATCACATATAACAATTTAGTCCTCGCATAATTTTTTATCATAGTGTGGATTATGTTTTATAATGTGGCAGTGCTTAAATATATAAAACCAACTCCAACTATTATTTTTTATTTGTATAATAATTTCCCATTGTTTTCATCATATCCATTTCATGGTAGCATATCAATTCTCAACACTTCACTTAAATACATGTATCCATTGGATAATTTTGTTTTTAATATATTAATTAAAATATTAGTCAATGATTAATGAAATTTCTAAATGAAACATAAAGATATTATTCTTCCTCACAACTAATATCAACTTATGGGAACTTATTTTTCATTGTTACAAATTTATAAATGCAATTAACTCTTTCTAACCACTATGATTCAACCTCCTTTCCCAAATTACACTGAAAAAACACATTTCTAATAGTCGATATCTCTTATAATATGATTAACATTAATTCCTTTTAAAAAATATAAATAGTCAACTCATAAAAGATAGTGAATATTATGATTCAATATCATTTAAAACTATTCTACTTCATCTCTTAGTAACCCCTGTGATAGTCTATATGATTGTTTTAATTTGAACCACTAACCATTATGAATAAAATGAGACTCCCCACACATTTCTAATTTTTACATCAATATATTGGAATGACTCTTATTAATTCACTCGATCTAAACATACAAAACCACTAGATGTATCTAATGATATATATCATTTGTTAATTTTCAACAAGAGAGCTTAAATAATGCTTTTAAATTTTTCATTCCTTTACTAAATTCCATTATCCCCAATTTGAATGACTCATATGAAATTATATTATGATTATTATAAAAAATTTACTTTCTAGACACATCCATTTTTTAAATCATTTACAGTCTAACCAAAATTCTATAATTATGAACATTATAATGTTAACTCATCTTAGGGAATCTCTAAAAACTTAAATAAACAACAAATTATTTAAATAACCTTTCTATTTATTACAAAATTCCAAAATTAGATAGATTAAATAATAAAAAATATAAACAACCAAATTCTCAATTTATAGTGTATCGATGCATCTCATTTACTTTTAATTATATCTTAATTTTAGCTTCTTTAAACATTACTTCAAATCATAATATTCATTTTAAAGAGAATTATTTATTATTGGTAATCATTTTATGGTTTCTCAAGTATTCATATTTTTTTACCACTTCAATCATAATAATCAGTATGTATAATAATGCCTCCAACTTCCCATATATACCATTGTAGAATTCTTATGCATTATTACTCAATCTTCATAAACATGTTATATATAGTGAATTCAACATGAAAAAAATTTCACAATTATTAAATTTTATCTAGATCTATAATAATAATATGTATGGTCTTCCCACAAACAAGAAGTAGAACTAAAATCATCTATCAATATATGATTGGAAGTTTCTATTAAATTTAATGGATGGTTATCAGATTTCATCATTTGAAACGTGCACCAATACCAAACAAAATATTTTTCAGGTTTGTTGATAAAGATAAAATCACAATTAATTAGGCACATTTTCCTCCACTTATATTTTCCTATATTATCTCCTCCACTCTAAAATACTGAGATTTACTAACTCTCATGCCACTATAGGATAATAATTATATGACTTATAAAGATGCCTTGAATGATAACACACCAAGACAAAAAACAAAAATTCAATCAATTATATATTTTTAATGTTTTCATTCCCCTAATAAAAAAATTAAAAGCTAATATATTTAACTATGGAAATTGGTCATTAGATGGGTTGTCAGAGCATAGTTCCTGTTTTGTGCACACCTCCAATCAAATAACATAAATATATGAGGTCCTTATATTATTCAATGTTAATTTGAATCTACTCCCAATTATCATGAATCATTTTATACGACTACTCAAAAATTACATCGTGGTAGATTACTTATAGGAACCATTAGTAATTCCACAAGTATTTCACTACTATCCACTATTTATAATCACTCGATGGACCATTAATTAATACAAACAATTCAAGTCATTAAATATTTATTATTACCAAAAATAACTAATATTAATTACATTGTAATTATTTTCTTAAATAAAATATTAATATACTTTGTTAAATTCATAAAAAAAATTAGAAATTGTGCAAAAAAAACATTGATGAATTTGTTATATTATTACTATTAAACTAACAAATTTAATTGTATATATATTACCTAGTATTAATGTCAAACAAAAAATAATGATAATTACAAAATCTATCCACATCCATATCAATATTAAAAAATAAACAACAATGTCCAATCATAAATGATAAAGGTTCATTCCCACATTCAACTAGTAATTAACTAGTAGAATAATTAATGAATACCCCTAAATAATTCATTATGTAGATTTAATGACTTCATCTTAACATAAACCAAAGAATTGTGTCTATAATATTAACCACATGTGATATAACATAAACTTTACATATATATATATTGGAAAATATAAAATATGATTGAAGAGTTAATGACCCTTGTGTGAGAAGTATCATAGCTTCTGCCCAAGTGGAATGGTCTTATAATATTTTAATCCACCCTATGTTACATAGTTTCTAAACTCTTCCATTTCTATAATGTAGAAAGATGTCATTTTTAAGTGACATCTCATGTATAGCTCATTAATATTTTTTTCCCACAAACCTATTTTCATTTTCACAACCAAATTGTATTATGTGGCTGAACCCCCTACAAAATAGTATTGATTCATGTGAAAAGTTATAAATTCCATCATTCCACCACCAAAAATGATTTTATTTTTTCACTATTTGGAAAATAAATTTAAAATTATTGATGTTAACAAATATCATACAATAATCTAGTAATTATAAAATAATAATTTCCAAATTAAACAAAAAAAATCAACTAGAAAATAAATCATATTATACTTTTGATGAATTAATTCACATTTCCAGTGTTTGTAATTTAAATTAATAATTCTATATACATATAAGTTAGTAAAAATTATATAAAATGGTAAAATTTTTCCATTGTTTCCATCAATAATAACGAATAAGTCAACAATTATCAATTCTATTATTAAAATACAAATTCTTCAGAACTTTAATTTCTTTTTTTTATTCTCTCAAAAAAATGATAATTATAATTCCACTAAGAATCCATGATGGAAACTAATGTCTCATGTCACTATGATGATTTTATTATGAATTAAAATTTTGATTCCTTTTAAAATCTCATATGACTATTTTTAAACATTTATTCCCCTCTATAATCGGTTCTCCAACAACTTTCCAACACTAAATTTTTTTCTACATTATGTTTTGAGTGAAATAAAATAATAAATATAATTGACCTAGTTGGGTAAATTTATCCTAATGGTCTACCATAGTTTTCCCCACCGTTTACATGATAAATTACTTTCCATCAAGCCTCAGGGATTGTTGTAGAAAAAAATATGTTGGAGAAGATCAAGTATACCAAGGAATAATTTAAGAGTTTAATACATTGAATTTAATTATTCTAAAAATTTATTATATTCCTATATTAATTTGTTGATGATATGAAAAATATAATGTTAAATTGCACTGATTATGTAGTCCTTTTCATTTCTCATTCCTTTATTTTTTCACTGACCACTCCTTAATTTCCTTACTCAACATTATATACAAACAATTCAGTTTTTTCCTTGGTAAAAAAACAAGTTTTGGATTATATATCCCATTCAAAATTATTATATGATTATAGGGAAGATAACACTTATTGGTCATTGGGATTTTCATTTTATTTATAGGGCTCTTTTTTTGAAATATCATTTTAATATAATTTGTTTTTATAATTTTCAGTAATAATGTGACTTTCATTTCATCTAGATTGATTATTGTGTTATATTATCGTAATTTTATCTTATATTTTTAAATATTATTACCATTTTTACTTTACCTTACACTGTTATAAATTAAAATTATTGGATATCTTCCATAATATTAATCATGAAAATAATTTTTTTCTTTCATCACTATATCTAATAGTAATCATGTTTTAAATTATGTTTTTAATTATGGTTCTAATTGATTATTTATTTTAATCTAATATATTCTGTCAATGATTCATCTCATTGATCATATTCCAAGGGATATATTTTTACATTGGATTGGATATATCTTTATATTAATATTTTTTTGTATTTTCTTATTTACACATTGTATAAATTTTTTATATTCACAAATGTTTAGAATAATAAAACTATCATAACCTAATTTATTAATATTTATTTATTTAGTTCATTTATAATAAATCGGATAATAGTTAATATTGATTTTGATAATTATTATCTCAAATTAATTTTTATGGTTAACCATGATTATGTAAAATATATATACTAATAATAATGATTTATTATTATTATGTAATAGGGGGTATTGGGTGAAGTCCAACATTTCTAAATTATAATAATCATGAAACTTATTTTTTATCGTTTAAAAATTTTACCTTATGTTAAGGTTTATTCTTTATTGATGGTATTTTAGTTGTGTAGAATTAAAATAAATTCTACTCAATTTAACCAAGGAATCAACTTTACAAAGAAATGACATGGAAGATTTATTAATTTATATTAAATCAACCATTCCATAAAATTTAAATCAACTAAACATGAAGTAAATTTCCAAAAATCTTATGGACACAATTAAATTTTCAATATATATTATGTGATCATGATATATTCTCACCACTTTTTCATCTTTTTAATGAGTCTGACTAATTACACCCATTGAGGAAATAAGCTTTGAATATTGAAATAATATAGATTTTTTGATTGTCTAAAACAACATAATGTGATGTTAACCAAATTTAACAATAATATAAATTCAAGATAACGAGTCTAATATTATAATGTGTTTGTTTACATGAAAAAATAATCACTGGCACATCATTAATGACATATAATGCATAGATTTAGAGAGATAATCATAATATCTTTTATAAAATTAAAACATATAATTATCTAAATTCTTCATCGGTTATTTTTACAGTGGTATTATATATATATATATTATGTAGGTTACTTTTTTATTTCTCCTAATAAAATATAAAATCATTAAAAAACTATTTTTTCTAAAAAAAAAATTAAAGTTGATATACCCTATTGCACATGAGAATAATTGTTTAAAAGATCAATAAGACCCTAGTGGGACATATTGATTTAAATTAATTTTAATCTAACTCATTACATGGAAGACAAATATCACAAAATAAAACTCCCTTAATCATTATTCAGGATTTTTTAAATCTTGGGATCTTTTAAAAAATAATTTTCAATACTATTTATATTTAATGTTTTTATTATTTAATTAAGAGATTTTATATTAATTCCAAATTTTTTCAAACCATTTTATTTCACCTACAAAATATATATAGATGTTGTTTTTTCATATAATTAAGGTAAATTTTAACAATATTGTTATCTTGGTCAATGTTATATATTCAACCAATATGTGTAAGAACCCATGTAGTGTAAACATTATTTTTATATATTTTCGTGATGTGGAACAGATTAGGTTCTAATTTGTGTTTATATGACTTATTTATTTCATCAAAACATTGTAGAATAATATGATTTTTGAAATAATATAGTATTAATAATATATTATATTGATTTCAGTTATATATTTTTTAATAAATATTTATTTATAAAATTATATTATATTATTATAAAATAATCCAATAATTAGTATCTTATACTTTGGAATTTTTTTCATTATGTAAAAATTAATAATTTAAAGTTTTAATATATTAATATAGATATTTAATTGAGTATTTATACGTGGTATTGATAATTACTTAAAAAGCATCAAAATTTTCTATATAGTATTTTTATTGGTTAGTGTAATTTTATCTAAAATATTTTCATTTCTATTGAATTTTACATTACATATTATTATTGGGTAATCTCAGTACAACCCCTTTAGATCAATTTTTTTTTATAAAAAATGTAATCATTCAATTTTTGTTACATTTTCCACTCCAATTTAATAATAATTATATTTAACAATTAATTTACTAAATTAATTTTCTATTAATTTCTATAAATTATATTAAATATATCATAATTGAATCACATTTATATTAATTTTTAGTCTATGTTTAGGGAATATTATAATATGGTAAATGATACTACTTTTTATGGTTATATGAAATGACTGATATCTAGTGAAACATCATTATTATATAGGCTATAAATTTATTTTTTTTACAGTAAGTAAAATAAGATATTATTATTTCCATGAAATCATTTATATCATTGAGGAATAGATTAATTTTTCAGAATATAGCTGAGTTTCATATTTTTTTTAACATTTTGTACATTCCTCATTTTGATTATATATATTTACAAGTTGATTTGGTAAATTAATTATATATTAAATGGAAAAAATATTAACAATATGATATTTAATTCACATTAGCACTATTGTTTTATAAATTTTGATTGTTTAATAGTATATTAAATCATAATAGATTATTAATTTTTATTATTTTAATGACGTATATATAGTATCCCATAATTAGTCAATAGACTATAAAATTATTTTGTGACCATATATAGAATAATACATTCCATCTTCAATGACATCATATATAGAAATGAGGAATAGATTAATTTATTATATCATAACTGAAAATCACTATGTTTATTAATTTGATTTCAATAAGTTTTCCTAAGTGATAATATATATGTTTAAATGAATGTGTGTGATAATCTATCAATTATAGTAATAAATAAATAATGGTGGATACCCATATAATGATGGGAAAAAATAATGAAGTTGATGATATTATAAATGATTAAGGATGAATAAGAATCTTGGTTATAATCCCAAATAAATCAAATGATTATTGAGAGAATTCTCATGGAAACAAACATTGATCAGTTAGATCTTGATATAAACAAATTTGTTGAGATTTTTTAAACTATATCTATATAAATTGTACTAATATCATTAAAAAGATTAAAATATTTTCAATATTTTGAGAATGGTTTATTATGTTTTATTGAATTCGTCAAAGGATCAATGAACATGATAGATCCTACAAAGTATTATGGATCTAGAAAATAATTATCATAGATTATGTGAGTCTATAATTAAAAAAATTGAGGATTGTTATAAAATAATTATTGTGTATTTTGTTTCTCAAAAGAACATTTTAAATTAGTTGGAGAGGATTGGGATTTTCCTTTAAAATCTCTAAAATTATTTTATTTTATATTTAAGTTACTTGAGTGATTATATTATTCTAAAAATGACTTGGAGGAACTATTTATGAAATCTATAATTTTTAAACATTAAATACATTTTTAATAACCCAAGTACTTTGTTTGACTCATTTCCCTGTTTTGCACATGTTTTTTCAACTATAGCTAGAAGTTGAAATTTTACAAATTCATGAATTCATATGAGTCATTATATGTCACAATAGGAGAAAATTTAGAGTAATATTATCTATGTATCATTCATTTTTCATGTGAATATGAGGGATTTGGTATCTCGGTATAATTTATTCATTTATACACTGAAATTATTTTTTAAAATGTAGATATATAATATACATTATATTGGTTATTTAGTGAAGTGTAAAATTCCTATAAACAAGAATATATTTCAATTGGAAATATTAATACAAATCATTAAATAATCCACAAATGGTTTATATATGTAAAGATAATTTAAAACAATGTATGAGTCATCTAATGATGCATAAGAATCATCAAATTGAGAAATTATCAGAATGGTATGTATTGAAAATATGATGTTCTATAATTAAATAATTAAAACAAAACAAACATTTGATAATGAATGTGTTTTCATTTATTTAATAAAAAATGACGTAATTTATAGAGAAGATTCAAGGTTGAGTTGAACAAGAATATATGGGAAGGACATGAGAAGATGAATATTCTACTATTTACGAATTCTAAATATGAATTTTTTAAAACCAATTTCCGTTATCTAAGTGAAAATTAATATAATATTATATGGGTAATTTATTATAAATTAGTAATTATAAAAAAAACCCTTTAGTGATTCAAGTTGAATATTTAAAGGATATTATTTTGAGTATCAATATGAATATTACAGATCCAATTTGTAGTAGTACAATTTCTTTCAGAACCTATAACATTGAAAATAGATTATAAATACTGTAATATTATCTGTTGTATATTTTTAACATATACATGAAGAGTTTATTTTCATAATTATATGTTGTATATTTTGAGAAGAAATATCTCATAACTATTATAGATATATGAAGATGAACTGTTTTGATGTGTTAAAATGAGAAGAATTTGAAGATGGTTATATATATAAGTACACTTGAGACTACCACTTGAGGAAACAAAAATAACAAAGAACATAGGGAAACAACCCCATAGAAAATAATGATAATGGATATGGGTATCATGGTTTATACCCACACACAATCCATTGAGGAAAATTATGATATTTACGTGGCACCAATAAATTCACTATTTAAACTTTTAATATTATAAAAAATAAATTATTTTTAGTGATAAAAAGATATTACTGGATGGGTTTAAGAGATCGAATTAAGGATTTTTAAAACTGCCAAGCAAGATTAACTGAGAGCTCTATTTGAGAAAATTACAACCCAATAGTATGATGAAGAAGAAAAATGTCTTGGTATCGAAGGGGAAAAAGAATAACCGAGTGAGGAAATTGTAATATTGATCTAGTTACTCAATGATGAAGAACAATGTGAAGACATATGATGATATATATCATAGAATAATTGATAAACCATGATTTAGAATCTTTAGAATTCAGATTAAATTCACGAACTTGAAAATATTATACTTTGGTAGTTTATTTTTTTAATATTAGGTGAATGAAGTTGGTGAATATATTCTACCAAAGATCTCTGAAGATAGCTATGAATTAAAGATAGAGTTGTAATTAGTATTGAATAATATTCAATGGGAATAACAAAATTATTGTCTGGAGGATGGTATTTTATTTTATTGATTTATTTCTTGGGTTTACCTTTATATTTATATAATAGTAAAAATTAACATGGTATATTATTTTCAAATTTGAGGAATGTATTAAGTATATTTGTAAAATTCTTACTCTCCAGAATCAAAGAAAATATTTATTATTATTTTAATATGTTTACCTAATGTGAAAGTTTTGTATAATTTTATTTTATTTTAGTTGTGAAGGCTCTTAACGAATTCTACTTACTATTACCAAGGGATATAATGGGTACATAAAATACATAGAATAATTCTATCATTATATTAAATCAACCTATATAAATTTTTAGCTCAGCTAACCATAATGGGAATTATATAATATTTAATTGAAAATTTTAATTGCTCTTAGCATATCAGGTGTCCATTAAAAATTCTCTCTATATTGTTAAATTCTTAAAAATTCCAACTAATGATTCACACTAACGAAAACATTCACGAATCTAGAAAAAAAGTGTAACTTGTTTGTGTAGTCCAAGATTACATACCATTATGTTAACCACAAATGATTAAAAAATCCGTACAAGATATCAAGACCCTTATTCAAAAGATATGGTATTTATTGGTTCAAATGATCACATACAACTCTTTAATGATATTTCAGGAAATAATTTAGGGATAAAATCAATATAACTTCTAAAAAAGTCTAATTTTTTAATCAATATTCCTCCTTGGATGTTTTAACAAGGGTACTATATATATATATATATCTATAAAAACAACTCTATCTTTTAATGTATGTTTATTTTTTGTTATTGTTAACTAAAAATACAATTTTTCACATTTTTTTTGAATGTTAACATGAAATTATATTTAAACTACTTCACATGATAAATTTGATTGAAAATATCAATAAAAAAATATCATGGAATACTAATTTAATTGGGTTAGAGTCAGCCTAAATAAATAAAAGGTAAATACCATTTAATATAATTCATTTAGTACTTATTTTTTTATTTAAATTTTGAGATCCTAAAAATAATACTTGTTAATATAATTTATAGTTCTTGTTATTGTTATATAATGAATTATATCTAACTTATTTTAGATTTATATATACAATTTTATTTAAACTGAAAAATAAATATTGATGTGGATCTATTTAAGAAATAATGATAGTAATTAATACTATTGTTTTCTTACCTTGGCTTCAAGTTTCACCCATTATATGTAAAAACTATTTTTAGGTTAATAATTTATTGAAATTGTCTTATATGATGTAGATATTATTAGGGTTGATTTTAGTTCTCTACATCATATCTTCTTGATTATACTAATTTATTATTTTTCATTAAGTTGTGATATCCTCTGATGGGAAACCCCTTTTGTACTTATTTATATGATACATTTTAATAAAAAAATTATGAAATTTTTTATTATCAAAATTTAATTTTTTGATGATACTTATAATCTTATAAATTCTAATGGCTTGATTTAAATTATTTTAAAATACAATATATTGTAAAAAATGTTTAATTATTATTGGTATGTAGTTCATAGAAATATATGTAATGTAAAAATTATTTCAATTTTCATTTTTAATGGATATTGTGATATAAACTAAGGTGATCAATTAATTAATATTTTTTACATTCAATTATTTTATTTGGTAATATAAATAATCTCCCTTTAAGTATAATATTTGTATAATAAATAATTTTTTGAAAAAATTTATACTAATTGTCTAGTCAAATTTGAGATTATTTTCATTTAATATTTTTCCATTAAATAAATTATATAGTAAAATTAATAAACTAAATAAACAATAGAATAAGTTATTGACAGTAACACTGTAATTTTTTCTTTTTTATGGGTATTTTATAGCATTTTAAATAATTATATATTTCTATTTGTGATCATATGAAATGAGTGAAGTCATGTAACACATAATTATTCTAAAATATGTAAAATGATTTTTTCTAACCATAAGAAGAATAACATTTTACATTAACCCTGATATAATGTAGATAAATGTGGTTTTCATTAATTCAGCATCATAGTCCTAATGTGACCAATGGATTGTGTCAGGTGTATTTTTTTAGAAAGTGTTAAAAAATTTCAAATTTATTATATTTTTGAAAATAACTAATGGAGTAAGGATTCACAAGAGAATATATAGGGAAGACTACCCACACATTGACGAGCATGTTGATTGAATAGGTTTCAATCATAAATGAAAAAATGTGGAGAATATACAGGGTTATACTCCCATCCAAATTGTATAATATTTTAGAGAATTCTCATGTAAGTGACTAATTCTATGTTAATGAACCATATATATCATTTTACTTACAAACCAGATTTCATAATTTTACTAGATAACATATACTTCAATCATTAAACACGTTATAATAGGTTCAATTTTTGGAGAAAAGTAGGATGTGTTGTGGGGAACAATCCATGGAACATTAATCTAGAAGGTTCTTGAAAATATCTAAGATCTACAAATTGTTGATAGTTTATAATGGATTAAGTGAAAATATAATTAAAATTATGTTAGGTTATTTTAATAATTAAAATTGGTAATTTATTTGGAATAGTAGTCCTTAAAAAAATATAGAGTTGTTTTGTATTATTATGATTATCGATGGAATTATTTGAAACTATTTTATGCTGATTGGAGTGATTAAAGATTCCCTAAAATTATTTGGAGTTGTATTAACTTATTTTTTAGAATTATATAATTTTGATTCTACAAAAAAAAATTTCTAACATTCAATTCTATGTATAAATAACCTCTTTATATTTTATATTCCTTATATAGTGCATTATATAAAAAAGATTTTTTAAATGTGTGATCCAATATAATCCATTCTACAACATTATCTCTTTCATTTCATAAGAAAATGATATATAAATATTTCATTCTATAAGCGTATATGAGTGATTTGGAATCTCATTTTGAATCATTCACACATATTAAGAAATTTATGATAAAAGGGGGCTATGTTTAGACAACATATGAGTGTGTACAATTCATATAGACTTCTATATGATTTATTTTGAATTTTGTGTGAAAGAAATTATAGGATCATCATATGAGTCATCTACAAATGTGTCATTTAAAAATATGTATTGTTCAAATGACTCAAAAAATTAGTCATCTCATTTAGAAATTTAGAGAAGGATACAAAATTAAAAAATGATGTTCCATAAGTAAATTTAGTGCAGAAAAAAAAATATAAGATTATAAATATATTCATTTTATATAAATAATGATTATAAGTCTTGTTAGACCCTACAACCCATGAAAGGGGATGGTTAAATTAGAGTGAAAACATTTTCTTTCAGAGTGGTGGATGTTTTCTAAATGTTGGTTGAACCTAGTTAGCCCTATCTGATAGAAGTGAGCAGTTTTGAAACACTGATATGTAGAAATAAAAATAAAATTAAATAGTTTTAATTGGTTCAACACTAAAATATAGACCATGGAGAATACTAAAAAAATGTATCATTTATAACAAAATCCAATATTCTTCACAATTTTTTGTGTATTAAATAATATCTGACACAGTCACTCTCAACCAGATTTACTACCTTTATATGAATTTTAGGGATATCTCACTACAACCCTTAGAGCACTTCAATGGATTCCACATATCCCACATACTGAATTGAAGTCAGACATAGTTTAATTACTTGATTTTAGTCTATGTAGATTTGGTATTAAATTCTTTTTTCATAATTAGAACAAGACTCTCTTAAAACTATTTCCTTGAGTTGGTGCACCTGAAATCATAGTTTAATTATAATAGAGGTTCTAAAAAACAATTTTTGAATATCATAACCTACATGAAAACCCTTTAAATTTATATGAAGTTATTTTATCAATTAACCCACACACCTTCATCAATCTCTTAATCATAATGAATCTAAAAGTCTTTTGGGAATGCTATGTCTTCACGAAACAAATATTATTCACAAAAATCCATTTTCCAAAAAACATTATCATTAGTTAAGACTTAGTCTATCTGTACATGATTCCCAAACTCACAGTGAATTCTAGATTCAAAAAGCTCCCCACCTTAATTAATCTAGAGATATTCACCATACAATTCTATTCGTGTTAACAGATTTGTTCATGGATTCCTATTTATATACTCATTCCTTCTCTATTATTCCAAGATCCCACAATTCATTTCATTAACCACCTAATTATTTTTGAAAAGACCATATAAGTCATGAATATCTAGAAAAAATTAACCTATTCATGAAGATTCCCATAATAAAATAGATTTTCAATAACTCAATCTTGCTTTATTGAACCTTCGATACTTCATGAAATAGTATTCCATCATGTAAATCCATCCCTTTGTGAAACAGTAATATTTGATTCCATATTTTTTATGAGATAACCTTGTAAATGTACATTCCATGAAGGTTATCCCTTCCTCCTGATTTTGGGACAAAAAATATGGAATGTACCATGAAATTATTCCTTTTTTAACACTGAAACAATAAATATAATAAAATAACTTTCCTTGAAATATTTATAATCTACGCTATTGTGGATTTAAAACAAAAAAAAATACACTATGGTTCTAGATATAAAAATTCCAAGGATCCAACTATCTCACCCTTTGGATCTGACAGAAATATTTACATAAATTATATAAAAATAGCAAACAAAATCAAAAACATGATAGTAAAGAAATAACCCATACATCACTATATTTTTGTGTGATAAAAGAATGGATTAGAAACTAGGAGTGGAGAAAAAGTTATTCATGCCACCATATACAACACTAACCCTATAAACCAACACTCATTGAATTTCACTTATAACCCTCTGTTAATAAATCATAAAAACCATTATTTTTAAATGAAGTGACAACAACCCCACCCCCCTGATTTTATATCCCTAATAGTCTTTCATCACCTTCATAAATAGATTTACTCTATTTAGAAAAATTTGAAGAGGGGATCAAACATAACCAACTCATGCACTAGGAGGTGGTTGATCATCGAGGTTAAACCCATGTTTCTTGATCATGTGCTATGTCAACAAATTACTCAAAATGTCATCCAATTGATCAATAGTGATTAAGTGTTCCATTTTAATCCTACCTTATTCAATATTCTCTATGATGAAGTGATATCTACATGCAATATGTTTAGTACAATATTATAGAACATAATTCATGATATGATGGAAGGAACTATTTCTCACATAGTGTTTCATCGTCCCTATTTCACCTCATCAAAAATATTGGAACCTTTTGTCTTCATCCTTAATAGCTAAATTAATTCCTTTTTGACAAACATATACTATCATTTAGCCATACAAAGAGAAGTGATTTCCTGTCTCTTAATAAAAAATAGCACACATTTTTTCTTGTGAAGAATTCTAATACACTTGTGGACTTAAAATTCACCATATATTCTTCTTAATTTTCTTCATAAAATCCATAAAATTAGCTTCCCCCCCCCCTTCTGCTATGTATAAGAAAAAATTTCACAGCTACTTGAGTATTCCTCCTAATTATTTTAACAGCTACAAAATAATCAACTGTTAGATTACATTGGAAGTGATATATTAAGAACATTGCAACGAAGATATTTTGGAATGTCATAGTCATGAATAATATGTATCCCATGATCATCCTACAGTATAGAGGAGCCACAATTTTCATATACCTATGCTTTCCCTATTTTTCCCAACACTAATGGAAGTAAACATTGGTTGGGAGTCAGGCATGTTTAATATCATTAGTTTCCTTCATGCAAATTTTTTATGAGAATTGATATTATAATCCTTTTTCTGAACCACTTGCATCCTATAAAAGTATCTGAGTTCACCACTCATAGACCTTTCAAAATCATATTTTAGGAAATTAGAAAATTATTCCACTAATCCTTGACTTTATCCTCTAAAATTAATATCATCCACAAAATCAATCACTAAAAAATGATGTTTTTATAATTCCTCACGTAGTGATTATGGTTGAAATCTCTTCATTTAAATTCATTATTATTTATATAAGAAACCAGTTAAGAGTATGATTATCATTTTTGCATCTTTATACTGTATAGATCCTTATTTAAGCTACATATCATAACTAATTATTTCAATCAGAAATCATACTATTTTTTCAATGAATACTTCTTCAGTAAAAAGTCTATTTACGAATTTATTTTTGGCATATATTTTATAATTGGTGTATCCTATTTTAATAGCCATGGTAAAGAAGATCATGATCAACTATAATCTAGATACTTAATTAAATATTTGTTCAAAATCAATGAATTCATTCTATTAAAAGCATTTACCCACCAAGCGTGCCTTGTTTCTAATCACATTTCCTTTCCAATTGATTTTTTTGGAAATCCACATTGTTATAATCAAATTTTTATTTTCTACTCTCATAATAAGTTCCCATATCTATTTCTTTTCAATATATTCTAGTTTTTTATGCATGTTCTCAACCCAGGTTTTATCCTTCTCTTTTACATCAAATGAGGTTGGTCCAACAATTGATAGGAAAGAATAATGTTTTTCATTCCACATTCTACAAGGTTGTGTAGGTGTTGTCTAATCCCCTATGATATTGGATTGATCAATTTTATATCTTTTATTTCTCAAATGTTTTTTTATATCAATTCATCAAAAATAGTTTATGATTCTAATTATTCTTCTAAATCATTATCATTTTCATTTATGAAAAAAAAAATCAAGTATTCCACTATTTCTACACTAAAATGCTATACTATTGATAATTATTTTTCATCATCAATCTTATCAACATATGAGCTCCCTATCGTATTAGTTTTTTTAACCTCAATGATATTAAGATTATTTATTTCCACACTTTTTTATGAATATTATAGTATCATTTTAGGCTTTATGATTCAATAAATATACAATGAATTTTATGACATATGAAACATCATCATAAATACCTCTATTACTGTGTTTTTTCTGATAATTCATTTACTTCAAAAAATTTGAAAATACTTTAGAGTAGGATTACTTTAATACCATATCTCATATGGTTTCCCAGTCTCACCTATAAAAATAAATTTTATATTTAGAGTGTTAATTACTAATTGAACAAACTCTTTCTAGTAATGAAGAGATGTATAACTCTTAATTAGAATTTTATTAGTCATATTATTTTACTCTCGATTTCTATGTTTTAAGAACCCATATTTTTAAGGGTTTCCCACTATAGACACATCATTATTTTTCCAATAATTTAAGGAAATTCTAAAATTCAATGGATATTTATTCTCCTACATTGTATGATCATGAAGTCATGGCTTTGCTGATAGTTTCATTATCATCTATTTAATTATTACTATTCAAGAAATCAAGTAACTATCTTTACTTATATATATAAATCACACAATCCATTATACTGTAGTAATAATTAAAAATATTTAAGTACCTCTCTATGTATGTTCAAGACAATTATATTGGACCAAACTCATCTATTTGGATAAGATTAATTACATTTTATGACCTCTTATTCATTGGTCGATAAGAACTACTAACCATATTTCCTCACATATTTACATCACATTCCTTTTCTCGATCAAATTTCATATTTTGAGTTTTAACAAAAATATTATGCTTACATGTGTTTTCAATGATCTTGTCATTAATGTGACCCAACCTCTAGTACCTAAATTTTTTTTCATCATAAATTTTTATGAAATATTTTTTCTCCTTACTATTAATCGGGTATTATTTCCAATATATTATACACCATTTCATGATATAATTACCATTCTATTCATTAATAGTTCACCCATTTTGATTAAATTTCACTACTAGTGTTGAGTCTGAGTGTTGACATATAATAAAGATATTTTGATTAAAACCATCTTAATAGAGAAAATTATCTTCCCATATCACATCATTTGATAGTTCTATATTTCAACTAACATTGATCATTAATGAAATGAAATTAATGAATCTTTCTATTTCATCAACTAGATTCATAAAATTCTTCAAAAATATGGGTTCTATAACATGTGTATGGGAATCTGCTATCAAGAATCCATGTGACACATTTCATTGTATTGTTGAGAGAAATTTCTACAATATAGGATTTCATGACCTTTTTCATTTCCTTCCATGAGTTACATGATTGAGTGAAGTCTAAATATTTCATTTGAAATATATTTTAAATATGTATGGGTTCATCATACTCACATTATTCTTCCAAATATAATACAAATATTCAACTTTCACTATTCTTGATTGATTTTTATTGACATGTCTCTATGTTCTGTAGGTATTGTTCATGCCTCTCGTCTTCCTTTAATGAATGGTTTTATGGATAAAGTTAGAAAAATGAAAAATAACTCAAGAAACTATTTATTCTATATAATGAAAGATGTTGTCTCATTATCCCAAGTTGACTTTCAGGGGATTCCTCAATCAGGTTAATCCATTCCTATCTACATAAAGACAAGTTCTGTCATAGAAATACATTGAATTAATATTTCATAATGAGAAAAGACTTCTCACTTCTATTCCACCACATGTACCCATATTTTGTATTGGTATTTGATTGGTGATATTCATTGTATACGTAAGGATTATTTTTGTCTCCCTTTTCTATTTTGTTTGAAATAGTCTTTTTTTGTAACATCATTCACCATTATGACATGTGAATTAATTTTCTTATATTTATTTTACTTATCCCTTTTCAAACATTTTATAATTATAAATCACATCTAATTCATAATTTTCTCATAAATGTAGATATCTAATTAATCCAAGCCTTCTTTACCAATTCAGAAACATGTTAAACTATTTCTAGTAGATCACTATATGAAAATATTCAAAACATATTATTTATTTTAAATTTATTTTGACCCAATTTATAGTTTACTTCTTAGTGTGACATATTATTCTTCTATACCACCAATTATAACATCCTTTTACTCCATTCTAGATGTATTTTCATTGATGATATTTTTCTACTACAAAATCATGATATTCAATTCAAAAAATTATTCCATGCTTTCGTGAATTCTTAAATGTTCTTCTGCCTCACATTCAAGAAAATGTGTTTCTTCTTCAATATAATATACATAAAGTTATTAATATTTTAACAAGGATCTTAAATATAAATTGTTCTTTTTTTAGTGTAATTATCATTATGTGAACCCTCATGTTCTACCTTGGGAGAAACAACCCCACTAAACTATTTTTCTTTATCCTTTGTAAGATTTACTTTTTCAAAAGTACCCATCATGGATTATTTGTGTTTAGATTTAAACTCTTGTTCTCAATCTTCCAAAAAGTAATTATCATCTTGTTTATATCTTCTAAATAAGCTCTTTCTCAATAATTCATTTCCGGTTTTTATGTAACCCTTTTGAGGTAACATTTTTAGTGGCTTATTCATGATTTATACAACACTTTCTACATGATCAAAATCTCATAAGCATTGATTAGAAATGTTCCCTACTCTAATACATCAAATAAAGCTAGCAGATTTTACTTTTAAATCTACCTTTTCACCTCATAAATTTCCTAAAAAAAGATAAATAAGTTTATCTTCATCATAATATGTATCACCACAAACTTTAAAACACTATTGTTATTCCATGGATTGTAATTCTATTTATTTTCTTACAAGATTTATTAGAACTTCTATTTTTCCTCTCATTTCAAAGGATAAAAAACTTCTTATCACATCATCAGGAGAAATATTTTGAAAATATAATTCCATAAGGGATGAAATTTTTTGATTATACAGAGTTGAAATAATTTTCAGGATTTTCTTTGTAATGTCAATATCATTCATTTTTTCTCCAATTCCTAAAATTTATCTAAAAATATAAATTTTACAATTAATTAAATTATCTTAATTTTTAAATGGATAAATTTTAAATTCATAAATCTTATTTTGAGTGACCTTATGTTTCACCGATTTTAATTTCTTATCATTATCATATATTCATTATTATTTCTCAAACATGGGATTTTATATAGTAAAACTCATCTCCATCAAAATGATTTCATCATATAGTGTTATAAAAAGATAATTTTGAGTGTTTTAGTCTACATAATGAACATTCCTATTCATATAAGTCATTTAAATACATGGATAATAAGTGAACAAAATCCATTGATATGTGGAATAATGAACTTCCACTTAAAGGGAATCAAAGGAGATTTCATTCAATTTTTCAAAATCTAAAATTTTCCTCAATCAAAATTAGAAGGACCTTAACATTCACTGAATTATTACTGACCATAAAGGACAAATGTTTCATTTAGAACAAGTTTCCTTTGATACATCTTATAGGACCATAAAACACCCTAAGAGTGGAGGGGTGAATTAGGGTGTCAATTGTTTCTTATAAAGAGGTGGATCTTATCCCCATGATAGTTGGAACCTATTAAAGCCTTATGATGGAATTATCTAGATACAAAACACCTAGATGAAAAAACATAAACATAATAAATTTTTTCACTTAATTCACAACTACGGTCTAACCCATGGATAATATTATGACTATTTGTTGGGAATTCCTAAATTCACTAAGAATAAGTAGTTATTGTATAATACATAAGAGAAAAAACAATCAAACTATTCTAGAAACACTTCATTTATAATAATTTTATGGATAGAATATTACGTCACTCAGAATAGGTCCATAGACACCCCCTAGGACACTTACTTGAGTTAAGTCATACTCAGTTCAAAAACATGATGTTTTTCTCAATATATTGGGCATTTGTGTCATTTTATCTAGTTAGAAACTGACTCTATTAGCCCCGTTTTCCTAATTTTATACCCTAGAAAGCACATTTCACTTATATCACATATTTAAAACAATTTTTCAAGATGTTCCCACCCTTCTTAAAACCAAATTCTAAATTTAATATAAATTTTATATTTTATAATCCAAAAAAACTATGTGAAGATCCCAACTATCATGAGGCTAAGAGACTTCAGGGAATACTATGTCTTAAGTAAAATACAATCTTCATGAAACGCCCTTTTTGGAAAATCATTAACATCTGTTAATTCTTATCGAGTCGTTTCATGATTCTCAATATCAAAAATAATTTTTGATATATAAAGATCCCCTCCATAAAAATTCAGGTTGATTAACACTTTTCTATAATTCTTTTATTATATAATAAAGTGTGTGTGTCCACCAATTAATTCACACAGCCCTTTTTGAGGCCCCAAGGATCTAATTTTCCATTTAATAAACTGAAATTTGATTTTCAAAAATCACATTTTCTTTTTGAAGCTCCAGTTAAATTTTACCCATTCATAATTCTTCTCATAATTTGTCAGATTTAACATCACCTCACTAATATTTTGTGAACCTTAAAATCATTGTGGTGCTGAATGACTTCACAAAGATTCATACCATCATGAAAAAATAATATTCACAAAATCTATGAATTTAATAATTTTTTTATTAGATTATCCTAGATGTCGATATTTCACGAATCTTGTCCCTCCCTCTTGATTTTGGGATAAAATATTTCGAAACCTCTAGGATATGATGCCACCTTCAATATTGAAAAAATCTGAACAATAAGATCCCTTTCCTTGGAAACTCCATAATCAAGCCTAGAGTGGACTGAAAAATACACTAAATGAAATCCATTTCCTTCTCTAAAAAATCCTTGGTTCTAACATTTCTTTCCATGATTTAATTTTCAGTTTAATTAAAATGAATAAGATTGATATGAAATAATCATTGTTCAATTATCTGTGATTTTGAAATAAAATAATTTTAAAATAAATCATCATGATCATATTATATATTAGAATATCATGATTATGGTATTATTAATTAATGTAATAAATATCACAAACCCATTTTTTATTAATGTTGAAAGAAAAGTGTATTTAAGGTTGATATACTAGTTGAATATTACATATCCAACATCATGTTGTATTATACATTAAAAATCCCTCATATTGAAAATGAGAATTGGAATGCCACAATAATATCTATAATATATTTTAAGTACTGCATTCAAGGGTTTTTAATTTATAGATTTATCTATTGTATATTTTTTTGGATTAACATATTAGACCTTCTATAGTAATATTTTGATGATTTGTTTGGATGAGACACATTGATATTAAATGGAAGATACCCTCAATATTACACTGGATTTAACCATATTCAGAGGAAACAATAATATAGAAATTAAGGAAACATCCATATGGAAAATATTGTGAAACAAATTGAGATAAATTGAGACACACATGTATAATCCATTAAGGAAAATTTAGATATTATTTAATCATAAAAAAACTTAGATGTTTAATTTATATTTCATTCACATATAAATTTTAAATAGTGATATGATGATATAATAGTCAGAGTCAAAGGGAGAAAAATGGGAATTCCCATTTGTCTCAAAGAAATAAAATTATACCACTCTATGATTAGAAGATAACCTAATATTATATTAATTTAGAGCATTATAAAGGTATCAATGGAAAAGAACAAAAACATGGTGATACTTATGAGAAATTGGTTTAGTTTTTTAAAGATGAAGAAGAAGGAGAAGACATGTGATGCTTCATATCACAAAATAAATTTAATAGAAAACATGGAGATTATTAAGAGCATGGATGATGTGTAGGGACATATAAAAATTATTTATTTGTAGCCAAGTTCTATGATCTTTAAGAATATGGAATCTAGTAATAATATTATGAGTAAGATAATGGAACAATTTTTTCAAATAGAAACCAAGATTTATAAAATTCGAAAGAATATCAAATGGACTTCACAGACTATATATTTAGGGGAAGGTGTTTTAATAATATTCATTCAATTATATCCTAATCCAAAGGGAGATCTACATTAACATGTTTTGGTTTGTTATAAATGTTTGGAGACATAATTCATGTGTGATATTTTATAATCAATGGTCCTTGATGATACAAGAAAACCTCTCAATTAAAGGGTAAACTATTGGGTATAGGATAAAACATTCCCAAAATCACTTGTTTTGATTAAATAATTATAGTAGTAAATCAATTTCTAGGATATACCAACTATAATGAATATTATTTTCTATAAAGTGTTCAAACCTTGTACAAAACTATTTTTTGGTGATTCTACTCTAATTTAACACTGTATGTGGTGTAATTTCATTATTTAGAGAAAAAATATCCATTTTTTTCCAGTAACTAGGGATCAAAGAGATAATTGGGTATATGATTAAAATAGAAATATTAATGCTTTTAATTTTTTTCTACAAATGATTCACCCTCCACTCATGTGTCTACACACAGTAAATTAGGACAAACATTTACTCAATAAATGATTTTATAATTGAAAATATAAAATATTCAATAAGTAATAAACATCTCTTATATTTTTTAATACATAACATTGAATTTTTCATGTATTGTTCAATAAATTTGGAATATATTTTCTCTATTTCATGGATTAACCATCATCGTCATAGCTAAATAAATCCATCTAAATGTAAAATATCATATAAAATAAAAACAATAAAGAAATAAATTTGTGGAATATGAATTATATCAATGTAAATAATTTTTTATGTGGTTTTTATAAGACCATACCAATGTTTTCATAGTTATAATTTATTTATGAAATTTCAGTTATAATATGGTAATCCTTGTGGTATTCCCAATGTGGAAAGATTCAAATTACGATTTATTTACATAATAACCTATGAATAAACATTGTATCTTCTAAAAATTACCATTTCCTGTTTTTTATTATGATATAATCATAACCATTTTTAGGGTGGTACTCAAGGTAATCCTTGGAAAATACATTTAATGATTAATTACCATTACAAATTTTTGGTCAATAATTTTTTTTCACAATTAAATAACAATTGGATTGGTTTTATTAATAATTAATAATAATACATGTAATTGTATGTTTTATAAGATATCATATCATTATTTAAGATGATATAATGATATTATACACACCATGTTAAATTGAAACAAATTATATAATTTATGGAAGGATTTTTTTTGTTTTGATCATTGATGAAGAATGAAGAGATGATGTATCATTAATATGAGATGATACATGAGTTCATGGTCTCCTTTTTTGAATGATTATATATAGGTTTCAAATATTTTTATAAGATTATATAAGGTTTTTATAGAGTATAATGAATATCTAGTACTACATAAATCATAATATAAGATAGGGGAGTAAATTTGGAGGATTCATCCAAGGTTGGTAGACACTAGGGTTACAGTGGTCATAATGGATCTCTAATGCTAAGGATTTTGATTTGTAAAGTAGTATAAATGACACCTGATTTAAAATGTAATAAATTTGACTTTAAGTGGTTTATGAAACATATTGGTTTAAAAAATAAAAAAACTAGTCGTAAGTTGGAATATATCAATGGATTTTTGGGGATTTCATAAGTATAAAAAATAAAAAATTTATATATTTTAATATTTTTAAGCACTAATAATATTATTTATTATAAATATACTACATATAAATTTAATATAACAAAATATCCCTTCAAATATAGTTAAGTCCAAATATTAATAAAAATTGTCTAAATATTGATGTGATGGGGTTTATAGTTAAGTATGTTGCAACATTTTTTAATTTGAATACATAAATAATGGATTTGTTGATGTATGTATTTATAAATGTTTAAATAAATATTAGTATGAATATTATAAAGTGTAAAATTACATAATGGAGATAGTGAATCTAATAAATGTATTTAATTTGGTTAATTTTAAAATTATTATTAAAATTAATGTTTATATTGTCATTTAAAATATTTTAATCCTATAGTATGAAGAATGAAGACAATATTGAATAATGGTTTTATTTTAATCAATACTTTTAACTTATTTAAATTTTAAAAAGTGTGATAGGTTTATAAAAAAATAATTTCAATTAATATCAATATGAAGTCAATATATTATGTTGATAAGTAATAAATTTACAAATTCACTGAAAAAGTATTATGCAATCAAATTCTCTTAAGAATAAATTGTTTTATAATTCATTAAAGTATCCTAGTCGTCATTTGTGGAATATATATATATATAATATTAATTTAGTTTTATATATCTTATTGTCATATTTTTACCAATATTATTTAAGTATGTTTATACTAATAAAAAAATTGGTTGATATTTCATTTTATTAGAGTTCATGATTAAACTCAAATTTATAATTCATAATGTCTCAATCACAAAGGAATGTATATCTATTAATAATTTCATTCATGATATTAATGAATCTATTCACATGAAATGAAAATTTTTTAATAAACTATCATGGTTAACAATTTATTTGATTTATTTTCTTTTATAGAAAAAATCCATTATTAAGAGGTATTTTATATATGATCTCAAACAATGTGTGTGATATATTAATTATAAACCTTGATATAGAAAATTTATACTCTTACTCACCCCAAAAAATAAATGTATCATCATACTACTAAATGATCATCAATTAATATAGAGAATTTTATTTTCTTATTCTATAACCAAAGGTGAATATTATTTCTTATGATTTATTTATAATTTTTATAAAAATATTAATTTAGTTATTAGAATATTTTTTTTATAAATGAATGAATTCAATATATTAAATTTAAATTACTAATTTATAATTTAAATTTATCATAAATAAAAAACATTCAAAAAAACATTCTTTTCTATCATCATAAATGTTATTTATGTTGTCTAAAATAATAATATTTCATTAGGATTGAGTAGTAAAATGAGAGTTTATGAATGAGTAAAATTAAAATTAATGAATGAGATTGGATGTTATCATTTATTTAATTTTATAGAATTAGTTTAGCAAAATACAGTATTAATATAAATCAATTTATTTAATTTAAAAATGAAAAATATACCTTAACTGGAAATCATTATTAATGAATAAAATCCTAAAATTTACTTGCAATTTTTTAAATATTCTCACATTTTGAATAATGGAAATATTAACTCCTGTTTAGAAAAGTATATAAATTTTTTAATCAAACATTATTTTATAAAATCAAATTATAACTTCATAATAATATGTTAAGTTTTTTTAATTATATTTTAATGAATTTATGTAAAGGTATTAACACTTGAAAATAAATATTTTCTTATAATTTTCTGGAGGTTTTTTTATTCAATCTTTACATGAAATTAATAATAGATACATGATGATGAGAAATTTTTAGAATAAAAAATTTATTTCTAAAAATAAATAATTAATGATTATTTTCCAATCAAATAATGAAAAAAAAATTATATTCATAAGGGTGTGATTACAAAATACAGAATGAGAAAATTATATTTCTTATTTTAAGGATTATTTGTAAATATATATGTAAATAATAGATGAAATTTCTTCCCAATTATCAATTTTGGTGGGATTAATAAATTTTAAATGAATATTTTGATGTATTCAAAGTTAAGAAAAATAAATAATTTTATCTAGTAATAAATATCCTAGGTAAACAAAAATATATTTTCTATGTAAATTCATATTCAATAGTAATATATAAGAATTGACCTAAAATAATAAATTTATATAATAAATTAACTAATATGTGTGTGATGATTGAGATAGTGAATAATATTTTTTTGGTAATAAAAATTATAATAATGTAATTTATAGAGTTAAAAAACAATAATATTCATGTGGAGAATATGCCGACATTAATGAAAAAAAATATTAAGCAGAAAAAAATATCATTTTCATCTCATAATAAAAAGAAAATATTTTTAGGATATAAAAAATAAAAATAGTTAAAAATTCCCTGAATAAAATTTCATTTCATAAATTATTAAAAATATATTTTTATATTCAATAAAATACATTGTTCAAAATAGTTCAATAACTATATTTCATAAATTCGGTCGGTAATTAGATCAATGGATTCTTTAAAACAAAGAGTATTGAAAATGGGAAAGTAGTAAATTATCAAAATCATTTCATTAGAAATAGAAATATAATTTTCCTAACATAAATTTTTCAAGTTGGTATGGAATGATCAATGAATAATTAGAAACTTGTTCCAATATCAATGATGTTAGACAATAGTGATTAGGTTCATGAAATAAAAAAAGTTGGGAAAGTACGTGAATGTGAAGTGAATTGAAAGATATATTTTGTCCTTACTAATTAATAATTATATTCAATTGAGTTGAATTTCATTAAATTTTTCCAATTTTAGATTTTAAATAATTTAAGAAAAAACTTTCAATGTGGTCTCAGGTAAGATGATATTTACATGAAGTAATGTGTTATATTTAACAAATTTTGATTGAAGAAGAAATTTGAAAAGGAATATAGAAAGTGGTTTTATATTTTAACAAAAAATATATATAGTACCTATAATTCCCCCATATTTTATAGTATGTAACATTTTAAATTATTTAAATTACATTCGTAGGTTTCGTTGGAAGCAACACCCAACATAAATGAACCACTACATTCTATTAAATATTATTATTTTAACATGACCACTATAAATATTATTCTAAATTGGATAGTATTATTATTATTATTTTTATTATTAATTATAAAAGTTGTTAATATTTTAGTATGTTTGGGAATCAAACACAAAATTTTTAGTAAAGTTATTTTAGTCTCAATATATATGTTTTATTGAAAATTGTTTTTTTCTAATAAAAAATAAATGAAATCAAATTTTTAAACTTATAGAAAATTTATATGATAAAATGAGTATCATTTTTTGAATAATAATATTAAAATCAATTTAGGTTTAATTTTTTGTAAATTTGCGAAAATAATTGTTTTTTCAATTAATAGTGAAAGATAGTGAATTCTATAAAACTGCAATTTTTATTACATTAGAAAGTCACCTAATGAATCAAACATTACATGAAAGGGACATAAGTAATATTTTAAAATATATTATATAATTAATTAGATTTTATCATCTTTATATATTATTTTGCTGTTAGTATATTTTTGGTCATCTGGATGCATTTATCTAGAAAACTGCTTTTTGTTGTGTTTTGTGAGAGTAATCTAATATTACAAATGAAATACATATGATTTGAATTTTTAAAAATGGATTCAATATATATATTTTTATCTTACAAATGTATTAAATATGTTCCTTTAATTTTTTTCAATATGAAAAATATCCTTATTAATTGTTTTTCCATGGTAAAGGTTAAATAAAGAAAATTTGTGTACAAATAAAATGATAAGACCTAGAAAATAACTCTAAAACATGACCAAATTGTATTTTAGGATTATTATTCACCCAAATTAATTCATGGATATGATATATGACAATTTTGGAACTAGGATTTGATTATGGACTTTATAACATTTTATTTAATGCAAAGTCAAATATGTATCATTTATGATTTTAATGAAAATAACATTTTAAATATGGTGTTATCCAAAATGAATATTATACTATAATTGATAATATTAAATATTAAATATTTATTTTCATAATATTTTTTTTTAAATATTAGAGAGGAAATAATTACCTTAAATGTTTTCCCAAAAGTGATGCAATAATTATTTTTCTGATGAAAATATTAAATAAATGAGATTAAAAACTAAATAAAAAGATATTTTTGTGTAATTACTATATTTCATTAATTTTCTAGTCGTAATATACATATTAGAGATGTAATAAAATAGTTGGTTTGAATGTATCTCAATGTATTGAAACATTGAAGATTTAAAGTGATAAATATTGTAAATTTAACATTGATGATATTTTAAAATGAATAATATTTTTTTAAAATGATATTATATTAATAAAAACAATAAATTAAGTAAAATTTTTATAATTAGGTTAATCCTTTTATAAATTATCCATTTATTAGTAGTTTTTAATTTTATATTGAATATCTTTTACCTAAAAGATTAAAAATTTGTGTTCTCACAATGAGAGTTTAAAAGATTAAATAACGGTTAAAACCAATGGATAACAGAATAAATATATTTTCAAATATATAATTTTTATTGTATGATGATATTGGGACCCCATATCACCATATCATAGAAAAATATTATTTTTGAGAAATTATGAATTTAATATAAATTTATATTAATTTAATATTTTGGGAAGTTCCAAGAGTGCCCACCCCTCTCTTACAAAAGTGAACCTATTCCTTAAATTCTTTAAACAACATTTAGAAATATATCAAGACTAAACTATATCCATTTCTATTTTAAAAATCATTATTTTTATAATTGATATTATTTCTCTTCCGACAGATCCATCCTAAGTCCCTTAAGAGAGGTTATAAATGAAGTCTGTTAAAGAGAATGTAATAATCTTTATCGACTCTTTCAATTTTGTTCTTCTATACTAACTCTTTATTTGTTGTTGAAATAATAAATTAAAAAAAGAAAATATCATATATATAAATGAGATGTTATTTTTTTACAACCATTTTTTGAACTTTTATAAATTCTAAAAAAATGACATTATAGTTTGTGTGTACGTAGGGCGTTCTATGTTCACATCTTGGTGTAATTTATTTTTCATCACCACTTTACACGGTTGGATATAATTATGGAAATAATGAATATATATTTTACTTATGAAAATATATTTATTCATTATAATTAATATATCACCCATATCTTTAACATCTCACCCGTTAATGGAATGATATCATCACTCATGCATACATACATCCTATTGTCTCCACGATACAATGTGATTCATTATATGTATTGAACAATAATTAATGATAATAAATATGTATATAATGAATATATATGAAATATGTTAAACTAAAATAATTTTTAATATTATGTAAGTATATATTATTCATAGGAAAATGAACATACACTACCAAACATGCATAATAAAAAGATGAATTTAACAACCGAAAAAGGGTATTGGAGAAATATTACTAATGAAATGGTGACAAGATAACTGATAAGTGTATTTATTGCAAAATTTTCCAAAAAAATTAATGTATTTATTATTATATCGAAATAAATAATATTGTAAATTTTGGACAAATTTAACTTGTTGTATAATTTGGGTGAAAAAACTGATTTGTGAAAAAGGAATGGAAAAAGGATATTTAGAGAAAAAATACACTTTGCACCATGGGCTTCCCTCATAGTGGGAAAAAAAAAATTTATGATGATGCAGATCTATAAAATTATGAAAAACTATAACACATCATGTAACACTGTTACATGTCATGAAGACTATGGGAAATAGAAAAAATAAATACATATACACATGATATGTGATTTAATGAAACATAAAAGGATTTCTACCAAAACTCTTATATAAATAACCATCAGCTGAAAATTATGGCTTCAAATATGGATGGATCCTTGATAAGTAACGCGTAATACAGACACAACAACCTGATGCTTCCACTTTTTAATAGGATTTTGTTTATTTATTTTCTACACCTTCTCATGTTTAGCATGAGTGGGTGATTTATTTGAGTCATGGAATGAATTTTGAAATGGGATTTAATGTATGAGGTATTTTATATTTTAATGAAATTCATGTTTAGAGTTCATATTTATTCTTAAATTTCATCCTTTCCATGATTTCAGCTTACATGACCATTGCAATTGTGCGTTGCAAAAGGGTATTATTTCTTTTATTCATAGAGAATAACCATTACATAGAATAATCAAATGAAATTGTTTAATAGGTGATATAGTGATTATAATTCCAGCATGACCCTTGGTTTTGTCTCATCCCATTGTTTAAATTTTGTTTTGGCTTACCCATCATTCGAAATTCGATGTCCTTAACCCCGAGAAAGGAGAGTCAGGGATAGTGTGTGTTTATCATGGTCATTGGATTCTTGTGGAGTGGATTCTGAAAGATTTATGATTATTAATAATTATTTCATTCATTTTCATCTAATGAACCTGGATTCATTACAGCCCAACTCCTGTTTTATAATTTCTTCTCCCACTATCTTCACAAATCCAATTCTCTCTGGTTTAGATTTTATTTCTTAAAATTGATCTTAGTTTGGGATTATTAATTTATATTGATATTTTATCCTACCCTATCTTTATAGTTTCGACCTCATACTTTAAATTTCTACACCACCCAGTATATTTGTGATTTGTTTTATTTGTGTTTTAAATTTCAATATTTGGTAACCCTATGGGAATTAAAGATGATCATGAAGCTATTAGTGGCATAAAATGATTACATTTGATATAATCAATATGAATATGCTTACTATATAAATCAATAACATTATTTAAACTATTTTGGGATATTTTAATCATAATCAACTAAAGGAAACTACTAGGTACTGGATTTTATAAATCAATTGACATTCATTTTGTTACACTTCTACTTCATTGATTCTGTCATTCTAATATTATGTTTGAAATTTCATTTGAATATATTATTATGTATTTCAAATTTTTAGGTGTATTTCAACTGATAAAAATATTCTATTCATTTTAGTAATTCTCATTTTAAGGACATGATCTTTGTAATTGTTTCATATATAACATTTACTTCTATAAAAAAAATGCTCCATATTCACCACTTATTTCCTTTGTTTGGTTTATAGAATCCCCCTTTGATAGGTTATATCTTAAATTAATTAATCGTAATGATATTTAAATATTAATTTAAACTTATTTTTTGGGGGGAATATGATTCATAATTTATCAATGTGGTAATGGTTTATTTCACAATCTCATCATTATTTAATATTATATTTGTTTAAGAATCTATTGATGAATAATTTCTTTTCCAAGCCCATGTTTTCTAAAAAAATCAGTCATTTTTTTAATATTCTCGAAAAATATTTTATATTCATTTTTACTACCCTGTTAATTTTTTTTAAAATGTTTTAATAGGTATTTTCATGAAATTTTCCAAAAACATATTATATAATTTTTCTTATAAATGTTTGAAAGGAATTATCTTAAAACTTATTCTGCATGAAATTTTTTTCCACCGCCTCGATGCCTTAATGATTTAATGATTCCATGAAATATATAGAAGTTTATTTTTTGAAAAATATTTCATTATTATATATTAATTTTTTTAGATTTTAAAAATTATATTCAAAGTAAAAAATGTGTATTTTCCTAATGAAATATTTTTTCATTTATTTATAGTATTTCCATCCATGGAAACATCCATTATTTAATTTTATTTTTATGAGGTAATTAAATAATACCACTTATTATATTTAATTTGAGGATTTATGAATATATTTATTGGAGAGATATTGATAAATTGAGATCTTTTACTCAATTTAGACACATGATGATTAAGAACATTAATTTTTAATTAAACTAGTTATTCAATATATGAGAAATTATTTGGACATCAATCAATTGGTGGGGACCATACATAAAAAATCCTCTCAATGCATCAGTAGTCATTGGATAAATATTAGGACTCAACCTTAAGCATTACTTAACCATTAATTAAATGAATATTTGACATTGAGGATCTTTTCAGGTTTATAGTTTTAGATAATTAGGCCATAACTATTATATTATATCTCAATAATTACAAGGTAGACACTTCAACTTAGTTTCCTCTTTTTTCATAGAATAATAACTCTTGAAAAAATGTGTCATGTCTAGTGCCATGTTTTATATAGCATGACATTTCCTTGATCTCATCCTTGACCCCTTTCATCTTTAGGTAATGGGAAAAACATTTCAAAACTTGGGATGAGCATAAAAATCTCAGTACGGGTTATAAAACAAAGAAATAAAATGTTAGTTCATCATTTCATACATAACATATGCTCTTTAACATATTTCATGAAATCATAGGATTTATAAATAAAACATAGAAAACATAAATCATATGGGTAACTTTTGGCATTCATATAATACTTACATTTTAGCTATCATAACTACATAGGGAGTTATATTTGGAATACCCATCATAGTATATTGCCTAAATCACTTAGGAGAAACATTCGCGTTTACCTCCATCATGTTACCAAATTAATTGGATAGCTATCTCGGGCTCAATCGCCCTAGGTATGTCACCAAACCACCCTTATATTTAAACAATTCCCAAGAACTATAACATATTCATAACACATAAAAAACATAAAGGGAAGATAACATTTCCACATTTCAATCTCAATATATCATTTCCATATATTGACATAAAAAATACATTATCAAAACCATTTTCAATAATAAATTACATAAGAGTATATGTTATTTTATTTTCCTTTTAAAAACATTATGGCTAGTTAAGGAAGCCAACAATCAAATAATACTCGCGGAGGTGGAAAGGTCATTGTCACCGCTTACGTTAAAAAGAAACATTCTTTTTTTTTCATTTAGTAAAGCGCTTCATAGAAAAAGATTCCCTTTGAATGAAATGAACATTCAATGGTGTATATATGGATTTTAAAATAAAATCGTGTATTAAAACAAAATATGCCTCACTAAAAGGAGATTGAGACGAAGTCCCTTACCTCATGTCTGTATTGACCCGTTTTTTATTTAATCTCTTGAATAATAAACTGAAGTTAATTTCTACTTGGTTAAGAACATTTTTCAAGTTTATTATTCCTTTTATAGTAATTATTACCATGTTATAAAAAATATGCAATCATTTAAGTTAATAATGTTCATTTTGTCGATATTTGGAACTTGAGTCAAAAATGGACTTCTTATAATTACAAGTTATTCACAAGGTCAAAAGTTCATTATATAAATAATAATATTCATGATTTAGATATCATATATATCATATATATCTACTATAATCATTTATTTATAATAGTAAGTAACATTTGTAGGTAATAAATTAAATGTAGTGTTCATGTAGACGGTAATTCGTACGTACACATGAATGATACTTTCATTTATATTTCTTATTTAAATGGAATAAAAAAATAATTATACATAGATATATAATAATTAAATTATAATATTATATATAATACCATTAAATATATCCTTTATATGTCCGAAATATGGCATCAATGAGTCATATCACTTTGAGGGGGTGGTAGTTCGCACTTCCTCAAATGTAATTACTGTGTTTACCCATAATGGAAACCAAAAAGGTATGATATAAATGGAAAATAGATAATAATAAAGAAAAAATAGAAATAATATATATCATATATAAATATAGAGTCATATTAATGGCTACCATGAGAGGTGGTAGGAGATAATCAAATAGTCATTATTTCGTAAGGCGTTAGTTTTCCATCCACCGAAACAGTATGGTCTTCACCCATTAGATGGAGGTGTGTGTATGTGTAGTTAGAATACATCCCATAACAACATACTAGTATATTGAGGATAATGGTGTTGTTATAAAGGAAAGGAATAAAAATAGTTTAGGGGTTGTAGACGTAAAATAAAATAAAAGACTTTAAGAGAAACCATTACCTTTAATTTAGGTAACTCCATTTGGTTTGAACCAAAAAAACTTCTTGAAGTGCCTTATTCCAAAGGTAAGGATCATATGAGGAAGATAGGGATCTTGAGAGATTATTTGGGTATGGTTTGGATGAGCCAATGTTCTTTAGAGGTGTGATGACTGGGTTAGAAGTGAGGGATTTTTATAAGGGGGAGGAGGGGCTCTTTAGGAATATTTGCAAATATTATCTTATTATAAACTTATCTTCAGTTTATCAAGATCCAAAACTCATTAAGGTTGAAGATAAGATGACTCAAGTTCAAAATAAAATCATCGAATAAGAATTAGAAACGTATTGGATTTTTTTTAATATTTATAATCTTATTTATTTAAATCATTTATTAATGAGGTAAATACTGCATCATTATTGTTTCATAAATAATTTAATTTATTTGATGTCTAAAAATTTTAAAATAAATAAAATAATGTAGGAAATATTTTTAGTTTTCCAATAAATATTTATAGTTGAATGATAACTTACATAACCCCTTGTAAAAATTAATTTACTACCAGATATTGTTTTTGACATTTTTGACTTTACGTTAAGTTAATTAAAATAATGTGTCATTATCACTTCTAAGTCACATCATAGTGTCCCAAAATCGACCCAAACATGCCCATGGTCAAAAACGACTCAATAAATAATGTTAGTAAAAGTGTTAAGGTAATTTTTTATTATTATAATATTCTGTTTTACTTTGAATTACCCTATATACCTTTAACCGCGGTAAATATAAGTCAAAAGTTACTATTCACCAAAAATTATTTTCATCTTATTGAATAAATATTTACTTACTAATAACAACCATGTATGTCAGATTTTTGAAATTCAATCCACAGAAGAGTTAAAATTTCATTTATGTGAAAAAATCAATTTTTTAACTATGTCTTAGTGGTTTCACTATTAATCAAAAATTTATGTATTTCAGAAAACTACCAAAAATTCAGCCTAAGATATATTTGATATTCCGAATTAAAAAATGATTTCTATTTTACCAAATTAAAAAAATATAAGTTTCATTAGTTAATTTAAAATAAATTCCCATTATCAAAACAAATTGCGTGTTTTTTAAGAAACAATAACTATCAAAAAATTAATACTTGATTATGTATAATTTCAAAGTGAAATTAAATTCAATGAAAAAAATTGGATTAAATGGTAAAAACATGATATAATTACACTTTAAAACCAATATAAAAGATAATATAACCATATAAATAATTTATATTAAAAGGAACATTTGAATTAAAATTCTTTATTTTTCACTATTCATCAAAAAATGAGTTTTATTATAAAAATACCAAAAAATTACCCAAATTAAATTTTGATGTCTCGATTCTAAAGAATAATTATATTTTGTCAAATATAACATATAAAAGTGACCAAAACATGATTTAAATAGGGTTCTCCATCAAAAGGAACTAAATCGACCTTTTACAGAATATTTGAGTGTTTATGCTTAAAATTAGATTAATTAACATTTTAATACTCTAAATTTTATTTGATAAATGTAAAATCATTTAACAAACATTTATAATAATATTTTTGTTAGTTCTATTCATTCCCACCAATACAAAGGCTAGTCATTAACTATAATTTAAACTAATAATATTATATTATTAGTGTGCAATGTAAGATTTCAGAGAAACCTGTTGTTGCGTATCGGGTACGCCTTCGAGAATATCAACCCGTTTAATGTTAAGTAAACATTTAATTCAAAAATATTAATAATTTTGGAAAATGTATTGTTCTTTATTTACATGGGATGTAATATCCTTACACCCTTTTGGGATTGTGTCCTCGTAATTTTATTCACTTATCAAATAAGAGGGGGTATTTATATCTCATAGCATTTTCAGATTCCCACGTTTCCTCTTTATCCATATGATTTTTCCACAAAACCTTTACCTAGTGAATTACCTTATTCAGCAACACTTTCTCTTTACGGTCAAGAATTTGGAGTGGTTGTTCCTTATAAAATAGATTCTCTTCCAACTGAACTACCTCTAGACTTAAAACATGATATGAATCTGGCATATAATTTCTTAACATTGAAACATGAAAAACATTGTGTTCCTAGGATAAACATGGAGGGAATGACACTATATATGCAACTGATCAATCATTCCCCAGGATTTCATAAGGTCCAATGAACCTCAGACTCAACTTTCCATTATTACCAAAACGAATCAAAATTTTTCATGGAGAATCTTTGAGAAAGTCATGATCACCTACCTCAAAAGAAAAATCCTTCCTCCGATTATTTGCATAACTTTTCTGCCTACTCAGAGTTATTCTCATGTGCTTCTAAATCAAATGAACCTTTTCTACCATCACTTCTACCAATTATGGTCACATCATCTTCCTTTCACATACTTCATCCCAATAATATGGAGTTTGACATCGCTTTCCATATAATGCCTCAAATGGATCCATCTATATACTGGAATGAAAAATGTTATTGTAAGAAAATTAATCCAAAGAAATATATTGGTCCCAACTTACCTGGTAATATAGTGAACAAGCACGTAGCATATCCTCCAAGGTCTGAATTATTCATTCTGACTGCCCATCTGATTATTGATGAAAAGCTGTACTAAAATTTAATTCAGTACCCAATGACTTCTGAAGGACTTCCAAAAGATATAAGTAATCATAGGATCACAATCAGATATAATGGAGATGGTAACTGCATGAAACTTGACTATCTCTTGATCATACTATCGAGAATGTTGATTTAGAGACAAAGTATCTCAAATAGGAAGGAAATGATCATATTTAGTCAACCGATCAACAATAACCCAGATTTGCATTATTACTTTGATATTTCTTTGGTAATCCCACAACGAAGTCCATGGATATATTTTCCCATTTCCACTATGGCACCGGTAAAGACTACAACATCCCTTTTGTTAACTGCCACCCTCCTTTAACCTGCTGACATGTT
Organism: Viscum album; assembly: GCA_963277665.1. NCBI lineage: Eukaryota > Viridiplantae > Streptophyta > Magnoliopsida > Santalales > Viscaceae > Viscum > Viscum album. The sequence goes on from OY728138.1 coordinate 1,801,528,677, forward strand.
AAACACATCATAGTAAAATCATCAATATCTCTTTTCATTCCTTCCCACCAGTAATACTCTCAAAGATCTCTGTACATCTTAGTACTTCCAGGATGAACTAAAAATGGATAACTATGAGCTTCACATAAAAACTCATTCTTCAACTGTTAATCACAAGGCACACATAATATCTTCCCAAACCTCAAAACACAATCATTATCAATGTAAAATTCAGGCAACATACCCTACTGATCCAACTCTACCTTTTTCAATAACTCAATGTCTTTCTTATGTGCATTCATTATTCTGTCTTGTAGAGATGAATTAACTGACACCTAAAACAAAACCGACGAATTTTCTGCACCATCAACTTCTATTCAAAAGTTTATCAAATCAAAAACCAAAGGATCTCATTCCAAACATAGCATGGTCAATGAAGCATTACTTTTTTGACTCAATGCATCGACCACATTATTTTCTTTTCCAAGATAGTAATGGATCATGAAATTATATTCCTTGATTATTTCCAAAAATCTCCTCTATCTCATGTTCAATTCTTTCTGAGTGAATATATACTTCATATATTTTTGGTCAGTAAATATTTCACATTTTACTCTATTCAAATGATGTCTCAAAATTTTTAATGCAAAAGCAACAACAGCTAATTCCAAATCATGTGTAGGGTAATTTAACTCATGAGGTTTCAACTGTCATCAAGCATAAGTAGTTACCTAATCATTCTACATAAGGACACAACCATGTCCTTTCAATGAAGAATCATTGTAAATAATAAACACACCATTTCTGGATAGTAGTTCTAAAATTGGATCATTCACCAATCTTCTTTTCAATTCCTGAAAACAATAATCACATTCTTTTTTCCAAACGAACTTAACAACTTTTCGAGTTAAATTAGTCAGTGGACTAGATAATAGTGTAAAAGTTTCAAAAAACCTCTGGTAATAACCTGAAAAATCATGAAAACTACGGATGTCAATTATATTTGTGGGTCTTGGCCATTCTTCATGAACTATTGTTTTAGCAGGATCAACAGTTATGCCATTTTTTGAAACAATGTGACCGAGGAAAGAAATGTTTTGTAACCAAAATTCACACTTGATGAACTTCGCAAATAGTTTATTGTTTTCAGTATTGAAAGACAACCCTTAAATGACTTTCATGCTCCTCTTTACTTTTAGAAAAAACCAAAATATCATTAATGAACACAACCACAAAATTATCCAAGTACTGATGGAAAATTCTATACATAAGATCCATGAATATAGCAGGTGCATTGGTTAAACAAAATCATAACTATAAATTCATAATGACCATATCTAGAATAAAATTTGTTCTTTGGAATGTCAGCATCCATTAATTTCAACTAATCGTACCCCAACCTCAAATCAATCTTCAAAAAATACTGAGCTTCCTGGAGCAGATCAAACAAATCGTCGATAAGAGGAAAAAGATACTTGTTCTTAACAGTGATGTTATTCAATGCTCTATAACCAGTGCAATGTCTCATTGAACCATCTTTCTTTTTAACAAACAAGATAGGAGCACTGCATGGTGACTATCTTGGTCGAATGAAACCATTATCTAATAACTCCTATAATGGATTCATTAACTCTCAAATTTTAATTTGAGCCATTTGATTAGGGGGTTTGGAAATTGTCTTTGAATCAGGAACTATGATAACAGTAAATTCAACTTTCCGATCAGGTATAATAACAAGTAATTCATCAGGAAAAACATCAAGGTACTCATTTACCACTGGAACATCATTAATCTGAATAGTTCCATTGTTTTTAACAATATATTCAAGGTAACATTAATTTCTATCATTTACTAGTTTATTAGCTTCCTGATATGCTATCAAAAGTAAGGTTTCTTTCATGTACACAAACTGAAAATCATATTGAAAAGAAACCCCCTTAGCTCTACAGTCAATCTTAGCATGTTAAATAGAAATCCAATCCATAACTAAAATAACATCAAACTATAATAGAGGCAAATCAATAAGGTTTGCAGGTAGATTCTTTCCGCATAGAAGGACAAAAAGGTTCTTATAATTTATTTTTGTCACAATATTTATTCTAGGAGTTTCTACCATATGTTACGTATTTATATCTTGAGATGGAATTCCCCATTTACTAGAAAACTTCTCAGAAATGAAAGAGTGTGTAGACCCTGAATCAAAGAACACATTTTCATAATCTGAACGAAAAAACAGTGTACCTGATACTACTTCGTTTGAAGGCCCTATATCTACTAAAGTAGTTGCAAAGGACTTCACCACCCCTTTCTACTTGTAGTCTGACTGCTTTTCCACAGTTGAGTTCTTCGTTGGATAGTCGTTTTCATAATGACCCATTTCAATGCACTTATAACATTTTACTGACTGTAAGTCATAATTTTTCTTACCATTACCTTGATTTTTTTCAGTGCAATTATGAGCCTTATGTCCCATTTTACCACATCGGTAGCACTTACCAGAATTAAAAACACATTACACAGCATTTTTTTTACCACAATTTTCACAAATTGAAAATGTAATTTTCTTACCATCAGACATTTTTTATGAGTTCTTCCCTTTCGTCTGCCACCTCGACCTCTTATTCTGTTGTTTGAAAAAGAACATCTGATCATCAGCAAATCCCATTTCCACCTTCTCCACACAACGAACAAGTTTTTCATAACTTTTGAAATCATGAGAAGATAAAGCACTTCGATAATATGGATTTAATCCTAAGTAAAAAAGGTTGATTTTACTGTCAAGATCTCATATGAAATTTGGAGCATATCATTCATGTTGAGTGAATTTTTCTTCATAAGTATCCACCGAGTCATCCTCCTACCTCAATTCTAGGAATTGTTTTTCCATCCAAAGATGAACCACCTTAGGAAAATATTTCTCAAGATACATACCTTTGAATTTATCCCAATCAAGATCATTACTATCCTTTCTATCCCTGATATTTTTCACCATCTTCCACCATTAATTAGCTTCACCTTCAAACCAGAAAACATTAAGACTATCCTTTTGATATTCTGAACACCCCATTACATCAATGATTTTCTCCAGTGCTTTAATCCACCCCTCTGCTAGCATAGGGTCAGATGATCCTCTGAATGATGGGGAATGTTGCCTCATGAAATCCTCTACTACTGACATGTTCCTCTATGATTGATCTAGCTGATCTCGTGCATGGATACCTCCACCATTTATAGACTGAGTCAAATGGTCCATCACTGCAAAAACTATTAATTTCTGATTCTGACCATCTCAGGTTACTGTTTGGAAGGTTGTCTCCCTCCTGATGACATCCCAACATAGCTTCCATGTTTCCTCTATGAATAACCATTCTGAACACAGAAATATCTTAAGCGAATCAACATGGTAATATATAAATGATATATCATTTAAATATTAAAATAAATTAATTTTTGGATGTTAATTTAAAAATACAATAAATCCTAAAGTTATCTAAACCAAACTTTGATATAAACTATAAGGACACAACCTTAAACATTACATAATCATGAATTAAATTAATAATTCACATTGAGGATCATTTCAGGTTTATAGTTTTAGATAATTAGTCTATAATTATTATATTACATCTCCAAAATTACAAGGTAGACACTTCTAATCAGTTACCATTTTATTCTTAAAATAAAAACACTTGAAAAAAAGAGTCAGGTCTAGTCCCATGTTTTAGATAACATGACTTTTCTTTGATCCCATCCTTATCCCTATTCATATATAGATCCGGTGAAAAAAACATTTTAAAACTTGGGATGAACATAAAAAGCTCAGTAAGGGTTATAAAACAATGAATGAAAACGTTTTTTCATCATTGCATACCTAAAATTTTCTCTTTAACATACCTCATGAAATCATAAGATTTATGAATAACACATAGAAAACATAAATCATAAATGTAACTTGTGGCATTCATATAATGCTGACATTATAGCTATCACAGCTATGTAGGGAGTTACATTTTGAATACCCATTATAGTATATTCCCTAAATATATTATGAGAAACATTCACATTTACCTCCATCACGTCACCCAATAAATTAGAGAGCTATCTCATCCTCACCCACCCTAGGTTTTTCATGTAACCACCTGTATACATAAACAATGCCCTAGAACCATAACATATTCGTAACACAAAAAACCAACATAAAGGGAAGATAAAATTTGCACATTTCAATGACAATATATCATTTTAAAATATTTAAATAAATAATTCCATTATCAAAACCATTTTCAATACCAAAATACATAAATGAGTATATGTTATTTTATTTTCCTTTTAAAAACATTACGGCTTGTTAAGGAAGCCAGAGATCAAATAATATTCATGGTAGTGGAAAGGTCGTTGTCACCGCTTACGTTAAAAAGAAACATTATTTTTTTTCATTTAGTAAAAAAATTCGTAGAAAAAGATTTCTTTTTAATTAAATGAAATTTCAATGGTGTTTATACAACATTTATAAAATAATTGAGTATTAAAATAAAATATCCCTCATTGAAAGGAGATTGAGATGAAGTCCTTTACCTCGTGTCCATCTTGACCTTTATGTTCTTTAATATCCTAAATAATAAACTAAAGAAAATTTCAATATGAATAAGAACCTTTTTCAAGTTTATTATTCCATTTATATTGATTATTACCATGTTATAAACATTATGTAATCATTTAAGTTAATAACATTCGTTTTGTCAATATTTGGTACTTGAGTCAAAAATGGACTTCTTATAATTACAAGTTGTTCACATGGTCAAAAGTAAATCATATCCAGAATGATATTCATGATTTATATATCTTATATATCATATATATTTAGTATATACTTGTATTTATAATATTACATAGCATTTGGAGGCAAGAAATGAAATGCACCATTAATGGAGATAGTAAGTCGTACAAACGCATGAACGATACTTTCATTTATATTTCTTATGTTAATGGTATTAAAACATAATGATAAATAGCTATATAATAATTATAGTATAATATCATATATAATATCATTGACTCCATCCTTTATACATCCCACATATGGAATTAATGAGTCATATCACTTTGAGGGGGTGGCAGTCTGCACTTCCTCAAATGAAATTATCGTGTTTACCCATAATAGAAACCATAAAGGTATGATACAAATGGAAAATACAGAAAAATAATGAAAAAATAAACACAATATATATCATATATAACTATAGTTTCATTTTAATGTCCACCATGAGAGGAGGTATGAGATAATCGAATAATCATCGTTTCGTGAGGCGTTAGTTTTCCATCAACAGAAACAATATGTTCTTCACCCATTAGATGGAGGTTTGTGTTAGTGTAGTAAGAATACTTCTCCTAAAGACATACCAGTATATTAAGGATACTGGTTTTGTTATAAAATAAAGGAATAAAATGATTTTAGGGGTTGTCGAAGTAAAATAAAAGAAAAGAAGTTAAGAGAAACTGTTACCTGAAATTTGGTTAACTCTTTTTGGTTAAAACCAAAAAGATATCTTGAAGTGCCTTCTATCTAATGTAAGGCTTTTATGAGTAGGATATAAATCATGAGAGATTATGTTTTCAGGGTTTGGACGATCCATGTGGCTTGAGAGGTGTTTGTAATGGGTTATAAGTGATGTCTTTTTATAAGGTGGAGGAGGGGATCTTTAGGAATGTTTGGAAATATTATTTTATTATGAACTTATCTTCGGTTTCTAAAGATCAAAAACTCATTAAAGATGAATATAAGATTACTAAAATTTGAAATAAAATCATCCAATAAGAATTGAACAAGTTTTGGATATTGTTTTAATATTTATAATCTTATTTATTTAGATCATTTATTAATGAGGCAAATACAGCATCATTATTGTGTCATAAATAATTTAATTTATTTGATTTATAAAAATTATAAAATAATTTACATAATGTAGGAAATATTTTTATCTTTCCGATGAATATTTATAGTCTAAATTTTAACTTATATAACCCCTTGTAAAAATTAATTTACTAAGCGATATATGTTTATGTCATGTTTGCCTTTACTTTATGTTAATTAAAATAAAGAGTCATTATTACTCCCATGTGGCTCCATAGGGTCCCAAAATTGGTCCAGACATTCCCGTGGTCGATAAGGACTCAACCATTATGGTTAGGACAAGTGTTAAGATAATTTTGTATTATTATAATATTCTTTTTACCATGAATTGCCCTATTTACCTTTAACCGCAGTAAATAAATGTAAAAAGTTACTATTCACCAAAAATTATTTTCTTCTTATTGAACCTCTTTTTACTTACTAATAAAAATCCTTTATTTCAGATTTTCTATATTCAATCCAGAGAAGAGGTAAAATTTCATTTAAATGAGAAAGTCAGTTTTTTAACTAAGATTTAGTGGTTTCACTATTCATCAAAAATTGAAGTTTTCCAGAAAACTACCAAAAATTCAGCATATGTTATATTTGATATTAAAAATTCAAAAATTATGTCTATTTTATCATATTAAAAACATATAATTTGAATTAATTAATTTGAAATTAATTATCCTTATCAAAACAATTAGCATGCCGTTACGAAACAATAACTATCAAAGGATTGATACTTGTTTATGTCAAATTTCAATGTGAAATTAATTCCAATGACCAAAATTGGATGAAATGGTAATGACATAATATAATTAAACTTTAAATACAATTAAAAAGATAATCTAAACATATAAATTAATTATATTAAAAGGCATTTTTGAATTAAATTACTGTAATTTTTACAATTCATCATAAAAGAATTTTATCAGAAAAATACCAAAAATTTACCCAAAGTAAATTATGATTCCCCATTCTAAATAAGACTTTTATTTTTTCAAATAGAACATAAAAAAGTGACCAAAACTAGATTTAAATAGGGTTCTCTATCAAAAGGTGATAAATCATCCTTTTAAAGAATATTAGAATATTTATGCTTAAAATTAGATTAATTGACTTTCTAAACCTCTAACATTTATTAGATATATTTAAAAACATTTAAAAAACTTTTATAATCTTATTATATTTAGTTATATTCATTCACACCAATATAATGGATAGGTGTTAACTAGAATTTAAAATAATATTATTATATTATTAGTGTGCAACGTAAGATATCAAAGAAACTAATTGTTGTGTATCTGGTATTCCATTGAGCATATCAACCACTTTAAAATAAAGTTAATATTTAATTCACAAATATGAATAATTATAGAAATTTTCTTGATCTTTATTTTCCTGGGATGTTACAAAAAATCTATTTTCCAAATATAATAAGATTATAAAAGTTTTTTAAATGTTTTTAAATATATCTAAGGAAGAATATATATTATCATTATCTTAATAGTTATAGAAACAGTTTTCAATGAAAATCAGTTTCCCTACAATTGATTATAAGGTGTTGAATTTCTTACAATTATTCACATCAGGTTCATCATTTTTCCTTCATGACTAAAATACTCTATGGTGATGGAATGCTATTTTTTTTATTGATAGGAAAAAGTTTATGTAAAAAACATATCAATGACCTCTTAAAGTGGTTTCTAATGTGTTTTATTCATGGAACCAGAATCAACCAGTAGTCTAATATCTTTGATTACTTAGGTACATTATTTCCAAAGATAGGTTCTCATTGGGGAACTTGGCCAATGGTATATAAAAACTCACTTTGGTTGAGATGATCGGAGGTTAAGCTCATCAAACCCTTTTTTAGGTACATATTAACTAAATCTATACTCTCTTATAGATTTATTATATGTTCTTGAAACCTTCATCAATTTCCTTGTATGATGAGTATCACCTCTGATATAACAATCAATTATTATTATGTATGGAATTTAAATTATTATTTATATATCCATGGTTCATTATCGATGGAGATATATCTATTTATTTGATTTTATAAATATGTGGTATGATCTTATGTACTTATTAGGGGTTCTATTTTTGATTCATTATAATGATGTTGGTTTTGAGCCACTTATTTGGGCACCCCTGATAATATCTTCATCCAAGGAGACATGAGTTGTTTTAGTTTCATCATCAATCTTATGAGTGTGGAATCCTATGTATCATTGTGAAATGAATTAGAACACAAGTAGTTTTGTACCACATAATAGTAAGCATAATAGATTATAAGGTTATTTGATAAATACCAAAGAGCACAGATAATATTCATGAGGTAAGGATACCCCGGAAAATGCTGGATGGAAAATGTGGGGGAGGGGATTATGAAGAAGTATCCCAATGAAAATGAAAGGGTATGGGTTCCCATGTGGGATAATACCATACTAAGAATTTGGAATTGACAAAACTAGTGTTAATATTGGGTGTGGGGTTTGTACCTCAAGGTGTCTTCTTACATATCCCATTTGGATGGGAAGCAATGCCCATATAGATCGGTTGTGAGAACCCACACCTATGAAGGCACTCTGGACATTGTCTTGTTGTGGAATATGTCCCTTGGAAATGATGGTTTTGGATTTAACACCTAATTAGGGTCCCATAATGTTAGTTGTAATTTTTAGTTAGTTCTTATTCATAAGGAGTATTATCATAGTTGGATTGAGATGTTATTTTGGGGATTAATCCAAAGATCGAAGTACACGTTTGGTTAGATCATACACATAGTGTGATGATCATGAGGTTGGATTTAGGGTCTTAATCCACATAGGATGATTACCTGATGGTTTGAGATCATGAAGTATCCTGGTCACCATCAACCGCAAATCCCACATGAGTCATGCTCTTCGTGAGAAACTACAGTAAGCAGTAGATCTAAGAAACCACACAATCTCGTTTCTTCACAAGTGGATTAATACTGGATCCCATAGGGAAAGAGAAAGGGATCTGAATTTTCTAGCCTCTTATTTTATTTTGGTAACCAGTGTACTAACATTAGAAGATAAATCCATTTATGACCTTGTTAGGATAAGAAGACTAGGATTTATACCTCTTTGTCAGAATATTTGGGTCGTAATCAAGTAGGGGTTCCAAAAGTTGGAGACTTGTACTTGAGGATCCACACCAGCAGAGGCAGTCTGGTGTAATTTGAGAGGATGGTCCAAATGAATAATCTATACCAAATAATTTACTTGACCTTGTGGAAGTCATGATTCTATCTATCCTCTAATCCCACATGAGTCATTAATGATTGTGAGAAACAAGATAAAGTAAAATATATGGAAAACTATAGCATCCTTCTCCAAAAAGTGGAAGTGGGCACAAAGATTGTAGAATAATAGTGTGATATGATGTTCCCCCTTCCTCCCGTCATTATATCTAGGATAGTCAGGTCTAAAAAACCCTCTGGATATACCCTTTCGGTGTGGAGAAGGAGGAAGGAATGAAGTAACATTGGTCCTGTAAGAAAAGATAGGGTAAAACTCATAGGTGTATTTACTAGTCCTATTTCCTAGGAAATAAATAAGGACAATCACCCACACCTTAAAAATGATCAGAACGTGTAATCCAATTCCTCCTCGCAAGAAGAAGATACCCATGTCCATAGAGAAGATGTGTGAAGCACATAAACATAACTATCTCACATGATATTGGGAGATCCATTGCACCACCCCGAAGGTTGAGGTCTACTTGATTGAAGTAATTCATACCCACCGGCACTCGGATGACCCTTGCCACCATGAAGGATAGGTGTGGGACACCTCTTAATGAATGAATTAATATCCAAATTATAGGCACAATATAGAACCTACATCCATTATTATTAAACTTATAGGTTTAGGCGGAGGTTTAAATTTGGTCCCCCTTATATGAGGGATCCAAATATAGAGGTGTCCTAACATTACTGTTTTAAATATGTATCAAAATGAGGCTCGATAAAGTCTGGGATTGGAGAGAAATGGTTCTTTCACAAAGGACCGAGAAGGTGATGGAAATGCTTCACATTGGGGGCGGGGTAAGCATGGTAGGGATGGAGATGAAATGTGGAATCAACCATCTAAGAAACAAATATATGGTGTGGATTTATCCTAGCTTCCATGGCCCTCCTCTTGTGTCCCTGGATGTGTCTCAAACTAGTATGAGATTGATGAAGGGACCTCTGTGTATGTGGTTTTCAACAAGGGGGGTGGGGTTCTCATGCACCTATATCGTGTTTTAGACACTATGGGAACTTATATGTTTCTATCCCACATTACAGACACTTCTCATGGTTCATGGAGATATACCTAATAGATTTTGTATAACCAAGGTAAGGGGTTGTGTGACAAGATCATTATGGAATCATACAATTCTCTAGCTGTGAAAATTGGGAGCCATGGTGTCCTATTTATAGGAAAACATGGGAACCTTGTCAAAGGAGTTTTTCCATTAAAGTCCATGGGAATGGTTTATAGTGCAGGAACCTCATAAAGGGGTGGAAGACCTTTATTTCCACAATGGGATGTAGCACGCAGGTGCCTCGCACAGGGGTGGTTGTGCCACTACTTCTGTGTAGGTTGGGCCTCTTCTAGTCTCTTGGCAAGAAAGGCTTGAGAGCACAATACATAATGGGTGAACCATAATGTAAAACCTTATTCTCTATACAACGAGGGATATTCTCCCACACCCATTCTCAAGATCTATCACAGGATTCAGTTTTGGCCCTTTGGACCAGTGCCTTATCTACCTTCACTTAACCACATGAAAAATAAAGAGTCATAATTAAAACATTTTGGGTTGGGTCAAGGATGTTTTTTGATCATAAATCATACAACCCCAACTCTCAATCAAAAATAAATTGCCTACAGTCATATGATGTTTTTCACCACTATTCCATTTTATTGGGATATTTTTCTTAGAAAAATCAATCCCCTGATGTGTGAAAATTCGTATTGCACATGGAAATACAATCTAATCCTTATTCCCACATAATGATGAATTCCCACCCAAACTCCACATTAAGTGTAAATGATAGGAAAAAATCATAAATTGAATTAAAATATAGAATTGAAAACATTTCACAATGTCATAAAAATCCCCTAAGAATTATATTATATCGGAACAAAAATAATTAGGTCACAATGTAACTATAGTGATCCTTTCCATATTTCATCCTCATTAATTAGAATTTGGATTTATCTCAAATTTGGAAAGATTATCTATATTTTTCTGAATCCATTGGTCCTATCAATCATATTTAGACTATTTTTGGGGTCATATGCACAACCCTATGAACATTGTATCTTTTGTGTCATCACCCAAGTTGTTTACTATGTTCAGTATGAAAAAGACAAAGAAGGAAAGACTGTTATTTTTCTTAGGCCACCCATTGTGAGTTTTTAGCCTAAAATGTTTTATTCCTCTTTCATTTCATTAATTTTTTTTCCTAAACCACACAGATGTTAGGCCTAGTAAGTTGATACTCAACTCCTTTCCAAAGATTCCTTTGCATGTTTTCAACTAGGCTAGTAGTTTGACTATTTTTGTGGGTAGTTTAATGCCTTGAAAATAAGACTAATGTGATTAGTGTTTTTGTTCGAAAAAACTGTGAACATAAGTTTTTAAATGATGACTCAATCAAGAATTTTTAGTGAAGAATGTTATGGAAAATATTCAGTTACCTGAAGGGGTATTTTGTGTTAATTTTTTTGATTTATTAATATAAAACAAGATTTTATATAGGCTTCTGAGGAATTCCAGTGGTCTAAGTGCCAAACATTGTTTAAATTTTGATATTTTTTGGGATTATGGGAATATGTTATGTATCCTTATAGTATGAATGTATCAATTTTTGTGAATCCCATTTTATTTTTGAACTTATGCAATGCCAACTTAGGAATGTAACAATTTTTTCAAATAGTACATTGTCTGGTAATAGAAGAATTATGATGTAAAATTATGCAAATCCAAATAGGGAATTCCATTGTAGAATGAAAAATGTAGTTATTAGGAATCCTGACGCGCTATTTCCAATAGTTAAAGAGTTTGTGGAGATATTGATTAATCATGAAAAAATGGGTGGTTTTTTCAATGAAAGATGTCTAAGAATGAATAGAGAACCTATACAAGAATTTTCCATGAATGGGGAGCTTCTCTTGTATAAATTTCCCTTACATGATGGTGTGAAATTTTTTTTACTTGATTGAGGCATGGAGAAAGGCCCCTTTCTTATAAGGGTTTTTGAATCATGCAGTTTAATGTCTTGGGACAAAGAGATGGACCAGGTAGTTTAACATCCTACAGTTATAATGATGTTATAAAATTTTACATATTATTACTAGGATGTTATTTTACGATGTTTAATTTCATAAAAAAGGATATTGGGGATAAATTTTATGGTCATTAACATTGACCCAATATTAACGATTCACCATTTTAGGGTAGTCATTCTTGGAATGTGCTATAATGTTTATATATGGAGTGTAATTGTTGTAGGTTTTAATCTGGGGGGTCTCTGTATATGAATCCTTATATGGGGGAATAGACTATGGAAATAATCAATATATCTCCTTAGTGAAAAATTACCACTTGTAGAAAAAACCATTTGTGGGAGAATTTTTGCAAAGACAACTAGGGCATGTTAATGCATAGTCAACTAGAGGAATCCTCTGGATAAAATTCCTTTTATGTGTGATACTTATACAAAACCTACTCGAGCGTGTTACTACATAATCAGAAAAAATGAGTTTTCAGTAACTATGAAAATTTATTCCTTATGGATGGAAGATGTTTATGGATATTTAGCATTCCCCACACACAAATTTTGGTTTATTTAAACAATGTTACTAAACATGGGAGGTGGATTTCATGTCAAAATTAACTAATAATGGGGGATTATTTTCCTACAAATGTGTAATCAAAATGTGTAAATATGGATATTGTAATATGAGGTCACATGACTAGGACCAAAGTAATATAAAAATGATAGGTAATATGTGGTCTACCAAGGAATCATTATTCTACAATACATTAGACCTAAGGGAAGAAATTGTAAACCATGATCTTGGGGGTTATCAGATAAAGAAATATGATATTGTAAAAATATGTGTGGGATATCCACATACCAAATTTGAATAATGGGTTTCAACTTATTGTGGTTGAGGATTACAGAGATAGAAGATTCTTCTATTGATGAAAAAATATATTGATCCTTGAAAAACATGTTTTATGGGAGAAATTATTTAAAATCCAACGAGGATGCATTACTTCATAGTCAAATATTGTAATACTATAGATTGAAGGCCGGTTTTTGTTAAACTTATGCAAATACAACAGGGGAGTGTTAGAGCATAATAAAAAAAAGGAGTCCTAAGGTAAAAAATATTCTATTATAGGTAATCGGTGAAAGATTATGAGGATCCAAAATTATACATGATTAAGAGTATGATGTGTGTATGGGATATATCTAATCATAAAAGAAAAAATTATTATTGACATCATTGTTTATGCAAAGATTACCTTTCATAGAAATGACTCATGTGTAGGAGGAGATGTCTCAGTTTCCTTGGTGGAACCTAGAAGAAGGGAACCCAATTTATGATCTCCTGGATAGATCTTCATTTATATATAGAATAAAAAAATTATTCCATGGATAATAAATGGGCATGAGGTCTAGGATTCCTTATGTATATAATTAGAATAAGAATCAATACACATGTTGTTCTTAGAGAACCTATCCGTTTTAATGTAATGTGGAGTGTGCATTATCTATGTATTTTAACATCAAGTGGTAAAGAAAAAATGTGGATTTATGTGATCAATGACTATTGAGGCTGGTATAGGGTATAGTACATGTGATTCACTATATATTTTACTAGGGAAATAATAAACACACATATAATTCTTGAAAATATTCCCCAGATAGATTTATTTCTTGTTTGGAGAAAAGGGGGTTTTCAATTAGGGCTCATATATTGGGAGAGAAACCATATTGAATCCTAATCTGTTTTTTTAAATAATATGTTAATGAGTGGTGGAATTTCTTGTATTGTGGATGGACCAGGATGTTGGACTTGTGCCTCCATACCTATCTCATAGGAATGAGAATCAAGAAAAATTTTGTTCTTAAGGAACACATGTAGTTTGATGTTATACTGTGAAGACATATGGTGTTCCATTCATGTTCTTATAGCTAGGAGCATGATATCCCTAATACAAATTGATATGCCCACTTATTTTGGGTAATTTCATTGTCAATACTCTTAATCCAATGTGAGATATGTTTGGTGTGAGAATCAAAGATTTGAAAAAGATTCCTCCACCACAAAAATGAAAAACAATGTGAAGCACATGGGCATTTAGATCTTGTGGGGGATTGGCCAGGTTCTATGATCCAGGAATATATAAATATCCCATTTTAATAATAATAAATACAAAAATGGTTCTTGAAAGGCTCCATATGTTGGCCAGGCCTGTGTATAGGAAAATGATTTTTCATATTATGTTGCAGATAGGCCCATGATGGGATATCCAAACATCACTAAATAAATAAATTGATTTTTAATCAAGCCACACATAGTATCTAATAATATTGTGATGTTTATTTTCATGATACAAGGATGTTAGTCATCTAGTTTAATTACATGCACTAATGATGTGGTTCACCCATCATGGAAGTGAGAAAGTATTGCAATAGGGACATAGATATGGGTTTTTAGATTCACTGCAAATGCTATGATAGAAGGAATCAAGACAAAAATTGTTCTTGAATCTAGTTACCCACACCACCTATGTTTTGACATGGGGAAAGGGGCATTAATTTTCTTCAGAATGATGGCTAGGACTAGAAAAAGAGGTCTATGATTTATTAAGAATCACTTTGAGACATGAAAAACTCCATATGTAATTCTAGAAAAGAGGTGTGGTATAATAAAAACAAAAGAAATGTAATCGGATCAATCATAGATCAGAATGTCATGTTGTTTTCTTTCTTGCCACATCAAAATTAACCATGTATTTTTACATCAAATGACAATGTTTTGAATAGTTAAATCCATTTCTAATTGTGAGTTACTGTTATAGAATTTACTATTTTGCGACATTGATGATATTCCATGCCTCTTTGTGGTCATGCAACAATGTCTGACAATAAAATTTATCAACATCCATTTGAGACGTATACCATGAAGTTTAACATCCTACCATTAGGATAATAGGATACATAGTTTAGATTCATATATCTTGGACTATATATATTTGTGAAGTCTAATATCATAATGCTAGGATAAAATAAGGAGATTATATGAAATATTTATTTAGGAACCTCTCATTATTTGGGGTCATAATAAGATCTCAATCCATTGAGATGAAGCAAAAACACTATATGAGAAGACCTTGTGAATTGAGTAAGGTCCCTAATACTTTTTCTCATGATTTGTAGGCTTCCATCATAGTATCATTAGAGTCCTAAGAATGAATACCGGGTCCCCGTAGATGAATTAATATAGGTGGAACCTCTTGTTAATATCTCACACTACCATATTTTGATAGAACACTATGTCATGCAAGGTGTTCAATATTTTCTCATCATTTTCTCCAATTTATATAGTAGATTTTAGGATTTATTATCATGGGATGTATGATCCCAGAAGGGAACATAGAGTGATAGAAATGTCAACATAATGAGACGGACAACCTTTACCATATATAACAATGTGTATGTAGATTCTTATGTAGTGGTGGAAGTCTTAGTTTTATATACACATAAGACATATAAGGGATTACCCATCAATTTGTTTTTATCCAAGTCCACCATCATTTGGATTATGTTTGATAAGGTCTTATAAAAGTCCTCTACCAATCCGTTATCCACTTCATGATAGTAGGAAATGTTGTTGGATTTTATATTGTACTCATAATACAGATTTTTAACCTCAACACAACATAAATTGGGTCCACTGTGCGTAATTATTGTATGAGGGACACAAAATTAGGTAATGATGTAAACATAAATCAAGTTGAAAATGATTTTTCCCAAAAAATATTTGAGTTTTATTGCCTCGGCCCGTTTAGATAAGAAATTAGTATCACTTAAGTTTCATATGAATTGCTTGGTTACAAATTGAGTGTATAACCACCCAAAATCCATTCCTTCTACATAATACTACCAGAACAATTTTTCAATTTGTAGAAAATGTAGGGGTTCTTGGAGAATGTTGTAATCCTACTAGATGTAATGGAATTTCCTAGTTAATTTAGTACAATCATGTGTTATAGTCATCCAATAGTTACCAGCCCTCTATATTTAATGAGAATGATAGAATTTGGATTGGAGTGCACCAAGATCTCCCATGTTTAATTATTTTTTTGTCAGTGGATGTCTCTTCTTTGTTGATATATCTAATATGTACTCCATTAAATCATTTCTTATAGAGTCCATTATGTTGATTTGGGTGACCATAAAGAGTGATTTTGGTTGCTCAACATCATATTTTCGCATTACATACTCTATCAAAAGAAGGAAATCTTTTGTTGAGATATATCATTATGGGTATCTTCCACATAGATGTAGGACCATATGGTTCAGGAATAGGTTTTTTAAACTATCTCCTCATATTTGACTTTAGAAAAATGTTATACGATTCAAAAATGCATAATGATGATAACTATTTCATCCTAGTTTGAATTTTCTAAAGCCATAGCTTCATTTTCCAATGCATCTTGCTGTGAATTTTGTGATCATGGGACATGAGTCAATGATATGTCCATGCTGAATTATTTCATTAACCCTTATTTATAATCAAGTATAGTAATTATTTCTTCCTTTATGATAGTGTAGTCATAATTAATACTTCGAGTTGCAGATCATGGCCTGTAATGAGTGCCTGATAGACTGCCTCATTATCTATACAAATTTATAATAACAAGAAGAAGATAAGAAATATGAATTATTCTGGAGATTTAACCATGATTCCTAACCTAGAATTGTCGAGCATATGGTATTCCATTCAATTATAGGATGGACTACTTCGTGCACCCACAAAGTATATTTCCATCCTTTGGGGAAAAAGTGAATTGAAATGATCTCTTAATCTAGAAAATTAGTATTTAATGATGTTGTTTCTACATCAGGTTGTTATGAAAGTATATCATCCTAGTTTTGTCATTTAAACAATTTTTGAGGCACAATCTATATATAAAACGTCTATTGGATAACCACCCACCATTCCAAACATCTTGTCAACATAAGATGGTTGAGGATATATTTTGTATAATTATTTTGAGAGACCAGAAGGGCATCATGACACTGTATATAGTGCCTTAGTTTCTGATCTACAAATACTAACACTAGGAATCTCTTCTTAATATCGAAGTATGGAGGCTCTATATCGGGCATAGTTTGACTATTATAATAAAGGCTATTTTCATTGCTGGCGACATTCTCTTGTGTATGGAAGGATCCAAGTGACCACTCCAGGTTCATCACATATAGAATGAGTGGAACAAACTCAATGGGTAGAATTAGAAATCACATAGTAAATGGGTATTTCTAGAGGTTTTCAAATTCTTCCTAATAGTCACCGGTCCATTGATATGTGAACCCCTTCTTCATAAATTTGGTAAAGGTAAAATAGTTACCTATGATGTTTTCTATGAAGTGCTTGATGTAGGCCAAGTGTCACGGTATTCCTCTCAAATGATTCTAATATCGATTATTTTAAATGATAACAAAGGATATTTTTACATTCTAAAATAAAATAGAGGATTGAGGAGGATGGATGGTAAAAAGAACGTTCCTAACGCGCCGCCTTCGGTTCAAACTTTTTGGACGGTTGTGGCTTCCTCCGTCAGATCGACGCAGTCTCTCTCCTCTCCGCCCCCTGCCGATCCAAGCTCTGGCGCCCCCTCCGCGTCAGACCCTTCCTCTGCGGGACCCGGGGCGACGACCTCCCTCCCCTCAGTGCTCGGCCCTGGCTCTCTAGCCTCATTTCACGATGTTCTTCGCGGCTCCTCCTCGTCAGCTCCTCTTCCCTACTTCCCAGAGGTAGCATCGGGGGCACTCCACTCGTTGCGCGCAGGATCCCGGGTGTGCCTTGACATCCCTGCCTCGATGTTCCAGCTGGCTTCGGATTGTCTGCATCTCCCTCTAGTCGCTCGTTTTGGCCAGTCTAAACCCTCCCTATCGGTGTTCCAGCATTGCGTGGGTTATTGGGGCCTGCGGTCGCCTGTGCGGCTATCCCTTCTTCATCGGCACTCGTTCTGCATCGTCCTTGGATCGTAGGAGGACTTTATTCAGGCATGGTGCAGTGCCCCTCGCTCCTGGGGTCGCTGGCTCTTTTCCTTATCTCGTTGGTCCATTGAAACTCACCGGGGGAAGGAGTGCCCTCGCGCAATGGTTTGGATCTCTCTTCCAGGTCCTCCGCTTCCTTTTCAAAATACAGGTCTTCTAAAAGCAATCGGTGATTCTCCGGGTGGCTATCTGTGCTCGGATCTTCAAACCAGCTTCAGCGCGGAGGTCGAGGCGGCTCGCATCTGTGCAGAACTTGACCATTCACTCCCTGTACCAGAAAACCTGGATATTCGAGTTCAAGAAGCCTTTTGCGGGTCCCAGGACGTATCCTATCCTGTTTATCCTATTTTCTACTCTCACATCCTTCTCCAGGGACACTCTATGCAGACGTGTCGGCACCTCCGGTAGGCTGGCGGGCGTCGTCCGGTTCTTGACAACACAACACCAAGAGTGCCCGAGGGGCCTACCCTAGCAGGAAAGTCTCCCAAGCCATCTCTTGCCCCAGAAGTGGAATCCGGCCTCTCTCCCGAATATGATCCCACAGTGGTGCCAAGCAGTGAGAAATGCTGGGATCTGGTGGCCTATATTCTGCGGAGCGTGTCCTTGTCCATGGTTGTCTCCCCTATCTTCTCCCCAGTCCTTTTATAGGGTCTACTGAACCCCCTATCCCAGTCTCTCCCCTGGCACAAAATTCTCATCTCGCGCGCGGAGTCTCGGATCCCTCCCCTCTGCTGATCACCTTAAACTCTGGTCAGAGCATCATCATCGCTTATGCTTCTATCAACATTGGGTGAACACCCCTGGATATCATGAGCCGGTTAGCGCCTCCGGGGACTTACCCACGCTGTGTCACCCATGGTCATCCATCCACACCAAACATCTTCGTCTAAGGCAGAGGCTCCAAGTATGGGCACCGGACCCCCCGACATCAGTGAGGGACCTGGAAATTGTGAAGCAGGATGTCGATTGAATCGAGGGGCAACTCAAAGAACATTGGGACGAGGGATCCTCCGAGGAGCTAGCGATCAAGAAGGAGCTTTTGTCTGACATGCTTTTGAGTCAAGAGAGAAAGTCTAGGGTGGATGCAAGGATAAAATGGCTTATATAGGGGGATAAGAATACCACCTACTTCCATGCGTGTATCAAGGAAAGGAAGAGAAAGAAAACACTGAACATTGCACTAGGGGATTGTTCCAACTCAGACAACATGGAGGTGGTGGGGGAGCATGCCAACACACACTTCCGTAACCTGCCTACTGGCACAAATTTGAACATCCCCGGTGGGTACAATGGTGATGACAGAGAGGTCCATGACATTATTCTTCCCATCCTATCAAGTTGCGATAATTACTCTCTTAGTGCCATGCCTCAGGAGGAAGAGATCTGAAGATCCATGCAGAGTTTGAACCCGGAGAGCGCGGCAGGTCCTGAAGGGTTCCCATTAGCCTTCTACAGGGCCTCATGGGACACTATGAAGGTTCACCTCATTGCGGCCATCCAGGATTTTTTCAGGGGTGGTGCCCTGCCTCGATTTGCTAGTGCTACCACAATGGTTCTCATTACCATGTCCAGATCCCCAACCACAGTGGAGCACTTTTTCCCAAACAACATGTGTAATGGACCACATAAAATCATAGCATGCATCATTAATGCTAGGTTATCGACCCATCTACCTAAATGGATCTCAATGGAGTGCAACAACTTTGTGAGAGGGTGTTCTATCCAGGGGGCGATCAGCTTGGCCCAAGAAATGATCAGGGATCTTCACTTCAAATCCCGCGGCACTAACTTGGCGGTCAAGCTCAACATGAACAAGGCCTGCGATCGCGTGTAGTGTGGCTTCATTAACAAGGTATTTGCAGGTATGGGTATTTTCTCCTGGAACATCGGTATGAGTTTTCGATGTTTCAGTTTTGGATGGTTAGCGATCTCGCTAATGTGGTAAACCTTCTTCTTCAGTGCCACGCGAGGTCTTCGACAAGGGGACCCAATCTCCCCGAGTATTTTTATCATCACACAGAATTTCCTAAGCAGACTCATTCATCACTACATTAGCAAGGGTGAGATCCTCCCCTTTAGTAGGAGGATGAGCCTTCCCTCCATCTCACACATCATGTTCGCGGATGATTCAATCCTCTTCACCAACGCGTCAAGCAGATCAGTACGAGGCCTGTGCAGAGTGCTAAAGGTGTACTGCTTCTCGAGCAGACATCACATCAACAAGAGTAAGAACACCTTCCTCATCTCAAAACACTAAACTGAAGAACACATCCTTAGAACTAGCCTCTCATTGGGTATGCAAAAAAGGCAACCCCCTGATGTATTTGGGTTCTCCGATCTCCAAAAAGCCTCTGCGCATTCGGGATCTTGACCCCATCATCTCCAGGATCACGGAGAGGGTGATTAATTTGAAGAATCGATATCTATCCTTCGGTGACCGGATCACCCTGATCAACAATGTTCTACTGGAAACCCCAATCCACACCCTCTATGCTATCATGCTTCCCAAGGGGGTCATTCGGCGCATGTAAAGGATCTTTGCAGGGTTCATTTGGGATCCTCAGTGTGAGGGAAGGAGGCATTGGTCCTCCTAGGGGAAGCTCACAAGACCTATCAACGAAGGGGGTATCAACGTTCGAAGCCTCAAAGAGGCAATGGCATGCATTAATGCGAAACTGGATTGGGAGGTTCTGTAAAACCGAACCCTTTGAGGAAGAACCATGAACACATGTTAAGACAAGGTTGGGGTTGACAGGGACCGCCACGCCTCCCCATTATGGCGTGAGATCTCTCCCCTCACCACCTTGTATAAGAACCATTCCCGATGGATTGTAGGAACATGGGAGATTTCCTTCTGGCATGACAACAAGTGTGGGGGAATTATCGAATACCCATGTTACCCAGCGATGAGAATCTTTTTCAAGAAGGCCAGTTGTTATTTGTCCTTTATCAATACAGTCCTTAACAAACACCAACTGGGAGCGTTCCATCTCATCGTGATGTCTTCGCACCCAGACCGATGTGTCTTCAACCCGTCCCCTGCTGGATCCTTCTTGTGTAAGGATTAACGTTGTATCGCCAACATGTAAGGGGAGGAGGATGAATGGAACGGCGTTCTATGGGATCGTGCCATTCCGGTGAAGTTCAACTTCCTCACATGGAGGATACACCATAGATCCCTCCCCACAAATTAGAACATTAAGCGATGTGGCATGTACATGGACTCATGATGTGTCTGCTGTTTGGATCACAAGGAAGAGGGGGCAGACCATCTGTTTTTCAAAATTGACTTGGAAAAAGTCTTATGGTCTAGTTTTGGTGACTTTACAAGCTTTTCGGTTCCTGGACTGGCAGGGGAACCCTTCCTTGTACACTGGTTCCATAGATCAGGGCCCTAACGGTCGGAGGGGAAAGCTCGAGCATTGGTTCTCTTAGGAGGATGTTGGTGTATTTGGCAGGCAAGGAACAATAGTCTTCGCGATGGGGTGTCCTCCTCCGGCCATGCAATAGAGATCAGAACCAAAAACCTTCTACTCGACCTGGTTAGAGTGGTGAACATCGAAAGGGATCCCCCCACTGTGCAACAAATCATCCACTATCCACACAACCAAGCTTTCACCATTTGTAACTCATCTGGAAGATGGGTCAGGTGGAAACCGCCACCACAGGGCCCCAAGCTCAACATCAATGGGTCTTGTGTTGCGGGGCTCATGCGCGGTAGAGGGATGATTTGTTACTCCAATGGTTCGGTCATTCTAGCCTTCTCCATCTGCATTGGCAATGGGTCGTCACATATCGCAGAGGAAAACACCATGCTAGCGGGCCTTTTGGTTTCCCAGCAGAAGGGGATCATCCTTCCAGAGGCTGAAATAGACTCTCTCATCGTTCATAATTCCCTCAAGGGTACGGGTGACACCCCGTGTCCTATAGAGTAAACTATCTGGAAATTCCATGATCTCCTTGACAACAAAATCAAAATATCCCACACCTTACAGTAGGGTAACAAGGTGGCAGATTTTTTTTCCTTCTACGACATTCATGGAACAAAGAGTCTCTTCATACAAGACATTCATATCTTGACTCTAGTAGAAACATACATTATCCGAGGGGACGCCCTTGGTCTTCACCATTTTCGACCCCCCGTGTCCATATCCTGTCGATCCCTCATTGGCACCTTCTCTTAAAAAAAATCTAGTTGATGATGATAAATGATAATAATAGACATTATATTGAAATTGTTTATTTTTATTTCGTGATACCATATGAAAAAACTGAGAAATATTACGGAGGTTACCCCGAAAGCACATTTCAAGGGATTCATCTTCAGGTTATGCTACTCTAGTTTATTGATCATGGTCTCACGGTCATCCATGTGGTCAAATTGAAGCTAGGACATAAAAATGAGATCATAAATTTAGTAATTGTAAAATATTCTAGAGAAGGGTTTTAAGATACAATACATGGAATGTTTTTATGTGGCACCACTATACTTTAAGACAAAGGTGATTTCCCAATGTAAAAACTCCTTATGTGGGACTAATGATTGTGTATTATTCATCATCTAGAGCAAAAAAAAATTGATTTTACTATGAATAACCATCCAATAATGATATGTATTAATAACTTAATGTTGCATCAATTAGTAGCAATGTGATAAAAATTTGGATGTAATCATTAGGACAATGTCGATTGAGATCTTGGAATTCGATGAAGTCCCTGATTTTTCCATTAATTATCATTAGAGAGAAGATGTTTACCAGCCACATTAGATACTTTACATCAAGAATGAAGTAAACCATGATGATCTTATCTACTATAGTCTCAATTTTTTGTGGTGTGAATCAACTGTGTCATTATAGAATCATGTATGCCTCCCCAATGGTCCTCTCGAATGACGATGTGATGTGTGGACAGCTCATGATAGAGGCATGAAATCCCTATGTAATTCTATGAGAACACATCATGGTGATTCTTTAAGAAGGGTTTGAAGATACAATACAAGGAATTTGTTTATGTGGCACCACTGTACTTTAAGACAAAGGTAATTTCCCAATGAAAAAACTCCTTATGTGGGCATAATGTTTGTGTATTATTCATCATCTAGAGACAAAAAAATTGATTTTACCATGAATAACCATCCAATAATGATATGTATTAATAACTAAATGTTTCATCAATTAGTAGATATGTGATAAAAATTCAGAATTAATCTTTAGGACAATGTCGGTTGAGATCTTGGAATTCGATGAAGTCCCTAATTTTTCAATTAATTATCATTAGAGAGAAGATGTTTACCAGCCACATTGGATACTTTACATCAAGAATGAAGTTAACTACGATGATATTATATACTATAGTCACATTTTTTGTGGTGTGAATCAACTGTGTCATTATAGAATCATGTATGCCTTCCCTATGGTCCTCTCGAATGACGATGTGATGTGTGGACAACTCATGATAGAAGCATGCAATCCCTATGTAATTCTATGAGAACACATCATGGTGATTGTTTAGGAAGGAGGTGTATTCCTCTTGTTCTTCTAAAGTCATTGACACACTTATCAATGTTGATCATGGATGTTCCTATGTACCAAGATTAACTTATTCGAGTTTTTCAACATTGGTAGAGACACCATCATAAAATATTGGATTGGAATCTTTGATATCTTCCTTCTCCTCCTCTAACACATGGTTCACCTCTTCCAGCTCTACCTAAGAGGTGTGAGATGATGAATATTTCAAAAGTTAGGGGATTAGTCAATGGTTTGAAATTCAAAAGGTGAATAAAATACTTCTAAATCATCTAATGGGGTAGGTATTAGTTAATGTTCAGTGGGTAGAGTGAAGGAATTTTCACCTAGTATTTTTTTTATTTTATTTAGAGATATTGACTTATCCAGCACTATTAGTCTCAATTTTTACGAATGACATCAATTAGTTCAATGAATACTTCCTAAAATTTAATCCCACCTAATTTATTTGATTTAAGGGTAGCACATACTCTACACTGATCTTTTTGAATTGATTATCCAAAATCATCACTAGAACATTCAGTGTATTGATTTCATTGAAATCATTAGTAGAGGACAATTTCCCTTCCATATGATAGAATCATGAGTCAATTTAGAATGATTCACAATATTTAATGGGAATTTGTCACCATAAAACATATTTTTTTACATTGATACAATATTTGACTTATTTGTTATAAGATTATGGGATAATCACATGCTCATTTATCAGGGCATTATATGAATAATGTTGAAGGTCATAGCTTGCTAAGGAACCATGAATTCAGAGTTACAGACAACATTCACAAACAATGTTCTCATTTGTATTTAAAAAATAGTCTTTTTCTCTTTCCTATTATTACTATGTAGCGTTAGAGCATATGGGAAAATGAGACTCATTATAACTCAAATATTAGAGTGTTCTAAAAATAATGAGGTTCCCTATAGGGATTTTATCAATGAATGATCATCAGATATCAAAGTAAATTATCAATTCAGATGCATACCATGGTCTTTTGTGTCCCTAAATTATGGTGTCTTTCTCCTGGTCTCAAAAATAGATGATTCTGTTAAATTACATAGTACCATTCTTGGGGTGATATACTACATAGGAATATATTTTACATCAAATTCCTGAGGGCATGACAAGGCCACTACGAGTATATTCTTGAGGACTTTTCATTTAGTCAAGGAATACAAAGTTAACAACTAGTCCTCAACTATAGATGAATGCATGAGGATTTAATACCTCTTGTCTAATGGTCAACTCTTCCTGATATGAGTATTATCTTTTACAAGTGCTTTAGGAACTAAATTATTATATTTGGATGGAACATCCATTGGATTTGGAGTTCAATGTGCTTTTACCCATCGTGGATTAGGTCGACTGGGTCAACCTACATGCCATGGATGATTAGGTAATGGAATAAAATCTAGTCATCCTTCTAGGATGATCATGTAAGGGAAAATTATGATTTTTTGGGAACATTAGTTCTCATACTGAGCTCATTGGATAGCTCTCCCACGAGTATCACTTGAATATACGGTTCAATCAGGGATGTAGATTGAGTAATAACTCCTTGAACAATCAAATATTCCCCTATATCTATGAATTTGATTTTCCACTTCCCCATCTCTCCTATCTAATATAGTTAATTTGGGTTCATAGTCACATTCATAATTTTATGAGGGGTCCATTAATGGAATCCAATTTATAGAAACAAAGATCAACCCCTTGACGAATTAGGATTTCATCAAGATGATCAACACTTGTTGTAAAATTGGGTGAGGTGATTCATGTGCCTCTGGTAATGAAACCATGTAATCATTTAAAGTAAAATACAAATTTGTCTTGGGGGAGTTTCATGTTCTTATAAATTTTTCATATTATTCTATCCACATATTTTCCTGGATGACTAGCCTCAATGGACTGTGATACTAATAAAGTCGATTATCTTATAGAATAAGTGTCCTAGTGATTATATAGTTATTATAATTGTCCTAGGATGATATCATGAGTTATGTTGATAATATTTATGAAAATCCAATCACTGAAATTCTGAAAAACATTTCTATTAACTTCATTATGTTCATTACCATCCTCCATATCGATGGTAAAAACACATGATACATGCACCAGTGGCATTCCCATATTCGCTTTCCAATATTCCACCATTATCAACAGGATATATTCAAAAACAAAACATCCTATGATGTCATTACCCAATGATCTAGGTAATTGGTAATAGTTTAAGTTATCTTCTTCACCAACCTGGTTAGGCTTCCTCGGATTTGGAAAGTTGATGAAATTATTTTCCAAGGCTGAGATTAAATAGCCTTGAAAATTGTCATTTAAGAAATAATAAAAATTATTATTTATCTATAAATATTTTTATTTTTCTACTCCCATAAATCATCCTGATGAGTTATTTGTTGTCCCATATTCTCAAAAAAAGAAGCATACTATATGGTGTGCATTTTTTGAGCTGGAGTGGGTGAAAGTTCCTAAATTTCTATATCAATGGTGGCCTATGAGTTCCCCATTTTCATTCATTGATTTAAAGAGTGGTTTATAGACATAAATACTTTAATGGATCCTTTTACTCTTTAAGAAAACATTTAATGGTCTAAAAATCCTTCTATGTATTTTATATGGGGGTGTGGTGTGCAAAATTTATCATGATGATTCTCTATACACATGGAAAACATGTCTTCTAGATGAAATAATAGGTTTAAGGTGTATGTCAAACCCTTCTACTATGTAGTGAAACCTAAGACACTCTCACAATCCTATTTTTTATGATGTAGATTTTGAGAACCATTTTTAACTGTAATATTTAGTTTAATTGGAAGATAAACTATTTACAGATATCATCCCACCTTATAATTGACAAATAGGACAAGCTAGTGTACCACATAAAGGTTGGACGATGTGACATCTTCATGATGCACATGTGTTTCACCACATCATGTTATTCTGGATTCTCTATCAATGGATCAAAAAGGGAGACAAACTATGTCAAATGATACATTGGATCCCCTATTCCATTGAAAATTGAAAAAGTTGGGTTCCCAATGATCAGTAGGGGGTGAGATAGATAAACCCATTTTGTGTAAGGATTATTTTGGGATATACATTCACACATCATTCCTCCATGTATTCTGGTAGAGAAATTAGTGACTAAATAGTACTGGTGAACCCTTAAAAAATATCTTTATTAGAATTTTCTAGAACCAAGGAAAACGCATTTTGGGCCAACTATAGTTAACCTGCAAGTATTTGACAAGTATAACCAATTGGTGAAGGCCTGAAATGATGTTCCATTCCCTATTATGGTTGTGTACCTAGTAGAGGGAACTTGTGATTATCTACTAAGGGTTATATGTATATATTTTTTGGTATCTCATGTTATGAAGATGTTAATACTCTATTTCGATTACTGTTGTTAACAAAATTTGGTGAAGCACACTAGTAGGGATTTCAAGTTGAGAATATTCATATAGAATATATATAGGAGAAAATTTCCATATCGTAGTTCTCTATTAAGTCCTCTAAATTTATTCATTTATTCCTATTTCTGAGAAAATAGTTACTCATGTGTATGAAGATCAACCACTCTAAGAGGTAGGTGAGGCACAATCTTACACATTCCCTTCTCCTTATTGGATTCACTTTTAAGGGTTAATGATGTGTTTTTTGTGGGAATTCACAAACAAAATCCTCTTGTTCTGGGTATTCAAACCTCCTTCAATCATTTTTATGTGGACTATATTCTGAATCAAAATTTCCTCTTCCAACATTATAATGGCTGCTTGTAATATAGGGTCTGTAGGGATAGAATTAATTAAGTTTACTGATGTATAATTCATTTTACTAAATTTATTGGTGTCTTTGCAGGACTTCCTTTTTCAATTCCCTCATATAGTCATTATTTTCTCCATAGATGATTCACTAGGATTCTTTCTGAGGATGGTAATATGAAAGAAAATCTCCCAATAGTTTATCCATTCATCTACCTCATGAGGATACTGAATCACATGATTTGATAAAATGTGAGGATTAATTATGAATAATTCCCCCTAACTGGGAAGAGATTTACATCCATTGAAGAGGATGTTGATGTGGTAAAAACAATCCCCCTTTAAATGAGGGTTGGGGATACTCCCATTCCACTTCCACAACTCTTAGGGCTTGGTGTGATGCCCATGATGTTTGTGTTAAAAAATCCTCCATCACACAGGTCTGAGGATGATCTTTGGTCATCATGGATTTGATATACACATATTAATTTCTGATTTTATGGAGACTTGATTCAACATAGGTTAGAAGAATTAATGAAGTTTTATCCTAAACCATTTGGTTCCTATTCCGTTCATGCCATCTATGACATTTTGGATATATGATGACTGAATTCCATTAAGGGTGAGGATCTATCAATATTATTAGATGTATGATGCAAATGTATTTCAATATCTTACCATATTCTTGCCCAATTTTAGAGAGAGTGGTCCAGTGCTGGTATTTTTTGGGCATATCAGCTATTGAAAACACAGATAATTTTTTACAACCAAACAGAAGCTATGGAATTGCACGATGTCATCTATGGAGGGATTTTATGATTGGGGAGTCTGGTGAAATGAACTCTGCATTATCACCCCACCCTCTAATATAAACAATATATGGGGTTTCTATCATCAGTTGACACAATTTTTTTAATGTGTCGTTGAATGTATGTCGAATGTCTCTTTTCACTTTCCCCAAATTTGGATATCATGTATCTAGGAGAGTTTTTAATTCAATATAGGGTTTCTTCCCATGTATTATATTAATTGTAATTTTCTGATCATCATTATGTATTACCTCTAATATTAAGTGATAAAGAGAATTCAATATATTTTGGTGTATTTCATTCACACAATCTTTTTAAAAAAACAATTGAATGTTGTATTGAGGAGTGGATAAAGGCTAGAACATGACTTTTTTGACATATTTATCCAAAATATTCTATATATTTACCATGTATTCTTCATTTTTTTCTAGAGGATCCTCAACCTAGTCTGACTAATGTAGATTCTTCCCAGTGTTTTTATGATAAATAGAAGGATTGGTGTGGATTTCTACTATCACGTGGGAGGGAAAGCGATCCAAGGTTAGTTTGAAGAATGGAAGTATCATGGGAATATCTTCTTGTTGATAAAAGATTTCACTTATTGATGACATGGAATAAGACCAAACTAGACTTATTTTCCAATGTTCTTCTCGGTATGAGGTTGTTCTATCAATTAAATGTCCATGGGGAGAACCCATTTAAAAAAGTGAAACAATACTATGGAGGGAACATTGTTCATGAATGACATCATGGGGAGGACTTCCATGTTGGATTAAAACCCAGGGAAGACCCTCTTTCTCTTTGATCTAATGGTCACACATAGGGTCCTTGTAACTCTAATACGTAGATGGGATATAGAGAGAGATTCGATGATAGACATGAATCAAGACTACATGGTTACGTGTTTTGAGAGGAACATATGAATTACTATTATTTTACCTATAATTAGGTATTGGGAGAGTTGGATCTTGATATTCTATAGAAAAAAATTTAGGGATTCCTGAACACATGAATGAATTATTTAATGATCGTAATTCAACTCATCATTTTTTAGTTATAATGACCCAATATGTTTGTTCATGGGTATTGAATAACTTTTTAGGAATAATTAATATATTACACCGAAAATTCCCAAATATAGTAGTAGTTTAGTTTTAACTTAGATTATACTCATCTAGTATGGTGGAGGATCTTTAATATTTCTCACAAAAGAAAATTCCCTTTGGTAATCCTATATAAAACCATTACTTATAACTATGGGAATAGAAACATAAGAAAAGAATGAGCTTATATTCTTAATAAGTGTATGGAAAAAAGATCTGTAAACCTAATAAGAACATAAGGGTATGGAAACATAAGCATAAAATTTGAAGGTCATACCCTATATACCAAAAGATCAGGTTCATTGATAATGTAATAAATGTTGGTAGTTCATAAGATAGAAATCATAAGGAAATAAAGATCATGAGACATGAAATCACTCTGTAGGAATAAAACACAGATCCATAGAAGACACATAATTATATATTAGTGATTTCAATAGTAGAAGAAGAATAGATTACAGGGGCATATTGGATATATGGGTTTAATCCCATACTATCATGGTAGTCATGGATCACTCCCATAGCCATCTTGGTAGTCATGAATCACTCCAATAGCAATCTAGGTTTTCATGGTTCACTCTAATAACCGTCTTGGTAGTCATGGTTTACTCCCATAACCAACCAGGTGGACATGGTCCTTTATTTCTATCTCATAAGATAAAAATCATTACCAAATTCATTAGAGGTGGATATAGGCTCCTCCCATCTCATAGTGAAATCGTCAATTTTTTGTTTCATAAGAATATAAATAATTTATATCCCTAGAAATTAAATGGGTTTTATAAAACACTTTATCATGTCATAATTCATGGAAAATAAAAAAAAATCATATGTATTATTTCATAATAAATGTAAACCATTAAAATAAATAATAATAAGGGTATCATTGTTTAATATCCCATATAAAATATAAGTGACATCAAATAACATGGTCTTATATATTAAATAATTTTGAGAGAACTCTAAATAACCATTCTAGAGTAAAATATCCATTCTACATTGAAATCATTTTTTACAAGACACGCCGTGAATTTTTTTAAAAATATAAATTTTAAAATAGTCTTGTAATCATATAAGGTGTCATGAAATAATAAATAACTCTTTATTCCATAATTTTAAGAAATAAATTCTTCTCAAACTTTTTTATGAAATGTAAAAAAATTATCTCGATATTAAATTGATAAAATATGTTTTTCAAAATGTTTAATAGAAACTCACATAATGTTCAAAATGACATTAAAAAATTATAGAATGGAAAATATATATTCTAGGAAAAAAATTTATGGAACATGTATTGTAAGAACCCAACCTTAAAACATTACATAATCATGAATTAAATGAGTAATTCACATAGAGTATTTTTTCAGGTTTTGTGTTTTAGAGAATTAGGTCATAACTATTACATCCCAAAAGATTACAAAGTAGACACTTATACTAAGTTCCCATTAAAAAACTCTTAAAAAGAAACATGTCTAGTTCCATGTTTTAGATAACATGTATTTCCTTGATCCTATCCTTGACCCTATTCATCTTTATGTCTGGTGGAAAACATTTAAAAAACTTGGGATGAGCATAAAAATCCCAGTAAAGGATACACAAAGAAAAAAAACTTTTAGTTTTTCAAAACAACAATTAAACCATAATTACTTTATCAAAGTAATACTTTTATCCTTTATGAAGTATTAAATACTCTTCAATGAATAAAATATCACTACTTATCCTTTGTTACCAAAAGATTACCATAAACCCATATAATGAACACATAAAATATAAAGGTAACATGGGACATAAACATACTTAAATGGAATAAACAAACAGTCGACTTCTACGCATATTACTACATGGAATAGGCTTACGGCCGACTTCCATACCCAATGCATTGGAGGTTATAACGTAACTAATCATCCTGGTATTCACTGCACCACCCGTCATATGGTTTATCACATAACGACCCTTCAAATTTTAAAGTACCATTATAAAATCATAACACATAAAACAATTATAAAGGAATGAGAACATTTCCACATTTCAATCACAATATATCACTTAAATATATTGACATTACAAATCCATTATAAAAAATTTTTCAATACCAAAATACATAAAAGATTATATGGTATTTATTTACTTTTAAAAACATTATGACTTGTTGAGGAAGCCAAAGATCAAATAATACTCGCGGTGGAAGAAAGGTCGTTGTCACCACGTACGATAAAAAGAAACATACTTTTTGTCATTTAGTAAAACATTTCATATAGAAAATAATCCATTTGAATAAATGTAAAAGTCAAAGATGTTTATACACCGTATAAAATAAATTTGTGTATAAAACAAAATATTCCCCAACGAAAGGAGATTGAGACGAAGTCTCGTTCAAAGACGGTATCCTTAGATTTTGGATAAATCAATTATGTAATTATGTGTGAAAAATAAAAACACACCCAATATAAGTGAATATTAAGTGTAAAAAAATCATAGTTCATTCACACATATTCATATCATGACATGATCAAGAATTAGAGTTTTAACCCTATGAATTGAAATTGGGTTAAGAAGTTCCCTTACAATAATTCGACCACCTAACGACGTCACATTAAAATTACGAAAAAGAGTTGATGAGAGAGAAAATGGTATCTCACCACATGTACAAAATTTTTTACATCAATAAGGATATATAAGAACATATCCCAACATTATAAGATGCAAATTAAAAGATATAACAAAAAGGAGTATTTTAAAAAGAGTAGGGTGAAAGGTTCCTTTACTGATTTGGTAACTTACAAAACATAAGCCACATGAAAGAAGGATCATAAAATGAAGATTTCAATACCCATAAATTGAATTATAGTACATAATTAATATAATAATGGTCAGTATAAACACTACACAAAAGTAAATAGTGGAAAATGTAGCATGAATCTCACGGGAATAAAAGTGAGATGAAAAATCCCTTACGATAACTCGGCAGCCTAACAACGCCACGTAAAACATCCAAAAATGGATTGAAGAGATCAAATAGGGTATCTCATCATATGAGAATAAAATTTAAAGTAAGATGAATATAAAATTACATCCCCCAACATTATAAATATGAGCTTAAAATAAATGACATAAAAGAGAGCACTTAAAAAGAAAGAGAGAGGTAGGATCCCTTACCTCAAGTTCGACTTGTCTTGTTCGTTTTTTTATATTCATGAATAATAAAATTTGGTCAATTTCTAATTTCTTATTTACCTCCTTTAAAGATTATTATTCATTTCAAATAACATAATATAATGTTATAATAATTGGTTAATAATGTGAGTTCATATCAGACGTTTTTGTCGATGTTCGATACATGAGTCAGAATTGAATTTGTTGGAAAAGAATTTTCCATGTAGTTATAGGCACATCATCTCCAGAATAGAATTAATGATTTAAATATCATATATATCCTGTATATATTCATTTTATACTATTCCATAACATTTGGAGATAAAAAATGAAAATCACCGTTCATGTAGACGATAGGCCGTACGTACGCATGAACGCTGCTTTCATTTTTTTGTCATATTAATGGAATTAAAACTAAATGAGATATATATATATATATTATATTTCAAGAATGATATCCATCATTTATATGTAATATATTACATATATATCTATTATATATATGTACTTTTAAGAGTACATAACATTTGGAGATAAGAAATGAAATGTAACATTCATGGAGACGGTAAGCCGTACGTATGCATGAATGCTACTTTCATTTCAGTTTCATACTTTAATGAAATGAAAAAAATAATGATACATAGTTATATAATAATTAAATTATAAATAAACATATAACATCATTAAATAAATCCTTTATACATCCCACATATGGTATTAACGATTCAAATCACTTTGAGGGGGCGGTAGTCTGTACTTCCTAAAATGAAATTATCGCGTTTAACCATTATGGAAACCATAAAGGTATGGCATAAATGAAAAATACATAAAAATAATGAATACATAAACATAATTTATATATCATTTATAAATATAGTGACATATTAATGGCCACCATGAGATGTGTTAAAAGAATATTGATCAATCATCGTTTCGTAAGGCAGTAAATCACTACCCACAAAACAGTATGTTCTTTAATCATTAGATGGAGGTGTGTATGAGTGTAGCTATAATTATACTCATAAATTAATCATATTATATATAATATACTGGTTTTTTTACAAAATAAATGAATAAAAAGAGTTTAGGGAGTTGGAGAAGAAAAATAAAACAAAATAACATAAGAGAAGACATTACCTTCAATTCAGATTACTCTTTTTTGATTCGAGATCAATGGCTTCCTTGGAAAGACTTCTACCCAAGATGAGGCTTCTAGGAGTAATAGAGGGATGTGGAGAGGAAAAATGAACAGAGTTTGGATGAGACAAGGGCTTGAGAGGAGTGGGAAAGGAGGTAGAGGTGGGGGTCTTTTATAAGAGGGAGGAGGGGCACTCTTGGAAAGTCATGAAAAGATACTTTATTATTAAATGATTTTCGGATATCAAAGGTACCA
This sequence comes from Viscum album, assembly GCA_963277665.1. Taxonomy (NCBI): domain Eukaryota; kingdom Viridiplantae; phylum Streptophyta; class Magnoliopsida; order Santalales; family Viscaceae; genus Viscum; species Viscum album. Next base: position 1,801,562,652 of record OY728138.1, read on the forward strand.
AAATTATTTATTTTAATGATAAGGTGATAAGGGTTCGAAATACACCCATAAAATAGGTTTTGAAAAGTTTATGTCTTAGATTTTACATTATCATTTCATTTTATTTAAATCGTTCATTAATGGGGTAATCGCTGCATTATCATGGTGTCATTAATAAATTAATTTATTTAATGTCTAATTTTTTTTAAAAAAAATACTATGATGTAGTTAATATTATTATATTTCCAATGAATATTTATAGTAAAAAATATGACTTGTATAACCCCATGAAAAAATTGTTTTAGTAAAATAATACATGTTTGTGACATTTTTATTTTAACTTTAAATAAAAAGTTATTAATGTCATTTTCATACCCAAGCTACTCCATGGGGTCCCCAAGTTGACCCATGGATTGTCTTGGTCGGCCATGACTCATACAATATGGGTAGGACATGTATCAAGGTCATTTCATATTTCTATAACATTATCTTTAACTTAAAGTACACTAATTACCCTTAATCGCGATTAATAAAACATAAAAGTTACTATTCACCAAAAATTATTTTCATCTCATTGAACCAAATTTTACTTCCTAATTACAACCATGTATGTCGGATTTTTGAAATTCATATCACATAGGTGGTAAAATTTCATTTAAATGAAAAATCAGTTTTTTAACTACCACTTTGTTGTTTCACTATTCCTCAAAAATTGATGTTTTTCAGAAAAATACCAAAAATTCACCCTCAGCAATATATGATATTCCAAATTTAAAAATGATGTATATCGTACAAAATTCAAAACAAATAATTTTCATTATTCAATTTAATAATTAATTCTCATTGTCAAAACAAATAGCGTGTTTTTAAGAAACAAAATATATCAAAAATTGACACTAGTTTAAGTCAAATTTCAAAGTGAAATTAATTCCAATGACCACAATTATAATAAATGGTAAAAATATATTCTAACTACAATTTAAACCCAATTTAAAAGATAATCAATCCATATAAATATATTAGATTAAAATGATTTTTTGAATTAAAATACAACATTTTCATTAAATGATCTTTATCGGAAAAATAAAAAAAATTTACACAAAGTAAATTTTTATGTCAAGATTATAAAGAAGGATTTTATTTGGTCCAATATAACATATAAAATTGTCAAAAACTGAAGAACCCTTTTTAAATCCTTTTTAAAGCCACTTTTTTTTAGTGGAGAACCCTTTTTAAATCCTTTTTAAAACCACTTTTTGACAATTTTATATGTTATAAGTATAAATAATTCCCATATAGTCCTCATCTAAAATATTCTATATTAACCATGTTTTATCTTGTTCTTTCTATTTACTAAGAGTAGAAACTAATGTGTGGGAAACATTTATCAAAGATGAAAATTAAATAACCTAGGTAAATTACATTTAATAATTCAATCTATGGACCCATAGTTTTTATCCTAGGTTATTCATGATTGTTTCAAAAATTCAAAGACAATAGAATACAATTAGACTTATCCCTAGGGAAATTCGTAGAAATATCCTTAGAAATATCACTAGGGATCATAGTATGTTTTCTCATTCTAGTATCCAATGATTGACTATAAATTATCTCTAATACCATCTATAATGACATAATATTTTCATATATATATATATATATTAAATTACTTTCTATTAATACTTAATGCATTACACAATAAAAATATCAAAAACCATATTATTTTATTTCATTTGGAAACATGGAATACAAACATCTAGTCTTGTGTATGATCTTCAATGTTTACCACCAAGATCAATCCCATTGATATACTCTTAAAACTTTTCGTTATAACATATGGAAAGGTAACATAATAAAAGGATGAGTTCAGATAATTCATAAGGGTGAACAAGGAAGAATTATAAGCATTATAAGAACAAAAGGTTATGAAAAAATAACAATAAAATTTGAATACCATACCATGAGTATAAGAATATCACACACATGAGTCGTGGAACAAGGGTTTGTAGTTCATAAGACATAAATTGTACGGAAATTAAGAAAATGATCCATGAATGAAAAATAAAAGAATAAACATGGAACTGCGGTAAACACATATGCATATAATAATGATTTCCATTTAAGTCAAGGCATCACTGCAATTGCCATCTTAGTAGTATGGGTTAACTACAATACCATATATTTAGTCATGGTTTTATCTTATAAAATATTTTTATTCACGTATCACTGGAATAACCATCTTGGTAGTCATTGTTCACTCCCATAACATTCTTGGTATTCATGTTTTACTCTCATATCCATCATGGTTGACAATGTAATTTATCTATATCTCATGAGATATTATTATTTACCCATTGAATTAGAGTAAAATATAGGTCCCACACCTCTCATCATTTAATCATTCATATGTGTTCCAAAAGAAAAAAATCATCCATACCCGCTAAGAATAAATAGGTTTCATAAAACACTTTATTAAAAAATAACTCATTGATAATTAACAATATTCATATATGATTGTAAATTATAGACACAAAAATTTCAAATAAATAAAAATAATGTCATAAATGGATCATATCCTCAATAAAACATAATCAATATCGAAAAAAAATTTCATTGAGGGAAAATAATTTTTAGAGAACCCTTTAAAACAATTCTTGAAGAAAATATTCTTTATTCTTTGATTTTTTTTGTTTAAATGAAATGTTGTGAAAATTTAAAAAGAAAACATTTCCATTGAATTTAAACTTATAATATTTTAAGGAAATAATCTAGAAATTAAGGAATCCTTAATCCGTAAAAATTAGTTCATTCTGTAGAAGTTACAAAAAACATTCTTCTTGTACATTTACCGAAAAAATAAAAAATCACCTTGTTATGAAAAATAAAAAATATTTATTTCAAATCGTTTTATAAATAATCATATATTGGTAAAAATGAAATAAAAAATTTATTGATTAATATTAAAAATATTCATGAATAAAATTATAATAAACAGGGACATGAGTAATAAATATACCCCTAGTAAATACAAATGTATAAATAATCCCAGAAACTATTGAGATAGTGTAATTAACACTTTTTCATTTAAAAAATATTTTCAGAACACAAAAAATTATTGAATGACTTTTTCTTCGAAAATATCATTAAAAAAATAGGGGAATATTTTAAAAAACATTAAAACATTAAAAAGGTATTATAATCCTTTGTCTTGAAAATTATTATAACATTTATTAAGGAAAACAATCTTCATACATTTCAATGTTCCCTATACAACTTTGAAACATTTTTATCATTATCCCCATGAAATAAAAAAAATCAAAATAATATAAAAATATCATTAAAAATTGATATTCCTGTTATAACATGTAAAATTTTAGTATATAAACCTTTTAAAAGTTCATAGGTGAATAACAAAAAATGTGTCTCAAAGTAAAAAAATTGAGACAATACTACCTTACTCATCTGGTAACTATTGATCCATAAAACCCCATGAAATAGAGATTATAAAATGATATGTAAATCACCAAAAATTATGATATGAAATTCATAGAATAAATTAATGGGGATTATGTACAAAACAAAAAATAAATGATTGGTGAATAAGGCATGTATGTCACAGAAGAAAAATGTTAGACGGAATTCCTAGACAATGTTTCTATCAATTATAGAACAATTTATCAATTTTTTGATTATGTATAGAAATAGTATATCCACACAAATAGAGGTGATAAATAAATACTTATTCCACACATAATCTTCTCATAATATAACTAATGAACTATGAGTAAAACCTAGTAAGTGGAAATTTTGTTCAGAAACCCCTTACATCATGCTTCCCGTTAGTGAAGAGTTATTTATCCTCCTGTATAATGGTTGAAAAAATGAAATTAAATTATTAAATTATCATATTACTATTTATAATACCTTATATTATCCTTTTATAAAATATTAAAACTGACTCACTAATATTATTTAATTATTTTCATTGTTTCAATTCTGTTCGTTTCATGGTTTCATGATTAGTTCATTTTTTGTAAAATTATTGATGTTATTGTACAATGAGATCCAGAATCTATAAGTGGAATTTCATAGAATTAATTAACATATATAATTATAAATGGCCCTATATATCAATTTTTTCATAAATTAGGGTGATTCATTTTATAAAATTTTAATGATAAACATTTAGTTTATTTTGGCATGTTTTTATGAACACTATGAACTCGTTTCATTTTATTTACTATTATGAGTATATACTAGAATCATATTTTTAAGAAGTCTATTATATACATACAATATTCCTATTTAACCATAAAAAACGTTTTAGGACTGTCCAAGAGGGCAGCAGTGAAAAATGAACAAACACGTTATTCACTGAGGCAATTAATCGAATTTACTTGGACACTAATTTTGTATCATTAAATGAGATATGATGAAAAATTAAATGGATATAATATATTCCAATATAAACATAAAAATCTATTATATAAATTATTCTGGATTTATCAGGAATTAATGGATAAAGGAGTCGAGGAGACCGTAGAAAAATAAAATAAATTAAGAGAGGTACTTCGAGAATCTTACATCATTAATATCACTTCCTTGATAGACCCTTGAGGACCTCTTCTTTGGTTTCATGGTTTAACAAGAATATTGTGGATGTGGGAGACTTATTATTAAGGGTTTGGTCATATATTTTAGAAGATAAAATTATTTTTGGTTCTAAATGGAGTGGTGGTGGGTTGTTTTTATAGTTGGAGAGAGGTGTGTTTAGGTGGCTAAATAATGAAAATTTTATATTTAAAGACAACAATTTTGAGGTGGAATTAAATTCAATATCATTGGATACAAATTAAAAAAATAAAATATGTAGGATTAAGACATTCCTCACACAACCTTTTAATATTAGAGTTTTTCGGTATTTTAATCCGTTACCCTTTCTAACTTTAACATGTTTCATTTTTACGAGCGAAGTGGTAAATATATTTTCAAGAGGATAAATTTTGTATAAATAAAAATAAAATTGACCATAAAACCTAATTTATACCTTTTTAATATATAAATATAATCCATTAATGTATTTTTATTCAAACAATTATAGAAATTACATTTAAAATTTATCCCACAGAAAACAAAAAAATGGGATTTTAAAGTGAAATATTGAAAATATTAAATTATTTTTATGCCTAATTTCAATGTTAAAGTAATTATAATGACCTAAATTTAATTTATTATTATATTAATGAATTAATTATACTTTATAACTAAATTAAAATATAATTGAACTATATATATAATGTAGATAATAATTCTGTTTTGATCTAAAATGCAGTATTTTTCGCAATTCATCCAAAAATGGGGTCTAAAAAAAACAAAAAATCATCAAATGTAAATTTTTATATATATTTTTCAATTAATAAAAATATTTATTTGTATAAATATTATAAATGTTTCAAAAGTTTTATTTAAAATGTTTTCTCCATTTAAAGATAGTAAAAATAACATTGTGGAAATTAAACATTTTATGCATAAAATTGGGGGTTGTCATATCATAAGACTATAAAATACATTGAATTAATATAGAAAATTATTTTTTTAAATATATAAAATATATATTTCATTAATATATTTAAATAATTTTAATTAATTCAATATATTAAATCATAATTTCTTTGGGAGCATAAAACTATTTTCATTATAATCAAACGGAGTATATTTGTTTATTTATAATTAATTGTTAACCAATGAAATCATCTATTGAAAATATATTTTCATAATTATTTCAATAATATTATTAATTAAAAATTAATTTCATTGTTATATCTTATTATATTACCTATGAATATTTTCATAATATATATTTTTTGGTAAAACAAAGTCCTGCCTGTAATACAAGCTTTCAAAATAACTAGACATTGGGTATAAGAAAATATAATCATAGTGTTTTGTATACCAGAGTCTAATCTATGTGTTTCATGTAGTGAAACCATGACTTTTTTCTCCATATAACACAATACAAACATAATGTTTTTGAATAAATAAATCTTTATTTAGAATTGATTGAAATGAAAAATATTGAAAAGATTAAACTAATTTAAAAAAAATCACAAATTTTCAGGGTTTTACACTTGACTTATATTGTGTGTATTAATTTTATGTACAACATAATGTTAGTGATATGGGTTATATGATGGGGAAAATGGTTTCCGGGTATGAAATATTGTTTTATTAGCTCATGTGTCACTACTGTGATTTTCGAACTGGCTTCTAAAATTTCGGCAGAAATTTCTTCTTGCCCAAGAGTTTCCTTTAAAATGGGATGACAACATCCTTTTTTAATGAGTGTATATTCCTAATCCAATTTTGCATATATTCCATGGTATTCATCCCCATGGCCCTCTTGAATTACATAATAGGTGAGTGTCTTCTCTGAGGTGGCATTCTGATGAGCCTCCCTATTTTTGGGGATTATGTTTTGTGTCATCCCTCTACCATAATTAATTCTATTATGATATTCTAGAAATTGTTTTGGAATTGTGAAGGGATTTTTAAACATTTTTGGCATTTGTAGTATATTCCTAGTGACTTCATTAGTTGGAATGGGTATATATTCACATTCCATGTATAGTGTAGGGGTATGTGAAGACTCGTTTATTCCATTTCATGCTAGTGAACACTGGAAATTATTTTTTGTAGGGGAAGATACATAGGTCTACCCATATTTTCTCTAGGAATTTCATACTGACTTTGTGAGATGCTTCCAATCAATACTGTTAGTATAATTTATTTTTGTGGTAAGTTGTATCTTAATTCTTGATGTGTGTCTCTAGATTAAAATATTGGGTACCCTTCGATGCTTCCAAGAGATATTAATTGACAGCTAAATTTGTATGGGAACGTATATGTACCATCTCACTATTCACATCATATTTTGTTGGAGGATTTCTATAGATGTGTCCAGATGAGTCATCTGGATAGGGCGATTATGGTGGGAAGGTGTTTTTACCTACTTGAATTTTTCCACCAAATTTAGTTTGAGGGATTCTCTGAGAGGGAAAGAGGTGTTCCCTTATTACCTATGATACCTTCAGTAATGCTTCTAACATTCCTTGTTTGGGATTACCTCATCCATACTACCAAGCATATCACCCTCAACATAATGAGGGATTGTTATTTTGTGGCATTGGTGGAGGTGACTGGTGGTAGGAACCACTTTGATGGTCCCCTTTGTCTTCTGTATGAGGCCATATGTGTCCTCTTATCTACCTCCCAAAAAAATGGGAGGGATTTATTATTGTTTTCTAGGGATAAGTTGCAAAAATAGTTAAAGAATGAAATTAGTTTCAACATCATATGGAACACCAGTTCTCATATATTTGATTACTGGAGGGAAATTATGAACTAGAGATCCTATCATCTTGCATCCATGGTTGGGATAGTAGCATTATGATATTACTCTCATAATAGTTCATTTGAGAGCTGTTATTGAAGATTCTAGGTTGGAAACATTACCCTCTTCTTGGATGATGACCCAACATGAATAGCCAAACAAATTCATATGTTATAGTTGGTGTCACATCTTTTGGATTAATGTTATATCTTGTCGATAGTTCAAGTAATATATATTAAAAACACAAGTAAGAAAAAACTATCTAATCACAATCTCTTTAAACAAAAACTTTACCAATTGATTTTCACTATTTGGCCCCTTTCATTATTAATGTTATGGGGCCTCATTGGTCGGTGACACCATAAAAATGTTTATGGATTTATGTCGAGTTAACCATTTTTATTTACAATGAAAATTAGGAGCATGAAGGATGATTTTAGGGGTTTGGATATTTTAGAATAATCCACATTGTCTTCACCATGTTTTCTTCATCCCTAAAATTCCATATGGGTGTGAAATTGTTTTTTTTTGTGTTTTTGGAACATCGTTTTCATCAAAAACATATCCAAATCCCTCTCGGGACATTCCCAATTGTGCTTATTCTTAGAACTAGAAGAAATACAATAGTTCTATGTCAATGAGGACTTAGGGACCTACCTTAAAAAGGAAAATCACTATTGGGGAACTCAAAAAAGTATTCTTAATAACTCAAATTGGTTGAGGGGATGGGAAGTCGGGCTCATCACAATATTTTATAGGGAATTATTTCCAACATTCTGACTCTCATATATATTTAAAATATGTTAATTATTCATTCATTAATTCTCAAGTATGATGTGTGTCTCCATTTTAGTAAAAATCAATCATTAAAATGTATGGAATTTAGAATCATATGCATGTATTCATGGATCTTTATTGATGATGATATCTCTATGTATTCACGGTTTTCATTAAATGGTACCATCATAAGTCCGTATTAGAGATTCTTTTATCTAGTATTCAGATTTTCATCTTGAGCCACATAGTGGGGTTATATATAGGTTCTATTCATATAAGGATATAAGATTTTTTGGGTGTTAAGATCTGAGTCAAGGTATAGGAATCTAATGTATTTTTGTATATGAAATCTGAACCTACATAGTTCTATTCAAATTAATAGGGATCATCATACCTTTTAATTGCATGTGGTGAGAACTAAAAAATTAATATAATTATCATGTATCAAGGACATCCATGGGAATAGTTCTAGGGAAATGATGGTTTGGGTATAACACCAATGCAGTCTAGGGAACCATGAAGGTATATGGGCTCCTATGATGGATAATTCCTAACTGGGATTGTGGGATAGAGAGAATTAGTTTTTATTTTGGGTGTCAGGTTTATACCTCATGGAGTCATGATACATATCCCATTTGGTAAGGTTAAAAATTATCTATAGTTTAGTTGTGGGTAACCACAACAATGGAGGCCCTTTGAGGGTTTAATCATAGGGGAATTCATAGATTTGAGATGATAATGTTTGGGAATACTCATATAGAGGATGTCATAAGGTGATTTGATTTTTTTAGTTAGGGTTTATTCCTAATGAGTATGACATTAGTAGGTTTGGAAGGATTGGTTGGGTATTACATCTAAATGGGAATCTCATAGCTGGTTCGGTCTTATACATTAAATAGTGCACAATATTCTGTGTTTCAAAACATACTCCAAATAGGAGGATTCCCTAGTGGTTTGGTGCTATGTAGATATCATTATTACCACCAACAGCCTCGACCAATTATGTATTTATTGGTGTGAGAAATAAGAGTAAGTAGTAGATCTATGATACTACAAAATATTATTTTCCCACAAGTGAAATAATGAAGGGGACCAAAGGGAAAGGGAGAGGTGTTTGAATTTTTGTTTCTCTTATTTAATATTATTAATTAGGGTAGTCACATATGATGCTATATAAAGCTAAAATCCATGTAATTAATGAAGAGAATGCATACCTCCACTTTCTTTAAATAATTAGGGATTACTATTTTAGTGATGTACTTAGTTGCATACAAGGATTTGAGTTCCAACGCATATAGAAGGCCTATATAGTAAGGAGATAGAATGATCTGGAAAATGATTATCTTCCAAAACATGAATATATCAATGCAGATTCCATTATTAAAGATAACCTTTAAGACCACATGTGTCATTCTTGAATGTGAGAAACAAGAGGAAGAAAAAGATATGGAAAACTACATAGTACTTCACCAACTAGTGGGAGAGGGTGGGGTGGTAGGAGAAGAAGAAGATGTGATGTTCCCTTTTATGCCATAATTATTTCTGATATAGTTGTGTTTAAATACACATCTAGATATATCCCATTGCTTAGGAGAAGGAGAAATGACTAAAGCGGTAGAGGTCATCCAGGATATTCTATGTGCTTAATCAAATAAGGATTACCTAGTCCTAATTCCTATGGAATAAATGATTATATTTCACTACACCTCAAAGTGAATGAAAATTATGAATATCTCCCCCCTCAGTAGAGTTATAGGTCCCTAGTATTATATATCATTAGATAAGGGCATGTCTGTAACCCTTTTCCCCCAAAAATAAGTTATTCCTTACACCACCTCCTAGGATGGGTTCCTCATAAAAGAATTAATGAATTCCCACATTCCCCATGACAACCCTACACATCTAGTTGGACAAGTATGAGAATCCTTTGATCAATGGAATGCATCTCCAAATAAAAGAAACATTGGTACACCTATTTACATAATTATTCAAGTCCAGAGGTTTTGGCGGATCATCAATTTTTTTCCACGTAAAATTAGGAAAAAAATGGAGAAGGATCTATTCTATTAGGGGCATGGTAGTGTTTAAAAAAATGGGGTCATGCAGGTCCTTGATTGGTGAGAATTTTTACATCATTAAGGGACATAGAAGAGAGAGTAGTGCATCATATTGTGGGTTGGCATACCCGATATTGGTATTCCACGGTCAATTGAAAACCATGGAAACAAAATAGGTTAGATACTTTATCCTAGGAACTGTTGGCTTCCTCAGGTGTACTGAGATGGGTCTCTTCTAGGTCCTTGATTATGGAAGGGACCTTCATGTAGGTGGGTTTTAACTTGTGGATAGGGGTTATCACATATGTTGAACATGCTTCAGAACCTAGAGAAACATGAATATGAATAATACCATTTATTCAGTATTTTTTTGTGTTTTGGATAATAAAATAAGAAATGTCAAATGATATATGTAAAGGGGTTGCACAACCAGAGCATCAGGGATTCATCGGACACTCCTGTTGTACAAATGAGGAGTCATAATGTCTTATTTGTATAAAAACTAGGGTTCTTTGTTGAAGGAGGTTTTCAATGGAGGTACCAATAACTAGATATGGGTGCATGTTCGCATGCATGGGGTGGCGGTACTTCAGTTCCATGTTGGTTTGGTACATGTAGGGGTGGTCATGCCTTTTTAGCTATGTAGGTTGGGCTTGTACTAGTGACTTGGATCAGATAGATGGTGCATGCAGGACCACATAGGTGAACCACATGGGAAAAAATTCTTATATATACCATAGTGGTTGTTCTACCTCACCCCTACTCGGGATCACTCATGAGCTGTAGTCCTAACCATTCGATCCTATCCCTTTGATACTATCACCGAGAGCATAAAAAATACTTAGTTGAACAATGAAAATTTATTTCTAGGTCATGAATGTTTTTAGTCGTGACACATACCACCCGACATATCATTAAAAATCCATGGACTACTCTCAAAGGGAGGTTCTCACTACCATTCTATTATATTGTGAAACGATTCTATGAAATTTTTATCCACTGATGTAGGACAGTTCATGCAATACATAGAAATCCAATTTCCTCCTTATTCCCACATAATGATGCATTTCTAGTAAGACTATACATTTGGTATCTATGTGAGGATAACATCCCAAATTTTGGGTTAAATTGAATGGAACCCATTTCATGGTGTCAAAAAAAATCATCATGGGTTATGTGTTTAATGTGGATGATATTAATCATTTTCATCGCAATTTTTTAGTTTTTATGTTAAGCCAATTAATCAAGATTCATAAAATTTTTAGATATATTTGTGGTAAAATATCCTGTAGGTTTAGAATAACATTTAGGAAAAATTATTTTTATGGAATAATTCATATACTTATATTGGATATAAATATAAAGTTAAGGATAACATTTAGGGTATTCAAGGTGTTTTATTTTTATAAAATTATGAAATATTATATTTTTAGAATCTTATATGAGCTATAGTTTTTTAAATGGACTAATCATAGACCGGGTTACCAATCATTACATCTGCCATGACTGAGACACTTGAACCCACAACCTAAGGGCGAAAAGGGTGCATCATCTACCACTGCCCCATGTGATGTTTTGGTTATTATGGTACAATTTTTTATTTTTTTAAATTGTATGATGGTTAATGGATAATTTATTTTTGGGAAAAATTGATTTATCATAATTATAATCATAGGATTAGATATTGATTTGGTGATTTATGTTATTTCGAAAGACTATAACTACTTTAGGAACCAATATGACTTAGGTAAATAGATTCTTATTTGAGGAATAAATTTTAAATTCTCTTTTGCAGGAATATATGATTTTATAGTGGATTTATGATGAATTATCTTATTTATGGAAAAGATTAGTGTATCTTGAGGATTATATATTTATGGAATGAATGTATTTGGAGATATATATTAAATTTATTTGGGAAGAATATGTAATCAAATCATTCTGATTTTTTTGGTTCAATAAGAGGATTTATGTTTTTAAAACATTTAAGCATACTTATTTATTGAATAATTTATTGTGAATTTTGTATATTACTGTTGAATTATGGGAGATTACTCTAGTTTTCCACAAATAAAGGTTAATTCATTTTAGGAATTACCTTACGTTGTGCTGACCATATTGGTTCTGATTAAGGTCAAAAGACACATTGAATAGATTTTTAGTATTTCAATGATTTTATGATACATAGATGTTGATTCCAATACCTCATGCATAAAAAATCATTACCACCCTTTGAAGAAAAGGATGAATTTTTTGTTGAAATTTATTAATGGTTGAAAATATACTTATCAATTAAGTGTCTTTTATTTTCTAGTTACACTCAAAAATTATATACTTCCTTAAATAAAGGTAAAGTATTTATGTAAAAACCTTATCTATTTACATTCAATCATATTTCGACTAATCACAGATTTACAATTCTATAATTCCTAACAATTTAATTATTATTTATTATATCACACTACATTTGAAAATAATATTTAAATTCCTCTTCCATACATATGTTGTCACTTATCAATAATTTTCTCATACATGTAATCCTGTTACATGTTATTTCATATAACCTTCATACATCCCATTATCTCTATTTAAGAATAAGTTTTATTAACCCTCTTTATGATGTGGGTTTTCCACAAAATAATTTTCAAATTTGAACATAATATTTTTGAATTATTATTTTAAATTGTAAGGTTGAAATTTATTAATGCTTGGAGAATATAAAACCATTATATTTTATAGTATTTCTCTTTCTAAGTAAAATTAATTTCTTTAATATCATATGTTTCATGCAACACAGAGCTTAAATGAATCATGATATTCTATGAAATATTATTTTTTATCATGATCAATATAAACTAGCCATTAAATTGGAAGGTGTGAATAGTATTTATAGAATAATAAAATATATAATGTTATTATTTATTTTTATTTATAAAATAAATAGGAAATTTTTAGATAAGTTATTTTTTCTTCAAATATATGTTTTCTTAAAAAAATATTATTGATTTCTATGGGGAAATAAATATAATTAATTTCTGACAAATTTAAAATATTAAATTTAAAATTTTAATATTATTTTTTATTAAAAATATTTAAATTATCATTTTGTGAGTATTTGATATTTTTGGGAAAAGATTTATTTTCTGGTAAATAATGAAAAATTAAAAATAATATATATTTGTTATTTTATTTATATTGAAAATTACCTTTATGACATGAATTTGATCTCAAATTACCAATACACCTATTTAGTTAGATAAAATGTTATTAATAAAATTTAAATCATCCTTATACCTTGTAATTTTATAAGTACTTTTCTGGGATTTAGATTTCATTTTACCGGAAAATCATTATTTTTTTTCGTGATTAATTTGAAATTATATTCTAATTTTTTTGTATTTAATTTTAAAATATGGATAACATATTTGGATCCAAAATATTTAAATATATTAAATATTTTTCTTTTGTTTTTTTAAAATATGAATAATAACCATGTAAAGTGTTGTTACCACGATAAAGGGTAAATTTGGCAATTTATGTCAAAAAATTGACAAGGTCTATAAAATGACACGAGGAAATTCCCAAATTAAATTATATCAAGAATATTAATCTATAAGTATTTATGGTATATATTTATGACATTTTTTTCATTAGTAAGTTATTATGATCCATGTATTATTTTATATAACGAAATGTCAAAGATGTCACATTCCTGATTTTATTATCTATATCATTTTTTTGGTTTTCCAGAAAGAATCATCAACAAAAAATAATCTCTTGAAATTAAAAATATTTATCATATTAATATTAATATAGTTTTTATTTTTAAATATTTAATTGTTACCTTTAATTATTTAACAATAGTGATGCCATAATTTTTTTACTAATAGAAGTATCAAATAAATGATATCAAAAATATTAAAATAAATATAATTTAATATAATTAATGTCATTTAAGAATTTCTGAGATGACTATTATATGGTATGTGTATATAAAAAGAGTTGGTTTCAAGTTATATTAGAGTATATTTATTTCTGAATGTAATATTAATTAATAGTGTCAAAATTGACATTACTGACATTTCAATATAAATAATAATTTATTAAATGACATAAAATTCATAAAAATAAAAAATTCATAAAAAAATTGAATAAGGTTAAAAATTCCATTATTTATCCATTTATGGATATTTTGGAATATTATAGGTACTATATTAACCCACAATGAGTAAAAAATCATTATTTTCATAATAATAGTTAAGGGGATTAAATAAGTTTTAAAACCAAAATATAAGGGTGGAAATACAATCAAAACATATATAATTTTTGTTGTACGGTGGTATTTTGACAATAAAGAATATTATTAATGAAATATATAATATATGAGCTATAATGAATTTAAAATTGAATTATATTAATTAAAAACGTTTTCAAATTTAGAGGCTACCCCTCCGTACTATTATAAAAGGGTAACTCCTCCATTAATTATTTACACCAATTATATTAATATATATTAACCAAAATATAATTATATTTAATATAAACATATTTAGTTATGTTCTTTAGGTAATGATACTACCAAAATACAAATCCTATATTCCATAAGAGAAGTTATATAGGATGTGCACCGAAGAAGTGGAAATCATCTTTACCGAATCTTTCTAGTTTATTACATCTTCTCAATATTATTCATGTGATATTTCTATACTAAAGTATTAAAAAAAGTATCATATATATAATTATATATAATTATTTTTATTATACAAAAATATTTCACCTTCCATCCATCCTACAAAAAATGAAATCACCATGTGTGTTTCTGTATGTACGACTTACCATCTCCATACTGTGGTGTATTTTTTTATTCATAACCATGTTAGAAGGATGATTATAATTATTAAAATATAGGTTATATTTAGTTCTTATGAAATTATATTTATTATGTAAAATTAATATATCACCTAATTTCTTACTATGTTACACATTAACGGAATGATATCGTCGCTCAATCATATGTACAACCCACCACCTCCACGACGTGATACAATTCATTATACAAGTTTAACCATAAAGATTTATTAAAATAAATTATATAATAAAAAATATTATTTATATAACATTTATATTATTCTAAATATGATAGAACAATATCCTATTCAAAAGAATCATGAGTTACAACACAAAACATGCGTAGGAGAATGAAGCAGTTAACACCCAAAATATGTGTAATATAGAAATATTATTAACAAACTAGTGATAATATGATATAAAAGGAACATATATGATGTCATCGATATGGATATGGTTATGTATTAAATAAATAAAATCACTAAATCCATTATACAATAGGTTAAATCATGTTCAACTAAAGGAAATAAGAAGGTATGGGATTTCTAAACTCAATTTCTATTCATTATGTTAAACTTTTTCGATTTATTATACGTAGATAAGATTATGTGTGAAATGGATTTTGATAATAATATTATGTATTTCAAATTTTTTAATCTATATTTAAATATGATATGCATAATATATTCATTTTATTAATTATCATTTCAATGATATCTATTTTTTATTGTTTTTAGTCTCACATTTACATCCATGGGACATATACTATATTCACCATTTATTTCCATTGTGTGGTGTATATAATTTTCCTTAAATAAGTTATATCATTAATTATATTTTCTATTTGTATTAAATTATTCATTTAATTTTTTTTGTTCTTGGGGAATATGATTCAAAAGTTACCCAATTGTTATGGTTTTATTCCACAATTTCATCATTATTTTAGATTTTTTATATTTAAGTCTCTACGGAGGATTATTTTCAATTTCGTTCAAATATTTTTTGAAAAATTAAAAAATACATTTACCATTCATAAAATATTCTTTTGAATATTTTCCCCCTTTTTTAAATTATTATAAAATATTTTTAATGTTTCCTTCTTTTCATTTTCCAAGCAGTTATTTTGGGAATTTTATTACAAATGTTGGAAAGGAGTTTTTTTAATATATACATCCTAAATAGAATTTCCACTATCATGAAACCATATTTATTTATATATTCCATTACAATTTGACATGGTTCATTTTAAGGAAAATGAATTATTTTTTAGATCTTTATTTTTTAGATTATATAAATTATTTTTGAAGTAAAGAGTGATTTTACTCTTAAAATAATCCAGTAATATCTTTAAATCATTTTCTTTTTTAGGGACATACATTTTTTAATTCTATGTTTAATATTTAATTTAATGAAAACATTTATCATATTTTTGTGGATGAATGGTAAATATTTTTATTTGGTAAATATTGATTAATATCTATCTTTTACTAAATATGAATACTCGATGATAACGAAAATTGTTTATGAATTAAAAATATTATTAGATATATGAGTAAGGATTTATACATTCTATAATGGATGTGGACCAAAAAATACCCTTGATGCACTGGTAGTGTCACGAGGAATGTTAGTTGGCCAAACCTAATTTGTTTTTACCAAGTAGTTTTAAACTATCTCCAAAATAGTTTTGATAGAAAATATAATGTTATCCAAAATTAATTAGTTTTCCCCAAGTATCATTAAACCATCCTCTGAAATGTTATGATTTTAATGGTATCATGTTCTTGGTAAACATAATATCCAACAATTATTCATTTTCTATAATAAAATTTTTAGTTCTTATTATCTAAGATTTTTATCTACGATATTGTCTATGGATGCATTACATTCTTAGTTATTTATCAAATAGAATGTTATTTAGTTATTTAATTTTCCACATTTATTAGTCTTTATCTTATTATGATATTAAAATTATTTAAGTGAATTTTTTATGATTATTATTTCATTGTCGATTCCTCTATACATAGCCCTTATGAGGTATTTGATCTCACCATTATTTTGTTTATTTTACCACGAACCCATGATGTGTAATATTATTTTTATTAAAGAATATTATATAGGTAAATATTTTATAAAATAAAAATTATATTTTTTTAATAGTGCTGTCAATTTTAATATGGGAGTCATATATGAATATAATTTACAAAGTTTGCAAAAACTATTCATCCATTGGAAGGAAATTCCTTATATCTTATGAGAAAGTAATAAAGTATCAATCGACTCTGGTATACTAGGGTTGGGGTCCTTACAATACCATAAAATCAAACTAGGTCTTTACTCACCTTCACTAATTTCGAGAAATCACTAATTCTTTATGTAAATTGGAGAGGTAAAATACTCATTGTGGGTGAAAAATTTCATTCAAATCATTAATTTTTAAGTATTAAAAAACATTATTTGTGAAAATTATCATGAACGATCCATTATATAAATATTTAATTTATTGTATACAACACATATGTACAATTTTTATTTGTATCAACATATCAAAAAATTATAAATCAAAACAAATTATCATAATTTTTCTTTTTGACAATGTATACACAAAAATATATTACTAAAAATTAATAAAAATTAGTAAATAAAATTATTAAAATTTAATGATACAATGTATAATTATATTTAATAAAAAATAAAATATATAGTGTTAATTTATAAAATGTCTATAAATTAATTTTTTAGGTGGATCCCTAATAATAAACCACAAAAAATTATAATTTCTAATAAAGATTATGTGTTAAGTATATAACCACATATATAAGAGATTAACATTATTGATTATAAATCATAAGTTAAATAAATTATTCATAAATATTTATGTTAATACATATGGTTTAGTATATAGTAATTCTCAGTATATCTATAAATTTACCCAATTGTTACACATGTCTGTGAAAAAAAAAATATTTTGTATAGGTAACAAATTAATGCATTACAATGAATAATGTTTAAAATAATCTAATCATGTGTTCATATTATTGAAATAAAAAATAATTATTAGATTAATAATCTAGTCTATACAAGAAATTATTAATAAACAGTAGATAAATAGATAACATACAGAAATGTACGCCACACTTTCCAGACGTACAGTAATCATAATATAGTGGGTTGTGAATGGTTACTTTACATTACTAATGTGGTGGGTTAAGTGTTTTAATAGTTTTTTATTTAAATTAATGTATTATTTTATAAAATTAAAAAATATTTTTCTTTATTGATAATCAATTAAATATCATAAAAAATGATATATATCTTTTCACTTCTATATTAGTATGTGTGGATGGTCCATGGGAAGATGTCATGTCCCTTTATCCAACTCCTTATTTAATAAGTCATCTTACGTGGACTATATAGGATCTATGGGTTAGGATATGTTTATCATCACTAATATGCCTCTAGTTTCACCTCAATTACTTTTTAATTTTCCCCAAAACCCAACTTTTTTCCATTAAAATGTTTATATGGGATTCAAATTTTCATTGATTTATTGATATAATTAAAATTTACTTATGTATTTATCCTTGATAAAATATAGGGAAAAAGTGATGCGAAAACACAATATTTCAACCTCCATCAATATATGGTCTACATGTAAGTTCCCTTATAGAAATATATTGTTAGAAAAGAATTAATTTTTTTATAAATTTAAGTTATTAATTAATTTTGAATATCTTGATATTAATTTAATTAAATATTTCCTAAAATATTTTCATTCCAATTTTTTTCCCCTATGATAGATTAATTATTTGATTGAATTGTTCATATAGGATTGAATGCATTGTTTTATGATTTTTTCTGGGAGAGTGGAATTCATATTCTAGGAATATATATTTAAGGGGTTAATTTTTTTAATAAAATTATATATGAATTTAAAATAAGACATCATATTGTTGATCATACATTAGATTGAACGACATTCATAAAAATAATTGGGAGATCCATATGAGGTCTTAGTGACCATTGTGATATTATAATTATATATATATATATATAATAGACTTTAATGACCAATGCATAGTGTGATATCTATCACATGGAGAAACATTTAATATTTTGTCTTCTCACTTAAATTGAATATCTGAAATAAGTAAATCAGTTGAGTGAAAATAAATATTATGTTCATCAGTATACTAACTATAAAGCTAATATATTCTGAGAATTTGATACCATTACCTCTATATATGATCATATTATGTTAATGGGTTATTATCATGCCTTTTTTAATAAGGTAGTAAATAGGTTTCAATAGTTTACCATATTTATATTATTGGGATATGTTCACACATTAGTGAATATAAAAGTCTTTTAAAATGTTTTATTAAGAATTATTCTATAAATGGCCATGGACTATCTTTAGAAGATCATTATGTGCAACTGGTGTATTTGAATTATCCATTTGGGTTGTTTTTTAATTATTCTATTATTTAATTTAAATTTATAGTCACATGCCTCAATTGATTAATTGATTGAGAGTTTGAAGGATGTTCATATGGTGGTATAATATAAAACCTTATTATGAAACTATCAAATTCAACAATTGTTTCAATCATATAAGGATTTCCAATAGAGTCCCTTGGGTAAATATTACTGGGAATTATTCCCATACTCTACCTATAAACATTGAGGTATGTGAAATCATAATTTTGGGTTGTACATTCAATTTTAGATGTTATTCCTAGCATTGTATGTTCACATGATACCATCAATATTTGAATATCATTGCCTATAATACCCCTTAATTGGATTATATTGGGGTGTCCTAGGATTTACATTCTTATATTTAGAGAATGATAGGCTAACTTATCTCATAATGTACCTGGTTCCTATTTGAACTGTCTCATATATATTTATGTTGTATTAAATAAATCCTTTCCAATAATTATATTTGATAATTGGGTCACATTCCCATTTATTTATATCAAAACATTTAATAACGGATATTGATAGATACTTATTTAGTTTAGACGACCATAACAAAAATTAAATCATTCTATGTTGAGGGAAGACATCAAATATTTCCAATTGCATTTGCATATGTAGTAATTATAACAATTAACTCTATATATAATTTGACACTAGATATTAACCCCATTTGGAAGGTGTAAAATTTCACGTAATAGTTTAATTCTAGAGAGGAATGTGTGGTGATTATGTTGAATTATTATACCATCAAGTAAAGTAAAATTATTTAATATAGTTTTATATTATCAATGAAGACAAGAAGGTTATAAAAATGTTTTTCCCTTTTAGGAAGGAGTCAATTTTTGTGAGACATTCTTATAATCGATGAATATTAAAAATTTACACTATATTTTATCATCATAAATTAATAGGGTTGGTATCATAGTAGATATTCGTACAATCCAATAAGTATAAAAATAATTATGTAGTGTTTTTTAATCCATAGAGGTGAGAAGGATACAATGGGTTTGAATTTTGTCTGTAAAGATGAAAGTTTGTTGTATTTTTTTGGCCTAATAGTAATATGAAAGGTGTTAAACTAAAATAAAATGCAATATAAGAAGGATATATGGTTAATTTTTCATAAACATTCATGTTGTATAATAAATTGAATTTATATGTCTCTTAATATAAAAAAACAACTAACAATGTGGTTTCACAATAATATTTCCCAATCACACATCATTCGAGTTGTATGACTTATTTATATTTTTAGGGATTACATTGTAATAAAAATTAATTAAAATGGTTTTGGGTATTTATATTGTGTCAATACAAAATGTTATTTATAAATAAGTGAATGGAAATATATATGTTAGTAGGAAAATAAATGAAACTACTTTGTGGAATATATATTCATTCATTATCAAATTATATTATTATATATTCATTTGATAAAAAAATAAATATAACTCAAGGATCACCATCCCCTATATAAATTTTCAAATTACATTGACTTTTTGAGATCTCATGTGTATACCTCACCTCACATCCTTCAGAGCATTATTCTATGAACATGACATGAATACATACAAAGCACAACTCTATACTGAATCCCATCATACATTAACAATGTCCCAGACCATGTAATTCAATCGTATGTGGGATATTTAATGATAACCGAGGTATATTAGTTTTTTAAGGAACCGAATGAATCATAGAGAATATAACAAAATATAGTAAATTTTATAACCAAAAAAAAACACACCCACTACCACATCACATATGAATTAATTCCCAAAAAATCGACAAATATGGATTTGGAAAGACCATGAAAAATTCTCTTAGTATCTACCTAAAATTTTCACAATTTAGGTGAATGGATGTAGAAAACGAGATAAGAGAGAATGGATATAAGATAAATGAGATAATTGTATATAAATAGGTCATCTATATTAAAATCTATATAAATAAATTAAAATATATGAAATGATATTCAACTTCATCAACTAGACTAAGAGACTAATGTTCAAAATCCTTTATAATATTTTTTAGTTGTATTTTTTAAAAAATTAGGGAAACCATGTTGTCTACAAGATTTATTCTACTTGTATATTTCCCAACGTTGGATTTCCTCCATCTATGTTCATTCTAGATTGGTCTCTTTTTTAATAATTTCTCGAAATATCAACAAAATACATATTACCTCTATTTACCTAGTTCAAACACATGTGGAATGGAATTTTATGTGTATTATTATTTTTATAGAAAAATTTAATGGATATATTCATTCACATTTGGAAGAACAAACATTGATCTATGAATTTTGGTGAAATGTCAATTGGATACAAATGATCATTGTGGATTTTTATTTCTCACCCAAGTTATCCTAATTCATAATTATGTTGTCACATTCATTTTGAAGGAGTTTTGGAGATTAAAATTAAATTAGGGGGAGAAATGATCTACACTACTCACTGTGAATTAATTGGTAGGAATAAAATTCCACAATATGATATCTTCACAGTGTTTTAAGATGATGCATCCTTCCTCGGATTTTGGGTGAGCATTATGGAGCAAAAAAAATAATACATTGGATTTCCCAGAGGGTATTGATGCCAACAGATGTTTTTTGATATTTGTATTCAGTTGTTATGACCAAATTACTATTTATATTGGTTAAGTTAATCACTTAATATTGATGGTTTCTATGGAGATAATTCACAAGATTATGATAGGGAGGATATATCATGAACTTGACATTAAAACTATATTACAACATAGACTGTAACAACATTGGATTTGTGGATGGACATAAAAAAGCAATTATTAATGTGGGTTATATTTTTAAGAGTTCATAAAATGTATTAGAGTTATTGGATCTCCATTAATGGTGATAGAGGATCGATTATATCTCACGGTTACACCATCACATTAAAAAATGATGCATATATGGATATAATGTTTACACTAAATGGTGATTACTAATGTGTGTTAATATTGGTATATATCAGTTATCTATAGGATTATATAGTATTCCTTGTTCTTAAAAACATCTATATGAATTTTTTGAGTTATAAATTTTAAGATAATTTATAATATAATTATATTTTAGCATTAAAAATCTAATTTTTGTACATTATCAAATTTATCATAAAAATCACCAAATAAAAAACTTGTATTTTATATAATTAATATAATATTCTATTTATTTATTAATGAAATATATAAAAAATATATATCAATTTATGTAGGAACATGTTCTCCCATATTTCAGTTATTCCATGTCCTAATGGAATATTTGGTGAAATGATTATTTACATTGAATCAATTTCATCTCAATGTTGAGGATAAGGTTTATTGAATGCTAAA
Source organism: Viscum album (assembly GCA_963277665.1). Lineage (NCBI taxonomy): Eukaryota > Viridiplantae > Streptophyta > Magnoliopsida > Santalales > Viscaceae > Viscum > Viscum album. The sequence goes on from OY728138.1 coordinate 1,801,585,539, forward strand.
TTTTATGTGATTGAATTAAGTATTAAAATTAAAATGAAGTTTCATTTCCATTTTTATATAATTGAGGTTTCTTATCTAACAACCAACTTCCACAAACAATAATTCACCATTATGAAATCGATCAGATAAATCCACTTTCACTTTGTTCATTCGTGTTCAATATTCATATTAACTATAATCACTGTCAAAAATCAATCCATAATTAAAAAATATTCAAGAAATTCATGTTCATTGAACTTAAAAAATATTTTATCTTAGTGAATATATAATTAAATTATTTCACACAAAATGAAGAACCTAATGTTATTTATGAAAAATGGGTCATCGAAGAAACTTTTAGACAACAATCTCATAGATTATTTATTACACATGTTATTGATTATAATTGTTTATAGACAAACAATAATAAGTGCATAATTTTTTTTACATTCTTCTATTTGGATCCCTTATTATATAATTAGTCTATTATAAATGAAAAAATCAGATTATTTTAATAGTGAATACATAAATATATACATTTGTTTAATAAGCGATTCAATCAAAATAATAATCATTGGTATGATGAATTCATATAAAAATTTGATCTACTAAAATCTCATTTAATTAAATTACCTTAACCAATATTCCAATATCATAATCCTAGTTTTGTAAAACGGTTATCTTATCCTAGATAACTTAAAAACTAAATAAGTTCTAGTGTAGAAACTCAAAACATATTTAATTTAATGGAAAAAACTATTAGTGGAGGACTAATAAAAAAGCACTAATTGATTTAAAATAAAACCAGAAGTAGATATAAATAATACCTTATAATGAAACTAATATATGAAAAACTATTGATTAAAATAGAGTGATATGGAAATAAATACACTTTATTGGTTTCTGGTGGATAGATTTTAGCTCCTTGCTCATCAGTGACAAAAAAACCATTAGAAGAAAACAAAATAAAACAAGAAAATCTTAGTCAATGAAATGTAAAATGATAAATATTGAGAGATATGTTTCCTAAATCATTACCCTATGTGTGTGAGGTTCCTCTACTACCTATATCTAGGCAATTTATTGTACATCCCTAATCATATGGTGGATGTGGATTATGATATGTAAATCAAAACATTTTTTATTTCAATGTCAAAAAGTGTACTTCAACAGTAGGTAACCACAAGTGGAATGGGAAACATAACATCCCCAAGAATAATATAAAAAATATTAAATTTGAGGGAAAGAGTCAAAACATTATGTGGTTCCGAGTGTGTAGACTCCCCCTCTAGAAGGTATTTTAATTTATTAGAAGGAGTTTGGATCATCTATTCGTACACTAAGGTTTATTTTCTCCATCTAGCACTGCTTCTAGTGTTTCCTAAAAACAATTCACCATTAAAAAATCTATGGTTGGAGAATTATCTTCTTCTTCATCTAGTTCAAAAAATTCCATTAATAAAAAATAAATTTTAACACTGAGGAAAAATAAAGAAAATTAAAATAATTAATAATTAACAATAATATAAACAAAAATATTTCTACTCAATTTACTAGTTCGACCAAGTTCTCTTATAAATAATCAATTTCCACTAGATGAATTGTACATATGTTCAAGAGGGGAGCTACTAATGTCACTTACACCTCCATTTTATATTCATCAAAGGTATGATAATATAAGTCATTTTACAACTCACTATATTCAAATGGGAATCATGAAAATAGTTTTAGCATGTGATGAAGTCATTGGCCAAGAAATCTATGAATAATTGTTTATGGTATTTTTTTCAACCATTGATATGCTCTTTGAAAATATCATATCTATAGTTTGATCCTTGAATCCCATGAATATTCCTAAAACATTAATCCTATATTTCAATAATGTAAATGTGATCTCATTGAATATTATATTTTTCATATATTTGTTATTAAAGATAAATAATAAATAAGAGATCAGTAAGACACTACAAATCAAAAGATTTAAATTGATTCAATTATTAGGGTAGTGTGTAAGATGAAGAATTTTTAAATATCCTAATGTATCTTAATGGATTTTCATAGTTGTATTATATGATTAATTTCCTAGTCCTCAACATTAAATTTCTTCCACATATTTATATTTTTATAGTTTTCTATTTAATGTTAATTAAATGAAGTAAGTAGGAGGGGTTTTTTTATATAAAAAATTCATTAATTTGATACACAAATTAAGAGGCATGTGTTAGAAAATAAACAAATGATTTATGGTTTGATTTCAAAGATTCCATAATTTTATTTTTATATAGATAAATATTCATTTAAAGATGTATTAAATTTCATTTGGGGATCTCTTTCCCCTAAAGAAATTGTGAAACCCAATTAAATTTTATAGATGTCCAAAGTACACCTCATATCAACTCTTGTACAATGTTCAGTGATGAACATGTCATAAACATATACATATGAAATCTATCTATACAATCCAATCATACATTGTTTTGGTATCAGTGAACATCATTCCATCTTATTTGAGTTTGACTATGATAAGGGAGGTAAATTCAATTTTTAGGGAATAAAATATACATGGATTATTTTATAGAAAGTTTCACAATCACTACACCTATCCACAATACACATGAATCCTAATCATAAACACATTTTAACATAAATGAATAGTGTTATGGGTATTCGGGAACACAAAATAAATACACACTAGTTTCAATCCTCATGTTATCTTTCAAAAATAATTGTTATTGTGAGATGTGATAGGAGAAAATGAGTTAAAATATATAGGGATAAGTGATAATAAGATACTTTTATTAAAATATATATAATAATATATAATTTTTTAGATATAAATTACAATGATTGAAATATAATACTAATTTATTTCCTCTTTAAGGATTTCATGGTTTCAAATCCTATAAAATGGAGGTTATGATATGTTTTTACAGACATTGGTGATGCATCAATGTACATGGTGTGATTTTTTGTGGATATATAAGAATATGATATTTCCTTTACATATAAGAATTCTTGATTCTTAAAAAAATTTAGTATTCCTCTATATCAACCAAAAAACAATTTTCACCTATTAAACTAGAATAACATAATTCATAAAGGCTATTTATGTGTTTCATAATTGGGAGGAATATACATAATGGATGTATTATTTAATATATAGAATTCATGCATGCATAACATGTATGTTGAAGATTATTACCCAAAAAAATGAAATTTGAATTTTTTTTTGAACTCCTAAGTGGTACTTATTTTTAACTTTGATTTTTTTTATTGTACAATGGGTTCAGAGAATAAAATTACCGTAGGGTTTGATAGATATAACATCGTGTGAAAATAATGCATTGGCGACCAAAAGAAGATGAGATTGGATCTCAATATCTTGTTGGGAAATAATGGATCTTTCATTATGTTACGAGAGGGTTTTTGGGGACTAATAGTCCTTCTATTAACTAAATTGTGTGGATAATATAAAATATGTATTCAATTTTATATCTCTTAAGATAAAATTTGGGCTGAAAAAACTATCTCTAGAGTTTGGGATTGCATCATTGTGTAAATTTATTATCTCTGAGATTAATGGATATTATATTTCAATGGTTGGTACTTGTGATAGGAACTGATGCAACACTAAAACATGAATGAGAGTTAAATTATAATGGATAATGAACATATATAAAATTGGGAAACCCAAACTTTTTAACATTGTGATGCATTCATAACATTTATTATACAGTAATTTTATATTCGAATGGTGATATGGGATTTGATTGATATTTATGTTATCCCCTTGGGTTGATCGGACATTCATAAAGGGATTATAATACAATGTTACATGTTGAATATTTTTTTTAAACAATGATATATCTATGTGTTGATGGACACTACATTAGCACAACTTCCCACAAAAAACATAAATATATATTTTTGGCCATTTTAAACCAATTAAATACATAATTTTATACAAACATTTAAAAAATTATTAATTTTTTATATTAATCTCCAAATAATCACTATATATCTAAAAAGTGTTTATTTTTTATGTTTTATATAATATATGATTCATTTTCTATGGAAATGTATTATATATATATATATGAAAATATTGATAAATCATTTATGTTGGAGTTTATTATTTAATTAGAATATCTATGGTTACAATGAGTTTTGTGTGGTCTAAAATGTTTAAGATGTTATACTAAAGTAATATTACATCTTCGAAGCTGATATGGTATGTCAAAGTTTATTGTTTTCCAGGAATATTAACTGTTACATTTGGGATGACTTCTATTTAATAAGGCTAAAATTATACAATAACAATTATCATAATCAAGTGATATGAAAAGGTATATTCTATAATTTTTTCCAATATCAAATGGTAAAATATTTCATTGAAATTTAACTTCATCTAAAATGATCCAATGATTGCATATATTTTTGGTCTATCCTACCAGGTCAAAGGGATATGATGGTGATAATATTATTATGACATAACCTCTATAAGGATTCTTATGTAAACCAATGAACTGAATAAATATCCATATAGTTTGAGGAAATGTTTTCAAACTATGTGAAAATGGTGAAACACTAGTCCTTTATAGAGGATATTTATACTATTATGTTAACCAAAAATAATAAAATATAGTTTACATTAGTGTGAGATGTTTATTAAACTAATAATTAAAAATGTGTATTATGATTTAAATACTTATAATTTGATGTTTATATAATTGTTTTGTGATTTGATAGTGGATATTTTTGTTCAATTGAATTTCACATTTCATGGATCATTGAATGTTATTTATGGACTTTTGGGATTTATCATGATTTATAATTTTTATGTTTTGGTGACATAGAATAAATGTAATATTATTTAAATGCATAATACTATGACTATACATATTATTGTTATTTTTCATATAACATGGAATAGTTGTATGAAATAAGATCAAAGGTAGGTGCAAAATTACAGTGTAGATATCAAAATTATTGTGTAAATGCAATACTAATATTTTCATAAAATCATTATTGGGACTTATAATTAAGAGTTGAAGAAGTCAGATATACCTATAAACGATAAATATTTGACAATGATAATGAGGTTACTTGTAATATGATTGGGTATTATATTGAATATATAATAATTATGTTAGAACTCATACAAAATTATATAGGTGGGTTCCAATTGGATGAAAATGTACATAATATTATTGCAGATTATGTATTAGTAGTCCATGGGTTTAAGTAATGTAGATAAGCATTGTAACTAGATATGACCACTTGAAAGGAAACCTATAAATTTCGTTAATATATAAAGGATGTATAAGGGTAAGAATTATAATCCCATATAGGATACAAAAGGCATGGGGATACATTTTACTTTTAAATAACTCATCAAAATATATGGATGTTGTGATTAATGTCCAATAAAAAACCTTGTGCATGTGGCCATAATTGAAATGAGGATTGGATTTTTGATTTTATGATGACTTTCTAAAAAAAATATAATGGTTCCTCTAGTAAGGGGAGTTATTTTGTGAAAAAAATATGATAAATTATCATCATATTAATGGGCATATTTCAAGGAATATTTTAAAGTAAAAGAATTATGAATTAATTTTTTAATCCTCTTTTATAGAAGTTCTAATTTTTTTATATGTTACGATGATTAATATGTAAATCCTATGATTGATGAATTATAAAAAGAACACATTCCTAGGGAAAACTTTATGTATTTCCCATTTTATTCCTCAATACATTTTATTTATATTTATGTCTTTGAAATATATTAAAATATCATACATTCATTGGATTCTAGAGTGTTCATTCAAGTTATTATTCCCCCACATATGTCTAAAAACCTATCTTCATCATCTAGGTTAATTTATACAGGATTTAATTTAATTTACTTAAATACGGTCTTTTATGGTGCTTATAAAATTGTGACATCGAAATGTTATGTATTAAGATGTTATTTTTTGGTTTTTTTGCCCTTTAAAGGGTGGATAGAATTTTTTTGAAGAATTTGAATTTTAATCTTGGAATATTTCATGTTTATAAAGGAATATAGGAGGCATTAAAACTATATAAATAATCTATTATATGCCTATACACTATTTCATTAATATTATATATAACAACTCATTGTATTAATTTTTTAGTGTGATATTTTTTTAAAATAGAAAATAATTCCCATTAAAAATAGTTTCCTTTATTATAAATTCCTATTTTGAAGAAAAATAGATAAATTGTGTGTTTGATTTTACTTTTTCCAATAAATTAAATTCTATTGGTCACATTTTATCATCTATATAATTGGTTTTGTGATAAAGAGTTATCCAATGACCCTTTTCTAATCCTGAATGAAAGCACTCCATTTTCATGAAATTTGGCATTCTGAATATTTTCGTTAGGTAAATCTATCACTTTAACATAAATAAAAATCTCATTGAGCAAAATAATTTTCCATGAAAATTATTTTATATGTAAAACTAACATTTCTAGTAGGATTGCAATTATATTAATGTAAAAGTGAAAAATTAATATAAAAATCAAATACTGTAATAGAATCGAGGTTATTTACTGATTGACGTCAATGAAATATTAGTAAAAATAGTGGGGGATTATTATTCGGTTTGATTTTACTATGAATCTCTAGATAGTACTTTTTATCAATTATACATAACAATCGGTGATTATATGTAAGGTACTAAAATATGAAATTTATATTGGGAAATCATTTCATAAACAAACATTTGGTGAATAGAAAATAAATAAAATTATAGATACTAGTCTTTTCTAAAAATTATCATCCATTCGGTCACGCTAAAGTAATGGATGAATTGTATCATATATATATATATGAATATAAATATTTATCTTTTTGGTTTTGGTATTAGTTGGGTGGTATGAGTTTCAAAACTTTTAATTTTTCACTTGTAAAAACATTCATCCATTGTTGTCGAATATAGATATATTCAATTTTTTTCCATGGATTCAAATAGGGTTGTTAGTGTATTAAGGTGATACTTTATATTCGTAGGATTCCACTATAAATTTTCCACTAGATTCATCATGGAAAACATAATCCTTATTTACAAGGATCATTCCATTAGGATTTTATTCAAGGATTGTTTTAGCCACTTAATAATTATTTAATAAAATTACATCAGGGATGAGAAAATATTTATTGATTTTCAAATAGATGAAATGTTGTGAACCCCATTAAAGTATAATCATGCACTTTAATCAAGGATAATATATCACTATATAAAATTTTGGGTCTGAGCCATGGAGACTAATATTTAACCGTAATAGATATAAGGAATATTCCATGAAGAAAGATTGGTTATTTTGAAAAATTTTCCTATAAATATACCCTTCACATTCCACATTCATCTCATAAGATATAGAGAATATTTAAGGATAAAATAGGAGATGAAAAATCATGTAATGGGGCATCCATACATCTAAGAACTTTTATATGTTGTTTTTAATCAAAAAATAAGGGAGAAAGAGTGGGATGGGTGAATTGGAGTCATATAATGTACTCATATATGTTAAATTAATGAAATACCACTTTGTTTTGTGGTAGACCCAAAACCTAGCTATAAGACATGATTAAATGAATATTTAATGTTAAATTATTTGAGTAGAGTTATAACTATTACACCATCAATCGAAGGATGTTTCAACCATAGCATATGATTTATTAAGACTTCAACATTCTATGTGGTCACCTACCTTGTATAAATCTTCATATTTTACATAATTTTACCTTGTGACCATAATATATAAATTTCACCCAGGAATTGAAACATGGAATATATATTTTACTATCCTTTTTCATTGAAAGATACATGTTTACGACTTTACTATTTTCCAATATTCTATGATAATGTTCCACATTGATAAAATGAATCTTGTATCATGTAAAATGACTCCCTCAAGTAGTTATTCTTTCTATTATAGGTCCAATGTAAGAGCCCAGATCTTAATTTCAGGTATGGATCTTTATTTTAGGTTGTTTTTGAGGAAAAGGATGTAATGGGTATTTATTATGCATACGCCGTGTACTTATGAGTACATTTCGTGTACCCAGTTTTAATGTATAGCGGCGTTCTAGTCATGTAACAGTCTAGTACATGGCTGTGTGATGACCAGAAATACCACTTAAGTAGGGGGCTGGTTAAGGCTACTACACAATGGGTATATTTAATGAACACAATAGGTAGTATTCTTTTTAATTATTATATCGGTACAGGGTTGTGTCTTATTTATGAAAACATCTTCCACTCCATGTGGTTCATATAAGAGAATGATGGAACATTCGAAAAACATTTAACCCCTACCGATCCTTCGTCTGAGCTAAAATTGAAACCATGTCAGGTGTATTGGAACCCCACCATTGAGTTCTAAATATTCCAAGATACTTTCTTGTATATTCCTTATCTCTCGTGAGTTATTCAAAGCTAGGAAGTTTTTAAATTTTTTAAGATCTAAACTGATATAGGACGATTCAATGGTCGATGTTCAAGTATAATGATCATAAGACATTGAGGTAGGTGGTTTGTACATTTAGTTATGTTGTCATGGATATATACATGCTTAAAGTGTCACATACCAATGTTTGGGGTATTTCATGATTTGGAATTTAACCCTATTTATAACATGATATGGTTTATTTAATTGACAAAGGGTAGTTGCATATATGTAAGGTTAGATACCTTGATTATGGGCCACCTTGGGGGTGTGTTTCTCTTGATTAATTGTTATGGACATTGATTCTAGAATTATTATTTGGATTTTATTTTTTTACATGCCTTGTTTTGTTAGGATGGAGTTGCTGATTATATGATATGCTTGTGATATGCATTTGGGATGTTTGACCAATTGAAATTTTTCTAGGAGATCATCCTGAGTTAGGGTTATTTATGTATTTTTTATAGTTATGTTGACCAAGGGGTATTGTCTATGAGAGCTACCAGGTTTTCATCGACCTGGGGGTTTAGACTGTGAGAGCTTCCCAAGTGGTCGTTTATAATTTATTGATGATACATTGAAAAAGGGGAATGGTCATGGGAGCTTCCCAGGTGGTCGATTGTAAATGATTAGTGATATGTTAGACCAAAGGGTTTAGAATCTGGGAGCTTCCTAGAGGGTCACTATTAAATGAATTGTTGTTATTCTAGACTACGATATTAGACTGTGAGATCAATACCAAAGGGTCTTTACTGAATAATTGAATTATGTTGAAGCATCTTCCAAGCCAAAGAAAAATCTTAGATTCATTCGTACATGATTTTTTAGAGGGTCTTCTGAGACATCTATTTCATTAATAATGCCTTCAATAATGGTGTAATATTTCAACAATGTACTTATATTTCACATATATATAAAGCTAACTCAGTTCCTTCACACTAATGCACACTCTTTCCTATATAATTATTTTTTTCACATGACGATGAATTCATTGGTAAATGTTTAATTCTTTGGTGGTGTATTCCCATATTTGGAATGATCCATTAAAAAATTAAGAGGTATGAAACCATAGATATTAGTGTACCATGAATATACTGGTAGGGGAATTGTGTCCCCTATCATGGAATAAAACAAATTCCAGATTAGTTCCAGAATATGTGACAATGATCACTTTCCAAAAATGGAAAATGTATATAAATTCCCCCCCTCTGATTTGTGATAATTTTTCTCAGTGGGATTTTATAAATCATAGTTATATCTAACATTTCATAAACAAATTATTATTGGAAATTATTGAACAATCTCAGACTTCAATCATCAAAACTTCAGAACCGAGGAAAAGATCCCACTAGGGGAAGCTAAATTTCATGAGGTAATATATTATTCATGTTCCTTATATATATATCACCACTAATGTTTTCTAATAAATCCCAATAATTACCATAGGTGAGATTCAAGTCTCTGTGAGTTTAAATACATAAAAATATTCAACAAGGATGCTGGAGACCCTACTATATATTTATTCCCCTTACAGAGACACACACACACACACACATATATATATCTTTCCCATGTAAAAAATGAAGAATAACACCTCTCTTGGGGTTTTTTCCCTGGAAACTACTATCAATTTCATATCTAAAGAGTAATATCGGATCATCATAGTGGTCCTTACCTTGGGTCCCACAAATATAGACATCCCTTGATAAAAAATTATTCAATAATAGATGTCCTCCCCATGGTACCAACACAATGGTGTTCCCCACGATGAAACATCATCTCACCATTGTGATAATATCTATAAAAATGGTGAATAAAAAAAACCTTGAGGTCCTTTCCAAGGTAATTCATTTGAAGGTGGTCTCAAAAGTTAAATATTTGATCACCATGGAGGTCCACTCAGTTGCAGTAATGAATCTAATAATAGTGGACATCTTCCCCAAGGTACCTGGTGTGAGTGTCCCCCTTATAATGAAAAATGAATATAATAAGTTTGGTCACCTACATTGAAATAATGTGTTAATAAAGTTCAATATTCTACAATATAGTACCTTCCATGAAATTCCACCACCTAACGAATCATCGGTCTACCATGAGGGACCTATCCATTGAAAAAATATTCAAGGCACTATAGATATCCTCTATGTGTTAATTAATTATATATTTTTTCTTAATCATTTATATTAAAAATTGTAATAAAAAATAAATAGAGGGGAAAATACGTTTTTATAGTGTTAGGGGCTACAAGAACCTCCCCTAGTTCACAATATGAACACTCGGTGATAGTTTTGTTATTTTTATTATAATCATTCCAATAGGGATCACATAGATGAGTATAATAAACTATTTTTTGTTTTCATGATTCTATATTTTCCCAATCTATCATTTTATAAGTATAATCAATAATCTTAACATCCACACTAAATATAAGGAGTTAAAAATAAGAGAAATTATATAAATGATTAGAAAGGTATATATAGTAAATAACACACTATCAAAGATATATCTAACTAAAAACGCCGAAATATTCCTGAGAATAGATATTTTTAAAAATATCATCTCTAGAAATAAATCATTGATTGCAGTAGTAGTGTAAAGGTAAGCACAAATAGCACCACACCTATTCTTCATCAAATTTATTTATTACGATGAATCATTTTCTAAAGAATACATAATAAAATAACATTGATGTTCATGAAGACTAACAACATTCAATAACTTCTTATAACACCCTTATATTTTTATAGACCACTATATTTGATAGCATCTAAAACATGTGACACACATTTTAATCCAAATGTGAAATATTAGTGTATAATAATTAGAGATATTTTCTAGATACTGAATTGGAGGATATATATATATTATTTAAATCATTATAATATATATATAAAGTCCCTAATCAATACAAATTTATTTTTTAATAATTAAAAAATAATTAATAAGTTTGTAGTAATGTCATTTTATTTTTTAAAAATTCATGTTCATCAGATATTATTTTTGGCCTTTTGTGTGTGAATTATATAATAAATTTCCAAAAAATTTAAAAATATTATTTTATGAAAATGATTAAATAATTGAAATGAGAATTTCAAAATTAAATTACATTGAATATATCTATTCTTATGAAAATATTAATTTTTCAGTGAAAAGTAAAAAACTACAGTTTTTATAAAATACAGTATCATTTGTGATATATATAGGACATAAATTTTTAATAAAAATTTATTAAAAATATGGAATAAATAATTTATGATTATATATTAAAAACAGAATAAAAAATAATTAAAAACATATAAATAAGAATTTGATTCATGACAAATATGAATATCATTTTCTGTTCCAATGTGGTGATTACACAGTAGTGGAAAATAAAAACATGGTATCCCACAAAGTTAATATTATAGAAGATTAAAAAAAATTAATTTTATGAATTTTTTAGAAAATATTAATTAATATATATAAGTTTTATTAATATATAAGAATATTTCTGTTATATAAAACTAGAATTTTCAAATTCCTTTGTAATGCTTGTATAAGGATATAAATGTTACAATACAATATTAAATTAATTTTCAAGACATATGTGTGAAAAAATAAACATATTTAAAAAAACAAAAAAAATATTTTTAAAATAATTAATAAATTTTAATTATTTAAATTTATAATTAATGGTACGTTAAATGGAAATGAAAGTTTGAAAATGTTCTTGCGTAAGTAGTGGAAAATAAACTAACTAAATTTTGAAACTCTGAATATAATTCTTATTGTGTGCGTTATATAATCCTGTGACTTTTTTAAATATATATGTGATATTAAGTATTTTATAAAATTATATATTCCAATTCTATTAATATATTTATGACATTAATTTCAAAGTGAAAATATGGTTTGAAAATTGTCATTAAATATATTATATAATAAATAATATTTTAATAATTGATTTAAAATTTCAAAAAAAAAATTAATATTCCATAAATTGAATGCATTTCAGTTTAAAATATTAAATAGGGTATATTTATAAAATAATATTCCTCTTATTTGACTTTCAAGACCCATAAAATGTTAAAATTTTTGATATCATTGTAATTATCTAAATGTTTAGCATGGGGTTAAAACTAAATGATAATTGTTAAAACATTTTATAAATTTTTTAAAATATTATATTAGGAATGGATTTAGATATCTAATATTCATATATTCATAATATAATAATTGTTTCCCATTTTTGCATGAAAAATAACTTACAATAAGATAATACTATAATAAATTCCAATAGTTTTCCTCCCCTAACTTATAAATGGAAACCTCCCCTCCTCTCATAATAAAACATGTTATGGACAATGTTTCAAAAAATAACCACCAACAAATCTAATTAACATTAATTCCAATTATATAAATTTATAAATTATGGTATAATAGTTAGCTTATATAGATTAACTTATACCGAAAAAGAGTTTTTCAAATGAATAGGTTTGGATATTAACTAAATTTTTTAGTTTTGTTTCTTCTTTTAGCTCCTTCAAATATTTTTCAATAATTCTAAAACAATAAAAAAATTATCCATACAAAATTATAAACATTAATGTCAACAATATATCATATAACCATATCCTCTCTCATAAAATGTTAAATAAAACAATCATTTGTGTGTATTGGGGACTACCGCCTCATTAATAGATGTAATTATTCTTCCATCACAACCTCTCATGACATTATATAATAATTTGATTAATGTATATATATAAATAATTATTCAAAGATAATATATCATCTATTTTGTTACCATTCTATACATTAATGAATGATAACTCTTTTACGATATGTGTGTGGATTACCACATCCACAAATAGTTGTGATTGGTTTATCACCATATCACATGGGTAGAATATATAATTATATTTAAAGATAAAAATTTAAATTTATGAAATAATAATAATTATATGTGCCTAAAATAATATTTTCTTTCAATCCATCAGGGTAAGTGAGAACTCTAATTACTACCTATGAATATGTATGGATTACTGTCTCTTTGATTGTTGCTTGATTAATTATTTATAACCATCATCTAGTGATGGTTTTGAAGATATAATTAATTTATAAAAATATTAATTAATTAATTATTAATATTTTTTGAATAAGGAATAATGGACTCTATAATCAGAGTTAACTAACCAATGTTATTTTTGAAATATTAGCTGAATATAATCAGAAAAACTTACATGTAATAGATTGAACAATTAATTTAATATAAAGTGATAATAAATAAATTAAAATAATATATATATATATATATATATATATATATATTTATTAATAAAAAAATTAATTAATTATTATTATTATTTAAGAAGATAAATAACTTATGTTTTGTGAACCACATCATGACAAAGTGTGATAAATAATGCAAATTTCAATTTTTCTCATAGTTGATTTTCAAGGGTAAAATTGATAACTTATCAGGTCAAAATATTTAAGAAAACTTTTATTACAACTTAGTTGGTAAAATAATAGAGTTATTACCATTGAATATGATATTTGTTGAATTATAAAAAAATTCAAATTTTGGTAGAATATTTTATATTTATTTAATTATATATTTTTTCTCCATTTTGATTTGGTGATATATTCTATTCATAGAATAATAATGGATTTATTATTTCTTTATTAATTAATTGAATGAGTTTTTTTCCTAGGGGTAGTGCAACGTCAATTCTAGCAGTATAGTTAGGTTGGCCCCCCTTTTCTAGTATTTTTTATTTTTTACTTTTATTTCCCATTTCTTTGTTTTTTCTTTCCCCTCTTTTAATCCTTCCTCCCCCTAAATTTTTTGTACACCCCCCTGTGGATTACTTTCCCACATGGGATAAATGATAGAGAAAAGGGAGGGAGGAAGGTAAATTGTGGAGGAACGAGGTGTCGTCGCTAAGCTTGGTCACATCGAATCTTCTTATGTTTGCTTTGAGTCCCATGTTGGATTAATGTTTTAGTGAATTAAAATTGAAGATAAAACTTTTTTTATACCTAAATCATTATAGATTAGTTTTTTATGATTTAAAAATATTTTTTAGTTTATTGGGGATCCCTAGAAGGTCAATCTAGTGGTTTTGGGTGAAAATTTGAGGTTTATGATGTTTAAAGGGGTTTCCTATATAGAAATATTAAATAAAAAATAATTTGTTTAATGAAAACACACAATGTGTTATTCTTATTGACGGATGATGAAATATTTTATAATTTCACATCATATATATTTTTGTAAATTTTGATTAGTATTATCTATCCATGAATCCTTGTACCTTTGCTAGAAGTGGTATGGGAACTACACCCCATGTACCTGTAGTACACTTTATATAGTGGTACATGGCCATGTATCTATGTACATGCGTAAAGAGATATTTTGAGGCTACATATCATTAATTAGTATTTCATTTTGTGAAGTAATACATGTCCATGTGGTCAAGTATATGGGAAGATCACATATCAATGTGGTAGTACATAGGCAGACCCTTTTTGTGCCCTAGCCATATAGAAGTACATATACAAGTGAATATTTTATTGTACACATTGTTTACTTAAATATACATTCTGTAAAATATTTCAAAGAAGGTTACTTGGTGTTTATGAACATTGGATTCATAATTGGACTTCTGATTATTTAATAGTAATCATTTTTCCACATAGGGCATGTATTTATATGATTTGGAATATACATGTTGTTTTTATGGTGTTTTGGACTAATATATTTTGGTATGGGGATTCCTTTTAGGTTGTTGTTTTAAATTCCTCCTATAGGGATAGGTTTTCAATTCCGATGCCCCTATGAGGATTTAAGTTTATTGATCACCTTTTTTGGGATTCTAGGCTTGTTCTATTTATGTTAACTAGAATATTTCTAAAAGTTAGTATTTATTGGATTTTTGGATGGGATTCTCTAGTTTTTTATCGAGGTGTGTTTTAGTATGAGACTTTAGGTTTGGACTCCTTCTATCGATGTTATTTATAACTTGGTACTACTGATTTGAGATTGAGATGGGTGTGAGGGACCAAGAAAGGTAATTCCATTTAGGGAGCATTATTTCTTAAATTTTCCCTTTTTGGAATGGGGTGGTTAGATTGTACCCTTCCTGGAAAAGGTGGTGGTTGAGGTTGTCATTCTAGGAGTTGTGAATTTTTTTTTGTGAGATATGAGAGTAGTTTTGGATTCTTTCAGTGGGATTCTCTCATGGTTTTGTTTTTTTTGTAAGATCCCTATATAGTGTGACTTTCTATAGTTGATGTAATAGGAACTATTTTTGGTGCTTCATTTATGTTATCTCATGAGATGTTCGATATTTGTCTTTGTAACTCAATTTAATGGATTTGGGTTCATCAAACCATTGTACATGAGCATGGTTGCTTGGAGATATGTGTCATTTTTTTTTCATAGTAAGATGGTGGATATATGAAATTTCGGATATTATTGGACTAGTATTTGGACCTTGTATTTACCCTATCTCTCTTCTCTGTTGGTTGGTGATTATGAGGTTGGTGTAGGGATATAATGGAAATTCTTTATGAGTGAATTATACCATGATAATTTTTTCCTCCTGGTCAAGGATATTGGACCATGGAGGTTGTTAAACTTCCAGGTTTCAATATATTTAGTGATTTTTCTTGTTCATGTATCTCATAGATGTGTTAATAGACCTTTATCACTCAGCTAGTTTTTTAAGACATTTTGTACATGGTATTACCCTCCCACAATCACAAGTGATTCCTTACCACTAGTTCATATCATTCTATTCAATTCTTATATACCAAAATATTCAATTTTTGGTCCAAGAATCCAATGATGATATCATTGGTTCCATCTATTGTGCATTTCCACTCTATTGACATTGGATCCCCATTTTTATCATAAAAATTCTATTAATTTAGTGGCTACATTAGGAACATTTAATAATTCATTAGTATGGGGATTGAGAGAGGGTAGTTTTACCCTAAGTGAATTTCTAGAATGCATGGTTGGTGGATTTCATTTTTTCCATTTTTAATTGAATTTATTGTTTTTTATTTATATTTTATTTTTATTCACTACAATTGGCTGCACATATCATTTTTTAGGCACATGTAATGATAACATATGTTAGAACCACAATTGGAGGTGTCCTACTAATATTTGTTTCTCACACCCTATACATATAACATTGTGTGTATATATACCATATTTTTACGTTATTTTTATAACATTATTTGATGGATTAGAAGGAGGTCCATTGTTGAATGATCGGGAGAATATTATCTCGTGGTGTGTTTGTTTAGTAAAGAGTTGTTCAATAGTTGTGGAAAAAGGTTGTATGGATTTTATTATTTTATAACAAGATCCCAATGTATTTATTTATTATTTTTTATTCTTTATGAGAGGATTTTCTAGTGGGTGAAATGTTCCTATATGATTTTCCCACATGTTTTTATGCTTCATTACATGTATTGTAGTTTTATTAAATTTACTTTTGATTTATGTAAACTCTAATTTTCATTGATATTAATGTTTTTGTTCTATTTGTATTCATATTTCTCTGTTATCTAATATAATCTTCCCTTTAAAAGATCCTCTTTGGCCATATAAACTAGTTTGATGTATATGGAATATAGGGAGGCATGTGTAAGTCCTTGTTTATAGCCAGATGAAGGGGTGGTTTGGGTCCACATGTGTCGGTTCATGTGAAAATAGATTCAGAGCCTTCTTTTAATTGTTTTAATTTTTTGTGATTTGGTATAAATGAGGGAATTGAATGCCTCAGATGTTTTGATGGATACTAGGATAGTGCATGATGGACACTTGATATAGTGTTATGTCGGCGTTACTAGAATTATGGAATTTTTTTCATTGTTTTATCTAACATGGTTGCCTTATTTTCACCTTTCGTGATGCACATGTGTTTCTGGAATATTTTGATTTATGAGTTATATTGATTTTTGAAGAGGAAATGTTTCATATGATCAGATATCATGATCAACATGTTAGATCCTCATAACTATTATTGGCTATGTGAATTTCCACTGATGATGGTGTTTCAGTTTATTAATGTGCCAGCAACTACATGTATGTTGTTCTCTAATATAAGTACCTAGTGGTATTAAATTAATATAAATTATTTGTATTTACATTAGATTATATATCATGTTGGTATTTTATGTAGGTTGTCCCTAGTGAATGATATTCATTCACTTTGTTATGGGATGCGTGGAAACCCTACTAAGATGGTTTATGCTTCGGGATTACCTGTAGTTGTGGATGGAGTGATAATAGTAGGGATTCATGAGAGATGTTTTGATTAGGATCATGTTTCCCTATGTTTCTTGTATCCATGAGAACATTTTTGACTAATTTTAGTATTCCTTGGGGTTGTGAGGTGGATAAATATGTGTGCTTGTGGTTTTATACTATGATGGAGAGGGATGGCTCAATTAGATGTTTGGCTATATTATTTCCATTTTCTCTTATAGTGGTGTAGTGATAGAGTGTTTGGGTGGTCATGGATTTGGATTGACACATTATTGGAGTGTGGTCATTTAATTTATATTTTCATGAGGTATATTCCTTTTTTAAGATGGATTTTGATGTTTTGATGGTTAGTTGTAACTGGAAAGTGTGAGAAGCATGGTCAATGGGTTTAGGCCTAGTATCCTATGATAATTAGTTCATCAAAATATTTGATCATTGAATACTGTTATAGGTTTTCAAATCATCCCTATATATTGATGTAGAATTTGGGGGAAATGTGGCTTTGGTTATAAATCCTTACTAATGGAGGTCATGTGCGTGCATATTTGGTGTAGTCTGGGGTTCATAGTGAGATGAATACTCTAGGTGTAGTGTATTAGAATCCACATTGCGGGGAGAAGACCATAGGCCATCGAAGGTGATGGTTCTTAATTTAATAGGTTTTGTGTGTGTGGGGATTTCAATCCTGGTGAGATGGGAATGGTAAGTTAGTTTTTTTCATTATTATTTCTCTATTGTGAGTGTTTTGGACACATCCATCCATTTTTAATGACAATGTATAATGTAAGATACATCATCTTTTGTGTTTATTCAGGGTGGTGATACATATACTTTTATAGTGGGTATAATCTGACCAGTCATGATTTAATGTACCTCAATTTTAGTGTGATATAGGAATTCTAATGTAGTGGATGGAAAACCATGGTTATGTTGGAAGTGTTGGTGTTTTGGGTGAATCTTGGTAGTCAATTGAACATTGAGTTTTCTCAGGTGTGATATGCATTTACGATGTTGATCTTGTAATGAAGAACATCATAAAATTTTAATAAAATTATGGATATTTTTAATTTTATTTTTAGGTTTTTTAATGATAAAAAGATAATTTATCCTCTCATGAGATCTCAAAATATTTTTATATCCTCTATGTTGGTCCCACTATAAGGTGGTTAACCTAGGTTAGATGTTTTGTGGAATATTAATATGTTTATGTTTTGGAACAATATTTTTAATATAAATAAATATATATTATCTATTTATACATGTTTGTTCAGTGATATATTCTATTTTGAGTATTGGATTTTGATTAATATTTTCCTATTTGATCATTTATTGGGGGGTTTCCACAGTAAGGTTTAATCTCAATTAATACACTTGGACTAGGTTGGGTCCCCTTTTCTATACTTTCAATTATATCCATCAATATTTCATAAAATTATTTTTTATATTTTATATTTTCATTAATCCTCCCTACTTCTTATCACATATTATTTACTAGGGATTTTTTATTCTATATCATAAAGAGGAGAGAGATATGGGGGAGAGAGATGTTGATTATGTTCTTCCTCTATGGAGCACAAGTAATGCAAGATAATCCAGCCCCTTCTGGGGGTTGCATATTGTATCAAATATTCCAATATTTCATCATGTGTATATTTCATTTTAGTGTTTTAGCTATAAATACCAATAGAGTAATGTTTTTAAATTTATACCTTTTTTTAATTTTTGGGTCCCCTGTAGTTTCAATCGTGTGGGTTGGTGACAAATCATTAGTTTGAAGTCATCACATTCATTTTCTATTTGATAATCCATACAACATAGTGTGTGGTTTTGTGAACACGCAATCTGGGTTTGACCAATTTAGGTAATATGAAATTTTATATTTAACCACCATATATTATAAGTACAATAAATATAGTATTACATATCCATATATCCAAATACATAACTGTATGATATTTGATAACTACACACATTGTTCTCAAATTACACCCCTTGTTTTAGTACTTGTCCATGTAGTTAATTACATGGGTTGATGAATGATTTGACACTAAATAGAATGTACTATGTGTACATCTTTGGTAGTAGTGAATGGAATTGTGGTTGGGTACATGGTAAGAGACCAATTCTGAGGGTAAAATTTTATTATAGTATTAAATGGCCAGACCTTAGGTGTTCTCTTACTATGTAAAAGTATATAGCCTTCTGCACATATGGGATTACATGTTGGGTACCTTGAAATAAACACCATGTTATTTTTTCAATAATATTTTTTAGTTCCTATATTCATTAGGGTTAGATTTGTAATAGTGAGTAGTACATTTAGATCATTTTTCAATGAATATCACAATTTTGATATCCATTCGACATCTGGAGGTCATTTGGATGGATTTTTGGACACATAGAATCTGAAGACAGGATTTCATTGATATTTTTTCTATAACCCTATTGGGGAATGCTATGTTATGAGTTTGAAGTTCGGAGTTAGGGTTTCATATTATTAGTCACCTTTTTTGAAGACCCTATATTAGTTTCCAGGGATTTTATTTGATAGATTTTAGAAGGTGGGATCAAGTGGATTCTTCTATGGGATTCTTTGTTTTTTTCTCAAGGTGTGGTTCAGTATATTCCTTCAGGTTGGGATATCATCAACTGATTTTAGTTATATATTGATGTTTTTAAGAATATTTTGAGATATTTCTAGGTGATTTTTTTTTGGGATTTTCATACGAGATTAGAGTTGCTTGAGGTTTCCCATTGGTTTTCGGGAGGTTGGAGGTTTCCCTCTAATGTGATGACCTTGTTGAGGGTTACCTTTTAGGTGTGGAGAGAATTTGGTTATGAGCTATGATATATATTGTTGACTCCATTATTGTGATTTGAATAAGGTTTTGGTTTTTCAGAGGATCCATTTCTGGGTTATTCTACAAAAGCTATGGTTTTGGGGACCATAAAGGGAGACCATTTATCTTTCCCTTATTAATAAGATGCATTAGTATCTGCAGTTCAAATTGTTGAGTTCAGGTACAACTGACCCTAGTGATTTATCTTCATGTCTTGGGTGTTTTTGGATATTCTAATTATAAAATGTATGAGAGTGGTGAGAACTTTATGTTATTCTTAAACTAAGCGTTGGACCTAGGATTTACTATGTTACATTTGACTACTAGTTGGGTTTTATGAAATGAGTCTAGGTAGATAATATTTTATCTCGATGAGTGTAGGAACCTAATTTTAAATTTTCTCCGTGGCTTGGGTTAGTAGAAAATTGAGGATATTATAATCCTAGGGCTCATTTTCTTTGGAGTTTGACCTTAGTTAGGCATTACTGAGATAAATTTATTGTTATTTGTTACCCTGTTAATTAATCAGGACGTTTGGGACAAGATAGTATCATCCCGACGATGACATGGGGTCAAAACTAGTAGTTTAAATCATTACATTAGATTCCTAGTGCCCTGTATAAGTTCTTTCTTATTATATATACATAGGATGACATATTAAGTCTTAGATATCATGCTTTTCCTTGCGTTTGACTGTGGATATCCATCCCAACCAAGTGGATGTTCATGATATTGTGTCTCTATGAGACACAATTCATAATTTTTTAGATGGGTAAAGATAAAGGGTAGATTTACATCTAATTTCTATCTATACATCATGATTAGTTGTTTTTATTTTTTGACCTTCTTTATATCAATTTTTTATTTTTATGAATGTATTCTTTTTTTAGAGTATGGAAATAACACATCTTTCCGGGAAATGTTTTGACATCAGTCATTTGGACCACCATCAGGGGAGGCCTACATTTATTCCTTTTCCTCCCACTATACATGAAACATGGTGTGCATAGAAAACTATTTTCTGATTTTAAGTTGAGAACATTTGGTTTGGATTAGGAAGAAGCCTTGTTTTTCATGACCAATCAGATTTATTCTGGTGAATACTTGCTTCATGCTTGATAATTTCAGTAGTGATCAAGACTCAGTACATGGGTTGGATTATAGTAGAAATAGAGCCATCAATATTTATTTTCTTTGTTTCATTAATTTTGTGTAGTCTTTCCAATGAGGGAGCAATGTCAATATTATTTTCCTTTATTTTGTATGCTTCATTCCATTGATTATGGTTTTCTTATGTTATTAATTGAATTATGTTCACTTTTATGTTCATGTATATGGATGTGTTTGGCCTATTTATATTGTTATTTCATATGTATATGGGTGAATAATCTTTCCACTTTATCTATTTTGTCCCTATTAACTTTTTGAAAGAATCTATTGTAATTTCATGGCCTGAAAACTGACTAAACTAGAAGCTAGACCTATGACCACATGGAATTAAGTGCAACTCCCAATAATCAAGAGTCTGAAAACTAGTAGTGGGGGACTTTAATGGTGGTATGGTGGAGGGAAAATACACTCCTGGTCAGTCTCACACAGTAGTATATGAGGTGTAAACCAACAGACCACAATATCTAGAAGCAGTATAAATGAAAATAACCACTGAATAGGATATATATAGTAACTGCTTAAAGTTTCCAATTTCAATATAAAATTATCCATGCATGTATGTGCATGTGATGATATACAAACAATTCAAAATAAATACAGTTACTAGTGGAACACATTAAAATAATGAAATCACAATGATTAGAACCATCAGAATCATGAGTAACACCTCAATCCTATACTCCAATCTCCTAGGTATAATGAAACACTCAAACAAGGGATCAAATACCTAACAATAATAGGATAATCTCAATTACCCCAAAGAAATTGTGGATGGAGAAGAGTGTGGGATATACTTATTATTCCACAAATAATGGTTTTGATATCATAATTCAGTTTGTGCATATAAAATAAAAAATCTGTGGGTAAAATAAAATTAATGTGGAACTTCAAGAAAAATAAATATCTATGTCAGGATCATGTCCCTTCCAGAAACCCAGCCAGACAATACCTACTTTGGAAAAAAATAGAATGTATGATCTAAGGTAACATGTAGTAATTGAATATAACATAATAAGTGGTAATCATAATTTAAGCAGCTTGAATTGACTGAACCGAGACATTTGATTGTCCTGGAAGACATTCCATTTTATTTAATTATATAATTGATTGTATTTAATTTAAATGGGAATAAAAATTATTTATTTATATATAATCACGTACCCATCCAACATTGAACCTCGTAAAGGAATCTGAGTGTCGAACCTAGAGCATAACACTTTACCAAAACATAATGGAGTTTGTCTATGAAAAATGATAAAAGGAATTCAAAGTCCCACTCTTGATATAAGTTGAACAAATCCTCTCCAATACCATACATGGTATCTCGAAATGGGTGATTGAGTATCACTTGTGGCATGGTGTAACCATTTTATTCATTTAACCCATCCATAGATGATCCCCTAGAATATAGATCACCCGTATTGAGGTAAGAAACATGAATGGTGATACCATCCATGATATATCACGTATATCTCCTTCATATGAAGCCTCACTGACTCATGATCACTCCTCATCCTTCCTAAAAAATAAATCCAGGTATCACTTGAGGTGTATTCAATACGTCTTTCCTTTTTAAATTTAAAACACTACGGATGATGTGTATATATCGATGCATAAACATAAACAAGGTGAAAGGTATAAGGATACATACATAACAAGACATATTAGAAATCACGAATATCAAAGGAGGAGTGAAGCCCATTGATCATTCATATTAGAAAACAATAAGGCTCATATTATAGACATGTCACCAAATAAATTTAAATGAACCAATAAACATATAAATTGTGTTTACAGTACACTACAACTCAATAAAATCATATATTAAAAAAAGGAAATATTATCAAACCATAATTTTTTTTAGTTTTCAGAGTTCTGATTCATCACATAGAAAAACGAAAGCCACTATATAGTGGTCATTAACAAACAAGAAACATATTATATCATCTGAATGATATTGAACCCAAAGGGGGATGGATCAAAAAATAGAACGCATTAATTAGAAGGGGTGTAAATATGGATCCACCCTAAAGGGGTGTTTTGTGTTGACATTAGAATATTCTTTAGTGACATGGGGGGGGGGGGGGTTAAACATGATGTAAGAATATGTATGAAACATTAATTAAGATATTACATAAATTTGGATTGACAAGAGATAATTATGGCGTGTAACTTGTGATGAAATTTTATTAAAGAAGCCGACTTTTAGAGAAACATTACAGACAACCTACCTTATATCATCGATAACACATACATCCAATATAGAGGATTGATTTTTCCAGTATGATAGAAATTTAATAAATCGACATCCACCAGAAAATAGGGAAATTGAGATCCCACCCAAATAGAGATGAAAAAGGGACGCAATAAGAGGATAGATAATAAGGATTTTTGAGATCACCAAATAATTTGTGTTTTATTTTGATAATGAGTGATTTTGAATGATGGATGAAGGATATGATAAAAAATGTAACCTGGAGGGGGATAATGGTTCATGCGTGAGGACGAAGAAGACACCCGCTAGAGGAAAATGGGGAGTATAAATGAGCTTAAAATATTTCCTTCATTAAGGGTAATATTCTATATTTACCATCAAAATAGGGCCACATGGTTTTTCCATAGGGTTGGCCAACCCATGCACCAACCGTGCATCTCCCACTGCATAGGAGCCAAAAAGTCGCACGGTTTTCCCTAATAGATTAGTCAAACTGCATGCCTACCATGTGATGAAAATTTAAAACCCACTGAGAATGTTGATCAAAGAATGTTGGCTAGGAATATGGTTTCGTAAACTATGTGTAGAATGTGTGGATAAGTTTTTCATACATGTAGGCATTGAAGTATTTTCACTAGTAGGAAACTGGTCTTCATACTAACCATATACCTTTACTAATACTCCCAAAACATGACTTTTAGAGGTCCTTCACGCACAAAACATGACTGATAACCTATGTCCTCCCTTGATCCTTGATCATTTTCTAAAAACATCCCTTTGAATCACTCCAACTCATTCAATTTAATTCCAATGCATTGTTTTCAAAATGGTTCATCCACCAATAGATGAAATTTCAAATCCCTCTATAATTTCATTCAATTTAAAAACATTAGATTCAAAAATATTTATCCCTTAAACCTTATCATCCTCTAGAATTCATTTGGATATGAAGGGAACATCACTTGTACTACTCAGGTTATCAGCTGTTTTTCAAACCACCATGTTGCATCTCCAAACACCCATAACTCCTTCGATATTTTCCTTAACATACAAATCCTATGTTTTAGAATCTCATATCATTGATTTTTCCCTTACTAATTCATTGATATGCATTGTACATAAACCCTTTTAACTAGATGCATTATCTCATTGTATTCTTTCTAACTATCCATCCTATAGTGCTTCAACCATAGGTGTTCGAATTTAGGGGATAATTATGAATCACATTGTTCCTCCCTTCGTATTTCTCTTTCAAAACATATCTCTTTAGTTCTGACTAGGCTCACGAAACTAGACACAATTCACTACTGATTATGTAGTCGATTCTTAACTGATTACATTTCACTGATCATTAACCAATCCATGAAAATCTATGACTAACATTTACACTGCACCCATTTTAACATTATGGAATGCTAGAAATTGATCTTAATTGAACCCATTTAACATATCTAGAGTAATATAGGTCAATACCCATTTATTGGGTTATTATCGAAATTCTTGTATTAGATTGCCAATGGTTTTCAAAGGATAATCTATTTCATTCAATGAAAGGTAACTTCATATTTTCTCTAAGCACTCTCACTGAATCTCATAACTTGATCCCAGTGACGTCTCTAGAAAAAAAGGATAAAATTAAGATACCCCCTGAAGGAACATGTATTTAAATCGATCCATCACTTGGAATATTTCCACACAAAAGAAATCCATCTAAGGAAGACAGTAATTTACGGTAATTTTAAAATCATAAATAGGTAGTCAAAGATATCACATAAGGAAAATCCTAAATAAAAATTATAGGATAGGCATTATTACAAGTATAAACGTCCAAATACCAGGAATGATGACTACATCTAAAGTAGAATCATCCTAGAGATCATGTCAATGAAAAAAGAAAGTTTCCAAGAGTCCATACATGGTGTTAATATTTGGGAAAATGAGGTATCACATAAGAGTATCCAACCCTCTAAAACAACCACACTTCTGGAGAACACTCTTATTGAGACCTCTCAACTCACCCAATGGAATGTAAGACATAGTACAACGTATAACTAATTCTATCTCAGTGTGACCAAATTGTTTCAAGATAGGGGACATGGTCATCATTTATCATACAGTACACTAAGAGTATTTGAAGGGTTTCCAAAAAAGTGACTCAAGACACTTGCACTAAAACAGAGAAAAATTTATTGATAAGGATCTAATCCATTCACAAATTACAACAAAAGAAGAGGGATAGTGAAACCACAATAAATCGAAATCCATATAATAGATCAGCTATATCAAAAAAAGAATTTTCTTTACCCGAAAATAACTATATTGCTATTTGAGACATCCTATGATCATTCAAGGATAACTAATAAGGTACATCCATGTCTAATGATGTGTTTCCATGGTTTCAAACATGTCCAACCATTGAATATTGTGATTACGCACAATAGTAACATGATCCCAACATACTAGACTCAAGGGAGACTCAGAAAAGCACTGAACATTCATTAAGGTCTCTGTTGGTTATGAGCCTCCTAATTGAATGGTCACATTTAAATAGAATTGGCTTAAAATTCCCCATATTATGAGTGTTATTATTGTTAGATTTTCTAAGAAGGGAACTCATCCCATAGAGGAAACACTATCAAACACTAACCATGGATCCGAGAGATGGACAAAACACATTTCAAAAGTTTTAAACTAAAGGGGAGAAGGAAAACGTCTTCTTAAAAGCATGATAAATCAGATTCATTATTTGAGGTATTTGTGGAGATCTTATTTTGCTATGCCCATGTGCACTATAGAATTAATAATTTGTTATAATAAATTATCAGATTTCTAGGACACCGTATCTTCTGTATAGTGTAACCTCAACCATTGTGATTAATTTTCTTTCATCATATGTAGAGGTCACTCAACCTTAGTGATTACCTTCATTCAAAGTATATTAGTATAAGATTGCATATTTATTTTCTAGTAAAACTGGTCGATGTACTAATTAATAACTCCACAGGTTCCGCATGTCTAAATGCATACTAACCTTAGGGTTCAATAGAAAAAGGGACATCTATGAAACTATCCATACGTAAAAATATCCATATGAATTCAATTATCTGATGGCCTAAAAAATATTTCCCTTGATGTTATAATACTCTTAATGTCTACTCACCAGACTAATGATGCATCAAGGCATCCAACATTTTTATGGAGGATAACATGACCCATTAAGTGATTAACAATTACATAGGAATGTCTAACCCACTAAAACTGATCATTACATGATACAAAAACTTATAACAAGGCTTAAATTATTGAGAAAACACCCATCAAGAAAAGGGTGTCACTTTTAATATCTAAGAGTCCAATCATGGAAAATGGAACCCGACCAATACCCCAAAAGTGAAAATCCATACATGCATCTAACAAGATATTTCATGTGTATGATGGTACTGTATACAATGGAAATCCCCTTGAACTTAGAATGATTCAGCCCTTCTAAAGGATTACACCAGAAGGGGTCACTACACTAAGGTACTATCTCTATGGTTGGACTAATAGGAGAAAGGCCTATGGAAAAAACTCACATTTACATTTCAAGGGATCATATCAAGGAATCATTAATAATCCCTTTCAGAAGGATAAGGATAAAACACCACTCAATAATCTATATTAAGGAATTAAAATCATCCCCATCTAACATATTAAATATTTTGTGGTTTAATTTCTATAAAAAACTGATACTATATAAATAAAGTTATTTTTTAACCCCACAAAAAAATAAATACATGCCATATTTGACTTTATTTTTATGAATTATCATTTTGGGAAATTGTATTATGATTATTCCACTGAATAAATAAACCCCATTTTGTGCATCTCTAATTTAATTAATAGTATTAGACTATATAAATAGAAAAATAAG
The DNA here is from genome assembly GCA_963277665.1 of Viscum album. Lineage (NCBI taxonomy): Eukaryota > Viridiplantae > Streptophyta > Magnoliopsida > Santalales > Viscaceae > Viscum > Viscum album. The sequence continues at coordinate 1,801,613,408 of OY728138.1, forward strand.
ATTAAAAATTCTTTAATTAACTAAAGGTGTGTCATTTAAAAGAAAATCACCTTAAATTTATAAGAAAACTTTTATAGGGAGGAATAGTATTTTTAAAAGTCCCGTATCACAACATAAGAACACCCCCATTTGGTAAGAACTATGACATACAAATAGAATGCAGAAACATACAAGGGCCCCATTAATAAATTTTGGTCTTAATTAAAAGTATAAAAAAATAAATAAAAATTAATTGGTGAACCACCTTAGTTGTTCAATTCCAAATATGAATGCCTCTACTGACTATCATGGGTATATTGTGTATTTATAATTTTATTCATATGCATCATAAGACCTGAAAAAACTAGAATATACATTATAAAGGAAACGAAAATAATTTTTGGTCAAAATTTAACAAAATTCATATTTACATCATTTCTTATTGAAATCTCGCATAATGGGTGGTTCAGTTTTTATGTTTCATCAACTTTAAAATTATAAAGCACACATACACTTTATAAGTTTTAGGTAGACCCCATGTACCCACAACCATTCTATATAGGATAAAATAACATTTATCATCCCTAACATTTTTTAAAAATAAATTATATATATAAGATGCATCTACACTTGTCAGATTATATGGGTTACTCTATCACAATTCATAAAGCACCCATACAATTTATAAATTGAAAACATTCTCCCATATTCTACAACCCAATATATTTATGGAAAAAAGAGAATTTATTTGTGTAAACATTTATAAAATATAAATAAATTATATAATAAAATCAACAATGGTTTGGTTATATGGGAAATCACTTTCAAATTTATATGGTTCTCATACAACATAAAATTGATAGTTGGCTTGTAACACCATGAAATTTTATGAGAAATATTATTTTTAATTTCTTTGATGTATTTTGTTTTATTCTAAACCAATATTACCTTGAACTATATGCAACACCTTATTATCGTTTAGTATACTCAACACTATTATTGGCTTGTGTTCCACGTAAGAGCGACCTTCCTCGATAGCGTGTGTTGTACGCAATACCGAGTTTCACTAAACAATGATATATTATTATAAAATTATGAACTAGCCATTATGAATAGTATTAAATTAATTTTTAATATAACATTATAATTCATCTTACACAATTTCTAGAATGAGATATGAAAACAAAATTAATTTTTCTATAAAAGAAGTATTTTTCAAAAAATGCATTTTTACCGCCTTTTGATGGCACAACCATTTTAAATATAATTTTTACAAGTTTACAAGTTTAATTTTACAAAATAAACTTCTTCATTTGAATAAGGATATAAAATTTTACATTGGATATATTTTTGATACTTTTCTGATAACCTTCATATTTTGATAAATAGTAAAAATACGCTAAATTTTAATTAAAAACAACTTTTTTCATCGAGATAAATTATATGGTTAAATAATAATAATGAATGATTTTAAAGTATAAATATAATATATTTTTACCATTTAATATAATTTAATTCATTATCAATAATTTTACATGGAATTCATAGGTAAAATCATTTCAATCTTTTGCAACGTTTTAACTTTTAAAACCCGAATTCTTAACAACGGGATTAATTATAAATTAATTACTGAAACTTATGTGTATCAATTTTTGAAAAATGTATTCCATATATGGAATAATTAGTTCCAAATTATGTTAATAGGATACATGATATTTTTAGACATTATGAATAGTAACTACGTTAAATTTTATTTACTATAGTTAAAGGTAAATCAGGTAATTAAGGGTAAAAATATGATTATAAAATTACCCTAACAAGTACCAAAATTATATTGGATGATTAAAAGTATACCCATATAACCTAAGGGTAGAAATAGATTCATTTCATGGACTTTTGACCTTGATAATGATGTAATTATTATTAAAACCAAAGAAAGTGATAGCATGTCAATCTCTTATATCTTATAAGTGTAATAATTTTAATTTAGTGATAAACTTCATAAAACCTAAAATATAAATATTCTCCATAAATATAATAAAATTATATACATCATGAGAAATTATTTATAATTTTTAGGGATTAAATAATATTCATTAATGGTGACATAATAGTGATGCAGAAATTGTTTATTTAGTGAAAAATCAATAATACAATTAATTATTAAAGTAATAGTGGCCATAAAATGCACAAAAACCTGGCCGAAACTTATTTTTCATGTACAGGTAAACCATAAGCATCCAATGTTCTAATATTTGACAATTTTTAGCCTTATAAAAGCTATAATGACACTTATATTATTTTACTTTAAATGATGTCTAAGGTGTCGCCTTCATGATTTAATAAATATAACAATTTAAATGTTCTGATTTTATGATGGTAAATTAGAGTAAAAGTATTTTGATGAAAGATATTATATTTATATGAATCAAAGTATATTATTTTTTATTTTTATGCAACAAATATGTATATTAAATAATTATACAAAAATGTTGTAGTAATTATTTTATTAAGCTAAATATCAAATAAATGGTTTTAAAACTAATAAAATAAATGTTATATGAATAAATTAATGTGGTCCAGGAATTGTTTAGACTAATATGATATTTTAGTAACCTATTAAATATTTTTTTTGAATATATCATCTGTTTGGATTTTATTTAAATTCAAATAAATGAATAGCGTCAAAATTGCACTATTGATATTTTATACAAATAACATGTTATTAAATTGTTTAAAAATCACAAAAATATTTAAAAATTATAAATTTAAATTTATATGGCCTAAAATTTCATAGAATAACCAATTATGGACAATTCACAACACATATGTAATTATTTATAACAATTTAAAATTTAGAATATTATTACCAAAAATAAGAATAAATAAATTAAATAAGGATAAATCAAATTGATAAGGTTTAAAATAATTTACCAACATGTCTAAATTTGATTGGTTGATGATATTATAACCCTATCATAACTAATATCCGAATTTGATTCACTTTGGAAGTTTTTATGTGGGGTTTGATTTTATTATTAATTAATATTTTTGAGATTTCCAAAAGTTCCCCACTCCTCCCTTATAAAAGGGAAACTACTACTGCTCCTCCTCACACCATTTGGAGCCTTAAATCTCGACAAAACCCAACCTATTTCACTTCTCCACTTCCCTATAAACATACTAGAGGTCCTTGTCTTCTTCAAAGGCCAACTTTAGTGCCCTAAGAGGAGGTTTAGAAGAGGCACGTCAAAGAAGAGGTAATATCTTTTACTGATTCTTTCGAATTATCTTCGTCTTCTACGTCCTCGTATTTTGTTGTTTGATAATAAAGTAATAATATAAATATAAATAATATACTGATATTTTATTATAAATATGAAACAACCCCACTTCACCTTATATCCATCCTATAGAAAACGAAATCACCATGTGTGCGTACGTAAGGAATACCGTCTCTACACCGTGGTGTAATGTGTTTTTCCACCACCACCTTACTTGGATAGGTATAATGGTGTAGAGAATAACTATATATGGTTATTATAACATGATAATAATTCAGAGATATTATAACATCCACTCTAATTCCATTCAATAATTATGGGAACGATATCATCGCTCGTCCGTACGTACGGATTACCGTCTCCACGACGCGATGAGATTCATTCTCCAAGTTAACCTTTCAAGAATGATTATAAATTATATATAAAAAAATCATGAAATATATGAAATATTAATGAAACTTTATTTATGTATATGTTATTTACTTACTTCCATTAAATTTAATAAGGAAAGGAAAACTGCGTTCATGCGTACATACGACCTACTATGTCCATGAATGGTGTATTTCTTTACTTTTATCGATATATTATATATATGTATATTCTGAAAATATATTATATATTAATCATGTTTTATGTTTTGGAATTAAGTAATCATGATCTAAGTAATCATATGAATAATTACAAGTCAAAAGACGGACGATAAATGAAACAATTTTACCCAAAATGCTGCTTTAAAATTTAATTGAAAAAATAATGGGTAATATAAAGTCGTAAGTGAATCATATATGATATAATAAATATTATTATAATTTTGTTAAAAGTTAATAATATGTTTAAACCCACAATATAGGAGTCACAGACACATATGAAAGAAATTGGACATAAGGTAAGGTATAATTTTGCATTCTCATTTTTATCTGAGATTGCTTATATGTAAGTATTTATTGGGGTTATATTTTTCATCCATGTCCATATAAAAATGTTTTTTATAAAGTGTTTAATATTCATTCATTTATGTTTAAAGTCATTTTTACCCCTCTTTAACTTTTACATTGTGTTATGGAATGAATCTTTCTTTTGTTTTCATACGAGGAACTTTTTGACTTTTCCAGCAAAAGTACGAGGAGAATGTTTTTTAACTTATACAGCATGAACGTATTTTTTACGGTTTCATAACCCCTAATTTTCATGAAACATACTCTATATAATTTCATGATTAGTTTCAACAATATCATTTTCTTTTAAAATTTCATGTCATTTTTTGAAAAGAAAATGATTTTGAAGAAGAAAGTATATTTTCCTCAAGAATTCATTTCAAGTGTTTTGTCAAAACTATTTTCCATATAAGATGACATTATTTAGTATGATTATGTTTAAAGTATAATATATCTATTATTTATGTGGTTTGATTATTATTATTATGTAATGATATCAATTTTTTATAGGGATTATGTTATGAAGGGATGGTGTTTATGAAACCCATTTTATTCTTTGGGTTATAATGAATGATTTATGATTATTTTGTGGAACAAGTAAGAATGATTTCATTATGAGATGAGTGGGACCTATATAACCCTCCAATGAATTGGTTAAGATTTATATCTCGTGAGATAGACAAGGTTGAAATGGCAACTGAATCTTGTTCAGTAATATAGGGCGAGAATGCAAGTTAACCCGGTTCAGTAATGGACTTTGTCTACTATGATGGTCCTAGAAACAATGCCTTGGATACTATTGAAATAATAACATGTACTTAATAGTTTCCATAATTACATGTTTTACTCCCATTCAATTTTATCATGGTTAATGTTCCTTTATGATCTATGCCTTATGCACTGCCAAGATTTATGACATTACTCATGATTTTGATGTTTTATGTTCATGTTCTTACGATCAAATGTTTAGGGATTGTGTTTATGTTCTCCATGTTTACCCTTACTGAGCATTTGAGCTCACCATATTTATGTTTTCTTTTCCCCAGGATATAATGAAAGGTTTTAGGTAATAAAACCAAAAGAGAAGATATTTATGGGAGATGTTGAAGATCTTTCACCATGATTAGAAGATTATGTTCCAAGTTTCCAAAGACACTAAACTTATACGGTCATTGGGGGTATGCTTTTGTCATTTATTATGTATTCCTCAAAATTAATGTAATGTCTATGTACATCATGATTTGGGTCTCTACAGTTGGTATCAGAGCGAAAGTTTAGTTATCCTTTGGAAACTAGGATGTGAAAACTTTAGTGAAATCCCTATAGATATTTCTAAGGTATGTCCAGGAATGTATCTAATGTTAAGTATAAGTATAGGTTATAGTCATAGAATTAAGGTAATGATTTTAGAATTAACCCTAAGATATTATATATTTAAGGTACCCCCTTTATTATGTTGTTTTCCGAGCATGATTTTTTCCGCTCACACTATTATTTTTGGGTTTTAGACGATGGCTGGAACCTGAATGAACCGTGTTGATCAATGTAATGGAAAATGCAATGATTATCCTCATAAACAAACCAATGTTATGGAAGATGGAGTGAAAAATCTTATTTCAATAGTTACATAAGTTATGAATCATTCTGGACTTCAAAATGAGAAAAGAGGGGGACAATATTCTATTGATTCCTTCATGAGGCAACATCCAACTTATTTCAGTGGGTCTTCTGATCCAATAGTTACTGAACAATGGATCAGTAACATTGAAATGATATTTTCCATACTTCTCTATTCGGAACTTGAAAAATTCATTCTGGCTATTTACCATTTAGAAGGTCAAGCAGACCAGTGGTGGACTCTAATTAAGAATACGAGGCCCCGAGATGAAATTTATTCCATGGAATTGAATGAGTTCAAGAAATTATTTTTCATTATGTACTTCCCACGTATTCTTCAAAAAAAGATGGAAAAGGAGATCCTTGATATTAAGAAAAAAGATGATGAATCTGTTGGTATATACGAGGAAAATTTTACAAGGCTTGAAAGGTATGTATTAGGCTTTATCATCCAACCTGAAAGTTAAGTTGATCAATTATTCAGTGGCTTAAAACCAAGTCTTCAGAGGGAATTAGCTACAAGAGACTTCAGTAGATATTAAGAAATTGTGTGTTGTTCTATCAAGGTAGAACTGGAAGTTGGTGTTACATATACATCACTTGGTTTTGACAAGAAATAAAAGATGGAGTTCAAGGATAAATCTCATAACAATTGGGAAAAGAATGTGAATGTTTCTTTATGCTCAAAGGGTAGAAAGAAGCATGGTGGAGATTGTCTAAAATTTCCTATAAAATGTTTCAAGTGTTGAAATGAATTTCATCGAGCAGTTGAGTGCCTATGTAATGGGAAAATGTTTTTTAATTATGTGAATATATAAAAGAATACATATAATGCTCCACCAACACTTCAATGCTTCACGTGCAAGGAAATGGGGTATTGTGATAATCAATGCCCTAATCCAAGGGTTAATGATGATCGACGTGAGAAACCTCTTAAGGAAAAGGAAAAAAGGGAAGTCACATGTGATCAATATTTTTGATTTGAGTATGAAAGTGATGTTGTTTAATGATTAACTTTTTATGTAATGGGATTTCAAAATAGTATCATGGAATCTCATTTATAGTATCATAGAATTTTGGAATATCTATGTATTGGTTTTCAATAATTGTATGGTACTGGTAACCATGAAAAGTGATTGAAATATTTTTTCAAAGCAGATGAAATGTGCATATTGAAGGTATAATGAGAAAATAATATGTATGATAGTATTCATGTGCTCATGACTGATATAAGGACAAAGTGATATCATGGTTTGAGTATATCAAAATTTGGGATTTTGGTATGTGCAAAGAGTTAACTTCTGAAAGCATTCATGTTTTCACTAAGGTTCTATGGTAATTCATGTTTTAAGAGAATACATGATTAAGGTATTTAAATGTTTTGAATGTGACCAGAAAGATATATCTTATGATATATCGGGGATAAATGATGGTATTCACATTCTTGTTATATGAACCTTCTAGTAATCGTTAACTTTATACTATGAGATTGGACAAAAGTATTTTGGATAAGCCTAAATACTGGAATGGATTAAGTTGTATATCACATAGTATTGTTTAAGGCTAGAACTTTTTTTCGATATTATTTCTGGAATGTTATAATAGTATAGTTTTAAGAAAAGGGACAACCTACAGGATGAGCTATAGCCCGTCACGTAGGACAAGGATGTGGGAATCGAACCCACAACCGATGTGCGATAGGCCTTTATCACCTTTCACTTTCCAACAGGATGTCCCTGGTTTGTAGAAACTATTTTTTTTATTCATAAGGATTATAGATGATGTATATGTCCATTTTTGGACCCATATATGATTAATCTCACCATATATAGACTTATGTATATTTAATAACTTTTGTTAACCTTATGTTTCAGACAGATGGAATGACCTATTATTCTATCGCATGATTTTCTAACACTTCACATAAGACAAATTCAACTTCATTTCTATAAGAGATGAAGTGTAAATTTTTCAAAGCACAAACAACAATGAGATTGTATCAAAATCAAGTAAGTATTTCTTTTAATTCATAAATTTTTCAACATTAGGGAAATGGTCTTGAAAACAAAAAATTTTGTCCTAGTGACCTCATATCTGATGAATCAGAAGGTACATTAGACCATCACAAATTTATGGCTTTGTGATTGTTGGCTTTTTCATAGCCATGTTCTCTACCACTGTTCTTCAGAACATTATGGTTATATTTCTCTTCCGTATCCTTATTTTCACCTATATTCTCTTATGTGGAAATCGAGTGTTGAGTTACTTTGGGTGACCATTATATTCCTAACTTTACTTTTTAAATTTAAGTTTTATTATTACTCTTTACGATGAGAGTTTATATGAAAGAAACTTTCAAGTAGTAAACTATTTATAACCCTGATGAATTTCGAGGCTGAAATTCATTTTTAGGGGGGTAGAATGTAACACCCCAAACTTTTAAGAGAAATATTCTTTTAAATTTCTTATATGTATTGTGTTTTACAGTACACCAAGATTATATTGAGCTATACGCAACACCTTATTAGCTTGTAGTATACACAACACTATTCTTGGCTTGTGTTGCATGTAAGAGCAACCTTCCTCGATATCATGTGTTGTACGCAATACCGAGTTTCATTAAACAATGATATATTATTATAATATTTCCTCTAGCTGTTATGAGTATTATTAAATTAATTTTTAAGTTTATAACATAATAATTCATGTTACTCATTTTATATAATGAGATATGAAAACAAAATAAATTTTTTGATAAAAGAAGTAGTTTTAAAAAAATGCAGTTTTACCGCCCTTTTGATGGCGCACCCATTTTAAATATAATTTTTTAAAAGTTTATAAGTTCAATTTTACAAAATAAACTTCTTCTTTTAAATCATTATAGAAAAATTTATGTTGGAATTTTTTTTGATACTTTTCTGATAACCTTCATATTTTGATGAATAGTAAAAATATGGTAACTTTTAATTAAAAACAACTTTTTTCATCGAGATACATTATATTGCCAAATTATAATATCGAATGGATTTAAATTATAAATATAATATTTTTTTACCATTTAATATAATTTAATTCATTAGCAATAATTTTACACAGAATTCATAGTTAAAAACATTTCAATCTTTTGCAACATTTTAACTTTTAAAACCCAATTTCATAACAATGGGATTAATTTTAAATTAATCACTAAAAATTCTGTGTTTTGAATTTAGAAAAATGGATTCCATATATGGAATAATTAGGTCAAAATTATGTTAATAAGAACCCTTTTATTTTTAGACATTTGAAATATTAACTACGGTAATTTTTATTTACTACAGATGAAGGTAAATCGAGTAATTATGGGAAAAATAAGATTAGAAAATTACCCTAAAACTTGAAAAAAGTATATTTGATGAATAAAAGTCGGCTCATATCACCTAAGAGATGATATTGATTCATTAAATGGACTTTTGACTATGAAAATGATCTAATTATTATTAAAACCAAAGAAAGTGACAATATGTCACTCTCCTATATTTTATAAGTGTAATTATTTAAATTTAGTGATAAACGTCATAAATCCTCGAATATAAATAGTCTCTAGATATATAATAAAATTATCTACATCATTTGAATTTATTTAGAATTATTTGGGATTAAATAATTATCATTAACTTTGACACAATAGTGATGCATAAATTGATTATTTAGTGAAAAATCAATAATATAGTTTTTATTAAAACAATAGTGACCATAAAAGGCACCAATACCTGACCAAAATGTATTGGTCATGTAAATGTAAACCATAATCACAAAATGGTTTAATAATGGACCATTTTGAGCCTTATGAAATCGATTATGACACTTATATTATATTATTTTAAATGATGTCAAAGTTGTCACCATCATGATTTAATAAATATTACAATTTAAATGTTCTTATTTTAAGATGATAAATTCGAGTAATAGTATTATTATGAAATATATTAGATTTATCTGCATCAAAGTTTTTTTTATTTTTAGGAAACAAATACGTATATTTAACAATTTTACAAAAATGTTGTAGTAATTATTTTATTAAAGAAAAATATCAAATAAATAGTTTTAAAACTATTAAAGTAAATTTTATATGAAACAATTAATGTGGTCCATGATTTTTTAGATGAATTTCACATGTTAGGAACCTATTAAATATTTTGGTTCGAATATATCCTTTGTTTGGATTTTATTTAAATTCACATAAATGAATAGTGTCAAAATTGACACTACTGATATTTTATAAAAATAACATGTTATAAAGTTGTTTAAAAATAACAAAAATATTTAAAAATTATAAATTGAAATTTATATGGTTTAAAATTTTCAGAAATAGTCCAATTAAAGACAATTCACATCACATATGTAAGTATATATAACAATTTAAAATTTAGAATATTATTACCAGAAATAATATTAAATAAATTAAATAAGGATAAATCAAATTGATATGGTTTAAAATAATTTTGAAAAATATCTAAATTTGATTGGTTGATGTTATTATAACCATAAATTACCTCATATCCGAATTTGAGTCACTTTGGAAGTTTTTAAATGGGGTTTGATTTTATTATTAATTATAATTTTTGAGATTTCCAAAAGTGCCCCTCTCTTCTCTTATAAAAGGGAACCTCCTCCATCTCATCCTCACACCATTTTGAGCATTAATGATTAGAAAAACCCATACATGTTCTCTTCTCATCTTCCCTAGAAACATACCAGAGGTCCTTGTCTTCTTCAAAGACCAACTTTAGTGCCCTAAGAGGAGGTTTAGAAGTGGCGCGTCGAAGATGTGGTAATATCCTTTACCGATTCTTTCAAATTAATATCTTATTATACTTCCTCTTCATTTGTTTTTTCATAATAAAGTAATAACATAAATATCACTCATATACATATATGTTATTATAAATATGAAACAACTCAATTTAACCTTTTATCCATCCTATGGAAAACGAAAGCACCGCGAATGCGTACATACTGAATACCATCACCACGTCGTGGTGTATTATGTTTTTCCACCAGAACCATAATTGGATGGGAATAATCGTGTAATGAATAACTATATATTTTTATTATAACATGATACTAAGTCTGATATATAATATAATCCACTCTAATTCCATTTAATATTTATGTGAATGATATCATCGCTCGTGCGTACGTACGGATTACCGTCTCCACAACGCGATGGGATTCCTCTCAAAGTTAACCATTCTAGAATAATTATAAAGTATATATAATAAATAATCCTGAAATATATGATATATTAATGACACTTCATTTATTTATATTTCATTTACTTACTTCCATTAAATTTAATAAGGAATCGAAAACAGCGTTCATGCATACGTACAACCTACCGTCTCCATGAACGGTGTATTTATTTCCATTTATCGATCTATTATATATATGTATATTCAGAATATATATTATATATAAATCATTTTTTATTTTATGGAAGTAAGTAATCATGATCTAATTAATCGTATGAATAATTACAAGTCACAACACAGATGATAAATGAAACGATTTTACCAAAAACGTTGCTTTAACATGGACTTGAAAAATAAACGGGTAATATAAAGTTGTAAGAGAATCAAATATGATATAATAAATATAATTATGGTTCTGTTACAAGTTAATAATATTTTTAAACCCACTATACAGCAGTCTTAGACACAAACTGAATAAATTGGACATATGGTAAGGGATACTTTTGTAATCTCATTTTTATCCGAGATTGCTTATACGTAAGTATTTACTGGGGTTATATTTTACATCCATGTCCATAAAAAATGTTTTTTATAAAGTGTTTAATATTCTTCCATATATGTTTAAAATCATGTTTACCCCTCTTTTACTTTTACATTGTGTTATAGAAGGAATATTTCTTTTGTTTATCATACAAGGAACATTTTGACTTTTTGGGAAAAAGTACAAGGAGAATGATTTATTAACTTATACGGCATGAAAGGATTGTTTACACTTTATAACGCCTAATTTTCATGAAGCTTAATCTATAGTATTTCATGATAATTTTCAACAAAATACTTTTCTTTTTGAATTACTTGGCATTTTGTGAAAAGAAAATGATTTTGAAGAAGAAAGCATATTTTCCTCAAGTATTCATCTCAAGTGTTTTGTCAAAACTATTTTCCATATAAGATGATATTATTTAGTATGATTATGTTTCAAGTATAATGTATCTATCATTTACATGGTTTGATTATTCTTTTGATGAAATTATATCCATTTGTTTTATAAGGATTACATTATGATGGGATGATGTTTATGAAACCCATTTTATTATTTGGGTTATAATGAATGATTTATGTGTATTTTGTAGCACAAGTAATAATGATTTCATTATGAGATTGGTGGGACCTGTATCACCCTCCAATGCATTGGGTAATGATTTATATCTCGTGAGATAGATATGGCTGGAATGGAAAGTGAATCTGGTTTAGTAATACAAGGCTGGAACGATATGTAAACCCCGTTCAGTAATGGACTTTTTCCACTATGATGGTCTTGGAAATAATGCGTTGGCTAATATAGAAATCATAACTTGTGCTTAATGGTTTCCACAATTACATGTTATATTCCCATGCTATTTTATCATGGTTAATGTTCCCTTATGATCTATTCCTTATGAACTACCAAGATTTATGTCATTACTCATGATTTTGATGTTTTATATTCATATTATTACGTTCAAATGTTAAGGGATTGTTTTATGTTCTCTATGTTTACCCTTACTAAGAATTTGAGCTCACCCATTTTATGTTTTCTTTTCCCCAGGATATAATGAAATTTTTTTGGGAAGAAAACTGAAAGGGATGATCTTTGTGGGAGATGTTGAAGATCTTTCACCATGATTGGAAGATTAAGTTCTGAGTATCCAAAGAGACTAAAATAATACAATCTTTGGGAATCTATTTTTGTCATGTATTAAGTATTCTAAAAAAGTAATGTAATTTCTATGTACGTTAAGATTTGGGTCTCTACATGGATATCATTTAACAGCCATTGTATTATTTCAGCCCATGATAAATGAGCATAGAATTATGGTAATTGTAATGAAATCCCATTATATAATCACACAAATAGGTAATAATGGTTGTATAAGTTGAAAAAAAATCATGGAATATAAGTAACGAATGATAAATCAAATTATAAAATCATTATGATCATTTACCTAAATAGGGGGAAAATAATCATGTTATTGAAACCCATAACATGACATATAATAGCTTGGGAATTACTCACAAGGAACGATATAATTTTTTTAGAAAACATGTCAATGTAATCCACATTGAATGGAATATGAACCCCTATCTACCTATAATGGTGAATGCACTGATACTTCTTTTCCATTATTGGCTAATATTTATTTCTATAATACTCATAAATTATTCTGAAGTGGAATGTAAAACAATCACTCAAGGTCATGTTAGAATAAAATATAATAATGAATAACATAATCAAAAATCCCATACATTAACACTTTTTCTTTTCCATGTATGTGGGTTGATCACTCTTAGATAGGGATATTAACTATGAACTAAAAAATTCATAGAATTATATCTACCAACCCACAATAGTAAGAATAAGGGAAATACCAATCTCATATGAATTTTTAACATCTCATCCCAATTGAACAATAACCAATAGCCCAAGTGGTCACTATATGGCCTCGAGTGTGACTCCCCATATGCATGATGTTTCCAACTAGTAGTGAGGGTCCTTAATGGGGGTATGGTGGGGAGAGTAGGCCCTCATTGTTAGAGATACAAAGATCCATTTCTATTGTTTACTAATTAAAAATAGGGAGAATCGGTAAGAAATTACAAGGTAGACAAACGAAGATAGATATGTAAATGAGTTAAGTGTCCAATGGAAATATAAAAATAACCATGATTACATGTCCATGTGATGATTCAATACAATTATACAGAATTAAATTTATAAGCATGATGTAATAGAATAATGATATCCCAACAAATATGTCCACAATAATCCTGAGCACAAGCTTAGTCATGCGATCCAATAACCAAGGCACAATGCACAATAAAAACAAGTTATCAAAGACCCTGGAACAAGGTGATATGCATAGGTACCCCAGTGGAGTGGAGGCCCAAGAAAGGTGTCAGAAATTATGATTAGGAAAGCACCAAAACTGTCTAAATCCTAATGAAGTTTGGGCATATAGAATCAGTTGTGTGTTTATATAAAAAAATTAAAGATTAAATTTAAAAAAAATCAGTAACCATGTACTGATTAAGTCCATACCAGGCCCTCATCACTTCAATACCTACTTCAGCCTAATCTAGAATGTCTAAGCCAGGGTTACCCATAAAAATGTAATATAATATAATAAACATTATTCATAATTTATATAGCTAGAATGGACCAAACATAGAGATGTGATTTATCTTGTTGAACATTCCCTTTTATTTAGTTACATATCATGTTGTCTTTAATTTAAATATTCAACTGTGGTATTAATTTATATAGTATCATATACCCATAGAAGGTGAATCACCTAAAAGAACCTGAGCATCACATTAATACCCAAACACTTTTCCAAAACCATAAGGAGTTATTTTTATGGGGATCCATTAAAGGAATTCCAGGTGTCACTCCTGATATTTATATAATAATCCCTAACCATGAATGATCCTCGAATCTAAAAAATGGGGTCTCAGTATCACTTGTGGTATGGTGTAACTGTTGTTTCCATCGAGCCCAACCATGGGTTCCATACTGGGAACTAGGATGACTCATACGTTGGAAATAAACAATATGGTGAGAACATCAATGATATTTCTGGTATCACCCCAATTGATTAAAGACTCAAAAACTCAAGTTCCCTTCCTTCATAAACAATAAAAAAGAATCCATGAATCACATTACTAATAATTAATACGTAATTATTTTTTAAATTAAAATCACTAAAGAGGCCACAAATATATCCAAGAATAATCAAAAAAAAGTGAAAGGTAGAAGTCTACGTACACAACAATCCTACTTGTAGGCCATGTATCTCAAAAGAGTGGGCCAAGACCGTAGATCATTTTTATTATAAAAATATAGGGTCCATATTCCAGAAATGTAATTAATACCAACTAAATGAACCAATAAACATAAAAATTTTGGACTACAATAAATCACTTATCAAAAGAAGGATTTTATTTGAAAACATGAAATTTTAATCAAGAAATTCAATTGGTTTAGTTTTAATAGTTCAGATTCATCACATGGTACAAGGAAAACCTCCAAAACTGTTGTCTTTAAGAAAACTGCTTCATAGATAATCATATAAAAAAAGAACAAACCAAGAGGGTTTCTTAAACAATGGAAGATAATAATTTTAAGGGGTGGATATATGGACACATTATAAAGGGGTGGTTTAGGATGAGTTCAAAACCTTAAACCATACCATAGCGGGTTCAAACATAATAGAATATAATCTACGAAACATTAATTATAGTAAAAAAATTTAGAGAGATATCAGTTATGTCCAGAATATAGCATAGGGAAACATTTAAAAAAATAACCAAACTTAATGGAAAATTTATGTACCACTGACCTAATGACATAGATAACCCACACATCCAATATTGTGGTTTGATTTGGTATTATTTGAGAAACATTGAATAAACAGATATTGTCCCCAGAAATTGGTAAAATGATCTCACACCTAAATAGAATAGGTATGTATTGAATCAATGATAAATAGAATAATTGTGATTTTATAGCTTACCGAAATCATTTTCATTCTTCATATGTTGAGTGATTTGGATAACAAATGAAGGAGAAACAAAAAACCCTACCTTGGAGGAAAATAGGGCTTCTGTGTGAGGAGGAAGGAGACACGCAATGGAGTGAAAGGGGGAGAAGGAAGTAGATTAAAATATTTTATTCATAAAGGTAAGAATTTTATATTCACCCACAAAATTGGTTCCCTTGATTTGGAAATGCATTTGGCCAAACCATGGGCCAACAATGTTTCTCCCACTACATTATTACCACAAAACGACATGTTTTCCGATATGGTGTAATATAATCTTGCTCCATCCTTCCACGTAATATTGAATACCCATAGCCTAATAAAAATAATGTGATATATGTTCATAATTATGGAAACTAGGTGTAGCCCCAACAGATCACTTTTACTCACCCCATAGGTCCCACTCAGTTTGCAGTAGTGGGTTGTATGGATTTTGACAAACTTTTTTCCCTTACTAGTTGAATAAAATATGAATTTTGTGGGACCAACACCCAGGAAACATGAAGGATAACCTGTGGGATCCCTTTTTCCTTGTATAAAAACTAAAAAACACTGGTAAGTGTTTAAACTCATGGAATTTCATTGTAAATCCCGGTTTTCAAAATGGTTTTTTCACCAAACATTGATATTTCAATGACCATTGGAATTTAATTTGGTCAACAAACATTGGATGTTACTAATAGAATATGGTTATATTGTGTGAGGCCTTGTTTTAAGCTAGATTAGGTTATATGTATGGTTAAACCATTTAGATTCATAACATACGAGACAAGTCAAACTCAAGGTATGATACAATTTTCATAAAACTGTTATTTTAAAATATCTTAAATATATATATTAAAAAAATTTACACATTAATTCATTCCCTTATTTTAGGTATGTATTTTAATTAATATACATTAATTACAAATGAAATTATATTTCATTATTTATTTTCATTTAAAGGATTTAAAAATTAATTATTTTATTCATTATATAAATAAGGCTTTCAAAGAAATTAAAAAGGATTATTCTATTATAACTTATGTGGAATTTTTTTACAACTAACTAAATTGTTATATAATGTTTCAATTAATTTACAATCTACTATGTTTTATTCAATGAAAATCCCCAATTCACGTTTCACTAGTAATTTTGAAAATATGTTTTAAATGAAATGGACATTTCAATATCCATAAATGATTTTATTTTGGATTCAAATAATTTTGGTATAATTGGGATGATGTAAATTCATGATTTGATGAATAATGATTATTTTATGGGTTCTTTTATCATTTAGGTTGAATTGATTTCTCAATATAAAACATGATGATATTTGAGCCCAATGTATCTTTGATGATAGGGGAGCCCAATATAGATCTTCAATGCATTGCGTAAATGGATGAAGTTAACAAGTAATGTTTACCCAAATGGATTATTAAAATTTACCTCATAATCTATTCTTTTTTATGATCGATTGTATGAGTGATTAGAAAATGGTTTCCCATGTTACCTATATGATCCAAATATTCAGTCTATTGGTTTTCTTGGAAATATTTTGATATCAAAATGTATGCTAATGTGACTATGTTTAAATTAAATATTATAAACATTTCTTATGAGATAATTTTATAACATTAACAAAATGTTTCCAGGAGGATTTACTATTTTTAAATAAACCATTGGGTGTTTTATAACCTCTTTAATTTTCGATATTAAAGGTTTTCATAATTATTTTGGAAGTGTAGTTGATATCTTATGTTAAAGAATTTCTATTTTAAACTTAATGAGTATTATAAAAAAAAATTATAATGTGTATTCTTAGAGTAATTGGATTACTTAATTCTATTTTTATGACCCATAATGATCTTTTTTAGACATCACAACATTTATATTTTCTCCAGAGAGTTTATGTGTTACTAAGAATGAAGAATAATTAAAGTTGAATATCATGAAGTTTTTTCATGAAAAAAATATCCATTCTATTTTTTTATATTTTTTATTAAATAGATTATAATTGGATGTATCATATTTATAATATATGGTTATTTAATGTATGAGTTTAGACCAAATTATCTAAATTTAAAAATGAAATGTTCCTGGAAATTAAAGAAAGTTAATTCTTATCTAGCGATAAATTTTTTGTATTTCTAAGGTTTAATTGTTATAATTTATATTATAAGTTGGTTTAGATAACTTTTTATACTGTTTTTTCTTCATCTAATGTGTAAATAAGAGTTTTGGGTACAATTGTGAGTATATATGTTTATGGTAGTTCATCAGTTCAATGGTGTAGAAATTTGATTTTTTTGTTTTTTGTGAAAGTGTTTAATGAGATTAAATGTATTTTTGGGGAAATCTATGATTATATAAAACATGGCTTAATGATTCACTTTAGGTAATTTTTATTGGAGTAATAGTGATTTTATAATTTATAGAAATGTAACAAAATTTATTGATAACATTTCTCAATAATATAATCATTTATGTTGATTAAAATACAGTTATTTAGAATAAATGGGTAATTAAAATTTTGTTGTATATAATTTCTAATTTATTTAACCATAATAATGAAAATTCAATATGTGATAAAATAAGAAAATATATCGATAATGCCATTATTTTTTGAACAGTATATGATTAAGTTAAATTGACATATATATGTCAAATATGTTTTTTTATTTGAGGAATAAAAGTTTAATTATCGTTTAGAAGTTTATATGATTTATTAAGTATTTATTAGATGTCATATTATATAGGGAAATGGTTAGTAAATTATAGAGATTATATTATCATGGTATTTACAATTTTGGTGTATTCCCTATAAGTGACTAATGCTGATTAAAAATACAGTTTGTGTATATTTTTGGTGAGTGTATGGTCTAATAATTCTTTTTATTTGTTACTCAAAATATTTTATAATATTTTTAATAATTTTAGGAAATATTATTTTTAGAATTATTCATGATGAACCACTTTTCTTATTGTATAATTTTTGAGATTTATTATATATTTCAATATTTATAATTTTTTTATTTTATCTTATCCTTTTATACCTATTTTATTTTTCATTATACTCTAATGGTAAGAGTAATTTGTTTTTATCATTATATGGATAATCTGATCTATTTTAAATATATATTATTTAATTACATTTGAAGATTTTATTTTGAATATTAATTTCTTAGAATAATATATGAGATAGAATTGTAACTCAATTGAAACATACAACCAATGTATGAAATTGATTTTAAAGAAACTAAATAAAATCATCTAAGTATATTTCCATATTTTTTTCCTTATTGGTAAATTAATTCTTTAACATTGAGAAATGTTTATTGAAATAAATTTTTTATCACATTAAATTCATTTCTAATTAACTAATTTTTCTTTTCATATCATTATCTTTATGGTTTTTTTGTCATTAATATTATCATCAGAATAATTTTATCAATGTTCTGTGTGACATTACTAAATAATTTAGAAATTAACCTTTTCTACCATTTCTATTTTTACACTTCCCACTAATTTTCTCTTATTATTTAATCTAGTTTTGTGTTTCTCAAATGACTTTTTTATTTCCTTTCCCTATTTTCAAAAGAATGTTTTACTAACACTTTTTGTGATGTTGGATTTAGAGAGTGTTATTTTCAAATTCCAAATCCCTAATTATGAATATCATGATTATATTAGGATGACACAACTTATTAAATAGGGATGAATATAACACCCATGTATTTTAAAACAACATTATGATTGATCTCATGTACAACAATATAAACTGAGCTTAAAAGAACATTGAAATATTATTAATCAAATTAAATAGTTATAACCTATAAATTAAATTAGTGGTGATGAATAAGAATGGAAACATTATTAAAATATATTTAAAGGCCATATTAAGTAATTTTTTTTGATTAATTATTTAAAAATGTGTAGTCAATATTTGTAAAGATATTTCTTTTTTCAAAATATGTTTTCTTAAAAATGGGTTTTATTACTTCTTGTGAATGAATGTTATAAATAATTTATAAAACCTTTATAAATATTATTTTACAAAAAATATTATATTGAAATTACTAATTTCAAAAATATTGTAGTATTGTTTTTTATGTTCTTTATTAAATGACTATTTTTTATTGATTTGATTTAAATTATAATTTTTACGAAATATAATATCATTTAGGATATCCCCAAAGTATACTTATTATATAAAAATTTATTAAACATATGGGAAGAATAATTTATAATAAAATAATAAAAATATTAATAAATTATAATAATTCAACACATATTAATTATAATTTATTTGAAAATAAATATTAAAATTATTGTTAATGTCAAAATAGTGCTTACAAGTCACTGGAAAAGTGAAATATTGTGTCCTAAGGTTAATTTTTCAAAAGGATGAAGTATTTTTTTTAATTTTTTAATAAATATGAAATAATTTTTAAGATATTTATGTATAGGAATTAACATTAGGGATGTATAAAAATTAACATATAAAAATTATTGTTCGATTCCTCTAGAAATCATAAAAAGTATATATAATATATTAAATAAGTTTTAATGATATCTTTGGGATGAAATATACATCATAGATGAATATAAATATTTTAATTTATCTTAATTATTTTATTTTTATGTAGGTAATTTATTTTCAATTTTTATTGGTGATATAATTTAGTTAAATACATATGCAACATTGACATAGTGCTTCTACATGTTGTATAAATATCAATTACACTTTTTTTAAATTTGAAAAATAATTTTATTAGTGAGTTATAGTGTCCTAAAAACATTATGGATTGATATAACTTTTTTAAAAATCTTATTAACTATATAATTGAATTCTATTTTTTTCCCTTTAATTAATGGTATACGAATTGTTTAAAAAATTACAATAATGATATTTTATAATAAAAAATATTTCATTAAATGATAAAAAATTGATAAAAAACATATCTATAATAAACTAGGATTTATGTACATGGAAATTATATTTATTTTTAGAATACCTTATACATTACTAAAATTACACTGGAAGACTATATTAGTTTATTGTATTTGGAAACATGGAATATAATGTTGTAACATGGTAAAAGATCTTCAATATATCACATAAAGATCTTCCCCCATTTTTTCCTACCTAGATCCTCTCTTTATATACATGGGAAAAGAAAAAATAAAAAGTGTGACCACAAATTCATGTCTAGGGTAAAAATGTAAAAAATAAAACAAACCATAAACATAATAATGAAAAAAATAGGAACATGAAGTTTAAATATAACAATCTTCAGTCATTGAATAAATCATAGAAGTAGGTAAGGAATATATCGTAAAGAAACATTAACCATGATAAAATAAAATTCACCTAAAACATGGAACTATGGAAATTTTATAATTATATAATATTATTTCCATATTTTCCAGGGCATTGCTCCCAAAAACATCATAATGGACAATGTCCATTACTGAACCGGGTTTACCTTTTGTTCCTATCGTTTAATACTAAATGAGATTTATATGTTTCTCCAACACTGTATTACTGAATCATATTTACGTGCCATACCATTCATGTTTATCTCATGAGATATAAATATTTACCCCATGCATTGGAGGGATATAGAGGTTCCACCTGTCTCATACTAAAATCATTCTAAAATGTCCCATAAAAACATAAATCATTCATTATAGCATATCCCAAAAAATAAAATGGGTTTCATAATAATAATTCCATCATAACATAATCCATATAAAATATTATTCCATCACTAAAATAATCAAATCATAGTAATAATAGAGATATAAACATGACTCTATTAAACAGGAATCATCTTAGATGGAAAATAATTTTAACACAACCCTCAAACATAATTTTGAGTAAAATATCCTTTCTTATTTAAATTTTTATTTTCTCAAAATTCCACAAAATTTTAATAGAAATTAATTTAGATGAAAATAATGTTGAACTAATCTAAAGGAAGCTTTATAGAAATTAGGTGTTCTGAAGATGTAAAAATATATTCATGTTGTATATGTAGAAAACATTCTTCTTGTACTCTTGTCGAAAAAGGCAAAATCTACCTTGTATAGAAACTAAAAAAACAATTACATAAATACACATTAGTATAAGTAAAAAATGTGTAAAAATTTCTTTAAAAATAAAAAGAATATTGAAAAACATTTTATGAAAACATTTTAAAAAAATGGACATGGATGATAAATATACCCATAGTAGATACTTTGTATAAAAAATATCAAATAAAGAATATAGTTCAAAATTATCCCTTACCTTAGGTATGATATGATTTGTATATATTTGAACCTTCTGTATAATGATTGAAATAATTTTATTGACTTATTCCGGAATAATAGTCATTTTTATGATATCATATATGATTATATTATCATTCATTTGTTAGTAACATTTCATTGTCACCTGTTATTTAGATATTAACTACTTTATATTCTTATGCATGTTTTGTCAGATAATGTCATGTTCCACTTACTATGTTATAGTTATATTATTTAAATAATTTTATTTGTATACTATATTTTATATTTATTCATTCTATTCAAGTATATAATCATTTTTTAATGAAGATCTTGTGGAATAAATCACATCGCATCATGGAGACGGTAGGATGTACATATGCATGAATGACAATATCATTCACTTGATGGATAAATGGTATATGATTGGATGGTATAATGGGAATAATGAATAATTATCATGTTATATTAATTATTTAAATATATTATACTCATTATTATACCAATCAACATTAAGTCATGGAGATGGGAAGTTGTATGCACGCATGCATGGGAATATTGATATTCATTGGATGGTTAAAATGAGGTATAATCTTGTTAAATGGTTATAATAACATCTCAAAATTTAAAGTATACTATATTTATTACTTTATTATGTAGACAATATAATAAGAGGATGTTGAAGAAGAAAAGTATTTTTAAATATGTGATAAAACAATTACCTCTTTTTCGAGTATCTCATATTGATTTGCACAAAAGATCTCCCTAGTATGACTTTCTACCCAATGTATGGTCACTAGTAGGAAGGGAGGAATTCTGGGAGCTTATTTTGGCTAATTCTGGTATAAAAAATGGGATTCATAGGTGTGAGTAAGTGGGTATATGTGGTGGTCTTTTATAAGAGGTAGGATTTTCACTTTAGGAATGTATTGAAATATTATTTTATTATAAATTTATTTTTGAATTATAATAGTTATACATTGATAATGTTATAATATAATATCATTATCATTCTAAATACTCTCATATAATGGGTTTTAGACATGTTTAGGTTAAAAAATTAACATTAAATTTTAGTTTTAACCCTTAGTTAAAAACATGAACTCTTACAATGAATTTCTGTATTTTTTTAATATATGGTTACTAGAGTTAATATAAATTTCCAATAAAACCACATGTGGAAAATTAAAGAAACTTTTAATATTATGTAATTGATTTATCCAAATATTAGATTTTATGACTATTATATCATTTATTAAAATAGTATTTTTTTAAAAACTCATTTATGTCAATTTTTAAACTATTTAGTAATTGATTTTTAATAAATTTATAAAATCATTATGCCTTCAACCCAAAAGAATTAAATAAAATATAATATTTCATAGTAATCTATAAAATTTCATTATGGCATAAAAAGTTTCACATTATATTTATTTTAATATTTATTATATAATTTATTTGAATATTTCCTTAATAAGGTTATCATTTCATCATCATTGTGGCATAAATAAATTAATTTATTTAATGAATAAAAATTATAAATAAACTACCATTATATTGGATCTCATTTTATCTTTTTAATTACTATTTATAGTCTAATATATAATTTATATAAACCAAAAAAAAATTTAGTTATGAGAGACATGTTAATGTTATATTTCCCTTTTCTTTAAATCAAAATTACAAAAGGTCATTATCACACCCAAGTAGCTCCATGGGGTCCTAATATCGACCCATGTATTCTCATTTTCAACCATATCTCATAAAATAGGATTATGACACGTCCTAGGGTAGTTTTATATTATTATTAAATATAATTTGTTACTCTTATTTAACTAATTTACCCATTAACCATGTTAAATAAAAATAAGTAATAAAGAAAATATTTATAATGTCCAAAACTAAAAGGTGCCCATTTAAACAATTAGGACCATATTATTCCTAATATGGAATATGTTTTTAACAATTCAAAACAATAATGTTTTAGTAATGAATTCAAAATTAATTTCCATTGTGAAAATCAGAAAGCTTGTTATTAGGAAGTAAAAACTATTAAAAAATTGACAAGTGTTTAAGCCCAATTTAAATTTGGAATTACATCCTATGACCAAAATTAGATTTAATGACAAAAACATAATCCAATTAAACTTTAAACACAATTAAAAAGGCAACATAATAATATAAATAAATTATATGAAATGAATGGTTTGAATTTAATTGTATTGTTTTTCACTATTCAATTAAATATGAATCTTATCAGAAAAATACCAAATATTAAGGAAAGGTAAATTTTTATGTCTCTCTTCCAAATAAAAAGTTTATTTTTTAAAATATAATATATAAAAGTATTGAAAAATATATATAAAATGGGTTCTCCATCAAAAGGTGGAAAAATTATATTTTTTTAAAAAAATAGTTCTTTTAATCATAAAATTGAATTTATTTGTATATCATGTCTAAAAACTACATAAGATGAATTTTAATCTTATGTAAAATTAATGATTTGGATAATAAAATTCATAATATCTAGTTTATATCCCATTAAATAATATTATTTTAAAAATATATTATTGTTTAGTGAAACTCGGTATTGCGTACAATGCAAGATATCGAGGAAGGTCACTCATGAGTGAAATGACTGCCAAGTTAATGTTGTGTGTAGTGAAAGATTATTTTGGTGTTTCATATAAAATAATATAAAATTATTTCTTTTATACATTTCACAAAATCCATACACAGTGTTCTGTGTGTAGTATGCCAACTCAATGTTGTTTGTAATATATGAAAATTCTGTATAGTGTGAATGAAAATTTTGACTTTTGCATTACATAATACAAATGAAAATTTTAATTTATTCAAAAAAATGGTACATAAATAATTATCTTGTTACATTCTTACCCCCCATTAAAATGAATTTATACCATGAAATTCATCGGGGTTAGAAAAGGGTACTACTTGAATGTTTTATTCATAGAAACCCACCTCGTAAAAAGGAATACTAAATCTTCATTTTTTTAAATGAAATTCTATAAAAATAATAGTTATCCAATGTAACTGATCACTATTTTTCCATATAAGAGAGCATAAGTGGAAATAAAAAACATGTATTTGGACATAAAATCTAACCTCCATGTTCTGATAGATAGCGAAGAGAACAAAACCTAGAAAATGTGAACAACCCAAAATCCATAAATCTACAATGATTTAAGGGACCATATGATTCATCAAAGAGAGAAGGTACTAAGATAAACATTATGGTTATCCAGATCCTTCCCCTAATGATAAAAGAAAAGGGAAATAAATACTTACATTATTTCTGTACAATCTAACCTTTGGTCATGCCTTGAACAATTTCCACTTCATCTTATATTCCATGAAATGAAGTTCAATTTTTAATTCTTGAAGTGTTAGCTGATCATGCGATATAATGATAGGTCATTATATATATCTCAAAAAAGTTAACATATGTAGTAAAATATTCATAAGTCCACCAATTGTGAGATAACACATCAATCTGGAAAACATCCACCAGAATATAACATATACTATCCATAAATGGATAACACTACAATTCTTCCAAAAAAAGAAAATATAAAACTTTAGAAAGTGGTAAAATAAATTAGATTAACATTAATCTCCCATATCTTGTAAGATAGTTATTGGTTATCACAGTCCAAATTGGTGAATACCTTAATTAAGTATTCTCTTTAAATATGATAATAACATTAATTATCATAAAACCATAGTGAAAACATGAGTTCTATCAAAATTAACTCTTTCTACACACCAAAAATACCCAAAATTCTATATACTAAAACCATGATGTCACATTTTCCTTATATCAGTCTCTATGTCATTAATACTATCCAAAATCTCATTATCTTCTTAACCCTTCATTGTACATATATCATGTTATTTCCAAAAAAATTTATGTCACTTTTAAAGGTTATCAGTACCATATACATATGCAAAACCACAATAGATCAATACATAGATATTTCAATATTACATAATACTACAAAATTGATTCTTCAACACTATTTTGGAATCCCAATACATAAAACCTTAATCATTCCACCACTTCCTTGTCATATTCAACATCTCTAATAGTGATTAAATTTTATTTTCATTTATCTTTGTCTTTAAGAGTGTTTTTATATCTATTATCATCCATAACACTTGGTTTTGGGAAATTTTTAGCATAATTCCCCATTTCCTTTCCTTTGTATCATTGAAGTGTGGGTGGTGCGTTCTCTATAGTACTTTGTCTATTCACATTATTATAAACCTTTTTACCATTACTTCAACACTCAATAGCCCGATGACCTTATTTTCCACACATAAAACATTTGATGGCCACTTTAATACAATATCCACTATGCTAATTTCCACAAATTGAGCATACGGAAACATTCATCTTCATTTACCCATTGGTTTGATATTTTCCCTTGAGCTCCATCTTTCGTTTCTTGTCAAAATCATGTGATTGATATGTAACACCAACATAAATTCATACCATGATAGTACCACCAAATATCTCTTCATATCTTGCAAAGTCATTTATAGCTAATGTTCTACAAATAGTTGGTTTGAATCCGCTGAAGAATCGATTAACTTTACATTCATGTTGGATTATAAAGACAGATGTATTCCTTGAAAGTCTTGAAAGTTTTTCCACAAATGTATCAACAAATTCAACATCGTTTTTATTAATCTCAAGGAACTCCATTTCCATTTTTTCTGAATAATATGAGGAATGTTATTATTGAAAAACAAGTTCTTGAACTTGTCCCATTCCATGAATTCAATTTCATCTCGCTGCCTTGTATTCTTGATTAGAGTCCTCCACCAGTATGTTTCACCTTCTAAATGATAAAGAACAGAAATGAATTTTTTATGACTAAAATAGATAAGGATGGAAAATATATTTTAAATGGAACATATCCATTGTTTAGTAATAAGTAGATCAGAAGACGCACTGAAAGAAGGTGGGTGTTTCATCATGAAGGACTCAATAGAATGTTGTTCGCTTTTCTGCTCATATGAAAGTCCAGAATTATTAGAGATTGTGTAAGAATAACAATTTGATTGTCAATTCCATCTCCCATAACATTTAGTTATTATGTAGTACTATCATTTCATTTCCCAGTTCATTAATCATTAAGATGGTTCCTTCGGATTTCATCCGTTTTCTATAACCCAAAAAGAATAGTGTGTGAGGAAAAAATAATACTAGGAAAACCACATAATGTAGCGGGATACATTAAATATCTATCATATTAGGTTTAATACTAAATTATTTATGATCATTACTATAATTCCATGACTATAACAAATATTTATACTTTCCCTTAGTAAAATCCCTAGACATACTTTAGAAATATCTCTAGGGATCTCATTAATATTTTTAAATCGTATTTTCCAATGGATAACTAATCCATCAATTTTATATCTACTATAATGAACCAAATATGAAAATAATGGAAATTAAATTTATTTTGAGGAATAATTAATACATTACAAAAATAAACTTATATAGATAGTATTAATTTAGTGTCTTTAGAAACATGGATCAAAATATTATTACTTAGTGAATGATATTAAATATCTCCCATAAAGGTCTTCCCTTTTTTTCCGAAATAAAACCTTTCTTTATATCATTGGGAAAATAAAACATAAAAAGGGTCATATCAAATGTTCAGTAAGGGTAAACATGGATAACATAAAATAAAACATAAACATAATAGTGTAAAAATATGAACATAAAATTTAAATATCAAAATCATGAGTCGTGAAATAAATTTTCGTAGTATGTAAGGAATATATCATAAAGGAATATTAACCATGATAAAATAAAATTAGAATAAAAAATTGAAATGTGGAAAACCAATAAGAACATAATATGATTTCAATAGTAGCCTAGGAATTAATTCCATTACTAAACTAGGTTTACTGGTTGTTCCAGCCATGTATTACTAAACATGATTTACATACCATTCCAGCCATGTATTACTGAACCCGATTTACTCGTCATTTGATTAATTTCTATCTCATGAGATATAAATATTTTACCAATTCATTAAAGGGAGATATAGTTCCCCCTATCTAATAATTAAATCATTCTTAAATGTACCGAAAAAATATAAATCATTCATCGTAGAATAACCCAAGAAATAAAATGGGTTTTTTACACATCATTCGATCATAATATAATCCATTTAAAATATCATTCAATAATTAAAAAAATTAAAATAATAGTAATAATAGTGATATATAAATAACCATATTTAAAGAGAATCATCTTTGGTAGATAATAATTTTGATAAAACACTCGTACATTATTCTTGAGGAAAATATCCTTTCTTATTTAAAAATAATTTATTTCCTCAAAATTTGATGATATTTTAAATGAAAATTATTTTTCTTAAAATATTATTGAATCAATTTAGAATAACTTTCTTGTAAATTAGGAGTTATGAAAATTTTAAAATCCATTCTTATCCTGTAAGTTAAAAAACATTCTTCTCGTACAGTTTCTTGATGTATTAAAAGTACCTCACATGGAAAATGAAAGAAAAATTGCTTCCACACCATGTAGTAAATGTGAAAAATGGGTAAATATGACTTTAAATATACATATAATAAAATTAAACATTTTATGAACACAGTTTTAGAAAACATGGATATAAATGATAAATATACCCCCAGGAAATACTTATGTATAAACAATATCGGATAAAAATGATATTGCCAAATTATACCTTATGTTAGGTCTGATATGATTTGTATATATCCAAAACTCATGTATAATGATTTAAATAAGGTCATTTACTTATTCCAAAATCACAGTCATTTGTTTTATATCATATATGATCATATTATCAAAAAACAATTAGTAACATTTCATTGTGACCCGTTATTACAATATTAACTACTTCATGTTCTTAAGCATATTTTATCTGATAAGTTCAAGTTCCACTTCCTAGTTTATAGTTATATAAATTATATAATTCTATGAATATAATATATATCATATTTATTCATTCCATTCTTGTATATAATTTTGGTTTAATGAAGATTGTGTAGAATAAATCACATCACATCGTGGAGACGATAGGTCGTACGCACACATGAGCGACGATATCAATCACTTAATGAGTAAATAATATATAATTTCATGTTATATTATTTGTAAAGAACTATTAATATTTTATATTTTTTTTACATCCATTATAATCATCATTATACCCATCTAAATTATATATTTTTGAATAAAAAATTACTACACGTCGTGGAGGTGTTAAATCGTATGTATGCTTGAATGGTGATATTTTTATTCATAGGATAGATAAAATGAAGTATAATGTTTTCCCATAATTATAATAGTATCTAATCATGTATAATATAATATATTTCTTTCATTATTATGGAAAAAAATTAGAAGATGAAGTTGAAGAATAAATGAATTTTGAAAGAGGTGATTAAACAATTATCTCTTTTTTGAGTATCTTCATTTGATTTGGAAAAATGTCCCCCAACGTTTGGTATTACGCCAAAATTCATGCCTATAGGAGTAAGGTAGGGATTTTGGAATCATATATGAGAAAAAATTGGATATTACTAGGGGTGTGAGAGGTGTGAGTAAGTGGGTAGATGTAATGGCCTTTTATAAGAGGGAGGTGGGGAACTTTAGCAATGTATTGAAATATTATTTTATAATAAATGTATTTTCAAATTATAATATTCCCAAAGTTATAAATTTATAGGATAATATGAATATGGGTCAAAGTAATCTCAAACAACTTATTTTAGATAAGTTGAAGTCACAATTTTAACCATATCCTTTAGCTTTAACACTTAGTTAAAAACATTAACTCATAAAATTTCTTTTGTATTTTCATATTATAAGGATATTATAGTTACAATAAAATGCCAAGAGAAACAAAAGTGGATAATTAATTGAATTTTCAACATTATATAATTCATTTGGACTAATTATAGATATTTTGGACTATTAAATCATTTACTAATATAGTATTTATTTTGAAAACTCATTTCTGACAATTTTTACACTATTTAGTAATTGATTTTGGTTAACATCATAGAAACATCATTCATTCGAAAAAAAGAATTAAATCAAAGATAATATTTCATTGGAATCCATAAAATTCAGGCATGGGATAAAAATTTTCACATTACATTTATTTTAATATTTATAATTTTGGTTAATTGAATATTTCATTATTAAGGTAATAATTACATCAGACTTGTGTCATAAATTAATTTATTAATTTACTTTGTAAAAATTATAAATAAAATACATGATGTTTAATATATTTTTAGATTTATAATTAATATTTTATATATAATATATAATTAATATAAACCAATATAAAAAAAAATTTAGAATGGAGATTCATGTCTATGTTATAATTCCATTTTATATAAATTAAAATTATAAAAGGTCATTATCAAGACCTAGTGGATCCATGGGGTCCTGAAATAGACCCGATGATGCTCATGGTAAAAAATATCTCATCTAATAGTATTATGGCATGTGTTAAGATAGTTTTATATTATTAAAATATTATTTTCTACCCTTATTTAACTGATTTACCCATTTACCATTGTAAATAAAAATAAATACTAAAGTTACTATTCATAATGTCTGAAAATAAATGTTACCTAGTTACAAATTTTGGACCTTCTGATTCCACATATGTAATCCATTTTTCAATATTCAAAAAAATGTAGTAATTAATTTTAAATTAATTCCTATTGTCAAAACTAGAAAGAGGGTTTTTATGAAATAAAAACTATCAAAATCTTGTCCTATGTTTATGTCCAATTTAAATGTTAAATTACATCCAATGACCAAAATTGGATTAAATGATAAAAACATAACCAATTAAATTTTAAAACCAATTAATAATAAAATCTAACTATATAATCAAATTATAAGAAATTGATGTTTTGAATTAAAATGCAGTATTTTTCCATATTCATTATAATATGAATTTTATTAGATTAATACCAAATATAAAAACAAAGTAAATTTTGATGTTCCACTTCCAAATAAAATGTTTATTATTTCAAATAGTATATACATAATTTTTAAAACTAAATTTAAAAAGGGTGCTCATCAAAAGGCGGTAAATTTTCATTTTTTTTGAAAAATACTTCTTTTATCCGTAAAATTGAATTTATTTTTATATAATGTCTCGAAAAAATAAGATGAATGTTAATATAATATAAAACTCTTAATATTGTGAATATTATTCATTAAATCTAATTTATGTCCCACCAAATAATAATATTTTAATAATATGTTGTTGTTTTTTGAAACTCAGTATTCTGTACAATGCAAGCTATCGAGAAGGTTTCTTTGGCATGTAACTCCAGCCAAGTCGTTGTTGCATATAGTGCAAGCTTCCTTTGGTGTTGTGTATAACATAATCCAAATTTAGTTGTTTTATATATTGAATATAATCTATACTCCTTATTGTGTTTATCATACACCAACTCGGTGTTGTGTGTAACAAACAACATGTCAGTTTTGTTTGGAAGGAATGATTGACTTAATCAATTGCAATGTATAAATGAAAATATTAAATTATTCAAAAACAAAATTGATTCATAAAAACTCGAGTTGTTACAATATAATCATCCATGTTATTATAATATGGTTTATAATAACAATCAAGTTCCCTTTTGGGACAATTGGCCTCTTATAGTTATATTATATACCACTACGGAGTAAAAAACAAATATATCGTCGTAATTGTCAAATAGGATAATATGGGTGGGTAAACAAATATATAAGGGTTAACAAATTATTTATATTTATCCAAATTTTATAGTAAGGTATTATTTACTCTAATAATTAATATATATTAGAAATATATAATTTTGGGGATAGCTTTACTGGAAAACTAATTTATATTAATTCAACAATTTCTGAAATTATAAGACTCCCCCTACCATATAAAAGGGAACCATATCTCTTTAATCTATAATAGCTTTTTGAGAAATATATTTTATCAAATAATTACCTAAATACCTTTCTTATATTCCCCCATAATTTTATAAGTCTCACACTTGGTATAATAAAAACCATAGTGGGATTATGGTGTAATGTATACAATGTTTCACCAAGAACAAGTATAGATTTTGGATGAATGTTATTGTTTTTTCCATCATCTATCACCTAAAAGATTCCATAAAACGTGATTAAATAATAAAATGAGTATCCTAATAAATATTAAATATAATTTTTATTGTAATAACTTATAACCATTTCATTTTCCATCAAATGGAAAATGAATCCATTTTTTAGTGTATAGTGGACTACCGCCTCACGAACTAGAGAAATTTATATTCCATAAAAACCTCCCATAAATGTTTATAATGATGGATTTAATGGATATAAATTATATTTATGAGTTATTTTATATTTTTCAATGGTTACATATATTTTATTTTCTTTATTTTACATCTATTGAAAAACTATAACATTGTTCATGTGTATATCTGGATTACTACCTCTAAAAAGTGATGTGAAACATTTTTATTACTGAGTCACATGGATGGTATATATATTATTATTTAAGGATTTAATATTATATTTTGGAACTAATTATAAATCTTGGATGATAAAATGTCACATACCATCATTCCCTTTTGCTCTCAAAAAATTGAATATGTTACTCATCCGTATGTATGACCTACCATCTCAATGATTGTAGTGTAATTAATTATTCATAACCATATATAGTGGTAGGTTTTAAAAGTATAATAAATGAAAATAAAAATTAATACTTTTTATCTGATTCATTATTGATACCTTTTACCATAGTTATACTGCTAAATTCATTTTTTCACAAATGAGCCAATTGTTGTCAAAACATCAAATGTGAAATTAAAAGATTCAGTAATAGAATTTAACATGATAATAAATAACCTAAAAGTAACAATAAATATTAAAATATTTATTATGAAACAAAATTATTAACATTTGTTAATTATTAATGTGTATAAATAAGATACACGATGAATCAGACTCGAGGTAAGATCTAAATTACCTTTAAACCTTATTTTAAAATATTTTTAATACTTATTTACTTATAAATATTCATCCACTTCAATATAAATAAATTTATATTTGGGATGTATTTATATGGTCAAAAATGCATTTTAATGAAAATCTTCTTAATTTATTACACTATTTTAGATGTATTGAAATAGAATATTATCATATATATAATATAGAACATTTTGACAATAGAAAAAAATGTTCTATTTTAACATATTTAGCAACAATATTTTTTCCATGTACTGAGAAATTCATTTTATTTATGGATTCATTTAAAAGATTTAAATCATTATTCAATTAAATATCATCATTATATTATACAAATTATATGTAAAAAAGTTTTTAAATGGAATAGATATATTGAATTAACAAAAAAAATTTCCTCTGTGAAGAGAATATATTTTTTATTATGATGATGGAAAATAATTAATTCATGTGTTATGAATATGTAATAGTTATAAGATTTTTTTATGATGGAAGGTGAACAATATATAAATCTAGATGATAAGTGAGGTTGATATAGCTCATGATGATGGTTCTACTGAAATAGTTGTCTAATGTATTGGATGATGGAATGAAATTTACATATTGGGTTTCTCCAAAAAATTATTGGAATTTATTTGGTATGTTATTCCATTTGTAAGAGTGAATATTAATGTGATAGGAAAATGATGTCCCAAGTTACCTATATAATTCATATGTTCCTTCCATTTTTTAAATAAAATATTATTTTTACAGTGAAAGATAATGGGATTATGTTAAGAGGAATGATTATAAAAATTCATTAAAGGAAAATCTTATAACATTTATTAAAGTTTTTAATTAGTTATTCAATTTTATAAATAAAAATTAAGTGTTTTTCTTATAATATTTCTTATGAAATTTTATTATATTTATTTGGGAATTGTAGTTTATTTCATAAGTAATATAACTTTTAAATTTGAGATCAAATATTTTATGAAAAATATGCTTTTTTTATATTGTATATCTAGAGACTAACATATTTCTTTAATTATTTTGATTAGTCCCTTACTGATAATTTTTTACTCTTACATCAATTTTAAATGTTTTTCATCCTATTTAATGAATATTTCATATATGAATATGTCATGTTGAAAATAATAATTTTTTTTCATGGAATGAAAAAAAATTTCATTATAGTTTTTATCTTGTGGGGAAAATGGATTTTATATTGAAGATTACACTTTTAAATATACGGGGTTTTTTATGATAGAGTTGTGTCCTAATTATCTATAACTCTATAGATAAAAAATAAAAATAAATGAACTAAAATTAATTATTTTATAAGAATTAATTTATGAATTGGTTATGGTCAGGATGTTATATGTTTTTCTATTTTTTATCTCTTATAGATAGTATCATATGTATCATGATACTTCTCATCATAAAGTTGGGAGATAATATATATAATATTAAAAAACAAACTTAGTCGATGTATTTTTCTAGTATGCTCCATGAATATTGATATTTGTGAAACCATTTATAGTATTCTTCTGCCTTCCTTAAAATCACTATTAAAATATTAATAAAATTAAATCTAACGGTTTTTGTATATTTGAGTTAAATATATATAAAACAAATTAAATATTTTAAAATTATCTTGGTATATAGTAGGTGACATTTGTTTACATCCTAGTTTTAAGGATAAAAAATCATGATTCAGATATTATTAATGAGGTTCTTATTTCAGTGTATGTTTTATGTACTCTGAGGCAAGTGATGTATTTTTCAAAGGATGAAAGACCATTGAGGTTGGAACTGCCAACTTGAGACACAGTTGGTTGAAACACCATCCGGATGTCATACCTCAAGAATGAATATATTTATAACCATGAGATACCACAAGGTAAGGCACCGATGACATTATACTATCAACAAATTTTTTTTCTAAGTCTGTGTCACCAGTAGTTGAGATGCTACCCGCATAGTAGAAATTGGGATACGTATAAGCCACAACCAATATCAAATTGTCAATGTCATACCGTCAGTGAGACACAACCAGTCTATGACACCACCAGTCTAAGACACCACTTTTATGAGACACCACCAATGTAAGGAACCAATTCATTTTCTTATGAATATATTTTAAAATAATTTTATTTTAATGGCTATTTTTATTGATGTTAATATTATTTACAATTTTAATACATGTCTTATAAATGGTCAATAGGGATCATTAAAGATAGTTTTAGTCTATTTAATATGAGGTAGTGGTTTTTCTAGATATTATTCATGGTAATACTTCTGAAAAATTGTAGTAGAAACCCTCATGAAAAGAGAGACATGAAAAATACAAGTATAAGCTGCGGTGGAAGTTTTGCAAAGCTAAGAGCTCAAAATTAATGAACATACTTAGTGATCTCTTGATAAAAAAATTCATCATAGAAGCTGAACATAATCGTCGCATATCTACATTTCTCTAGTTAGAAAAAAGTAGTCTACACCACTTTTTCATTTCTTAATATTTCGAAGGAACCTGACTAGAGAATCATTACAGAGTTAATTCAATAGTCACAAACTGCATTACAACAGAATGAGAACTTCTAAAATCTATACTCCTTGATTTCTCTATTATATTTATATTTATTATTTTTGAGTAGTGTTTGTTATACTCTATTTTATATATACATAGTGTTTCATATTTAAAACATGATGATACATGACATCTTCTTATAAAAAATTCACTTTTATTTTTCCCAAGGATAAGAGTGGTGGAGGTCCTTGTCTAGCCTGTTTAGTTTTTCAACCACTCATATCTTTGGAAGAGATCATGTGGGACATTGGTTGTTGTAAACTATTTTATAGACCTGATCTAGGTTCTAGGTCATCCTTTATATTTTATATAAACTTCTTGGTGGTGGATGATGAAAATGTGGGCATGACTATGTCTCAACTTGTGACTAAAACTCTGATATTCAACCTCCTTTGCTGTGGGTTTTTTTTGTTTTACATTATATCCACTATAATTCTTTAATCTATTTTAAATATAAACAAAAAATATATGCATTGATAGTTTATCTAAATTCTTGTTTATATAGTATTCTGATATAGTAAATTGATTTCAAATAATTCAATAATATTACACATATTATTTATCTGAGAACTAATCAATCATCATAGATATATTTGAAAATATTAATATATATATATATCATACTACATATTATGAAAAACATTCCTATATTTAAAAATTTGGGAGGATTCAAAATAATTCATATTTTAACAACATTTTTATTGGGTACTCAATCCCCCCCCCGATCTTAAGATAATCACTTCGACCAACCATTGGTATGGGAGGATTTTACATTCTTTGGAACATTATTTGGTATTAATGTTTTTAAATTTCGTTTACCTATTATATTTTTTATACATTAATGATATTAAATTTCTATTAGTTAAATTTTTTTCATTAAAATGGATAATCTTCATGATGGTTTTCTACCAACATACCCCCATAATTCACCAGAACTAATTGTGACATATTGAAATTAATGCAGAAAACCAACATAAAGAGCATCGGTTTTGGTATTTGATCTATAATAGAAGACCAATATGTAATAACTAATTCAACAATAAGCATGTGGGATGCTGAAAAAAATATAGCTTATAATAATAATTTTAATGTCATGAATTATTTATAATATGATTTATGAGATGTGGAATTTAATATGATTTATTCTAGAAAAATTTCTTTTCAGATTTGGGACACATTTTCTATTTCCTAGGAGGGAACATCAAACTTTAAAGAAATGCGGATTAAAAATTATACTATTAAACATGATTATTTTTAAATGAATCACAATGATCCCATTTATGACATGTATCTCAAGAACAATTAGATGTTCAACACTATGAGAACATTTGGAAGACTTG
Source organism: Viscum album (assembly GCA_963277665.1). Taxonomy (NCBI): domain Eukaryota; kingdom Viridiplantae; phylum Streptophyta; class Magnoliopsida; order Santalales; family Viscaceae; genus Viscum; species Viscum album. Next base: position 1,801,650,278 of record OY728138.1, read on the forward strand.
TATCAGACAAGGATCAGATTATGCACCTACTCATATTCATACCAAAATTATGTAGAGGAACATCAGTACCAATTAGAGAATCATGTGATATTAGTAAATTACATGTTAGGGAGATGATACATAAACTAATAATTTATGTAGTGGATTTGAAGGTATAAAAATAAGGGGACGAGGAGCCAAAGAGGAAGTTATTAGCTTTAAAGACTACTTCCCCTAGAAAATAAAAGTAAAAAAGAATAAGAATATGTATAATCTTCAACTTCCAATGATAGTTAATCTTTTTCTGATATTGAGGGGTAAATGGTTCCCCTAGCCATCATGTTTAATAAACTCTACGGGAAGAAAAGGTTATTCAAAAAACAAAACTGTAAAGTAAAGTATAACAATGGGGGAAATTAGAAGAAAGATTAGAAGAAAAAGGATGATAATCCAGTGGGAGTTTTATACTGTGAATGAAAAAATTAATATCACATAAAATCGTACATTTCAAATCATAAGTACAAAATGATATATAAAGATAATGATTAGATAAACAAAAATTCTATAAAGTAAACATGGATTTATTTAGAAGATATTTGAAGTGATCTGGATGCATCACCTGGGAATAAAATACATAGAGAAAGCATATTATTCATGACTAAATTGAGTGGGGTACTTTACTTATGTATTGTTTCTTGTGTTTTTCATATTCATGTGTTTGATAAATTTTTAAATGAAAAACAAGATGATGCTAATATGTTATGTGAATAATTTTTTTGAATAATTAAACATAATAACGGATAGCTTTATTAAATTAATGGATATGTATAAAAGTATTAAAAGGAACCTTGCTCTAACTATAAATTTTAATCTAAACTGTCTATAAAAAAAGTAAACAAATACATAACTGATCATTCAATATAGTGAAAATAAACTATCAAATGATGAATCAAAGAAAGACCATGAGAAATTAAGAAATGATAGAGAGAAACTTATAAATTATTTTGGAAAATAAAGTTTATCTAAAATATGTTATTGGAAAAGGATATATACTTGTAAAAAGAAGAACATCTAATAGTGCCTTTTTTCTTAAATTCCTACTTGAAAGATCTACATTAAATCATTTCTCAAAAGTACCCAATAATGTTTCTATTTATATAAGTTTTCAATATTCTTATAGTAAATTCATTAGGAAAATGTGGGTTACTAAATCTCTCATTACTAAAAGTTATATACACAAATAGATTTGGGTAAAAATAATTTTTTGTTTATGACTTTGTTTGTAAAGAAATTGAGTGAAGTCCTCTAGTAAATGTCCATGGTACATGTATACTAGTTAATGAAGACATATAATGTGAGACTATTCATTCTTCAATAGTCTTATAAGGGTTAATGGTGCACATATTACCTTTAGTGAAAATTCAAAAGTTATGACCATTTTCCTAGGCTAGATTGGTAACAAAATATTAGGTTTAATTAATAAAGATTTATATTTTCATTATTTAAAGAATAATATTCACTTAAATTATAAAATGTGTAATAATGGTTTTTATGTTTTGTTAGAGAATGATGTTTCAAATTTTTTGGATTCTAAAAATACATTATTTTTAAACTAATTTGATAAATGATAATTTTTATGATATATATATAAATTATTTAGTTTCTAAGAATGTCTCATGCTTAAGTGCCTTCACAAAGAGTTGTGGGATTGGCATATGAGGCTATCCCATCGTAACAGTTACTAACATAGAAAGATAACATGGAAAGGTTTAGTTATGGATCTATATAAAGGTTAGTATCGAATTGAGAATGTTTGTAACCTTAGTCAAAAATAGAAACAATATAATGTTTCTTCTAAACAAATGTTATAAGTGTCACCTACTCAACCACCTAAGTAGGTTCACATGGATTTGTTTGGAAATACTAGGTTTTCATGTCATAATGGGAGGCACTATGTTTATTCTTTGTAGATTATTTATCTAGGGATACTTGGGTATATTTTCAGGCTCACAAAATAGATTTATGCTCTTATATAAACATTTATGTTTTGTCTATAGAAAATCTTAGTGGTTATATAAATAAAACCATATGAAGTGACCGTAGTAGTGAGTTTGAAATCAATATTTTGAATCATTTTTCTCATAAAATGGCTACACCCAAAACTTCTCAACTCATATGACCCCTTATAATAATGGATTTATTGAAAGAATAAATAGAACCATACAAGGGATATCCTGGACTATGATAATTGAGTATTACCTACATTTCTATTTGTCGGATGAATATGCCAATACAACCTTCTATATCATAAAAAATGCATTCATTGGACCTATCCATAAGAATACTCCTTATTAGATGTGGAATAATAGAAAACCTAAGGTTAATTAAATTTGTGTTTTTGGTTTAAAAATCATTATACTTAACACTGGGGATAACATCGATAAAGATGCTTTGAAAATTGATGAATGAAGTTTCATTGGTTATTCAATTTCTAGAAAATCCTATAGAGATATAAATTATAATTCCAAAAATGTTAAAGAATCAGTTCATGCAAACATTTATGAATCTAAAAAACATGAGCCTATTACCTATATAGAAAACCATGAGGATGATTTATCTCCTCTGAACATAAATTCCAAAACAATACATTCTGCAGTAAAAAAATTAGAAAAATCACCATCTTCCAAATAATTTCCAAAAAAACCATATTATGAACATGAATATACATAATTAACAAGTCGAAAATTCTGTAGATGTATTTCAACTCTCAGGAACCATCCGCTAGATGCTATTATAGGAGACCTGGATTGTGGAATGGAAACTAGAGCTTCTATTAGAAACTAGGTTGAGCATTAAGATTTCTTATCTCATCTTGGACCGAAGAATAATAGTAGATGATTTAATGGTGAATTTTGGGTAATAGATATTCAAGAGGAGTTAAATCAGTTTGAAAGAAGAAAATTGTGGGAACTTATAGAAGGTCCGAAGGATACCATTAAAATTGGATCTAAATGGGTGTTTAGGTATAATGTTGTTGAGACCAGAACCATAGATAGAAGAAAAACTAGACTTGTTGCATAAAAATATAGTCAATAAGAACTAATTGACTATGAAGAAATTTTCCACCTGTGTCAATACTTGAATTCATAAGAATATTGCTTTCATATTCATCACATCTAGATTTCAGACATTATCAAATGTATGTCATGAGTGAATTCCTAAATGGTTTCTTAGATCAATATGTTATTTTAGAAAACACACCTTGTTTTAGAATTCCTCATTATCAAAGTAATGTTTTTCAATTAAAAAATCATTATATGATTTAAAACATGGTACTAGATCTTGGTATGATAGGATCAACAATTTTTAGATTTCCAAAGTATTTTAAAAAGGAATCGCAGAGGCAAGATTTTCATTAAAAAATTCAAAATATATAGTTGTAGTGACAAACAATGATGATGATATTATTTTTAGATCTTAAAAACATTCTTTGTACTAATTTTTGACAAATTATTATAAAACTTTTAAATGAGTTTAATTGGTGAACTCAAATTTATACTTAGATTTCAGATTTTAAAAAAAATGATGAATTAATTTAAATCAATGTAAATATACAATATATATTGTAAAACATTGTAATCTTTATAACACTAAAAGTATTGATACATATATGAGTAACACATGTATATCGGATCCTGATGAATCTGGGAAACCAGTTGAACAAAATAGTTATAGAGTTATGATTGGATGAATTCTGTAATTGATTGATAGAAGAACAAATATTACGATTAGAGCATGTATATGTGCTCATTTTCATGAAAACCCAAAATAGTCACACTTTATTTTGATAATAAGAATATTCAAATACATCGAATATACATCCAATTTAGGATTTCTTTACCCAAGAAGAGACTAATTGGATTTATTACATTATTTTGAGGCATATTTTTAAGGGTTCATGTTTGATTGATAAAAAACTTCTTAAACATGTCACTTTTAGGAAAGTATATAGTTTGATGGTGTTGTAAAAGAATCTATATTTTGTTGAACTATTTACTACATAAGTTGAGTACATAGTCGTAGCTAGTTGTTGTACACAAATGTTTTGGATGAAACATACTATACTAGACTATGAAAATCAATTCTTACATGTCCCAAAAAACTATGACAAAAAATTCTTATAATGTTTCTAATACTTATGTTTATCATTCTAGAACAAATCATATTTATATTATAAAACACATTTGAGAGAACATTTTCAAATGGGGAATCAATATTAAATTTATTGGAATAAAACATCAGTTAACTGATATTTTTACTATGTTTATGATTTTTTTAATAATGAATTATAAGAGACATGAGTTAGAAATGGTAAATTATGATTAATTGTAATTTTAATTTACATACATTTGTAATTGACATAATGTTTTAATTGAATTGTTATTATTATTGACATACAACTGTGATGAAACAATGTTGGCCTTTCATGACATTGGGTTGTCATAATATTGGTTGGAATGTCATAGGTTAGTTATACTATAACTATGTCATGTTGTTGAATTTCATGTCGTCAAAAATTTCATTCCTGTTTCTTCATATATTTGAAACCACCAATTTATTTTCTGAATATTGTTATGTTTGTAACCAGATGCATATTTTTACTCCAATTTCAATTTATATTTCACATATTATTTTGATTTTATAATTCCTAACATAATCAGTTTCAAACATATCTTGAGTCCCACACTATACTCTTGTCTCTTTCTCAATACTAGTATAACCTTATCATATCATGTTTTAAAACAGTTTCCTTAAACATTTCTGAGACTGCATAGTCATTATGAGTTCCAAGAATAAAGATTGGTTCTTTTTCTCCTTCATAGTCTAAATATTTAAATATGAATAAGACGGAACCCATTATTGTTGATATATTATCTCTAGTGAATCAATATATTTTGAACATAGTAGTTTTCATTGAATGGGATTTTGAATCAACTTAGTTGGTGTCGAGTAAGCCTCTTGTTTTGAATGTTCTACAATATGAAGGGTGGTTAGATTTATTTTATAAAATGAGAGGAATTTCTACCCCAATATTGATCATTATTTTTTTATAAGATGATTATTTTGGATTTAATGATGAGGAAGAATAATGGATGAGAATACATATTAATAGTCACAGATTGATCTATTACTCAAAATAGTGTGATAAATTCTTTAGAGTTCCTAATAATGGTATTTATGATTATCATCAATGAAATATTCCTAAAAAGAGTGAATAATTTTGTTTTAAAAATAACTTGAAGATCTAACTGGGGATGAGATTGAAATATGGCCAGTATCTTTTGAACTAAATCGGTAGTGAAGATTGTTTTTAATGTTAATTCAATACAAGATCTACACCAAAAATGAATTTTTTCAACTTTTACCTATCAAAATGTTTTCTTTTCTATGTCTTACATATAGATTAATGAAGATCAACATGTGTAAAAATCTCATGGTTTATTTTTATGAGATGATAAACCCCTATTAATGTTTTAAATCCATTATTTATCTAAAATTAAATTCATTATTGTTATAGGTAAAAGGCTTTGCCTTGTATGATGATGAAAATTTCATAAACTATATTGTATTATATATCGCAAAGGAAATCATTTAAAGGATTAAAATTATCTTGAACCTCTATAAGAGGTAGTGGGATGTAGATGATGATATGTGTTATGATAATTTTTACCCAGTGTATTATCCAATACGACCAAGGTATGTTGTTGATCAGAGACTTAATCCTAATGAGGTTGTAGAATACTTAGATGATGAAGATGAAGTGGATAAATGTAAAGAAGAAAAGTAACCATCTATTCATATAGAAAATAATCTATATTTATATCTCAAAGCCTCTCATATTACATTTATAGCTCATAGACCACATTCAAGGATGCAAAAAATATATAAATTTATTAAGAGCGATGAATAAGAGACTGAGGTCTTAGGAGAGGACCAATATAGAAGATCAAATTACACTGAAGGTGATGATGATTATAATATGGAAGAAAAAATAAAATATGAAGATGATAATGTATGTGATGATAAAGAATCTAATCAAAATTATAGTGTTGGATATATCAAAAGAAATGATATGGATATGCCTTTATATCATTAGGATGAATTTGATGGGGGGGGGAATCCCCATATCTCAATATTTTTCAGGAAGTGATACATGTTGATGATGTATATTCTTGTTATTATTCCAATCATTAAACCATTTCATATTATAGTATGATGTAATAGAGAGTTTTTATCCCTGTTGTAGAATATAATATTCTTGAGAAAGAGAAAAATAGTTCTTTTTGAAGAAGAATTTAGTGATGAATAACATGTTGATTAAAATGTTCATGTGAATGTTTATAAGAATCCTATGGTTGATAATGTTGAATGTAAATCCACTGATGTGGTTTAACAAGAGGATGCTCTGATTCTAGATGTTCTTAATGTTGGTACACTGTTAGTACTTGTGTCTACAACTGATGCTACATAGAGCTCTAATGAACATTCTTTAAAATAATCCATGTCAGCTATTGTATAGTTTGTACCTAAATAGCGCTAAAATGTCCTCCAAAGTGTTGAGGAAAAATGGTTATACCAACTGTTTTGGTCCCTTATATGTAATGACTAAAACATTTATCAATGAAAATTCATCTTGATCAAATGAAATGTCTTATCATGTAAAATGGTTATATAAAATATGCACCTACTTGGTTAACTGTTTTTGGATTTTAAAATACCATTATAAATTATTACCATTGCTAATATAACTTTTGAATAGTTATCAATTGATTATTATAAATATAAGTCTTTATCAAATCCAATTTACTCAGAAAAATAAAGTGGTGTCCTCATCCAGTCGAATTGCTCTATACAAAGGACATTGGTTAGTGATCTAAAAGGAGGTGGCATGAATGGGATTCACTATTCACCAATCCCAAGCTGATCTTCAACACATTAATATTGAATGGAACTGCCTATGGGAGAAGTGAAACTTGATAGAGATTACCACCCGAGCGATATTACCTGAGACACCCCAAGAGTCTATCATCATCTCACACTTTACCCTTAGGTCTTATGCGGGTGTTATAAGGGGTTATGTAACAAGACCATAACACTATTATTATGTGCATAATTTTTTATTTAATAATGAATATACATTCATTTTATTATTGTTACATTGTAAATAGTTTTTAAAGCACAAATAATATTTTTAGTTAATATTCAATTGAGAAATCTATTTTGATGAATTAAAATATTATTGAATTAAAAAATATTTTTAAGAAAATATTATTACTAAAATAATTTTTATTATATATAAATGGTTGTATAACATTTATGAATACAATTATAATTTTTATTATTGTTTGAAAGTAGTTTTTGAAAAACCCATGAATTTTTGATAAATCAGAGTATTTATATTTAAATTACTGTTTCTCATATTTAGATAATTATTTAGATAAAATTATTATTATTTTTGGAATCAAGAAGTCAAAATTATACAGCTATGAATTTTTCATTATTTTATGAGACATTCAAATGTTTTAGTAAAAATTAAATACAGTTTAAATGTATAATGTGTTTTATGATATCATAATGAACCAATGGAGCGGTAATAAAATTATATAAATTATTAGTTCAACCATTATATGTTTTATCTTTAAAATAATGTTGTTTTATATTTGTTTTATTAATTTTAGTGTTCCATAGTGGACCCTCCATGACTTATAAAACATTTTTACTTTTTAATAAGTTTTCCTCGAGAGTGTGACTCAGCTATATATAAGCAAGCCTAATATTTAAATTTGTTTTTAAATTTTCCTTATAAAATAATTTCTTCAACTCCCTAATTGAAAAAACCATTGAAAAAACCCATGGTTTTGTTTTTGGTTTTGATTAGTTTAATGTGTGGTGTCCAAAACCTAAATAATAAATAATTTCTTCTCTTTTCCTATATAAACCCACCCATGATCACACATCCTCCCCACTAAAATCCTTTTGAGCTCTACCAGCCTCTACCCTCCTCTATCTAAAATCCTCCCAAAGCACCCCAAGATCCCAGGAAGCCTCTCCCAGCCTCTCTTATGCCTTTGGGATCACTCTTCCAAGTATGGGATTTCTTCCTTTCTCATTTTATTCAATTTAATTATATTGTTATACCCTTTTATATTCAATTATAAATGTTTTGGTATGATTTATCACCTCCCCCATAGTTCCCTCATTATGTTTTAATGATGACATACCACCTTATCTCTTATTAATTCCTCTCATGTACACCCGTTACCATGCCGAAATTCCCTAAGGAATTTGTCTCTTCTCGCTTACATTCAAGAAATTCTTTTGTATTATGAATATAAATTACATTACATATGTTGGGAAATGTATCTATATGGAACCCTTTTAGTAAAATTACATTTCATATTATTAGACACCCATTTAACTCTCGTTAACCATTTATGAATTCTTATTTCATGTTGTTACGTTGCCGAAATTGCACCGCGATTTTACATGCCAATGTCATTGGTAGTGAAAATCATGCCCATTTCTATATCAAGGGTATTTAATTTTATACACATTTAAATATTGAATATATAGTTTCATGTATGAATTCTACATTCCTTTATTAGGGAATAAATGATGATGTTTAATTAATCCATGTTATATGATCTCTATTGCACAATTGTACATTAAATAAAAATATTTAGAAGGGTGCACCCAGATAGTGCTCAAATGCATTGGGTAAAGATTAGTATCATGATAAGTTATGTGAAATGTGTTTTTACTCATGATAGTTTATGTGTATTGAGGGTTTACTCTTTCTCCATGTGCAATGGCCCTTAGATCATGCTAATATCATGTTAAATGTTGATGCCACATTTCCATGTTATGGTTGTCATGCTATATCATTCCTTTATTCTCATGTTTCTCTTATACTCCATTGATATGCCTATTGCCTAACATGTAGTAGAATTTTCATTCAATTCCTTGTTTACTCACTTATTGGGATTTATTTCTCACCCTTTACTTATGCATGTCCTCAGGATTTCACATGCAATGCTATGTATGAAGGAATGTTATGGTCATGTAAAAGAAGTTTTCAATAAAGAAGTGTATTTCACATTTTAAGTTGTTATGTAATGTTTCTAAGACCAAAGATAGAAGAAATCTCAATCATATATGTTGTATCAAGTGAATAATTTATTTAATAAATTATGTTTATGTGTGGAATTAAGAGCGGGATTGTTATAGTTGGTATCTGAGAATAAGTTTAGTTATTTTTGACATTAGGATTAAGAAACCCTGGTGAAAGACATGGGGATAAGGTTTAGTATAATACAAAAATTTCCAAATTTTTTTTCAGTATTGAGTATGTGGTTTATCAATAAAATAAATCTCTATTTGGATAAGAGCTTGTAGAGGCATCTCTGACACAAATATATCTACGGGTAAAACTCGAAAACACCACTTTGAGCTAGACTCAAACGGGAAATGGTACACTACAATGGGCATTTATGAAATCTTGGTTATGACACTCCAGGGGGATATTCTTTGGTAAATTAAAAAGCTTAGTATGAACCTTTATTAAGGGAATAAAAAAATCCCCTAATAGAAAATGTTGGGATTTAGATCATGGATTACATAGATTAAAGCCTATAACATCATAAGTAAAGAAAATAAATGTAATTTATAAGTCATCCATTTTGGTATTTGGATACCCCTTTATGTGTTACCCCTAACATTGCTTTTATTCCATCCAATGGCTGGTAATAGGAGGACTCGGGCTAACAACCGATATGAATATCAATGTAACGATTGTTCTAATGAGATGCCCAATTCGATGGAAGTGGGAATCATGAACATTTTCATGATAATCTCTCTGTAAACTCATGTTTTAAATAGAATCTTGTTTTAAGAGGAATGCTCACACCCCCTAATAAAGAAAATGTTACAATTGAGTGCTTCATGAGACAAAGGCCTCATACTTTTAATAGAATATCTGATCCCTCAATCTATGAACAATGGATCAACTCCATTGAGAATATCTTCTCCATCCTTCAATATTCTGAACAAGAGAAGGTACTTCGGGATTCTTATTGTATGGAGGTTGAAGTTGATCAGTTGTGGACATTGATAAAAAATAGAAAACCAGAAGAAGAGATGGAGGCATTGGAATAGAATAATTTTTGAAAAATGTTTTTTTACAAATATTTTCCCCACACCCTCCGACATCATATAGAAAGGGCCTTCCTTGACACATAGAAAAAAGACCATGAATCCATCAGAGATTATGAGAAAACTTCACAAGGCCAACACAATATATCCCCATCCCTGTTGTTACCCCTTAATGAAAGGTTGATTACATCATTGGTGTGCTAAAACATAGCATACAAAAAAACCTATCGATCCATGTCTTTGAGATCTATGAGGAATTTTTTGATGTGACCTCATAGTCAAAAGGGATATCGGAGAATCTCAGGGGTATCATGGGGATATGAATCATAAAGAGGACATCAATTCTGGTAGTTGGATGGATAAGTTCAGTTGTGCTAAGAAATTCTAGAACCCCAATTACCAAAGGTGTGGAAAAAATCACACTAGAAATTTCCTTAAGGGGACGAGTAAATGAATTAGGTGTGGAAGTGGAGGGATCCTGTCCATTAAATATGTAAAATAAAAAACATGTAGCTGCAATGGATGGTAGGAACACTCTATTCAACCCTCAATGTGTTTTATATTACATAAACTATAAAAAACTGGGGCACTTTTCAAACTAGTGCCCTCAGAAAAGGGTTTTCGGAGGCAACCAACAACCTCCAGGGAATCAAGGGCGAGCTTTTTCAATCACTACCACCGAATTGAACCCCGACAATGAAGTGGTGAAGTTATGCTAGTTATTCATTCAAGAATTGAGAATGTTCTTTTTGATTCTAGTTATACACATTCTTTTATATCCCAAAATTTTAGTTCAAAATTCCCAAGACCACCACAAATCATGGATGTAAAGATGTCGGTGAGAATTGAAAACGGGGAAACCATTGCATCTCCTGAATATAACTCCTCCCCTACAATAATTTTTGTAATGAAAATCATGTCGAACCTCATCATACTCCCTTTAGTGGAATTTTATGCAATTTTAGTCATGAATCAACTTTACTTATATATAACAAACCCAAATTTTTATGAGAGGGAAATCAATCTCCATATATAGAATCGACCTCCGATTCTCTACAAGTGCAAGGAGGATGAATAATTTATTACACCATCATCTAATGCATGGATATTACTGCCATATGAGCACATGTTTCTTGCTTCGATGATTTATTAAAAGAAAGCAATCATTTTTGAAGGCATGCTTGTTGTGATGAAATTTGTTGATGTGTTTCTGTAGGAATTACATGGTCTTACAACTAGAAGAGATGTTGGATTCTCAACTGATCTTGTAGCTGGGGAATTTCTAATATCCAAGTATCTATATAGAATACCTATTTTTGTGCTTGAGGAGCTGAAGAAACAACTATAGGATAATCTGGATAAACGGTTTATACGCCCAAGTGCTTCACCATGGGGTGTATCAGACCTCTTCATCATGGAGAACAATGGGTAAATGCACCTTGGCATTGATTATCGTGAGCTCAAAAAAATAACAATAAAGAAAAAGTATCCTCTGCCAAAAATTGATGACTTTTTCAATTAGCTACGTGGAGCACAATACTTTATTGAGGTGGATTTGCGGTTGGGATATTACATTGTAAGTTTGATGAAGGTGGATATCCCAAGAATAATTTTTGTACAATATACGAGAAATATAAATTTATAGTAACACCTTTCAGACTCACTAATGCTCTAGAAATATTCAGGGACATGATTAATAGAGTCTTTAGAGATTACCTTGACAAATTCTTTGATGTCTTTATAGATGATATTCTAATATACTCCAAATCCAAGGAGTGGCATGAGAAGCATATAAGCATTGTACTAGAGACCATGAGAAATGAGAACCACAATGAAAAGTATATAAAGTGTGAGATATGGTTGAAGGAGGTATCAATATTGGGTCATATCATCACATGTTATGGGATATCTATGGATACATCCAAGATAGCTGCAATTTTGGAATGTCTTAGGCCATCATTAGTAACAGATATTCATAGATTCCTGGGGTTTGCTGGATATTATCGCTAATTTGTGAGAGATTTATCACGATTGTCCAACCATCATACCAAGCTAATATGGAAGGGCGTAAAGCTTTCTTGGAGTGATGAATGAAAGGATAGATTCAAGGAGTTCAAAGTGAGGTTTATTATTATGCTTGTGATCACACTACCCACAAGTAGATAAATTTTTGGGGTATTGAGTGATACTTCAAAGAATGGATCGGGTTTTGTGTTGATGAAAAATGAAAAATTAATTGCCTATGCTTCAAGAAAATTGAATTTTCAGGTGAAAAACATTCCAAAACATGATATGGAGTTGGCTGATGTAGTCTGAACATTGATAAATTGGTGACATTACTTCACTAGGGAGAAGTTTGAAATATACAAGGATCACAAAGGCCTCAAGTATATACTCACATAGAAATAGTTGAATATACAACAATGAAGATAACTAGAGCTAATCAAAGACTATTACTTCTCAATCCATTACCACCCTGGGAAACAGAAAAAGGTGGTAGATGGTCTTAGTAGAAAGGACCTCGTAATTCTATCATTGATGATAATTTAAAAGGATACAATCATCATAGATTTGATGATGATTGATAGGAGAAATCAGAGAGAGGGGGACATCGTCCATAAATTCATAAATGATTTCTCAACCATCTCTTTTGTAAAGGTTAATGGATGCTCAAAAAGATGATGTTGGTATTCAGAAGAAATTGGAAACTATCAGAAAAGTAAAATCATATGAGTTCAATATTATTGAAGAAGGAATTTTGTGATTTGGGACAAGACTATGTTTTCCATCAAATAAGGAGTTAAAAAAAGACCTTTTGGATGATTCAAATTGTTAGAATTTATCCATTCACCCAGGAAACACCATGATGTATTGAGATCTCCAAGAGAATTATTGGTGGGATAACATGTAGATAGAGATCACTAAGTATACATCAAAGTGCCTGGTCTATCATCAAGTGAAGACTGAGAGTTAGGAGTCTAAGGGGATGACGTAACCATTACCCATACGAATGTGGAAATGGGAGAACATCACGATGGAATTTGTCACCGTAATTTTGAAGACATCCAAAGGAAACAATACTATCAGGGTTGTTAGGAATATACTTATAAAGACTGCACACTTCATTTAAATTCAAGAGTATTTCTCACTAGATCTTATATCATGGATATACATTAGAGACGTGTTAAGGATACATGGGGAACCACTATTGATTATATCTGATCCAGATCCAAGATTCACCTCTATGTTTTGGAAGAGTCAACAACATTCTCTAAATACTAATCTAAACATCAGTATAGCTTATCATCCTGAAATTGATTGCAAATCTGAGTGGAATATCCAAACACTTGAGTATATGTTGAGATCATGCTCAGTGGACTTCAATGGATGATGAGATCAAAATCTTCCCCTAGTTGAGTTCTCTTACAACATCCTTTCCACTCGAACATCTAAATGGCTCCTTCAAAATCCTTTTATGGGATGAGGTGTAGAACACCGACATATTGGGATGAATTTGGGGAGTGAAAACACATAGGTACAGAAATGGTCAAAGAAATTATGGAGAAGGGTAAGTCCATCCAACAACACATAAAATCTGCTCAGAGTTGACAAAAGAGTTATGCTAATAATCATCAACGGGACCAATAATTTGATGTCCGATACATGGTATTCCTCTTTATATCACCATGTAAGAGTGTAATTATATTTGGTAAGAAGGGAAAGCTTAGTATAAGGTACATCATCACTTTTGAGATACTTGATCACTTTTGAGTAGTGTCCTATCTACTAGAACTCCCACCGAACCTCTTTCAAGTACGTGATTCATTCCATGTATGACTCTTGAAGAAGTACATACCTAGTCCATCACGTGTACTCAATCCATAGGTTGTACCATTGGATAATGACCTATACTATGAAGATAATCCGGTTAAGATCTTAGATTATAGGGAAAAGGTCTACAACATAATACAATGCCCCTTGTTTAAGTGTTGAGGAGAAAATACAAGTTTGAAGAAGCAACATCGGAACTATTATAAGTGATAAAGCAGAGTTACACACTTTTTTTAGTATTGGAAATGGAAATTTCATGGGCGAAATTTCATAAGGGGGGAAGATTGTAACCACCCAAACATTAATTAATTAATATTATACTTGATATAAATAAAATTGTTATATAACATATGCACTTCCTTGGTTTTATGTTATTGGATTTTAAAATACTATTATGAATTATAACAATTTCTAATATAACTTTTGATCATTGAACAATTGATGAGTATAAATACAGGGCATTAACAAATCCAATTTACCCAAACAATGGAATTGATAGCCTCATCTTGTAGAATTGCTCTATATGAAGCCCATTTTTCAAATCTTAGAATGGATGTGGCATCACTGGGATTCTCTCTTGACCAAGCCCATGACGATGTTCAACATGTTATGTTTGAACGGAACCTCCTATGGGAGAAGTGGTTATTGATAGAGATTACCACCCGAGCGATGTTATACAAGCCACCCCAAGAGTCTATCACTATTACACACCTTACCCTTAGGTATTATGTGAATTTTATAAGGGGTTATGTAACAAGACCATAGAACTATGATTTTGTGCATTATTTGTTTATATAATAAGGAATATACATTAATTTTAGAATTGTATCTTTGTAAATAGTTTTTAAATCATAAAGAGTATATTTAGTTAATATTTAATTAAAAAATATATTTTGATGAATTAAATAATTATTTAATTTAAAAAAATTAAAAAAATATTATTACTAAATTAGTTTTAATTAAATATAAATTATCGTATAATTTTTATGAATAAAATTCTAATTTTTATTAATGTTTGAAAGCTGTTTTTTGATAAAACCCATGATTTTTTTTATTATGGTCGGTTTGTATTTTCATTGTAAAAAATCACATATTTAGAAAATTATTTAGATAAAATTAATATTATTTTTTGAATAAGAAAGTTAAAATTATCCAACGGTAAATTTTTCAAACTTTTATGACACATTTGAATTTTTGGGTAAAAATTAAATACCGTTTAAATATATAATGTGATTTATGAAATCATAATGAACCAATGGTGCTGTAATAAAATAATATAAATGGGTTATTCAACCAATAAATGTTTTATATTTAAAATAATGTAATTTTATATTTGTTTGATTTATTTTTTGGTTCCTTAGTGGACCTCCAGGACTTATAAAACATTTTATATTTTTAAATTGTTTCCTTGAGACTGTGACTCACCTCCACATATGAAAGAATAATATTTAAATACGTTTTACAATTGGACATATAAAATTTTGTCTTCCACTCCCCTTTTCAAAAAAATCATGGTAAAAAACATGGTTTGGTTTGTGGTTTTGATTAGTTAAATGTGTGGTGTCCAAAACCTAAATAATAAATAATTCTCTCTAATTTCCTATATAAACCCACCAAATCTCCCACATACTCTTCACTAAAAGCCTTTGGAGCCATAACAACCTCTTCTAGAAACTCTCTAGAATCTTCCCAAGGCACCCCCAAGATTCCAAGAAGCCTTTCTTGGGCCATTCCCAATCCCATGAGGTCACTCTTCCAAGTAAGGGATTTCTTCCTTTCTCAATTTTTTCAAAATTTATTTATGTTGTTATGCCATTTTATTTTCAATTAAAAATATTGGGGTATGATTTCTCACCTCCCCCATACTTCCATCTTTATGTTTTAATGATTATATATCCCTTTTTCTCTCATTAATTCCTCCCATGTACACCTGTTACCATGCCGTAATTCTGTAAGGAACTTCTCTATTCTCATTTACAATCAAGAAGTTATATTTTATTATGAATCTACATTCCATTACATATGTTGGGAAATTTATCTATATGAAACAATTACTATCCATTTCATGTATATATTATGATACACCCATTTATATTTCATCAACCAATTTTATGAAATCTTATGTCACGTCATTATGCTGCCGAAATTGCACTACGATTTTCCACGAAAAAGTCATTGGGTATTGAATACCATGCCCATTTCCCTATCAAGGGGATTCACCATTTTTCACATTTACTTATTGATTATATACTTTCATGTATGAATTATAAATTCCTTTATCATGTAATAAATTATTATGTTTAATGGATCCTTGTTATATGATCCATGTGGCACACTTATGAGTAAAATGAAATAATTAAGAAGGGTGTGCCCTGATAGCACTCCAATTCATTGGGTAAAGAGTAGTATAATGACATGTAAAGTGAAATTATTGTTTAATGATGATATTTAATTTACACTGAGGGTTTACACATGCTCCATGTGCAATGATCCTTAGATCATGCTAAAATCATATTAAATGTTGATGTTACATTTCCATGTTTGGGTAATCATGCTACATCATGACTTTATGCTCATGATTCTCTTATTCACCATTGATATGAATCTTTCCTAACATGTATTGTATTCTTCTTATTATTCTTTGTTTAATCCCATAATAGGTAATATATCTCACCCTTTCCTTATGAATTTATTCGGGTTATACCATGCAAAGCTAAGTACTAAGGAATGTAGTGGTCATGTAAAAGAAGTTTTCAATAAAGATATGCATTTCATGTTTTAAGTTGTTATTTAATGTCACTAATCCCCCAAGAAACTAGACCTATTAAAAATATATGTTGTATCAAGTGAAAAGTTTATGTAATAAATTATGTTTAAGTTTGAAATTAAATAAATGGTTTTTATATTATACCTCTTCATTACTAGTTACTGATGTTTTTGGAAGATGGATTGATCCCAAGATTGAGGAATTGGGTAACTACAGTAGAAGTTCCCCAAAACCACTTATACATGAGTTTCAATATTCATTGATCATAAGGTATCCTTGATAGATCATGTATATTTTGATTGTATTTTTAAAAATATCACTTCTATCAGAACCCCTACACCTAAATATTCTATAGCACCAGTTATAGAAACTATATCATTTTACATACAATATTACAAGATTATATGAATAATTATATATCAGAGTACATGCCCAGGATTGTAAAGTATAGTGTCTTGGAAGACTAAGTACATAAATTTGAGAAATTAAAACTAAATAAAACGTTTCATTAATTAATCATCTGTTGGGCGGAAAAGAAAGGGAAGTGATGGAAAGAGGGGGGGTGAATTGCCTTTTAAAAATTAATTAACAATTTAAAAACAAAGTGAAAGTGCAGCGGAAATAAATGAGGCAAGACACAAAATTGATAACGGAGTTCGGCTTAAACCCAAGCCTACGTATCTGCTCCCAACTCAACCGTTGAGAGATTTACTACCGCTTGCTTTTTAATGGTTTTAGCAAGAAACCCACTAGACTTTTAAGGTTAGTCTAGAACCTGTTACAGCTTGCTTTTGAATGGTTATGCAAGAACCCACTTGCTTTCAATGGTTGAGCAAGAACCCACTAGCCTTCTTACAGGTGAAGGCTAGCTCACCTATTATTCAAGCCTTTTGAAAGGTAAGGCTTGACTAACCTCTTCACACCTTGAAGGTGGTGTGAGAACCCAAAAGAGAGGATGAGAGAAAGAGATGGGGTTTGTAGGCACAAACCCAAAATGATGCTCAAAATAAATAAAACAATGAAAAACCGTAATGGGGAAGTCTTGGGCGCCAATGGATTGAAAGAGTTGATGAAGAGCGCTCCCAAGCTTCTTTGGTGGTGCTCCTTGGATGTGGAATTGAGTTGGAGCAAGTGAGGGTTCCTTGAAGCAATCCGCCGGAGGTTCGCCAAATGATGGAGAAATGTTCCCGTGGGCTTCCGTATAGTTCCGACAATATTCCGGGGCTTCCTAGTCCTTTATTTATAGAGGGGGAACCCTCATATGGCCTTTGGAGGTCTTCGGAGCCGTTGGAAAAGGCTTCGGAGCCGTTGGGAGGCAAGTGGACCAGCCTGGTCAAAGGCCCAACGGCTAGTTTGACTGGGTCCACCGGCTGACCGGTACAAGGCCACCAGTTGGCCGGTGCCTGCAAATTGGAAGAGGGCTCGGGCTCAGGCACCACCGGCTGGCCAGTGAGGAGGCCACCGGTTGGCCGGTGCTGAGGCAGTGGCTGACACTGTTCTGGCTGGGTGCCACCGGCTGGCCGGTGGTGGGACACCGGTTGGCCGGTGGTCTGGACAGAGGGATGCCTTCTGTCCAGGCCTGCATCGGCTGGCCGGTGGTCTTCCACCGGTTGGCCGGTGGACTGAAAATCATTCCACTTTGTCTTCTTGCTTTCTTGGCCCAATTCCTTGGCCGCTGAAATCATGCCTATCATCCAAAAACACTTAAAACAAGATTAGATAAATATGAGAGTGATTGTGATCATGAAAATTAAACCACGAGGGGTACGAGAGGTACAACAATCTCCCCCTATTTTGATGATCACAATCACCAAAACAAGAAATGTAAAAATGAAATGAAAGACATGCTTTAAAATATAAATTGAAAAGTAAAACAAAGCATGAGAGAAAGATTTTTTCCCCCAATCAACCAAGAATTTCTCCCCCTTTGTGATTATCAAAATAGCACGGGGCATAAAACTTGATTGAGGGAATGAGTTGAAAAACAAGATAGAGATTTTAAACCAATTGAAAATTTTGAAATTTGAATTGAAAGTTTTGAATTGAATTTTGAAAAATTGAATAACAGTTTGAATTGAAAGTTTGAAATGAAAACTTGAATTGAGAATTTTGAAATGAAAATTTTGAATTGAGAATTTGAATTGAAAAACGCAACAAATCTTAAACAATACTATCTCCCCCCAAATAAAAACAACAAATCACCAGGGAGAGGTTTTTGAAACCGAGACAAATTTTGGTCTGGTGAGACTCGCTAAGAGGGATTTTTCAATCCACACTTGTCTAGTGGCGGGTCTTCTCCTATAAAATTCATCGTTAAAGAAAATGGTTTTGGGCCTACCATACTGGTCATTTATACAATTGCACTCATAAATTAAGTGCCCGAGTTTTTTGCAATAATTGCAAAATTTAAATTGAGAGCTCCCCCTTACAAAAATAGTTGGAGCACGGGAGGAGGAAGCTTGCTTGGAATAGCCAAGACCTTGTGTGGTTCTAGATATGTGATGGGAACCAAGTAGTTTGGTCAGATTTTGTTCCCCTTGGGTGAACTTGGCTAGAGATTCCATTAAATATTTGTTTGTTTATTCCATAGACTAAACATCAGGAAGATTTTGGACTTTGAGGGACAACTCCTCCTTTTCTTTGAGAAGTTGTTCCTTTTCGGAAGAAAGTTTTTTGAAATTCTTTTTTAATGCAACAAATTTGGAAGAAAGTTCGTGAAAACCTTCCTCCAATTGATCTCTTGCATATTGGAGATCCTCATAAGATAAATGATTGAAAGAATTTGAATTTGAAGAACTAGAGGATGAGGAGTCGGAAGATGTTACCTCATGAAATGCCATTGGGCATTTGTTACCGTTTTCACTTGAGGAGGAGGAGGAGGAGGATGTGGAGCTATCACTCCATGTGGCCTTGAATGCCTTCTTCTTCTCCTTTTGCTTGGCCTTTTTCTTGTTGAGTGGGCAATCGGGTTTGTAATGGCCTTTCTTGCCACACCCATAGCATGTTACCTCGGGCTCGGATTTTCCGTTGGATTGAGCCTTGCGGGATTTCTTCTTCTTGTGCTTCTTCATGAACTTGTGCATTTTGCGGGCAAGATTCTTCATTTCTGAATTGCCGCTTGAAGAGGAAGAAGATGAGGAGGAGGAGCTTTCTTCTTGTTGGACTTTGAAGGCGATGTTCCTTGGAACTTTGATCGGTTTGCCTTCCTTTTCAGCTTGCCTCCTCATGGTGATCTCGTAGGTCATGAGTGATCCAATGAGCTCTTCGACCGGCATGTTCTTGATGTCATTTGCTTCTTGAATTGCCGTGACTTTTGGAGCCCATGAGCTTGGTAGGATCCATAGGATCTTCTTGACCATTGTTTCTGCAGAAATATTATCTCCAAGAGATTTTCTTCCATTGCAAACGTCAGTAAAGCGAGTAAACATATCAGAAATATTTTCATGTGGGTGCATAGTAAAAGACTCAAAATCTTGACGGTACATGTCCAATCGAGTATCCTTAACTTTGTTGGTCCCCTCATGGGTAACCTCCAATAGTTTCCAGATTTCATGTGATGAGGTGCATGTGGAAACTCGATTGAATTCATTACGATCAAGGCCGCAATGAAGAGCATTCATGGCTTTGACATCAAGCTCGAAATTTTTAATATCGGATTGGGTCCATTTGGATTCATCGGAATAAGAGAGAGTGTAACCATGCATGACAATTTTATAAATGGGATATCCTATACTTCTAAGAAAAGTGGTCATGCGGGTTTTCCAATAGTTATAGTCGGTTCTATCAAAGAATGGAGCACGTCCCAAAGAATATCCTTCGGGGGCGAAAGAAGTTGAAGCCATCAAAAAAGGATCTTGAATTTGAAACCGGTTAGGGTATTACTCAAATTTTGCCTCTGATACCAATTTTTGGGCGGAAAAGAAAGGGAAGTGATGGCAAGAGGGGGGTGAATTGCCTTTTAAAAATTAATTAACAATTTAAAAACAAAGTGAAAGTGCAGCGGAAATAAATGAGGCAAGACACGAAATTGATAACGGAGTTCGGCTTAAACCCAATCCTACGTCTCCACTCCCAACTCAACCGTTGAGAGATTTACTACCGCTTGATTTTTAATGGTTTTAGCAAGAAACCCACTAGACTTTTAAGGTTAGTCTAGAACCTATTACAGCTTTCTTTTGAATGGTTATGCAAGAACCCACTTGCTTTCAATGGTTGAGCAAGAACCCACTAGCCTTCTTACAGGTGAAGGCTAGCTCACCTATTATTCAAGCCTTTTGAAAGGTAAGGCTTGACTAACCTCTTCACACCTTGAAGGTGGTGTGAGAACCCAAAAGAGAGGATGAGAGAAAGAGATGGGGTTTGTAGGCACAAACCCAAAATGATGCTCAAAATAAATAAAACAATGAAAAACCGTAATGGGGAAGTCTTGGGCACCAATGGATTGAAGGAGTTGATGAAGAGCGCTCCCAAGCTTCTTTGGTGGTGCTCCTTGGATGTGGAATTGAGTTGGAGAAAGTGAGGGTTCCTTGAAGCAATCCGCCGGAGGTTCGCCAAATGATGGAGAAATGTTCCCGTGGGCTTCCGTATAGTTCCGACAATATTCTGGGGATTCCTAGTCCTTTATTTATAGAGGGGGAACCCTCATATGGCCTTTGGAGGTCTTCGGAGCCGTTGTAAAAGGCTTCGAAGCCGTTGGGAGGCAAGTGGACCAGCCTGGTCAAAGGCCCAACGGCTAGTTTGACTGGGTCCACCGGCTGACCGGTACAAGGCCACCGGTTGGCCGGTGCCTGCAAATTGGAAGAGGGCTCGGGCTCAGGCACCACCGGCTGGCCGGTGAGGAGGCCACCGGTTGGCCGGTGCTGAGGCAGTGGCTGATACCGTTCTGGCTGGGTGCCACTGGCTGGCCGGTGGTGGGACACCGGTTGGCCGGTGGTCTAGACAGAGGGATGCCTTCTGTCCAGGCCTCCATCGGCTGGCCGGTGGTCTTCCACCGGTTGGCTGGTGGACTGAAAATCAGTCCACTTTGGCTTCTTGCTTTCTTGGCCCAATTCCTTGGCCGCTGAAATCATTCCTATCATCCAAAAACACTTAAAACAAGATTAGATAAATAAGAGAGTGATTGTGATCATGAAAATTAAACCACGAGGGGTACGAGAGGTACAACATCATCAACTTGATATCATAACTTCAATTGTGCCCAACCGTCTTAATAGGGTACCCTGGGGAACACATGAACAAAGGGATGGGCTAAATTTCCAAGTAAGGGAATAAAAATAAGAATAAAGAATTAGAACTTGTAATAGAAGGCCTACCATGATGATATAAAAGGGTATGTATCATATGGAATAAAAAAATATAAACAAGGAATAATATAATTATGGAGCCAAAGTAATGTGGATGTAACATAAAACATTTTATTAGAATGAGTCATGGGTAACCACCAAGACCTTTGCACATGGTATCACAAGACAAGGCTAACCGCCAATACATTCACACAAAACATCTCCAGAGACTTTACCCAATTCATTTTATCATAATCTTAGCGTACCCATCTTAACATTCGTGAATATGTTTTCCGCATCAGGAATCATACATAATCAAAAAACATAAAGGTTTCACATGGAATGAATTGGGTACCAGATTCATGTTATAAATCATAAAAAATGGTCATACTATAAAAGTGTCCATGAAAGAAAGGAAATAATATATAAATGGACATTGATAAGTGGAAAAAGTCATGTACTTTGGTATTTGATGTCATGTATAAGTTACCACATGTAAGAAAAGTATTTATGAAATTTTAGCATTAAAATGTTTTTGTGTGGTTTTAAGGAAAATACTATAGATCCAATAAAATATAAAAGGGGAAAATAATTTATATAATAACAAAAGTGAAACAAGTAGGTTTACCTAATAAAAAGTCAGATTTTAGAAAGACAATTTTTGGCTACAAAAGAAGATATAGTACACTTGAAAATAATAATGAATTCAGGAAGTTCCCTCAAAATAGGCTTGCTTATCTAGAAGTATTGAGGAAGGAATCACTTAAAAATAGGTATATCCCAAAAAAATATTGATGAAAGGGACTTGATAAAAGAGTTTGGTAAATGTAAAAATCATTTATGAGGATCCCATAAAAAGGCTAGATATCTTTATAATTATGAGGAAACATGAAGGAACAGATGACGTCTTTGTAGAATCCCTTACAGATTATTGGCATGGTATCAGGTGTCATTAAAGGAGATTAATGAGAGATAAAGGGGTTTCACGTCACTTATAAATTAATATATAAATATGTCAAAGTTGTGTAATGATACCCAATCAATAGGTATTGCCCATAAAAGGTCATAAAAAAGAGGTTATTCTTGAATAAAATTGAAATTAAGATGATCACTTACATTATGTTTGATGGTGTTCTCCACTAGATATTAATGACCCAAATAATCAAATTAGTTTTATTAATTAATAATTATTTAACCACTTATATATGTAAAATATTTATTGTAACCTTTTGAAGTTCATTAATGGCCTTTTGAGAGGGTTAAATGGTTCAATTTCGTTGTATTGGTCCATTTTGTTTCTTGGTTTTTACGATCAGTTTACTTATTTCCATGAATGGAGAATAATTTAAAATGTTCATGGTTGTCTAGAATTGGAGTTATATTATATAATTTAAAATAAATAAGGTTACATGGTTGTAAATTTTATTTTGTTAGTTATAGGGAATTTGAATCATTATATAAAACTTTAATGATATACACTTGAATTAATTTGGAAATTTTATCATAATTAACATGATTTGTATTTCTATTATATATCCTTTGTGATAAATATTTATACAAAAACACATAAGATAAAATAAATATGTAATTATATGGTTCAACAATAATAATGGGTTCATGACCATAATTGAATATGGTAATAGAAATTTAATACCCACTATCCTTGAATGTGGAAAATTAACACATCTTGGATAGTGTCTTTACTACGAGTATAATAGTAGAGTCAAGAGAGAAGATAATAAATTACTACATTATCCAAAAAACTATAGTATATGTATGGTAATATATTTTTCATAATATTTAGATGTGTATAGGTAAGGATTGAAATGAAAAAAATGAACTTGAAAAGCAAATGAAAGAAAAGAAAAGAGGAATTTACCTCTTGATTCAATATTCTTTAAGAGCCCATTAAGGGGAGACAATTCGGTCTTTTGAGGATACCAAGTGTTTTTGGAAGTGGTGGAGGAACTTAGTGAGATTTTTGGGGGGAATTTAAGGAAGGTACAAGGCATGAGTTCTGTGAAGAGAAGATGGGAGTGTGGGTGGTTTTTATTATGGAGGGGAGGAGGGTTTTCTTAATATTTTAATCATTAGTTTAATATTTTATGTAATGAAATCAATAGTAATGATTATTTTAAAAAAAATAGTAATATGTTCATGTGATTTATATCCATTTTCCATTTACATCATCCATGACTCAGGCATGATGTAGAAATTTAGGTTTTAGCATATATACTGATTTATAATATATTACTGTTCATAAAAATTAAAGTCTTTTAGAAAAATCCCAAAAAATCACCATATCCATTTTAGGATTTTTAGAATCTAAAAACAATCTCCATTTATCAAAAATAATTTTCTAAATATAATAATTATTTTTTAATTAAATTCATAATTTTTTTGAAAAGTACATATTTTAAAAATATAAATGATTTTATAAAGTGTTCAAAAATTACATAATGACATATATTCTTATCTTAAAACTAGAACACATAAAATTGATTATTTATGAACACATTTATTTAAAATAAATTTTCTTTTAAATAATTAATTACGTGTAAATAATTATTTATTACTAAAAATTATCTTGTTTATTATAAAAAATTTTGAGGAAAAAGTGAAAAACTGCAATGTAAAAAACATTACAAGAACAAAAAACCAAGAAAGACGATAACCCTTATCAAGACTACCAGATCCTCCCCTTCCATGCTATTACATCGCGACAAAAAGAATTCTCTATCACATGACCACTCAGCTAGCTATCCCGTGTAAGAGTGCATGTGCATGGTACCGATGCCAGATCCATACCCTCTCGAACTTCCAAATCTGAATGTCATACAAAGGTGAAAAATGCCTACTCTGGACCTCATCTAAAGTAGACCCAGGTAGTGTTCTGGTTAAAACACATAAATAATCTAACAAGTAATCCAGGAACCTCCATTTCCATTGAATTTTTCAAAATGCATATCAATGTTTTGACAAGATAAAAAAACGAAGAATCATCCAAAACAACATTGTAGTTATCCAAACGAAAACCAGAAGAAGAAAACACTCACAACTGTCAAAGAAAACGCTTCCGGTAGAATGAACCATATTGAGGCCCGACCTCTTCATGAATAGAAAATCGAATGAAAAATCAACAAAATTAATGTTTTTACATCCTCTGTTGCAGGTAAACCGTAGATTAATGCCTCTTCCATCAATAAACTTCACGAAAATCCTACAAATCAACAAAACAACACAAGATCAACCAAAAAAACATGAATTAAACCAAATGGAGATGCTGAGAACACACGATTAGTAGATCCACAACATAATCCTAAATGCAAAGTCAAGAGACAAAGATAAAGAAACCATCACCATAACCACGACCACCCGATCTGTGGCTCGCCAGACCTAGCCACAATCCTACACCCAAATCCCATCGCTGCCCTAAAAAAACACTCAGTGACTACAAAGGACATCCCAATGCTCTCATAGGATACGCGCTTTCAACCCTTAGATGCAGAGACTGCTTTTCGGCCGTTGGACCATCATTGCACCGCATTGAAACCCTATCCGGGGTAGATGGAGTGAGGTGAAAGTATATCAATAGTAAAGAAAATATATGTTAAGGATTTGGGCTGTACATCCTTAAGATAGATAAATTAAATACATCGTGTACTTTGGACATGGTTGGTGGAAGTTCCAATAAATATGCCTCAGATCTGACTTGATCAAGGAACTCAAAGGGGTCGATGTACTTTGGACTTAACTTTTATTTCTTCCCAAACCTCACGACCTTCTTCCATTGAGATAAATGTAGAAATACCATGTCTCCAATGTTGATTTCATGGAATCATAGAATATTCGTTGCTTAACTATTTTATTGAATTTGGGTTGTGCTGATATGATATTGAATTGTTTTGACCTTCTCCACCAATTCTTCAACCATTTCAGGTCTTAGAATCTTACGCTCACTAAATTTATCCCAACGTTCAGGCATTCTGCACCTTTTCTAATAAAGGGTTTTATATGGTTCCATTCAGATGCTCAAGTACAAACTATTATTGTAGAATAATTTGACCAGTTGACGATGTCGGTCCAATACTCTTTTTAATTCCATAAAACATTATCCCAACATAACTTATAGATTTTGAATAGTACTCTTAGACTGGACATTAGTTTGAGGATGATAGGCCATACTAAAGATCAGTTCAGTATATGGATCATGTTTGATAATTTTCTAGAACATTGAGGTGGATCTTAGATTTGGATAGAATACTATAGATAGTGGTACTCCATTTATCCTTACTACTTCGTTGATATATATCTTTGAAATTTTATCCAATGATAAGTCCTATTGAATTTTGAAAAAGTGAGTTGTCTTTGTAAGATGATCCACAATGACCCATATAGCATTGTTTCCTCTGGATGTCCTTACAACTCCAGTGACAAAGTCCATGATGATGTTCTTCCACTTCCTTGTTGGTATGGGTAGTGATTTCATTATCCCATAAGACTTATGTCTTTCATCCTTCACTAGTTGATATACTAGGCACTTTGATGTATACTCGGTAATATCCTTCTTCATACTATCTTACCAAACGTTCTCTCAGAGATCTTGATACATCTTTATACTCTCTATGTGGATAAGGAATGTTTATTTATGTGCATCATTCATAAGTTCATTTTTTATCTCTGAATGGATGTTACACATAATCATGACCCAATTCTTACAACTCCTTCCTCATCATTCATGAACTCTGAGGATTTTCTATTTCTAATAGCTTACACCTTTTTTAGAATTTCTCCATCTCTTCTTCGAGAATACATTATTTTCACTATTAGGGATGATTGACGAATCATTTGAGAAATGATTTATGATGTTCCTTCCTTAATGATTATCATGTACATCCTCTACAAATCTAAGAAGATCAGATCCTTTTAAATTCGATTCATTTATAAAGGGGTATGATACTTTCTACCCAAAGCATTAACCAACTTGTTATCCTTACCAGGATAGTAGTGGTTTGAGAAGTCATAATCCTTGACGAGCTCAATCCATCATTGATAAAGAATATTATGATATTTTTGTTTGAATATATATTTTAGACTCTTTTCATTACTATATATCTCACACGTCTCCACATAATGATAATGCTATAAGATTTTTAATGTAATGATCTTAGCCACCAACTCAAGATCATGCGTAGGATATTTTTTCTCATCTATTTCCAACTGCCTTGAGGCATAGGCTGTTAATTTATCATTTACCATTAGTAAAAATATTATTCCATTCTTTGAACCGTAGTTTTACACCACATTGAGTTCTTCAATTTATGGAAGTGTGAGTACTGGCGCAGTGATAAGCCTCTTTTTCAACTCCTCAAAGTAGTATTCACATTCTTAAGTCCAGAAAAACATTACCCCCTTCTGCTTCAGCTTGTTCATTGGGTTTGAAAATCATGAAAAGTACATCAAAAATCGTCGTTAATACCTAGATAGACCCAGAAAGCTGCGGATTTCTATTATAGATGTTTTCATTGGACACTCTTCAATTGTAGTTATCTTATAAGGGTCCACAAATATTCCTTTACTGGTTATAACATTTTCTAATAATGATACATCCTCCATATAGAACTCACATTTAGTGTAGTTTTGCATAAAACATTACCATTCACAATTTCATTAACAAAGTATTCAAATGATCCTTGCGTTCCTACTTGCACTTGAAGTATATCATAATATCATCGATAAAGAATACAATAATTTTTTTTGGTAATCCCTTAAGACTCTATTCATTAAATCCTTGAAAATTTATGGAGCTTTAGTGTGTCCTATGGGAATCACTATGAGCTCAAAGTATCCATGCCTCATTGGAAAGTAATTATTAGTAATATATTCATTTGTCACATTTAATTGGTGACATCCTGACCAAAGGTCCACCTTAAAGAAATAACCAGCCCCATGAAGCAGATCGAACAAGTAATTTATCTGTTATAGGCTATACATGTTATTTATCAAGATTTTTTTTCATCTCATGATAATCAATGAAGAGATGCATTGATCCATCCTTCTTCTTGATAAAGAGGACTGGCTCACCTCATAGTGAATCACTCGAGCATATAAAAACTTTCTCTATATTCTCATGTTAAATCTTCTTCATCACTTCCAACTCTATGGTTTCCATTCTAATGGTGTCTTTGATATAGGTATAGATCTTGGAATAAGTTCAATTTATAACTCAACCTCTCAATTCAGATAAAGACAAGGAAACTCTTCAAGGAATACATTAGTGTAATGCCTCCTGATGGGTATATCTTCATGTGATATTCTCTTCTTTGTCTCAATCATTTGATCTATAAATTATTTCCCATAAGGAATTAATATCCCCAAATGAGATAATGATTCTAAACAATATTCCTCTTAATATTTTCACTTTTAATGAACATGAGGATGCTTCAAGATGTGAAAAGTGATTTCTCTTTCCCAATAGTTGATGTTGTCTTTGAGTAAAGATAGCCAATCGAGACCCACGATAATGTCAAACACCACAAAAGAATGTATGACAAGATTTTTTTTAGAGTTTCAGTCCACAAAAATTAACCAAGGTGGAGTTATAAACCCTGGAATCAATAATTTCCCCATTATGTGTTCTCACTAATAACTTATCCCCCAAATTTTGAGGTGGTTTTTGAATATTTCTACTAAACATTATATATATGAATGAATGTGTCAAACATGAATCAAATAATGTGTTCACTATTCTTTAAATAATAACTAGCGTACCGACCGCCCCAAAAATTTCTAGGTCCACCTCAGCAGTTCTAATTGCATAAGACCTTCCTAGTTTCTTGGGAGTTTTTTGCTGATTTCCTCTGAAAACCCTTGGCTTCGGGAAATTGTTCAAATAATGTAAATTTTCCTTCTAGTTGTAACATCGAAACATGGACTGGGCATTTATCTGAACCTTCTAGTCTTTTTCTACATTAGTGGTATTTTTATATGTCTTCAGTATTTTTTAACCTTAAGTCCCAACATTCCACATTTGATGCAAATCACAGATCCCTTTAGATAGTTCCCAAGATGATTCTTACCAAAATTTTGACACATGGGATGATCAGGATTCCTTCCGTTATGGAATGTATTTGCAGATCAACCCACATTATATTCCATTTATCTCTTTTTTTCACTGGGACCACAATTACACTAAGAGTCTCCAATCACAATTTGAACCTTAAGGCCACAACATACAATCTTATCATAGTTGTCGAAGTCTTGAATCACAAAAATTATTCATATACTCAGCTTTTGTACACTATTTAATATATCCACCTTTCATTAGATATTCATGAGAAAGCCAAAGTCCTACCATGAAAGACATGTAATGTTTAATTCAAACAACCTGATTGACTCATCTTCCTTCTACCTGAGTCTATGGAACTCTCTTTCTATATTGAGATGGATGGTTGTGGGAAAATATTTATTAAAAAATATATATTTAATTCCTACAAATCAATGTTATCAATTTCTATCTAGGGATACGTATTGTTGATCAATATCCACCACAGATCAACCTCCTCATCAAAATGGTAGACCACCAGTGTGACTTTCTCTTATTCAGAGCATTGGAGGATAGATAGTATCTTTTCAATGGAGTTAATCCACTATCCTGTGAGGTGGCTATCAAAAGATATATCAATAATGGGAGGCCTTTTCCACATGAATTATTCAATAGAAACTTGCTCATTCCTTAGGGGTGGAGGGTGTTCCAAATAATTGAAGTTATTATTAAAAACATGATCCAACTAAGCAACTACTGTCCTGATTTTTTGAAAAACTATTCCCATCATATCAGGTATATCATTAGGGATGTCTTCACATTATCTATTACATTTATGTTTTCCATGAGTTCTTCTATCTCCATCCATTATCTATGAAAAATAACATACAATTAGAGGGCTTAAATACATAGTTATTGAGCATAAAAAGGAAACATTAATCATAAAAGGATAAAAAAGTAAAGTATTAGTATATCTTAACTTGTTATTCCATAGGATTAAATCAAGTTTACCCTTTCTCTATTTCATAGCTTATATTCTTATGAGATATCATTTTATTCCCATAAAAATTGTTTGTGTTATGATCATGAATACACCAAAGAATATCTCATAGGAGTTTAAAAGCAAGTGTGAAGCAATGCCCATTTTTGTACACCAGTTATCATTCAAGTCTAGCATAACATGATATTTTTAGTTTTTAACCCTAGATACATTTGTGATAGTGCCACCTATACATTTTTTATCTTTACATGGATGTTTTTTGTTGATAAACAACTTAATATATACTTAGCGAAATTTAGGGGTTTTTTCTTATACATAATCTCATACATAATGTTCTTACTAATTTAATCTATTCATAATCTCAAAAAATAACAAGACTATCCAATGATATAAACTATATCTAACCTATCATTTTAGATATAAAATTACATGATTTTAAGCATAATTATACATCAGAGTACAAACCATGGATCGTAATGTCTATTGTCTTGGAATACTAGGTACATAAAATTGAAAACATGTATCTAAATAAAAAATTTCATTATTTAATCTTCAAATCAAGGTCATAAGTTCTATTGTGCTCAATCATCTACATACGGTACCTTGGGGAACACATGAAAAAAGGTATGAGCTAAATAGACCAATATGGGAATAACAATGAGAATAAATAACTAAAACATGGGATAGAAGGCATGACTTGATAATATAATAGGGCATGTAACATATGGAATCATTACATATAAACACAAAATCATATAAACAAGGAGTCATAGTAATGTGGAAGAAATATAAAACATTTCCTTAGCACGAGTCAAGGCTAACCGCCAAGATCATTGAACATAGTAGCACAAAACAAGGCTAACCGCCAAGACCGTTGCACATAACGTCTCATGAGACTCAACATTAACCAATTCAATGGATAACTATTTGGGAACACCCATCTTAGAATTCATGAATATTTTTCCACATAATGAATCATACATAATCAATAAACATAATTGTTACCCATGGAATGAATTAGGTACCACAATCATGGCATAAAACATAGAAATGGCCATACCTTAAAATTGTCAATGAATGAAAGGAACTAAAATATAAAAGGTCATTAATAATGTAAAATAAGAACTTATCATCTTCTGTTATTTCTAGTAGAATTGACTTTATGTAAGAAAATTATTTATGAATTTTTTTTTGCATTCAAACATTTTTGTGTGGTTTTAAGGAAACTATTGTCGAGCCTTTAAAACAGAAAAGGGAACATTCATTTATATAGAACTAGAGGTGAATGAAATAGGTTTTAATAATAAAGAGTATTATTTTAAAAAGTTAATTTTCACTTCTAATTGAAGATAGAGTACACAAGAAAATGGGTAATAAGTTGGGAAGTTCTCTCAAAACAGGCTTGCTTATACAGAATTGTTGAGTATGGAATCACTTAAAAACATATATATCCCTAAAATACAATGATTACAGGGTCTTGATAAATTATTTTGGAACATGTAAGCATAAATTAGGAGTTCAAAATTAAAATAAAATAAAACTTAAAAAATAAGGAAACCTGAAGGAACAAAGGAGATTTGGGTAGAATCTCTTACAGATTATCGCG
Source organism: Viscum album (assembly GCA_963277665.1). NCBI lineage: Eukaryota > Viridiplantae > Streptophyta > Magnoliopsida > Santalales > Viscaceae > Viscum > Viscum album. The sequence continues at coordinate 1,801,682,000 of OY728138.1, forward strand.
ATGGTATCAGGTGTACTTAAGAGGACGTAATTTGAGATAAAAGAGTTTCTAATCACTTATAAACATGAGTTAAGTCTGTGGGAGGTTCAAAATAATACCCCATTATTAGGGATTAAACATAAAAGGGAATAACATAGAGGCCTTTCTTGAATAAAAGTGAAATAAAGAGGATATCTTTGCATATGTTTGATGGTGTTCTCCACATGATATTAATGAAATGTATAATAAAATTAGTTTAATTAATTTAAAATACAAGATCATATTCAATATTAGAAAAATTATAAACTTTTTTAGTTCAAGAATGAAATTTTTGATGGGTAAAGTTGATCAATTTAATTGTTTGGGTCCCTTTGTTATTCTTGTATTTTACAATCGGTTTAATTATTTCCAAGAATGGATAATAATGTAAATCTAGGATGGTTTTCTTGAATTGGAGTTATATTCTATTATTGATCATCAAGAAGGTTACATGGTTATAAATTGAATTTTTATACTTATATTTATGTTGAATCATTATATAAAACATTAATGATAAATTCATGAATTAATTTGTTGATTTTTATCATAATTAGCATAATTTGTATTATTATTTTACATCATTTGAGAAAAAGGATTCCATAACATCACATAAGAAAAAATAAATATTTAATTTCATGGTTCAACCAAAAAAATGGTTTCATGTCTTGAATAGAAGAGGGTAATGGAAATTGAATACCCATCTTCCCAGAATGTGGTAAATTAACCCAACTCGGATGGTTTCTTTACTACTATTATAAAAGAATATTAAAAGAGATATGATAATAAGTTAATCCATTATCCTAAAAAAATTATATTACATTTAAGGTACTGAATTTTTAATAACATTTGGATGTGGAGATGTAAGGATATAAATTAAAACAAAAGTACATGGAAAAAAATGAAAGAAAAAAAGAGAGGAATTTACCTATTGATTCAATATTCCTTGAGAGCCTCTTAAGGGGAGAGTATTTGGTATTTTGAGTAGACAAAGGGATACGGGACATGGGGGAGGATATTGGGGAAGTATTTTGGTAGAATTTAGGGAAGTCACAAGCCTTGAGAGGAGTGAAGAGTATATGGGAGTGTGGGTGGTTTTTAAAGGGGAGAGGAGGGGGGTTTTCTTTATATTTTAATCATTAATTTATTATTTTTCCATACAAAAAGATATGTTAATGATTATTATGACATAAAATAGTAATATGTGAGATTTAGTTCAAAATAGTGGACACTTACATCATCCATGACTCATGAATGATGCAAAAATTTAGATTTTAGCATATATTGGGAATTATCTAATTGTACTTTTCATAAAATAGATTTATTCTAGAAAAATCTCAAAAATTCACCCTAACAATTTGTTTGAATGTAGAATCCAAAAATGAAATCCATTTTTCAAAAATAATATTCAATATATATTTAATTTAATTTTAATTAAAATATTAGTTTACTTGAAAAATACCGATTTCAAAACTATAAATAATTTTATAATGCTTTCAAAAATTACATAAGGTGTTATAAAATTATAATAAAACCAAAATACATAAAATTGTTAATTTATGAATAGATTTTAAGAAATATATTTTTTCTTTAAAATTAATTAATTAATTTTAATTAATTATTTATGACTTACAAAAATTCCAATAATTTTAGTATAGTAATATTATCCCTTATAGGATGCCTAAATTTTATTTATGCATTCATGGGTGAGGATACTATTATTTTAGAAGAGTTACTATTCATAAAGGTCATCTTACTATCCATAAGGTAAGGTTGGTATTAAAAATGTTATGTTATTATTCACCGAAAATTATTTTTAACTTATTGGACTCAAAACATCTTACTGATCACAGCCATGTATGTTAGATTTTCAAAATTAAAATCACAGAGGTGCCAATGCTATGTTTAAAGGTTACATAGTATATAGAAGTTCATTTTGTTGTCATGTCATGTGATAAGATGAATTATTTATTAGAAAATAATTTCTATTGATAAAACATCGGGTTGATACAAATGTTACAATTTATGTATTCACTAAAAATGACTTTGATGATATTAGAATGTTGTTAATGTCTAATTTTTTAATAAATACATTGAATTTTACAAATCAAAAGAATTACATTTTTAAAATGGATGTATGATATATATATTAGTTTTTTATTCAATATATCAAACCTAATATGATTCATCATGTTTATCATATAGAGATTGAGAATACGTGGATAAGTGGTGAAATGGAATCTCTCAAGTAATTGGTTGAAGATAAAATATCTGATTTTAATGATTCCTTGCCATGAATCCTTATTTTTTTTAATATACATAATCTAATACATCTGTTGGTATTATTGTTCTTTATTCCATGCTATATGTTTATTTTATCCAATCCATTTTAAGATATGTAGTTACAGTTACTTATGGTGGTCCCTCTAATGGAGAACATGTCATTCCTTTTAAAATTATAAATAAGTTAGAGAAAATAACTAAGCATGATCATATAATGATCAGTAACTATACAAGATCTATGTATTCTGATAGAGAGACTATTACTAAGTGAATCATGTAGTATCTATCTCAGATATATATGAATAATTCAATGCCTTCCAATTTCAAATTCGTGGCTGAGAATAATTCGATGCCTCATGTGATTAATGATTTAAAATAAAAACTACGACATCTCAATGATATGAAAGTAGTGTTAAACTATTTTATGGAAGAGACATTTTATTTATTTGGAACTATGAGAAGTTATGTCTAAATTAGAATGGATTTGATAATTCTGATGAAGCTATTTCCTCATTTTCCTGGAAAAGAAGTGGTTTCTCCAGAAGACCTTCCATTTACCCCTCAGTTGTCACACCAAAAAGGTGTTTCGAGGGATCCTTTAGCACCTTTTCCTACTCATGTGTAACCTTTTCCAATGTCTCCTTCATAAAACCTAAGGCAACTCTAGATAGTTGTGATTGTGGAAGATCATCTGTAAACTTTAAATGGACTCTCATATGATCTTCCTTCTATTTTGTCTACAACTAATCATGTTTCCCCATATTAGGATTAATGACAAGAAAAAGATAAAGGAAAAGAACCTATTCACCCATATACTACATCATGAATGATTTTTTGGCTTAGATATCTAGTCTATGACAGAGAAATGGGGTTATTATCTTTCTTATTAATCATGTTGAATTAAATTGATTGTTATTATTATATTTTTATTATCATTATCTTTATAATTCAGTTGTTTACATTTTTGATAATCTAAAAGGGGGAGAATTATATAATATTTGAATTTATTATGATATTTATGATTTATTATAATAGTTTCTCTACATCATAATTATTACAATATGTATTTATTCCTTCTATTCATTTATCTTTTATTATTAATATTTTTATACATTGTTCCCATGTTAACTTTGATACCATCATCCCTTACTAAGGAATGCTAAATTTTAATTTATGTTACCATGGATTTCATGTTTATGAATTGTAATAATCTTGATTCCATGATTTTTGATCATCAAAAAGGGGGAGATTAATAAATTTATAGTTTTTATGATCCAAAAATCATTATTCTGATATTATTAATGTGTTTCATGTTGCTATGTATATATTCTATACTCTGAGATAGGTGACATATTTTACTAAGAATGAGAAGTTGTTGAAGTTGGCACTACTAAAATGAAACACCACTAGCCGAAACTCCATTAGAATGTCATTCAACCAAAATGAATATTTTTCTATATATCAGACACTTTTAGATGAAGCACCATTGACATTTTATGGTGAACACAGAATTATGTCTATGTTAAATACACTTATAGTTGAGACATAGCCAACATAGTTGAAATTCTTATATGTCTATGATACTGCCAGTATCATACTAACAGTGTCATATCATCATCTAAACACTACCAGTCTGAGATGTTTCCAGTATAAGACACCACTTGTCTGAGATATTTTATTAGGCACCTCTAGTATAGGAGACAACAACTTTTTTTCCTTTACTTATATTTAAAAAAAAATCTCATTAGTATTTTTATTGATGTTAAATGTATTTAATGTTTTTATTTATTCTCTTAAATTATTGAATGATAGCATTGGAGATAGTGTTTGGGTATGGAGTAAGATGTAGAAGTTATTCCAAATATTCTACTTACTGATATGGTAGATAAAAGTGTAATACACCCCCTCATGCAAAGAGGGACATGAAAAATAAAATTAAAAGTATTTGTGGAAGAGGAAAATTAATTTGATTTTGAGAGATCTAAATACCATAACATACATATGGCTCACCTACTTAAAACATTTAACTACGAAGCCGAACTATATCATCACATCTAGTTCCTTCTTGTGGTCAAAAATCAAGAGTCTCTAACACGCTGTTTTCCATAATATTTCAAAAGAATCTTACTCAATATTCTTTGCCGATTCAACTCAAGAGTCACATGCTAAATTAAAATAGACCATTCACATATAAACTATTTAATATTAGTTTTCTATGTTCTGTTTATATTTTTATCTTTGATCAGTGTGTTCCATACTCTATTTTATATATGCACACTATCACTTACGCGAAACTAGAAAATACTCGATATCTTATTAAAAACATTTTAATTTCAATTTTCTCATGGATAATAGTGGTAGAAATCCTTTTGTGGACTGATAATTTTTTTTACCACACATAAATGTTGTAAGAGGTCCTTTATGGATTTGATAGTTTTATACTACACTATAATCATGATTTAGGTTTTGGATCATCTTGTTTATTTTATATAAACTGCTTGGTAGTGGGTGATCACCAAGTGAAGAGGAAAATGTATCAACTTGAGACTGAGCCTGTTGTATTGTATCGTTCTACCGTATCTTTTAATTTTGTTTAACATTATTTATTATTTAAAACCAAAAATAGTTTTAACTATAAAAAATTTAGTAACTTTCATAATTTATTTTAATTATTGTTCATATATAATTTATATTAAGTAAATTGATTTCAAATGATTCAATAATATTATATATATTATTCATTCGAGATCTAATGAATAATTAGTTAAATATTTAAAAAGGATAAGATTTATATCATAAAACTTATTATGATAAAAAGTTCTTTATTTTTAAATTTTTTGGATTTCAAAATAATCCATATTTTAATTAATATTTTTATTATGTACTCATTTCACCCCCTCTAGAGATAATCACATCGACCAAACAGATTATTTATGAATAACATGGAATCATACACTATAACATTCAACAAACACAATGAATGTTAAACATTAAATATGATAAAATAAGATCCCTATTATTCCTTAATACATATTTTTTTAACTTGATTCCTCGCTTCAACTAAATAATGTTTAATATTATAACACATATGATTTTTCTATACATTACTGTTATCAATTAAAATAATTTTCTATAATTCATGTATATTTTTACATTGATTAATCACATTACAAATGTTTTTTAAGGATTTTAATACAATGAACTTATTTTGAGACAATGATAATGCCAATTTAAAACTCTTATTGATGGATTTTATCAAAATAATTACAAAAATTGTGGTTAGTTGGAACAAAACACACATCCTCAATAAATACATGAATAAAAAAAATAAGTAGATATACTGGATTATAGAATAAATTCAAAAATTAAAAAACTATTGAAAAATTATATTATAAAGGAATTAAACTAATATTTTTATACCATGATCTAATTTCTTTTTTAATACCTTATAATGATTTGGTATGTTTAAAAATAGAATTTAGAAAAATTTTATTTTTAAAACTAGGTGATTTTTCAACATAAACTTCATCATCTAGGTTGCCATTTAGTAAGTATATTTACAATTTATTGAGAAATGTATATAAATATTATGAGACGAATGATATGAGTGAATTATAAAATATTTTAATATGTATAACAGTTAGAAGGATCCCTCAATATCTATATATTCGATACAATTATAATCATTATCCACATATCATTCATCATTCCTAGTAATCACTACAATATAATATTTCTTATTTGAAATTTGTTTACCTGTAACATGATAATATTAAGTTATATAAACTAATTCCCAAACCATGTTCCTCAAGAATTATTTTAACACTTCCTTTATAGTGTAAAAATAACTCTTATCTATTGATAATGTGGATGAGGTTTTTGGTTGAATTTGAGATATAAAATTAGAAAGTTCAATATTGTTTATGGAACTCCTTCTTGGGATTTGACATCATCTAGAAATCCAATATTTGTTTCTAAGGGATTATAATTTAAAGTTGTATGATTTAATGGTTTTACAATATCATTTTCTCAAATTTATAACCAATCAATAAATTATTTTTCCTGAATATTTTTTCACCATTATCTAATTCTGTATTAATATAAGAATCTATTCTCAAGTAATTAAAATAGTAATCACGGTCATCAATGTGATTTTTGATTTAAACAAAGGGATCACTTGGAATAAATTCCCAATGAGTAAAACATTTAGTAACCGTTAAATTATTACTAAAAAATCAAATATATTTAACAGTTTTAGATGAATGTATAATTATTCTTTCATTGGAATCTAAATGATATATACCACCATTAGGAATAAATTTAATTATATAACCATTACATCCAGACACAATAAAGCATCAATATTTTGGGTTTTCTTATTTGATAAATCATTGGATGTTCTCTTTAGGATATGTTATATTAAGAAAATGTTTATGAAATAATAGAGAATGTTAACAGTTTTATATAAAAATTAATCGACAGACTTCATTTACCTAACATGTTGTTTTTTTGAAATTTCATTTAATGTCTATTTCTGTATTTAAAAAAATAGATTTTTATGTAGTACAAGGGAATATAATATATATTTTATTCCATGAATTTAAAAATAATTAATAAAATACATTTTTTATATTCTTTTCCAAGGATACTTATTGTGGAAATTTATTTGTAATCTATTTAATACTAAATACGTTTTCAAAAAATCAGGATGTCTATAGAGGATTCACTTTTAATCAAAAAAAATGTAAGCCCATAAAAATATGTTAGGGTCATCAACCAAAAAAACCAGAAATGTGACACCATGTTTTTCTAGCATATATTTTCTAATCATGTACATGTGGAAGAGATCCATATGGTGTGAAGTAGAAACCTCATAGATTGATATAAATAATGACTTTTGGTTCCCTCCCATTCTTCATGAATCATATATCCAATATTCTATAAACATAATGAATGGAAAATTAGAAATAAAATTCTTCTAAAATAACACTAATAAGAAATAAAAATTATAATTTTTATTCTTTAAATTCTAAATAAAATATTCATCAATATTAGTATTTAATGTGTTTGTATTTATTCTAAATAATGAAACCAAATCCTAAATAAATATATTTTCAGTTCTAGGTTCCATAATAATAAGTAATATGTCTTTAAAATAAAAATATGAATTATTTTAGACATTAATAGGATAAACTTCATCAAAATTTTCCGAAGAAATTTTTAGGTCGTTCTTTTACATTTCATCTTAGTGTACATTTTTTATGTTTAATGATTCAAAATTTCAAACTAATCCAATTCCAATAATATTTATATTAAATTTTCATCATAAATGGAATGACCTCCCTCAAAATTTGATAAGTAATTGAAATTTTATAAAATACCACTCATATATCATATGAATCCACTATCCATGAATCATTTTTAAATAGTATATTTATAGATCCTTCCCTAAACATGTATTAGACAACCCATTTTTTTAACCCATGTACTCTTGGGTCTAGAAATGTTAGAAACTAAAGACATGGATAACAAAATCAAATCACATCTAGAAAAAATTAAATCCATAAAATTTGTTATCATTTAGAAATATTTTTATTCTTAATAGTAAAATGATGGAGACTTCTGAATAAATAATTATCTTTATGAAGGTCTATATATATATATATTGGAAACATTTTATAGTAGACATTATTTTAATTTTTGATCCAGCCACACATTTTTTATTAATATTTTCAATTTTCCATTGTTTCATATATGATGCATTCTATTTTTTATAATACTATATCAATATATTTTATAAAAACAATATCCCATGGAAAGAATATTAAATCTAAACATTAAATATTCTTCATTTGTTACAAATTAATTAATTCTAAAATTATTGAATACAAATTTATCAAATTTATATTTCAACTCTAATAATGGTGATTATATAAAACATATTTCTAAAAATGAATGACATATAATATTTTATGATATATTTATGTTTCTTATTTATATATTTATATTTATCATAATAATTTAATAAGACTCAATACATTCATCAAAGTAATAGTTTTTAGATTCATAATTAGTATAACAAAATGATTTTACCTCTCTACTATAAGCCATAATATATATATATATATATATTGTGTTTCATATTTAATTTCTCATATTTCTTATCAGAATGTGAATCAAAAATAGAATTTTTATAAGAACTCTAATTATCCTTCATAGAATTTTTAACATTCATCTTAAGGTCTTATATTTATTAAAACATTTTTTTTTCATATTTTATATTTTTATTGTGTTGTGTAAAATAATTTTGGATTTAACTGTATTTTATTATACATGAAATCTCACATTTTTAAATTTTTTATCATTCTTCATGATAGTTTTAAAGGATATGTTGAATCATATTATATTACTATATATCATATTTCACATCCTTGAAAATTGAGAAAATTAATCTCCAAAATTAGAATAGTTAGATTATTTTGTATCATATGAATTACATAACATCATTTTTCATTTTTAACATATTATAATGTATATATATTAATAGAGACAAATAATTTTTAAAAATTAGTGATAATATTCTTCATATTGCATTTATACTTTACATATAATTTGTGTCCCAATCATATTCTTCATCATTAAATCTTTTAAAAGTATATATTTTCTAATAGAATATGAGATTCTACTTCCCCAAGTTGTTAAAACATTATGTAGTTTTTTTATAACAAAAATATTCCACCACTATATCCCCCAAGGAAACAACATTGTTCAAAATTAATTGGAATCTTACAATCATTTATTTAATGATATTTCCATCAAACAAATTGATGTTTTCATATATATTATTAGTTGTATCATTACATTATTATCCAAAACTATTTATTACATTAGAATAAATTGAAATATATCATGTGAATCATATTTCATTTTTACATCATATGTCATCATAGTCCCAATAAAATTATCCCTATTTAAGTTATTTGCATATATAGATTGTCTAATAGTATACAATTTTCCACTCCACCATGATGGTTAATCTATATGTAATTTTAAAATAATATTCATTTCAACCACGAAATATCCAATGTGTCAATATTATTCTTGATTTTTGTGAGTATTCAATTTATTCAGTAAATATATATATTTATGAAAAAATTGATGCTTTTAATATTGAGTGTAGTAGTATCAAACATTAGTTTTCTAAAAATATTTTTTCATTTATAAGAAACTATGATAGATTACAACATGTATTGAAAATTGTCACACTGAGAAATTCTGTTAAACTCATAATGCCCTAAACCACAAATAATAGAATTTATTTTACTATAATTATGATTGTATTCGGCTTCCTGTTCTTCACTCCATTGATCTAGTTCTCTATATGTAACATTATAATGTATAATAACATTCATACATAATTAGAAACCAATAATTTTCAAATAAATATCAATGCATGATATCTAACTTCTATTATTTTACCCATTGAAATAAGGTCCTGTAATCATAGTTATTAATTCTCTTAGATAAAACATTATTGTATCTAGAAATAGATCATTGAAATTAAATATTAATGTGTGTAATATTTTAAATTTAACCTATAATATTAATTTTTTACCTATTGTTGTTCTATAATGAATCAATGTTAGGAGAGTTTAATTCTTGAATTTTTTTCGGGTGTAACAATCATCTCTGTTATGCACATTAATCTAGCCACTATTTAATAAATTATATTTGAAATACTTTGATTTTGGGTGTTATTTTTTTAAATCATAATATTATGATAAAAATAATTAAACATTAAAAATTACATGTTGGGGTTGGTTGAAATTTTTTGATTGATTTTATATTATACTTTTTACAGAAAAGAAATTTGGGTTTTGTGGATTAGAGGTGTATAAATAATATGTAGGAATTCCATAAATAATCAATATGTGAATATTTTGGAAGGAACCTTGTGTAATATATTACATAAAGGTGTCTAATGATATGTGTAATGGTTATTAAAAATTTACACTGTGCATATAAATTTAATCAATATATTGCATTATGATCAAATTAAATTAAAGGTAACTCTAGTGATACGTATGAAGCATAATGCAGATTGATAAATACTATAGATTATATTAATATTATTTGGATATATATGGACACACATATAGGAAACCATAATATTTAGTTCTATATAAGACTAATTTAATTCATGTATAATAGTAACTCATAAATATATTCACCTGTGTAATTTTCATCTCACACCTACATAATTGTAATTACCTTTGTAGATCTAAGTCAGTTTGATTCCCAAATGATCTATATAATTTTAATGTAAAAATACATTCACAATCATAAAGGTGTGGTAGGTCTAACTGGGTATGATTCCCAAATAATATATTCCTGATTAATAGAAAAATACCTTCACAATCATAATGTTGGGTGAAGCATACCCTTTACTGATATATGGGTAGAGGAGAAGTCCGTCAACATGAGTAACAGTAGAAGAGAATACACTTGAGTGTTATAAGGGAAATCCTTGATCAGTGTAACGATTATAGATATTTATGCCCAATATGAATAAAAAATGAATACAATGAAGAATATGAAGTTTTAATTAGTCATGGTCAAGGTAGTATAGTATGTAGATCATCTAGAGATGAGAAAATCTACATTATGGGAGAACAAACATTGTTTTACATTGCATGATGTTTAGAGAGATTACATATTAAAATACTACATATAAATAAGGTAATGGATTTACCACAGCTATGGTCGATGCCATTTCATGTGGTAATGGTCAAGTGTGTTATATTAATAACACATGAGGACCCCAAAATTCTCACCTTGAGATTTCCATGGTATAAAGATATGTGTGGTGAATTTGACCTCCACCTATGTAATACAAGAGTCTTCTATGAGAGCTTTTGATATTTGGGAGATCTCACTATGAATAAAAAATGGAGGATATTGGAGGTCCTAGAACATTATAGCATCATGATATAGGTTTTTATTTCTATTCATTGTGAGTACCTTTTTTCACAGGTACGATTAACAGTGATGGTTCTCCTTATATCACTATGTTTATTCTTCTCTTTATTCTCTTGAGTTCTCTTTTCATCCTTCTCGAATGATTCAGATTACTCGTGTGTATATCACAAGTCACTCACCACCCCTCTTTTGGTCTAACATGGTGTATCAGACTACTACTCTAGGTCTAGGTTCCAGTATCCTAGATGGTTTGGGTCCACGATGGTGGCTAAATATGATGTCTATCTTCTACACTACCCTTTCATGACAACACAACTTGCATCGACCCCATTTTTTTGGGCTCGATGAGGGATCTAGGATTTCATGGGATTGTGTTCTAAGGGGGATAGTAGTTCTATCATCTCCACTTATTCTTTATAATTTCAGCCTTTTTTATTTTGTTGTTTAAAACTGTGGTATGAGGTATGATTGGTGTTTTAACAGGCTCGTTCTTACTCATGGAGCATGTTTAATGGTGTCAGTTCTTCCAGATTTTTTTCTTTTAGCTTGATGGATAATGTTTGTATATGGTTGTTTCATCCCTATTGGTGAAAATGTGTTCTCGAACATGGACCCTAGTGAAGACCTCCCCCAGTCAACTCTTCCTTGACATCTAGATATTATGCTCCCTTCCCAGTCGGTTATGTGCGGTGGTCTTGTTGGAGGATCTGGGATGTGTTGTTTGAACAACCATTGGTCTATGGGTGAGCGACTGGCATTTAATATTATCTCTCAATGATGGTTCTGTTATCTGTTTTTTCAGATTTTTTGATTTTTTTTTATTTCAATTTTGATGATAGGGGTGAGAGGTATTTTACAATGGTATTGCTGTTGGCCGATGTGTGGCTGATGACCGAAACTGGGGATGATGACCCTGATCAGCGGGGAAGACGACATTGTGTATTTGATGATGACATGACAGTGATTATGGTGATGTGATGATGGAATTGTCAATATTTACATGCAGTGACTTGACTTGTCAATCATGCTTCCACATGAATGAGTGGCCTGAGTTTGTGTACTAGAATCGAGGAGTCCTTGAGAATAGTATGAAATTCACATATAGATTTATTTGGTGCACATACAAAAAGTAAAAATGTAAAATTATTATTTGACATAATATGGAATTCCCCAACATCATGTTTTCATGGAGAATGGAGTTTTTATGGGTGTTTTTCTAGATAAGTGTTGAACAAGTTATACTATTTTCATTACTTCATTGTATACATTTCTTTGTGAATGGATAAGTCACCAAAATATTACCTAATGTATGACCTGATTTCAAATTCCTTGAATATCATGATTTAATTGAAGTAAATTGGTCAAGATTGTTTTATGGATATTTTTTATACATTTATCAATGAGTAAATTAAAGGATAATTTTTTCTTCAAAATATAGACACAGAATTAAAATCAGTAATGATGTTATATATGTAAAATATATTTATACATTTTGGGAAGATAAAGTTAGAGGACTTCTTGGTGGTTTCCATCTTATAATATATATTGAAATGTCATGGTGGAATATATTAATAGAGGTGGATAGTAAATGAAGAAAAATGAATATATGAGAATAATCAAATATGAAATTTATGGATAATTCCACATTTGAAATTATGGAAACCGAAATTGCACATGATTATTATGTTTTTCTAAAAAATACAACATAAATAAGAAAATAGTATCTGATAATTTCTCATTCTATTATAAAATATATACATTGAATAAAAAAAACTATACATATAAGAATATTGAAATTATTGGAATTGGAGTAATACTTGATACTTTGCACAAGGTAAAGAAAAAGAAGATGTAGAATTATTTTTGATGTGAAATACCTTTCACTAATATCAAAGTATTTTTGTTGTTGTTTGAATGATAAATTCCCATTAAAAATGTGATGGGGAATCCCTTAGTACAAAGGAACCATCATTATCTAGTGAAACAATAAAAATATAAGTTTAAAAAAGGAATAATATATTTATAAACTATTGAATATATCATGCCCTAATGTAGTGTTTGGTGGTGGAGGAAATGGAGTGTTCCTTGGTTCATATGTAATATTATTTCTAAAAATCATAATTGGTAGGTATCCCATGACTTGATTGACCACACCCATTATATCTAATGGTGTAGTAAACTAGTTTATTATGATATAACCGATACATTTTTGAAATACAATCCTTATATTACTATAGTGTGGGTGAACCAATGAAATCGTTAGATAACTTATATGTTTACATAAGCAATTTCACATAGTATTTTTTATTGAGATTCAAAAAATAAAATTAGTACAAAACCATTAGTACCAATTTTTTAAGAATAAATGAAAATTTAAATAATTTAAAATGTTAAAATTAGTAACACTTTAATTGACCCCCATCCCCAGTGGGATATGCAGACCTAAAAATTGGTTTAAAATGAAAATGTTTTTTAATGTATCTTCTATGTCAACATTTTTTGTTAGTTAAATAAAAAACGAAATCATCAATCAAGACACTATTCATCAACTCTATATAATTTTGAAAAATAAAAAACAAGCTCATCATATACATGGAAGTGTATTTTAGAGTAAATAAGGATGTTTATAATAGAAGAAATAATTTTATTGAGTCGATATAGTGTGATTATTGAATAAAATATGTAAATATAGAGTGTGATCCCCATTTCAATGACGATTTACATATTCTCTAAAAGAAAAAACATGTTAGAAATTTTCTCACTATAATGTCTCCATGGATATATAGAATAAACTATAATAATTGTTTGAAAAAAATTATAAATAATCCAATGTAGGACTAACTTATATCAAAAAGAGAAAAATAAATAAAATCCCCAAGTGGTTTATTTATATATCTAAGGTAAGTAATTTTAATCACCTATTTTACATAATTATTACTAAATTTTATAGAATGTACATGTTATTTAAATTTTTAACTACCTCATATTGTAAAAAATAATTTATGATTCGTGTGATGGAGTGTGAAAACAACATGTTTTAAATATAGTTAATGTTAATGTAGTTTACCAGAGGTGATACCACCCTTATAAGATTTGTTTGAATAATGGAAAGTCATGAAAGAATTGTAATGTTCATCTATAAATGATTTATCACTGTAAAAAATAAGATAAAAGGATAATAAGTGTCGATAATTATCTACATGAATATGATGGTCACAATAATGTAAGATAAATGTGATTTTATTGAAAAATGTCATAATAAATGTGAATGAAGATAAATTTTTAGAAAATATTTATATTACAGAATTATGATTCTCCAAAAACATCTAAAAGATATGATATGTGTTTTAATAGAAGAATACACAAAAATTAAGTAATTGGATATCAAAATGAAGGACAAAATGGGAACATCAAGGAACATGATGAGATTATAAATCCCATTGATGAAAGGAATAAGATTTCCTCTATGAAAGTGCCAAAATATATATGGAAGGTAAATCAATATATAAAATCTTGTTATAAGGAAATAATTCATGAAATTTATTGAACAAGAGACCCAAAATTGAATCTATCTAAATTTTTTTACTATTGTGGTAGCATTGGGCATATCATGATAATATTTTTTTGATAACCAATGGGACATGTGTGAGGAAAAACAAGATGAAATATCACCCTTCTCAAAAAGAAGACCCCACAAGGTATATACATAATATATAATTATTTTTATATTATTTCCCAATGATTTTTCCAAGTAATTTCAACATAAAGAAAACAAGTAGGGTCACTCGGAGACCCCCCACTCATGTGAAAAACATGGGTAAGTTTATCTTGTAAATAAACCTATTAATGTTGAAATCATGTTTACAATTGTATAGAAATATGTTGTTCATAAACAAATATAGAATCAAGTATAAAAATATGGTTACATGAAGAAGATAACATGGAATGAAACAATATTATTTTAGAAGAAATAGAAAGGTTCTAATCAAACTCCGAGAGTGTGGTAAGTGGGAAGATCCCACCATGGATGATGGAATAAAGGTGGAATGCATGTCCATAAAGAAAGAATAATTCTTATGATGTCTCTCAAAAACCAAATTATTATAAAAGAAAAATACCAATGTAGGTGTCCTCCAACGGAGAAGGAATTTCTGATAATTAACTCCAAATTTTATATCATAAGAGGAGACTTTCATAACTGGAATCTATTCCATAATTCTAGAAAATAACAAGACACATAGGGAAAAGAGTTATCCCATTAAAGAATAATTAACTATAATCCATTTCACATATTGATCCAATTAAAAAGTGTAGATGAATATGGATGGAAAATATATTCAATAGGATCAAAAAGTTGAATAATTTATGGATATCATATCCCTAAAATTAAAATGTCCTAAATTAATGATGAAATATGAAGGTTTGATCTAATCTGACATGAACCATTCCTTAGCCAATGTAAATATGAGCTACCCTTCTCCCAATGAAATTAACATTTTCAATTATTCTTATAAGTGTATTATAATTTTGAGAGATATTATATCAATGTTGTATATTTTATTACAGAAAATAATATATATATATATATATATGTAATGATCATTCATCTTGTCTTATGCTAATAAACTTCCATAGTCTAGAGGTGTTTGAACAATATCATGTCTAAATTGTCATCATGATTAATTATTCTTTTTATTGTAAAATTTTAATGTTTCAATTTGTATGAGAACGAGCCTAATGTTTGGAGGAAATGATATAAAATTAAAACCTAAGGTAATTTCTGGTATATTTTCATATATGAGTATAAATCATTTATATTTGGCCATCAGTCCTATTGTATTTATCTCCAAAATTGAGGAAATATTGGATATGAAATTTGTTACATGAAAAAAATTATTTTTTATTTGTTTTATAACCTATAATTTTGGTATTATCTATTCATGTATATAATTTTATAAAAATTTTCTAAACTAATTTATTTTAAACAATTTTTATCCCCATCTTGAGAAATAGATATTTGTTTCACGATCTGAAGATATTGGGTGATCTTGGGATTAAATTTCAATGGATTATAAGATAAATATATGAATTAAAAACCATTGATTATTTCAAGGATATAAAGTTCAATATGAATGAATAGTTCAATATCATCATGTTTTATAAATTGATAATTTATGTGTTATGTTTAAAAAACAATTTGATTTCTTGATTTTATAATAATTTTTTTTGGATATTTGATGAGATGATTTGTTTTTGGAATGTTGAATACTCATTAATTAAGGTTGTTATAATTTTTTGTAACTGACAAAAAAATCTATATATAGTTTAATTAAGAATCTAGTTTCATATAATAAGTATATCCTCAATGTTATCCTAGAATTTATTAACCACTAAAATCCTTTGAGGTATATTTAATAATTAGATTTGATTCATCTAATACATCTTTCATGGATATTGGATGAATGGTTGTTTTGGAATTTTGATACCCAACTAGAATTTGTGTGAATAATTGATCCAAAATATTAAAGGGGAATCAAAAAGTTCTAGGATCCACATAATGATGATGTTTTTGAACAAGTAGAAACATAGAGAATGATATTTTTCCCTATACTTAATGGTGCAATTCAATCCCATGACAATGAAATATTTTTTCATTTAGGAGATACGAACATCATTTCTAAAGGAAGATAACAAAAGGAATGTGTTCACCTAAAGTGTGTTGGAATTTCATCTTAGAGATATTACACATTGAGTGGGAAAAAATTTCTAAATGAATAAGGATAAAGTCAACAATTTATATTTCATTTATAATATTGGATAATGAATTTTTAATAATTTCCAAAAAATAAATAGATGGATATTATTCGAACCCATATAATTTAGGGTATTATTTATTTATAATATTATTTAAGGATATCCTAATTTCAATTATATACAATACATTAAGGATTCAACTCACAAATTTCTTGGATTTTTTTTGTTGGGTTGCTTTACTATAAAATTATTTTTTATAATTTTATGTGTTGCTATTGATGGAATGAATTCTAGAATCCATCTGAATCTGATGTCATAATAGGGAAGCTAGGGGAGGATATTGGGTTAGGGTAGAGATTGACTTTTATAAGGATTATCTAGAAGTTACATTTTTTATGTACATGTAATCTATATTTTGTGTAAATATCAAATATAAATTTAACCTATTACTTAAAATATATTTTATGGATATACATCATGAGTTATTGTAATTTTGAAATCCAAGGGGTTATGTAAAGGTCATGTGATTTTATATTGAACTACTTATTTGGATCACTAATATTTAGAGCTATATAAATCTAATTCAATTCATGAGTAACGATTACAAAATAATCTAGTGACTTAACTATTGTTATCTCTAAAATTCCTAAATGTAAAAGATTTCCATTCCTTATAGATCTATGTAAGGGAGATGAAAATTCATTGCAGATGCAAAAAAGTGGGGGAATAAACACTGGACTTGCACAATAATAGAGGAACTTACAATCAAATTGTGTAAGGGTACATGATAAAACCATTGATATTTTTAATGGCAATCAATGAGAATGTGTCTTAGTAATCATTTATTTCGATAATGTTTTTATAAATTTATTCCCATTTGGATAAAATAAGACTATATTGAAGAAGATGGAATTTAATGTGTTTATGGTATTAAAAGTGGAATATATAAATAATCTAGAGATACCAAAATGTTAATAAAGGTATCACCACATTATTTCACATAGTTTTCTTGTTTTCTAGATCACTAAAGAAAAATAGTGATACCCGATGTGGGAATGGGGTGGATTTTATGCACGGTTGAATGAATGTAATGTGGCCGTGGTTATGTGTTTTGTATGTGGAAAACTTGATGATTCAAAAACACTCATATTGGGATTACCATAATAGAGATATTGGTATAGTGTATTGGAAGTGCCCCTATGTGAAATAATATCCCACAACATGTATTTTTGAGGTTGCGGTGAACATGTGTAAGTCGAGTCATTGGAGGACTATGAGCGAACTAATAAAACATTATAGCTAGATGAATGGAGTTTTATTTTCCAAGTTAAGTATCTTTTTCTACTTGATAGATGTCAAAATAGTAAAATTATATCTATTTCTAAAGGGGTACAATAGCACTCCTTGATCTCAATAATCAAGGTGTTTCAAAGGTCTTTTTGTCATAAAGAATTTGACATCACGATGTTCAATGGATATATCATGTGGGTCCTTTATCAAAAAATTGATAACCCTTTATAATATCATATGATGTATTAACTAACCATTTATTGCAAAAAAACTAATGTTTAATTCAAGGCATTAATTCTTGAATAAATTATCGATAATTTGGAGTCATTTTTAATGAATTACAAATATAATAATTTAACCCTATCAAATGACTTCCCACATTTTAATGTTTTCTTGCATCAAATTATGAAATATTTATATAGATCTTGGGAAGTTCATGGAGGAATATTTCAATATGGTATCTTTTTTTTATATAGATAAATATTTCATATAAAAATATATAAATATAGATGGGCCTTGAATAAAGTAAAAATGAAAGTAAGAGAAAACTTGAGGCTGAGACTTACAGATCATTTCATTTATATAATTAAGGAAAGATACATATCATGTTGCATTTTTATTTATCAAAAAAAAATATTTATGATAATATTGATACTAAAACAATCATTACATAAAGTAATTTTTATGTAAAAGAAATGAAATGTATATAAACATGAAGAATATAATTCTAGGAAGATAAGGAGGAGTTTATGAATTGGTGAAATGTGATTTAGAAGAAATTTTAATTTATTATTGAAGTGAATGACTTGGAACTAAATACAATGGTGTTTTTTATGGAGGTATTCATTTTAATTCTTTGAAGGATAAACTATGAGTTCGAAGAAACTATCCATATCTGGGCAATAACAAGTGATGTTGATTAATGGACCTGGATATCCATAAACTATAGTAGTCGTCCAACCCCGATGTAGTGTGTAAAGGATGAGTAAGGTTAAAGATCATTCGTATAGATCTTCTCTTAATTCTAAGCAAGATTTTATGATTTGTGAGACTAGTTATTGAGTGACAATAATATCTTTATCCACAAAACTAGTGAACAAGTGGATTCTCATACAACTGATACATCATGGGTATATTCTCTAAGGATTAATCTAGGTTATGTGAAGAATTTAAATTAGTAATGTCCCTTAAAAATTTATATAACTTACCCCCCTAGGGATTATAAATATAGGTTTATTTAAAATAAAATTGTTAAATATGGTGCCTATATAAGTAGGAAGAATATTTTCTAAGGAAAATTAGTTAAAAGGTGTATATTTGTATCAAAATAACTCACCTCCCCTTTATGGGATATTTCAAGAAATACAAATTATGCTGATGAATGTAGATAAAAGAGTTTAGCGAAAATAAAATTTGATAGAATTGTAGTGTTAGATGAACTTCCACCTGTCCACTCCACTTATAATTGATGTCATTTTATAGAATTTTATTGTGATCATTTTCCAAGGGATCATATAGCTGAGTGAATGATATTATTACTTGGAATAAGGATTCAAGATCATTTCATGGACCATCTCATTGGATGAATTTTCAATAACCTTTACAAATACACGGTTTACATGCAGTCTGACATGGATAAGTTATAAAATAGATTTTAAATCAATCTCTAATTGATAACAAAGATTGGTAGATTCAATAAACAGAAAATTAATGAAATCATATAGAGAAAAAATATGTTTCCAATATGTTCTCACTAAATAAATCCTTAAATATTGTTGAAATCCTCACATAACCATATAAAGTATTAAATATATAATTTTTCCATTTTTAGTGGAAGTGAAACAAAAAACATGAATGTGGATTGGGAATAATTAATAGAGTACATTGGTTGAAGATATTATTTCACTTGTATATCACTATTCCATTAATGTGTCAACATTTATGTATCTTTCATCTCACTAAGGAGAAATATATAATATCCATGAAATAAATTTGGTCAATGTAGTTTATATTTTCTTCTATTAATATGAATATACAATCAACCATTTGAGTATATTTTTTATTCCTTAAAACCAAAAATAATTTAAAATAAGTCAATAGAGATTAAAATATCATTGTAGTTGGTAATAATAAATCATGAAAAATTAACTCCTTAAAAATATCTATTGAAAAATAACATTAAAGTGATTTGAAATATAAATAACTAATTCAAAAGTGATTATTCATAAGAATCATCCTTCATTGTATAGGAGTCATTTTTTGTATATTGTAAGATTAATTGTATCGACTCTTTAAGAGATATTTCAAATATTTTCTATGATTCATTTTATCAATTCCATAATGGAGATTTCTTATATTATATAAGATTCATTTAAACTACTATTTAAGTGTGAAATATTTTATCTAAGTGTTACCTTACATTTGTAAGGGTCATCTGAGTTTTTTAAGTGTTTACTACATTTCCATAAGAATCAACACATAATAAATTTTTCAACTATTAATTCCTTTTAATATGTCAATTATAACTTGTTAATATTTATTCGCAACATCATATCAGTCATCATTAACATCATCAGTATTAAAATAAACATAATACAATTCATGGAACATATTAAATGTTGACACAAAATTGGGAACTCATCCATAAAAGAATATACTTAGAGAGAAGGTCATATAAACATGAATAATACACATAATAGAATTAATTATTAAAAAAATAAATTATTTTATGAGAATTAAAAAATATTATAGAAATATATATGATTGAAAAAATAAGATTATCCAAAAATATACACCTTTTTATGATTATAAAATTATTAGATTAAAAAAAATCAATATTTGATAACATTAAATCCAATAAATATAACTTTTTTATCTATTTTTCAGTCATAAATTAAATTGTATTTCTTATATTATTTTATCACCCTTTTATATCAAATTGAAAATCTTTAAATGATAATACATAATTAATATTACACACAGAAACAATAAACAATGTCAAAATAATACAAAATTGTATTAGAATAATGGAACAACCATATCTTAAATGAATAATAAAATTATGAAGCTACCAAAGCCAATAAAAAAAGAGAAGTATAAATCTTTTAGCTTTGGTCAGTATGTCGCTCAATAAACTCTCGGTTAAAGAGGTCAGGTTGAAGTAAAAGAGAAATTTCATTATCTCCATATGATATTAGACTAACGGTTTTTAGTAGTAATTCTCTTAATTGAAATGATTATATTATAAAGCTTATCAAAAATAATATACTCCATACATTAGTGTAATTTATTAAACAATTGGTTGTAAAAATCATGATGTGGGAGAGGGTTATTTATATGCAATAATGAAAGCTTATATTTATATCTAATTGTAACATTTTAAAGGTGCATAAATATTTTTAAAACATTCTCTTAGAGAATTAAATCTATTGGAGGTCTATCTCATATTATTTTATAATATCTATATTCATACAGATATTTTTAACACCTATATAATTTGGAAATAATCTCATCATCGTAATATTATAGAATAACTAAATACTATTTGATAAATGAAAAACTATATTACATTCAGTTTTTAGTTAATTCCGGTGCTCATACACATTCATTAAGAAAATTCATTATCCATTGTAGATGATCAATAAATGTAAAAAAATGAGTCATATTCACTATATTGTTCTCCATAAACTACAATACCTTTTAATTTTATAGAATCCATTTTATTTATAGCCCCCACTCACTCAAGTTATTTAGTGTATGATTATGATTATGAAGAAATAAACTGATCCACTCTCTTCATAAGTAACATCTATCAAGAATCTAATGTATTGAATATAGAATTAAAATTAATTTCACAGTCCCTCAATAGCTTCAAAATACATTAATATTATCCAAAATATTCAACCATATTCTCTTATAATGAAAAAAATCAATAAAATGAACTAATTTAACAAATGATCTATCAATTTATATAATATCATTCTATCCATTGTATTTGATAAACTAAAAGTTTGTATCCTAATCATTATTTAATTCTTAGAAACACATCCAGGTTCATAGATTCACAGAACCATATACTATTATATTCATTTTTCATGTTGACATCTGTTAAAACGGTATTTATATGATCTTTAATAGATGTATATCCACTAAAACACAAGTTAGTTTACATGTTATAATAGATTAAAATGCCTTTATTGTTTTACATTGATACTTTAAAATTTTATTATGTTAATAAATGATATCAAGTAATCTGATATGATATTTTAAATCATCAAAATATGAATTTAAAATGGAATTGTTTTTACAATATTTTAATTCCAAATTTATTTATTTATGTATATATTTGGAACCACATATTTCTAACATATAATTAAACACATAAGTCACTTTAACAGTAAATTATTGATCATTATCAGTAAAATGATAATTCACATCATCCTTTTCAATAGAGGAGGATGGTTTATTCTCATATTATCTATCACTTTACTAATTTTCATATCGAATTTCTATGTTTATAATTTTTTAGGATTCAAATTTTTTTGAAAAATTATCAATGGGATCTAAACTAGTATCTTGATGATACCTTTTTACCAGAACATATCAAAAAATATTTATTTTTCCATAATTAACAAAAATATCATAAACATAAAAAATAAATAATGGGTTCTTCCGAGACATTAACTTCTAAAACATTAAATATTATCCGGTAATTATCATGGACAACTAATGATCAATTAGGATTATTTTTTATTATATATATATAATTTAATTATGATTTTGTAATTAACCCATCAATTTGGGAAGGTATTTATTCCTCATTATTAGAAACACATGTACCATTATATTTTAATATAACAATTTTATTTAGAGTGATATTTTTGGAGAATACAATAATATTAATTATAACATCTAATAATGTGTTATTTTGATGAAAAATTACAGTCTCTAATTCATATAACTTACTTTTTTTTCTAAAAAAGAATAGTTATTTACCACCCATATGGTTAAAAATATATAATATTTTTTTAATACAATGATATGTATATCAATCCATATCCCTTGGTAGATTAAAATTTTTCTCATCAAGTATTACATGCAATAATTACATGTCATGAAAAATAAAATTCTCAAATTAACCATCTCTTTTAGTTATTCTCGTTAGAATAGACCAAGAGAAATATTTCTTATCATTTTATACGTAATGCCTTAGTGTTTTACTATATATCATTCCTTTAAATAATCATAACGTGTCCAATATCATGATCATCACATAATACCAAACTAAAAATATTCGTGACTTATTAGATAAATAATATTAAGATAATTAAAAATGTGATACATCTTCTAGAAAATTAAAAATATATCACCCATCTAAAATTTCTTACATTGATAGAAAAAATAAATAATATGATTCAATATTAAAAATGAATGTTCTTTCCAAAATAAATATTTTTATTGATATGTACATTTTATCCTAATAAATTGAATATAAAATTTTTATTATATTATTAAAATACATGAACTAATTTTGTAACATTAATTTATTTATAAATTCATATGAAATAATATTAACAACATATATTGTTTAAAAATGTAATTTCCTATAATATAATATCAACTTTATATTTTTTGATATCATTTAAAATATAAATTTAAAAACATTAGAACATGATGTTTATAAAATAAAGATCATTTTTTGGATTTATCATCTCAAAATTATCATACCGTTAATTTTTTGAATTTTTCTTAAATAATTGAATTTTAATTAAATTGTGATTAATATAGTTTTTACGAAAACACTAAATTTTATGAATATATAAGTATATAAGAAATTCCTCAAAGTGTATAAAACATTTTAGTTGGTAAAATATTTATTTATTAATTAAAACTATAAATTTCAAAACTAAAATGTCGAATTTAAAAATATTATGTTTATAATTAAAAGTCATCAGAACTATTCTACACGAAAAACTGTTTATGGTCTTTTATTTTAATAAATATTATTTTGGTAAAATTCACTTCCAAATTACATTGTAATAGAAATTTATATTATATATTTATATTAAAAAATTGATTTTATTGAAAATAAAAATATTGATCATTTTTTCCTATACATAATTTCTTTCATATAAATACAGCTTTTATATAAACGATTCGTAAATATTATCGAAAAAAATTTGAAATAATTCTTATAACTCATATAAATTATATGTGGTAAAATTACTCTCAAAATTGAAATAATAATTTCTAAATTATATAATAATTTTAATTTTCATTCTCGTCAATAAATTTAATTACCAAGGTTAAAAATAATTAACTATTATGAGAGTAAATTTGTGTGAGAAGTTAAAAGTATAAGGAAAAGACTAAAGTAAGACAATATTTGTTACCAAAATTTATATTTGAAAATATAATAGATAACAACATATCCCAAATTCAATTTTGTTCCATTTTGGAGGCTTTTATCGATTGATAGTGTTATTCCATTGTTGTAATGTAAGGAGTATTTATGAAAATTTCATTTTCATTATTTATAAAATGATCCCTGAACACACCACTTATCCAAAGACACCCTGAATTTTAGGTTAGTCAAATTTCCTTCCAAATAACTCCCCAAGAAATATAGTAACAACCTATTGGTTATGGTCTTCTTATAAACCACCTCTCAGTTACCTAATGTAATTTTTAATAAGGTTTTTTCAAGGTGGAGGTAAAATTATTGTTTAATCCTTCTCTATTCTGTTTCCATTTCTCATTAATCTAACTCCATTGAATCGAATATAACCATGTTTAAATACTTAAATACATATAATCTTTTTACAAAAATTATGTTATGTTTAATGGAAAAATATTTTCTACCTTCCCCCAAATCATTAAGAAATAAGAATCATCAGGTTTGATACATACGGACAACCGCCTCCATAAGAGACATGACAAGTTTTTTCAAACCTCCTTGAATAAATGATTAAATAGAAGAATTTAATAGATTAATATTATATTGGTTCTACTGTTAAGATTACTAATTTATAAATCATTCATTTCCTTCTAACCATTCTATTTACATTGTTTTATATATTCTTATGTGCGGACTACCGGGTCTAAGATAGTGATATGTTTTGTTTAACATATAGTTTTAAATTGACTATAAAACTCTATTTAAGTATTCATAACCACAATCAAAACAATTGAAAAATTTCATTACAATTTTACGATAAATATTTTATTCCCTAATAATCACATTAATAACTATACACAATAATAAATTATAGAGAGTTCTTTTATGGATCGGTTTGACCACCAACATAAAGAATGATATAAATTTCAACCATTGATGAATGTCAAAATTTATTTAAATTTTTAATAGATATTAATGTTAAAAATTATATTTTTTAATGGTTGTTTAAAGGATATATGATTATTTACCTTAATATATTTGTATAACCCATGATTATTTTCATAATTACAAAAACAAGCTCCTCCAAAACTTTATTATCCTAGATCACAATATAAATTATTATGAAGAGTATTTTTATTCCATGATCAAAACCATTCAACTTATTAATAGGTTCATAGAGAAATTATTTCATTATAAAATTGGTTCATCTATTAACTCTCATAAAGAATATGAGGTAATAGAGCACACACCAGATGTATAACCATGTATAATAAATAAATCATTATTATATACTTAATACTAATTAAACAAGGATAAATGAAATTAAAATAGAACAAAGACACATTATATAATTTTGGACCCTTCATATTCCCATCACACTCTTAACCAGTTGGATGATTCAAAAGTCAAAATGTAGTTACCTTTTTGGTAATGATAAGTCATAGAATATATTAGTGATATCCTACAATAAATAAATATTTACTCAAATACAAGATTTTTTATCATCATTCCCATATAAACATCATTAATTAATTCTTAAATATCATGTATTTTTAAATGAAATGTGAGACATGCATTAGTATTACAAATAATACGTTTTACATAATCACCGTATAGTTTTGACCTCACACTCTATCTTGAATTATGTTAATATTTCCAAAGAGGTCATGGAGAATCACATAAAGGCCTTATTATACCCTCATGATTTAAAAATATAAGTATCTAATACCAAGATATATCATTCCATGGATACATTATTGGAATATCACAATGAATATTCCTTAATGGAATAATATTGGAAATAATTATATAAGGGAACATCAATACCCTATTTACGTATAATAAGATTAATGATGTTATCATACTTCAATACCAACTCAATAAAAGTCTAGGAATCAAAATCAATCCAACTAAAACAATTCATTGCTAAGGTTACAGGAATTTAATTTCTCTCATTTATTTTTGATTATTTAGAGTTATAAATTTAATTAAGAGAAATTATATGGAATAATTATATTGAAATTTTATTTTCATATCTTATATCAAAATATAAGGCTATGGTAGTATATAAAAAAATAATTCCTATATTGGGAAGGATATAGATTCATTTATAGATATCAATATCCTCTTTATATCATAAATACACAATGTATTTAGTGTATTTGAAAGTTAGAGTTGTATTTAGACATACAATCCTTTTATACTCATTAAAATATTAGTACATTGATTCGAGATACTATAAAAGAAGAATGATGAAGTTATATATATAAGAAACAACAATAGTGGTAGACCAAAATAGTTTGGAGGTCACTATGTTTCCCCTTGAAATAATTTTAATGATATTTCGATAACCCTTATTTACCATTTTGAGGAAATTGATTTTCAATTTGGATATATATATTTAAATATATCTAATAAATAACTAAACTAGTTTTATCCCCATTCCTAGATATGCATGTGATGTTTTTTCAACCATTTATATAATAGGATTATGAAGATACTTATTTCCATTATTTTATACATAGAGTGTATTTTACATAACACAATCCATATTAACAGTCAATCTAAAACTCTAGGAATGTTTATCGAAATAAGGAAATATATATTGTAGAAGGAAAAATCCTCGGGATATTCTCTCACTATTGACCTTATATCAGATGGTTCCAAATAATTTTCATCCATTTTTATGACTCTAGTCCAAATAAATATAATACTATTTATAAGAAATCATCTTAAGGTCATGTGATTGATCCATCACACATTCCTAATGTTAAGTGAGAAGACATATGATATTACTTATAAACATGTTGAAGGAAACTCCACCACTATTGGTAAAACCAAACAACTAAATAGGTGTATTTAATAAGACTCATAACCTAGGAAAATTTGTAAATATATAAATTTATATAAACAAATAACACATTTCTTTTCTAAAAAAAACATAATATTTTTGGGTATGCGGAATTATAAAAATGTTCTAGGATTATATTCATTAGTATCTATTCATACCATTGGTTAGAGGATAACCAAAATGGCTAGAAAAAAGTAATATCTCCCAAACAAAACAAAAAGGCATCTAAACTGGGCACACAATCACGTTATTAGAAATTATTAAAAGTTGTTACCGATACACATGGGAGTGTGAAAAGAACCATGGTATCAATCCTATATAATTGGAAAATATTTTCACACTCTAATTTCAACAATTAAATAATATATTACTCCGAAATATTTTCCATAATCATCTACCTTTCAAAAAACATATAAATAATGGAAAAGGATAAATATAAAATGTAAATTCAAAATATGGTATAATGTAATATGAATAATAGAATAATATCTTGTATTAAAACTCCAAAAAAAGTACAAACTTATATATATATATATATCCTCTTATAATCAAAATAAAAAATATGAAAAATATAGGCTGATGGTATTTATATATAATCATTCAAAAAATGAATTTAAACCAATCCCAACCACTTTTTATCTCCCATAATTGACCCATGGTCAATCAATTAATCAGAAACCTACTCCCATCTGACCATCATGAATATCAAAGAAGAATATAACAACCTCAGAAAATAAAAGAGGAACATGAGAACTGTATAAAACTACTGGTTAATGCAGGGTGTGAGAAAAATGAATCCTAGTAAGATCCTACTATGATGTTTTCTCAATTCCATTACGCATAAGTTAAATGTTTTCTAGTTTCAATTTCATTCATAAAATAATACAAAACCTGAAGCGATAAGAAAAATAAGTAGGACATTATTTTTTTGTTATAAATAATAATCCATTTTTATCAATTTAAAATATTTCTAAAAATTGAAAATTTTCAACAATAATTTCCTATTAATTTGGAATATAATATTGAAAATAAATATTTAATAATAAATTAAAAAAAAGGAAAATGTATAATAGATGTATTAATAATTCATCAAAAAATGGGAAAGGAATTGAAAACATATCTAAATAAAACAATGGTTCCACATGGAAATAATCAAGCTATTGTATGCAAGGAAAAATAAAAAGATAATCCCCTATATTTTATGGTAAACCATCAATATGTATTGTTTGAAACACATTATGTCTTTAGGTGATATGGTTTGTGATAAAATATTACACTAGACCAATTTCTAGTATTAATTCTATCAAATACGACACCAATCATATGGTTAACCGACAACAATATCATTGCAATGAAATATCTCCATAGGCCATAAGGTGAGAATATAATCAAATCACATGATTAAAAATTCCACCAGTAATATAAATAATTATCGTCTCACGCCCCAATTAAATTTTTATAATTATCAATGATTACATTATTGTAAATTAATAATAACACATCACCCTCATTCTTAAAATTAATAAAAGGAATAATTAACTAGGGGTGAAACAGAGGGTCATAAAACATTACTACAGCGGTATCATTTATACGATATCAAACATTAATTTTCTCAAACGAAGATAAAATATAAATTCAATTCCACCATTTTAATTCACATTGTAATACAACATTAAAATCAACCATTGGATGACACATTTAAGATAATATAGAATATAAACCCTTATTTATTTTAATTAATATTAGTAATAAAATCATGTACTTATTTTTAAAAAAATCCATGCAATCCACATTGTCTTACATTTCAGGATCCAAACTATTTAAAATACTTTTAGACATGAAATCTTAATTAAAATAAATCCTTTATAAAAATATTCAATCCCTTTATAATCATTATAAATTTTAAAACATGGATATCTATTAAAATACAGTTTAATCAATGTGTTAAATTAGATTAATGTAATGAAATATCCATTATAGTTATAATATGTTCGCATAACATCAGA
Source organism: Viscum album (assembly GCA_963277665.1). Lineage (NCBI taxonomy): Eukaryota > Viridiplantae > Streptophyta > Magnoliopsida > Santalales > Viscaceae > Viscum > Viscum album. The sequence goes on from OY728138.1 coordinate 1,801,711,575, forward strand.
AATATTTTAATTACAAATAATAAATCATCCATTTTAGTTACAATTAAGGAAATATCAGAAAAACAACTATATCAATCTAATTAGAAACCCCTTGTTAAGATCCATATAATGCCCCTAATAAAGATAATAAAATTAAGAAAAGAAGAACCCCAAAAATTTAAAAACATTTGATTCCCCATGGTTAGGTTCATCTCACCTCATAATTTTATATTAATCAATAATTACAATGCACAGGTGAAAGGAATTCAATGGTCGATAAAAGATGAAAGAATAAGAATGGAATAGTAAGGGAAAATGAGATATTTAACATAAGAAATAATTTTGAACCCATGGTTAGTATGCTCTAAATCCACAAGGATAGAGGGAGGGTAATCCCAACATACATCCAGGGGTTTATCTAAATGATATAGACAAGAATAATGGAAAAATTATATAAAATACAGGAGGGTTAAAGTCAGAACATGAATTAAAAAAATAATATCTTGGGTGGTTGTGTGTCCCTAACCACTATACATCAAAAATAACACACTAAAAACCCTACACTAGATAGTCTTGGGAATCATATAATAGAGATATATTAAAGAGAATATATTTAAAATGGTCCATTGAATATGTTTTAGGGCCCCTAAATATTGTATAGGGATTTCCCATCACCCAAAACCCCAGTACAACTTATCCCCTCACCAACACATCATTAACCAATGATTAAAACTTACAATTCCTTTCATTGCATCATTGCATCTAGAGACAACACAACACCACAGTACAACACTTGGTGGCCCCCTATAGAATGTAGATATTCTAAATAATCATTTTCAAACATTATGAAATAAAAAATTCCATAAATGCAGAAATAATTAAAACAATTTTTCTATAAGGTTCTTTTAATTCTACAAATAATGAAACTTTCTATCAGTAAAATTTTTTCGGTATAAGTAAATATTAATAGAAATGAAACAATATAAATGTTATAACCCATTATTGTTTTCAATGGAAATTCCCTTATTAAAATTATTTCATATAGTATATACCACATAAAATAACCTGGAGAATAGTATAAAAATGTTATAATTAATGAAATAAGAGTTATTTATAGATGAAATGTTTCCTTAAACAATGGAATAGTTACCTGACCTTTAGAATAGTAATGTAACCATTATGAATAGTAAATAATCCAATATATTAGTAAACTCATATATGAAAGTATAAAAAAATTAGACAACTTCTGAATGATAATATTATAGAATTATATCATGGTATAAGTAAATAAATGTTTTAATTATTATTAATCGAGTAATTGTATTTTCATAAACAATAATGATTTATTTAAAGTTATATAATCAATATGATTATGTAAAATAAAATTTATTTTCCTATAATAGATTCATAAATTAAAAATTTATTTTATTATGATTAAAATGTAATTTTATGATATCTTTATTAATATTACAATGTTTTATAAAATTAGTTATATTTTTAAAATTAATATTTTCAATATAAGTACTGATTTTAATTAAAAATTACAATTTTCATATCGGGAAAAATATTTTCATAAAATAGAGTTTATTTTTAAATTTTACACATTAAAAAATGGTTAGGGTGAATTTTCGGAATTTTTTACTAAAATACATAATATTTTATTAAATAGTAAAATGTGATAACTTACGATAAAACCTAAATACATGAATTATTGATTCAAATATTATTTATAGCTAATTTAAGCCCAATATATAGAACCATACTTCATTATTATTATATATTTTGTGATAAGGATCAAAGTATTCCTAGTCGTGAGCCAAAATAATGATATAATGAATAAAATACAGATAAAACACACTTATACTCCCCTATAAATACCACCACTCACAACCTATTATCCTCACACAATACAATCCATGATTCTCTTCCAGTATCATATAAATACTCTTACTAATCCCCTAACCCTTTTCTAATATCCCTTGGTCTCATAAGAAGACAAAACCCTTTTCCTAATAGAGGTTCCAAAGGATGGGAAATTCAAGATGTAAAATCACATATCATTGTATCTTAATTTATTTTCAATTTAATTCTTTTTTATAAACTCATAACATAAACCTATCCAAGAGGAATTATGAAGCAAATATATTTTATTACTATAAGTATATTATGTTATTATAGTAATTCATCTTCAAGTCTGTTCCCTTTTCTTTTTTTTGGACATGAAAATATCGTCAGTGTTGTGTCAATTTACCACCACCATGGATGATGCACTTTATTTTTTTCACTTCCACCCACAAGTATTTTCATAAAACAGTAAATGTGGTTAAATTAGAATTTATTTTTCATATTATAAGTTACATAATTTTTTGTAGGTAATATATAAACACGATGTTAAATAAAATGATAAAGCTTGTAATAGTCGGAAAACCGCCAAAACTAATTAAATAATGATCATTAACATAAAATCTAATAAATAATCCTCCTAACATATAATAATATGATATATTAGATCCTTTAATATTGTGTATTTAAATTAATAACATATAATTTCAATTCTGAATAAATTTTCAAATTTTACATGAACTTCCATACTCATATACAAGGGAACTGATCTAGAAAAAGATGAAAATAAACACTCACGAATAATAAAATTAAAATCACTAACATATTGAAAATACCTTAATTTAACATAATAAAACAATAACGAATTAAATAATATTTTGAAAGATTTTTCAATTTTTTAATTAGTTAATTTAAATTTAATTGTTGTGTTATTAATTTGATGAATGAATTATAACATAAGGTAAAGGTATTTCACTTACCCAACACTATTTATTTGGGGTTTCCATCTTTAACTCCATTTTTATTATGCATGTTACATTAATGTCCCTTAAATATCAATTTTTTCTTCCCTTTTTTATTCCGTGGTAAACATTTTTCCGATCCTGTTTTATAACAAATATGAATTTTTTTTTGTAAACCACTCTTCTTTCAAAAAAAATATATATTTTACTTCTCAGGAGATTAGTTCTTCTTCCATCAATATTAAAGATTATTATACCAAGTGTGTTATTCAATCTTTAATTTTGTAACCCCATAGTTTATTCATGTATTTATTTTTTGTTAAATGAATCCAATTTATTTACATGGGTAATTTTATATCCAATATTGATATACATTCTATCTAGCATACATAATAATTTAAATGTTATGTTGTGATGGGTGATCCTAGAGTAATATAGCACATGTAAATGTTATTATCTAATTGTTCTTATAAAAATTATATAGTTCTCCAATTCTTTGTGTAGTATGATTTATCTGATGAGATAATGTGAAATATGCAAGAACATGAGAATATATATGTTCACAGCTAGGTGTCGTGGTTAACCATTGTGAAATGATGTTTAGTTTTTATGATTTCCCACAATTCATTCATTTATCTAATGTTTCCACTAATGATTATGATGATTATTTTTCCCACCCCTAATTGATGTCTCTTATTCATCCTCTTACTAGGATTTTTGATCAACTATTAATTTTATGTATATATTCATCTGGATACTTGTACTAAGAAGAACAAGAGAGCCACTAAGAATATAGAAAAGAAAAAATAGAAAAAATTTCTATGTTTTATTATGTAATAGTTATTAATAGTCCTAATTTTCCCAAAATATTAAACCATTCGATTATAATTGTGAAACCTTTAATTTTTTTATCATTAAAATTATTTAATATTCTTGTATTAAAAATAGGGTCTCTTTAGTTGGTATCAGAGTACCAATTATCTAATTTTGGAATTAGGATTAGAGATAATTAGCAAAAATCGATACTATTAGACTAAGTATATAAGAGAATCCAAGATTATTTTTTAGAAAAATTCTAAACATAGAGATCATGCAAGAAAGGTAATTATAGTAAATTGCTGAAATGAAAAAAAAATTTATTAAATTTTTTTTGACTTATATTTTGTTAAAAACATTCATACTTTGGAAAATTTTGGGAACTAGGATAAACTAGACAAACATCCTATGTGAGGGATAATGGAGCGATTTCCCGAAAGACATCCCCAATTCATAAGGAGGATGAGTTAAAAATTTCATAGAGATTCTTACCCAGCTATCATAGGCTATGAACAATAACCATAATAATACCTAATAGGGATACACGAGATATAAAGTCATTTATCAAGTGAATATCACAGTTATTTAGTTGATATTATGACTCACTAGTCTTGGAAGAATGGGTCAACTTGATGGAGAAAAAAAGTTTGATCCAAAATTCTGAGAAATTTAAGGTTAATATAGAAATTTATCATCTTGATCGATATTCCAATAAATGGTGGGCATTGATTAAAAACACAATACTAAAGGATTAAATATAAGATATGGAGTTGTAAGACTTTAAGATAATGTTTTTTAACAGGCATTTCCCTCAGAATCATTACACAAAAATGGAGATAAAATTTATAGAGATAAATAAAAAGGAAGTTGAGTCTGTCATGTCCTACGAAGAAAACGTCACTAAACATTCAATGTATAGTTTGTGTTTTTTTATCTAAAATGATATAATTATATATATATATATATTAGTTAGTTGTTTAAAAACAATCCTTCAAAAGGCTCTATAAATTAGATACATTTGGAGTTATAAATAATTTCATGGATGTTATATCATCTTGGAGAAGGAGTTTGTGAAATATTCCCTTGTATATGGTGATTAGAAATGAAATATGGTGTATTATGGTAGGTTATCTAATGGGAAGGGAAAAAAACTCAACCAATCAATTGTCAAAAATGTCGGAAGAAGCAACATGTGAACTCCCTCAAAGGAGAAAGGAAATGTTATAAGTGTGGGATAAAAGGAAACAAAGATCATGAATGTTTAATATACATTATGAAGATAGATAATGTGGTGTAAGAAAATGGAGCACCACCCATGGTTTAATGTTTCATCTATTGGGAGAAAGATAACTATGAAATCCATTGCACTAAACCCTAAGTCCTTAAGGGTTGTAAATATCATCAAGAACAAATTCAAAGGGTTAAATGGAATTATTATTCCATCACTACTACTGATGTGGATCCCCAAAATTAAGTGATAATAAGTATGATGGTTATTTATTCAGGAATATAGAATTCATTATTTGATTCTGGTTCAATGCATTATTTTATATCATGAAAGTTGAGTAAAACTATTCATACACCCCCTCAAACTATAGAGGTTGATTTATCTTTGATAATAGGAAACATGATAATTGTTTTATCCCAAGTATATAACTCAACCTTAATTTATTTTTGTGTGGTTAAAATCGCATATAATCTTCTTTTACATCCTTTGGTGCAATTTGTTGAAATATTAAAAATAGATTAGCTATATTTATACAAATAGAGCACTAATTGTAGGGAATGAGAGATTACTCTTTACATCATGAGGCATCCCCAAATTCTATAAAAGTGTTAAGTGGTGGATGAATCTCTATCAAAATAATCATTCCATGTGTGGATATTATTTTTTATGATAAATCCTATCTCTCGCAAATGATGGATACAATGGAGAGAATAATGCTCAAATACATGCCCCTTAAGTGGGATTACATATATGTGTTACCTAATGAATTTTCTGGTCTTCTTCATGATCAATATGTTGACTTATCAATTAAACATATTCATGGATCTATAACTATATCATTGAAACCATATTGAGTGGACACCATTGGGTTGGAGGAATATAAGAACAATTTGTAAGAGAATTTGGACAAGAGTTAATATACCCAATTACTTCACCATGGGGTGCACTCGTCCTCTTCATCCATTTTTTTTAGATCGATGTGCCTCTACCTTTATTATCATGAGTTCAAAAAATTCATGATATAGAACATGTATCTACTTCCATGGATAAATGAGTTATTCGATCAAATGCATGGGGGAAGACATTATTTATCTATATTAGACCTTCATTTAGGACTTCACTAATTAAAGGTGCGGAAGGGGGATAATTATAATGTAAAAATATTTATGTACATGTATATTATAACAAACACACGCCCAATGAACATATTAAATTAGTTCCTTTGCAAACTTGGATGACATTATTCCAATTTGGAGAATGATATTCAATATCTCATATAAAGATATTTCCATTAGTGACCCTACCTAAAAACTTTTTTTATAACCTAAGAAAACGAAAACATAGAAAAACGTTAGATCATATTCTTAGAAAGGGTATAAAAAGTAAATATTTAGTCATACCGTGAGCATAATGCAATGAGAACATTATTTTTAAAATAGAATATCATACCCCGCATATCAAAAATCATGGAATAAAATTTGATAGTTAATAAAACATGAAACATAATAGAATAAAATTAAATAATACATATGATCATATTAAAAACATAAGACATGAAATTTTGGAATACATATAAACTTGTATCTTTGTGAACATGTATAAATAATAATAGGTTTACTAATTAAGTTATTAACATGAAATCAAGCCCTTTGATAAACATATGGACATGAAAACTAGGTCCAAACATATAACTATGGACCTTAAAACTAGGTCTATGGAAGGAATTGTGAACATGAAATTGGATTCATCCATAACATATATAGCACATGAGTTATCGATCTTTAATCAATGTATTAGAGGGTGATATGGGTCCCACACATCTCATAATGAAATCATGTACACATGTTCAAAAAAATAATAAACAATCATATCATAACCCATGAAATGAAATTTCAATCATAAACATGTAATAATATTAAAACATGTTTAAAAGATACATGTTTCAAAATAATTTCATCAAAATCATAACTCATGAAAAGAAGTGGGTTTTTTAAAAGTCATGCCAACAAAACATAAACCATTCATCGAATAAATATGAATGGTATACTTGAGAAATAAAAACATATGTCCTATTAGATGGGGAATAATTTTGAAATATCACCTAAAAAGGAATTTTGATTCACAATCACTTTTTCAAGAATAAAAAAATCAAAACACTTTCCTTTGAAAACATTTTAAAAACATATAAACGGATCATGAAAATATCATTTATATCATTTCCGTGGGAAAATTTCCTTTCTTCATTGAATTTTTTTTATGATATTAAATAAACATTCCATATTAAATGAAAACATCATCTTTGAAGATAATGTTATAAGAATTTAAGGGAATATTTTAGGAAATAAGTCATCTTTACATCATAAAATCGTATTCATTCCATATAAGTTAAAAAATATTCTTCTCGTACTTTTGTCTAAAAAGTCCAAAAATTTATTGTAAGGAAAATGAAAAACGATTCATTTAATTTATTTTAGTAAAAAATAAAAAATGAGTACAATTAATTATAAAAATCTATATGATAATATTAAAACTTTTTATGAAATAATTTTTAGAAAACATTGTAATGGATGATAAATATATCTTAGTAAATAGTTACATATAAACATTCTCAAATAACAATATGTTTGTTAAATTATCTCTTACATTAGTTATCATATCATTTTTATATATTTGATCCTCATGTTTAATAATTTAAATAATATCATTAAATTATCCAAGAATAATATAAATTTTTTAGATATCATATATAATAATATTATCAACCATTTGTTAATAAAATTTCATTATTACTCACTATTCTGGTATCAACTACTTCATTTTAATGCCATTTTTTTGAATAAGTTTTGGATCTCATTATTTGGTTATTGTTATATCATTTCTAATGTTATATAGAAAAATATAATATTTATTCATTCTAAAAATTTATATTATTAGGTATTAATGTATATCGAGTAAAATGAATCACATCGCTTCGTGGATAGGGTAGGTCATACATATGAAGGAGCGACGATATCATTTCCATAATTATTAAATGGTCTCGAAGTGGTTGGTATATATTTTTTATAGACTAAATATCATATAATAATAATAATATATATATTTTCTTTCCATCATTATACACATCCGTATAAGGTGGTGGTGAAAAACATATTACACCATAATGTGGATATGACAAGTCGTACGTACACACTCTCAATTATTTGAAGTTTTAGTAGGATGGATTGAAGGTAGAATATGGTTGTTACATAACCATAATAAAATTTTATAATATTTTTTAGACAATATTTAATACATTATAATGGGAAAAAATCATGGAAATCAAGTAGAGTAATAAATATGTTTGGAAGAATCTGTATAGAAGATTACCACTTCTTCTATGAGTTTCCTCTATATCTCATTTTAATGGAACAAGAGTTTATATTTTGAGAATTCCAAAACATATATAATGTTACTAAGGAATTTTATAAGGGAAATGTGTAGGGGAATTATGGCCTTTTATTCTAAAATATATTTGATTTTTTGAGGGAGGATTTTCCTTTTTATAATTGAATTGAGGGGCACATTTGGAATCTCTGTATATATTAATAAATAATAAAATAAAAATCCACCCAAAAACATCCAAAAATTCAAGTTTTTAAACATAATGTGAGATAAGGCTTTATTATAATCAACCAATAAATTTTAGACAAGTGTTTATTTCAATTTTAACCATATGATTTTAGTTAACCCATTGGTATACTATTTAAATTTTAACTATATTATCAAATGTTTCAATATTAAAACATTGTACTTTTTACATATTTGATGTCAATTAGACCAATAATGAACAATTTAGAACATTTTAGACGATATAATATTTATTTTATGTTTTTAAAAATATATTATGATTTTTAAATAATATAATAAAACATTATTATGAAATAATATAAATAGTTTAAATTTTGAAAAAATTCATTTAATGGATTTTTAAGAATATTAAGATAAGATGTTATCCAAGAACCAAATATTTTATTATATACCTAAGGGTTCTTGGAAATAAATAAAATTATTTAGATATATTAATTATCCTATATTTTATTTATTTCCATAATTATATTAAAATTGATTTCATATTTTCATTAATAATATAATAACTACTTAAATTTTGTATAATTATTTAATATTCTTAATTTTTTAATAAAAATTAAAAATAAAATACTACAATGATGATAAATACTCTATATTTCATAATAATTATGATAGATGAATATATATTTTGTAAAATCCCACATTAAAAATGATATGTGTAATAAAACTTGAAGTGGGAAACTTTAACATCGCTTTAAATAAAATACTATAAGTATCATAATCATTTCTATGTGGATAAAAATGTTTAATAATTGAACATTAGGATGACTATGGTCGATATAAACTTGAACAATAATATTTGGTCATGTTTTAGTATCGTTTAAATGTTATTATCATTTTAATTAAAATTATATTATTTATTTTTATCAATTAAACAATTTCTACATTATCAACATATAAGACATTAAGGCCATTATTTATTTCTAAACAATTACCAATAAAATTGCATAAAAAATGAAAAAATGATACCTTTCAAATGATTATTTATAGTCAAACTTCTCTTTTGTAGAAAATTATATTTTAAAAGATATATATACATATATATATATATTAAAATTTGTGTAAGAGATATTTAATTGTTTTTCAAATGAAATATAATAAATTTAATAATATGACACTAGTTTCCTTAAAAAGGATCATAATAATAGACTAAGGTCAATTTCGGTCTATACCCACTTTTTCTAATGAATTTATGACAAGTTATAGGGTAACTGTATAATACTATATTATTATTTTTACCTTTAATTACCTGATTTGCCCTTAACCATGGAAAATAAAAATTTACTGAAAAGAATATTCATATTCAAAAAAAATTAAATGACATTATTAACATAATATTGACCAACAGATTCTAAATATGGAATCTATATTTCAAAATTACAAATATGGAATTTTCACTAATTAATTAAATTTAATCCCATTGTAGGAAATATAAAATAGGTTTTAAAAGAAAAACTATTGAAAAATATTGACATGTTTTTACATCTAAATTAAATGTATAATTAATTACAGTGTCCTATATTATATTATATAATAAAAATATAATATATTTACTCTTTAAATCCATTAAAATATATATTTAAATGCTAAAAAATGTTTGATTATAATGAAAATTTAAAATAAACTCCCATATTTTTTACTATTGATCAAAATGTTATACTTATCACAAAAAAACCAAATATTCATCCAAAGTAAAACTATTTACCCATATATAAAACAAGAGGATTATTTTTTTAAATATAATATATAAAATTTTCAAAACTCGGTTTAAAATTGGTGTTCCTTCTAATGGTGTAAAAACTGCAATTATTTTTAAGAATACCTCTTTTATCTGAAAAATTGAATCGATTTTCATATTATGTATAGATCACTTATAAGATAAGTTTTCTACATTATATTGAATGAAATATTTCAAGATTGAATTAATTAATTGATAAAATCCCTTGTTTCCAAGTAAATAGCTTTTCCAAATACATTTCATTATATTTAAAATAGGTTTTATTTTAATTCATAATTAATTACACACAAAATAATTATTCATATATTTGAATGTGTAAATATAATTTTTATAATTCAATTAATAATATTCTTACCTTCCATTATAAGGGCTAGATTATAATGTAACATAATAATATTTTATTGTTTTCCAAAACATGGTCTAACATGAAATGAAATCTATCAAAATAAGTCAAAATTTTGTGTAACACAATAAAAGCATAGTATTTCATATACCGCATGCTAATCCATTATTGCGTGTTCCAGAAGCTAAATTTTTTTAGAATAGACCACAAGATATCAAAAAAAATTAAATAGAATATATGTCATAAAAATTCCATGGTTTGTCATTCTAACCCCCTAAAAATTATTTTCTCCCTAAAAATTCATTTGGGTTACAAAAGGATTAATACATGAATGTTTATATTATAGAAACCCACACTGTAAAAATAATGGTTGAATCTTCATTTTAAAATAGAATGTTAGAAACATAACGGTTACCCAATATAACTCATCATTGGGTGTCCATATAAAATAACATAGATGGAGAGTGGAAATGTGGATATGGATTGGAAATATATATACAATGTTCTAATCTATAGTAATAGAGAATAGGGTTCGGAGAATGTTAACAATAAAAATCTATAAATATATGATTATTTCTGGGTCGATTTGATTCCTCAGAAATGATTGTACTAGGATAAAAACTTTTCTTTTATGATCCTTTAACTACAGTTGACGAATATGAAGAAATACTTACATGATTAAATATAATCTCATCCCATCCTAATGACTTGATTAATTTCCATGTAATCAATTATTTTATGAAATGATGATGAATTTTCACTCCTTTAGCATTAGCAGATCAAGAGACCCACAAATATAAGGAAATGTCATTCTATATATCCTTATAACTAAAAAAGGTTGTCACAAGTTATCAAATATTCATAATTCCACCTATTGTAAGATAATAAAATTATGTAAAAAAATTCATCCAAATTTTAACTTATTATTTCTATACATGGATTACTTTAAAACCCTTTGATAACCAAAACTCCGCTACATTTGATATAGGTGAACTAAATCATCATTACAGTTATCTCTAATATCTCATAATTTACCTCTTATTGTTCAAATTCCTAACATTTGAATTTCTACATTGTGTATTTTCATTCCACATTCCTTAAATACAAAAACTCTTACTCAATGCATTATTTCATCATATTAGGCTTAAGGTAATTAATAATATCAAACACCTCTTTTTTTTCTTATCCCACAGTTATTCACATATTAAGGCTTATCCTTCACTTAATAATAATATTTACTTTAATTTAATATACATTTCTCAGTCTTCAATGTTGTTCAACATATCCAATAAAATCAATAATGAAACAATTATAGTGAAAATAGTTATATATTTATTGATTTGAATTCCATAATCCTTGAATTCCATAACATATACGCTTCAATAATAACTTTTTTTTTCTTAAACCATTTCTCATACATCATCATATTATTTTTTCCCAGAATATAGAATATATAAAAATATTATGGCTCCTCAATATCAACTTAATCAACATCATAAGTAAATAAAATAGCTATATCATATCGTGCCTTTCACATTTCATTTGCAGTCTCTTTATCCTCAGTTGTATAACCAATACTCATAAAACCAACCAAATTCTATTTAAGAGATTTCAATATAGGACATATAATTCCAATGATTTCCACATGTGAATCATTCATGGTTATTTTTTTTCAACCTTGTTTTGGATATTGACTAGGACTAGAAAGAAGAGAGTGAGAAGTACTTTTCATAAATGTAAAACATATAATTATGGAATATTACTTATACTATTTATATATATGTTATCTTAGGTTGAATCCTATTTTATTCATGATCGTCACCAAAAATCTAGGATTATAACATATTATTTGACTTATCCTTAAGACATCTCTATGGTTATTCTTAGAAATACCTCTAGGGGTCTCACTAAAGTATTCACATCCTAGTTTTCAAAGGATCACTAAACCTTTTCTCGGATACTAACTATAATGACTCAAGATTGACATACACGGACTTTACATCAGATTTTTAAAATACTTAAAACAATACACAAACACATGGCCAATTAACATATTAGTTTAGTGCATTTAGATATGTGGAACACATTCTTATAATTTTGTGAATGATATTAAAAATATACCAAAATGATTATCCACTTTAGTACCTCTAACTAAAACCTTTATTTATAACCTGTGTAAAAGAAAAAATATAAAGGGGTGAGATCAGATGCTTAGTAAGGGTATAAAAAGTAAATATGTAGGGATATCGTGAGAATAATGTTTTGAGAAAATGATCGTGAAAATAAAATATCATACCCTGCATATCAAAAATCATGGAATAAATTTTGATAGTTCATAAGACAAGAATCATACGGGACTCAACAAACATAATCCATGAGATCATAACATTAACATAAGACATGAAATTATGGAATACACATAAATTTGTAACATTTAGAACATGTATAAATAGTAATAGGATCACTCATCAAATTATGGGCAAGAAATAATGCCCTTGCATAAGCATATGGACATGAAAACTTGGTCCACAAATAAAATTATTAACATGAAAATAGCGTACATACAAAGAATTATGAACATGGAATCAGGTTCACACATAACATATATACCTCATGAGTTATCCCTCATTACCCAATTCATTGCACAAAGATATGGGTCCCATACCTCAAAAAATGATATCATACAAACATATGCCACGAAATAATTATCAATCATATAGTAAAACATGAAAATAAATGGTAATCATAAACATGTAATAATATCATAACATGTGGAAAATATACAGGTAACAAAATATTTTCATCAAAAGCACAAATTTTTAAAATATGTGGTTTTCTTAAACATCCTAAAATATAAAAATAAACCATTATGAGAATAAATTTGAATGGTATAATTGAACTATTACAAATTATGTCATTTTAAAAGGGGAAGGATTTTGAAATATCACTTGGAAAATGAATTTTCCTTAAAAATCTGCTTTTGAAAGATAATTTTTTTTTCCAAACCCTTTCCTTTGAAACCCCTTATATAGAATATAAATTAATCCTAAAAATATTATTTAAATCATTTATTGGGGAAAATATCCATTCTTAGTTGAAATTGGTTTCTTTTCATAAAATCCTACATAATTTTAGAAGAAAAAATTTTCTTTGAAAGAAACTTTGTAAGACTATAAGATAATCCCCAAGGAAATAAATCATCATTATGAAATATTATAAAATTCATTTTGTATATGTTAAGAAAACATTACTCTCATACATGTTCTGAAAATGTTAAAAAGTACCTCATTAGGAAAATTAAAAAATTTTCCTTTCATATATTTTACTTAAAATACAATCAAAGATAAAATCTATATTAAAAATCCATACGATAATAGTAAAACATTTTAAGAAATAATTTTTGGAAAAAATTGACATAGATGATACATATACCCCAGTAAGTACTTACGTATAATCAATCTCAAATAATAATATGATTGCAAAATTATCAATTATCTTAGGCCAAATATCTTACATATGTATTTGACCTGCCTTTATAATGATTTAAAAAATATAATTTACTTGTTCTAGAATCTTATTAATTCTTATGATATCATATATGAAAATATTATCAACTGTTTGTTAATAAAATTTCACTATTTATCGTTATTTGTGTACTAACTACATCATTTTATTATGCATGTTTGCATAATATATTATGTTTTACCTTTATAAGGTATAGTTATATAATTTCTGAAATGATATAATATATATCATATTTATTAATTCTATAAATTTATATTATCATTCTTCAATTGATATCGTGTAGAATGAATGACATCACATTGTGGAGATAATAGGACGTATATAGACACGAGTGATGATATCATTCCCATAATTGGTAAATGGAATGTTAGTGTATTGTATATAAATTCTTAAAGAATCAATATCTTGTCATAATAATCACATATAGTCATTATTTCCATCATTATACCCATCCATGTGAGGTTGGGGTTAATATATATTACACCATGGTGTAGAGATGGTAGGAAATACGTACACAAGCGTGGTGATTTCATTTTTTGTGTGAATTATAGAATGTGGAATATGCTTGTTCCATGATCATAATAATATATCATCATATAGTTGATACATAATTTATTACTTTAGAATAGAAAAATATAGGAACTGAATGTATAAGATGAATATTTTGAAATAATCGGTAGAGGAGATTACCATGTTTTCGACGAGTTCCCTCTAGATCTACATTTAAGAGCACTAGAGTTGGTCTTTTGATAATAAAAAAATCACTATATTGTAACTAAGGAAAATGATTAGGAAAATGGGCAGAAGATATGTAGAGACCCGAAGCTTGACGTACATGGACATTACATTACATTTGCGGAATACTTAGTACATAACAAAAACACACACTAAAGGATCGTAATAGTTTAGTGTCTTTGGAAACTCGGAATGTAATCTTCTAATCGTGGTGAAAGTTCTTCAATATCTCCCATAAAGGTCATCCCTTTTTTCTACCTAAAACCTTTCTTTATATCCTGGGGAAAAGAAAACATAAAAGGGTGAGCTCAAATGCTCAGTAAGGGTAAACAAAAGAAAAATCAATCACATCATATACATAGCTTTTGGAAATCTTAACCTGCAAAAGAGCTCATAATATCATAACATGGGATAAATAATAGAAGTGAAATGTAATCCCAATAATCATAACTTAAAACATGAAACTTTGTGGCATACACACATAATCATAGAAAATCATTTCTTGTTAGTCAAGACTCATTGCCAAGACTATCTTAGTGGACAAAGTCCCTTTCTGAATCGGGTAACCCTCGTTTCAGTCCTGTTTCACTGAACCGGTATAACCTACCATTTCAGCCATGTCTATCTCATGAGATATAAAATCTTTACCCAATGAATTGGAGGGAGATATAGGTCCCACCCATCTTATAATGAATCCTTTCTTATGTGTGCCACATAATCATAAACCATACATCATAGCGTAACCCATGTAATAAAAATGGGATTCTTGAAACATCATGACATCATAAAACAAATCATATAAGGTAAACGACTTCATAAAAAATATTCCCTCACAACATAATCAAATAAATGTAATAATAGGGATAAAAACAGAACCCTTTATTATCTTAGATGGAAAATAATTTTGATAAAACACTTGAACTCCATTCTTGAGGAAAATATCATTTCTTCTTCAAAAACACTTTTATTTTCTTAACATGTCATACAATTATAAACTAAAAGAAGTTGATTAAAAATAAACATTAAAACTTGTAAAGGAAGCTTCTTTAAAATAATGTTTTAAAAATCCATTCATGCCGTATAAGTTAAAAAAAACATTCTTCGTACTTTTGTCGGAAAAGTCAAAAAGTAGCTCGTACAAAAAAATGACAAAAGATTCCTTTCATATTCTTTACTAAAAACTCACCGAAGGGTAAAATTGGATTTAAACTATTTTAAGTGGATGGAAACAATATTACATATTGAGGGAACATGGATGTGGATGATAAAATACACCCCAGTAATTACTTACGAATAAACAATCTCGGATAAAAATGAGATTGTGATATTTCCCTTACCTTAGGTCCGACTTGATTTGTAAGTGTCCGAACCTCCTGTATAATGATTTAAATCATTTTATTGACTTATTAAAGAATCATATTCATTGTTATGATATCATATATGGTTCACTTATGACATTATTTTACCCGTTCTTTTGTAAATTCCATGTTAAAGAAGCGTTTTGGGTAAAATCGTTTCATTTATCGTAGGTGTTTTGACTTGTTGTTCTTGACATCATTATTACTTATATCATGATCTACTCACTTAAAGAATATAAAATATGATTTATATATCATATATATTCAGTATATATATATATATAATAGGTAGATAAATAAAATGAAAAACACCGTTCATGGAGACGGTAGTCCGTACGTACGCATGAACGCTGTTTTCCTTTCCTTATTGTCTTGAAATGGAAGTAAGTAGATGACATAAATATGTATATATATACATAAATCCAGTATATTTATAATGTCATATATTTCATTTTTATTTCTTATATATACATTATAATCATTCTTAAATGGTTAACATGGAGAATGAATCTCATCGCGTCGTGGAGACGGTAGTCCGTACGTACGCACGAGCGATGATATCATTTCTATAAATATTGAATTGAATTGGAGTGGATTATACAATATATCATAATCAATATGATGTTGTAATAACTATTTATAGTTATTCTTTACACCATTATACCCATCCATGTAAGGTGGTGGTGGAAAATAGATTACACCACGGCGTGGAGACGGTATTCCGTACGTACGCACGCGCGGTGATTTCTTTTTCCGTAGGATGGATAGATGGTGAAATAGGGTTGTTTCATACTTATAATAATATATCAGTATATGAGTGATACTTATGTTATTACTTCATAATGAAACAACTTAATAAGAAGAAGTGGAAGAAGAAATAAGGATGAAAGAATTGGTAACGGTAATTACCTCTTCTTTGAAGTGCCTTTTTGAGACCTCCTCTTAGGGAACTAAAATTGGTCTTTGAGGAAGCCAGAACCTCTAGGATGTTGCTAGGGAAGTGGAGAAGATATTTTGGCAGGGGTTGGCCGAGCATGAGTGCTCAAATTGGTGTGAGGAGGAGGGGGAGGAGGTGTCCTTTTATAGGGGAGGAGAGGGGCACCTTAGGAATTCTTAAAAATATTAATTTATAATAAATATAAACCCACTTAAAAACCTCCAAAAATGACTCATATTCTAAGCTTAGATGAGATAGGGTTGTAATCTCATCAACCAATCAAATTTAGACATGTTTGGATATTATTTTAAACCTTATCAATTAGATTTAACTCTAAGTTAAATAATTTAACTTTTACCGTGTCTTTTTGTTTTTTTTCACTATATGGTTAATACACTTACTATAACATGCCAAACGAACCCCACATTGTTTATTATTAATATATATATCCTTATCTAAGTCATTTGGCCGAACCTTAGATTTTCAGGAATAAAATAACAATTAGTAATATAATATTTTATTTAAAAACTATTTTGTGTCAATTTTGACACTATTTGATATATGATTTTTGTGAAAGTCATAACAGAATTAAATGTTCGAACCAAGTTGATTAAATCAACATTAATATATCATAGTAACCTAGAAAATTAGTGGAATTCATAAAAAATCTCAAATTACATTTATTTTGGTGTTTATAACATCAATTATGTCAATATTTCATTAATAAGATAATTACTGCATCATCATTGTGTCATAAATAAATTACATTATTTAATGTCTAAAAATTATAAATAAAATACCATTATGTAGGAAATCTTTTTATCTTTCTAATGAATATTTATAGTCGAATTTATCTTATGTATAACCCCATATTAAAAATGATTTACTTATTAAACTTTGATTTTAACTATTTTAACCCTTCTTTAAATCAATTAATAATAAATGTCCTAATCTAATCCATGTGGGCCTAAATGGTCATATTTTATTCCTAAGTTTGTTTTTGGTCGAATTACACTTGTCCAATGGAATTAGGACATGTGTTAGGGTAATAGTAATATCATATTTACCCTTAGTTACCCTATTTACTATTAACCGCGGTAAAAAAAGTAAAAAGTTACTATTCACCAAAAAATTATTTTTATCTCATTGAACCACATTTTACTTAATGATATCAACCGTGTCTGTCGGATTTTCAAAATTCCATCCATAGAAGTGGTAAAATTAGGTTTTATGCAAAATTCAGTTTTTTTAACTACCACTTAGTAGTTTCACTATTCCTCAAAAATTGAAGGTTTTCAGAAAAATGCCAAAATTTCATCCTAAGATATATTTCATATTCCGAATTCAAAAATGAAGTCTATTTTACCAAATTCATAACATAGAAGTTTCATTAATTAATTTTATAATTAAATCCCGCTGTTAAAACAAATAGCGTGTTTTTAAGAAACAATATCTATCAAAAGATTGACACTTGTTTATGTCTGGTTTAAATGTGAAATTAAATTAAATAACCAACATTGTATTAAATTGTAAAAATATATTCTAAATATACTTTAAAACTACTCAAATTAATAATTTATCACTATTAATTATTTCGATTAAAAAAATTGTTTTTTAATTATAATTTAGTAATTTTCACTATTCATCAGAATATGAAAGTTATCCGAAATGTACCAAAATTTCACCTTAGGCTAAATTCGATACTACGAATCCAAAAATGAAGTTCATTTTGAAATATAAGATTTACAGAATTTTAAAAAGTGGTTATTACTATTCATAACGGCTAGTTAATAATATTTTAATAGCATATCGTTGTTTAGTGAAACTCGGTATTGCGTATTACACACGCTATCGAGGAAGGTCGCGATTGCGTGTAATGCAAGGCAAGTCAAGGATGCGTGTTGTGCAAGCTCCTTTTGGTGTAGCGTACAACACAAGACATTAATAAAAAGAATATATTTTTTTTTAAAAAATCTTGGGCTGTTACATTCTACCCCCCTTAAAATGAATTTCGCCCTCGAAATTCGTCGGGGTTATAAATGGTTTACTACTTGAAAGTTTCTTTAATAGAAAATCACATCGTAAAAAGGAATACCAAAACCAACCTTTAAAAACAAAAGTATGAAACGTAATGGTTACCCAAATAAACTAATCACTGGGTTTCCACATAGGTGAAAATATGGATATGGAAGAAAAATCTAACCATCGTGTTCTGATGGAGAGTGGTAGAGAACATGGCTATGGAAAAGCCAGTAATCGCAAATCCATAGATCTGTGATGATATAAGGTACCATCTGATTCATCATGTATAAGATCACTAGGACAACATTTTTGGTTTTCAAGATCATTTCCCTAAAGTTGAAAATTTGAATTGGAATAAATAATTTCTTTATTTTGGTACAATTTCACCATTGTTAGTGCCTAGAACAATTTCCACTTCATCTCTTAAATAAATGAAGTTGAATTTGTTATTCGTGAAGTGTTAGCAGATCATGTGATAGAATGACGGGTCATTCCATCTGTCTCAAACAAAAGGTTAGCAAAAATTATATACATAAGTCGATCTATAGTGAGATTAATCATATATAGTTCCTAAAATGGGCTTATACTTCATATATCATACTTCTTAATATAATAACACTAGTTTCTACTAAACAGGGACTTCCTGTAGGTCAGTGGTAGGCGATAAAGGCCAGTCGCACTTCGGTTGTGGGTTCGATTCCTACAGCCTTGTCCTGAAGCGATGGGCTGTCGCCCGTCCTGCAGGTTGTCATTTTTCTAAAACAATGTTACTATAACATCCCATCAATAATATCGAAAATCTTCTATCCTTAAACAATACTAACTTATGTCCAACATAATCCAGTCTAATCTTTAGGCTTATACATAATACTGCAGTCCACTCTCATAATATAGTGACAACGATTACCAGAGATTTAATTCTGTCGTTGATCCCCACATATCATAAGATATGTCTTGTTGGTCACATTCCAAACATTCAGTGTCCTTAATCGTGTATTCTCTTGAATACCTTAGTGAAAACATGAGTGCAGTTAAAAGTTAACACTTTCCACATACCAAAATCCTCAAAATTCTATATACTCAAACCATGATATCACTTAGTCATTATATCAATCATGAGCTCATGAATACTATTAAACATTTCATTTTCTCGTCTTCATTATGCGCATATCATCTTATTTCCAAAACAAATCTCAATCACTTTGAATACCACATCAATAAATATTGCAATACTCAATGATACAACATTATTTTGGGATCCCATTACATAAACACTTAATCATTCCACCACATCATTGTCATATTCAACATTGCCAATAGTGATCGCATGTGATTTCCCTTTGTCCTTTGCCTTCAGTGGTTGCTCATGTTGATCATCACTAACCCTTGGATTAGGGCAATTATTAGCATAATGCCCCATTTCCTTGCACTTGAAGCATTGAAGTGTTGGCGGTGCGTTCTCTGCAGTGTTTGCTTTATTCACATCATTAGAAACCCTTTTTCCATTACTTCGACACTCAGCTGCTCGATGACCTTCTTTTCCACACTTAAAACATTTTCTAGTCCCTTTAAGACAATCTCCACCATGCTTCTTTCCACACTTTGTGCATAAGGAAACATTCATCTTCTTTTCACCATTATTCTGAGATTTCTCCTTGAACTCCATCTTTCGTTTCTTGTCAAAACCATGAGATGGATATGTAACACCAACTTCCATTTCTACCTTGATAGCACAAAGCACAATTTCTTCATAGCTACTGAAGTCTCTTATAGCTAATGCCCTTCGAAGACTTGGTTTTAAGCCACTGAAAAATCGATCAACTTTACTTTCAGGTTGGATGATAATGCCAGATGCATACCTTGCAAGTCTTGTAAAATTCACTTCGTATATACCAACAGATTCATCATCCTTTTGCTTTAGTTCAAGAAACTCCTTCTCCATCTTCGTTCGAAGAATAAGA
Organism: Viscum album; assembly: GCA_963277665.1. Lineage (NCBI taxonomy): Eukaryota > Viridiplantae > Streptophyta > Magnoliopsida > Santalales > Viscaceae > Viscum > Viscum album. The sequence continues at coordinate 1,801,732,648 of OY728138.1, forward strand.
GGGAAGTACTTACAGAAAAACAAGTTCTTGAACTCATCCCATTCCATGGAATCAATTTCATCTCTTTGCCTCGTATTCTTGATAAGATTCCACCATTGATCAGCTTCACCTTCCAAACGATATACTGCTAAGATGACTTTATCATGTTCAGAACATTGAAGAACTGAAAATATCTTTTCAGTAGTACTAATCCATTGTTCAGCAACTAATGGATCAGTAGACCCACTGAAAGAAGGCGGACGCTACCTAATGAAGGATTCAACAGAATGTTGCTCCTTCCTTTGCTCGTTTGGAAGTCCTGCATGATTCATAGATTGAGAAAGTTGTGTGAGCATGGCTAAAAGATTTTGCATTCTAGCTCCCATATCGTTTGGTTGCTCAGGGGGACAATCATTGCATTGTCCATTGCATTGATCAACACGGTTCCTTCGGGTTCCAGCCATCGTCTAAAACCCCAAAAGAATAGTGTGAGAGGCAAAAATCATGCTAGGGAAAACAACATAATAAAGGGTTAGTACCCTCAATATCTAACATCTTAGGTTAAATTCTAAGATCGTTAGCGCAATTCTAGGACTATAACCTATACGTATACTTAACCTTAGAGACATCCCTAGACATACCTTAGAAATATCTCTAGGGATCTCACTAACGTTTTCGCATCCTAGTTTCCAAAGGTTGACTAAACCTTTCCTCTGATACCAACTGTAGATACCCGAAGCTTGACGTACATGGACATTACATTACATTTGCGGAATACTTAGTACATAACAAAAACACACACTAAATGATCGTAATAGTTTAGTGTCTTTGGAAACTCGGAACGTAATCTTCTAATCGTGGTGAAAGTTCTTCAATATCTCCCATAAAGGTCATCCATTTTTTCTACCTAAAACCTTTCTTTATATCCTGGGGAAAAGAAAACATAAAAGGGTGAGCTCAAATGCTCAGTAAGGGTAAACAAAAGAAAAATCAATCACATCATATACATAGCTTTTGGAAATCTTAACCTGCAAAAGAGCTCATAATATCATAACATAGGATATATCATAGAAGTGAAATGTAATCCCAATAATAATAACTTAAAACATGAAACTTTGTGGCATACACACATAATCATAGAAAATCATTTCTTGTTAGTCAAGACTCATTTCCAAGACTATCTTAGTGGACAAAGTCCCTTTCTGAATCGGGTAACCCTCGTTTCAGTCCTGTTTCACTGAACCGGTATAACCTACCATTTCAGCCATGTCTATCTCATGAGATATAAAATCATTACCCAATGCATTGGAGGGAGATATAGGTCCCACCCATCTTATAATGAATCCTTTCTTATGTGTGCCACATAATCATAAACCATACATCATAGCGTAACCCATGTAATAAAAATGGGATTCTTGAAACATCATGAAATCATAAAACAAATCATATAAGGTAAACGACTTCATAAAAAATATTCCCTCACAACATAATCAAATAAATGTAATAATAGGGATAAAAATAGAACCCTTTATTATCTTAGATGGAAAATAATTTTGATAAAACACTTGAACTCCATTCTTGAGGAAAATATCATTTCTTCTTCAAAAACACTTTTATTTTCTTAACATGTCATACAATTATAAACTAAAAGAAGTTGATTAAAAATAAACTTGAAAACATGTAAAGGAAGTTTCTTGGAAATAATGTTTTAAAAATCCATTCATGCCGTATAAGTTAAAAAAAACATTTTTCGTACTTTTGTCGGAAAAGTCAAAAAGTACCTCGTACGAAAAAATGACAAAAGATTCCTTTCATATTCTTTACTAAAAACTCACCGAAGGGTAAAATTGGATTTAAACTATTGTAATTGGATGGAAACAATATTACATATTGAGGGAACATGGATGTGGATGATAAAATACACCCCAGTAATTACTTACGAATAAACAATCTCGGATAAAAATGAGATTGTGATATTTCCCTTACCTTAGGTCCGACTTGCTTTGTAAGTGTCAGAACATCCTGTATAATGATTTAAATCATGTTATTGACTTATTACAGAATCATATTCATTGTTATGATATCATATATGGTTCACTTATGACATTATTTTACCCGTTCTTTTGTAAATTCCATGTTAAAGAAGCGTTTTGGGTAAAATCGTTTCATTTATCGTAGGTGTTTTGACTTGTTGTTCTTGACATCATTATTACTTATATCATGATTTACTCACTTACAGAATATAAAATATGATTTATATATCATATATATTCAGTATATATATATATATAATAGGTAGATAAATAAAATGAAAAACACCGTTCATGGAGACGGTAGTCCGTACGTACGCATGAACGCTGTTTTCCTTTCCTTATTGTCTTGAAATGGAAGTAAGTAGATGACATAAATATGTATATATATACATAAATCCAGTAGCTTTATAATGTCATATATTTCATTTTTATTTCTTATATATACATTATAATCATTCTTAAATGGTTAACATGCAGAATGAATCTCATCGCGTCGTGGAGACGGTAGTCCGTACGTACGCACGAGCGATGATATCATTTCTATAAATATTGAATTGAATTGGAGTGGATTATAAAATATATCAGAATCAATATGATGTTGTAATAACTATTTATAGTTATTCTTTACACCATTATACCCATCCATGTAAGGTGGTGGTGGAAAATAGATTACACCACGGCGTGGAGACGGTATTTCGTACGTACGCACGCGCGGTGATTTCTTTTTCCGTAGGATGGATAGATGGTGAAAAAGGGTTGTTTCATACTTATAATAACATATCATTATATGAGTGATACTGATGTTATTACTTCATAATGAAACAACCTAAGAAGAAGAAGTGGAAGAAGAAATAAAGATGAAAGAATTGGTAACGGTAATTACCTCTTCTTTGAAGGGCCTCTTTGAGACCTCCTCTTAAGGAACTAAAATTGGTCTTTGAGGAAGACCAGAACCTCTAGGATGTTGCTAGGGAAGTGGAGAAGATATTTTGTCAGGGGTTGGCCGAGCTTGAGTGCTCAAATTGGTGTGAGGAGGAGGGGGAGGAGGTGTCCTTTTATAGGGGAGGAGAGGGGCACCTTAGGAATTCTTAAAAATATTAATTTATAATAAATATAACCCCACTTAAAAACCTCCAAAAATGACTCATATTCGAATATTAGATGAGATAGGGTTGTAATATCATCAACCAATCAAATTTAGACATGTTTGGATATTATTTTAAACCTTATCAATTAGATTTAACTCTAAGTTAAATAATTTAACTTTTACCGTGTCTTTTTGTTTTCTTTCACTATATGGTTAATACACTTACTATAACATGCCAAACGAACCCCAAATTGTTTATTATTAATATATATATCCTTATCTAAGTCATTTTTCCGAACCTTAGATTTTTAGGAATAAAATAACAATTAGTAATATAATATTTTATTTAAAAACTATTTTGTGTCAATTTTGACACTATTTGATATATGATTTTTGTGAAAGTCATAACAGAATTAAAAGTTCTAACCAAGTTGATTAAATCAACATTAATATATCATAGTAACCTATAAAATTAGTGTAATTCATAAAAAATCTCAAATTACATTTATTTTGGTGTTTATAACATCAATTATGTCAATATTTCATTAATAAGATAATTACTGCATCATCGTTGTGTCATAAATAAATTAAATTATTTAATGTCTAGAAATTATAAATAAAATACCATTATGTAGGAAATCTTTTTATCTTTCTAATGAATATTTATAGTCGAATTTATCTTATGTATAACCCCATATTAAAAATGATTTACTTATTAAACTTTGATTTTAACTATTTTAACCCTTCTTTAAATCAATTAATAATAAATGTCCTAATCTAATCCAAGTGGGCCTAAATGGTCATATTTTATTCCTAAGTTTGTTTTTGGTCGAATTACACTTGTCCAATGGAATTAGGACATGTGTTAGGGTAATAGTAATATCATATTTACCCTTAGTTACCCTATTTACTACTAACCGCGGTAAAAAAAGTAAAAAGTTACTATTCACCAAAAAATTATTTTTATCTCATTGAACCAAATTTTACTTAATGATATCAACCGTGTCTGTCAGATTTTCGAAATTCCATCCACAGAAGCGGTAAAATTAGGTTTTATGCAAAATTCAGTTTTTTTAACTACCACTTAGTAGTTTCACTATTCATCAAAAATTGAAGGTTTTCAGAAAAATGCCAAAATTTCATCCTAAGCTATATTTCATATTCCGAATTCAAAAATGAAGTCTATTTTACCAAATTCATAACATAGAAGTTGCATTAATTAATTTTATAATTAAATCCTGCTGTTAAAACAAATAGCGTGTTTTTAAGAAACAATATCTATCAAAAGATTGACACTTGTTTATGTCTGGTTTAAATGTGAAATTAAATTAAATAACCAACATTGTATTAAATTGTAAAAATATATTCTAAATATACTTTGAAACTACTCAAATTAATAATTTATCACTATTAATTATTTCGATTAAAAAAGTTGTTTTTTAAATTTTAATTTAGTAATTTTCACTATTCATCAGAATATGAAAGTTATCCGAAATGTACCAAAATTTCACCTTAGGCTAAATTCGATACTCCGAATCCAAAAATGAAGTTCATTTTGAAATATAAGATTTACAGAATTTTAAAAAGTGGTTATTACTATTCATAACGGCTAGTTAATAATATTTTAATAGCATATCGTTGTTTAGTGAAACTCGGTATTGCGTATTACACACGCTATCGAGGAAGGTCGCGATTGCGTGTAATGCAAGGCAAGTCAAGGATGCGTGTTGTGCAAGCTCCTTTTGGTGTAGCGTACAACACAAGTCATTAATAAAAAGAATATTTTTTTAAAAAAAATCTTGGGCTGTTACAAGATATCAGATATTGAAGGCTCAATGTGATGTAATGTTATCAGGGAGGATATTCCCTTTTATAAATGTGGTGAGGGGAACATTTGGAATATCCAAAACAATTAATTTAATATAAAATAAAAAACAATCTGAAAACCACTAAAATATCATATTATAAAATGTCAATTGAGATAAGGATTTAATATCATATTCCAATAAATTTTATAATTTTTTTGTCCCGAACAACTCCCTCCAAAGATGCCCCTCCTGAGCTAGAAATTGTGAAAGAGAGCTAATGATCTCCGAGTCTTGCCTTCTATAATCCCTGAGATGGAAGCCAACATCAAAGGTATAAAAATTTCCCAAAATGGGATGAAATAACCTTTTAAGGTAAATATGATCAAGATATAAGATGTATCATCCTCAAGGAAACTTCAATACATATTTATAAAATAATCCAAAATCTATCCCACATGCTTGTTCAAATAAAATGATACTAATAAAATGAAAGATTCTCCAAAAAAAGAAAAAAAGAAAAATATAAGAATAGAAAAAGAAAATGAATCAATGTCTGAGCTAGTAAGGTCCAGCATGGCCCTCATAGTCCAGCCAGAATCCAGGAATAATTTATATACATATATGATGATTACACAAGTATACTCAGTAGGAAATCCAAAGTCTCTCATACACTAGTGGGGGATCCAAACTAATTCCCCTATGAGAAAATAGTTGGTACCAAAAAAGATTACGAGGTACACTAAACAATCCAAACTCATCAAATTAAAATTCCTCATATAATGAAATTCAAGTATATTAATACATGTCACATCGATCATAGGGTACCCTGCCCCACTTTCCCACTGATTAGCCGCTCTCACACCCGAACAGAAAACTTCTAGGTTCTACCACCTCTTTGGAACATACAAAACCACATCACAATTATAGACACATAGTCCCCAAAACCACATCACATCCCACCCAGAAACTACGGGGCCATGAAACACATATCATCCTACATATAGAGACCTGGTCCACAAACCACACCACATCCTGATGACACAAGGGAACCAATAAACCTCTCTTTCTGAAGACACCTAAGATATACAAATCATCGCATCCTAAAGAAACTCGGGATGTATACCTCAAATTCACACACATGGGCCTTAAAACCCCCCAACATGACCAAGAATCATGGACTATAAACACCTAGAAGAGGGAGATGGGAAGAGCGGGTGATCATTCCTCTATCCCCCCACTTGGATTTTTGGAAAAACACCCTCCCCGTAACAGTGGGTGTGTTCACCACATAGTTCTCAACTAGAGTGGGGCCATATAGAATTAAAAAAATATGTGTAGATATAATGGTATCAAATAGTTAGTTCAACCTATGGGATTCCAAATAACTACTATGCCACAAACTACCTTTGACGCCGCCTCTAAAATGCACACACCAGATAACATGCCAAAATCCCTTTTCATGTTTTCCATATACTTTTCCCATTAAACCATATTCATTAATTATTGAATTGTTAATTTATCAAAAACATAACTACTAAGAAACTAATAAACACAATCTGTAACAAGCAGCATAACCATGGTAATCTCAAAAGAGAAAAAGCCAAGAAACAAATGTAGATATATGTTCATCTATATTCAGGTCACATCCCAACCAAACCAAACCCCACAAAATTACTCCATCCGGTCACATATCACTTCCAAACAATCATAAAAACATTTTTCACAACACAACTCCGTCCATTCCAAAATCAACCCACATTACACACCTATGCTCTACAAACATACCATTGCATAGCCACGAAAAACCACATACCACAACGTGGATACTTTATATCCCATCCACCATGAACACATAACCATAACAATCCCACATAGAAAATTTCCCAAAAAAATACAAGCACAACCAAAAATTCAATATATAACATGAACCCCTTGATTAATTTCAATTCATAATTTAGGGGTTATCATAGAGTCATGTAAAGGAAATCCTGGGGCATTTGTTTAATAGTGAAGTGTACATATTTAGCCAACTTCCATTTTCAAGTGTTTGAAAAGATCCAACTAACATGGAACTTGTAAAGTGTAATATTTATGACCTCCAAAAAACACTATTTTAGTGGGGGTGCTTAGCCTATACAGTTACACAATATCACAACAAGTTTAAGGTAGTAAATTCATGAAAAAAACCCATTACCCCTTCCAATTTAAACATCAAATTCATTAAATTTTATTTTGTTGGAGCAACTATGATTGTCTAACAATGAAATTAGATCCCCCAACTAGAGGCACAAACAATGTGAAATAATGAGAAACCATATATCGGAGAAACTTCTTGAATCATCCGTGCACCATAGAGTGAGGAAGAAAGCCCGCAATCGATGATCACACCACTGGAAACACGGATCAACCAATTCTACACCAACAGGTTATCAAAACAATACCCAAACCTTCATCCAAATCCAACCCACACTATAGAATAATATTTTGGGGGAGGAACAAAAGAAAATGGATGAATAAAAGTGGAAAATATACCATGGATTGATAATGGGTCACCCACGAACAACCACCAGATTGGATTGACCAAGGAGGGAGGTGTGGGGTACATAGATCTACTCAGGGAGCCAATAGTTCATCTATAAAGAGGTGTAAAGATGAATCAGATGATTGAAATAAATTGTTTGAATGACCAAATATTTAAAATAAAATTTAATTAGGGTATTAAACATCTTGTAATACCCTTTCACTACGTGTAACCAATCGAGATCCACATCCATAAAAAATCCCAAAACCTCTTGAATTAAGTTTATTTTCAGACCCGGAATTTCCTCAGGCCATAAACCCTTTTAGGAAAACCATGAACCCAATATTCGCATTCTGTTACCCCATTACATGTGATGTAATACTCCAACATACTCCCTTTAGAATCTTAACATCACAAAACATCGTCCAAACATCTCTATCGTACAAACCCTGCAATGTAACCAACCAGGGGAACACATAAGAATATATTAGAGACCCAAAAATTGATTCTCATCCTTGAGAATCCAAAAAACCATAAGAAAAAGGGATTCTGAATATCCACAATACGAGTTACCTCTCAATGATCCTACTACACATGAAGCAACTCTAACAGCCCAACACATTAGAGTCAAACTTATACCACTCTACGTTGCTTGAAATCTAGAGTGGTACCTCAACATCTAGGAATAGATCCTATATAATTTAATACCCCAAACAAAAACTATAAAATCTAAGAATCCATGGTCTCTTGAAAACACAAATTTTGAAATCTCATCCTACCTATCAAGATACTATTCGATTTGTGCTGCACTGACTCACCCTCACTAGATTAATCACATCCTCATTAATGTCTATTGAATAGGAATTATATCCACCACTATTCATATATCAATTATTCATCACTCATTATAGAAAATGGAAACTACTCATTTCATACTAAACATGGTTCAAAAACCTCATTAAAAATAAAGTCATAACGATTAAAAATTGAGAAAAACATTGGATTATAGGAACACATAAGCACTTATTGATCACAAGTATTTTCCTCTAGGACACCATGCCTCCCCAATAGACAGACCAAGGGAATGTTCTACTATAAAAGAACTTTATCCCGATGATCATGGATCTCTACTAGATGCTCCACAAACGTTGTGTCATCCTAGAATTCCATCTCTCCCAAGTTGATGATGTGTGAGTCCTAATAAAGATACTGAAAAAGATGAGAGATATGAAAGACATCATGGATCCTCTCCAACTTTAGTGGAAATTCCAGTTTGTATGGAAACATGCCAACTCATCCAAACACCTTGAATGGTATGACAAACCTAGGAGAAATCTTTCTCCGTCAATCGAACCACCACTGCCCACATCACCGGGAGACTATCAATATCACATGGTCCAAAACCATGAACTCCAAGGGCCTCCTAATATGATCGGAATATGACTTCATGCCAGTCTTATAATATTTTCATCCTCTCATAGACCAAAATAACCTTCTCTGTCATGGTCTACACCATCGCGGGACCAAGAACATATGTCTCCCCAACCTGTAGCCAACACAAAGGAGAATGGAATGGCCTTCCATATAAGGCATCAAACAGATCCCTGAGAATGGAATAGTGATAGTTATTACAGTAAGAGAACTCAACCAAGAAAAAGTGTCACATCCAAGACCCACCTAAGGCCAAGAAGAATTCCCACAACATGTCCTCCAAAATCTAGATGGTATTCTATGTTTTTCCATACATTTGACAGTAGAAGGTTGTGCTAAGGCATAACTGAGTTAATAAATTATACTATAACACCCTCCATAATTGTGAGGTTGACCGTGTATCCATGTATGAGACAATATAACTAGGATCTCCATGTAGTCACACCCCCCAATCTGCATAACTCCTGGCCATGGAATCAACTATGCCTGATTCCTTGATCACCAAGATGTATGCTTATTTTGTCACCTGATCCACTAATATCTAGATAACATCACAACCTCTTTAATCATTGATTAGTCTTATAAATAAATCAATCAATATTTCATCCCACTTCTACATGGTGATATCTAAAGGCTATAAAAAATCATAAGGAATAAGTTCCTCAGCCTTCACATGTGGGAACACAAAGCACATTTACAAAAAACTATGCTACATCCCGGTTCATACATTTCCACCAAAACTGCTCCCTCATTGCATGGTACATCTTGGAAACCCTTGTATTAGCTGTTAAAGGTGAGATATGAAACTCATGATGGACTCCCAAACACATTTCTATTATAACGAACAACCTCCCATGGAACAACCTCCAATTTTTACCATCCTCCGACCATCCTTTCGGAGCATCACCCTTGTCAACGTGATCACGCATCACCTATATATCAAAGTTTCCCCATTAATACCGATCCACTTACTACATCATAGATGACCACACATCCATCTAAAATAGAAAACCTCTTCCACCATTCATTCACGAATCTAAGTAGAAATGTGTCCAACTCCTCCATTGGTTTCCATGAATCTGTAGATTTCCAAAAATACCTATCTTTGTGACATCCTGTGGAAAGAATCATATAAAACATTCAAATTTACTAAGTTATATGACATATAAATATCAAAATACTAATGAAAATTCATCCAACCATACTGTCACAATTTCAGGTCTTTTTGGGAAAAGATATTCCCCAATTTCTTATGATTCATGAAGACCACAAAGCGCTCCACAAAAAGGTAATGCAACAACAACATTATGACAAACATGACCACCACATACTCCAGATCAAGGGTTGAATATTTGTGTTCATTTTCATATAAATACCTTTCATCCATATAGATCACTACCCATTTATACATCGACACACATCCCAAATCCATATGGGAAGTATTTTAAAACACGTCAATCATCACATCTTTTTATAGAAACTTGAGTAGTAGAGCAATGATCAACATCCCATTGGAGTAGATAAAAGCTTCTTGAAACTAAAAACTCCACAATATGTCCTGGAAATTCCTGTTCAAATCCATAATCGAGGCTACAACTCGACATAAATCAGGTATAAATCTCCATTAATAGCCTGTTAGACAAAGGAAACTGCAAACCTCCACCACATTCTTGGTTGCTGCCAAAGAAATAACTACCTATCCCTCGATGGATCCAAATATATGACCTACCAATACACACATGTCCATGTATGTGGACCTCCCATATCCAAAATTTTGACTTGGATAACATTCAGTACGACTGGTTTCATTGAAGAACATCCAAGATAGTCTTGAGAGGCTCGATTTGCTCCTTTATTGTCTTTTAGTAGATCAGAATGCCTTAGATGAATACGGTGACAAACTCTCCTAGGAACACGTTAACGATGGAGTTTATTTGTCCCGTGAACACGACATGTGCATTCGTTACACCTAATGGCATAACCATGAACTCAATGTTCACATACTTCCACCTAAAAGAAGTCATCGGGATATCACCTTCCTTCACCCTCAGCTGGTGATACCCTGACTGAATATTGATCTTAGTGAACCAACTTACATCCCATAGATGTTCATGAAGATTTTTTTATCATTGAGAGCGGGTAACGGTTCTTTAAAATTACCAAATTTAAACTCTGGTAGTCTATGAACAACCTCATACCACCATTTTCCTTCATTGTGAACTAGACCAGAGCAACCCACAGTGAAACACTAGGATGGATAAGGCACTTCTTCATTATGTTTTAAACCTGAATCCATAACTCATGCAAAAAATAAGGTTCCATCAGATAAGGATCGATTAAGAATAGAGAGGCACTGGGTTGCAGGTATATCCTGAACTCGATGTCACGTCGAGGGGTTAGAGTGAAAAACCACAACCGGAAGGAAATCCATGAACTCACAAAAAAATATGGGAGCTTCCACCATCTCAGCATCAACTGATTATATAGGATACTTGGACAACAAAGATATTAGAGGCTCCACACACCTATAACCCACATGATAACTCCACACTCCGACAAAAGCCACACACATGCTATATACATCTGAAAACATGACTCTCCACTAGAAGAATTTAATAAAAGCATGTAAAAAATACAACTAGTTGATGCCATGAATGACATCGTATGGCTGTATCTATGGCAAGAAAAGATCCCCATGAGACATATGTGGCCCCATCATTAGTCTACATTCCCATAATATTCCTACAAGATGGTCTGACCTCTGACTGGAATTATTAACACCTGGGGAATGAGAATCCTCTATATTAATATCCATAGGGAATGGGCCAGAGATGTTGCAATAAAGTGGTGTGAATCTCTCAAATTGAGAAAATCACAAGTAATAGTAATAAAAAATATAATTATACCTCGAATGATCTCTGGTCCAACTGGAAATGCTACCTCTGTGGCATCTAACTGACCATGACAAAATCCACAACCACTATGATGATGATTTCCTTATCGACCATGCCTGAGTCAAGGTCCCTGATAAATTCCATGAGTTTGGCCTCCACTGGATTTTTTCCCCTCAGTGTAGTAGGAACCTACTATCCTTACTGCTGAAATAGTCTAGCTAGCTATTGCCACTAAAGAGGGTGCTGAAAAAACCCACCTCTACTCTACCATGCTCAAATAGCCATCTGGAACTGAGTTCGATGTTTCCCATGAAATCCAATGAAAAAAACAGTAGCCCTAGGCCTCCAAGGTAGGCATGAGGACTATAAGGTTGAAACATAAAATAATGGTTTCTCTAACCTAACAGTTGATACCACGAAGTCCTGGAGCAAGAGACCTACTATAGGTAGCCTTTCCCATTGATGAAACCTAGTAGTTCCCCTATTATGGCAGACCTCTTCATGAGTTCATCCTATTTACTACTTCTTCCTTCTTCTGGACTAATGATAATGTCAGCAGTGTAATGTGAGTTACCACTTACTAAAGATAAAGATGAATTTCGTACTCTAAGCATCTCGCCCAAGGATTCTCATCCAGAAATTAACTCAGATTGAATCCAAGGAGATCCTTGAATTTGATACCCAACTCCCTTACTGACATATTCAAAAACTGGAAGGAGTGTAACTCATTCCTTTTCTCAGCCTACATGGTGGATGAAAGAAATTTCATCATAAATCCTTCTCAAAATCGACCCATAGAACATCATCCTCCATTTTCTCCCCCAGGAATAATGTCCACCTATGATGCATAGAACCCCCATCTAAATGAACACCAATGGAACCTATTACTCCATCAGATCTGAATTTACTTTAAAGGTGATATCAAGATCTTTGAGCTGTATCTCCATCTCCTACTCCAAAAATCTACCCCAGTACATTCTCAAGGTCTATCATTGGGAATCATACAACTTTCTCTAACACAATTTTTCCTCTTCCTCTGGATAAACCCTTCACTGATCAGTAAGATCATCCTACTGAGCCTCCCCTGCATGATCCACTCATGGATGATGACTAGGTTCTAAAGATGAAAAGTAAACAAGTAACTCCTAATCCTGTGTAGTATGTAATTTTATTTAATGTTCATTTCAACTCATTATATTATTATTCATTCCAAATTTTAAAAATTCACCAATTCAAAGAATAAAACAATGCATTATTACCCATGTACATTTCCTATGGTCTCTACCCTATAAATGGTGTAGCCACACTTGAGAGTTCGGTAGACTTAGAGTCTTTTCATCATATCATGGGGGCACTAAAATCCCACATATTAGCCAATCTTCACTAGCCGACGTCAGTCACCAAGATCATCTGGCCCTATATCCATACCAAACATTGAAAACCTAACTATTCCTAAATCCACACTCCATCCAATCTCTCAACTATCTCCTTTAATACCATTCATTCATGAAGCCCTGCCTCCAAAGATTCCCATTCGGCAAAAGAAATGGATAAAGAGAGATATTGACCCTTGAGTCCCACCCCTAGTAAGCCACGGGGTGGAGACCAACTCTATGGGTATAAAAATATTAAAAAATGTGAGGTATTACCCTCTTATATGAACTATGATCAGTATTTAAAATATATAAACCTAAAAGAAACTCCAAGACATATATATATATATAAGAAACCAAAATCCATCCCATATACAAGTTCCAAAAAATGTAACTGATTCAAAGAAGGAGTCTCCGATGTAAATAACAAAAGAAAAAGATAAGTAGCTACACAACAACTATCCCCAATGATAGAGCTAGTAATACCCAGTGTAGTTTTCAATGTCCTCCCAGAACCCTGAATGAAATTTTAAATATGTAGGGTGAGAATAAAAGTATACTCAATAAGAATGATATTTATTATATGCACAAGTGTGGGAGACATACTAATGCCCCTTGAGAAAACAACATGAACCAAAATAACCTAAAATGGTATGATAACAACCCAAAACTCACCAATGGAAGGATAAAAAAATAATGAAAATAATGTAATGTAATAAAGAGCACATCGATGGTTGGTTTCTCCAAATCACTTTCCCACTCATTAGACACTCTCACACCCTAATGGAAAACAACCTAGTTCTCCCACCTCTTCCGAACATGACTAACCATATACTTCACGTAGAAACCAGGCCCTCACAACCACATATCATCCCACCTGTAGAAACATTGGCCACAAAACACAACTCATTCCACCCGTACACACCTAGGACACAGTCTACACCACATCCCAAAGAGACCTGGGAACCACCACAAATCTCATCCTGAAGACACATAGGAAGTACAAATCAACTCATCATGATGAAACCTGGGAAATATAACTCACTCACATACACCTGGGCCTCACAAACCATAACCAACCCAAAGAATCATGGGATATCACCTCCTAGAAGAGGGAGCAGGGAAGTGTGGGTGGCCAGCAATCCATCCTCCCATTGGGATGTTTGGGAAAACACCATCCCCATAACAATGGGGTGGTCAGAACATAGTGCAAAAAAAGGGTGGGGTGAATATACAATTCACAAGTAAATACATGTATATATATATGTGTATCAAAAACTCATCACATCTTATTGGGTTCCAAACAACAACCACCCAACAAAACTACCTTTGTCACTGCCTCTAAAATGCACACAACACAAAATAAGCCTTAATTGAATTTCAACTTTTCCAGGAAATATTTCTATTTAACCATTTCATTTTGTTATAAAATAGTTCATTTAACAAAACCATCACTACCGAGAAACTACTAATCATAATCCATAATAAAAAACCAAACCAAGGACTTATTTGAAAGTAACAATCCATGAAACTAAAGTATCTACAAACTCATCTACATTCAAATAACGTCCCAAACAATAAAAACCCCAAAACATAACTTCTTTTAGTCACACATCACTTCCCAACTATCTTGTAGCCTCACTACACCACACAAGTTCATCCATTCCCAAATAAACCCACAACAAAAGCCTTTGATCTGAAAAAATCTCATTATATAACCAAGAAAACCCTCATGCCACAACACAACCACTTCATATCCCATACACCACAAACACATTAACATAACCATCCCACAAAGCACATTACCCCACATATCAATGAACAAAACAAAATTAAAATATTTTACCATCACCCCTTAATTAATTTCACATCGTAATTCCTGGGTTATTATAAAAATAAGGAATGGATATCTTGGGGAATTCGTTCAAAATACATGTGTATGTATTCTACCAATTTCCTTTTGAAATTGTTTGATGAGAGCCAACGAACATGTAAATTGTTATGTGTGAAAGAAAGGAACAACAACAACCATTATTTTAAACAGGGTGTTGTTTCGACTGAGGGTGGGAGGACCGATGTGCCCGATGGTTGATCTTACGGAGGGCTGAGTTCCGCTCAATCGCTCAGGTCGGGTATATCGGTCATCGTTTCAAAATGCCCAATGGTTCCATATACAATGATCTGTGGAACTTCTTTCCAAAGGCATGTGTTCTTTGGGAAATTTGGCCAGTGATACTTAAGAACACACATTGATCGATAGGATGGGATGTCGGGATCATCGCACCCTTATTATGCGAATTATTGCCTGTTCTGGGACTCTATTATAGATTTAAGACATATTCATATGTTCATGAATCTTTGGTTTATCCCCAAGCATAGTATCCAAAGATTACCTCTTAGTGAGAAATGATCAAATGAACGCAGGGATGTGGAGTCATTTAGGCCAGAGGTTTACCATCCCTCATTGGGATTAATGACTCCTAGGAGTTTGGACTCATTGAGACTGCACTGGTTTGAAGCCTCATAACTGGATGATATGGTGTTTATTTTCATTCAGGGGGGACATATAATGACTTGAGCGTTTGGATCACACCCATGATATGGGCTTACATGATAGTTGCCGGTTTTTGGGATTGAACCTCGGGGAGGCTTCCTAAGTACCCTGATTAGGAAACAGGGATCAAAACCCACATAGTACATTTTGAGGGGCATGATGTGGACTTAGACATGGTTAGTGGCCTGAATTGGGATTGAACCTCGGGGAGGCTTCCTACGTACCCTGCTTAAGAGGCAGGGATCAAAACCCACGCAGTTCGTTTTGAGGTCCATCATCGTGCGGATGTTGTGACCATCACAAATCTCTAATCCCACGTGAGTTATGCTCAGTGTGGGAAACCAGAGAATGAAATATACTTGGATGGCCTCACACATTTTTCCTACCAAGGGAAGGGGAGGAAGGTGATGAGCGGAGGAGAAGGATGGGACCACTGGACTGTCCTTCTCTCTGATGTTGGAGGAAGGTAAGAATCACAAAGTGGAGGAATGAACCTTCTTTGATGAGAGTGGAAGATCAATTGGCTTCTGGTGATGATGGTGTGGGGCTTAATCCAAGAGGGATGCCCATCCACTCCCAGGAGAGGGGAGAAGTGCTCACCACCGGTGCTCGTCAAAAGGAAACGCGAGTGGGGTCCCTCAATCTTGACAAGTGGAGAGGCACAAAGGGGACTCATGGGCTCAGACCTGCACTACCGTGGTAATGTGAACCTTGGAATTCCTCAGGAATCTGCTCAAGAGTTGGGGTAACCCCTTTATCCTCACCTACCGTGGGTATGTGAACTCAATGTGGCGCGCTAATGCACCCGAAGGTTACATCATATGGGTCTAGTGGCTTCAGTAGAGGCCTTGGCTTGGGGATGATGAATACACCAACGAAGGGATTGTGATGGATCAGGCTAGATTGGAAGGGTTTTATCTGGCTCAGGGAATGGGAACACCAAAGTATTTGGCGGGCTGCATGGGTGCATGAGGAGTGACACCCTTCGCGTAGAGGGGTGTTATGCGACTGGAGAGGTCGTCTGCATACCAGGGCGGTACATAGACTAATAGGCATCTCGCGTACCAGGGAAGTACACAGCTTCAGGTTTTTCCCACGTACCAGGTTGGTACGTGGTGGAGTCCACATGAGTAGTGGCGACCAGGGGTGTCGCTGGTCGAGGGTTCACCAGTCAGGAATTTCCCGCGTAAGAGGGTTCTATGTGGTGCGTTAGATAACAAAAAGGGGATTAAACTCCCTGTTCCACATGGAGTACATTCACATAGGAGATATGGCACATGGTTTTTTTATTTTATGTTTGCGGTTCACCAATTTGTCATGAATTTTTCAGTTCCTTATAAATTCTTTTCCTGTTCTGGTTCACAAATTGGAACTTCGCTGTTTACAAAACCCAAAGCTCCTTCTTCTGGAATCCTTCCTTTATAATTCGATCTCCAAACCTTCTCACTGATGGAGTCTAATCAATCGATCCCCTGATCACAGAATCCTTCCACTTGAATCTGATCGATCCCTTTTTTCACTGCCTCGATGTCCTTTTATAGAGGAGGTAAAGAGATATATCTGCGGTCATGAGACACCTTTTGCAGATTCCCATGATCGAAAACATAGTTTACGGATGACTTAGTCAATATGTAACCCGCGGCGGTCATTGAATGCACCTCACCCAGAAACCAAATCTGTTCGGGGGTGATTTGCGGCTGCGCAGGGCTCTGCCTCTGTTCTGCGATGGACAGTGCATGTGATTAGGGATGGTTGGTTCATTTCATGGTGGGGATGGTTCATGATGGTGTACAGGCCTGGTGGTCATCCTTCTTCATGCCCACATAGGGGTTCACGCCTCCGTTTCATGAATGACGCTGGTCCACGGAGGGGGCGTCTCACTGAACTTGCTGCGTACAATAAATGTTGGATCAGTACGCAGACTGGTCCGTCCTATCCCAATCTTGAGTAATCTCCATATTTCTTGTCCAATTCTTTGAGGGAAATTGTGTAGAATCATTTCTCAAATTAAGGGGGATTCCCATTCTCCTTTTCGGATTTTTCAGGACCCTACAAATGCCCCACACCGGAATGGGGTTTGATCAGAACGAAGAGGAGGCTATTCCGATGTAGAGTGGTCCTGATACTTGGATAGTTTGCGGTAGATGAATGGACCCGGTAAGGGACCACGATTATAAATAAGGGGGACCTTACACTTTTCTTTTACCAGATTCTTCATGAAAATATAGATCTCTCTTTCTATCTCCACGTGCCTTCCTCCTTTGCGAAAAGCCTCACCTACGAGCCAGCTTCTGTTTCAGAGAACCGTTTCTCGTTTTCTCTTTCCTTCACCCATGGAACAATCACCCAGCCGTGAAATACAACTTTTAATCAATTAAAAATTAAGTCACTATAGGCCACGTAGGATATTTCTACGTGGTTTTGGATGGTCCGCGGACCGGAAATCTTTCATAATTTGAAAATATTTTATTTTTGGAATTGAGATTCGGCGGGGTAGCCCTGTTCGCAGCTTTCTGGCCAACGCTCTACAGGCCATAGTGTCGCAGACTTCTTTTGCATAGGGCTGGTTCACGGGATGCTGCTATTGCGAACCACCTTTTAAGGCCAGCCTGCAGATTTTGTCATGAAGGCTCCTTGAGAGTGTCCTTTATAAAATGTTTTGTGTTTTGTCCAAATTTTATTATTTTGGACTAACCATCTGTATGGTATCCAAGATGCATGGAGAAAATATGGTTCCTCCTCGACCTACGATCAGGCCTGCTGCCAAGTCTCTTCCGATTGGTCCAGGGAGACGTCTAGCTATGATCCATAGAGCTGAGAGCATCAAAGAGGACCCTAGATGACCCATCATTCCCAAAAATGGTGTTTTAAGTACATACTATCTCCCGAACTTCTAGGCTATCCTTTATCGAATCATCTTCCACTTTATGGTTTCATCCTTCTAGACGATGTCCCTATCCCCCCTGTTTTCTCAGGTCTTTCGTCCCCTTGTTTGGAATCATCGCTGAAGTGTGCTCAAGCGAACCTCACCCAGTCAAAAGAGATGATCTCTGATTCTGATCTGAAAAACACTTTTCTTTTGAGAGGCTCCATTTAGATTTAATTTCATTGGTACACTCAGGAATTCTCCCAAGAGGTCGTCCTCAAGAGTTACCCTTCCTTGAACACCCTTTCTCGAGTGGATCCTGACACGGGATGGATTTCTATGTGGGATCATCGGTCCAGTGGGATTATTTCAAATTACAACACCTAGGCCTTCTTCTTCCATTATCATTACCAGGAATTTCCTAAGTCACTGGAAGCGGTAAATCTATACTCTGTAGTGTGGGCTTCCCAGTTTGTTGTTTACTCACCATCTTCGATCCTTCCTGACTTGCTCAGTCACTGGTGTTCGAGCACTAACATGTTCCACCTCACCCATGGTGAAGTTAGTATTAGTTTATGGTAAATATACCAATTGGTAGGGATTATGATCATTGGTGAGATGTATGACGAGTTTCTGCACACTCTTGACACATGATATGATGTCGAACGGGTGCCTTCATTGGCGAGAGATCAGCTGGTTATGGTGGAGTGGTAATTGGGTTGGCCCTTGCGCACCCGCTCTCTTATTCCCTACAAAACCTGGATAGGGTTATTTCTGGAGGCCACTGGTCCAGTACCTAAGGTCAAGTGCCCCGGGACCCACCCTTCTCAACAATCATGAACTATCCCAAGTTCCTACTGGGCGGTTCTGGAAGCGGAAGACTATCCTTCATGGGGTTATGAGGTGCACCCTAGTGTGCCGCCTATGCTCAGGCTAGCATGCCTTTTTCCATGTTTTTGAGCGGGTGGCTATTTCCATCTCGGGATATCAACCCAAACGTCAGGTCTTGCACCGTGATGATGGCAGGTGAGCTGGCGGGAGGCCGCCTGGTGAATCTGGTCATGCCCACTTTGGCTCGTATTTACGAATTATTGATCCAAATGCAGGAGGGCGGGTCGCTATATCGTATGAGTGGTCCATTTCAATTCATATATGGCTGGGTAGTGGATCATTTCCGCTGTCATGAGATTTTTTATAACACAGTCATTCTGCTTACTAGTCTTTGGACTACCCTTCTTGATATAGTTGGAGTTCGTCTGAAGTCCCTCAGCTTTGATGAAGTCTTCAAGATTCTGAGTGAATTTTCCCATTTTACTTTCACTACCTACCTCGCTTCTTCCGGCATTGTGGTTGAAGACCTCATGGGGAGAATAGAAGTTCATTATTTCATGATTTCACTACGGGATGGGTTTTTATCTGTGCGGATGGACGGGGTTTCTCTATGTGGGTTGTATGCCCCATATCGTTTTCTCCCCAGTTTGGATGCATGCAACTCCAGGTTTACCATCCCCATCATCAGGCCCAAGGACTGCATCCGGCAATTCTCCGTCAATGGTGGTTGATATTGATGCGGGAGGGATCTGGCACAAGTATTCTCTTTCCTGACATAGGAGCAGCTTCCAGCCTATCCTTGGAGTATGTGAGAATGTGGATAAATAATAATCCATATGGGTTCATAGGGAAGGATATCAAACAATTTCCCAAATCGGGGGTTATTGCGGCTACTGTGCTTACTACACCTTCCTCGTCGGCTTTGAGGGCGGATCGATTGAAGGCTTGCAGGTCGAAGCGGCTCAGGGGATCATTCTCTTCCAACCCCTCTATGGCCAAAGTTCAGACAGATCCAACCCTTTTGGATGCAAATAAGGATGACCCCGTGACTTTGGGCCCCCGTGATTTAATTCTCGAAGATCCTCTGGTCAATACTGGATTTACCAGCACAGCTCCTGAGCTTGAACCAGGGCTAGAAACTTATAACCCTCCAGTCTTGGAAGAATCTTCTAGTGTGCACATGTCTGTGTTGACCGCAAGGCTAGAATTCATTCATGTGTTATCTAGAGAGGATACCAAATACCCTCATGACATAGTAGACCACCGAGTATTGCGAAGTTGGGCCTGGCCCCTAATCTGTGATATTGTTGCCAAAACTCCTCTGGCTGAGATGGACTACTAAAACTGAAGCCCTTATAAAACTCTTCCCAGGTTTCGGGTTATGTGGATTAGACTATGGAAAAAATCATTTTCTCACCTGCAAGGTTGTTATTTCTCATGGGGAGGTTGCTTCTAGTGACCAAAAACATGAAAACCTTGTCGCCTCTCATTGCAGGACCCGAGCTTTTGAGGAATCTTTGATGAAGATCCGTCAACTGATAGCACTAGATGTGAGCTCTCAAGATCATGCGACCGCCATATATACCGAGCAACATGAATGCAAAGCTCAAGAAGTGATGCTGAGGGATCAGTTGTCATCTTTGACTGGTGACCTTGAAGATACCAGGAATGGGATCAACTGTATCCAAACGATGGTGAGGCATACTCATTCGGTGGCCGAAGTTGAGTCCAAGGAGAAGGTCATTCTGGTGAAAACATGCAATAACCTTTGCCGAATAGTTTCCTATCTGATAGATAGAGCGATCCAGGATCCTTTTTGATTGCCGGAACTATTCCTGTATACTCTATTTTACCACTTTTATTGTTGCGATGGAGAGACTCCAGCTTGTGGACGTCCTCCCTTTTTGTCCAAATGGAATAAAATCTGTTGTCGATCATTCCTTACTGTAAAATTTTATTGTTACAGGAATGACTGTTTTATAAATAACAACTCACTGAATCAGAATTAATCATATTTCGGGAAAATGATAAAATAGAAACAAGCTCTAATTATTACCTGGACCATGGGATCTAGAGAGCATAGTTTGACTATTTCTAGGGTTTTGTAGAAAAACCCTACAAATTTTCTGCCTTTTCCGACAATACCCTAATTTTTCATGGGCCCATTTAGTGTGGACCCAGTGGGTATAGCCCGGATTTTTCTTAGGTCTCCCTCTTCAGGTTTTTGCCCTAACAGGCTTTGCGCCTCTTTTTCTGAGTGGTTTAAATTCCCACTGACAATACTATCATTACTGATGTTTTAGGTCGAACATATTTGACCATATATGGTGGGGAGAGTGCCCCGACGAGGTTTGGTTGATTATAAGATGTCTCAATACCTTTCAGACGCACATGGGGGGGAACATGTTTAGATTTGAACAACATGCAGGGCATGTCGCAAGGCATGGGAGTCGTATCAGCATGCAGAGGTAGGAAAAGCATCGCCTAAGGAAGACTTTACTTTGTTAGATGGGCCAGGGGCGATCAATATGCAGAGCTGCTAAGGGCATGGTATGCATAGTCATGCAAAGGTGTCCTTAAGTCAATGACTATCCATTTCTGATGGCCTGAGGACTTCAGGGAAGTGCAGATTATGGAAACCAACATGGGTGTCTTAGAGAATTATGAAAACCACCAGGGTTTCTTAGAAAGGGTATGTGACGTCTAAAATGGTTTGGGAACATCTGTACTAATCAGGAGTGTGGACGAAGGGTCCCTGTCCTACGAATTTATCTAGCTTGAATGATGGTTTTAGTTTGGCACAATTTAAAGTCATGCAGCTGGGACATTCCTTAAAATGGAACGACTTTTCTGGTTTCTCATTAATCTATTCAGAGACCTTCAACCGTATTCAGGCAAGGTTGTGAAAGAGGTTGATAAACTGTAGCTTAGAGGGTTTCCGAATCCCATGATGTATATGGGGGATCAGAGGCCAAGAGGCATGTGGAGAGAAGCATTGCCTTAGGAAATCATGCCTTTGGTATACGGGCCCGAGGCGATCAATATGCAGAGCCGCTGAGGTAATGGTATGCATAGTCATGAAAAAGATTACTTAGGACAATGATTGTATTCTACCGATAGTAGGGAAACATCAGGGAAGCTGATATTCTAGACCATCAGAGTTGGCTTACGAGATTTCGGCTTTCTCTGAGTACAGAGTATGGTTTATAAGATGAGGGTCCCTAGATATGGGAGAAACATCTAGGAAAAACTTCTCCGGAATAGGTGAAGTCATCCGTTCTCACGCTGGTGTGAGATGATGGTTTGTTTAGGTCTGGCATGTGCATTGAGGGAAGGAGGAAAACCTATATTCCTAATTGAACCCTTAAAGAGTTCGACTATGAAGTTTAACATTATACGGTAAGGACAAAAGACACTGTTATTATTACTAAATCTATGTAGTTTAACATCATTCGGTGAGGACGAAGGGCATTTTAAATTTCGTGCAGTTTAACATCATGTGGAAAGGATGTCTTCCGTGCAGTTTAACATCATGCTGTAATGACTGGGATCATTATTATAGATACTATGCAGTTTAACTTCGTGCATCAAGGATGGGAGGCATTTTTAAATCCGTAAAAATGATTGTAGTTGGAGGAATTTCCCTGGATGTTTAATGCTTGGTATTTGGAGCTTCACACCAAGATAAAAAGACATGTTCCATGAAGTTTTAATCATCAGGTGGTAAGGGCATAGTTACAAAGGCTACTCATGATTATAATGTAACTGGGCTCGAATATCTCGGTATGTCCAAGATGTGGAGAGGGGATGATGGTGTAAACCGTGGTTCTAGGGCTTCTTGGATCAAGAGAGATGATATGGGGGATCTGAGGCCGGTAAGCATACGGGGATAGGAATAGTATCGCCTGAGGAAATCATTCCTTTGGTAGACAGGCCAGGGGATATCATTATGTAGAGCCGCTGAGGGCATGCTATGCATAGTTGTTCAAAGGTGTCTGTGGGTTGATAAATTTCCACTTCTAATGGCCATGAATGTTTATGAGGATCTTCGATTTTCCGTGCCACGAAGTTTGTCATTTGGTAACGAAATATCTGGACATGTGGGGATGTTCGTCCGTGGTTGTTGTTAAAACTCGAAGAGTTCACTGCTCTGATTTATCTAGTGAATGTGGTGTACCATTACTCCATGTAGTTTAACATCATACGGTAAGGACAAAGTTCTCTTAGTTTAACGGTCATAGAGTTCGGACAACTGGGTGACTATTTCTTCAATCACTAGGAGGGTAATTGAGTTAGGATGCTCTGGTATACTATAAACAAGTGTGAGGGAATGAACGTGTAAACTGTAACTCTGGGGTTTCTCAGATTAAGAGATATGGTGTGGGGCTCTGAGGCCGGTAAGCGTACGGAGATGGGAAGGGAATCGCCTAAGGTAATCATTCCTTTGGTAGACGGTCCAGGGATGAGCAATATGCAGAGCCGCTGAGGGCATGTTATGCATATTCATGAAAAGGTGTCCACGGGTCGATGACTTTCCACTTCCGACGGCCATGAATGATTATAAAAATTAGGGATTGGTCATAGCACAGAGTTGGGAATATGGGGATAATGGCGTCCAACCATACAAGAAACATCATCAACGCAATTTCCCATTGAGTCAAAGTAGCATAGCACATGCTTGATGTTTGTAGACGCAGATTATCATGTGAACCATAGGGGGATACTTAGGCTAACCAGGTAGGGATACCCTGGCAATGATTGGATGTGAGAGGGGAACCAACTTGTAAACCACTGCTCCATAAATTCTTGGATAAGGAGATATGATATGAGGGCTCTGAGGCCGGTAAGATTACAGAGATAGGAAGAGTATCGCCTAAGGAAATATTGTCATTCGTAGACAGGCCAAGGGCTATCAATATGTTGGGCCGCTAAGGACATGGTATGCATAGTCATACAAAGGTGTCCACGGGTTGATAACATTCCACTTCTGATGGCCATGAGTGGTTATGAAGATCCGCAATTATCCGGGTCGCGGAGTCTGATGTATGGATTGGATGCATCCAAATGCGCAAGGAGTATTCCCATCCCGTTTCTCCATATATCTTGGGTGGTTCATGATGAAGTCTGTGCAGTTTTAACATCATGTGGTGAGGACTATGTCCGTGCAGTTTTAACGTCATGCAGTGAGGGAGAAGATGAACCGTCCTAAAAAGGGGACTTCGTGCAGTTTAATGCCATGCTGTAAGGATGAGGGGTATATATACATGGATTTTATTGTATCGGCGGTTGGGATAGGAGATAAGATCCTGGCGTTGCTACATATCCTGCGTGGGAAGTAGTCAAGAAACACGTAGTTATTTTGTAGAATACACTCCGTGCAAATATGCTCTGTATGGGGGAAATGGGAAAAAAATTTCTTATCTGTGTTGTTTAACGTCGTGTGGTAAGGACGAGAAATACATGCCATGCAGGTATGTTCTTTACACGGGGGAAATGGGGTATTTTTAGCTTCATTTGGGGAGGTTGGGCCAGGGTGTGGAATTCTGGAATCACTACGTATCATGCAAGGGCAGGAATCAAGTCGTACGTTGTTCTTTATAAGATAATAAACCCTGCGTAGGTCTCATCCATACACGAGGGAAAAGGGAATTTTTAATCTTCATTTGGGGGTGGCTCGGCCAGGATGGGGGACCCTGGAATCACTACGTATCCTGCAAAGGCAGGAATCAATCCATACGTAGATCTCTGGAAGATAATACACCCCATGAAGGTCTGGTCCATACACAGGGGAAAGGCATTTTTAATCTTTATTCGAGGGTGGTTGGGCCAGGATACGGGATCCTGGCATCACTACGTATCCTATAAAGGACGGAATCAATCCGTACGTAGTTCTCTGAAAGGGATACACCCTGTTCAGGGTTGGTTCGTACACGGGTGAAAAATGGCACTTTTAACATATTTGGGGATGGCTGGGCCAGGATACAGAATCCTAGTGTCGCTATGTATCATGCAAGGACAGGAATCAAGATGTACGTAGTTATTTGAAATCTATGTAGTTTAATGTCTTGGGGTGAGGATTAAATGCTCTTAGTTTGAGTTCATAGAGTTTAGAATACTGGGGATTAGTAGTTTAACATCTTGTAGCTCGGACGATAGGCGCTTGGCAGTTTAACATCCTGCAGGTCAGATGATAACTGATTTTTGTTATGTGAAATACTTCTTCAGAAATCTCTCATTCATAGGAGCAGTAGTGAACTACCTATCCATGGAGATCAGGGCATATGCATTGTTGGATTAGACCTTGTGTATAACATATGGTCCCTCTAACTTGGGCTCCAGCTGTGGAGGTTTTTTTCCAGGTATCATTGGGGTCTGGAGGACCAACACCAATTCTCCTTCCAAGAAATACCGAAGACAAACCTTTTTATTAAAGGCTCGTGCGATCTGGTTCTGATATACATCCAGATGGTGAAATGTGTGCAACCGCTTCTCATCCATATTTTCCAATTCCCCTAGCTTTTTTTCTGATTTCTCATCATTGGATAACTCATAACAAATGGAAACATAGAGCGAGGGAAATTATAGCTCAATGGGCAGGACCACTTCTATTCTGTATACTAATGAGTACGGAGTAGCCCGAGTAGCGGTGCAGATTGTGGTTTGATAAGACCACAATGCATGAAGGAGTCAATCCGTCCGTGATTTCTTGTCTTTTTCCACCATTTTCTGGATAATGTTGGACTTGGTCTTGTTGAAAGCCTCTATCTATCCGTTGGCCACTGCATCGTAACAGGATGAGTGGTTATCCTTGATACCATATTCGTGTTATAGTTTCTCCAATTCAGCAGAGCATAAGTTGGTGCAGTTATCTTCCAGTATGGTATGAGGGACGCCAAATCTAGTGATGATATTTGGTTTCACAATGAAAACAATGTTTCTTGCCCCGACTTCCATGAGTGGTACAACTTCTGCCCATTTGGAAAAGAAGTTGGTCACTGTGAGGATATAGTTCAATTTTTTTACAGTGGTGGGAGGATATGGTCCCACGATGTCTATTCCGTAGATGGAAAATGGATAGGAGTACTTGAACTAATGATGTAACTCTGGGGGTTGGTGAATCAAGTTAGCATGAATTTGGAATGAGTGGCATTTTGCGGTAATGTTCTCGCAATCTTATGCCACGGTGGGGAAAAAGTACCCAAGTCTTCGAACTTGATGGGAAAGCATAGACCCTGAATGATGTGCTCTACATACTCTAGCATGTACATCATTTATGACAGCAGTGGTTCCCTCTCCATCAATGCATCTAAGGAGAACTCTTTCGAGGCCTCCTTTTTAGAGGACCTCTTGTTTACTCGTGCCAACATATATGACAAAGTGGATTGCCCTTCTCCATATTTGCTCTCGTTCATCCCTACCTAATGGAAGTTCTCCCCTTTGAAGGTAGTTTTCAATGGGCGTCATCCAGCCGGTGGCATGAGCATATGGCTCAGGGATAGGACTGACTTCATTGATTTATTCCATATTAGTTTGAATAAACCGCAAGACCATTCGACGATGAGAAATATTGATAATTGTTTCCTCCAAGTCTGGATCATCTAGGGTTGTGGCCGCATTAGCTAATGCATCGGCCTGAGCATTCTGAGACCATGGAATATATGTCAATGTTTGTTCTGTGGATAATCCCACCATTATCCCCCGGACATGGTCAAACAGGGGAATAAGCTCCTCCTTTTTAATATCATAGTCACCATTGACTTGCTTGATAACCAGTTCCGAGTCATCTTTTACCTTAAGGTGTTGTACTTGTTCCCGGAGAGGGAGATCCTGGACTGCATTGAGGGATTCATACTCTGCCTCATTATTCATATATCCTTCTGATAGGAGGAAGGAATATGACAAGACTGTGATTTTTGGGGACATGAGTACGATCTCCAAACCCACATTGTTAAATTTTGGATCCTTCATCTTCTTCCCTATCGGGCATCAGGATGTGTCGTCGAAGTACATTTCCCACATTGAGAGATCCTCTTGAACCGAGAAGATTTCTTCATCAGGTAGCTCGATGTCTGGTGTGGTGGTCCCTATCGAGGGGTGCTCTGCCAGATAGTCTGCTAATGTCTGGCCTCTGATGGATTTATGAGGCAAAAACCGGATGTCAAACTATTGCAGGATGACTACCTGTCGGGATAGGTGCCCTGTCAGCATCGGGCAACTGAGGATGTACTTGAGCGGGTTACTACGTGAGACCAAATAGACTTCATGATGCCGTAGATAATGTCATAATTTTTGAACTACAAATACCAAGTCTAAACAAATCTTCTCAATCTTTGAGTAACGAGTTTCAGTGTCAATCATTGTTCGACTGAGGTAATAGAGACTGTTTTCATTGCCAGCGTCATTTTTCTGTGCGAGGAAGGCTCCTAGTGATAGCTCTTGGGTCTTCACGTATAGGATAAGAGGTCTTCCTTCAACCAGGTGCATGAGCACCGGTGGGCTTAAGAGGTACTTCTTAAGGCTATCGAATGCCTCTTGTCAATCATCTGTCTATTGGTACGTAATCCCCTTTTCCATTAACCTGGTTAAGGGAAAACATTTTCCCTCCAGGGTGGATATGAACTACCTAATGTAGTCCAGGTGTCCCTGGAATCCTCTCAACTCAGTGAGATTGCGGGGAGGTGGTAAACCAAGGATGGCCTTAGTCTTTTCAAGGTTGACTTTGATGCCATGATGGCATACGACAAAGCCAAGGAATTTCCCTGAGGTAACCCCGATGGTGCATTTCAAGGGGTTCATCTTCAGGCAATGTTGTTGAAGATTATTTAATATAGTTTCAATTTCTGACAACTGATCTGAGTGCCAACTTGATTTGACCACCAATTCATCCACACATCATTCGATGAATCTCCCCAGGATTGGTTTAGAGATACGATGCATGGCTCGGTGATATGTGGTGCCAGCGTTCTTGAGACTGAAGGGCATGACCCTATAATTGAATACTCCTTGAGGGGATCTAATGGAAGTGTCTTATTAATCTTCTCAGGACATCCATATTTTATTATACCTAGAATAACCATCCATGAAGGTCATATCCTCATACTCGGAAATTGTGTCGATTAATAATTCAGTGATCGGGACCAGGAAATCAGTTTTTAGGAAATGCTGATTGAGATCTCTGAAATCGATGCAGACGTAGATTTGAACGTTCATTTTATTGACGGGGACAATGTTGGATAGTCAGATGGGGTATTGGACCTCCTGAATGAATCCTTCTTTAATAATCTTATCGACTTCCGCCCTTATTTTGGAAGCATGTGTGGGGTGCGTCCTTCTGGGAACTTGTTCATAGCCCCGGTGGTCTTCTGGTATAACTATGTGGTGTTTCGCCACATCGAGATTGAGTCCGGAATTTCTGTGAAATTCTAGGAAAAAAAATATTGATGTTTCCTCAAGAAAGAGGTATATACCTTGTGCTCCTTGGGAGACATGGATGTACTAATGAGAGTGGGCCTCGGGTCTTCCTCGGTACCTAGGTTTATTTCCATGATCTCATCCACAGTGGTGGAGATACCTTCCTCAAATGCGGGAGGTGCATCTCTGAGATCTTCCTCCTCTTATTCTCCATAATTTTCATCTTATTGATCCGACAGGGGGAGAGTTATCGGCATGCGCTCTTGGGAGTTTGGAGGTGAGGAATTGTGGACATCCTCGCTCAAGTATTCGCCCCCAAATTGAGGTTTAGCAGTTTTTTCTGCACTGATATGCTCGGGTGTCATGGTTTGAAGTCATGAGGATAGCTGAGTACGAGTCCTGACTTGAACTCCTACTCTAAACATGGTTGATGATCAGTACGTAGCCTTTGCAAAGCTTCTTGATGGGATCATGAGGAACTAATTCTAGGCCGTTTGGAGTGGGGATCCAGTCGATACCATCGATCTAAGGATTATTCTTCTTTTTGTCATAAAACATAGTGCCAATGTAGTGTGACTCAGAGAGCTCAAAAGGGGGCTTGTCCATGTGCAATGTTCAACCTTTTTCCATTGATTCAATACTTAATACACTGTTGGTAGGATGAAGGAATGGACATGTTCTTATAGAGCCATGGCCTTCCCAGTAGGGCACTGATTGCTGTGTTTTTCCGGACCACCAAGAATTCCGAGTAGGCCACAAGGTCACCAAAATGAATTTTTATCTTGATTTGTCCCATTGGCTTCTGTTCAATATTGTTGTAACCCAACAGAGTTTTGGCTGAGGGTGTTAGATCATCCTCACTGTATCCCAACTTATGAAGTGTTTTTAGGGGTTGTAGGTTAACTACAGAGCCATTGTTAATAAATAATTTTTGAATCTCAACATCATTTAGTGTACCAGACACATATAGTGGTTTTATGTGTCCTTTCATGAAGGAATCTTCATCCTGATCGGTGAAAGAAATCACTGTATTGAATTCATTCGGTCCATCCTCCGTCTTGAAAATATCAGCAGCGGCTACATCAGATTGAAACTCCTGGGGGCTAAGCAAGGCTTCTACATGCACCTCCCTGAGATCTGATGACAAGCTCAGGGCATCCAGGATTGAAAATTTGGCTAGTACTGATGCAAGATACTTAAGGATATCATTTTATTGCTCCAGAAGCTGACGCTTCTCCATTGGAGGGAGATTTTTAGCAAGGACTTTGGGAGCTAGAGTATGTGAGGAGGAGGGACCGGCCATAGGGTCGGATGTCGACGGTGTTCCCTTGTTCTGGGGACTCGGCCCGACCGGTCTGCTTGTGCACACAAGGCGGCTAGACACATGTTCCCCCTCTGATGGGTACCATAGAATGACGGGGCCAGAGTGGCTGCTTGTGGTGGTGGAAGGGTATTCTTTCTCCTATTGAGTCTATTGAAGGGCTCTCCTACAGATGTTCATGATATTAATGGTTTGGGATAGGGTAAATCCATAGGGTTGGTTTCGGCCGCGACTGGGCCTCCCCTGGTTTCCCCTTCTTCTGTGATTCCTCCTCCAGACCCCTTGTGTTGGGAACTTGGGTTCGTATCCATAGCCTTCTTTAGGGATTGATTCCATTAGATGGATGATGTTGATGGATCCAATTATTAGCTCCTCGTCCTGTTAGAGGTAAACCTGGTCGGTTATCCAGGATGGTGCCTCTTGGTGGGTCGGTGCCTGTGGTTCCAAGTTTGAGGGCATAAAATCCGACTGTGTTGGGGCTAACTTCGGCCTCGTTGCGTACTGCTCCTCATGCGCTTGTCTCCTCCCTTTTCGATCATGCCTGGATGGCTAGCTCATAGAGGGTTTTGAGGATGATATTGTCGGTTGTGTGACATTAGGGGTTATTAGTGGCAACACCGGCTGCTATAGTTGAGCTCGGAGTATTCCCTAAGCTCGATTGACAGTCTTCCGAGTCATCTAGTCATCATATTTCTGCCCCTTCTTACTGGTGACTTCCTACCACCCCTATCGTTTTTCAGAGTCTGTGGTAGAAATATATGTCACATTACTGGGGGTGGTCCAAGCATGACTGGCCCAGAGTCTACCATCCTTCGCAGGAGGTCTTTGAAGACAAAGCATTCCTGGATTTTGTGCCCCAACATTCGATAGTAGGTATAGTAATCCGGCATGCCATCGCAGTTGAATTCTTCGGGCTTCCTTGGATCCAGGAGGTGGAGCTAATTGAAATTCATGGCAGCGATGAAGTAGCTGCAGACTTGGTCCTCTCAGAATGTGTATAATTTGTGTCTTCGTCCCTCGAACTAGTTCTACTTCGATCCTCTCTGATCGTATTTCTTGGGCGGGGGTGTCCGTTGATATACAGGGTGCCCTTGATGATTTGGTGGAGGCCTAGGCGGTGGATCAGGCACAGGGGCTGGCTTGAGTGTGAGAGAGGATGCTTCAGCTATAACTTCTCTCTTTGCAGGATCCTGTGAGGCTATCTGGGACTTCATATTAGACTGCAGTAGGGATTCTTCAATTCTTTGGGAAATGGAAGAGAGATTTCTTAAGCCAGTGGTGCACTCCATTGGTATGATTGGTGTTCGCAGATCATCTTGAAGGTTATCGATGCATATGGAAAGAATCTCATCTTGGGGAATTGACCTATTCAGAGAGTAGGTCAAACCCTTACATATGGTGATGAAACCTGAGACCCTCTTGTTCTCCCTATGTTTGCAATTCATGAGGTTGTTGATCATTGTTTTAGGAATCATTGAGTTGAAGTGAAACAAGAACTGCTGCCAAAGGTCTTCCCAGCTTTTTATTGACTAAGCTGGTAGACTTGTATACTAGACGAAGGTAGATCCTTGCAAGGTCCTCATGAAGCATCTGATTTTCACTTCTTCTTGTTGTTCGGTAGTTCCCACAATAGGGTCGCAATAAGATGCGTAGTGCGTTAAATGATGTTCCAGATCACATGATCCATTTAAAATAAGGAATATGGGGCTCCCAAAATTTGGTGGAGGAAGCGTGTTGCTCACCCAATCTGGGTAGGGATTTCATTGTGGCTGTACAGGAGCACATCGACCTCTATTTCTTCCAATCGAGCTGTCAGTGCCTCGATGGTGTTGGATGGACCTTGGTTTACATCCTGTTGGGCCCAGTCATGGGCATGTGTAGCCCAAGGCATTTCTTGAGGATCCGGATTGGTCGACACAAAGGGTGCATATTCCATTTGTGATTCCTTTGAAGGGTTCAGATGCACTCGCTCCAGTTTCTTCTTGAGTGGAGGGAAGTCTTGGTATTCATCCAAATCCATGTTCAGGTAGTTGGACGGGTCGGGCGCCGTATTGGGCAGGGGCCCTGACCGTGATTCATTTTCCTGGGAAAACCTTGGTCATTGAGGTGCACCTTCTGGGATTGCAAGGTGTGGATCTTCTTGGGAAGCGCCTTCAATAAGACAGTTCATCTGGAGTAGCTTGACATTAATCCACCTTAATTCTTTCATTTCCTCTTCCTGTCGAACGAATCTATATTCAAACATAAGTGGATCATTTTTATCGAGATAAGGAGGTGAGTTAAAGGTAACCGGTCCTAAGTTCTTATCCTTGTTGGAAGCTCGCAGGGTAAGTGGAGGAGGGTTAGCTGGAGGCGTGGCCATATTTAGGGTGGCCCTCTGGTTCCGAGTGTGCACACCAGATGGTTCATTGTGAATCACAGCCTAACCAGAACTGTTATCTCCCAATCCATCCGGATTTTCATTATCTTCGGTGTTACCCGTGGGGATATCCTCTATGGAATTGATGGATGCATATCACGGGGTGGAGGAGATTTCATCTTCCAAATAGGAAGAGGATATCCCGCGCCTTTTACTGGTCTTCCCCTTCCTGTCCCAGGATTTCTTTCAGACTCCATGACGAAGGGTGACGCGGAGAGTTCTTTGATGCGACCTTACGGTACGCCTCACTCTTGAAGGGGATGTTGATTCAAAGGATGGGATAGGGCAGGAACCTGCAATTCTGAATGTCCTCTCTAGAAGAGAGAATACTGATTCTTGTAGGGGAGGTTGTTGTTGAGGTGGAAAAAATGCCCCCAGCCCTGAGAGCTGGGGTTTGCTATGTTCCATGGACATTGAGTTTCTTCTCATTTTTGATAGTCTTATGGGGGAATTTGTTGTAAAAAATTCCACCATCCCTACAGCCTGGGGTCGACCTTGGATTGTGGTAGTGGCTGCTGCAATCGCTACCTACCTAATCTTGTGTTCCCCCATTTAGGGGTGAACTGGAACTGGTGTCGAGTTCACCTTTGAAACGATTTCATTTGGGGATGCAATCAATAATTGCTAATTGGCCTCTCTTAGGCGAGAGGATTTCTGAAGGCTTTTGGTGTCCTGATTCAGGAGTTTGTGAATGGCTTGTTCCCGTCGGACCTGACGCTTTTGAGACTTACTCAAGGCCTATCAATGTTGGGTGTGTCGCCATTCCTGAATAGGGACTGCACTCGATTGATGTCTTGATGTGATGACGTTGCAAGACATTATGTCGAACAGGTTCTTCTGGGCGGGGAGCAGAGTGAAATGCAGAGCTCCATGTTCTCCCCATACTATGATATGGACTCCTATTAGATCATCACCGATGAGGCAGCGCAACTGGTCTAGTGCATGGAGGCAGGCTAGCTCAATGTTTTCTTTAAAGCTCTCAGGTCACGGTTGTCATGCCGAAGGAAGATTTTCTAGGTTTATGTGATGCATGAGGTCTCCTATTGTCTTGAAATGGTCTACATACCCATCGTAGGGAAAAAATATTGATTTCATCAGGCGGAGGGTTGTCTATATATTGGAGTGTATGTCGTGTATACATTCTTCTAGCATCTTTATGGGTATGTCGAATTGAGAGGAGGTCGTGGGCCAAAACATAACTGGTACATCATCTCTGGAGAGTTGTTTCCTTAGGTGAAACATGTCGGCATACTCCTCTGCTAGTGATTCATCCACCTGTTCGGCCCAACTGATATGCTCACTGATATTGTGGTCTGAGGTAGTAGGGCCTGTAGGTATTGAATTGTCATATGGTACATTTTAAGGTGGTTTAGAAGATGAACGTGGCCCCATACCATCTCTTGATTGCAGAAGGGTGTCATTGGCGACTAGTTGGGAATCAGACATGCTTTATCCCGTCCTTTTGAGTGCCTCCGAATATGAGGTCTTGTCTGTGCTTGATTCGGCAAGGGGAGGACCTTCCTGTCGATATGATATGTCACTGCGGGGAGCACCTTCACAATAACTACCATCCTGGTGAGTATGACCATCATTATTTGCCTTTTGATGTGTATCTTGGGGAGGACATTCAATACCCACTGTGATAAGAGGATGACCTTCTTGTTTCTTGGGGCCTTTGTGGGGAGGACTTCTCAATGGTGGACGTGGTGGAGAGGAATACCATCACAGATACCGCAGGGAGAATGTATGCAGGGTACACCCTAGGGAGGGCCTTCATAATGTACCCCAATGAGGGGAGGTCTATATCATTGCATGACATATCTATGGGGAGGACCTCCGTTATCAGAGTGGTGAGGACTACCATCATGATTTGATGCCTATCTGTATGGAGTGTCGTTGCAACATAACCCCTGGGGAGGACCTTCAGGGAAGGCCACAACAAGGGGAGGGCCTTCTTGTCATGATGAGATGTCACTATGGGGAGGGCCTCTACAGTTGCGACTATGATAGTGAGGACTACTATAATAATCTGTAGTCCCACTGCACGAAGAGTGATTCTAGTGTATACCCCGGCGAGGACCTTCATGGTGGATCACAGCAAGTGTAGGTCCCTCTTACTGATCGATCTTCTGTTCAAGTGGAGGGATTTCGTGACTCGCATCAAAAGATAATATTTTGTGATCGATCATTATATGCCTGTGGGGGAGGCCCCCATGGGTGCTCTGGGGATGACCTTCATAGTTATTGGTAGCAACATTGCGGGGAGGACCTTCGTAACTACTACTGCTACTCCCATAATATGGTAATGGGTGGGCAGGGTTCTGAGCCTTCGATATGTGCTTAGTGGCATTGGGAACCCCAGCTTCCAGTAGAGCAGAGTCATGAACCCACTCATTATTTTTTAGCTACATTTGGTTCGTTCTGCGCGATTTCATGCTGGCAGTATGGACCGTCTACTGTTGATAACGACCTTCACCTTTGGTTCCCTTTTTTAATTGGGTCTTGTGAATCTACTGAGATATGCCGACGAACATCTTGACTTTTAGCAGGGATATATGTCTACTCTAGAACATCCACCATGATGGACGGGTGTCCCCCAGTTGGAACGAGTGAAGCTACTTGATCCGGTTTCCCTTGCATTGCGGAATATGTCCGATGACCCTCATGGGCGGAAGCAGGGATGCAGATCTGCTCCTAGGTAGCTATCTCGTCTCTTAGATGAGTCACCTCAATTGGGGAGAGGGGGTCACACGCCCAAGTCCTTGCTGTTTCCACTGATGAAATTACATTCTGGAAAGTCTGCAAGATATGATCTGGGATAGATACCTGCTCCTCCACCATTGCTAGGATATGCAGAGAGACATCTTTGGCTGGAACGGTTATGAAGGCCCATTCTAGTATCGTAATATGAATATCCTTCCCCGATCCTCCAGTGGTCAGTGGGTACTGACAATTCTCTTGTATCGGGGTAGGTGAATGAGTCTGTCCCTATGTCAGGATATGCCAGTTTATCTCTTCGTTTGCCGCCACATCATTATGGTAGAATTTAGTTGCATCTACAGGGAGTTGGCCCTGCATATGTTGGTTCCCCACAGTATCAAGTTAGTGGCCTTTGTTGGTATGGAGATGTTCACACCTATTAATTTCCACCACATCTGGATGGAGGAATTTGTTGATCTCCACCACATAGGGATGGTAGGTTTCAGGAGCATCTACTAGGAGATGGTCCTATGGGCGCTGGGTTGCCACCACATCTGGTTGGTGGGATTCATGACCTTGGGTAGGGGGAGGTGACTATCGAGATGGTGCCATCATGTGTGAGTGACTGGAATGATGGGGCTCAGCGGGGATGCACGCCTGCTCGTATGATGCCGCCATGTATGGATGATAGGCTTTGAAGAAGCGGACATGTGTATGTACCTGCTCGCTATACGTCTCAGTGACTGGGCAGCGGAGATCCTCCTCAGGGACATGGGTGATGACCTGTCCCTGGTTGTACATTTTCAACCCTCGATGGGTGGTCAAAGGGGCTGGATCTCAGGGAGCATGGGCCTGGATTCTCAGGGAAACATCCTCCTTATTGTGAGGATATGGAGTCGCGGTGTAACTACGATGACATCTTATGGTGGGGGCCTTAGAGAGTAACCCCCATTCGTCGGGGATGAAGTCCTTAGTGTCGACCTCATCTGCCTCCATAAGATAAGGGAGGTACGCATTGTCTCGTTCTGGGGATAGACTCCAGAAATGTTTCGAGACGGCAACCAGAGTTGTCTGGATCTGCTTTCGTGGCTACTGCTGGGCAGGAAACCGGTAGATCTTGGTAGATTTATGGGCATGCATAGCCACATCCAACGTCTGGAGAGTACTGTTCAAGTGGTACTCTCGGATCAATGCATCCGAGACCCATCATTGAAGACTCTATATATGTGATGGGGTCCTTCGTCTGTGATGATGTCCAGTCATTGAATTGCTTGAAGTACACGTCTGTGAGTTCCTCAGTGATGCCATTGGATCGAAGGTAGTTTTGATTGGTCCTGTAAAATATTTCATCAAATACAAACAGCAAACCTGTCAAAGCATCATCTCATAATCCCATGTGTAATTAATGACCTTTATTGTCCCTCCTTGTTAGTATAAGGGGGAACATAGTGGGATTAGGTTAAATCTTTCAAGATTGGATAAAGATTCACGTTGGGTTCACCATTTTTTTTATTGAGTGTGGGAGGACCGACGCGCCCAACAGTCGATCTTACGGAGGGCTATGTTCCACTCAATCACTCAGGTCAGGTATATCGGTCTTCGTTTCGAAATGACGAACAGTTCCATATCCAGCGATCCATGGAACTGCTTTCTAAAGGAAGACGTTCGCTGGGAAAGTCGCCCAACAATTCTTAAAAACTCACATTGGGTGAGAGGATGGGAAGTCAGCCTCATCGCACCCTTTTGGGGGGAATTTTTGCCTATTCCAAGACTCTCTTATAGATTTAAGACATATTCATATGTTCGTGAATCTTGGATTTATCCCCAAGCATAGTATCCATGGATTACCCCTTAGTTGGCAATGATCAACTGAACGTAGGGATGAAGAGTCATTTAGGCCCGAGGTTTACCATCCCTCATTGGGATTAATGACTCCGAGGAGTTTGGAATCATTGAGAAGAAATTGGTTTGAAGCCTCATAACTTGATTCTCTTGAGTTTATTGTCATCCAGGGGGGACAGATAATTACTCAAGAGTTTGGATCGAACCCGTGATATGGGCTTACGTGTGAGTTTCCTATTGTTGGGATTGATCCACGAGGAGGCTTCCTACGTACCTTGCTTAGGAAACAGGGATCAAAACCCACGTAGTTCATTTTGAAGGGCATGATTGGGACTTACAAATGGTTAGTGACCCGAATTGGGATTTAACCTCAGAGAGGCTTCATACGTACCCTACTTAGGAGACAGAGATCAAAACCCACATAGTTCGTTCTGAGGGTTGTCGTCGTGTGGACGTCGTGACCATCAAAAGTATCATAGCCCATGTGATTCATGCTCTGTGTGGGAAACAAGAGAACGCAACAGACATGGGAAGCCTCACACATTCTTCCTACCGAGGGAAGGGGGAAGACGATGAGTAGAGGGGAAGGTCTTGACCACTGGACTCTCCTTCACACTGATGTTGGAGGAAGGTAGCAGTCGCGCAGCGGAGCAATGAACCTTCCGTGATGAGAGGGGAATGACCATTGTATTCCGGCAAGGATGGTGTGGGGATTACTCCAGGATGGATTCCAATCCACTCCTAGGATATGGGAGATGTGCTCACTGCTAGTGCTTGTCAAAAGGAAACACGAGTAGGGTCCCTCAATCCTGGAAAGTGGAGAGGCACAAAGGGGTCTCCTGGGTTCAGACCCTGCACTATCGTGGGAATGTGAACCTAGTAATGCCTCGAGAATATACTCAAAAACTGGGGTAACACCTTTATCCTCGCCTACCGTGGGTATGTGTACTCAATGTGGCATGATAATGAAGCTGAAGGTTTCATCATACAATTCTGGTGGCTTCGGTAGAGGCCTTGGCTTGGAGCAGATGAATAGGCCAATGAATGTGTTGCGAATGATTGGGCCAGATTGGAAGGGTTTTATCTTGCTCAGGGAATGGAAACACCGAAGGAGTTGGCTGGCCGCATGCATGCATGAGAAGTGGAGCCCTTCACGTAGAGGGGTGCTATGTGGCTGGAGAGGCCATCAGCGTACTAGGGCAGTACAAGGACATATAGGAATCCCACGTACCAGGGTGGTATGAAGATTCAGGTTTGGCCCGTGTACCAGGTTGGTACGTGGTGGAGTCCGCGCGAGCAGCGGTGACCAACGGCATCACCGGTTGGGGGATCTTCGGTCAGGGCTTTGCCCGCGTAGGAGGGTGCTACATGGTGCGTCAGATTGAAAAAAGGGGCATAAACTCCCTATTCCATGGGAAGTACATTCACCGAGAGTCCATGGCTCATAGTTTTTTTTATTTTAAGTTCGCGGTTCACCAATTTGTTTTTCATTTTTCGGTTCCTTATCAATTCGTTTCCAATTTTATACCTGTTCTAGTTTGCGAATTGGAACATCGATGTTCGAGAATCCCTAAGATCCTTCCTATGGAATTCTTCCTTCAAAATTCGATCTCAAAACCATCTCACTAATGGAGTCCAATCAATCGATCCCCCGATCTCCGAATCCTTCCACCCGAATCCGATCGATCCCATTCTTCTCCCCCTCGATGTCCTTTTATAAAGGGGGTAAATAGATGTATCTGTGGTCACATGACACCTTTTGCAGAGGCCCATGACCGAAAACTCAGTTTATGGACGACTTGGTCAATCAATAACTCTCAAAGGGTCATGAAATGCACTTCACCCGCGAACCAAATCAGTTCGGGGGGTGCATTGCGGCCGTGCAGGGCTCTACCAATGTTCTGCGAAGGACAGCATGTGCGGTCGGGGCCGGTAGGCGCGTTTCGTAGCAAGGGAAGTTTATGATGGGGGACTGTCCTGGCACCCGTCCTACTTCGTGCCCATGGAGGGGTTCTCACCTCCGTTTCGCGAATGACGCTAGTCCGCGGAGGGGGCGGCTTACTGAACCGATCGTGTACCATCAATGTTGGACCAGTATGCGGACTGGTCGGTCCTTTTCCAATCTTGGGTATTCTCCATATTTTTTTTTCAAATTCATTAAGGGAAATTGGGTAGAATCATTTCTCAAATTAAAGGGGATTCCCATTCTCCTTTGCAGATTTTTCAGGACCCTATAGGCACTTATCCCATACAATTCCACGATATCAAAACAAGTTCAAGGTTATAAAAGCAAGAGAACAAACCCTGTTAC
The DNA here is from genome assembly GCA_963277665.1 of Viscum album. NCBI lineage: Eukaryota > Viridiplantae > Streptophyta > Magnoliopsida > Santalales > Viscaceae > Viscum > Viscum album. The sequence goes on from OY728138.1 coordinate 1,801,772,029, forward strand.
ATGTAAAAAATTAAACATCCAATTATTTATATTTTATTAGGTTGGAAAAACTCTGATCTTATAGAATTGAATATTGATCCCCCCTACTTGATGCATGAAAAATAAAAATGAAGGATAAACCCTTCCTCAGAGAAGCTTTTAAATTCGTATTTTCACCATAGGGAGTGGAAGGAAGCCCTCAAGTGATGATTACACTGCTATAAATGTATAGAAACCTATTCCACACTAGTGGGTTCTCTAAATGATACCCAAATTTTCATACATACGAAACCCAAATTGTATTAGTAAATTTTATGGCAGGAAAAAGAGAAAATGAATGAAAAGTAATGGAAAAAATACAATAGGTCAATAACAGATCAACCACATAAAACTACTAGATTTGAATGACCATGGAGTGAGGATTTTGGCTATAATATCTCCTCGGGGTGCCTAGGGTCTATCTGGAGTGACAGGAAAAGAAGAAAATGATGAATGAAATAAGATGATTGACTGAAAAAAAACAATAAAATAAAATTAGATCGGGGTATTACATGATGTGTAATGCCCTTTCATGTCCTGTAACCCTTTGAGATCCACTTATGTCAAAAAATCATTGACTATTTGATTTATTTTATTTTTTCGACCCCAATACCATCACGTTGTGAACCATTACATAAAATCTACGAACCCTAGATTCACGTTGGGTAACCCCATTACACAGTGTGTAATACTCCCACTTACATTCTTTAACATCCAAAACTCTCCAAAAATATTCTGAACTTCTCCGTCCTCCAAAACCTACAATGTAAGGTACTAGGGAAAATAGAACATTACAATTTTCTAACAATTTGATCCTTGTCATTTTAATGAACCCTTATTTGTTTTATTTTAATTTTAACTATTGTAAAAAAATTTCTCAATATTAAAATAGTGTTATTTAAATTTGATGTCAATGATACCATCAATGAATAATTTATAATATTTTATAACATATCATAAATAGTTTATATCTTTTAAAATTTGTTATTATTTTTATTTAATTTAATAAATGAATTATTTTGACTAAATATAAAGTGTAAATATTTGACAATATTTATTTTTTTGGATTTTTAAAAATATCAATATAACATGTTTTCCTTGAAAAAATCTTTTATTATATCCTTAAGGGGTAAATTACCTAATGAAAATTAATTTTCTATATTTATTATCCTAAATTAAATTTATATTAATATTTATTATAACATTAATATGATATTTCCATTAATACTATAATTACAACATCTGTTCTTTGTAATTATTTAATAAATATATTTCTTAAATAAAAATAAAGAAGTATTATGATGATTAAAAAACCACAATATTTCTGAAGAATACATATATTTAACTATATATTATGGAAAATCCTACATAAAAAAGGTTTTCTATATTGAAACATGAATTTAAAAACATTAACATCACTTTAAAAAAAATATTATATGTGTCATATTATTTTTAATGTGGCTCTAAATGGTAAATAATTTAACCCTTGGATGGGGATGTTCGATATATACTCTATAAATAAGATTTTATATAGTGTTTTATAATTTTAATTCTAATTATAATTTTAATAAAAATTATTTTATTTATTTTTCATCAATTAAATAATTTCATCATCATCAATGTAAAATACATTAAGGTCATTATTTATTTCTTAAAATTTACAAATGATATACCATGTTCAAGGAAAAAAATTAACTTTGAAATATATAAGTTTAGTCAAACATGGTTTTTGTATCATATAATATTAAAAATGATATACATATTAAAATTTGAGTAAGATATATTTAACAATTCATTAAATAAAATATTACAAATTTCAAAATATAACAAAAGTAGCTTTAAATGATCATTATTTATGCCTAATGTTGATTTTGGTCGAAACACACTTATCCAATGATTTTTTTGAACAATGTTAGGGTAATTTTATAATATTATATTATTATTATTACCATTAATCACTTCATTTAACCTTATCCACGGTAAATAAAAATTTACTACACTTGTTATTCATATGCCTAAAAATAAAAGCACCCTATTTACATAATTTTTAACAACTTATTCCAATCAAAGAATCTAATTTTCATAATTTATAATATATAAGTTATAACAATTAATTTAAATTTATTCTTGATATCAGAATGAAAAAACACGTTCTAAAAGTTAAAAAATTGCAAAATATTGAAATTTTTTTTCATATAAATTCAATGTAAATTTATTTCCAATGATCTAAATTATATTAAATGATGAAAATGTGATCTATTTATTTTGTAAATAAATTTAAATATAAAATTTAATTCTATAAAATAAATTGAGGAAAAATTACTTTTGGACTAAAATTTGTTTTTACTAATCAAAAAAACATGAAATATATTAAAAAAATACCATAACATAAACCAATGTAAATTATGATACCCATATTTTAAAAAAGAATACTATTTTATCAAATATAATATAATAAATGGTCAAAACTAAATTTAAAATAGGGGCATCATCAAAGGATAGAAAAACTACTTTTTGGAAAAATAATACTTCTTATATTTGAAAAAATGAATTTGTTTTTATATCTTGTCTAGAAAACATATAAGACAAATTTTCAAAATTTTATTGAATAATATCAGTCAAGTATAATTTTTGTTTTATTTTATAAACAAACTTATTTTCATTTAAACAGTTTTTCAGAAAAAAATTTTCTTTTATTCAAAAAGTGTTTTATTTTCATGTATAATTAATTTCTCTACAAATAATTTAGTATATATACATCATTAAAGAATGTTTTAATTATTCAATAAATATTTTTCACATATGCTATTATAATTGAAAAGTTATTAGTTTACATAAAAATATTTAGTTGTTCTCTTAAACATGGTCTTATATGAAATAATATATATTAAATAACTTGAAATTTTGAGTAACACATGACCAGAATAATGTTGAACATACCGCAAGCTAATCCATAGTTCCATGTACTTCATGATTATCTTGTTTTATCATACAACAAGAGACATCAAAATAAATTAAAAAATAAACTATCACTTAAAAATCACTAGGTGTTACAATATACCCATTGAATTTCTTTTCGTTAAGGTATGAACACTGTGTTTTCCTAGTAATTCCTTTTTGAATCTTTAATACTACAACAATATTAATCAATTTAATCAATAGAGTCTTTATATATTACTTCAAAAAAATAATGGTAGTCTTTATTGATGATATTCTTGAAATACTACAACCAAAAGGAGGGACATGTGGAGCATTTGAACACTCTATTGAAGAGAATTTGAGTGGTAAACCTTATCAAAAGTCCAGTTAATGTGTTTTTTTGGATGGATGATGTATCATTCTTAGGGAAATTTATCACCAGCAATGGAATGTCTTTGTACCTATCCAAGAAAAAGGCAATTGAAGAGATAATAAGGCCAAAATATGTAACGACGATTCATTATTTCCTTGGTCCATCTACGTGTTACAAGTGATTATTTAGGAACAAATCCATAATTTCAAACCCTCTAGCAATTATCACTTAACAGGAGAAAAGTTTGTTTGGGCTAGTGAATGTGAAGATTACTTCAAAGATTTACAGGAGTGATATATCACTGAATTAGTAATCCAACTTCCAAAATGTGGGCACCACTTTGTTGTATACATCTAATATTAAAAGGTTTTATTAGTCTATATATTGTTGGAAAATGATAAATTTATAGCATATTCCTCATTTAAGTAGAAAATTCAAAATGAAAACTATCCCACACATTATATGGTTTTGGAAACTATGATCTCTGTATTGAAAATCTCATAAAATTACCTTCATGGGGTTATATATGTAATATATACTTATCATAAGAGCATCAAATATATATTAAAAAATAATTTAGTTAATATATTCTAACAAATATGGTTAGATTTCATCAGGTATTAAGACATCTCAATCCACTACAATCCCTAAAAACTGAATAACATGGTGGCTGATATAAATAGAAAGGATCCTGAAACAATATCAATGACGAGGATTGATAAGGATCCAATATTATTAGACATGAAAAGTATGGTCATGTGTATCATTGAGGAATAATAATATCCAATAATTTCTAAATTTATTTCTCAACCATCCATCATGGTGAAAATAAAGGATTTTCAATGAGATGATGTGGAAATTTTGAAGAAGGTAGATGCTATGTGAAAAGAGAGATCCTCATAGATTAAAATTGTCAATGAAGGAGTTATAATATATGGGTCAGGACTATTTTTACAATATTATTCAAAGATAAATAATGTTCATCTGATTGAAAAACATATATCAACCTTCTATATTCACATAGGGAGCACAAATATGTATCAGGATCTATAAGGGAACTTTTGGTGGGGAAATTTGAAGATTAAGATCAATGAATATACATCAAACTACCTAGAATGTCATAAAGTGAAGGTTGAAAGAAAAAAGTCAAAGGGGATGATTCAACCATTACCCATACCAAAATGAATACGGTAAAAAAACACCATGGTATTTTTCAACGTTCTTTCAAAGTTATCGAGGGGAGATAATTCTATATGGGTAGTTAGGGATCTTCTTACTAATAGATCTATATTTATTGCAATTCAAGAGGAATTATCACTGGATCTAATTGCATGGATATAAATAATTGATATTGTAAGGTACCTTGGAGTACCACAACCTATTTTATCTGATTGAGATATGAGATTCACATTCATGATATATAAATGTATCCAACATGCTCTAAACACTAATATGAAATTCAATATGGTTTATCATCCTCAAAAAAATGTCCAATTAGAGAAGACTATTCAACCCAAGGAAGATATTTTTAGATCATATATTAATGACTTAATCTGAGTATGGGGCAAAAATCTACCTCTATTTTAGTCGTCTTACAATAAAATTTTTTAATTGATCATTGAAATGGATCTATACAAAGCCCTCTATGAGAATTGATGCAGAACACCAAAAATTTTGGATGAGGCCAGTGCATGTAAGATACTAGGACCTGGAATGGAAGAATAAATGGTGTAAATTGTAATCACCATTTAGTATCACATCAAGGAATCCAATATTCAAAAAAGATATTTGTATATAATCATCGATTTGAGATTTACTTTATGGTTAAATAGATTGTATTCATCCCCATATTACATGAAATATGATCACGAGATCTGGGATGAAAGGAAACTTGAGTCCTAGGTATGTCAAACCCATAAAGATTCTTGTTATAGTCAACGATATGACATATCAACTAGAGATTCCACCTATAGTTTCTCAATTATAAGATGTATTCCATGTATCCCTCTTTATGAAGTACATACCAAATCCATTGAATGTATTGAATCCAGAGGCGGTATAGTTGGAAAATGATCTCTCTTACTAGGAGTAGCTAGTAATGATCTTGGACCATAGGAATAATATTATATGTAACAATATCACTTGACTCATTAAATTACTATAGAAGAACCTAAATTACATAGAGGCAACATGGGAACTATGGGAAGAGATGAAGGAGAAGTACCCATAATTTTTTCATCATAGTAAATTAAATGAAATATTGAGGGTGATATTTCATATATTATAAAAGGTTATGGTTTGTTAACTAAGGAATTTTATTTGATTGTTTGGTATAATAAAGTTAAGAAAGCATTCAGGAATAAGGTAATGGGAAATATTGAATCCAACTTTCTTGAATTGGGGTTTCCCTCTTTCGCTATAGTTTATGTATGGATCCTTCATTAAAGTCCATTAATTATCATTTATTTTTTTCCATATCTTTTATTTTCTAGGATATAAAAGTTTCTAATATGGTTTTATGAAAAATGTGTATAACTTCCAAAATAAATCTTCATTCCAAAAATATATCTTTTAATTCATTTGATATTTTCTCTTCTTCACTCACGATTGATGATTCTTATACCACGTTTGTTATTACCTATTACATTTGGGAATATGAAATTTTATTCATGAATTTATTATTTATGAAATGAAATTGATTTCATTATAGGGGTTATTTTAGGTGCAATATTTAGGTATTTTTTATGTGGAATCCATGATAAGTTTACTATTAATATGGGATTGGTTCCCCCAAAATTATATAGCACACGTGAATGTTATGATGTGACGGTTCTTCTCGAAATTATATAGTACTCCAATTCATTGGGTAATGGGATGTATTATAAGGACCCGACCTTAAACTTTACATAATATTTAATTAAATGAATAATTCACATTGAGTATCTTTTCAGGTTTAGAGTTTTAGAGAATTAGAACATTACTATTACATCTCAAAAGATTACAAAGTAGACACTTCTACACAGTTGTCATTTTTTTACAAAAAATGAACTCTTGAAAAATAGAGTCATGTCAACTTCTATCTTTAGGACAACATGAAAAACATTTCAAAAACTTGGGATAAACATAAGTATCTCAGTAAGGGATACACAAAGAAGGAAAACTGTTAGTTTTTCAAAACAACAGGTAAACCATGAATACTTTATCATAAGTAATACTTTTCACCTTTATGAAGTAGTAAATACTCTTCACTGAATAACAGATCATTACTTACCCTTTTTTAACCAAAAGATTACAATAAAACCCATATAAAGAACACATAACATATAAATGTATATTGGGACATAAACACATTTAAATGGAATAACCATACAGTCAACTTCCACACATATCACTAAATGGAATAGCCATACGACCGACTTCATTACAGAATGCATTGGAGGTTATAACGTAACTACCCATAATGTTATTCAAGACACCACCCATCATTTTTTTATCACGTAACCACCTGTCAAATGTCCAAGTATCATTATAAAATCATAATTCATAAAACAAATATGAAGGAAAGAAAACATTTCCACATTTCAATCACAATATATCTCTTATATATATTGACATAACAAATCCATTATAAAAACCATTTTCAATACAAAAATACATAAATAAGTATATGGTATTTATTTTCTTTTTAAATCATTATGACTTGTTGAGGAAGCTAAAGATCATATAATACTCGAGGCGGCAGAAATGGTCATTGTCACTGATCACATTAAAAGGAAATTTATTTTTGTCGTTAAGTAAACTGATTCGTAGACAAATATTACTTTTTAATAAAACTAAAATTAAAAAGGTTTTATATATCATATAAAATAAAGTTGTGTATTAATGAAAATATGCCTCAATGAAAGGAGATTGAGAAAAAATCCCTTACCTTGTATCCGACTTGACTCGATCATTCGTTAATCTCCTAAATAATAAACTAATGTTAATTTATACTTTCTTATGAACCATTTTCAATTTTATTATTCATTTTATATCACTTAATACCATGTTATAAACATTATGTAGTCATTTTAGTTAATAACATTTGTTTTGTTGATATTTGGTACTTGAGTCAAAAATGGAATTCATATAATTACATGTTGTTCATATGGTCATAGGTTCATTATATCTAGAATGATAATCATGCTTTGGATATCATATATATCATATATATACATTATATATATGTATTTATAGTAGTACATAACATTTTTAGGTAAGAAATGAATTGCACTGTTCATGGAGACGGTAAACCGTACGTACGCATGAACGCCACTTTCATTTCTATTTCTCATTTTAGTATAATTAAAACATAATGATACATAGTTATATTATAATTACTGTTTAATATCATATATAATATCATTAACCACATCCTTTATACATCCCACATAAGTCATTAACGAGTCATATCACTTTCAGGGTGCGGTAGTTCGAACTTCCTCAATTGAAGTTATCGGTTTACCCATAATGGAAACCAGAAAGGTATTATAAAAATGGAAAATACAGAAGCATAAATAAAACATAAACATAATATATATCATATATAAATACAATTTCATCACAATGGCCACCATGAGAGGAGGTAGGAGGTAATTGACCAATCATCGTTTCGTGAGGCATTAGTTTCCCATCCACCGAAACCTTATGTTTTTCACCCATTAGATAGAAGTGTGTGTAAGTGTAGTTAAAATCCATATCATAACAACATCCTAGTATATTTATGATACTTTTTTGTGTTATAAAATAATTGAATAAAAAGATTTTAGGGGTTCGAGAATTAAAATAAAAGAAAATAAGTTAAGAGAAATCATTACCTTTAATTGGGGTAACTCACTTTGGTTTGTACCAAAGAACTTCTTGAAGTGCTTTATGCCTAAAGTAAGGCTTCTAGGAGGAGTATAGGGATGTAGGTAGCTTATTTGGGTAGTGTTTGGATGATCCAAAAGGCTTGATAGGTTTGAGGAATTGGTTAGAAGTGGTCTCCTTTTATAAGGGGGAGGAGGGGCTCTTTAGGAAAGTGTGATGATATTATTTTATTATATAATGTTATTCTGTTTATAAATGTCCAGATATCATTAATGATGAATATAATATGACTTATAGTCAAAATAATATCATCCAATAGGAATTGGACAGGTTTTGGATGTTATTTTAATATTTATAATCTTATTTATTTAAATCTTTTATTAATGAGGTAAATACTACATCATTATTGTGTCATAAATAATTTAATTTATGTGATTTTGAAAAATTATAAAAAAACTATGATGATGTTGGAAATCATTTTATATTTCGAATTAATATTCATAGTTGAAAATATAATTATATAACACCATATAAAAATTAATTTACTTAAATATTTTTGTTTATGTCATTTTTTCCATTACATTAAATTAATTAATCTAAAGTGTCATTAACTTTCATAAGTGGCTCCATGGGGTCCCAAAATAGACCCAAAGAAACCCATGGTCAGCCATTACTCATCCAATAAGTTTAGGAAAACTGTTAAGGTAATCTGGAATTATTATAATATTCTTTTTAACATTGAATTACCATATTTACCTTTAATCGCAGTAAATAAAAGTCAAAAGTTACTATTCACAAAAAAATTATTTTCATCTTATTGAACCATAATTTACTTTTTTATAACATCCATGTATGTTATATTTTCGAAATTAAATTTAGAAAAGTGGTCAAATTTCATTTAAATGAAAAAGTCAATTTTTTTAACTGCTACTAAGTGGTTTCACTATTCATCAAAAATTAAAGTTTTTTAGAAAAATTCCAAATATTCAGCATAATTTTTATTTGATATTCTGAGTTCAAAAATGATGTCAATTTTTCAAAATTCAAAACACAGAAGTGGAATTAATTAATTTAAAATTAATTTCCATTGTTAAAACAAATAGCATGTTTTTAAGAAACAATAACTATCAAAATATTGTCACTTGTTTATGTCCAATTTCAAAGTGAAAATTAATTCCAATTACCAACATTGGATTAAATGGTAAAAATATCTTCTAATTAAACTTTAAAATCAATTAAAAAGATAATATAACCATATAAATAAATTATATTATAAGGAACTTTTGAATTAAAATACAATATTTTCCAATATTCATTAAAAAATTAACATTATCCGAAAAATACCAAAAAATTATGCAAAGTAAAATTTTATGTCACAAATATAATGTAGAATATTATTTGGAAAAATAGAGCATATAAAAATGACCAAAACAAGATTTAAAGAGGATTCATCATTAAAAGGCAGTAAATCGACCTTTTAATGTAAATTATGCTTAAAATTAGATTCTTTCATATTTTAAGCCTATAACTTTTATTGGATAAATGTAAATACATTTAACAAACATGTATAATCATGTTGTAGTTAGTTTTGTTCATTCCCTCCAATACAACGGCTAGGAGTTAACTACCATTTAAAATTATAATGTTATATTATTAGTGAGCAACGTAAGATTTCAAAGAAACCTGTTGTTGCGTATCGGGTACGCTATCGAACATTAAAACCCGTTTAAAGTAAAATAAATATTTAATTCACAAATAATAATAAATATGAAATATGTCTTATTATTTATTTACCTAGGATGATACATCCTTTCCCCCTTTTGGTAATTGTGTCCTCAAATTTTACTTATCAAAATAAGTGGGGGTATTTATCCCTCATGGCATTTTCAGAATCCCACGTTGCCTATTTAACCATATAGTTTTTCCACAAAACCTTTACAAGGTGAATTACCTTATTCTGATACACTTTCTCCCTACGTTCAAGAATATGAACAGGTTGTTTTTCATAAGAGAGATTATCTTCCAACTGAACTACCTCTTGGCTCAAAACATGAGATGGATCTGGAAAATACTTTCTCAACATTGAAACATGAAAAACATTGTGTACCTAGGACAAACTTGGAGGTAAATCCACTTTGTATTCCACTAATCCAACTTTCTCTAGAATTTCAAAAGGTCCAATGAACCTCGGCTCAACATTCCCTTCATACCAAAATGCATCACACTTTTCCATGGAGAAACTTTGAGAAAGACATGATCACCTACCTCAAAAGAAAGATCCTTGCAACGGTTATCAGCATAACCTTTCTATCTACTCTGAGCTATTCTCATGTACTTCTGAATCAACTGAACTTTCTTTGCCATCTCTTCTACCAATTGTGGTCCCATCATCTTTCTTTCACCTACTTCATCCCAAAAAGCTGGAGTTTGGAAATGCTTTTCATTTAATCCCTCAAATTGAGCCATCTATATACTAGAATGAAAACTGTTATTAAATGAAAATTTTACCAAAGAAAGATGTGGGTCCCAACTTTTCTGGTAATCCAGTGATCAAGCACGTAAAATATCCTTCAAAGTATAAATTATTTGTTTTGATTGCCCATCTGATTGCGGATGAAATTCTATAATAAAATTTAATTCAGTACCTAGTGACTTCTGACGACCTTTACAAAAGTTAGAAGTAAACCTGAGATCATGATTAGATAAAATGGAGAGGGGAACTCCATGCAACCTTACTATCTATTTAACATAAAACTAAGAAAGTTGATCTAGAGACAAAGTATCCCGAATAGAAAGGAAATGTGTAGATTTAGTCAATTGATCAAAAATAACCCAGATTGTATTATTACCTCAAGATGTCTTTGGTAATCCCACAACGAAGTCCGTGGATATATTTTCCCACTTCCACTCTGGCACTAGTAATGGCTGAAGCATTCCTTTTGATAACTTCCACTCTTCTATAACCTGCTGTCATGTCAAACACTTCACAGTAAAATCGGCAATATTACTTTTCATTCCATCCCAACAATAATACTCTCGAAGATCTCTATACATCTTAATACTACCAGGATGAAATGAAAACGGAGAAATATGAACTTCACCTAACATCTCATTCTTCAAAATTTCAATCACAAGGAACACATAATATCTTTCCGAACTTCAAAACACAATTATTATCAATGTTAAATTCAAGAAACATACCCTTATAAACCAACTCTACCTTTTTCAGTAACTCACTATCTTCTTTCTATGCTTTCTTTATTCTATCTGATAGAGATGATCTCACTGACACCTGATACAAAAAAGAAGAATTTCCTACATCAACAACTTCTATTCCAATGTTCATAAAATTAAAAACCTAAGGATCATGTTCTAAACGTAACATAGGTAATGAAGAATAACTTTTTTTACTCAAATCATCAACAACTTTATTCTATTTTCGCAGGTGGTAATGGATCGTGAAATCATAATCCTTTATTATTTCCAACCATCTCCTCTGTCTCATGTTTTATTATTTTTGATTGAATATATACTTAAACATTTTTTGATCAGTATAAATTTCACACTTCATTCCATACAAATGATGCCACAAAATTTTTAAAGAAAAACCAACAGCAGCTAATTCCAAATCATGTGTAGGGTAATTTATCTCATGGGGTTTCAACTGACATAAAGAATAAGCAATTACCTGATCATTCTGAATAAGGACACTACCATGTCCATTCAACGAAGCATCACTGTAGATAACAAACTCACCATTTCTGGTAGGTAGTTCTAAAACTGAAGCAGTCAGTATTCTTCTTTTCAATTCCGGAAAACAATCATCACATTTTTTTGTCCAAATGAACATAACACCTTTTTGAGTTAACTTAGTCATTGGACGAGATTACTGTGAAAATTTTTCAACAAACCTCCGGTAATAACATGCCAAACCAAGAAAACTACGAATCTTAGTTATATTTGTGGGTCTTGGCCATTCTTCAACAACTTTAATTTTTGTAGGATCAACAGTTATGCCTTTTTTTTAAAATGTGACCAAGGAAAGAAATTTGTTGTAACCAAAACTCACTCTTGTCGAATTTCCCAAATATTTTCTTTTATTTTAAGGATTGCAAGATAACCCTTAAATGAATTTCATATTCCTACTTAGTTTTTGAATAAACCAAAATATCATAAATGAACACAACAAAAAACATACCCAATAATTCATAGAAAATTATATTCATAAGATCCATGAATATAACAGGTGAATTGGTTAACCCAAAAGGCATAACTATAAATTCATAATGGCCATATCTAGTACGAAACATGGTATTCAGAACGTCGGCTTCCTTTACTTTCAACTAATGGTACTCTGACCCCAAATCAATCTTTGAAAAATACTAAGCTCCCTAGAGCTGATCAAGAAAATCATCGATATGAGGAAAATGATACTTGTTCTTAACAGTGATGTTATTCAATGCTATATAATCAATAAAAAGTCTCACTGAACCATGTTTCATTTTATCAAAAAATATAGGAGCACCCCTAGTGATGTGCTAGGTTGAATGAAACCTTTATTTAATAACTTCTGTAAATTGATTCTTTAACTCTAAAAGTTCAATTTGAGCCATTCGATAAGGGGGTTTTGAAATTGTCTTAGCATCAGGAACAAAGTCAACAGTAAATTCAACTTCGTGATTATATATTATACCAGGAAACTTATCAGAAAAAACATCAAGGTACAAATTTACTACGGTCACATCATTAATCTAAATAGTTCCTTTATTTTCAACAATTTGTGCAAGGTAACATTCATTTCCATTTTTTAATAGTTTCACAGATTCCGGATATGTTATCAAAAGAAAGGGTTCATTATTGTACACAAACTATAAATGTTTCTGAAAAGAAACCTCTTTAGATCCACAATAAATCTTAGCCTGATAAAAAAAGACAATCCATGCCCAAAATAACATCAAACTCAACTAGAGTCAAAACAATATGGTTTACTTGTAGGTTCTTTCCGGCCACAAGGATATGAAGGTTCTTATAATTTGTTTTTGTCTCAACCTTTCCTCCAGGTGTTTTTACCATAAGTTCAGTATTCATATCATGAGATTCAATTCCCAATTTACTATAAAACTTATCAGAAATGATAGAGTGTGTAGACACTGAATCAAATAACACATTGGAATAATCTGAACAAACAAACAGTATACCATATACTACTTCATTCGATGGCCAAACATCTACTGAAGTAGTTTGAAATGATTTCACCACCCCTTTATACTTGAATATGGTTGATTTCCCTCAGTTGAGTTCTTCTCTAGACACTCATTTGCATAATGACCCATTTAATTACACTTTAAACAACTTACAGATGGCTTATCATTTCCTTCTTGATCATATTCATTACAGTTACGGGCAATGTGACAAGAATTACCACACTGGAAGCACTTTCCAAACATTGATAAACATTCTCTGGGATTCTTTTTACCACACTTCTCACAAATGGATGTTTATTGTTCTTACCTCTAGGCTTATTTGAGGAATTATTCCCCTTTTGTTGACAACTGGACCTCTTAATCTGTTGTTTGTCAAAGAACACTTGATCATCTTGAAACTCCATTTCCACCATCTCTGCAATAGAACAAGTTTTTCATAACTTTTGAACTCACGAGAGGATAACTCTCTTTGATATCGTGGATTAAGTCCAGAGTAAAATCAAATTATCTTAATATCAAGATCTCAGATGAAATTTGGTGTATACCTTTCCAGTCGAGTGAAATTTGCTTCATAAGCAGCCACTTAGTCATCCTCCTACCTCAATTCTAGGAATTGTTTTCCCATCCAAAGACGAACAACCATAGGAAAATATTCCTCAAGAAACATACCTTTGAATTCATCCTAATAAATAGCATCAATATCCTCACTATCCCTGATTTTTTTCACCATCGACCACCAATGATCAGCTTCACCTTCAAAACAGTAAACAACGAGACTACCCTTTTGATGTTCTGAACAACCCATGACTTCAAAAATCATCTCTAGTTCTTTAATCCACCCTTCTGCAAGCACCGGGTCAGATGATCCTATGAATGATGGGGGGTGTTTCCTCATGGAATGTTCCACTACTCACATGTTCCTCAGTGATTGATATGGCTGATCTCATTCAAGGATACCACCACCATTTATATCCTAAGTCAACTATTCCATCAATGCAACAAACTATTCAGTTCCGATTCCGACCATCTCAGGTTGCTGATTTGGAAGGTTGTCTTCCTCCTGATGTCATCCTAATATATCTACCTTGCTTCCTTTGTGGAAAAACATTTTGAACACAAAAATATCTTAGGCGAAGCAACATGGTAATATTTAAATTCTATATCATTTCAATGTTACCATAAATTAATTTATGGACATTTATATAACAATACTCTAACTCCTAATGTTATCTAAACCAACCTCTGATACCAACTATAATGACACGGTCTTAAAACGTACATAATATTGAATTAAATGAATAATTAAAATTGAGGATCTTTTTAGGTTTATGGTTTAAGATAATTAAGACATAACTTTTACATCTCAAAAGATTATAAAGTAGACACTTCTACACAGTTTCCATTTTTTTTACAAAAAATGAACTGTTGAAAAAAAGAGTCATGTCTAGTTCCATGTTTAAGATAGGATGAATTTTCCTTGATCCCATCCATGAACCTATTCCAGATTATGTCTTGTGAAATTTTTTTCAAAAACTTGGGATGAGCATAAAAAGATCAGTAAGGTATACACAAAGAATGAAAACTGTATGTTTTTCAAAAAAATAAGGTAAACCATGAATACTTTATCAAAAGTAATAATCTTCACCATTATGAAGTAATAAATACTCTTCACTGAATAAAAGATCATTACTTACCCTTCTATAACCAAAAGATTACCATAAAACCCATATAAATAAAACATAACATATAAAGGTTACTTGATACATAAACATACTTAAATGGAATAACCATATAGTCGAATTCCACACACATCACTAAATAAAATAGCCATACAACTGACATTCATACACAATGAATTGGAGGTTATAACGTAACCACCCATCCTAGTATTCACGAGACCACCCGTCATTTGGATTATCAGGTAACCACCTGTCAAATGTCCAAGTACCATTATAAAATCATAAGTCATAAAACAAATATAAAGGAAAGAAAACATTTCCACAATTCAATCACAATTTATCACATAAATATATTAACATAAATAATCCATTATCAAAACAATTTTAAATACAAAAATACATAAAACAGATTATGGTATTTATTTTATTTTAAAATCATTACGGCTTGTTGAGGAAGCCAAATATCAAATAATACTCACGACGGTGGAAAAGGTCTTTGTCACCGCTTACGTTAAAATGAACATTATTTTTGACGTTAAGTAAAATTCTTTGTAGAAAAAGATTCCATTTTCATAAAATTAAAATACTAAGGGTTTTATATAGCGAATTAAAGATAGTTTTGTATTAATGAAAATATGCATCAATGAAAGGAGATTGAGACGAAGTCCCTTACCTTGTGTCCGACTTGACTCGATCGTTCATTAATCTCCGGAATAATAAACTAATGTTAATTTATAATTTCTTGAGAACCTTTTTCAAGTTTATTATTCATTTTATATAACTTATTACCATGTTATAAACATTATGTAATCATTTAAGTTAATAACGTTCATTTTTTAGATATTTGGTACTTGAGTCAAAAATGGACTTCTTATAATTACATGTTGTTCATGTGGTCAAAGATTCATTATATCCAGAATCATATTCATTATTTGGACATCATATATATCATATATATATATATATATTGTAAAGGTAATGCTTCGGTCATAAGACCAAAGCACAAAATATATAAGAAAGCAAGAGGATTACAAAATTCGGAAAGATGGGATTTTGTTACAATCTCTCTCAAAGAGAGGCGATAAGTCAGCTGGAAGAGTGTCAAGCCAAGTCATGCTCTGTTGAATACCTTTGTTGGCGAGTGCATCAACAATAGAATTCGCTTCACGGTAAGCATGAGTAGCAATATAATCTAGCCCGTGAAGCGAGTTCAGACACTTCATCCAAAGAGTGGTAAGCGGCCAAGCAAGATGAGTGTCGCCGTTCCATATGGCCTGAACGATGGTTGTGGAGTCACTTTCAATCCAGAGCTTTCTCCAGCCTCTTTGAATGGCAAAATCAACAGCATGGATGACACCAAGCATCTCAGCCTCGAGCGAAGAAGAAAGACCACAGCCAGCATAAAAACAGCCCTGACAGTGACCAGATGAGTCTCTGAAGATGGCACCACAACTAGCAGGACCAGGATTGCCTTTGGAAGCGCCGTCAACGTTCACTTTAATCCATCCTGACATCGGGGCTTGCCAGAAAACTTCAAAGAAGCGCTTCGGTTTTGGATATATGCCCGGGACACCGAGGTGGCGAAGGATAACTAAATCGTTAGCCGAGTTGTTGCAAGAATCTTTTTGGATTGAAGCGGCTTCATGAATCGCAATAAGGATCCGAGCTTTACCTTCATTGAGACTAAATGAGTGGTTGTTATGAATAAAATCATTACGGGCGTACCAGATCACACGCAGGAGCTCCGCCACTGCCGCAAGGAAGATATTCTTTATCTACAAGGAGGCATCATATCTGATGCAATATTTAAGAAACATACAAATAGAATCAAAAGTTGGCCATCTGCAATTAAAGAGATCCAGAACATATTTCCATAAAATTGTACATAACATTTGTAGGTAAGAAATGAAATGCACCGTTTATGGAGACGGTAAGCCGTACGTACGAACAAATGCTACTTTCATTTCTATTTCTCATTTTAATAGACGTAAAACATAATGATACATAGTTATTTTAAAATTTAAGTTTAATAGCATATATAATATCATTATCTCTATCTTTTATACGTCCCACAGAAGTCATTAACGAGTCATATCACTTTGAGGGGGCCGTAGTCCGCACTTCCTCAGATTAAATTATCTGTTTACCCATAATGGAAACCATAAAGGTATGATATAAATCGAAAATACAGAATCATAAATAAAACATTAACATAATATATATCATATATAAATATAGTTTCATCACAATGGCCAATATAAGAGGCGGCAGGAGGTAATTGAACAATCATCGTTTCGTGAGGCGTTAGTTTGCCTTCCACAGAAACATTATGTTCATAACCTATTAGATGGAGGTCTGTGTAAGTGTAGTTAAAATAAACATCATAACAACATCCTAGTAAATTGATTATTATTTTTTTATTATAAAATAATGGAATAAAAAGATTTTAGGGGATGGAGAAGTAAAATAAAAGAAAAGAAGTTAAGAGAAACCGTTACCTTTAATTTGGGTAACTCCCTTTGGTTTGAAACAAAGGACTTAATGATGTGGATTATGTCTAAGTTAAGGCTTCTAGGAGGAGGATAGGGATGTAGGGAGATTAATTTGGTAGAGTTTGGATGAGACAAAACGTTTTAGTGGTGTGAGGAATTTGTTAGAAGTGGTCTACTTTTATAAGGTGGAGGAGGGGCTCTTTATGAAAGTGTGATAATATTATTTTATTATATAATGATACTCAGTTTCTAATGGTCCAAAAATCATTAAATAAGAAGATAAGATGACTCATAGTTGAGATTATATCATCCAATAGGAATTGGACAGGTTTTGGATGTTATTTTTATATTTTTATTCATATTTATTTAAATCTTTTATCAGTGAGGTAAATACTACATCATTATTGTGTCATAAATAATTTAATTTATGTGATTTATAAAAATTATATAAAAAATACCATGATGTAGGAAATATTTTTATCATTACAATTAATATTTATAATTGAAAATATAATTTATATAACACAATATAAAAATTAATTTACCAAAAGTTTTTTGTTTATGTCATTTTTTCCTTTACATTAAATTAATTAATCTAAAGTGTCATTATCTTTAATATGTGGCTCCATGGTGTCCCACAATATACCCAAAGATGCCCATCATCATACATTACTCATCCAATAAGGTTAAGACATGTTTTAAGGTAAATTTGAATTATTATAATATTCTTTTTAACCTTGAATTTCCCTATATACCTTTAACCGTAGTAAAAAAAGTCAAATATTACTATGCACGAAAAATTATTTTCATCTTATTGAACCAAATTTAACTTCTGATTAAACCATGTATCTCTAATTTTCTAAATTCAATTCACATAAGTGGTAAAATTTCATTTAAATGAAAAAGTCAGTTTTTTTAACTACTACTAAGTGGTTTTACTGTTCATCAAAAATTGATGTTTTTCAGAAAAATACCAAAAATTCAGCCTAAGATTTATTTGATATTCCGAGTGATGTTTATTTTTCCAAATTAAAAACATAGAAGTTGAATTAATTTATTTCAAATTATTTCCCGTTGTTAAAACAAATAGCGTGTTTTTATGAAACAATAACTATCAAAAGATTGGCACTTGTTTATGTCCAATTTCAAAGCGAAATAATTTCAGTGACCAAAATTGGACTGAATGGGAAAAATATCTTCTAATTAAACTTTAAAACTAATTAAAAAGATAATATAACCATATAAATAAATTATATTAAAAGCCACTTTTGAATTAAAATACAAAATTTTCCATTATTCATTAAAAAATGAACATTATCTGAAAAATGCCAAAAAATTACCCAAAGCAAAATTTTATTTCCAAAATCTAAAGTAGAATTTTATTTGATCAAATAGAACATATAATTATTACCAATACTATATTTAAATAGGGTTCACCATTAAAAGGCAGTAAATCGACCTTTCAATGTAAATTATGCTTAAAAGTAGACTCATTCATATTTTAAGCCTCTAACTTTTATTGGACAAATGTAAATACATTTAACAAACATGTATAATCATATTTTAGTTAGTTTTGTTCATTCTAGCCAATAAAATGGCTATGAGTTAACTACCATTTCAAATTATAAAATTATATTATTAGTGTGCAATGTGAGATTTCAAAGAAACCTGTTGTTGCGTATTAGGTACGATATCGAACGTAGCAACCCCTTTAATGTAAAATTAATATTTAATTCACAAATATTAATAAATATGAAATATGTCTTATTTTATATTTACCTGGGATGTTACATGTATCTCATGAGAGAATTTGAAATATGTGTGTAAATAATTTTATCTTTTCTCAAAATGATGTGTGGTGGTTAAACACAAAGATATTTTTTTTTCATGAATTACCACATTTTGTGCCTTAATATAATGTTTTAACTAATGATTAAAATGATGATTTTATGATAATGATTAATTTCACTGATGTTGGATGTCTCTTATTCAACCTATAAATAGGAATTTATCTCACCACTTCTTTTAGTGTATATCCTCTGGTGGATACTTGTACTAAGAAGAGCAAAAAGGACACTAAGAAGATAGAGAAAAATTAATTAAAAAATGTTTATTTTTAATTATATAGAATTTTTTTATGGTCCTTTTCTCCTAAGATACTGAACCTTTGGATCTCGTTTGTGTAAAAGTTTTTGTTTTTATCATTAAAATGATGTAATAATATTTTATGAGAAATAGGTTCCCTATACATAAAACCTAAAAAAGTTTCATGTGGAAGGATAATTGTGAAAAGAATAAAAAAAGTGAAAAATCACAAAAAATCCAACTCCCACACAAAAACAATGTAATATATTCACAACCATCACCCAATGTGAACATTCATAAACCACACATAACTATATTATATATTACCTTTGGAGAGAGGGGACATATAATAGGCGTCTACATTATCTATAAATCATGGTAAGTGGATAAGTAGTGGAGATAAAAACCTATACTACAAACTTAACCAACAGAATGGAACATCTTGATAATAACCCAAGTTTCCCCAAAACAAAATCCATCCCCCAATCCATGAACACATACAGCCTAAAATTAATAATTGGTAAATAAAAAAAAGTCCTCATCTAAAATAGACATAATATCTAATATTTGGGTCACGAAACAAAAGGTAACCAAGGAATAAAATCATTGAACACCATCCTTGGGTGAAGTAAATAAAACGCAACATGATTAGGTGACGAACTATATGAATTCAACTCCCATACTAGACACTAAAATGAAGATCCATATTTTCCTTATATGAAACTATTCAAGAACCAATCCTCAAAATTACAATTCATTATATTTATATAACCCACAATTAAAAACAACCAAATAAATGAGTAATACATCATTAATGATATATATTCAATCAATAAGATGAAACCCCCAAAAAATCCAAAATCAAAACAAGCTTTACATCCATAAATCAAAAAATGAAAAACAATTATCTAAAACCCAGTCAAACCCTATATTTCTTCTTCTAGTATTTATGATTACAGAATATATAAATATACCCTACTTAGAGACACCACAGATAGGCTCTAATCACATTCATATGAACAGTCTTGGAATTACCAAGTTATTCAAACTAGATAAACAGTGTATTTCAACTCATCATATGAGTGGGACATGACACAGGGATGATCGATCGGTATAAAAAATCTATTCAATCATTGAATTAAGAAGCCTCTACTTAAATTTTAATGATACATCCATAGTGATTTCATCTAAATCAAAATAACCACTCACTATATTATTCCCTTCCTTTTCATCATCCATCATCAAGGAACTCATAATGAAATCCTCAGGAAATAAATGGAAAAATTAAAAAACAACTTCTCAAAGGTATGGGTGGAGACATCATTCAATGAAGCATGATTTGGGGTTCTATTTATCAATATTCAAGGGGAGTAGAATCACATCTATAGTAAATGATCACCAAAATACATCAGTGAATACCCACCTTGATAAAGAGTCATGAATTCAATGCTAGAATCCCCTTTTATTTCATTTTGTTAAGATCACCGATTAAATATTTTAATCAAAATGTTATAATACAGGCCCTTCCATAGTTGATAAGGATGCATAGTCACTCAAAAATAATAAAAATGTTATTAAAAAACTAATTTCCCTCACTCTTGAATATTCAAGAATTTATATACTATTAATGATACCCGCAATCCCCTCTTTGTATTCCTATGATTCCAGTGGACCATGAATACCCCAAAATGAAAGAATATGTTAATTTAAAATGTCCCAGTTTGTGTCCATGTGTGGAGATGAACTTGGATCTGTATATTAATCATGATTCTGGGTAGAGATGGACAAAGGAGTCATAAACTAGAGGTGATATGGAGAATCTATCTAAAGATACACTTAATGAAACAATATTCCATTTTTCCTCAAAATCACCTAAGGAGTCGTACTATAAAAATCTAGAATGAATAAATAAATAAATATATTATTTAAATAATATTTAATAGTTCATAATAATTGAAAAATAATTATCTAAAACATATCTCAATAAATTAAAATCCATCAAAAACACCCATAAAAAATTAAACATCGTCAATATAGTTTCCACAACTAAATTTAAAAAAAATCATTCAAACCATCAGAACATTTATTTTTTAAAAACATTACATTCCTATTGAAATTTTCATGAAACCACATATTTATGAAACATTTTCATTTAAAAAAATCAATCATTTTAGAATACTATTTAAATTTTATATTTATTTTTAAATTAACAAATATAGTATAGTTTTATAACTAAATGATCCAATTAATTTTAAGAATTATCTATTAAAAAATCTCATAAAATTTCATTCTTTTCCACAAAACAGTGTCACAACTTACAGGAAGATAAAAAAATACAAAACATAAAACCTAACTATCTAATAAAAAATATACACATCATAAATATCACATGATTTCATGTAAAATATATATTAATAATCCTTATATGTAATTGAAAAAGACCTCTAAAGTTCAACCCATTATCAAATAAATCAATAAAAAATGAAATTTAAAAAAGAATCCCCAAATTCTAGTGGTTACACAATTTTTATCTAGGAAGGTGGTGATCTGGAACCTAATAGTGATATAGCTCATGATTTATGATAATACTCTTTATTTATTACTAATATACATGAAAATAACAATATGATGCTCTGATACTATTTTTTCACGATCCAACCTACGTCACCCCTAAACCGAGAAGTGGAGCAAGTATGAGGAAATGCCTAATGGAATTCATAATTCCCACAAGAATGTAAGAAATATAGGGAATCAAGTATAACCAATTTAGATTGATTTTATTGAAGAATATTTTTTATTATATCAATGATTCATACCATGAATAAGTCGTTAACCATTAATATGTCATATATTAATGTATATAAAGAAACTGATTAAATCAACACCAAATAGTGTAT
Source organism: Viscum album (assembly GCA_963277665.1). NCBI lineage: Eukaryota > Viridiplantae > Streptophyta > Magnoliopsida > Santalales > Viscaceae > Viscum > Viscum album. The sequence continues at coordinate 1,801,794,544 of OY728138.1, forward strand.
TATGAAAACTAAATAAATGAATAAACTCCTAAAATGGAACATCAGATAAACTAATCCAGTTCAAATAAATATATAATCCTATAATTAAGGAAAAAAATGTGAAATCGTTGATTTTATGGATGATATATAAATTAACCGTGTATGAAATAAAACAAATCCCAACAACTAATTATCACCCATATGTGTCCCATGTCAACTAACCACCTTCCAAACTAACTCCCAAGATTCCATCCAGAATAAAAAACAATAACATGATTAAATTCTGGGAATCCTAAAATAGAAACATAAGAACTACATACAGAAGACGGTTTATGCTAGTTGGGAGTGAAACCAAACCTCGTAGAACCCCATTGATGATTTTTTGAAATTGAATCTAGAACAAATTTCATTAATTATATTATAAATAAAATCTCAGAAAAATCCATTAACTTAGTGAAAAATAAAATCTTGTAGCACATGTTATTCATTTCTATATAAAAAAATAATTGTTTTTTATGTTTGAAAACATTCTCAAAATACACATTTTTAAACAATAAATCCCATTTTGATTCAAAACCATTTTCTGAAATCCTTATTAAAATATAAATTTATAATAAAATAAACCACTAATGTAAATTTACACTACTAGTAGGTACCATTCATCAAGATAATATGATAGTAAAATAAATCATTGCCTGACCAAACAGTGGGTCTAAATAGAATCAATCATGATAAAGGATGAAAAGTGAAAGAAGGAATCAAATATATCATATTATAATCCATTACAAGGTCTCATGGGAAAAAACCTAGTTCATGAGGATATAAATTCAAAGATTTTATATAACACATGACTAACTACTAGCCTATGTTGCATCCAAAATAATAGAAACCATAGGATATTTTCACACCAACATTATCAAAATGAAACATCCCCGCTAAACCTATAACATCACACAACTAGAAAAAATTGAAACATCTGTACCAAATAGTGAATACTAAATCCATAAATCTCCATTAGTTTAAGGTTTGAATGAAAAAAATCCATTATTGGTGAAAATATAATCATATCACATTATCAATAATTCAATCAATAATAAATAGAAATGGTCATGACCTGTCGCTTGGGCCCGTGTCGTGACTACCCCAAGCCTGCCAATAGTGACCCAAAAATTTCATAAATTACTATTAAATCATTTTAAATATAAAAAAAATAATATTAATAAACATATAGGATCAAACGGTTTAGTATCTTGGGAAAACTAGGACCAAACATAACAATTACAACATCACGCAATAAAAATTATTCAATTTCTTCTTCTCTAGCTTCTTACTAACACATGACCTATGCTTAGTAAATATATACCCCTGAGAATATAAATAAAAAGGGGAGAGCTGTAATACTAGTAAGGGGACAAATAAGAACAATATATCATGTTATGAGCATAATCCTAACATAGGTAATGAATCATGAACATGAGAGGAAGCATAAATAAAAGACATGAAATGTGGCAATGCATAAAAATGAAACGTCATTTCCTAGTGGTTAACTACCACACATATCTGTGAAAAAATCTAGAATCATCTTCACATAATTTCACATTTACCCATGAGATTAATCAATTTACCCAATTCATTGGAGCTCTGTATAATTCCGGGGGCACCAGCCACATTCAAACATTCATATTGTGCTATATAATTCTAGGCACACCTGTCACATCATAGAATTATCATTATCATGCATGTCATAATAAAGATAGATTAATAAATGAACATAAATATACAATGAAAAGGAATTGATTTCATCTCATAAGAATAGATTCCTAAACATTGGGTTCACAAAAGAAATTGGGAATGACATACATGTTACAAGAACCATCTACCTTGAATGAGAAGTAAAAGGTGTGTTCTAAAAAGAAGAGTTCATTTGATAGAAAATTTGTTTGACATAAACACCATTGAAAAAAATTTATTTCCCAGAAATAGAATGAAAATGATGAAAAAATGATTTTTTAGGAGTGACCATATCATAAAAGGAGTGAAAGAGGGAGAACCTGAAGGATGAAAGCTGGGTTCGAGAATTTTCCATTACCTTATATCTGAACGATTCTTTCGCATTAAACCCTGTATAACCACATTAAATTAATTAATTTACAATTACATAATCTTGTGTACATGAATATTTATCATTATGGTTTCATTAAGTTATTTTATGTGCCTTGGAGTTACATAGTTTAAAAACATTGTTTAGGAATGTTTGTTTTCAAGGTTTTTCTTGAGCGTTTCACATGTATTCATGAATTGAAGTTAGTGTAGAACAAGGGTAAAAATAAAGAACAGATGTTACATGTTATTAATTATATTACAGGAGTTTTAATGATCGTATAATGAATTATTTTATATACCATGTGGATGAATCATTAGATATGAATTTAATGATGATTTTTTGGGAAAATTTTGGTGGGTTTTCGACCACAATGAACTTGTTTTGATTAATCATTTAGTAATACATACATAAGTTAGTTATAGAACAATAAATAATACATAATACACGTAACATATTTTTGGTCAACCATAAAAATGGTTTCATGACCAGATCTGAAAGTAGAAATGAAAAAAGATAACATGTCGTTCTCGAAGGTGATAGATTAACACCTCACGAACAACGTTTTCTTTTATAAAACAAAGGAAGTGGAGAAGGGGGTTGGATGGTATAATATCCCATTAGTGTCATAAAATTTCAGTATAAGTATTATACTAGAGTTACCATACCATTTGGTCAATGATAGGTGTGGATCGAATAAGAAGAGAACTTGAAATTGAAAGGAATTTAAAGGAAAAGACGGAGAGAAACTACCTCTTTTGTCCTCCTCTTGAGATCCTCCTTAAGGGGCATAAGAATGGTCTTTTTATGAGACTAGAAGATTTTGGACTTGAGGGATGGGCTAGGAAAGATTCTTGGGAAGAGTTTATACAAGGCATGAATCTTGAGAGGTGTGAGGAAATGAGGGTGTGAAAGGTGGTATTTATAGTGGAGGGGAGATGGGTTTTCTCAATATAAAATTCATTAGTATATTATTTCCCCACAAGTCAAGGAATAGTGAGTCTTACATGGCTAAGAATAGTAATTTTATAATTTAATCCTGAACCAAGGGGGATTACATTTGCAGAACATCATACATGACTCTAAAATTATGTTTTTAAACTTATTTTGTAAATTGTGGTATTTCACTATTCATCAAAAATTTAAGTATTTCAGAAAAAAACCCAAAAATTTCACCCCAAATTTTTTTCAAAGTGTATAATCCAAACATTATGTCCATTTTTAAAAAATAATTTTCTAAATATGATTAATTTAATATTTAATTAAAAATAAAATTTACTAGAAAAATACAGTTTTTAAAATTAAAACTGATTTTATAATGCATTCAAAATTTACATGAGGTATTATAAAATTATATTAAATCTAGAAGAAATAGATTTGTTAGTTTATGAAAAACATTTACGAAAATAAATTTTTTAAAATTAATTAATTAGTTATGATTAATTATTTATGACTTTTGAAAATACCAAAATGTTTACAATGATCAAATTGTCAATATCTAAGATGCTTAAATTTTATTTAATTATTCATGGGTAAGGTTACTCTTATTTTAGATGATGTACTATTCATAAGGGTTGTAATACTATTCATAAGGATAGGTTACTATTCATAAAGGTTGGTTACTGTTAACCAAAAATGATGGTTTCCTTATTGGACAACAAAAATCATCTTGAACACCACCGTGTATGTCAGATTTTCAAAATTCCAAACACAGAAGTGAAAAACATATGTTTAAAATTAACTTTTCACATAGTAGTTCATTATGTTGTATTTTAAGGTTATGACATATGTATAAGAAGGGAATTTCCATTGAAAAACTTTGGGTCGTTACACTCTTCCCCGCTTTTGAAATTTCACCCCTGAAATTTCACTTCACACAAACAATTGAGGTTACTTCTCCTTCATCGCCTACTATGGTTACCATATAGCTTCTTCAAACTTATGGTTGCTCCATAACACATTGAAAAGGTAGGTTATCTTTTTGCGTAGAACGATATCTCTCCGGTCCAGAATCTTTACCAGCTACTCCTCATATAGGAGATCATCTTCCAGTTTTACCACCTCTGAGTTCATTACATATGAGGGGTCCCATATGTACTTCCTCAGGAGTGATATGTGAAACACATCATGAACATGAGACATATTTGGTGGAAGTGAAAGCCGATAGGCCATGAATCTTCTGTGGTCAAGGATCTCAAAAGGGATAATGTACCTTGGGCTTAACTTCCCCTTTTTCCAAATCACATGAATCACTTCCACAGTGATATTCAAAGGAAGACTTTATCCCCAACGTCAAACTCCTTGTCTCTTTGACGGTTGTCATCATAGCCTGTAACACACGAGATTTTTATGAGTAGTATTTAGTTTTTATGTTATATATATATCATCAAAAGAATCTTTCACTACACATTAGCTTGGCTTACTTTACACGCAATCGTGACCTTCCTCGATAGCTTGCGTTGTACGCAATACCGAGTTTCACTAAACGACGATATGCTATTAAAATATTATTTAAAATAGCCGTTATGAATAGTAATAACCACTTTTTTAAATTTTATCTTTCAAAATGGACTTCATTTTTGGATTCGGAATACCGAAATTAGACTAGGGTGAAATTTTGGTATTTTTCTGAAAACTTTCAATTTTTGATGAATAGTGAAACCACTAAGTGGTAGGTTAAAAACTGAATTTTGCATAAAACTTAATTTTACCACTTCTGTGCATGGAATTTTGAAAATCCGACAGACGCGGTTGATATCAGTAAGTAAAATGTGGTTCAATGAGATAAAAATAATTTTTTGGTGAATAGTAACTTTTTATTTTTTTTACCTCGGTTAATAGTAAATAGGGTAACTAAGGGTAAATATGATATTACTATTACCCTAACACATGTCCTAATTATATTGGATAAGTGTGATTCGACCAAAAAAAACCTTATGAATATAATATGACCATTTAGGTCCACTTGTATTAGATTATAGCATTTAATATTATTTTATTTAATGAATAGTTAAAATAGTTAAAATCAAAGTTTAATAACTAAAACCTTTTTAATATGGGGTAATACATAAGATAAATTCGACTATAAATATTCATTAGAAATGTAAAAAGATTTCCTACATAATGATATTTTATTTATAATTTTTAGACTTTAAATAAATTAATTTATTTATAACACAACGATGATGCAGTAATTACCCTTTTAAGGAAATGTTAACATAATTGATCTTATAAATGCTCAAATAAATGTAATTTGAGACTTTTTATGAATTAAACTAATTTTCTAGGTTACTATGATATATTAGTGTTGATTTAATCAACTTGGTTCGAACATATAATTCTGTTATGACTTTCACAAAAATCATATATCAAATAGTGTCAAAATTGACAGAAAATAGTTTTTAAATGAACTATTATATTATTAATTGTTATTTTATTTCTAAAAATCTAAGGTTCGGCCAAATGACTTAGATAAGGATATATATATATATTAATAATAAACAACTTGAGGTTTATTTGGCATGTTATAGTAAGTTTATTAACGATATAGTGTAAGAAAACAAAAAGTCACGGTAAAAGTTAAATTATTTAACTTAGAGTTAAATCTAATTGATAAGTTTAAAATAATAACCTAAACTTGTCTAAATTCTATTGGTTGATAGGATTTCGACCCATCCCCATTTTACCTTAGAAATAAGACCCTTTGGAACCATTATAAAACGATTTTGACTTTAATATAAAATAATATTTTGAGATATTCCTAAGGTGCCCCTCTCCTCCCTTATAAAAGGGCACCTCCTCCCCCTCCTCCTCACACCAATTTGAGAACTCAAGCTCGTCCAAACCCTGCCAAAATCCTTTCTCCACTTCCATAGAATAATCCTAGAGGTTCTGGTCTTCTTCAAAGACCAATCTTAGTTCCCTAAGTGGAGGATTCAAAGAGGCGTTTAAAAGAAGAGGTAATATCCATTACCGATCTTTTCAATTTCTTTCTTCTTCAAATTCTTCTTCTTTAGTTGTTTCATGATAAAGTAATAACATCAGTATTACTTACATACTGATATGTTATTATAAATATGAAACAACCCTAATTCACCTTCTATCCATCCTACGGAAAAATGAAATCACCGCGCGTGCATACGTACGGAATACCGTCTCCACGCCGTGGTGTAATCTATTTTCCACCATCACCTTAAAAGGATGGGTATAATGGTGTAATGAGTAACTATATATGATTATTATAAAGTGATATTGATACTGAAATAGTATAAATACACTTAAATACAATTCCAAGATCATGGGAACAATATCATCGCTCGTGCGTACGTACGGAATACCGTCTCCACGATGTGATGTGACTCGTTCTACATGATCATCTTTACATAGTAATTATATAAATTAATTGAATGAATAAATATGATATATGTTACACTAATAACATTCTGGATATAAGGTATCTATAACCTTAAAAGAAGAATAAGAATTTATTCAGCAAAACACGCATAAGAACAAAAGGCAATAAAGACCCGAGTAACAAGTAACAATGAAATATTACTAATAAGAAGCTAAGAATACGACCATATATGATATCATATCAATATGTATGATTCTGTAATAAGTCAAGTACATTATTTAAACCATTATACAGGAGGTTCGGACACATACAAAGCAAGTTGGACCTAAGGTAAGGGAAATATCACAATCTCATTTTTATCCGAGATTGTTTATACTTTGAAATTTACTGGGGTGTATTTTATCATAAAAATCAATGTTTCCTCAATATTTAATATTATTTCCATCCAACTACAATTGTTTAAATCCAATTTTACACTTTGGTGAGTTTTTAGTAAAAGATATGAAAGGAATCTTTTGTCGTTTTTCGTACGAGGTACTTTTTGACTTTTCCGATAAAAGTACGAGAAGAATGTTTTTTTAACTTATACAGCATGAATGGATTTTTAAAACATTATTTCCAAGAAGCTTCCTTTACAAGTTTTCATGTTTATTTTTAATCAACTTCTTTTATTTTAAAATTGTAAGACATGTTAAGAAAGGAAAATGTTTTTGAAGTGGAAAGGATATTTTCCTCAAGAATGGAGTTCAAGTGTTTTATCAAAATAATTTTCCATTTAATATAATAATGGGTTCTGTTTCTATCCCTATTATTACATGGATTTTTTTATGTTGTGATGGAATTATATTTTTATGAATCCCTTTATCTTATATGAATTGTTTTATGATGTCACGATGTTTAAGATTCCCATTTTTGTTACATGGGTTATGCTATGATGTATGGTTTATGATTTTGTGGCACACATAAGAATGGTATCATTAAGAGATGGGTGGGACCTATATCTCCCTCCAATGCATTGGGTAATGATTTATATCTCATGAGATAGACATGGCTGGAACAGAAGGTTATTTCGGTTCAGTGGTACATGACTGAAACGAGGAGTGAACTCGGTTCAGAAATAGACTTTGTCTGCTAAGATAGTCTTGGAAATGAGTCATGACTAACAAGAAATGATTTTCCATGATTATGTGTGCATGAAACAAAGTTTCAAGTTTTATGTAATGATTATGGGGATCTCATTTTCACTTCTATGATTTATTCCATGTTAAGATATTATGATCTCTTTTGCAGGTTATGATTTTCAAAAAGATATGATATGATTTTTATTTCCTTTGTTTGCCCTTGATGAGCATTTGAGCTCACCCTTTTATGTTTTCTTTTCCCCAGGTCAGGAAGATGGATATTAAGTAGAATATTCTAAAAGGGACCCTAGATATGATGAAATAAATGGGAGACACTATAGAAGATTTATGAACCAGTTGTTCATGTTTCCCAGTTTCTAAAGACACTATACCTATACGGTCCTTTGTGGTTTTGTCATATGTTGTAATAAGTGTGCTTCAATTTTGAAGTATTAACAATGTATGTAATGTATGGGTCGTTATGGTTGGTATTGGAGGAAAGGTATAGTCAACCTTTGGAAACTAGGATGTGAAAGCCTTAGTAAGAACCCTAAAGATAAGTCTAAGCATAGAAAACAATCTTAGTGTTTTAGAAATGGACATGAATAACCTAGGATAAGACCTTAAGCGTGAAAATTTTATTCTTGAATTATGTGGTTTTCCTATTATAGTTAGTGTTGCTCACACTATTCTTCTTGATTTTAGTCAATGGATGGAACCCGAAGGAACCCTGTTAATGCGGAATGCGATGGGCAATGCAATGATTGTCCCCATGAGCAACCAAACGATATGGGAGCTGGAATGCGAAATCTTGTAGCCCTGCTCACACAACATTCTCAAGCTATGAATCATGCAGGACTTCCAAACGAACAAAGGAAGGAGAAACATTCTGTTGAATCCTTCATGAGGCAGCATCCACCTTCTTTCAGCGGTTAAACTGATCCATTAGTGGCTGAACAATGGATTAGTACCACTGAAAAGATATTTTCAGTTCTTCAATGTTCTAAACATGATAAAGTCATCTTAGCGGTATATCGTTTGGAAGGAGAAGCTGATCAATGGTGGAATATTATCAAGAATATGAGGCCAAGGGATGAAATTGAGTCCATGGAATGGGATGAGTTCAAACGCTTATTTTTCAATAAGTATTTCCCTCGTATTCTTCGAACTAAGATGGAGAAGGAGTTTCTTGAATTGAAGCAAAGGGATGATGAATCTGTTGGTACATATGAAGCAAATTTTACAAGACATGCAAGGTACGCTTCTGGTATTATTATCCAACCTGAGATTAAGATCGATCGATTCTTTAGTGGCTTAAAACCAAGTCTTTGAAGGGCGTTATCCATAAGGGACTTCAATAGCTACGAGGAAATCGTTAGATGTGCTCTCAATGTCGAGATGGAGATTGGAGTAACCCATCAGTCATATGGGTTTGATAAGAAGAGGAAAATGGAATTCAAAGGAAAATCTAAAGAGCACACTGAAAAGAAGATGAGCTTTCCCTTATGCTCAAAGTGTTGAAGGAAACATGAAGGGAGTTGTCTTAAAGGGACAAGTAAATGTTTCAAATGTGGAAAAGAAGGTCATCGGGCATTTGAATGCCGTGATAATGGGAAAAAGATGTCTAATGATGCAAACAAAGGAAGGGATACACAGAATGAACCTACTACACTTCAATGTTTCAAGTGCAAGGAGATGGGTAATTATGCCATTCAATGCCCAAATCCAAGGGTTGATGATGATGGTCGACGTCAACAAAATCTTAAGGCTAAAGACAAAGGAAAGTCACATGCAATTTCTATCAGCGACGTGGAGTATGATAACGAAGTGGTGAAAGGTACACTTACCATCCACTCTAAAGTAGAAAATGTTTTATTTGATTCTGGATCCACCCACTCTTTTATTTCTAAATAATTTTCTAAGGTTATCACCGTATTACCTCAACAATTAGATGTTGAGTTATCTATGGCAACACCTAATGGCACAACAGTCGCATCAAAAGTTTATAATTCTTCTCTGATCGAAGTTTGTGGGAAAGTGCTTCCTGCAAATCTGTTGATCCTTCCTATAGTGGAATTCGATGTGATTCTTGGCATGGATTGGCTTTCTTTATATGGAGCTCATATCAATTGCCAAAGAAGGGAAGTCACATTTCATATTCCAGATCAATCTATGATCGTCTATCAATGCAAGGATGAACATAACCTTCCAGTGGAAATTTCTTCAATTTTATGGGTATTGATTCCACTAAATGAAGGTTATTTATCTCAAATGGTTGGTGAGAAACTCATGATTAAGAATATGCCCATCGTACGGGAGTTTGATCTTGTCTTTCCGGAGGAATTACCGGGTCTTCCACCAAATCGTGAAGTTGAGTTTTCAATAGAACTCGTACCGGGTGCTTTCCCTATTTCAAAGACACCTTATAGAATGACCCCAATTGAGTTGCAGGAATTGAAGAAGCAACTCCAAGAGAATCTTGATAAGGGATTCATACGCCCTAGTGTGTCACCTTGGGGAGCACCTGTTCTATTTGTTAAGAAGAAAGATGGATCAATGAGACTCTGCATTGATTATCGAGAACTTAACAAGATCACTATCATGAACAAATATCCTCTCCCACGCATTGATGACTTATTTGACCAACTACGCGGAGCTCAATACTTTTCCAAGATTGATCTTCGTTCATGGTATCATCAATTAAGGGTCAAAAGGGAGGATATACCAAAGATGTATTTTCCGTACAAGGTATGGACACTATGAATTTATAGTGATGCCATTTGGTATTACTAATTCCCCTGCTATCTTCATGGATCAAATGAATAGAGTCTTTAGAGACTATCTTGATCAATTTGTGGTAGTATTTATAGACGATATTCTTGTCTATTCAAAGAGCAAGGAAGAGCATGAAGGTCACTTGAGAATTATATTGAAGACCCTGATAAAGGATAAGCTTTATGCCAAATTTACCAAGTGTGAATTTTGGCTTCAAAAAGTTGCATTTTTGGGTCACATAATCTCAAAAGAGGGGATATCTGTGGATCCAGAAAAAACAGAGGTTATCGAAAGATGGTCGAGACCAACAAAAGTAACTGAGATCCGAAGTTTTCTTGGTTTGGCTGGATATTATCGACGTTTTGTAAAAGATTTTTCATGATTATCTAATCCACTCACCAAGTTGACTCGGAAAGGAGTTAAGTTTGTTTGGACAGAGGAATGTGAAGATAATTTCAAGGAGTTGAAAACAAGGTAATCTAGTGCACATGTGCTCACACTGCCTTGTAGTGGAGAAAGGTTTGTGATTTACAGTGATGCATCCAAGAAGGGATTGGGGTGTGTTCTTATGCAAAATGATATGGTGATAGCTTATGCCTCACGATAGTTGAAAATCCATGAGCAAAATTACCCAACACATGATTTAGAGTTAGATGCGGTAATCTTTGCATTAAAGATTTGGAGGCATTACCTTTATGGTGAAAGGTGTGATATTTATACTGATCATAAAAGTTTAAAGTATATTTTCACACAAAAGGAGCTGAATATGCGTCAAAGAAGATGGTTGGAGCTGATTAAGGATTATGAATCCTCTATCCATTACCACCCTGGGAAAGCAAACAAGGTGGCAGATGCATTAAGTCGACAAGACCATGCTAGTTTAACCATGATGAGGATCACAAAAGATCCAATATTTATGGATATACAAAGGATGGATCTTGGAATTATAATGGAAGGGGAAAAATCTTATCTTTCTCAAATGAATGTTCAACCATCTATACATGTGAAGATTAAAGAGGCACAGAAAGAAGATGTCGAGTTACAAAAGAAGGTGAGAAATGTTCCTGAATTCAACCTTGATTGTGATGGGATAATAAAGTCCAGGAATCGGGTTTGTGTTCCTCCCATCCCCGAATTAAAGAAGGAGCTACTGGATGAGGCTCATAGTTCTTCATTCTCTATTCATCCTGGAAGCACAAAGAGGTATAGGGACCTGAAAGAGTACTTCTTGTGGGATGGAATGAAAAGAGATGTTGCTGAATATGTCTCTCGATGCTTGGTTTGTCAACAAGTTAAAGTTGAGAGACAGAATTCTAAGGGGATGTTACAACCATTACCCATACCCGAATGGAAATGGGAAAACATCACTATGGACTTTGTCACAGGACTTCCTAAAACATCCAAAGGCAATAATGCTATCTGGGTCATATTTGATTGTCTTACAAAGTCTGCACACTTCATTGCTATTAGAGAGGATTTCTCTCTAGATCAGCTTGCCAGGATATATGTAATGGAAGTGGTAAGATTGCATGGAGTACCACTTTCTATTATATCTGATCGATATCCGAGATTTACCTCGAAGTTCTGGCGAAGTCTTCAGCATACTCTGGATACAGAGTTGAGTTTCATCACTGCTTATCATCCTCAGATAGACGGTCAGTCTGAGAGAACAATTCAAACCATAGAAGATATGTTGGGAGCTTGCTCTATGGATTTCAAAGGAGGTTGGGATCAAAACCTACCTTTGGTGGAATTTTCTTATAATAATAGCTTTCACTCCAGTATTCAGATGGCTCCTTATGAAGCTCTCTATAGAAAGAAATGCAGGACTCCAACTTTCTGGGGTGAAGTTGGGGAAAGAAAGCTATTAGGACCTGATCTCGTTGATGAAATGGCAGAAAAGGTCAGATCTATTCAACAACACATAAGAGCAGATCAGAGTCGACAGAAAAGTTATGCCGACAACCAAAAAAAAGACCTAGAGTTTGAAGTGGGTGATAAAGTGTTCTTACGAATATCTCCCTGGAAGAGGGTTATGAGATTTGGAAAGAAGGGGAAGTTTATCCCTAGATATATCGGTCCTTTCGAAATACTGGATCGTGTTGGAAAGGTAGCTTACCGATTGGAGCTTCCACCGAATCTCTCTCAAGTTCACGATGTGTTCCATGTATCTCTCCTGAGAAAGTACATACCTGATCCTTCACATGTACTCAGCTCAGAAGTTGTACCGTTGGAGCAAGATCTTTCTTATGAAGAACAACCGATAGAGATTCTGGATCGTAGCGAAAAAGCCCTATGAAACAAGACCACTCGATTGGTGAAAGTTTTATGGAAGAACCACCAACTTGAAGAAGCTACATGGGAGCTTGAGGATATGATGAGGGAGAAGTATCCTCATCTGTTTGTTACAAAGTGACGAATTTCGAGGGCGAAATTCTTTTTAAGGGGGGTAGAATGTAACACCCTAGATTTTTATGAGTAATATTTAGTTTTTATGTTATATATATATCATCAAAAGAATCTTTCACTACACACTAGCTTGGCTTACTTTACACGCAATCGCGACCTTCCTCGATAGCTTGCGTTGTACGCAATACCGAGTTTCACTAAACGACGATATGCTATTAAAATATTATTTAAAATAGCCATTATGAATAGTAATAACCACTTTTTGAAATTTTATCTTTCAAAATGGACTTCATTTTTGGATTTGGAATACTGAAATTATCCTAGGGTGAAATTTTGGTATTTTTCTGAAAACTTTCAATTTTTGATGAATAGTGAAACCACTAAGTGGTAGGTTAAAAACTGAATTTTGCCTAAAACTTAATTTTACCACTTCTGTGAATGGAATTTCGAAAATCCGACAGACACGATTGATATCAGTAAGTAAAATGTGGTTCAATGAGATAAAAATAATTTTTTTGTGAATATTAACTTTTTTATTTGTTTACCGCGATTAATAGTAAATAGGGTAACTAAGGGTAAATATGATATTACTCTTACCCTAACACATGTCCTAATTCTATTGGATAAGTGTGATTTGAACAAAAACAACCTTATGAATATAATATGACCATTTAGGTCCACTTAGATTAGATTATGACATTTAATATTATTTTATTTAATGAATAGTTAAAATAGTTAAAATCAAAGTTTAATAAATAAAACATTTTTAATATGGGTTTATACATATGATAAATTCGACTATAAATATTCATTAGAAAGATAAAAAGATTTCCTACATAATGATATTTTATTTATAATTTTTAGACTTTAAATAAATTAATTTGTTATGACACAAAGATGATGCAGTAATTACCCTTTTAAGGAAATGTTAACATAATTGATCTTATAAATGCTCAAATAAATGTAATTTGAGACTTTTTATGAATTCCACTAATTTTCTAGGTTACTATGATATATTAGTGTTGATTTAATCAACTTGGGTCTAACATATAATTCTGTTATGACTTTCACAAAAATCATATATCAAATAGAGTCAAAATTGACACAAAATAGTTTTTAAATCAAATATTATATTATTAATTGTTATTTTATTCCTAAAAATATAAGGTTCTGCAAACTGACTTAGATAAGGATATATATATTAATAATAAACAACTTGGGGTTCGTTTGTCATGTTATAGTAAGTGTATTAACCATATAGTGTAAGAAAACAAAAAGTCACGGTAAAAGTTAAATTATTTAACTTAGAGTTAAATCTAATTGATAAGGTTAAAATAATAACCTAAAATTGTCTAAATCCTATTGGTTGATAGGATTTAGACCCATCCCCACTTTACCTTGGAAATAAGACCCTTTGGAACCATTATAAACCGATTTTTACTTTAATATAAAATAATATTTTGAGATATTCCTAAGGTGCCCCTCTCCTCCCTTATAAAAGGGCACCTACTCCCCCTCCTCCTCACACCAATTTGAGCACTCAAGCTCGGACAACCCCTGCCAAAATCCCTTCTCCACTTCCCTAGAATAATCCTAGAGGTCATGGTCTTCTTCAAAGTCCAATCTTTGTTCCCTAAGTGGAGGATTCAAAGAGGCGTTTAAAAGAAGAGGTAATATCCATTACCGATCTTTTCAATTTCATTATTCTTCAACTTCTTATTATTTAGTTGTTTCATGATAAAGTAATAACATAAGTATTAATTACATACTGATATGTTATTATAAATATGAAACAACCCTAATTCACCTTCTATCCATCCTACGAAAAAATGAAATCACCGTGCGTGCGTACGTACGGAATACCGTCTCCACACCGTGGCGTAATCTATTTTCCACCATTACCTTACACGGATGGGTATAATGGTGTAATGAGTAACTATATATGATTATTATAAAGTGATATTGATACTGAAATAGTATAAATACACTTAAATACAATTCCACGATCATGGGAACAATATCATCGCTCGTGCGTACGTACGGAATACCGTCTCCACGATGTGATGCGACTCGTTCTACATGATCATCATTACATAGTAATTATATAAATGAATTTAATGAATAAATATGATATATGTTACAATAATACCATTATGGATATAAGTTATTTATAACCTTAAAAGAAGAATAAGAATTTATTCGGCAAAACATGCATAAGAACAAAAGGCAATAAAAACCCGAGTAACAAGTAACAATGAAATATTACTAATAAGAAGCTATGAATATGACCATATATGATATCATATCAATATGTATGATTCTGTAATAAGTCAATAACATTATTTAAACCATTATACAGGAGGTTCGGACACTTACAAAGCAAGTCGGACCTAAGGTAAGGGAAATATCACAATCTCATTTTTATCCGAGATTGTTTATACTTTGAAATTTACTGGGGTTTATTTTATCATCCACATCCATGTTTCCTCAATATGTAATATTATTTCCATCCAACTACAATTTTTTAAATCCAATTTTACCCTTTGGTGAGTTTTTAGTAAAAGATATGAAAGGAATCTTTTTTCGTTTTTCGTATGAGGTACTTTTTGACTTTTCCGACAAAAGTACGAGAAGAATGCTTTTTAACTTATACGGAATGAATGGATTTTTAAAACATTATTTCCAAGAATATTCCTTTACAATTTTTCAAGTTTATTTTTAATCAACTTCTTTTAGTTTAAAATTGTAAGACATGTTAAGAAAGGAAAATGTTTTTGAAGTGGAAAGGATATTTTCCTCAAGAATGGAGTTCAAGTGTTTTATCAAAATTATTTTCCATCTAAGATAATAAAGGGTTCTGTTTCTATCCCTATTATTACATGTATTTGTTTATGTTGTGATGGAATTATATTTTTATGAATCCATTTATTCTATATGAATTGTTTTATGATGTCACGATGTTTAAGATTCCCATTTTTGTTACATGGGTTATGCTATGATGTATGGTTTATGATTTTGTGGCACACATAAGAATGGTATCATTAAGAGATGGGTGGGACCTATATCTCCATCCAATGCATTGGGTAAAGATTTATATCTCATGATATAGGCATGGCTGGAATGGAAGGTTATTTCGGTTCAGTGGTACAGGACTGAAACGAGGAGTGAACTCGGTTCAGAATTGGACTTTGTCCGCTAAGATAGTCTTGGAAATGAGTCATGACTAACAAGAAATGATTTTCCATGATTATGTGTGCATGCCACAAAGTTTCAAGTTTATGTTATGATTTTGGGGATCTCATTTTCACTTCTATGATTTATTCCATGTTAAGATATTATGATCTCTTTTGCTGGTTATGATTTTCAAAAAGATATGATATGATTTTTGTTTCCTTTATTTGCCCTTGCTGAGCATTTGAGCTCACCCTTTTATGCTTTCTTTTCCCCAGGTCAGGAAGATGGATATTAAGTAGAATATGCTAAAAGGGACCGTAAATATGATGAAATAAATGGGAGACACTGTAGAAGATTTATGAACTAGTTGTTTATGTTTCCAAGTTTCTAAAGACATTATACCTATACGGTCCTTTGTGGTTTTGTCATATGTTGTAATAAGTGTGCTTCAATTTTGAAGTATTAACAATGTATGTAAAGTATGGGTCGTTATATAGCCTTTTTCCGACTTTGAGCTGATTTGATTTGTTTCTAGATGACTTGATCCTTCTTTGTCATCTCTTGCAAAAGATCGGGTCCAAGTAGCTTTCTTTCTCCAACTTAATCCCAATAGGTTGGTGTTCTACAGTCCTTTCCAAAAAAAGATTCATATGGAGACATTTGAATACTTTATTGGAAGCTATTGTTGTATGAGAACACAACCAATGGGAGATGCTGATCCCATCCACATTTTAATTATAGAGAGTAGTATCTTAGGATGTCTTTATGCATCTAAATAGTCTTCTCTGACTGGCTATCAGTTTGGGGGTGATAGTCTATGATGAAATATAATTTAGCACTCAAATCATGTTGAAGGCTCCTCCATATTTTTGATGTGAACCTTGGATCATAGAAAAATGCAATTGAGAGTGGAACTCTATGTTGTCTCACCACTTCCTTAACATATATCTTTGAAAGTTGTTGAAGCGAAGGGTCTTCCAAATAGTGATAAAATAGGTAGTCTTGGTGAGTCGATAAACAACAACCAATATTGCATTATTTCCCTTCGACGTATTTGGGAGACCCATGACAAATTCCATAGTGACATTCTCCCATTTCCACATGGGTATAGGCAATGGTTTCATCAACCCTTTGGACTTTTGTTGATGCGATTTAACTTGCTGACATACCAAGCACATTGATATATATTATGAAATATCCTTCTTCATGTTATCCCACCAGAAGTGTTCTCAAAGATCAGGATACATCATGGTGCTACCATGATGGATAGAGATTATTGAGATACGTGCATTGTCCAATAGATCCATCTTTATCCCGGGTGATGAAGGCACACAAAGTAACATTCCAAACTGAATCACACCATCATCGTCAATGTGGAACTCGTGCAACTTCCTTCCATTACTGCATTCACCCTCTTTTGTATCTCCACATCATCCCGTTGTGCTTTCTAAAACGTCTCTTGGATGGATGGTTCTGAAATCATTTGGGCAAGGTAGGATGTATCCCCTTCCATTATGATTTCTAAATCCATCCATTGCATATCAAAGAAGATAGGGTCTTTCTCAATTCACATCATTGATTGAGTAGTAGGATCTTTTCTGCTTAGAGAATCAGCTACCTTGTTCTCCTTTCTAGGATGATAGTGAATAGAGTAATCATAGTCCTTGATTACCTCAAACCATCTCCTTTGATGCTTGTTTAGCTCCTTTTGTGTGAATACATACTTTAGGCTCCTGTGGTTAGTGTATATGTCATTCTTCTCTCCATAAAGGTAGTGACACCATGTTATCGAGGAAAACATCATGGTTTCTAGCTTTAGATCATTTGTTCGGTAGTTCTGCTCATGTATCATCAACATTCATGAGTCATAGGCTATCACATTTTCATTTCGCATGAGTACACAACCCAAGTATTTCTTTAAAGCATCACTATATATCACAAAACATTCTCCTCTTTTTGGTAGTGTGAGTATAGGTGCGCTGATCAGCCTTATCTTTAGCTCCTTAAAGATTCCCTCAAATTCTTTCATCTAGACATACTTTATCCCTTTCCTTGTTTACTTAGTTACTGGGCTTGAAAATCATGAGAATTTTCTCAGAAAATGTCGGTAGTACCCAGCTAATCCAAGAAAACATTGGATTTTGTTGACACTAGAGGGTCAGGGCCATTCCTCAATTGCTTTTTTTTGAAGGATCCACAGAAATTCCCTCAATTGTAATCACATGTCCCATGAGTGTGACTTGATTCATCAAAAAGTCACACTTACTGATCTTGGAACATTACTTATCCTTTCTCAATGTCTCCAACACAAGTCTTAGATGTTCTACTTGTTCCTCCATGCCCTTGGAGTAGATGAGAATATCAGAAATTAACACTACCAAAAATTTGTTGAGGTAATTTCTAAAGACAATATTCATCAAATCCATAAATATTTTAGGGGAATTAGTAAGTCCTAAGGGCATCACCAGAAACTCATATTGCCCATACCTTGTACGGAAGGCTGTCTTCTGAATATCTTCCTTCTTCCCCTTTAGCAGATGATATCCAGAATAAAGATCCACCTTTGAGAAGTATTGATATCTTCTTAACTGGTTTAACAAGTCGTCAATCCTTTGATGAGGATACTTTTTCTCAATAGTGATCTTGTTGAGTTCCCGATAATTGATACACAACCGCATTGTTCCATCCTTCTTCATCACAAAGAGCACTGGCGCACCCCATGGAGATACACTAGGGCATATGAACCCTTTGTTCAGATGCTCTTGCAACTACTTCTTTAAATACTCTAGTTTGAAAAGATCCATCCTATAGGGACAATTTGAGATAGGAGTAGCTCCGGGTTTGAGTTATATTGAGAACTCTACCTCACGATCCGGGGGAATTCCTGGTAACTCTTTGGGAAATACATCACTGTATTCCCTCACGATGGGAATTCCCTCAATTTGGGAAGTTTCCTTTGACTCGACCATTTGGGTGAGGTATGCTTCTTTATAGGGAATCAACACCCACACAGATAAAGGATTTTCAAAGGATATTAATGATCTTCCTTGCCTTTGTATAGGATCATGGGATGGTTCCGAATATGAAAAGATATTTCTTTTTCTTGAAAGTTGATATGTGTTCGATATAACGAGAGCCAATACATTCCCATTATAGCATTGAATTATACCAAGGGATGTATTATGAGATTGACGAGATGAATCTTCCAAGATATGCCAACATGAGAAGAGTCAAATACTTGGGTTGTAAGGATTGCACCACTTGGTGTTTTTTCAGATATCTCTTCTTTAAGGATTCATGGATTTGATTCAATAGTTCTAGAAAACTTGCATGATATAAAGGATTGTGTTGAACCAAAATCAAATAAAACATTTTACATTCTTGATTGAATAGGATGTGTACCTTGTACGACTTATTTATCTTTCTCCACTTCCATAGTTGTGATGGAATAATCCTTCCCTTGTTCCTTTGGATTTGGTGGATGTTGATGCTGATTACCCTTGAGAACTCGATGTTTAGTGTACTTGCTTGCATATTTCCCAATCTCCCTATTGTTGTATCATTGAACCATGAGTGGTTCTCTCCATTAATCTACCACATTAAACATCCTTTTTATATATTTTCAACACTCTTTATCATGGTTTCCTTCTTTCCCACAAATTAAGCATTTCACAATCCCTTTAAGGCAGTTCCCATGGTGCAATTTCCAACATTTCTGGCATGTGGGTCATTGACTTTTCCTCCCACCTTTTCATTAGATCCAGCATCTTGAAACTCCATCATTATTTTCTTATCCCCAAATCCATTGGACTATTATCCAATATCCATTTCCACTTTGATATAATACCCAAAAACTTCTTTATAACTCCCAATGTCTCGAATTTTAAGAGCCTTAAGAAGGTGGGGTTTTAATCCACTAAAGAATCTATCAATTTTGCTATCATTGTTGATAACAAAACCCAAAGTGTACCTTGTAGGCTTTGCGGAATTCACTTAATAGGTTGGGATAGATTCTCCTTTTCTTTTCTTGGGCTCTATGAATTGTCTCTCCATCTTTTTGTAAAGAGTTTATGGGAAATACATATTAACAAACATGATCTTAACGGCTACCCATTCCATCTCATCAATTTTCTCCCTTGGCTTGGTGTTCATAATCAAAGCCCACAATTGATCAGCCTCTCAATATAGATGATAAATGGATAGAGTCACCTTGTTTTTTTCAGAACAATAAAGAACATAAAATATCTTCTCCATGATGTAGACCCACTATTCCACAACTAGTGGATCAGAAGATCCACTAAACGTTGTATGTCATTTCTGCATAAAACATTTGATGCTAGTTGCTCTCTCTTTGGTGAACTAGGATGTTCCCCATTATTATGATTATTGTTCATAACCTAAGATAATTGGGTAATTATCACCCTGATGTTTTGAACTCCACTTCCAAAATCATTGGGGTTGTCATTTGGGCAATCGTTCCATTGGCCCTCACATGATTTGGTGGCCTAGTTTCTCCTGGTTCCCTCCATTTTTCTAAAATATAAAAGGATAGAACATAACAGAAGTCAAATATTCATGAATAAATTAATCATTTAAACACTTTATAATAAAATCATAACATATGGGATCCCTATGTACAAATGATTATGTGCATATTTGTACTTAGTCTCATATTAGAGGTTTTCTCTAGGGTTCACTAATCCTAATTCCCAAATTAACAAAACCTATCCTCTGATACCAACTATAGAGACCCAAATTTTTCTTACATTACTATTAAATCATTTTTAAGATAACCAAAAAAATAGTATTACACATAAAGGATCCAACGGTTTAGTGTCTTGGAAAAAATAGGACCATAGATAAATATTACAAAATCAAGAAAAAACATTTATTCAATTTCTTCTTCTCTAGCTTCTTACTGGCACATGACCTCTCCATAGAAAATGTATCCACCTAAGGATATACATAAAAATTGGTGAGCTAGAATCCCAGTAAAGGGACAAATAATAAAAATATAGCATGGTAAGAGCATAATTATAACATAGGAAAGGAATCATAAACATGAGAGGCATCATAAATAAAAGATTTGAAATGTTGAAATGCATAAAAATGAAACATCATGTCTTAGTGGTTAACTATGACACATAATTGTGAACAAAGATTTAATATTATTCACATAATTACACATTTAGTCATGATATTAATCACCTTACCCAATGCATTAGAGCACTGTATAATTCAGGGTTCACCCGTCACATTCGAACATTCATATTGCACTATATAATTCTGGGTGCACCCGTCACATCATAACATTATCATTATCATGCATCCCAAAATGAAGATGTATCAAAAATTAAAATAAATAACCCATGAATAGAATGGGTTTCATCTCATATGAACACATTCATAAAAATTGGGTTCCCAAAAGAAAGAGGGAATAACATACAAGTTATAAGAACCGTCAACCTTGAATGAGAAGTAAAAGGTGTGTTCTCAAAAGAAGAGTTCTTTTGAAAAACATTTTTTTTGACATAAAAACCAGTGAAAAACATTTATATCCCTGAAATGGAAATAAAATGATGAAAAAATGATTTTTAAGGAGTAACCATATCAAAAAGGACTGAAAGAGGGAGAACCCAAAGGATGAATGTTGGGTTCCAGAATTTCCCCTACCTTATATCAGAACGCTTCCATCAATTTAATGTCCTATATAACCACATTAGATCCATTAATTAACAATTAAAGAACCTTGTGTATATGAATATAGTTCATTATGGTTTCATTAATTTATTTTATGTGCCTTTGGATTAGTTATAATGTTTAAAAACATTATTCAGGAATGTTTATTTTTATGGTTTTTCTTGAGCATTTCACATGTATTCTTGAATTGAAGTTCATGTGGAACATGGGTATACATTCAGAACTGATATTACAAGTTATTATTGATTTTACAATATTTTCAATGATATTATAATGAATTATGTTATATACCATGTGGATGAATCATTAGATATAAACTTAATGATGATCGTTTGGGTTAATTTGGGTGGTTTTTTCGACCACAACGAATTTGTTTTGATTAATCATTTAGTAACATGTACATAAGTTAGTTCCATAACATTAAATAGGAAACAATAAACATAAAATATTCTGGTTCAACCATAAAAATAGTTTCATGACCAAATCCGAAAGTAGAAATGAAAAAACCCATGTTGTTCTAAAGGTGATAGATTAACACCACACGGAAAACGATTTCTTTTATAAAATAAAAGGTAGATGAGAAGGGGGTTGGATGGTATAATATTTCATTAGTATCATAAAATTACAGTATATGTATTATATTGGAGTTACCATACCATTCAGACAATGATAGGTGGGGATAGAATAAGAAAAGAACTTGAAATTGAAATCAATTTAATGGAAAAGAATGAGAGAAATTACCTCTTGAATCATCCTGTTGAGATACTCCTTAAAGTGCATAGGATTGGACTTTTGATTATACCAGAAGCTTTTGAACATAAAGGAGGGGCTAGGTAAGATGCTTGGACAGAGTTTAGACAAGGTGTGAAGCTTGAGGGGTGTGAGGAAATGAGGGTGTGAAGGGTGGTTATTATAATGGATGAGAGAGGGGTTTTCTCAATTTAAAATTCATTATTTTATTATTTCCCCACAAAACAAGGAATAGTGAGTCTTAAAAGACCAAGAATAGTAATTTTATAATGTTATCCAGAACCAAGTGGGCTTACATCAGCAGAACATCATACATGACTCTATAGTTAACTTATTTAGCTTATTTTAAATTATGGTATTTCACTATTCATAAAAAATTCAAGTATTTCAGAAAAATCACAAAATTTAACCTCAACCATTTTTCAATTTGTAGAATCAAAATATTTAAGTCCATTTTTCAAAAATAATTTTCTAAATACGATTAATTTAATATTTAATTAAAATCATAATTTAATTGAAAATACATTTTTTAAAATTAAAACAGATTTTATAATGCTTTCAAAAATTACATAAGGTCTTATAAAATTATCTTAAATATAGAAGACATAGATTTGTTAATTTATGAACACATTTAAACAAAATACATTTTTTTAAAATTAATTAATTAATTATAAATAATTATTTATGACTTACAAAAATACCGAAATGTTTACTATGGTCAAATTGTCACTTTCTAAGATGCCAAAATTTTATTTAATAATTCATGGGTAAGGTTACTCTTATTTTGGACGATTTACTATTCATAAGGGTTATACTACTATTCATAATGGTAGGTTAATATTCATAATGGTGGGTTATTGTTCACCAAAAATTATCTTTTTCTTATTGGACCCCAAAAATCATCTTGAACACAACCGTGTATGTCAGATTTTTGAAATTCCAAACACAGAAGTGACAAACTTATGTTTAAAGGTCACTTAGAACTTAGTTTTTCATTATGTTGTGTTTTCATGTGATTTTATGACATATTTTTAATAAGGGAATTTCCATTGAAAAACTTTGGGTTGTTACACCACCTTCCCTATGCCATGGGCTGGTGAGTAGCACACGAAAGGCATAACCCTAAAACTGGAAGGCATTTCTTTTTAACTTGTATAGACTAATAGTCCATGAACACAACAAGAACAAACAATATGTAAACTGTTGCAGTCAAAAGAGTGCTACAAGTAAAAGGGTCCGAAATACAAACCCAACTATACAAGTACAAGTAAAACTGAAAATTAAGATACAACTGAAAAGGGGGAAAAGGCTCATGGATCGTCCACTGAGGATCCTAACTAAATTGAAGGTACATATCATGATCAGTAGTCCCTATGTCACGTCATGCCAAAAAGACCACCTCTTTGAATTGTCCAGTTCTGGGTCACTCGGACTCGATCAATGTTGTCCATCATCTGTAGAAGACACAACAAGGTGTGGGTGAAGCCCGTACATGGGTTAGTATAACGATACTCAGTAGGGACCCCGAGACCCCAAAGGTCTCCTAGAATTACAAAAATGAAATACCACAAATCAATACCTCAATCTCATAGCATGAAGCAATAAAAATCGAATCTATTTAGGTACATGACCATACATATGCCTAAGTTATCAAGACATACTCAACTCATACATGAGGGAAGAATACCAAAAAGGTAAGATAAGGAATGTAGAAGTACCACATAGTTAACACCATGATGATAGAAGTATCACGTAGGTAACACCGAGAAGATACAAGTACCACTCAGGTAACACCACAAGGACAACACCATGAAGGTAGAAGTACCACACAAGTAACACCACAGAGGTAGAAGTACCACACATGTAACACCACGAAGATAGAGGTACCACATAGGTAACACCCAAAAGATAAAAGTACAACATATGCAACACCACAATGATTAAAAACTCAACTCACATCAGGTATAACATAAGTACACAATTATATTTGATCATTTGTAAGGCTATATCATCTAATTTTGTTTACTAGCACTGTATCTCACCCACACATGATCAATATGTAACTGACCCCTACTGAACCACACTGGATCGATAGATAACTAATCCCTGCTGACCCACATAGGATTTGACACACATATGATTGGTAGGGGCTGACCCACACAGGCTCGCTGAGCATTGACCCACAGAGGATCTGACCCACACTAAATCAGTAATGAGTTGAGCCACACAAGATAAATGAGCAAAGACACACATAGGATTGATAAGTGATGACCCACTTAGGATCAATGTTCATTCATCGTGTTGTAGCCGACCGCAGGATTCCTCCCACCCAGTGTGCTCAAGTTCCATAGAATCTGACTCTCAAGATATTGATTATACATCGACCACCACTATGCTCCCCAAAGGAGTATCCCAAAGGATTGCCATGTCTTAAGGGTTCCAACGCGACAGACGGTGTGTCAATCGGATTCCTGGTCTGTGTGTTATATGTTTTTTAGTTCCAGGGGCCCAGTTGGATTTTTGTTCGATCCAACCCAACCATACTAAAATAGTCTCTAAAAGACAAGTGGAGTATACAAAAAAACCATCTCAATCTTAGGATCCCAACGCTAGGGGAAATTCATCAAACGTACGTCCGGTTCTCAAGATATGGCCCATTAAATGTTTCTGGGTCTGGTTGGGCCCGCCCCTTAAGGGGCAGCTGGCCTGGCCGCGTGAGGCATAGCCCATAGGGGAAGGAGGCCCAATAGCTAGAGGCATGGCCCACAATGGGGTTTTTCTTAGCCATTATGGGGGGGGGGGTTGATTCACCCGTCCTTCCTAATGGTCCGGAGGGCATTCAGTTTGTAAAACGGCAGCCCCACATGGGCTCTACCCGGTCACCGCATAACCTGCCTGAGGTGTAGGTTCTAAATCTATCATAGCTTCAGCTATAGACCTCTACTCATTGGTAGCGCCTTGGTCACTCCACCTTCCCATTCTCCAGCGGTGCGCTGGTCGCGCCACTTCCCCTTCCACAATCGACCGATGTGCTGGCTACCTTCTCCGACCATCATGGCTAAAGAGTCGTGACCCCTTGTTCAATGGAGGCACGCGACGGTGGGCCACACCTCCTTCTCGGCTGGCCAGTGCTGGCAGCTCTAATGACTGCTATGGACTCCTCTAGTAATGTTCATCTTCTCGACGCCTCCTTCATAGCATGTTGGTGTCGCCGCACTAGAGGTATTCAATAGAGGGCGCAAGGGTAGTAGAATAGTGGAGGGTTTGTGTTGGGTTAATTAGGCCCACACCCTCTACGTTAGCTCATAAAAAAGAGGGAGGACTAAAGGGTTCAAGGAATTCACTAAAATTTAAAAAAAACACCTACCTCGTAAACCTATTGGAGAATGTCTTCGGTTGAAGGTTGATTGGTGATCTTAATTCCCGTCGTAGGATTCAAATGAAGCCACTTGCACGTTGTCATTCAGTTTGGGGTTTCAGTGTCATTCCTCACCACTCACTGGAACTAGATATGTTATTCAAGGGTTTGGCGTCTCAATACCCCTTCATCACTTCATTGCTTGGAGAAGCTTTTCCGACACCTCTCCCCATGCTCTATATAATTAGGAGATGGGGAGGGTGTCTAACGATGTTGGGAAATAAAGGTGGCTCATTAACTAGGAAGCTTACCAATTCACCAATGATACTGTAACATAGGAATGAAGGGTCAATCCATTTAATGGCTGGACACATCCCTGGTCCCACCTCCACTTTTCATTTGGAGGATAAGATAGAAACAAAAAAAAATTATTTTATTTATTTATTTTAAAAAAAAGTCCAAAAATAGAAATTATTCTCTTGACCTACTATAGTCAAATTAATGTTTCCCTTAAGCGAATCTTGGCAATGTAAATTCAACGGTGCCCTCGAATTTTTAATCTCAGCACCAGTTCAAAAGTAAGAAAATTCCTCTTGATGATTTATTGAACGTTGTTTCCCTCCGGAATTAGGGATGATCTCATTGATTTATGATTCAAAGAATCCAAGCGGTTTCTAACAGGCTTGTTTGAAGAACCAGAAACATCCAATGATTCCATATTTATTTGAACCTACTTTCCAAAGGTAGACACTCAATAGATGTGGACTAAGGAGGCTTAAGAATTTGCATTGGTCTAGAGGATGGGAGGTCGGACTCATCAAACCTTTTTGAGGGGAATTATTGTCTACTCCGGGACTCGCTTTAGAGATTTAAGTTATGTTCGTGAATCCTTATTACATTACCAAGTATAAAAGGAGCTTTCCTTTAGATCTGACAATAAATGATTGATATGTAGAAAATTTAGAGAATCTTTTATATGTATACGAGGTTCTTCATCGAAAGAGAATCATCTGTATTTCTTTAGAGATTCTTAGCCAATGGTATCCTTCAATACATAAAATGTATCTTGGTCATTATGATGACCATACTGGGTTTAAAGCTGCTCAGCGGGGCACTTGAAGTTTATTGTCATTCATAAGGACATTGATTATTTTAGAGTTGGGATCGTACCCGCAGATGGGCTGCCTACATATCCTTTATTTTGGAAATGGAATCAGAACCCACGTATTTCAATTAAGGGAATATGATGTTTATGCATGATTTATGGATCAAAGAAAGATGTCATGATTACTTTTACACTCTAAGCTCACATGAGTAATGCTCGGTGTGAGAAACAAGAGGCATTGGAGAAATCAGACAATTGTGCCACGAAAGATGCAATGATGTGGGGCTTATGTGTGTATGACTGCCCATATAGATGAGGATTAAGATTTACATCAGAGAAGAAATCTAGGAACATGGTCCATAGAGGTATATGTGCTTCATGGAGATTTGGATACTCTAACTTGGGGCATAATCCTGAAAAAGAGACCCAAATTAGGAGGGGACTTATGATTGGGTTTTACTCCTGAGAAGCAAGCCCAGATCAAAAGGAAATTAAGACTGGTTAAGAGAAATTAAAACTGGGGCTTACTCCTGAGAAGAAGGCCCAGGTTAAGGTACTTAAAAAAATTAAGGGACTTTGGGCTTACTCTTGAAGAGGATGCCCATATTTGAGACTAGGGCTTACTCTTGAAAGGGAATCCCAGGTTAAGAGAATTATGGTTGGGGCTTACTCCTAAGGAGGATGCCCATATTTGGGAATTTTATGATTGGGTCTTACTCCTGAAAAGGAGGCTCGGGTTAATTAGGACTTAAGTCTTACTCCTAAGGATGATGCCCATATTTGATAATTATGACTGGGGATTATTCCTGAAAATGTGGCCCAGGTTAAGAGAATATCTTATCTTAAAGGATGAGGTTGAATGAATGAAATCTCAACCTTTAGTGACATAAAGATGTGTAAATCACTAGGTTTTGAGAGATATTCCACATAATTCCTTTCAGATAAGGAAGTCAATCAAGAAAACATGCCATTAATGGATTTGAAAAATGTCTTTAAGACTGAATCTTTAATAGGAGAGGTGGAATAGTATAAGAGGGGTGAAATGGGCAAGAAAGGCACCCAAAAAGGTAGAGGTGAGCAAGTCTTTGCAGGCATGCAGTTACTGCGTGGGCGTGCAAGTCCTGGTCGTGTAGGTATACCTACGCGACAAATGGGTACTAGCGCGATTGCTAACCAGTAGGGTAACACATGGACAATCCATGACGAAAGCCTTTATAAGTATCCTAAGGTACTTCCAGAAGAGAGGCACGCAAGTGTTGGTGAAGAAGTAGGGCGACACATAAGTATGTTCATTTCCCTTAACGGTAAAACACCATAGGCACACAAGTGTTAGTGAATTCTAAAACTTATACCTTACTCCTCTTGTTTAGACCTTCCATTCTAGGTAAAGAATTACATTTGAATTATTCAGAAGACCGGAAGAAGTGACTTGGGCATTCAGGGCTCTATATCTGAATTCTGGAAAAATTCCTCTCAAAATGGGGGGCCCAAAGGGTCTATTTATAGGCTGGAGAATACCCCGGATGGTTATCACGTAGGGCGCGCAAGTCACTTGCATGACAATTAGGCACTGCGTAAGTGGAATTGCACGACAGTGATGTAACTTTCGTGGCGCATGTGATTTTGAAGCCTTGTTCATGCCTTCGTCGATTTTTTATGTTTTCTTCAAAGGCTGAATCAATTTGTGCTAAGTCATTTACCTTTACATTCCTTTGGACTCAGTGACGAAAAGGAGAGTCAACAAAAGTCCCCCCTCAGAGTTGGATTCGAAAGAAATGAGGATGTGACTCTGTGGAAAAGAATAAAACCAATGGAAAGGTGGCACACAACTATTCAGTACGCCACACTCATCACATAGGTGCGAGTCACGCAGGGATGGAGCGCGCCGGCTGTAGGCGCGTAGGTGGGTAGCCTGACCTATAAATATGCGATCATTTATCACGCATCACATCCGTATATCAAACATTCGAGCTCTCGCCATGCAGGTCACCTTAGCCTCGCAAGTTTCTCTGTTTTCCGATGTTTCTTTGCTGTCGGACTGCTGTATAGGTATTTGGATTTGCACGGTGATACTTGTGTGCCAAAAACATGCACGACACATCCATACTTGCGCGTCAAAATTAGACATGCATGCCTTAATTCCTTAGCCATTTTTTTCAAATTTCTTCACAAAGTTTATGAAAAATAAATCCATTTAAGAGTTAATTTATTCAACTCTTGTTCAGATTTAATGGCTCCCCAGAGAATCGGAACGGCTGATGGACTAGCTAGCAAGAAGATTGATGACACGATTAACATTGTTGGCCATGATTACTATGATATCTGCGACATCACTCTCCCAGATTTGGCAAAGTACTTGAATAAATATCATCTTAATTTCCAACAGATCATCTATCTACCCTTGTATGGTTATGGTCATCTACAAGGAGTCAATGTTCCAGATGCCAAGAACTATATGCCTGAGATGCATCTTCACTGCTACTCCTCTATTTTGACAATGTTGTGCATTAAGAGCAACAACATTGGCATTAACTTTCAAATTTTTCCTGCATTCCATTTCCTTGCAGATATGAAAATGGAAAACCCATGGGATGAAATGTTTTCCATTACAGGTTGGTGAAGAGAAGACAAATATGGTATTAGAACAATATCTGAAAGTATTAATCTCTCCAAATGGCTCTTTACTTCAAATGCTTCATTCTCAAATCCATGTATCCATCTTCCAAGTCTCTTGGACAGAAACAGAGTCACTATTTGATCAGCATAAAATTTTCTCAAAACGCACTCAAGAACATTCTTTTACAATTGTTCCAAGAAGAGCTGGTATCACTGCATCTCTTATAGTATCCATTTGAATGAATGAATTCCAGGGGGTTGCTGATTAATCTTGGGATGCCATTAATCAAATGAAGAGTTATGTTGAAAGTCTTTTGTAATTCCTAAAAAAGAGAAGAGACTCTAGTATGTGGATGTCCTTCTAACTCTTGTGCATCAATGGAGATAATGATTTCATCTTCTATCACTTGTGCACATATTTTCCTGCTACCTTCATTAAATTTTATCTAATCCAATGAGCCTAGTAAGCATAGTTTGATTTTTACTAGGATTATTATAAATAACCCTAAAAACATTGAATTTTTAATTACTCAATATTACCTAAATCATTCAAAATATATGTTTAGTGAGCTGGAACGTGACTTTTATTCTGATTTCCTTTGACTTTTGTGAGCAGTTTAAAGTCATGCACGTTGGACATAAAGAGGCTAATGTTTAAGGTCGAAATAGATTTGACCGAATGAATTAGAATTGACTCAATTCTTTGAAAATTCATCTGAAAACATATTACCATACTCAAGTATGAGGGAAAATATGTAAAGTATGACTTAAGAATATTTGAATCTGAGGAATGATATGAAAAATAGCTAAAAGGAATTATAAGAATTAGTTCCCAAAAATGAAGTTACCATTATTTAACAAACCCTTTAGGGGGTTGAATTATGCAGTGCCACTTAAGGGAATTGGCTACATAGTCAAATAAATAGAATCTTTTGGCTGAAAAGTCTGTTATGTAGACTACTTATGCAAGGGCACCTAAGGGAACGTGCTGCATAGTCAGGAAAAAAACTCTCAGAAATTTACTTTTCTAGTGATAAAAGCCAGTGAATGTTTATGGAGATTCAAATTTTCGAATGTTTAGAGTTTTCTGTATGGAAAGAGGTACTTGAATATGGATAAGATATTTCCAAACAAGATTATCAAAAAACTGGATGGATATCACTCCTAAAAAGGTCTGACCCAAATGTAGGGAAGAATAATATAAACCATAAACTTGAATACTTTTAGATCATGAAAAATGATATGGGATAAATATGTTAAGGATGACTATTTTTTCGGATCCCTACATATTGTCATTTAAGAAAAATAAAGACAAAATAGGCTTTCTTCGCAAGAATGAAGTTACCAGTATCCGACAAACCCGTTAGGGGGTGGAATTATATAGGTCCACCTATGGGAATTGGCTGCATAGTCAAATAATAGTATATTTTAGCTAACAAATCTGTTATGGAGACTGTTTATACAAGGCTGCCTAAGGGAACGTACTGCATAGTCAGGCAAAATAACTCTCAGAAGTTTGACATTTTTTGTGACTAGAAGTCAAGAAAATGGTTATGAAGATATGGAAATATTTAAGGTTAGTATTATGACACATAAATATGGTTTTTTTCCAATGTATTCAGAGATACAAAAATCAATAATAACCATAATCATGTTGTGGCTGGGTCCGGAATGGAAATGTGGGACTTCACTATGTATCACATAAGGATGGGAATCAAGCCATACATAGTTTTGAACTATAGTTTAACGTCGTGTGGGACAAAAGGATTGGAGATCTTAGTTTAGGTTCATAGATATTGGACCATTATATTAAATACATAGTGTGTGTTCTTATGGATACTTTTCAGCCAAGGGACTGAAAGAGGAATTTGGGGTAAGGCCCAAAAAAATTGGGGCCTGATTCGAGGAACAGTCGAACATTCCTACATATCCCATCAAGATGGGAATCAAGCCCACATAGTTCTAGAAATACCCTCTGTAAAAATTTGGTTCGTACAAGTGAAGGGTGAAAGGAGACTTTAGTGCAATGATGGTTTGACACAAAATAAAAGGTTCAGGCATTTCCATGTATGCATGTAGTCTTTGGAATGAAACATGATTGAAAAATCAATGTAAATAATGATTCCCTCTCAGGTGAGGGTATCAACGAATATTGTAGTTTATTGTCATTCTGGAAAATAGTGTGGTATAGTTTAACGTCATATAGAAAGGACGAAAGTGAACCAATGTAATGATATTGATTCTAGGGGCGGTTTCACGAATCAACATCATATGAGATGGAGGTGAACCGATGTGAAGAGATTGGTTTTGGGCTTGAACCTGGGAGGTTGCCTATGTACCCAGCCTAGAAGGCAAGGATCAAAGTCTGCATAGTTCAATTAAAGAATGAATTAGTTATCAAGTTTTCCATGGGGACAATGACCTAAAAAATAGTAGTGGGACATACACATGGTTAGTATCCCAGAGAGAGTGTTATGGTTGAAGTTTGCTCTAAGCTCACGTGAGTCATACTCGGTGTGAGAGACAAGAGGTAGCAACAACCTTAACGATGCACAGTTTAATGTCATGTATGACATATGAAGGGACTATGCAGTTTAATGTCTTACAGTTAGGACTATTTGTGCTTCATAGTTTAGTGTCATGTAACAGGGAAAAAATACAGTTTAATGTCATGTTGGACATATTAATGGATTTTCTGTATAGTTTAGCATCATGTAGTTAGGATGATTGGGAAAATACAGTTTAATGTCATGTTTGACAAAAAGAAGATTGTGTAGTTTAATGTCGTACAGTGAGGACAAAAGAGTACACCATTTAGCATCATGTTGGATGAAAAAGGGACGATACAGTTTAGCATCATGTTGGACGTAAGTGACAATAGTTTAAGGTCGTATGCATGGACCATTGGTTATGCAGTTTAACATTTTTCTGAAAACTAATACCAATTATCCCTGAGTGAATGAAAGAAGACGAACCTTTTTGTTGAAACCTCGTATTATTCGATTATGATAGGCTTCCAAGTGGTGAAAAGTGCACAATATTTTCTCATCTAACCGTTCCAATTCATTCAATCTCTTTTGAGATTGTTCATCTATATATGACTAATCACAAATAGCTACTCTGAGCCAGGGTAGTTGAACTTCAATGGGAAAGATGGCTTCTGTTCCATATACCAGTGAATATGGAGTTGACCATGTTGTAGTACGTGTGGTAGTCTGATAAGCCCATAAAGCATGAAAGAGTTTATCAGACCATGATTTCTTATCTTTATCCACCATATTTTTTAGTATATTTGAAAGAGTCTTATTGAAGTCTTCTATCTGGCCATTGGCCGCTTCATGATACCGAGATGAATGATTGGATTTGATGTTGTATTCTTGTTACAACTTCTTCACCTTGTACGAACAAAATTTGGTTCCATTTTCCTTTAATATGTTATGAGGGACACCAAATCTAGTAATGATGTTAGATTTGATGAAGCTAAAAATGCATTTAGAACTTACTTCTTTGAGAGGTATTTCCACTGCCCATTTGGAAATAAAGTCAGTAGCAGTAAGAATATACTTAAACTGCTTGGCTGTAGCTGAAGGGTAAGGTCCCACCACATCCATTACCCATGTGGAAAATGGCCACGAGTATTTAGCTATATGAAGCAACTCTGGAGGTGGAATAATGAAGTTGTCATGTACTTGGAATGAACGACACTTCTTTGTGAAATAAACACAACCTTGTATCATTGAAGGAAAAAAGTATCCAAGCCTTCGAATCTGATCAGATATTCTATGTCCAGACTGGTGGGCACCATAGACTCCTACATACACTTCTTTCATGACTGCCATTGTCTGTTCACCATCAATGCATCTGAAGAGAACTCCATCAAAACCATGTTTGTAGAGAATTTTCTCTAGGTGATCTGGATTATCATAAAGAGTAAAATTGACCACACATCACCAGATTTGGTCTTTCTTGGCTTTATCTGGTGGAAGTGTTCCATTTTAACGGTATTACCTAATAGGTGTCATCCATCCTGTATTATGACCATACGGTTTAGGAATGGGACTCATTTCATTAATTTCCTTGGTTCTGGATCGAACATAAAGTGAAATTGCATGACGGTGGGCAATACTGATGGCTATCTCATCCCGATTTGGATCTTCCAGAGATGTGGCTATATTAGCTAGTGCATCAGCTTGAGCATTTTGTGATCGCGGGACATAAGAAAATGAAGATTCCGAAGGGAATTACGCCATTAACTCTCTGACATTATCACATAAAGGGATCAATTCTTCTTTTCAGATGACATAATCCACACTGACTTGTTTGATTTCCAGGTCTGAATCACCTTTCACCTTTTAGTGATTCACTTGTGCTTGAAGCGCCAATTCCAAGCCTGTGATGAGAGCTTGGTATTCTGCATCATTATTGGTACCACCTTCCCACAATAAAAGGAATAAGGTAACACTTCTTTTTCTGGAGAAATGAGCACAATTCCTAAGACAACTTTGTTGAATTTATGATTTTCCATTTTCCTCCCTGTTGGTCTTCTGGAAGCACCATCAAAATACATTTCCCATGGCTGAAGACTTTCTTGAATAGAGAAGACTTCCTCATCAGTGAGTTCAATATCTAAAGATGTTTCTTCCACTGAAGGGTGTTCTTCCTAGAAATCATCCTGAGCTTGGCCCTTTATTGCTTTTGAGACACATACTAAATGTCGAATTGCTGCAAAATGACTGCCCACCTTTCCAGACGTCCTGAAACCATTGGATGACTAAGGATGAATTTGAGCGGGTTATTACGAGATACCAATTGGACCTCGTGATGTTGCAGGTAGTGTCTCAACTTCTGAACAGTAAAGATTAATGCCAGGCAGCACTTCTCAATACCTGAATACCAGGTTTCTACTTCAAGAATAGTCCGACTGAGGTAGTAGAGGTTGTTTTCTTTCCAAGCATCATTCTTCTGAGCAAGAAAGGCACCCAAGGATCACTCTAAAGCTGTCACATAGAGGATAAGTGGTCTTCCTTTAATTGGTGGCATGAGTACTGGTGGAATCAAGAGTTATTTCACTAAAATAACGAATTCTTCTTAACATTCTTCAGTCCACTGGTAAGTTATTCCCTTCTTCATCAATTTGGTGAAGGGTAAACTTTTTCCTATCAAATTGGCGATGAAACGCAGAATATAGGCTTAGTGTCCTTGAATTCCTCTTAATTCATTCAAATTTCGAGGAGGTGACATACCAAGGATTGAATTTTTCTTCTCATGATCGACTTCAATACCACGATGGCGTACAACAAAGCCGACAAATTTTCCTGAGGTTACCCCCAAATAACATTTTAAGGAGTTCATCTTCAAATTATGTTGCTGAAGATTGCAGAATATGACTTCTAAATCAGCAAAGTGATTAGAAAATTGTTTGGATTTGACAACCAAATCATCCACATAGCATTCAACAAACTTCACTAAAAAGGGTTTGAAGATACGATGCATGGCACAATGATATGTTGCCCCTACATTCTTTAAGCCAAAGGGAATTACCTGGTAGAAAAGCACACATTAAGGGGCTCTGAAGTCTATGGATTCCTCATCTTCTGGAGCCATTCTAATTTGATTATATCCAGAATATCTATCCATGAAGGAAAGTGCTTCATAGCCAGCTGTTGCATCAATTAATAGTTCTGTAATCGGAACTGCGAAATAATCCATAGGAAAATGCCAATTAAGACCTCTGAAATCGATGCAAACTCTAATTTTTCCATTCTTATTTTTCACAGGGAAAATATTATCCATCCACTTGGGATATTGAACTTATTTGATGAAGTTATCTTTGATAAGCTTATCCACTCCAGCTTCAATTTTGGAATCATGAGGTGGGTGTGTTCTTCTCGCAGCTTTCTTAAATCCTAGATGCTCTTCTGGTAAACTCAAATGATAAGTAGAAACATCAGGATCAAGCCTGGGAATATCTATATAATTCCAAGAAAATATGTCTCGATTTTTCTTTAAAAATGAAATATACATCTTTTGTTCTTCAAGAGTCATGGCCGCACTGATTAAAGTGGGGAGTGGATCTTATTTTGTACCATAATTTATTTCTCTGAGTTCATCCACGGTGGTAGAGATACCCTCTTCAAATGTTGGAGGAGCATCTCTGAGATCTTCCTCTTCTTCTTCAACATGTGTTATTTCTTTCATTTCTACTTTCATAGTAGATGATGAAGCAAACTTTCCATGATTAAGAGAGATGTTAAAATTTGAACATCTTGAAGAAGAGGCTTCAATTTCCATCCCAATTGATGATGAATGGTCTTCCTTGGGAAATAAAGAGGAGATGATGGAATGAGAATTGACATAATTTTTCACCTCTGATGCAGCTATAAATTCATTTGTCCTGATTGGCGAAGTATAGACTTGTTGGATTTCAGCAGATGAAATGAAGATGTCACCATTTGGGCTTTCATCACTGCTTGGTGGGTTACCAATTTCTCCCATGTTGTCTGGATCGATTGCCGTAATTGACATTATGGATCTTTCCATAAGAGTATTTTGATTTGGGTCTATCTTGTCCCTTTGACTGATAGGAAACACATAATATGTACTCATATGTGTAAATGGATTTACTGGAATCTTCTTCAAACCATATCGAGCATTAACTTTGGTAATCTCCCTTGTTGGGGATTTATCCTTTCCCTTCATGTGATAGAATTCCGCAACAATGAATTGAGACTCACATGTCTTGAATAGGGACTTATCAACATACAATGTCCGAAATTGACCATCGAAACAATATTTGAGACATTGATGGTATGATGAAGGGATAGCCGCATGTTGATGTAGCCAGGGTCTTCCAAGAAATATGTTGAAGGCTGAGTCTTGACCAACAACCATGAAATCTGAATTAGATACGAGATCTCCAAACTGAGTTCTGAGTGTAACCTCTCCCAGTGGTTTTTGTTCGTTTTTATCATATCCTTGTATCATTATGGTAGAAGGAGTTAAATCAGATTCTGTGAGGCCCAATCGACGAAGTTTATGAATGGGCATGAGGTTGACTCCTGAACCATTATCAATGAAACCTCTTTGGATATCTACGCCATTGACCTTGACAAATAATTACAAAGGTCTAATATGTCCATGCACGACATCATATTCATCTTCATCAGTAAAAGATATTACTGCATGGCATTCCGTAGGATTATTCTCTCTCTGATAGACTTAAGATACCACAATTTCAGTTTCAAACTCCCGAGGACTTGACAAAGCCTCGATGAGTGCCTCCCAAAGATCTTTTGATAAATTTGAGGAATCCAGAATTGATAACTTGGCCGGTACTTGGTCCAAGTGTTTCAATACATCATACTTTTTATCCAAAGGTCTGCGTTTCCCAACAAGAACATGTGGTTTAGTAGGTGTCTTGGATGTTGATGCTTTGGAAGTTGATGCATCTTGTATCAGGATAGGAGTTGGAAATATTCCTAGCTTTGGAATATTAGACTGATTAGATCCATTTACTTGTTGAGAGGAAGAATATGGGACATTCAACCGGTCTTCCAGAATAACTGTGCCAGGACTGAATTTTCTATTGGTGGAAGAACTAGCTTGTTCTTGTTGAGCTCACTGAAGGGATCTTCCACAAGTTTCTTCTACATACACAGTTCTAGAAGGGGTAGAATTGGAATAGTGGCTTATGAAAGATCCAAGACTTCCCCAGTATCCTGAGCCTCAAGAACATCATCTGATTCCTCTATTTGATATAGGGAATTCAGGCTCATCGAAATCGAAACTGCAACTAGCATATGGATCTGTTAATTGAATCATATTAATAGAACCAAAAATCAACTCTCCATCCGATGAAAACTCTGCCTGACTAGCCAGTTTAGGCTGTGTCTTTTGATGGGGCGGTGCCCGTTGCTTTGAAGTAGATGGCATGAAATCTGCCAAAGTCAAAGACAACATAGGCTTTGACATATAATCATCTTCCTTTGATTGTTTCTATTTCCTAGAATTGTGCCATTTCTTTAAGGATTTTCCCTCTGATGAAGAGGATTTTTCTGTGGCATTCATGGTAGAAGTAACAATTGGTTTCTTCAATTGTGTTTTCAAAATAGCATGAGTTCGTTTGATCATCTTTATGACCATCCAATCATCATATTTTTGTGCATTTTTTCTTTTGACTTCTTGACACTCACTTTCCTCCTCTAGAACTGTAGCAGTGACACATGCTACCTAAGCTGAAGAACCATTCAGTTTGACTTGTCTCGAGTCGACCATCTTTTGTAGGAGGTCCTTGAAGACAAAACACTCCTGGATGGGATGCCCCAACATTTGATGAAATGGGAAATAGTTGGTACGGTCTTCATCTCATTCGTTGTTTGGCCTCTTGGGAATTGGTAATTGAACCAAATTATTTTCCAGAGCCGAAATGAAATAAACAGTAACTTACTAATTTCAGAAAGAGTAAACTTTGCTTTTTTAAATCCTCAAATTGTTTTCATCTTTGATCTCTTTGATTATCTTGACGAAACGGCCTCTGTTGTTTGTGCTCAGGAGGTGGATCCCTTCGAGAAGATGAATTTTTTGAGGTAGAGGCAGGTATAGGTTATTGTTTAAGCATAACTGTGGCAGTCTCTACTTTACCCATTCTCCTTCATAGAGCTGATGGAATTACATAAGATTTAGCCTTAGTCTGTATAATAGAATCTTCAATCTGTTGAGCGATTGATGTATTGTCTCGAAACCCTCCTATGTATTTCATAGGGATCAGTGGTGTGCACAATTCAACACGCATATTTTCCACACATATTGGCAATAGTTACTCTTGAGGGAGTGCTAAGCTTAGGTAATATGTTAATCCCTTCCAGCGAGCAATGAAATTTGAGAACCTTTCATTCTACCTTTGCTTACAGTTTTTAAGATTAAAAACTGTTGTCTTTGGCAAATTTGAGGTGAATTGAAGAATAAATCGTTGATGGAGATCTTCTAATCCGGTAATTGACCGGGATTGCAAGCTTGTGTACTAGATAGAGGCTGGTCCTTGCATGGTTCGCACGAAGAATATGAGTTTAAATACTTATTGCTGCTCTAGAGTTCCCATCAGATGATCGAAACAAGACATGTAATGTGTCAAAGGCTGTTCAGGATCGCCTGATTCATTTAAAATAGGGAATACATGGTTCCCGAAACTTAATAGGGGAGAGACTGAATCTACCCATTCAGGGTATGCTCTCTTTTCTAGTTGAACCTGCGCATGCTTCCCTTCCATAGTCTCTAACTGAGCCGTCAATGACTCAATGGTAGTTATTAACTTTTGAGAAACATCCGGTTGAGCATGGACCTAAATAGGTGCACTGACTAGTGCTTGGACAGGTATGGCATCTGATACTGCAACTGATGGCAGCAGTGCCAATTTTTGTTGCACTTGACCCATAGGATTAGACATGTGAGGGTGTACTGATAAAGGAGGATATTATTGATCCATCTCAGTAGCTGCAAAAAACTCCTCTGACTGGCTGGCTCCAGAATGTTTAGGAGGAAGTCTACCTCGAAGTAGTTCTACATTCAACCTCCTCAATTATTTCATTTCTTCCTCTTGTTGCACAAATATTTGCTCTAATGAGAGTGATTGGCCTTCTTAAGAGGACAGATATGTAACCTTATTCTTTCCCTTCCCCTTGTTTGATCCCTTTTGCAGTGGGGGGAGTGAGTTACTTGAAGGATTACCTAAGTTCTGAGTAATCCTTTGATTTCGTGTACGTACACCTTCTTCATTTGTGTCTGGGCGTACAACTTCTTGAACAGGAACCTCTACATCTGATCCCTCTGAGTGAGCCTCATCTGGTGGATCATCAAAAATGTAATTGATGATATTGATTGATGCATAATGCATTTCATCCCTCCTATCGACATTCTTGCGATATTGTATCCTTCCATGTCTTTGATGAGACATTGCCTTTTGTTGATTCGATCCCTAAGGAAATTCTTGACGCACTGTAATTTGGAGAGAATATCCTGATAATTTGGCTCTTCGTTCCTCTTGAGGCTTCTTCCCCAATCGAGAAAAGACCAAATTTCGCTGAGGAGGGGATTGATGATTTGAAAAAGTCCCTAGTCCGGTGGACTAGGGCTGTTCTTACTGTCTTTTCTCTACTCCTTGACTCCTATTTGTTTATTTTAAGGGTTAGTTTAAAAGATTCCACAGTCTAGAAAGCTGGGTTGGCTCTTGACATGCTATGTCTGAGACTTTATTAAAAGCTCTCATGATCTTGTGGACCATAGTCCTGAAATTAGATCGATGCATTAATCAACATCCACTTTTATCACCCGGCTCGAAAGACAATTGGATGATTTCTGACACTTCTGTCACTTGATGATGTGCTTGCTCCATACGAGAGGCCTATTAAATATTCTTGTTTGCTTGATGTATGATTAATTCAGCAACTTGTTCTAGGTATTCTTGATTTTGAGAGTAACTAGTTGAAGCCTGTTCTTGGGCAAGCTTTTGATTACATACAAATCCATGTATTCATGGCCGGCCATGGGCAATAGCATTACATGAGACCATTTTTGGAGGACACTGATTACTGGATAGCACCGTGAAATGAAGTTCTCCATGAACACCCCACACATTGACATGAATACCAGATGGGGAATTGGTAATTAACTGGCGCAACCTTCTTAGTGTACCAAGGCATGAACACTGAAGGGCTCTCTACTGCTTTTTAGCCTTCGTATATCGAGAGACTGATAGAGATGCCAAGTCAATTTGGAGTTGTAAACCTTCTATTATCTTAAAATGATTTTCATATTCATCATAACATAATAATTTCTTTTTCAACTAACAAAGAGTTTTCCATATATTAAGACGAATATCATGAATTCCATATTCCGCCAACATCTCTGGAATGTCATACTGAGAGTCAGCCAGAGGCCCAAACATGACTGGCACTTCACGTTTCTCCAATTGTTTTCTCATGTGCATCATTTACTCTTTATCATTCAATGAATATTATTCTACCTGATTTGACCAGAGTTGGTGCTTCCTTGTAGCTTCATCAGATTCAACATGATTAGTAGAGAAATCACTGATCAAACTAGAAGATGCATGACTTAGGGGTGGTTCAGAGAATGACCTACACCCTGGGCTATCTTATGATTGAGAAAGTATTTAACCTGCTAGAGATAACGAATCAGACATGACTGGTTTCACATTTTTCAAGTGCCTCAAGATAAGAGGGCTTTCTTGGCACTATATTGTACACTGGAGCTTTTTCCAGGAAATGTTTATCTCTACTGAGGAGTGGAATTTCGCAGCGAAATTCATCATTATGGGGAGGACCACCTTGGTGGGTTACCGCAAAAGATGAGATCTCTTGCTCCTTGGTCTTCTGACCACATAGAGGGTTCCTGTGGCTCTCATCTAAAGATAAATCTTAGAAATAGAACAAATTTTCATGAAGCAAGCCTTCATGAGGAAGTGTCTGTTGAAGACCATTGGAATTAATTTTCCCACTATTGGGAAATGGGGGAGTAGAATCTTGAATTCTAACTGATAACTGTCTGAGGGCTTCAAGAACTCCAGCATCGAGCAAGGCCTTGTTATAGATTGTCTCTTGATTTCATGACTGTGCTCGGTGGGACTTTTTCTTAGACGCCTTCTTACTCAGTTTAGTAGGTGTGTGTGCCTGCTTAAGAGAAATGATCAGGTTTGGCTGATTATCTCCGCTCAAACCAGGTGTATGTGCCTGGCTTGGTTGTCCGTATGATATGGGAGAGTACGCCCCACAACCCTCTTGGACTGGAACAGATGTGTGTGTCTGTTCCGTAGTGATCTATTGATGTGTCACTCCACTGGTAGGGATATATTTTTGTGTCTTTCCTTGCGATGTTGCTGAAGTTGATATAATATCCTGGTAAGCATCCAGAATATGAGCAGAGATTTTCTTCTTCTATTTCACCATTGATTGAATATGCTTGGTGAATTCACCTGCCAGAACAGGGATATACGTCCATTCCGTGCTTGGAGTAGTTGTATGTGCCTACTCCTGTCCTCATTTTCCAGTCAGTGAATCCTGACAGTACTCAAGTGTGGGGGCAGAGAATTGAGTCTGCCTCTTGTTTGTCGAAAATCTTTCTGACTGACTTCTCAGTGTGATACCAAGTGAGACTATTGGTAGACTTGATTAATACTAGTAGGTGTATGTGCCTTCTGATTGCAATTCGCCAAACGTGGTTGATGAGATCCATCATATGTAGTCAGAAGAGCCTGTTAACTATCTGATGATGTATAAATATGTGTATGTTCCTGTCTATAATACTCCGCGAGAATTGCCTGAAGGGATTGGAGTGAAGCTTCCAGACGAGTTTTCTGGACAACAGAATTAAAACGGGAAGGTGTGTGTGACCGCTCGTTGCTTT
Source organism: Viscum album (assembly GCA_963277665.1). Taxonomy (NCBI): domain Eukaryota; kingdom Viridiplantae; phylum Streptophyta; class Magnoliopsida; order Santalales; family Viscaceae; genus Viscum; species Viscum album. Next base: position 1,801,836,403 of record OY728138.1, read on the forward strand.
CCACCAAGTTAGGTTGGTGGTATTCTCCAGAGATGGCAGAGATGAGAACCTGCTCACTGTTAACCAGATTTCGCCTCTGGCGATTCATCTTTCCTGCCCAGGTTTGAGGAACCAGAGCCGAACGCCTAGAGTCAGTACCCTCATCATGTTTAGGGCAGACTACAACATGAGTTTGGCGGCGATTATTGTTGGGATCCCTTGAGAAGGACTCCTGTCTCCTTGAATTAAGGCCCTGAGGGACCTTCTCATTCACCTCCTCAGAATATGGAAGTGAATGGTGATTGCGTTACAGAGATAACGACCCGAAATGGTTGGAGACGGTGGTTAGCACTGCCTGCTTCTTGATCACTGGTCGCTGCTGTCCGGACAACCAGGGTGTATTTTTTACTTGGAGGGCTTTTCGGGAAGCCTCCAGAGTTGGAATAGTACCGTTTTGACAGTACTTCTTAACTAGAGCGTTTGATACCCAGCGTTGAAGACGTCGAGTAGGTGATATCGTCCTCAGAGCGGATGATGATCCAGTAGGAGTAGCAGCAGAAGTTTTCACAGCAGACGTATTCACGGATGTGAACTTAAGAGAAGCCATTCTGGAAATGCAGAAGATCTTGGAAATGAGTGCCTGTTTGATATAACAGATGTAATCAAGATAAATTCAGCCACTATATCTTTTGGATGAGCACATATGTCAATGATTGTTTTCGTTGGCTCTCTCATTGAGTTTTAAATAGGGGCCTAACAAATAAGCAAAACATCATTTTGACTTGGTTAAGGATTCACGTCGGGTTCACCATTTTTTTCCCTCTGGAATTGGGGATGATCTCATTGATTGAAGATTCAAACATTCCAAGCGGTTTCTAACGGGTTTGTTTGTAAAACCAAAAACATCCAATGATTCCATATTTATTTGAACCTAATTTCCAATGGTAGGTGCTAATTAGTTGTGGACAGATGTGGCTTTGGAATTTTCATTGGTCGAGAGGATGGGAGGTTGGACTCATTACACCTTTTTTAGGGGAATTATTGTCTACTCCGGGACTCTCTTTAGAGATTTAAGTTATGTTCGTGAGTCCTTATTACATTACCATGTATAAAAGAATGTTTCCTTTAGATCTGAAAATCAATGATTGATATGTAGAAAATTTATAGAATCTTTTATATGTATTCAAGGTTCTTCATCGATAGAGAATCATCTGTATTTGTTTAGATATTCTTAGCCAATGGAATCCTTCAATACATAAAAGTCTCTTGATCATTATGATGACCATAATGGTTTTAAAGCCACTCAGTGGGGGCACTTGAAGTTTATTTTCATTCAGAAGAACAATGATTATTTTAGAGTTGGGATCGTACCCGCAGATGGGTTTCCTACGTATCCTTTATTTTAGAAAAGGAATCAGAACCCACATAGTTCAAGTAAGGGAATATGATGTTTATGACTAATTGATGGCTCAGACAAATATGTCATGATTACTTATACACTCTAAGCTCACATGATTCATGCTCGGTGTGAGAAACAAGAGGCATTGGTGAAATCAGACAATTGTGCCAGGAAGGATGCAATGATGTGGGGCTTATGTGTGTATGACTACCCATAGAGATGAGGATTAATATTTACATCAGATAAGAGATCTAGGAACAGGGTCCATAAATGTATATGTGCTTTATGTAGATTTGGATACTCAAACATGGGGCTTACTCCTGAAAAGGAGGCCCAAATTAGGAGGGGAATTATGATTGGGTTTAACTCCTGAGAAGGAAACCCAGATCAAAAGGAAATTAAGATTAGTTAAGAGAAATTAAAACTGGGTCTTACTCCTGAGAAGAAGGCCCAGGTTAAGGGACTTAAAAAAATTAAGGGACTTAGGGCTTACTCTTAAAGAGGATGCCTATATTTGAGACTAGGTATTACTCATGAAAAGGAAGCCTAGGTTAAGAGAATTATGGTTGGGGCTTACTCCTAAGGAGAATGCCCATATTTGGGAATTTTATGATTCGGGCTTACTCCTAAAAAAGAGTCCCAGGTTAAGGAGGTCTTTGGTCTTACTCCTAAGGAGGATGCCCATATTTGAGAATTATGACTGGGGATTATTCTTGAAAAGGAGGCCCAGGTTAAGAGAATATCTCATCTTAAAGGATGAGGTTGAATGAATGGAATCTCAACCTTTAGTGACATAAAGATGTGTAAATCACTAGGTTTTGAGAGATATTCCACAGAATTCAATTCAGATTAGGAAGCCAATCAAGAAAACATGCCATAAATGTCTTTGAAAAATGTCTTGAACACTGAATCTTGAATAAGAGATGTGGAATGGTATAAGAGGGGTGAAATGGGCAAGAAAGGAACCCAAAAAGGAAGAGGCGCGCAAGTCTTGGTAGGCGCACATGTACTGCATGGGCGTGCAAGTCCTGGTCGCACAGGTATACCTATGAAACACATGGGTACTTGTGTGATTGCTAACCAGTAGGGTAACACTTTGGAGATCCTTGACCAAAGCCTTTATAATTATCCTGAGGTACTTCCAGAAGAGAGGCGCGCAAGTGTTGGTGAAGAAGTAGGGTGACACACAAGTATGTTCATTTCCCTTAAGGGTAAAACACCGTATGTGCGCAAGTGTTAGTGAATTCTAACACTTAGACCTTACTCCTCTTGTTTAGACCATACATTCTAGGTAAATAATTACCTTAGAAGTATTTGGAAGACCTGAAGAAGAGACTTGGGCGTTCAGAGCTCTATATCTGAATTCTGGAAAAATTCCTCCCGAAATGGGGGGGCCCACATGGTCTATTTATAGGCTGGAGAAGACCCCAGGCAGTTATCACTTAGGGCACGCAAGTCACTTGTGCGACCATTAGGCGTCGCGTTTGTGGACTTGCGCGACAGTGATGGAACTTTCACGGCGCATGTGCTTTTGAAGCCTTGTTCATGCCTTTGTCGATTTTTTATGTTTTCTTCAAAGGCTGAATCAATTTGTGCTAAGTCATTTCCCTTTTCATTCCTTTGGACTCTGTGATGAAAAGGAGTGTCAACAAACGTACATTAAAAAATGTTTAGAAATTCATTTCGGGCACTCTGGGCCTCAGAATCACACGCCGTAAATTTTTTAAGACTCGTAATAATTCCATATTATTAAAATAATTTTACATGGAAAATCTGTATCTTTACATTCTCCCCATATTAGGTATTTTTTTCCTTGAAATACACAAGATAGACTATAGAAAAAATGGGGACACTGAGCTAGAATTAGAGCCTCCCGCACCCAAGTGCCCTCCTGGAGGTTCCTGTGTGGACAGAAAATGCACACTAGTGGTATCGACCACCCACAAAGTAATCGCTCTGGTCTATCCTCAATCTCTACTGGAACCTTCATAAACATCGCACCATTGTCTAAGTCTATCTCGCCATGGTTGATGATGTGAGATGGGTTGTGCACGTATCACCCCAGCTGAAATACATGGAAGATGTCATGCATCTCACCAACTACGGTGGAAGTGCCATGTGGTATGCTACCTCGCCTATCCTCCAATGTATCATACATGTTCTGATAAAACTCGGTGATAACTTTCCACCTCAACCAAATATCTGCATACCTTGTCGAGGGGAGACTTGAACAAATATGTGGCCCCCATCTTATAACCCAAGAGGTCTACACCTCCTATCAGCCTAAGACTTTTTTCCACTCTGTGCAGTCTTTATCCACTACTTGATGATCTCCACCTTCTCAGTAAAAGCCCATACAAACTATAGACCGATTAGTGCTTACTCCCCTAGGTCCATCCAGCATAGAGTTGATCTGAATTGTCGAACGTACAAGGCATTAAATGGTTCCATACCGATGGTGGAGTGATAATTGTTATTGTATGAAAACTCCACCAATGGAAAGTAACCATCTCAACTGCATCCAAAATCTCGGATGCATGCATGAAGCATGTCTTCCAGTGTTTGAATTGTCCGCTCCATCTAACCATCCATCTGAAGTAGAAAGGCAGTGCTCAAACGTAACTGAGTCCCAAACGCCTCCTATAATCCCTTCCACAACTGGTATGTAAATAGTTCACCACAGTTAGAGACGATAATTAATTGAACCCCATGGAGTCTCAAAATATCCTATACGTATAGGAATCTCTTGCCCTTTACAGATCCCTACTCTTAGAAAGCTAAAAAGTGGGATGACATGGTGAGTCGGTTAATAATCCCCAAATGGAATCATGTCTCATGGACGTATGTGGATGCCCTGTCACAATTTCCCTCAAGATCTAATCCCAAATCCACTATAACACCACTAGTGGTTGTGCTAATCCTACTGGAACAAAATTCATGGCCTTCACTTGCTGATAAGTAATGCATCATGAATCAAACTCTGCCACTACTTTCTTCATTTCTGGCCTCCAGTGCAGATGCTGGAGATCCTAGTGCATCTTGGGAAAATCATGATGTATCTCCAGATGGGTTGTATGGAACTCCCTCAACACCTCCTCTTGTATCTTCCTCAATTCCATGGAACTTTTTCCAAAGAGGATGACGTGTTCCCCATCATCAGAAAATCCATCATGTGCTTGTCCTGAGGATATCTGAGCACGCCGAGCCTCATACTAAATGTCCCCAAGAGGTGCCTCACTGAATTGATGAAGGAGTGGGGGAGTGACTATAATAGTCTAGAAGCAAGCTTCTACATCCCTATCCAAGAAGGATATCCACAACATGGCTAGATGCTATGTTACCTCACTCAACTACTGCAGACCAGACCTCTTGCTGAGTGAATCTGTACCACGTTCCCCTTCCCAGGAGTATACACTATCTCAAAGTCATGGTCTAGGATGAAGTCTATCCATCTACACTATCTCAGGTTCAGAACTATCAAAGAGAATATATACCTGAGGCTCTTGTGAATAGGGTAGTCTATAAAATGTTCACCCATCATGTAATGTCACCACATCTTTAAGGTGAAGTCTAATAATTCTAACTCTAAGTCATGTGTAGCATAGTTTTCCTCATGTTTTCTTAGATATCATGAGTCGTAGGTGATCACTACTCGGTCCTGCATCAGGACACACCCTAGTCTGGTCTGTGATATGTCACAATAGACTACAGAACCAACGCCCTCTTCTGGTAGCCTCGGGATGGGGGGCCTTGTTAGCCTCTGCCTCAGCTCTTGAAAATTATGTTGGCCTCTCTATGTCCCTTCAAAGGGTTTTCCTTTCTTCATCAATGCTGACAAGGTTTCCACAACTCTGGGAATGTCAGTTATGAATCTCCGGATGTATCCAACCAACCCCAAAAATCTCCGCACCTCGGTCACACTCCTGGGTGGCTCCGAAGAAAGTACATCCAAAATCGTTGTGGGATCCACTACAACACCATCCACTGGGATAACATATCCCAAAAAGTGGAACTCATGTATCTCGAATTGGATCTTCAAGAGATTACCCTAAAGATGGTGCTCTCGGAGTGTATCCAGTACTACCTACAAATGATAGGTATGATCTTACTCCATCAATGATTATATCAAAATTTCATCAATAAAGACCAACACAAAGCAATCGAGGTATGGATGAATGATCGTATTCATGAGTCCCATGAACACTACTGGGGAATTGGTCACTCTGAAAGGAATATAAAATAACTCATAGTGGACAAATCGATATCTGAAGTTCGTCTTCTACCCATCCTCATCATGTACCCTGAGTTGATGATAGCCTGATCTGAGGTCTATCTTCAGAACCAATGGGATCTCTTCTACTGATCCAAACAATCATCAATCCTCAGAAGTGGATTCATGTTCATCACAGTCACTTGGTCTAGGAACCGGTAGTCCACACAGAGTCTCAAACATCCATCCGCCTTCTTGGCGAACAAAATCTAGGCTGTCCATGGAGAAACATCGGGCCTTATGGACACCTTTATCTACAAGTCCTCTAATTGTACCCAGAACTCACAAAGATCCACATGTTCCATCCGATATGCCGGTGTAGATATCGCAGTCATGCCAGGGTATAGATAGATGTAAAAGTATACCTCTCTACGTGGTGGTAGTCCCAGAACATCATCATGAAAGACATCAGCATACAGGTCCACCCCTACAGGATAGCTTAGACTCGCAACATCTATTTCTCTGAGGGTAAGGCTAACCAAATGATGTGTAATCAGACTCATCCTTCTATGGTTAAGCCCATCATATGCTGAAAAAGATCCATTCTCTCAGGTGAAGGAAAACGTTGTCCCATCCTCACGAATACACTGCACTTTGTGTCTAATATAGTCAATATGGGCATGACTAGTATATAACTAGTACATACCCAAGAGGACCTCATAATTCCTCAATGCCACTACTATAAGATCCGAGATGAAGCTCTCGCCTCCTATACTATGCTCACACTACCTACACTAGTTTGTAATGGTCAAATAAGCTCCGTAAGAGTCTCTAGATGTAATTATTGGGCCAATAGCTCCACTGGAAACTCTGAGCTCCGAACGAGGGATGTGGTAATAAAAGAGTGACTGGAAATTGTGTCAATAAGTACTACAGCAATGGTAGAGTAAACATAGATCGTACCTCTAATATTCTATTAATGGTCATAGTCGTAGGCCTCAACTTCCAGAATCTGAGCTCGTCTCTATCCACCCTCCCCTTGGTTAGGGTGGACCACTTGGATGTGGTGGTGGTAGAACCTCGAATCACCTCCCACCTCCTACTATAAGGTCAGCTCCTCTTCCATGTCCTCTTGTTTCCTGTGGACCTCCTCAATTGAATCTCTGCCTCTGTCTCGGTGGTACCTCTACTATCTTCTGCTCATCCATACAACGGGGTCTGGCAGTCACCATCCATGTTACCCTTTCCGCCACACTTGTAGCACAACATTCTTCTTAGCAATCCTCCTCTATCCCGAGAGCCCCACATCACTGACCCCGTATCCTGAGGTCATCAACCATAAGTTCTGGAATTCTTGGGACGCGGTATCATCTTCCTACTATAAACATCAGATGACTGCACTACCTTACGTCTGATGGTGGATCTCATTGTTGGTGCCTACTCATCTAAGAAGCTCTCAACCAAAAGCCCTCGTTCTAGCACTGCAACCTACATCAGAATGCTGAGAGATATCATCGATGATCTAATATCCCATAGAATACCATGCTCAAAGGTATGGGCCCTGAAGAAAGGGTCTCGTACCATGTTGGTGGAGTAGTGGGATAGATTAGTGAACATTGTCATGTACTAGGTGATAGTCATGCTGCCTCCTGTAAGTGCACAAGATCCTATATACGCACATAGTGTAAAAATGCTGGGGTGAACTCTACCCTAAAATACTCTCAAAGTATGCCCAGATGAGGGTCACCTCGTCGTGTATCTGGAGCATTATGCACCACCATCTCCCAACCTCTACTTGAAAATGGCAAGCTACTAGGATAACCTAAGGTCAGCTGGTGTCCCAACCAGGGGAAAACTATAACCACAACCTCCAACCAATCCTCAGCCGCCTGTGGGTCTATCTCGCCTCAGATCCTTGGAGGCCACTACCACATAAACACGTGAAATACGCTTATTATGTGAGAACCCTCTACTGGTTGGGCTGGTGCATCAACTGCCCAGTGTGTAGTTGTGTTTTTGTTACACCCCACGAAGGTTCTAATTTCATAAGAGTTCCCTAAACCAAGGCCTCGTCGCTCGGTGGGCCATCATAATGTACTCTATAGGTAATCCTAGATGGTTTTCTATGTGGTGTCATCCTGAAATAAAATAGGTGTTCCGCGGTAAATAAGTTATACCTAGTGATCTGACTCAAAAAGATCATAAGAATACTTTTCAAAACACTCACAATAAGTGTTTTCGTGCACTGAGTCAGAAATCAGATGCCAGGGTCCTGGTGTATGGATATGTTGTCCTCCGCCCCAACACTGGATTCCCCAAACTGAAAACCACACTCATAACATGTTACACTATTTCCACATAGAAAATATCTGAGTCATAGTTCTTCGGTAGAATGGACTTCTCCGATACAACTTTGTCACGACCCATCCCCCGGGCCCATGTCATGAGTACCCCAAGACCACCTTCCATTGGTTAGGGGATGGAGACTAGAACCAGAATGGAATCTCCCTAAAATGGGAATGCATTTCATTTTAACCTGTACAGACACTCAGTCTAAGAATAGAACAAGAAACAAACACTAAGTAAACTACTGTAGTAAAAACAGTGCGGAATGTAAAAGGGGCTGGAATACAAGACCAACTTTAAAAGTACAATAAAACTGAAAAGAATAATAAAATTGAAATGGGGAAAAGAACACATGGATCATCCACTGAGGATCCTACCTGAAGGGTAGGTATAGCTCACGATTAGTAGTCTTTGCGTAACGTCACGCTAAAAATTCCACCTCCGAGTACCGTCCAGTCCTTGCTCCCTCAAACTCGATCAATGTTGTTTGTTGTCTGCAAAAGACCCAACAAGGTGCGAGTGTCATTCATGCAGGGTTGAGTATAAAGATACTCAGTCGGGACCCCTAGACCCCATATTTTTTTATATAATTACACAAAGGAAATACCATAAAGAAAGAACTCAATCTAAAATCATGAAGAAATTTACATCAACTCTACATAGGTATATGCCCATAAATATATATTAGTTACTAAGATATAATCATCTAATACATGTGGGAAGAATACCAAAAGGGTAGCACCATGAATGTAGAAGTACGAAAAAGGTAACACCACGAATTTAGAAGTACCACACAGGTAACACCACAATGATAAAAGTACCACACATGTTCCACCACGAAGAAAACACCACGAAGGTAGAAGTATCACTTAGGTAACACCACAAAGATAATAACACAAAGTTATAAGTACCACATAGGTAACACCACAAAGATAGAGGTACAACATAGGAAACACAAAGAAGATAGAAGTACCACATAGGTAACACTACGAAGATAGAGGAAACAACTCACATCAGGTATAACTTAAGTATATAAGTACAAGTGATTAGTCGTAAGGATAGATCATCTTATTCTATTATGTAGAACTGCTTCTAACCCACATAGGATTGATAGGTAACTAATCCCCACTGACCTACATAGGATCGATAGATAACAAACCCCCGCTGAACCCCACATGATCTGACCTACACAGGATCAGTATGCGCTGACCCGCACAGGATCGCTGAGCACAGACCCACACAGGATCTTACCCACACAGGATCGGTAATGCAGTGAACCACAAAGGATTACTGAGTGCTAACCCACATAGTATCGATAGATGCCAACCCACTTAGGATTAATGTTCTTTATTCACGTTACAGCCAGCCACAGGATTCCTTGCACCCAGTGTGCTCATGCTTCGTAGAATATTCCCCTCGGGATATTTATCATACCTCGACTACCACTATGCTCCACAAATAAGTAACCCAAAAGACCTCCATGTCGTAAGGGTTCCAATGCGATAGACGGTGTGTCAATCGGACGCCCAGTCTGTGGGTATAAGCATTTTAGTTGCAGGGGACTGGTTGGATTTAGGTTAGATCCAACATGGACATACACTAACTATCTCTAAAACTCATGTGGAGTATACCAAAAGGACCATCTCAATACATGGATCCCAATTACATAGACTGTTCGTCAAATGGATGTCCAGTTCTCAAGATATGGCCCTTTTAGTGTTTTTGGTTTTGGTTGGGCCCGGGTCCGGTCTGACCTGGTCAGACCGACGTAGCCTGACGCGGTCTAGGCTGGGCCATGGGGGGCTCGACCCCCTGGTCCAAGGTCCATCCTGGCTCATAAAGAGGTTTCCCGAACAGGTGGCTCGATGAGGGGTGTCGGTTAATCCTATGGCCTTTTGAATAGCCCGGAAGCCATTAGATTTGTGAAACGGTGGTGCCACGTCAGTGTCGCCCGGTCACTACGGAACCCGCTAGAGGTGCGGGTTCTGCCTATTCTATGACTTTATCCATTTCCCTCTACTCGCCGGTAGCGTGCTAGTCGCTCTGTCTTCCCACTTGTCAGCGTCGTTCTGGTCGCACCGCCACCCATTCCACGGTCGGCTAATGTTCCGTCTTCCTTCTCTAACCACCGCAGATGACAAGCCGCGTCTCTTTTTTCACTGGCGTCATGCTACGGTAGGCGGTACCTCCTCTATGGTCATCCAGTGTTATCTACTCTGATGACCACCAAGTCATTGTACCGCGACCCCCTCTTGCGGCATGCATCGGCAAACCACCTCTTTCTTAGCCGGTTAGTGTCACCGTGACGATGATATTCCACAGAGGAAGCAAGTGTTATAGAGTAGTAGTGGGTTCAGACCGATTTCGTTAGGCCTTTGCTCTCCACGTTAGCTCGTATACAAGAGGGATAATAAACGAGTTCAATGAATTCACATGAATTAAATAAAAAGAAAACCCCTACCTCGTAAACCTGGTGGATAACATATGTGCATGGAGGTGGATCAGTGATATTTGTTCCCGCCGCAGGCTTCCAACAACGACACTTTCATGTTGTCCTTCGGTTCAGGGTTTCAGTGTCGCTCGTCACTGCTCACCAGAACCGGCTCCATTCTCCAAGGGTTTAGCATCTCAGTGATCCTTAAACTCCTCGTTTCTTAGTGAAGATATGCCTATACCTCTCCAGAAACTCTATATAAATAAGAGAGGTGGAAGATGTCTAATAGTGTTAGGAATTACTAGGGGCTCATTAATTTGGATGCTTCCCAAATCTCAAATGATTCTGTTACATTGGAAAGAAGGGTCAATCCATTTAATGGCCTGACACATACCTGGTCCCACCTCCACATGTCTGTTAGAGAATAATATAGAAACAAAATATAATGAAATTTTATTTTATTTATTTCACTTTTAAAAGTCCCAAAACATAACATTTTCACAAAACCAACTAAGGTTAAAGTAAAGCCTCCCTTATGAAAATCGTGATGTTGTGGATTCAACAGTGCCCTCATATTTTTAATCTGAGAACCAGTTCTATAGTTAGAAAACTCCACTCGTGCATTTACTGAACATACCTTAGAAAAGGTCCCAAATTCATTCCGGGCACTCTGAGCCTCGGAATCATGCTCCATCAATTTTTGTTGGCTCGTAATAATTCCATATAATTAAAACAAATTAAATTAAATTCTAGGTCTTTAAAAAATAATTTCTAAAATCCAATGGAATAGTAATGAAGATAGTTATTTTAGATTGATTATAATTAATAATAACACATAACACTATTTTTAAAAAACTATATTATTTATATAGATCAAGGATCCAAACTATGGTTTACACACATGAAATAGAAATCCCATTTATAGGGTTCCACATGGGATTTTAATCAAATATGTCCGTAGTAAAAATTTATTTCCACTAAATTAAATCCCATTATTAAATATACATTAAAATAAACCTTTTTATGAAAAATATGAAATAATTTAGATCAAAGGCCCTTTTTTATTTTATTCCATTTTATAAGTTGAATAATTTCTTAAATTTTATATAACTCAATGAAAATCCAAAATCTAAACAGTTTCATGACTCAAATAGAGTCAAACATCATGAAACATCACATTATATTTGAAAAAAACCCTTTAATCATTTTATAATAAATTATGAAGTCAATATATCTTTCAAAACTGGGAAATTAGTTCAATTTCCCTTTATGAAATGTGTGAAATCACATAAAACCTTTATAAAATATATTATAGTTATAATATATCAATAAAATTTTAAAAAATAGATTTATAATAATCAATCTAGAAATATAATGATGAATAAATGATGCACAAGATTTAAAATACCTCAAACAGTGTGGATGCCCCGTGTAACAAGCCATAACACATCATCATCAATGATGGTGATGAAATCAATACAAAATTATACCTCTATATAACACAATCAACCATATTCACATAATAATGTTCATATCTAACAATAATTCCAAACTGAATACTAATTAGTTTATTTAGAAAAAAGGAAATTGGTGGGACATGGATGAAAGAATAAGGGGAAATATAGATCAAAGGAAAAATATGGGATTTTGCTTTTCAATTATGTTAGAATATAATAATATGAGGCTCTTAATCATGTGTAATAGAGTAAGAGTTCTCACTACTCACCATTTGTGGTTAATCCAAACACAAATGGGGTATGAAGGGGACAATAGTCCTAAAAAGGAATGATGGTAAAATTTTAAATAAACCATAAAAACATCATATACTACTTTGGGGTGTGGCCCAAACATGAAAAGTATAGTGATGAGCCACCAGGTTACCTCTATGGCACATCCTGGGGTACTATACTATGGAGAAACCTAGAACAAACCTATTAAGTTGTGGTCCTTTGGCCTTAGGGTTTATCCAATCAAAATAGTTGGGAGCCAACGCCTGTCCCAAATCCACTATTGAATATTTACCACCTCTATTGTATTGTGGCCCTAATCCACCCCATGATCACCAGATTGGAATACTTTCTACTATATTGTGGAATATATCCACACACTAGAACAATTCCACATCATATTTTATTTAAATTTGGTCCCTTAAAAGATAAAAAAATTATGAATAAACTCACCAATACTAAAGAAATATATAGATAATTATAAATACCCTAAATATCATATAAATAAATCAATTGTTAGGTGTGATGGTTACGCAGTGAGAATATTATAACCATGATATGAAAACAAACCTAAATAGGGGTTAAATGTTGGTGTCAGTTTCCTCATCAAATGAAAAGGATATTATTCACATAATTTGAAGAACAACAAAACAGTTTATAATTAACCATTCATCCATCACATCCTACTATAAAATGTAAAAATGAATAAATAAATGTTTTAATTTTATCACAAATAAATGAATCTACGAGGAGTATATTATAGTTACACTTCAATATATTAGGATATCACAACACATTGTATGTGATTTCATGTTTTATGAAAGGATCATTAATTTACAAGGGTCACACTATCACACTTCATATTCAAAAAATACTAAAAATAAGAGAAGGAATAAAATACTTAACATATAGTAATTTTTAAATATTTGATACATAAATAATTAACACTGGCCAACTTGGGTGTTTTCATTATAGTTCTATATCCTCTTTCAAATTCGAATCTTCAATGTTGTTCCTCATTGAAACAATGATTCTCTAAAAATTATGTAACGCACCGACCCCAGTTACCCAGAGTTGGTGCCTTATTACATAACATTGGCATGATCACAAGAAAGATCAAATCTCGAAAGACCGATTGGTTTAGTAGCCTTGGAAACACTAGATATATTCATACGTTTTACATTACATCATAAAATGAAAAACTACTACAACAACATAATGTCTCTATAATCCACACTCATAACCCTACATAATATCCCTGCAGGTCATTCATAATTTACTTCTTCACTTCCTGGGAAAAATAAAACATAGAAAAGGGGTGATCTCAAATGCCCAGTAAGGATAACAATATATCGGAACATTCAAAATAAGCATTAACATTTAAGGCAATGCATTACTAAAACAAAAGCCTTTTAAACTTGAACTTCAACATAGTATGGCAAAAGTAAAATAAAATAATGCCATTTACTTTTTCACATGGATATTCTACTAATCGAATAATCACATGCAATATCAATAACCACTTTCATAATGTTGGAATGCATAATGCCAGACTATCATAACCACATAGCCAAGGCCTCGTGCCAAGACTATAAATAAGATTTTGTCAAGGCCTTGTTCCAAGACACTAGTTTGTCTCATGAGACCTACCGATGCATCGAGGAGCTATAGCGGGCTCCACCCGTTACATATTAAGTCCAATGCATTCCCATATGAAAAGGTTTAAACATAACATAAACATTCGTATTAAAACTAGCATACGAAATGTAAATACTTTCACCATTAACCATGAATGGTATAAAAATAGAACATCCACAGTCAAACAAATCACAAAACCTTAAATATAATATATAAGTTTTGTATCATAACAAATCAACTTTAAATAAGCGTAAAATCCATCAATGGATGTTGACATAGATGAAATCAAAATTCTTTTTAAAGAAATATCTCTTTTTATTTTGAAATCATTTAAGATCCATATAAAATAAAACATTTTCTTTGAAAATATTCTTATAACCTTTTAAGGAAAGCTTTTTAGATTTTATAACGGCGTAAAATAGCCGCACCCGCCGTATAAGTTAAAAAAAACATTCTTACCTAAATTCTGTCGAAAAGGTTAAAAAGGACCTTGTTTTGAAAACGACGGAAATATTCCTTTATAAACCTCTTATATAAAGTAAAACAAGGGTATAAATGACATTAACCCATATTCTTTTAAATAATAAAAATGTTTTGAAATACATATTTAAGAAAACATGGATGTGGATGATAAAGAGATCCCAGTAGATTATTACATATAAACAATCTCGGATAATGAAGAGATTGTGAAATAACCCTTACTTGTACTTTTCCTTGGCTGGGGTAGGTTAACCTCCTGTATAATGGTGAAATAATTGTTATTAAATTATACAAGAATCATATACATTAATATGATATCATATATGATCTTTTAATATTGATTTGATAATAATATCTTAGTATTATCGTTGTTTCGGGTGTTAACTTACTCTGTTTTCTTTTATATGTTTTGTTACGTAAGCCATGTTTGTAATGGATAGGTTGTATATTATTCATATCCAGAATGATATCAAGCCCTTAAAAATCATTTTTAAATCATCAAACGATAATTATACTTGAATGGATACGATGGAGAATGAATCTCATCGCGTTCGTGGAGACGGTAGTCCGTACGTACGCACGAGCGACAATATAATTCTTTCGATATTAAAATAATACATAAATGGATGATATATCATATATACAGAATCATTAACATGTTATATTTATTATTTACATGAGTTAAACATCATTATTATACCCATCCAAATAATATTATATTGAATAACAATTACACCACGACGTGGAGACGGTAAGCCGTACGTACGCACGTATGGTGACATGTTATTCAAAGGGTGGATAGAATACTGAATATGGTTGTACCATATTTATAATAACATCACAGTATATATATATGATACTGGAGTTATTATTTTAGAATGGTAACAACAAAGGAAGAAGAAGTGGAAGAAGAAATGAACTTGGAAAAGGGTGGTGAAATCATTACCTCTTCTTCGGGTTATTCCTTTTTATTTGATCAAAAGGGCTCCTTAGGTTGGCTTTCTGATCAAACTAAGGCCTCTAGGTTGTAGTGAGGGAAGTTGGTAGAGAATTTGGGCAGATTTTGGCCTATCCAAAAGGATTTGAAGGTGTGAAGAAATGAGAAGGAGGAGTGCCCTTTTATAAGAGGGGTGAGGGGCACCTTTGGAAAAGCTAGAGATATTAGTTTATAATAAATTCATATTCGGTTTCAAATGGCTCCAAAGTTGACTATTCAAAGGTTAAGTTGGGGATGGGTCGAAAACAACTCAACCAATAGAATTTAGACAGGTTTTGGTACTTATATTAACCTTATCTTTAAGTATTAACTCTAAGTTAATTAGTTTCACTTTTACAATATCTCTTTGTATTTTTATATAATATGGTTAATAAACTTACTATATACATCCAAGAGACCCCCAAGTGGTCCATTAATGATGAAAATATCATGATATAAGTCTCTTGGCCGATCCTTAGATTTTTAGGAATTTAATATCAATTAATAATATAATATTTGTTTTAAGAACTCTTTTATGTCAATTTTGACACTATTCAATAGTTGATTTCTTTGATACTCATAACAGATTGATTACTTCGAACAAAGTAAATTAAATCAATACAAATATATCATATTATACTAGAATATAAGTTTAATTCATTAAAAGTTTCATATTGTATTTATTTGGGTATTGATAATATCAATTAATTTAATTTTTCACTATTTTAGTAATTACTGCATCATCATTGTGTCATAAATAAAATAAATTATTTAATGTCTAAAAATTATAAATAAAATATCATTATGTAGTAAATTGTTTTATATTTCTAATGAATATTTATAATCTAAAATCCAACATATATAACCATATGTAATAATTATTTTGCTAAAAGATATATGTTTGTGTCATTTTTGTATTCATTTTAACTTAATTAAATTAAAGTGTCCTTATCACCTACAAGTGGCACCATGGGGTCCCAAAATCGACCCAAAGATGACTATGGCGAACATGTATCAACCAATAAGTCTAGTACACGTTTTAGGGTAATTTAGTATTATTATAATATTATTTTTTAACCCTTATTTACCGGATTTACCCTTAACCATGGTAAATAAAATATTACCACAGTAATTATTCAAAATGTCTAAAAATAAAAGTTACCTATTTACACAATTTGTACATTCTGATTCCAAATATAGAATCAATTTTTTTAAATTCAAAACACAGAAGTGGCAGAAATTAATTTAAAATTAATTCCCGCTATCAAAACAAAAAGCGTGTTTTTAAGAAATAATAACTATCAAAAGATTGACACTTGTTTATGTTCGGTTTAATTGTAAACATATGTCCAATGACCAACATTATATTAAATGGTAAAAATATATTCTATATATACTTTAAAACCACTCAAATTCATACTTTATCACTATTAATTATTTTGATTAAAAAAGTTGTTTTTAATTAAAATTTAGTAATTTTCACTATTCATCAAAATATGAAAGTTATCTGAAAAGTACCAAAATTTCACCTTAGGCTAAATTCGATATTCTGAAACCAAAAATGAAGTCCATTTTAAAATATAAAATATATATAATTTCAAAAAGTATGTATTACTATTCATAATGGCTAGTTTAATTGGTTATGGTGTGTTAGAACTCGGTGTTGCGTACAACACACGCTATCACATTATTCAATGAGAAGCGTACTGTAGAAGCTTGGGGTGTTACATTCTCCTCTCCTTCAAATAATTTTGTCCTCGAAATTTCTAGAATACTACCGCATGAAAAGACTCGGGTGGTTCTTCATCATAAGTTCCTCGGGTTCCCACGTTGCCTCTTCCATCTTATGGTTTCTCCACAAAACTTTTACTAGACGAGTCGTCCGGTTTCTCAGCACTTGTTCTCTCGTATCAAGAATCTTGACGGGATCTTCGCAATAAGACAGATCGGGTTCTAGTTCTAATTCCTCATAGGTGAGTACATGCGTTGGGTCAGACATGTATTTCCTCAACAGAGATACGTGGAACACATCGTGAACTTTGGAGAGACTTGGCGGCATTGCCAATCGGTAAGCTACAACCCCAATTCGTTCTAGAACTTCGAAGGGTCTGATATACCTGGGACTCAATTTACCTTTCTTACCAAAATGTATGACTCCCTTCCATGGTGATACCTTCAGGAAAACATGATCACTGACTTGAAATTCCAAATCCTTCCTTCGATTATCGGCATAGCTCCTCTGCCTACTTTGAGCTGCTTTGATGTGATTTTGGATTACTTTCACCTTTTCCACCATTTCCTCAACCAGTTCTGGGCCTACAAGTTTTCTTTCACCAACATCATCCCAACAGGTTTGTGTACGACATCTCTTTCCGTATAACGCTATATATGGTGCCATCTGAATACTCGAATGGAAGCTATTGTTACAGGAAAATTCTACCAGTGGTAAATATTGATCCCACATACCCTGAAAATCAAGTGAGCAAGATCTCAACATGTCTTCTAAGGTCTGAATAGTCCGTTCTGATTGTCCGTCTGTCTGAGGGTGGTAAGCAGTGCTCAAATGAAGTTCAGTATCTAGGGATTTCTGAAGACATTTCCAAAATCTTGAAGTAAAACGGGGATCACGATCAGAAAAAATCGATAAGGGTACTCCATGAAGTCTCACAACTTTATTAATATATAGTCTTGCTAGACGTTCCAGGGGTAGATCTTCTCTTATAGCAAGAAAATGTGCTGACTTGGTAAGACGATCAACAATAACCCATATTGCATCGTTCCTTCTAGGAGTCTTTGGTAGCCCACTGACAAAGTCCATTGTAATATTGTCCCATTTCCACTCCGGTATGGGAAGAGGTTGCATGACTCCTCCAGGATGTTGCCTTCCAGCTTTCACTTGTTGACAAACCATACATCTTGACACAAAATCAGCAATCTCCCTCTTCATGTTGTCCCACCAAAAATGTTCCTTCAAATCTCTATACATTTTGGTGCTCCTAGGGTGTATAGAGAAATTTGAACTATGAGCATCATCCAACAATTACCTTTTTAGATCAGGTATATCGGGAACACAAAGTCTCTTCCCAAATTTCAAAATTCCATCCTCATACACAAAGTATCTCAATCTCCCATAATTCATAGCTTTAATCTTCTTTTTAAAATTTTCATCATCGGTCTGAGAACTCTTAATCCTTTCTAGTAAAGATGGTTTGGCAACCATTTGAAAAATCATTGATGTTTCACCTTCCCTAGTTATTCCCATGTCCATCTTCACTAGATCCATGAAAATTGGATCCCTTTCAATTCTCATATTTTTCAAAACTCCATGGTCTTTTCTACTCAAAGCATCTGCCACCTTGTTTTCTTTCCCCGGGTGGTAGTGTATCGTGCAATCATAATCCTTGAGTAATTCAAGCAATCTCATTTGCCTCATGTTGAGTTCTTTTTGTGAGAAAATATACTTCAAACTCTTGTGATCAGTATAAATCTCACATTTTTCACCATAGAGGTAGTGCCTCCATATCTTCAAAGAAAAGATCACAGCTGCTAACTCGAGATCATGAGTAGGATAGTTTTGTTCATGAATTTTCAACTGTCGTGATGCATAGGCAATAACTCTATCATTCTGCATAAGGACACAACCAAGTCCTTTCTTTGATGCATCACTATAAATAACGAACCCATCATTCCCCGATGGTAGAGTCCATATAGGAGCATTGACTAATCTTCTCTTCAGTTCTTCGAAACATTCTTCACACTCTTTTGTCCAAACAAATTTAACCCCTTTACGTGTGAGCTTCGTTAATGGGTTAGCCAATCGGGAAAAATTCTGGACGAAACGTCGATAATAACCTGCCAAACCAATAAAATTACGTACCTAAGTTATACTCGTAGGTGCTGGCCATTCTTGGATTGCCTTGGTCTTAGAAGGATCAACAGAGATTCCATCTTTAGAGACAATATGTCTAAGAAAAGAAATCTCCTGAAGCCAAAATTCACACTTGCTAAACTTCCCATATAATTCATGCCTCCTCAGAGTCTTCAAGATAATGCGCAAGTGATTTTCATGATCTTCGTAGGTTTTGGAGTATACCAAGATATCATCAATAAATACCACCACAAATTCATCGAGATACTCCTTGAAAACTCTATTCATTAGATCCATGAATACAGAGGGTGCATTAGTCAATCCAAAAGGCATTACAGTAAACTCGTAATGCCCGTACCTGGTTGGAAATGCTGTCTTCGGAATGTCTTCCTTCTTCACACACAACTGATGGTATCCAGATCGAAGGTCAATCTTTGAAAAGTATTGATCTCCATGAAGTTGGTCAAATAAATCATCAATGCGTGGTAGGGGATACTTGTTCTTTATTGTTGTTGCATTGATCTCCCTGTAGTTGATACATAACCTCATAGATCCATCTTTCTTTTTAACAAAAAGAACAGGGGCTCCCCATGGAGAAACACTAGGGCGAATAAATCCCTTATTACTCAATTCCTATACTTGTTTCTTTAGTTCAACTAATTCTACAATGGCCATTCTATAAGGGGTCTTCGATATAGGCCTTGATCCATGAATCAAATCAATGGAAAACTCAAGTTCTCGTTCTGGAGGATGTCCTGGTAAATCTTCCGAAAATACATCTACAAATTCTTTCACAATAGGTACATCCTCTATTTGAACATTCCTTTCCTCACCGACAGTTATTTCATTCTCTTCCTCCCCAATAATTGAATTAAGTTGAGCTACTGGGGGTGGATCTAAATAAGAATTAGGTGGTGACGATTCTGCTCTAAAGATAAGATGTTCCTTATCATTATCATCAAGAATCGTAACCTCTTTCTTCTTACAATAAATCTCCGCATCATAGTCTGAAAGCCAATCCATACTGAGGATTATATCAAACTCAATCATAGGTATGACGATGATATCAGCAGATAACGAACATT
This sequence comes from Viscum album, assembly GCA_963277665.1. Lineage (NCBI taxonomy): Eukaryota > Viridiplantae > Streptophyta > Magnoliopsida > Santalales > Viscaceae > Viscum > Viscum album. The sequence goes on from OY728138.1 coordinate 1,801,856,545, forward strand.
TATGTGCTCTAATGGGGACTGATTAACAAAATTTTGTTGCAATGATACTTCCCTTAGGAGTTTTAACTGACAACTCCCTTATTAAATCAAATTGGAAATATCTGATTTTCTTAGAAAACTGGGAAGATATCAAACAATGCGATGATCCAGAATCAAATAATGCATTTGCTAAACTTGAGGAAACCATTAAATTACCTTCCACTACGTCTTTCGAAGCTTCTACCTCAGCAGTAGTGATAGCATAAGCCTGGCCTTGATCCCTTGGCCTTTTCTTAGGTAAGTTCTCCTGACGCTTAGGAAATGCATTTGCATAATGCCCCATCTCCCTGCAATTATAGCACTGAACATTGGTAGATTCCTTCTTCCCTTTGCAATCACGAGCTTGGTGGCCTTTTTCACCACACTTGTAATAGACTCCCATTCCCTTCAAGCAAGTACCGGGGTGTTTCTTCCCACATTTACCACAGGATGGATATTCAACCATTCCTTTCATCCCCATATTTCCATTCCCAGATTGATCAACAGGCCTCTTTTTCTCTTGCTTTGCTTTAAAGTCATAAGACTTAGAGAATTCCTTTTCGGTCTTGATTGCACATGAGACAATGTCTTCGTACGATGAAAAGGATTGTGAGACTAATGCTCGACGGAGAAAATGGTTTTAACCCATCAAATAAACGATCAATCTTACTTCTTGGGTTACTTATATAATCTCCAGCATAACTTGCTAACCTTGTAATGTTAGCCTCATACTTTGTGACATTCTCATCCTCCTTCTGTCTCAGACTTAGAAATTGCCTTTCCATATCTGCTCGATGGTCGCGAGGAAAGTATTTTTCTAAAAATAGATATTTGAACTCCCTCCATTCCATATTTGATACTTCATCATCTTCCTTCATATTTTGAATCAATGACCACCATTGATCAGCATCTCCAGTGAGGCGGTAAAATGCCATGATAACTTTTTCCCTTTCATTACTCCCCAAAGCCTGAAATATTTTCTCTAGGGAAAATATCCATTGCTCAGCTACTAAGGGATTTGTACTCCCATTGAACGTTGGTGGTTGTTTCCACATGAATCGATCTAACATTGATCCTCCACGCTGCGGACTAGGGTGCTCCATATGGGTAAGGTTATTATTCATAACTTGAGTGAGTTGTCCCAATATGGTGATTAGCTGATCGGCACCAGTTGCATCACCAGCTCCACTATAATTATCTTGAGCAGGAGGGAAATCCCTACATGGAGTGCGTGCAATGATACGGTTTCCATTTCTTCCACTAGGTGCCATTTCTAAACAATGGCATAATCTAGATCAGTTTATGAATCAAAATACATAATCCCATACTTATAAAACACTTACCATAAATTGAACTATTTATGGATATAATCCATAATCATAAGAATGTTTTCTTTGAGGAAGTATATACTCATAATCCCTTCAAAATTATTTTTAAAGAAAATGAGAGTTATCCTAAGCATATCCCCCGGGAGTGTCGTAACCAAGAGTGCAGCAAGGCCCGTTGTCGTGCACCAGTTCCTGTTCGAGTCTAGCTCAAAGCGGTGTTTTCGGGTTTTACCCCTAGGTACATCTGTGCCAGAGCCGCCTCTACCTGCTCGTATCCAGACATGGATGTATTTCTTGGAAAACTGACAAAATCTCTACAATACCAAAATTCTAGGAAGTTCTTCTATACTAATCCTCAAAGTTCATCTTAGGTCTACGTGCTCTAATCAGAGTTTATCTAAATATAGTTTCCAAGGTTTGTACTAAACTTCCTCTGATACCAACTGTAACGCCCCGACCCCAGTTACCCAGAGTCGGTGCATTATTACATAACATTGGCATGATCACAAGAAAGATCAAATCTCGAAATACCGATTGGTTTAGTAGCCTTGGAAACACTAGATATATTCATAAGTTTTACACTACATCATAAAATGAAAAACTACTACAACAACATAATGTCTCTATAATCCACACTCATAACCCCACATAATATCCCTGCAGGTCATTCATAATTTACTTCTTCACTTCCTGGGAAAAATAAAACATAGAAAAGGGGTGAGCTCAAATGCCCAGTAGGGATAACAATATAGCGGAACATTCAAAATAAGCATAAACATTTAAGGCAGTGCATTACTAAAAAAAAGCCTTTTAAACTTGAACTTCAACATAGTATGGCAAAAGTAAAACAAAATAATGCCATTTACTTTTTCACAAGGATATTCTACTAATCGAATAATCACATGCAATATCAATAACCACTTTCATAATGTTGGAATGCATAATGCCAGACTATCATAACCACATAGCCAAGGCCACGTGCCAAGACTATAAATAAGATTTTGTCAAGGCCTTGTGCCAAGACACTATTTTGTCTCATGAGACATACCGATGCATCGAGGATCTATAGCGGGCTCCACCCGTCACATATTAAGTCCAATGCATTCCCATATGAAAAGGTTTAAACATAACATAAACATTCGTATTAAAACTAGCATACGAAATGTAAATACTTTCACCATAAACCATGAATGGTGTAAAAATAGAACATCCACAGTCAAACAAATCAAAAAACCTTTAATATAATATAGAAGTTTTGTATCATAACAAATCAACTTTAAATAAGCGTAAAATCCATCAAAGGATGTTGACATAGATAAAATCAAAATTCTTTTTAAAGAAATATCTCTTTTTATTTTGAAATCATTTAAGATCCATATAAAATAAAACATTTTCTTTGAAAATATTCTTATAAGCTTTTAAGGAAAGCTTTGAAAATTTTATAACGGCGTAAAATAGCCGCACCCGCCGTATAAGTTAAAAAAACATTCTTACCTAAATTCTGTCAAAAAGGTTAAAAAGGACCTTGTTTTGAAAACGACGGAAAGATTCCTTTATAAACCTCTTATATAAAGTCAAACAAGGGTATAAATGACATTAACCCATATTCTTGTAAATAATAAAAATGTTTTGAAATACATATTTATGAAAACATGGATGTGGATGATAAAGAGATCCCATTTGATTATTACATATAAACAACCTCGGATAATGAAGAGATTGTGAAATAACCCTTACCTTGTACTTTTCCTTGGTTGGGGTAGGTTAACCTCCTGTATAATGGTGAAATAATTGTTATTAAATTATACAAGAATCATATACATTAATATGATATCATATATGATCTTTTAATATTGATTTGATAATAATATCTTAATATTATCGTTGTTTCGGGTGTTAACTTACTTTGTTTTCTTTTATATGTTTTGTTATGTAAGCCATGTTTGTAATGGATAGGTTGTATATTATTCATATCCAGAATGATATCAAGCCCTTAAACATCATTTTTAAATCATCAAATGATAATTATACTTGAATGGATACGATAGAGAATGAATCTCATCGCGTTCGTGGAGACGGTAGTCCGTACGTACGCACGAGCGACAATATAATTATTTTGATATTAAAATAATACATAAATGGATGGTATATCATATATACAGAATCATTAAAATGTTATATTTATTATTTACATGAGTTAAACATCATTATTATACCCATCCAAATAATATTATATTGAATTACAATTACACCACGACGTGGAGACGGTAAGCCGTATGTACGCACGTATGGTGACATGTTATTCAAAGGGTGGATAGAATACTGAATATGGTTGTACCATATTTATAATAACATCACATTATATATATATATGATACTGGAGTTATTATTTTAGAATGGTAACAACAAAGGAAGAAGAAGTGGAAGATGAAATGAACTTGGAAAAGGGTGGTGAAATCATTACCTCTTCTTCGGGTTCTTCCTTTTGATTTGATCAAAAGGCCTCCTTAGGTTGGCTTTCTGATCAAACTAAGGCATCTAGGTTGTAGTGAGAGAAGTTGGGAGAGTATGTGGGTAGAGTTTGGCCGAACCAAAAGGCTTTTAAGGTGTGAAGAAATGAGAAGGAGGAGTGCCCTTTTATAAGAGGGGTGAGGGGCACCTTTGGAAAACCTAGAGATATTAGTTTATAATAAATTCATATTCGGTTTCAAATGGCTCCAAAGTTGACTATTCAAAGGTTAAGGTGGGGATGGGTCGAAAACAACTCAACCAATAGAATTTAGACAGGTTTGGGTACTTATATTAACCTTATCATTAAGTATTAACTCTAAGTTAATTAGTTTCACTTTTACAATGTCTCTTTGTATTTTTATATAATATGGTTAATAAACTTACTATATACATACAAGAGACCCCCAAGTGGTCCATTAATGATGAACCTATCATGATATAAGTCTCTTGGCCGAACCTTAGATTTTTAGGAATTTAATATCAATTAATAATATAATATTTTTTTTAAGAACTCTTTTATGTCAATTTTGACACTATTCAATAGTTGATTTGTTTGATACTCATAACAGATTGATTACTTCGAACAAAGTAAATTAAATCAATCCTAATATATCATAATATCCTAGAAAATTATTTTAATTCATTAAAAGTTTCATATTATATTTATTTGGGTATTTATAATATCAATTAATTTAATTTTTCACTATTTTAGTAATTACTACATCATCATTGTGTCATAAATAAAATAAATTATTTAATGTCTAAAAATAATAAATAAACTATAATTATGTAGGAAATTGTTTTATCTTTATAATAAATATTTATAATCTAAAATCCAACATATATAACCCTATGTAATAATTGTTTTACTAAAAGATATATGCTTGTGTCATTTTTGTATTCATTTTAACTTAATTAAAATAAAGTGTCCTTATCACCTACAAGTGGCACCATGGGGTCCCAAAATCGCCCCAAAGATGCCTATGTGCGAACATGTATCAACCAATAAGGCTAGTACATGTTTTAGGGTAATTTAGTATTATTATAATATTATTTTTTAACCCTTATTTACCGGATTTACCCTTAACCATGGTAAATAAAATATTTACCACAGTAATTATTCAAAATGTCTAAAAATAAAAGTTACCTATTTACAAAATTTGGAAATCCCGATTCCAAATATGGAATCCATTTTTCTAAATTCAAAACACAGAAGTGGAAGAAATTAATTTAAAATTAATTCCCACTATCAAAACAAAAAGCGTGTTTTTAAGAGATAATAACTATCAAAAGATTGACACTTGTTTATGTTCGGTTTAATTGTATAATTATATCCAATGACCAACATTATATTAAATGTTAAAAATATATTCTAAATATACTTTAAAACCACTCAAATTCCTAATTTATCACTATTAATTATTTTGATTAAAAATGTTGTTTTTAATTAAAATTTAGTAATTTTCACTATTCATCAAAATATGAAAGTTATCCGAAAAGTACCAAAATTTCACCTTAGGCTAAATTCGATATTCCGAAACCAAGAATGAAGTCCATTTTAAAATATAAAATATATATGATTTCAAAAAGTAGGTATTACTATTCATAACGGCTAGTTTAATTGGTTATGGTGTGTTAGAACTCGGTGTTGCGTACAACACACGCTATCACAATATTCAATGAGAAGCGTACCGTAGAAGCTTGGGGTGTTACAAATTCCATCCATGTTATTGCTATTATCATTATATGTTTCATATTCCCTAACTCCATAAAATAATTTTAAAATAGGATTTTAAAAACTACCCCATAAAATTAACAAATGTCACCTATTAATTAGCCACTAAAAATTTATATGAATGTTGAACTAAAACCATCAAGATCAAATGAAACATATTATATTTTCTAAAAAAAATTAGAATAGTTTTTAATTATTGAAATCATAATTTCATAGGGAAAATATTTATTTGATGTTATTATCGTCCTACCATTTTTCATAGTGAATTCCATGATTTTAGTAAGACAAACATCAAATATGAGGTCCTATAAAAATTATGGGGGTGATTCATTTTGAACCCTATAAAATAATTATCTCAATCGCCCCATATATTTTTGGCATGTACTAAATTTCTATATGGCATGTATAGTTTCAGAGTAATACTTTAATACTTGTGAAAATAGAGTGGAACTATTTTTCATAGGGTCGGGTTATTGAGGCATAATGTCATCTATTTAGGAATTATTTATATTTACGTGGTGAGGTAAATTATTTCATAAACAAAACCGGAATAAAATTTTACAGGGTATTTATTTAAATGAATATTATATCATTGAAATATATTGAATACAACTATAGTTCCATGAACTTATATTTCATTATTTTATTCATACACAACAGTATTTATAGTGTGGTCTATCCCATTACACCATGATTATGTGTTTTTTCATAAAGAAATATAAAAAATATATAATATTATCTGAACTTCCCTAAAGCTCTTACCATTCAGAAAAACCAGTTCACATATATTTTGTATTATTATAGAGAATAATCATTATTATTATCTAATAGTTAGATCTTGGTTGTATCACCTTCCAATTTTTTTTTAAAATCTCTACCGAAAAAACATTTTTCATATATATTCCTCAGATGTGTTTGTTAGTAGTTGAATAATTCTCCAATAACCTTAGTGATATTATATATGAATACTGATTTTGATATAAAAATTCATTTATAACATTAGCCCAACAAGAGTTGAGAATATAGAATAAAAGAGATGAATTAACATATATAAACGTCAATGTTTACCTTAATTATCTATCCCTAATAAATATCCTATAAAACACTAAATTTATCTTGAATACCAATACCTTTTATTCCTAATAATATCTACCCATGGATCATATCTTCCCTTATCATGTAGACCTAATCATCCCTTCAATGTCATACACCCCCATGAGATGATAAATCTCTGATATTTTATTTACTTACACTAATTAATTGTTTTCTGGAAAAAATTACAAAGTTCACCATAATATCATACATGTGTACCCAAATTTTAAAATTAATGTATATAGTGAGAATAATTTTTAAAATCTATTGATGATGAGAGAGGTAGTTGAATATCAATTTTCATCTAATGCATATCAAAATCCAATATAGATAGTGTTTTTATGATAATTATTTTCCATTTTTAATTCATTCTAAAATAAAATATATTGATAATTATTTTAACCAAATTTTAATTAATTAAATGGTATCGAGTGTTTATGTGTTTTATTCAAAAAATATCCATCATTTAATTTTACAACTCAATGGATCTATTATTATCAAAGGTTATCACCATTCAGATATGTAAAAAATCATAGAGATCTTATAGATATTTTTTAATCTATAGAATTCCTGTACAAACATTTATAGCTAAAGTGTATTTAGATTCTTCTATGATGAATGATATTATTTATTTGTTCATACTTATCTATCCAATTCACAGTATTTTGATAAATTAATGTAACTTGAATTCATGATTTTATAGCTATAATACATCCACCCCAGTCCATATAAAAATATTAAATACATTCATATTATTATCTTATTAAATAGTAAAAAATAATCAAGTGTACCTTAAATATACAATAGTAATACTATCATTTTAGTGATATGTTCCACATTTTAAATATAATGTAACTTAGTTTCCAAACAAGTTGCATATATATTATATGATCTTATTACCTCCATGTATAATAAGTCCAAAATTATTTTCAATTATAATTTAGGATGGATGTTTTTCCTCCTTTAAGCATTATAAGATTGGTTCAAAATTTATTTATATTGAAACGGGTTAGTGATCTTGTATCTCAATATTTTTAAGAAGAACTATTAAATAATTAGTTTTATAATAAAATTATAATCCTTTTGTTTAACTAGTCTCCTAATATATTATTTACTAAATTCAATAATCGATATCTGGATCTCTATGCACATTTTAAATATATTCACACTGAAATTTATTTATTTTTCATAAAAAGGTTATCATCAATATAGATGGGTACCATGAAATACTCTTACATTTATAATTTAACATGGATGTAATGATGAATATCACCTCTTCTAAATTATATCTTCCTCAATTATGTGTCCATCAATGAATATATTCACAATGTTCTTATGCCATTAAATAATAAATTTGTTTTCAATTTATAATATCTTTCTTCAATATCAAAAATTTTAATACCCAATAATAATTAATTTAAACTTCATCCTTTATAACCCCACTAATAAATATTCACATCACATCAATCTAACACATTTTATTACCCCTTGGAGTTTAATTTACATAGAAAGGTATTAGAAACTAAATTCACTAAATTGGTGAAAATTTTTCTTCTATATATAGAACATTAATTTGATTATACCCCTTTCACAACATTATTTACTTATTTATTTATTACTCTTACATGAATTTTATACTTATTTTTGAACACCCATTTCATTATGATGGAAGTGTGATCAATTAGATATTTGAAAAGCTCCTATATTATTTCAAATTTTTTCAACCAGTCCATTTATGAAATTGATTAATTATTCATCTATAATTTATTCTTCAAATTACAATGGTTTCACCTGGTATAGTAAGGAAACATTCTCTACCCTCATTATTTTAAATGTTTTTGTTCGTGATGGATTATCTCCAATGAAACATGACTATTCAAATTCATATCTTATCATCCTAATTTTAGTCAATGGTTTCCTCACATTTTTATTCACATCCTCTCCTCATTCAATCATAGAAACCTCATCATGTGTTAAATTTTGTGTATATCCATAATTTTTTTGAGACACATCATATTTACCAAAACAATCCATCAAACATAAATTTTGAAATTCACTTCTAGCTATTTATTAAATAATGACTTTGATTCCCACTATAATTTTATCCAATGTCTTAATTGAGAATATTTATGAATTTACCTTGTTCATGTATTATAAAACACTCATTCATACTAGAAAATAAGTATATTTTTCATTAAAATTTTAATATCAGTTAATTTATAAGTAGTTTTGAAAAAGTTTTATTTTTTATTATTCATATAACTAACATTAAAATCCCCCTAATGATGTATTTTAATATTGTGAATTTGTATAAGAGATGTAAAAACCTTCAGTTTAAAAATTTTATATTATATAACCAACATTAAGGCCCATTGTTTTAAACATAAATTAAAATAATGCTGACATTAAAACATGGGATGTTAAAATCATTTTATGAATAATAAATAATAAAATATATGTAAAAAATTAAAAATGGATTCATACATTTTTATGCTTATTTTTTGATTCCATATGTTCTAATACCCAGTAATTTTTGACTCATAATATTCATCCATATAATTTCCCATAACCCACAGTCCACCAATATATTCCTCCACCTTTGGCCTCATTCCACCGCCTCCAGCTACATTCCAACTACCTACATGTATCTTCAACTAGACTTCACCTTCAATATTTCCCCAACACATTCAGCTCCCAAACTACATCTTTATTAAAACTTTTAATTCATCGATGTCACATCCTGATTATCCAAAATAACCCACCTTAAACCTCTTCCTACTATATTTGGCAACAATCCTCCTCTATAACATGTAATAAACCATCCACATACAATATTATAGCCTCTATTGGGTTCGAATATACTTTTTGAATCAACATTTTGGAGTTAAAAGTTATTATATTAAATATTTAGAATATTTATTATGTTCAATATAGAATTAATTTATATATAATTTTTTATATATATGAATTCATGATTAAATGATTATATATATATTTCTATATATGTTTATACACTAATATTATTTTCATTTTTAGATTAGATGGTTTTTTGTTTGTATTTTATATTATTTTAAAGGAAAAATTCATGGTTTATTTTGTCATAATGAAATATTTAATGAATTGATATAATCATTACTATGTTTTGATTTATGTGATTTTTTTATTTTAAGTAAAAATGAATTGATTTCATTTTCACATATTTTTTTATACTTTTTTATGAACATAATTATACAATTACATTTATATATATTTTAATAAGTTTATAAATATATATTAGTATTTATGAATGACTATATGTTTATACAGTAATATATGATTATCAATGAAACAATGTGTACATATATATTTGTATACCAGCATATATGTTTGGATTTTCTATGTTTTAATGGACTACTAATTTTTTTTATAATCATGGGTCTTCTTATAAAATTTCATTCAATTTTATATTTATCCACATAAACTAGTTATATCTCTAGATCCACTCAATATAATACCACAGTATAACTTTTTTAACTAGTAATGAAATAGAGAGTAACATAATGTATTTAAAATTTTAAAAAGGAAATCCCACTCAAATCCATGTTGGTTAGACACACCAAAACATATTTCTTGTTATAGTCACAAGTGTATACAACTATTTAGATTCCATAATAATAATTTTATAGTAACTTTTTAGATAACAAATAGTAATTTTTGGTAGTTTGATTTAGAACCCCAATAAAAAATCTCCAACATCTAGTTAAAAAAACCAATTAGAAGTTTATTCTTCATTTGGATCCAATAGTATAATGATCTTCTTATACTATTGACTTATTCTTTTTCAGTTGTTATTTGATCTCCCTCCATAAACAAAATGAATTAAATAGTATTTAGGTGTAAATACCTTCATGGTTATTAACTATTTAATGGAATGATATTATTAGTCTCAAAAAACATCCCATTTATTTTGATATATGATTCCCCTTAGTAATCTTGAAAACTAGTTTTCAAAAATAGATAATGGAACCTAATGTAAAGTTTTTATCTTTATTTTTTATATTGATGTTTCAATATTCAAGAATTCTATCAGACTCGGGTGTGTGCATGTTCTCAAATTATTCAATAAAACATCTTCTTCAATACCTATGTGAATATATATATTTATAGAATAATACATGGAAATTATTTCTCAATTATTTATGGATAATTATTCATGTTTACTACCCCACAAATAATGCCATTTATTTCTTCTTAATCATTGATCATCAAGTCTATATGTAGATTGGATACTTTTCATTATAATAGATTACTAAATGACTTGAAGATGTAGAAATTATCATATATATATTATCCTAAATAATTTCTTCTAAAGACTAATATGAATATCTTACAACTCGATATTAACTGTTCTTTGATGTAACTCATTCATTAAAACCCATATTCATTATAGACCATTCACTATTTGAATCACATTTCTTTTATTTTTGATACATCCACACAACTAATTCTTCAAATGTGGGTCGAGATCTATAAATCATGAATAAAAATATTCATTAATATAGAACTCAACATCATCCCATATTAAAAGGAGATCAACATATTTTCATTGAGTAAATCACTAACTTACACATACTTAATTTTCATTAAGCTATCTATTTATATGAACCGATGTGGAACTCCATGATTAAATCAATCCTTACAATTAGGACATACACATAATCTGTATTTATTTGACAAAAGATAATATTCTTACGCAATAATTTAACAAATAATGGTCTATCATTTCATCACACACTAGACCATCAAATCTATAGACCTTTTAATAATAATTGGTCAATCATGTGGTTGATCAATGTACAGTCTATTACATTACACCTCATGGTCAATCCATCATAGTAGATACACCTACATTATCTCCCATATAACTTTAAATTAAGTGAATAAATTGTCCTCACAATTAAAAATAATTAATTTCCCTTATATAGGGGGTAGGATCTTTGAGTAACATTTTTTAATGTTCAAACTAACCCTCACGTAGCTTGTATAGATTTCTCATTATAGTTATGTATCCTTAAAATATTGAACATAACCCAATCATGAGAGATATTTAACCATTATGAATCACTATATCAACACATCATTCTTTTACACAGGTAACAATATACCATTATATAACATTTATTACTGTAGGATTACCATTATAAGGACATTGTATTCCACTTATGAAATTAACATAGATTCAAAATTTACATCATTTCCATTATAAAACACTTGAATGAAATTATTTCTTATATGAAACACATGAACCACCCTTATGTAGGAAATAAAATTTTGAGTTAGAATTTACATAGGAAATAATTTATTTTTTAATATTTACATGGCCTTATAAACTGAAGGATACCTTTACACAAATAATGAATTCATCATTAAATTATCTGATGCCTTAACAAATCACTATCAAATAATTCTAAAAATCTCTTAAATGATGTCAAAATATTCCATAAACTATAAATAATTGTCTTTTAATTGATGAAAAATAAAAAAGAATGAAAATTTGAATTGGATTTACTTATCAAAAATGGAATCCATTATTTTAATCACAATCCTTTGAGATTCTCCACATATTTTAACAATCATGAATTTAACTATTTCCCAAAAAATATAAAAATAAATTAAGGAACAATAATCTCCCCATTTGTAATTATTTTTAATATCACCACAAATTCTTAATGTCAATATGTGTGATCAATTATTTCTCCCCATTATAGATAACCAAATTAAAAGAATCTATAAGTTGTGTTATCATCATTAGTTACATTATTCAGAAAATACTCATGATACTCCCCTTTTTCTAGAAAAGAATAATCCATATATAAATGTAATAATGATAATTTTAAAAGTTTCACACAATAGGTAGACTATAAATTTTCTATTATATTCCCACAAGGGAAAAAATATTGTTGAAAAAAATATGAAAACAACATTTTATTTAATGTTATCCACAAATTCTCCAATATGAAAAATATTACTCATAAATAACTTTTTGGGGGTTTATTAATGAATTATTGACCATGAAAAACCATGACCAACACAAATCTTAGTAAAACATAATAATATTTCATGTTTAAATAACTCCCCCTTCTAAACATCTAATATTCAACTAATAGTCCAACTTAGTAAGTGCAGTTAAAATAATAATAAAAGAGTTTTAATTTTCATTAATAAACCATAATAAAATATTTCATGAGGTTTTGAAAAAAAGTATATTCATATGAAATGATATTTTGGAAGACTTATTCCTAAGGTATGTACCCCCTAATCAGATGTAATTCATACTTTCTCTTCATGGAAAATGGGAAAATCCATAAGATTTTATTTTTATTGTAGTCCTAGAGGTGAAAAACTAACAATTTAGTATTAATTGCATGTTTGTTAGTACGAAACACATAAAATAATATGGAATAAGAAGGCAAATATTTGGTCCTCAAAAGAAACATTATATAAGAGATTTTTCTCTTACTAACGGATTCTTATTCTTTCCAAACTCATTATAGGATGTTCTCTCATGCCTATAGACATCATATACATATTGGCTATCCATTTTCCTCCAATGAAATAAGTAGTCTTGTGGAATAATCTATAACTTAGTAATCAAGGAATATTTATTTTAATAGAATTTAGAGAATATCCTAAAACATTCTTTTTAGGATGGTAGAATAATCCTGATTTTTTTTACAAACCTAGTTTTTTCATGTCATTAAGAATTTTACTGACTTTTTAAGTCACTATTTATATATAAATACTCATAAATATAAACCCCTTATTCATCACAAAAGTTTTTCCTTTATCATCATTATCATTTTTTTATTCTTCCATTTATATAGTATTTCCCAACTGGTCAGGATAGACTACTAAATATTAATTTTTTATTATTGATCTTCTTTGGCATTCTCACATGAATTCCTAATGGAAGAAATGATACCTAAATTTTATTACTTCATATTATAAGTATTCATCCCCTTATAAATATATAAAATATACCCATGTAATATTATAATTCACTTATCTAAATTATGAATTTCTTTCTTGTATAGTCCACACACATCCTCTAAATATTCAAATTTTTTGGGTAGAAATATTGGTGTTGTTTTTGGTCAAATCTTAATTTTTATATGAATTTACTCTTATTTTCTCATCATAGACCCATATTTGATCGTTCCCATTCCTTGTAAATGATATATTAAAAAAATAATGATATTACTATTTTATACTGTCCACAACACTAGAAACAACATATGATCAACAGCCTTCCATTCTGAGTATAAATAGGTCCATATTTTTCTGGAAAATCGTACTTTAAATTGAGCCACATTTTTCAAAGGTAGTTTTGTTTTACAATAATCAATTCTTATTCTTATGAACAAAAATTTCTCATAACATCATGTTTGGTAAATGTTTTTTTTGATATTTAATTTTCATTTATAAAAAATCTATTTTGAGATTAATAAGAACTTAATTTTTTGTTATTATTAGAACCCTTCACCACCCTTTATATCACCTGTAAGAGAAGTTTCGCCATTAAACACTACTGACTAGTGGAAGTATACTATATATATGTTCAACACATAATAAACTATGTTTTATATACCATGTGTATTATACATCCCTTCTTAATTTTTTGGTAACTTTACATCAAGACCATTTGTGATATTATCATGCTATGTTGCCTTCAATTTACATTTTTTGACCACCTCAATATATTGAAAACCCCATCACTATTATGGAGTAATGATACATTTCCATATTTATTTGTAATTTATATTTTATATAACATTTAGAGTTTTGGGAATTGAGAGTATAATGAGTGGAATTCAAAGACAAAGAGGCTGGTCAACATTTAAAATTGTATACTATATATCATGCATAGAAGGAATCCTTACATTAAGTTGTGGAAGGGGATGACAAAGGGGAGGATCCCCCATCCCTAAGAATTTATAGTCTGAATAAATTTTCCATTACATTAAACCCCAAAAACATATTTTTTAGTAATTTTATTGGTTGGTTTTATATAAAAAAGGAGTTTTTCCTCTCTGGAAGGCTTCTCGATGGATCCCTCTCCCATTTTGGATTCTTTCCCTTCCAGAAAGGTATTTCCACTTCATTCTGTTAAATTATGTATCATATATTAAGGTTAAAAGATTTTATGTATTACTTTTATTTCTATAATTTTCATGGTTTCTTCCATATTTAATCATTCTATTGTAATTTATATAGATTTTTCCAATTAATATTATTTTTCTAGTTTTTCTGATTTCTATCGATTTAAGTTGAATAAATTCCCAATTTCAGATGAGTAGCTTTCTATTATTATAAAATAAATGTTTTTATAATTTATCCCTAAATTAATTTACCATTTTGAGTATATGAGGTGTTCATTCATGCCAATATTACATTTAGATCATCCAAATGTGTTAAATAAAATAGTATTAACCCTAAATCATGATGTAGAATATCTCAATTGGTGAAGCATATCCCACTACTTAGTTGGACAAGAACATATCATCTAATATTTTGGTATAATACTTCAGATTTTATTTATAAAATTAAAGTGGTGATCCCTGTGGTGAATTACACTTAAGATTTGACCATGTATATATCCACCACAGGGACAGTATCCACTGCCTCTATTGAACTCAACTTCAGGGAACAATTTGTGTTATAAAAAATGTTTAACCCAAGTGGTGATTTGAAATAAACAAGTGAAAATCTATGTTGTTAGGGATTCCTTGGAAACTCCATAGGGTTCATTTTTCATGTTAATTATTAGTAAAATTATTCAATTGAATTCAATTAACTAATAGAATAATTTCAAATGCTAAATAATGATGATTATAGATTATAATACTACGCGGAAATACCCCTTAATTTCATAATATTCTTTCAATAATATTACCCGGGAAAGGTATCAACCATTTATCTTTATGAAACAATTTCTTCTAAATAATTTAGTTTTTAATGGCTTATGTTTCACATAATACCGAATTGTGATGAATGGAAATATATAATTTAAAATGTAATTATAATATTTCCATAACATTTGGAGGTATGAATATGAATAAATGAATTTTGGAAATTATTTATGAAGGGTTTATAAAAATAAAATATACTGAACAAAAAGTACTTTATTTTTAGTAATGTAGTAATATTCTTCCAAATTGATATATTTCCTGAAAATTTGTTTTTAATTTATTTTTTTAAATATAAATAACTTTAATTTTTTCAAATTTTAGTAATTTATATGAATAAAATTAAATAAATTTTAAAATAAACGATTAAAAATTATCATAGATTCTATTACTGATAATTTTATAATTATATTAATTATTCAATCAAATGGGAATATATTATTTTAATTAACTAATTGACATATCATTTAAAGAAATTTAAAAGTTTAATTAATTTTTAAAATGGATTAAATTTTAACATTAGTCAAATTATATTATGTTCAATCCTAGTTAATTTATTTTAATTATTCTATTGTAGATATTTTATGTAATTTTTTTATACATTTGAAAAGATCTCCCTGGAAAACCATTTTATCCTTATAGCGGTACATTTACTATTATATAAAATTATTCCACATCTATGTATTGAATTTAATAAAATGGATTTCATATTTCATATAAGAATAATTTATATTATATAATGATGTATTAAATATTTTTTGGTGTCAATTAATAATAATAATAGTATAAAATTAATTACCCCGGTTAAGGTTAAAATCGAAGAATCACATTACACACGATTGTGTTTGAATTTATTTTCCACAAACCTTGTATTTTTATTTAATAAATTTTATTTCATAATTATAATGTGTGGGTTAAAATTATCTAAAAAATGATTTTATTAATAAGATTAAATGATAAATTACCTATTCAAAAAATACTTACTCTGATGAAAACTAAAATATTAAATGTTTGTAAACGTCGAAGTTAAGGAATAACAAGAATAAAAAATAATATTTAGTGGTGGAAATGTTTCAAACCATATATTCCATATAAAACATTATTTGAAATGTTTTGGTGACCATGGCCTCCAAGTGACTTCTCGTTATCTAATTATTTTGGAGATTTACTAATATTACACTCTTTCCCACTTATAAAAGGGTACCACCTCCCCTCTTTTCATTCCACATAAAACTCCTTTGGTATCAGCCAATACATACCCAAAAACCTTATCTACTTAAATTCCCACATCTTACAAACCATTCTGAATTATAAAAACCACTAATGAAGGCCTTTGGTGCAAATTTAATGATATAATCTGAGGATGTTGTATCATTCTTCATAAAGAATCTAGTTTCATTGATTCTTCTACCACATTAAATATTATTAAAAATGATGAAATAAAGGAAATAGTATATTTCATATAATGATATGTTATTATGTTACTGTAATAATTTATATTTGTCTCTCCATCCATCAAATAGGAAGCAAAACTATTGATTGTTTTTAATGATGATTATTGCCTCTCGAACCAATGTAATTTTTTTATATCACCACCTCAAACGGTATGATATAATTATATATTTGATGTATATATATGATATTTATTAAATAATTATACTTTTTGAAATATAATATCACATTAACCATCTTACCTTCTAAACCATTCAAAAATGAAAATGCCACCCATACATATATGTTGAGTAACCACTTCTATTAAATGATGTTATATATTGTTCATTTTATTTTGACATGTACCTTATCGAGGGTATAATCAATGAATATATATAATATATATTATATAAAAGTTATTCTATAAATTTTAATTAACATTTACCTTTATCCCGTTCATTTTTTTAAAGATAAATTAATATAATGTTCATGTGTAGGTTTGTCCTACCATCTCCTTGAATGATGTAATTCATTTTCCAATATATAAATTATATGAATGAATCTAATTTTTAAATAAAATGAAGATATATGATATGAAAATAATTTCTACCCATATTTATATTATTGAACAATGATCAAAATATGATAACCATGATTTCATAACCAAAGCAATCATGAAAATCAATGAAGATATTACCCAAAATAGTAATTTTAAAAAAGGATTAATGATTAATAGGTGTAAAAATTTATTAATTAAATAAAATATGTAATGAGATATATTTTTATGGTTATATAATATATGAATAATAAAAACAAAATTATTATATAATAGATTTTAAGGCTTATAGAGAAATTCAAGACTTGTGGTGGAGGATTTTCATCTTACTTTTATTTCAATGTGGAAAATTACATATTCACCACTTATTTCATTTGTGTGGTGTAAATATTTCCAACGAATATTGTTATGATTTTATTTATGGAAATAAAATTATATAAATATAAATATAAGGTTATTTATTTCATGGGTCTTGTGAAACCAAAGGATACCAAATTGGTTATGATTTTACGCTACAATATCATTACTTATCTATATTTATTATGACTATGATTAAAATGGTAAAATATTTGGATTTATCTGTCATTACACCCATTAGATTATTATAATATATTAATTTCAATATATTTCATTTTTTCACATAATTTGTCTCCCTTTATGTACTCAACTCTGCCAAATGTTTTTAAGAAAACAATTCTCTATTTATATATTTGATAAAAAAAACCCCTTTATTCCATATTCATATCTTCGAAAAATGGTTTAAGGTAATTTTTAATGTCATTTTATGAATATTGAATCTAATTTTTACCCATGACTAATATTTTATAGAATGGTTTCAAAGGTATATTATTTTCATATTTTTAATGATGTATTTTTGACCTTTTGACGAAAGCATGAAATGAATATTTATTTTTATCTACACAACATGAATTGAATTTTTTACCATTAACATAAAAATATTTCATATGGATTAAACTATTTTTTAAATGATACTCAAAAAAACTTACATTATTTTTTGTAATTTATTTTTAATTTTCAAATGAGTGATTCCAAACTAGAGATGATGTATTTTTGAAAAAAAAAATTATAATGTCATTTTTATTGAATTTCTACTTATTAGTGAGAATAACCTTTAGTGTTTCTTATGATTTACTAGAGATATTATTCATAGATACTATTTATATTCTTTATTTGAATATTTTTATATTATAATGAAGATATTTATATAATATCTAATTATTTTATACAGTTTATTCCATTAGTGTACTTTTTAATCTATTTGATGTAGTTTTTGATATATAATCTATTTTAATTTTATGTTCTTGGTGGTCATCCATGACATATGAAAAGTTTTATATTCATATGATGGTTCCACACATATATGAATTGATATTATTTTTCATTATTTATTTTTAATTAATTCTCATTATTAAGATTCATGTATTTTAAAATGAATATTTTTTATTTGATAAATCTTGTTTATTGTCAAGGAAAGATTGGGTATGGACATTTAAGTTATATTTATGTCCCACCTAAGAAAGGATATATTATTCATTTTTTTCATCATTGTTTGATATCACTTATGTTTACTCTTACTGAGTATCTAAAATCACACTTTCTTATATTTCTAATACCCATGTTATATTGAAATATTTTTTATAGTTTATGTCAATGAAGTTAGCCTAATTTGAAGATATCTGAGTTATATATTGAATATATTTCATAAAAGTAGAAGTTTTTGTATCTATTTTCTAAAGAAAGAAAACTATTAATGTCATCTGGAGTGTTTTTTCGATATGTATTGATTATCCATCTAATTTGGTTGATATTTATAGGTAAAAATAATGGGTTATTATACATGAAATCAGAGTAAGGGTTAGTAATACTTTTGAAACTAGAATGAGAAATAATTTCTAGGAACCCTACATATTATTCAATTTAT
Organism: Viscum album; assembly: GCA_963277665.1. Classification (NCBI taxonomy): domain Eukaryota; kingdom Viridiplantae; phylum Streptophyta; class Magnoliopsida; order Santalales; family Viscaceae; genus Viscum; species Viscum album. The sequence continues at coordinate 1,801,876,103 of OY728138.1, forward strand.
TTAAAAATGTATTAAAATTTTGGTGAAGGATATAGTGGGTGGTTTCTATAAAATTTTATCCCTATCAGGATACTACAACGATATGTTTCTCAAGATATATTGTACATAGTTGTGAAAATATAGAAATGGATTTTTTGGTATTCGACTCGATCATCACCTGGTGCAAGATAATGGGCCTTACTGCGTATCTAGTTTGGCACTCCTAGAGTATTTTTATTGGAAACTCACATACTCTATATGATACATAATAAATGAAAATAATATATAATTATAATGAATGAAATGGTTAAACATATGTTTTCATAGATTTCAAATATGGTGTCATGATTTTGATATCCTGTGAGATATGTTACATGAATGAACTCACTAATGCAAAATCCCATAAGACTTGTTAATGATTTTGGTTTTAAAAATGTATTGAAATTAAAATGACAAAGTTGATGTTTTATATGTTATTCTCAATTATTTATTTAACCATTTTGAGAATAGATTTATGAGTTCTTCTATGGCATGTAAGACTATTAGAATGTAAATTTAAATAATAAATGATTAGATACTGAATTAATAGTGAACCCCAAAATGGTATGATTATATCACCTAAAGTCTATGATTTTTGTCCACTTGATGGTTGTGGGAATTCACTTCTAGAAAATGTCATTTATCTCTATATATTTTAATTTGATGTTATATTTTTTATGGATCATGTTTCTCAACATAAATTCCACATCAATTTATATAGAAGGGTAATCATGTTAAATATTCCAAGAATACCTATGATACCCTATTATTCTTATTTTCAATATGAATATATAATGTAATTATAATCCACTTTATAGGGAATGATTCGTATTAATAAGGATTTTCCATATCAGATAAATGGGTATAAATTAAAAAGATTTGATATGAATATTTTGTGGTAATTTTTTCACTTATGTTTGGAATAGATTACATGTATTCTATAGAACAATAAATTTTTTTGAGTAACTATATTTATTTGTGCCACAAATTTTTCAAATACTCCCTAATGAGTCCCTCCGATTGAATTGAATAAGTTAAAGAATAAACTCCAATAGATCCACGAAAGGTGATTTAATTCATCCAAATGTTCCACTAGAAAGTAGACCAGTTATTTTTGTTAAAAATAAATATAGTTCAATATGAATTTTTATAGAATATCAAAAACTAAAAAGGATAAAAATCAAGATAAATAATCCTCCACTTCATATTGATGAATTTTTTGATCAACTGTGTGGCTCAATATTATTTCTAGATTGACCTTCTTTCTGAATATCACCAATTGTGGGTTATGAATTAAAATTTACCCGATATGGAATTAGAAACAATTTGGGCACCATGAATATATATTTATTCAATTTAGTATTATTAATACATTGAATATTATAATTATTTTAATGAATGCTTACATTAGTGATTAACATAATCTATTTATGTAGTATTAATAATCAATATTATTTTATATTCAATGAGAACAAAATGTTCAAAAGATTAAGTGAGAATTGTACTGAATAACCTAAGGTAAAACATGTTACATGAAAGTTTTACAAGTGTGAATTTTTCATAAAAAAGGATTCATTTTTTAGTCATATAATATTGATAGAGGGTATATCTGTGGATCCATCAAAGATCAATTTCATTGATTGCTATCTTAAAGAGGAAATTGTGAATCAGAGCCATTGTTTTTATGGATTCTCTATAAATTATTATTTTTTTGATGAGAATTCCTCATGAATATTAATTCCAATTATAAAGTTAATATAGATGGGTGAGAAGATCCTTTATAAAAATAAATTTAGATATAAATTAATGGAACTAGTGAAATGATAGTGATTCCCCATGTTCATAATTTATCATATAGTGGAGAAGAGTTTTTCATCTATAGTAATGCAATAAATTTTTGACAATGTTGTTTAGTCATATAGAATTATAAGGTGATAACCAATGACTCATGAAAATTGATGTTTAATGATGAAAATAATAAAACTAATGATTTATGATAACAAATAGAAATTGTTTCATTATAGGTATTATAGATTTATATTTATAGAGAAATGTGTGATATATAGACAGATAAAAAATGTTTAAAATATATTTTTACACAAAAATTGTTGAATATGCACCAGAGGAGATAGATATATGTGATTATGTGTTATGATTCTTCAATACATTACCACTCTGGGAAAGAGAAGATGGTGGATGTTGGATTGAGTCGAATGGATCATTATAGTTTGTCCATTATTAATATCTCTAAAGAACCAATATTTATATATTTCTAAAGGATGAATCATTAAATCCTAAAGGTAGTAGAGACGTATTGTATTTCGTAAAACAATTATAAATTTTCGTTCCATGTGAATATTAATAATGAATAAAAGGAAGATGTATAACATTAAATAAAGGTGAGAAATATTCCTAAGTTTAAAATTTATTTTAATGGAATGATAAGGTTCATGAACCATGTATGTGTTCTATCAATACTAGATTAAATAGGGTATTTTTTGGATGTGGAACATGAATCTTTACTATCAACTCATCCTAGAATTAACAAGATATATAGTGAAATGAATGAATATTTATGGATGGAATATATGATTAGTGTTATTTTTGTATATGTGTTTCGATTCTTGGTATATATGAAAGTGAAGGCTGAGAGAAAAAAGTATAAGGGGATGTTATAACCATTACCCATTAAAGAATGTAAATACTAAAATGTCACTATTGATTTTATCATTATACCAGCCAAAATGTTTGATTATATTCTATCACCATATAACTTCAACACAATTAATATAAATAGGATTGAAATTATACATAGATATGATTTCTAGGATATACATGAAGGAATTGGTAACGTTTCATGCAGTACCACATTTTCTTGTATCTGGTCAAGATTTGATGTTTTCCTTGATGTTTTGTCAATGTATTCAACGAGATCATACTGCATAGTTCATTTTCGAAACAAATAATCATCCATATATATATGATGAGTCTAATAGAACGAATCAAACACTAGAGGATATGTTGAAATAATGTTATTTAAATTTAAATGTGGTTGTGATCAATGCATTCCTTTAGTCATGTTTTCATTGAGTAATATATTTCACTTTAATATTATTTTGGGTACTTATTAATCCATATTTGAAATTATTGGTAGTAATAAAAAATATAGAGAGTAAAATAGAAAAATAATTCTAATGAGACCTTATCTTTATGGGTAAATGGAAGAGAAATTCCAATCCATTGAACATCACAGCAATGATGCTTTGAGTCAAAAAATTGTTATTCTATCAATCATCAACATAGTATGGAAGGAAAAGATGGAGAGATAGTGGTTCATTATATTAATACATATAATAATTTTATTAGATTAGTGATGAAATTAATGATTATCCCTATGTATATTTTCCTATTTTAGAGTCCATACTGAGTAGGGATGGTATCTTATCACATGGAACTTCCACTGATCTTTTATGTAGTTCACAATGTGTTCCACATATCTCACATGATGATATACATACCTCAAACTTTCTGTGTTTTTAGATCACATTTCATACAAATGGAGAACATTCATTCTTATAATGAACAACCAATGAATATTCTAGATCATTGAGATAAAGTGTGAGGAAACAAGGTAACCCACATTGTCAAAGTTTTTCCGCCAAACAACCAATCTAATGCAGCTACATGGGAACATGTTGATATAATGAGGCAGAAGTGTAATTATTTGTTTTTATTAAATTAATATAATTTAGAGGGTGAAACTCATTTAAATGGAAGTATAATGTGACACGTAGAGTTTTTTATGAACTACTTTCTTCTAACAAAATTAATTTCATTGATTGATTGTTTTCCATGCAACAAGAAGTTGTAAAAACCCACAATATACTATTAAAAAAATATTATAAAAATTCCGTTAAATTTTGTTGTATAAATAGGAATAACTGAATTTTGGAAATTAATTATGATGATTTTGGATAATGAAAATATATTGAGATATTTTTTTCAATTTTATGTAAATTCATTAAATTCTTTTAAAATAATGTTTTCTCAAAATATGTTTTCTATTTTATTTGGTACCAAATAATAGAATTAGGTTTTCCCACTACAAGAAAACATTATTAAAAAAATGATTATATAATAATAAATTAACACTAAAATATTTGTTATTGTGAATTTTTTAATGTTTTCTGAAAATATAAATGTCATGATGAATAGTGAAAATACTAATTTTTTTTAAAACCCTCTTTTTTCCTTTAAATAGGTTTCAATGTTTAGGATGGTTTTGAAATTATTTAATTATAAACTTATTTTAGTTGTATTATATTTAATTTAATATAGTTTATTGTATTCATCTTCTAATTGAATTTTGTAATAAACACCTTACTACTTATGAGAAATTCCCATTGGAAATCACGTTTTCCCCCCATCTTCTATATTACATTTAGACTAAAACATTCATATTATATGACATTGTTTTGATAAAATTTATATAATATTTTGGATAAATATAAATTATATAATAAAATAATATCATATAATATTTTTGATCACAATTAAATGTATAATCAGAAAACAAGAAATTTGTGGTTATGGTTAAAATGTAGTTTGTATGTTACATGATCATGTGTTGAAATTATTTAAACATAGATATAAGATTTTTATATTATAAATTTTATTTAATATATAGATTCAATAATTAAAATTTATATAATAATTATTTGTTGATAAATGTGTAAATTACCTATGTGAAAATAATATTTACCATGGTGAAAACAAAATTGGTAAAAGTTAACATAGAGGTTAAAAAATAACATATATATAACACATTTATTTTTCATGGAAGAGGTTTTGATTGACCGTATCTAAAATGCCTAAATGGTGTCATTAATTCCTCCAGACATGGGTCAAATAAGAAATTTATATTATCCCAAATTGTACTAACTACAAAGGAATAGTGTAGTATAAGTGCGAGGTCGCACCTATAGAGAATATGAAACACAACAATGAAAACTCCAAACTAAAGGTTAAGTCACTCCAATTTCAATTTGATTTAATTAAACCAATGCTAAAATTTGAAATAAATTAATTAAAATAGAGAATGAAAAGACAAGGTATTCTATTTCAGATGGGGGTTTCAACAAATTAATTAATTTATCTTTAACTGCAAAATAATTATATCACATAGCTATGCAACCATATATTTTTATCAACAGAAGAAATATTCATTCTCTATAAATATTTCAAGGAATCCCAATCCTTCCTACTCATATGGATTAAAATAAAAGGATGCATTAAGTTCATATTGGAAAAAGTAAATGAGTAATTATATTCGTTGGTCTGGAATAAATCTTCTCAAGAATGTTGGGTTTCATTCGTTATTAAATAATACGGTCAATGATTAAATGATTAAAAAAGTATAAGTGGAGGATAAACATGATACTATTGAATAAAATCATCATTATGAGGAATGGTAAATAGAACTATGGGGGTACACACCCCATTACCTATTTTTACTCCCCCTATAGGTTTTAGACAACCATCGTCTGGTGATCACCAATAATGATTAAACCTAAATCCATAAGAGATAAATATAGAATTATAGAATGACGCAAAAATAAATTAAATACAATTATTTTAATTTAACTAAATATAATTTGAAATATAAAGGATGAATAAGAAGGTAATGAAATATAAAACCAAATGAAAAACCTATATATGATAGACTTCTAATGGTTGTGCCTCAAATATCGAATGGAATGGAATGCATAAATCTCATGGATAAACATCCTATTTATAAGCCTCTTGGTCATCCATGGGATTCCACTGAGTCAAATATGGAATTAAATGGTCATCTTGGTGAAATTATTTCCTAAATTTCTATTGTAAGGTTCAATAGAGATTATTGTTTTTTCTATATTGGGGCCTTACATGATGTGTAATGGGAATTCATGTATTCTAATGTAGATCTAGGATTTTATCCATGATTTTTGAATATTTTAATTTCTCACATGAATCCCAGTTGATATTTAGAATTTCAAACCAGGCCACATTGTTTAACTCTTTTCCACAACAATTAATTATGATTTATGGCTTTCTTCACTAATTTCTTTAGGTGGTGAACAGAGAATACACATCTTGTAATGGTGATTCATGATGTGTAAAATGTGATTTCAGCACTAGAATCTCAATTTTTCCTCCTTCATCAACTGTTTTCATTCGAATTTCTCTAGGATCATCATCAACATATAGTGTCGCAACATGAGTGAAGAGAAGTGGTGTGAAGTCTAAGACCATTCCTTATTTTCCAAGTTTTCCTTCATTTTTATCCAAATGACAATCCTACATAAGAATTTTCAAATCATTAATATCAGGAAAAAATCATATATTATATCAATAATAATTAAATTAATTCATATATAAAAACATGTCAAAATATGTATAAAAAATTGAGATATTAGTATCCATCATCCTGTGCATTAATTATCAATTTTTTATGAACTGGTATTCAGGTTTACTACCCATTATTGAATAGTTTTGGGTTCTTTAAAAATTCCACACTTTCACACATATAAATGAGAGACTTCTATCCTCTTTTCCTCACTCTAAAAAATCCTTTTTGTTTATCCTAGTCCTATTCAAATAACATTCATTCTTTTATTAACATGTCATTAGAACATTTTTCTAATTATGGAACCCTTAGAATAAGGTTTTTTGTACATATGTAAAGAGGTTTTCTAAAGAAAATAGATCGTTCATAACTAATAATTTTTTATAAACTCTTCTTCTATATCCTTAAAATCATCCTAAAATATGATAAAATAATAATACCTGCTTACTCTATAAAACGCGGTCTATTTATGATAATGTAATAAATAGTATTTGTCTCCTCTTCCATAAAATGAGAAATTAAACATTTGATCTTGTGAAAGGAGAACTACTACCTCAAAAACCAATTTAATTCAATTTATATCACATTATCACATGGATAAAAATAATGTTGGATATAAATTATATATATGTTTGTTATGACATAATTATACATATATAGTTATAATATTACATCTATATTCCTACTTTTAAAACCAATGAAAATAGACAATTCCGCTCGTGCGTATGAGTAGACCAGTGCCTCCACGAAGCAAAGTGATACATCATTTGTGATATTTTTAAATATATTTTTATAAGGATATATTTAATGAATATATATGAATCCTGTTATATTAAACTTATTTAAATGGAGAATTTGTATTTTCTTTTCATTTTATCAATATATTGAGAAAATAATAACAGTTACCTTGTATTAGTATGACTTGTTGCCCCGATTATTAGTATAATTAAATTTAATATATCTAACATTAATGTAAAACAAAAAATATTTATATAATAAATATATATTATATTTATATCATGAATAATATTTTGGATATAATGGAACCATTTCAAATTTAAAATAACCCAAATTACATTACAAGAACATTCATAAAAAACAATATAGTTATTACCCAAACTCTTGATTTTAATGATGAAAGTTTAATAAATCGATGAAAAAGGGAAATAAGTATAATATCATTAATTTTTCATTACAGTATACTCTATATTTTATAATTTATAATTTTTTTATGTAAAAAATGTGATTTTCCAGCAAAAATCACCATATAAATGATTTCTTTTGATGTGACATCATGTAAGGGTAACCCACTATTAACACCTCATGAAAATATATTGAATATTTTATATTTAAAATTTGGGTTGGAATAATAATATAAATCATATATAGCCCTAGTAATAATGTAATAAAAAAATATTATTTATATATTGTCACACACATTTAATTTTTATGAAGATAAGAAATATCTCAAGAATAGTGTCTCGAAATGGGAATTTGTCACTACTATTAAATCTAGAATGAAGAATTTACCCTTGTTGTGAAATAATCTATGTTCACACTTGGTGTTTAGAAAAATCTCACTGGAGGATTTTTAATTAAATATCTTAGTATTAATTTTATATAAAAAATATATTTTCTTCTGAATGGTGTATCATATGAGAAATAAAATTATGATATTATTTCTGAAATGTGGATTTTTCCCTTGGTATGATATATCTTTTCTTTGTGTCATATATTTAGATATTCCACATAAGAATGGTAATTTATTTACATTTTTATAATAATTTTTTATATTATTAAAATCATTTTATCCAACCTCCTTCCTCACATGCCCAAAAACTCCATTTTCCCAGGTGGTGTGTGGTAAATCTCAAATTTAGACCATTTTGACCATTTAAAAACATTAATTGATTAATGAGCTATAATTAATGCCACCAACTAATTTTTTTTGTTAAATCAATGGATTCAATTTTGGGTTTTGAAATAGCTGAATATTTATGTGGTTTTGGGTTCATAATAGCCTAACCTATTCGGTTTATGTGTTTGATGATCCAATTGTGTTCATGTAACAATGGATCTACCTTGAACAACATTATTAAACCATTTATGATTTAATCTGTGTTTATTTTTTTCAATCAAGGTATACAACTATTGTTCCATTTCTTCAGGTGCATAGCATCCAAACTAAAGTGGAGATTTTAATTTTTTTTTATTTTTTTTATTTTTCATCTACTCAAATGATGAAAAAACGTGGATTTAAAATAAAATTATAAAATTGTGTGATTATACCAAGATATTCCAATGATTTCTCAAAAGATAATTGATCATGATTTTCACATATAAAAATATAAAATTAATGAAGTGTAATTTATAACAAATTATCACATAATTTTTATAATCTGATATTTCATGGAAATGATCAAAGATAAAATTATTAAATATTTATCGAAAGATAGAAATGTGAAACTCTCAAACATAATTGTAAATAATTATCAAATTATGTTTACATATATTTTTGATAGGATACAGTCTATAATAATTATCAATTGATATTTCATAAACATGATAATAGAATGTAAAAAAGATATATTTTTTCAATAAATTATCAAAAGATGATTAAAAAAGTTTTATTTGTGGTAAATGATCAAAAGATAATGGAAAAGTATAATTTTTAATAAATTACCATGTTATAATGATAATATATACTTTTCATGAAATTATCAAGGGATAATTTTATTACTATAATTTAAAATAAATTCTCATAAGATAATTAATATACGATAATTTATAAAAATTTGTTAAGATAAAAGAATTGAATGGTGATTTATAAAAAAATATCAATAGATAATTACAAAAGGTTAATTTATGATAAATTATCACGTTATAATTATATGGGAATAATATTTTAAAAATAATAAAATGATAAATATTCATAAGTTTAAGAATGTGAGCACATGAATTGAATTAACATTATAATTTGGAAATTTTCCTATAGATAATTTATTAGGGAAAGTGATATTTTTTTCTATCAAAAATTAAATATCTAGTTTTAGTTGTATATTCAATAACAAGCCTTATGCATTGATGGGTCAATTGATACAACAATAAGTCCCAAGAGTTTTTGTTCATAACTATTAGACTTCAAAAAAATCTTTTCAATCACATTGGCTGTTTTTTTATTTTCATTGATGTCAATGTCTTTGAGATATTATGTTCCTTACCTCTTGGAAATTTATTACCCATTTTTCCTTAATATGATTTATTTTTATCTATATATAATGAATGAAATAGACTATTATCACATGTGGGAGTGTGGTCATATCCCTGGGAACCTTACGTGACACTTCATCTCATGCGTACATTTTATCTTATTATTCATAGTCGATGTTAGTCACATGTATTTTACGTTCTATGTTACATATAATGATGTGTTATGTTTTATCTTGAATCATAATATGTTATGTGTTATTTTATGATATTATTCTTTGATATTAAGAAATGTGGACCATGGTGACATGTTTTTCACTTTGAGGGTGGGTAAATATGAATTGCAATGATGTATAAGAGGGACCTTTGCGTAGGATAGGGATTTGATGATTCCTTGTGGATGCAATGTGATGATCATACTTCCAACTACATACCAGGAGACATATAACTTCATACCAAGTTATTTATATATATAACATTAAGCCTAGTGGATTCCAATAACATGACATCCCTAATGCTTATTGTATACTGATTTCCATGATGACCTGATTTTGAGAATACTAAATTTGTAGCCTCATATATAGTCTTTCATTACTTCTTACACACTGATTAGCCAACCATAATAGAGTCCAATAAGTTATGCATGGGGGTTATCATGGATTGGTTATCATGAAACCACTTAGTTATTGATTGAGTGATATTATAAATCTTAGTATTTTATTATTATTCCAATAGAATACAATTTTATACCAAAGAACAGATGGTTAAGGATACATTGGTGGATTCTTATTTAGTCTTGAAATCACATGCTACTAGGGAATTTAAATTTTATTTCGTATTTCATGAGGGATATGGTGAAATTAAATGGCCATGAGGTGGAAAAATTAATAGAGGAATAAAGAGTCGATGGAGGAATTAGACAAACTCCATAAGACCCCCCTGTAATGATGTTTATTTATTTATTACATCCTTTTTAATACACGAGATAAGATTTCAAAATTGGGAGTTACTAATTTATATAACATGTATTCTATTTATATTATTCATCATTTTTACCAAGATAATTTATTATATTATTTAAAAAAAATTATTGATCACATGACATGATACATAGGGTATATTCTTTACATTAATTGAATCAAACCCTCACTGCTAGTCTGCAACCACTTGGATATGGGAGGTGTGGATGAGGAATGTTACCTTTCAGCCGAAACCCAGTGGTTTTGTTTGGGATGTTACTATAAGTAAATCTTATATTGTATATTATATTTGATTATTATTCTATAATAGATGCTTAATATAACTATATTTATTATATATGTGGGTCGAATATATATGAAGAATTATGAAAATTTTTATAAGGGATTTTCTTCTCACATTTATTTATATAGGACACATTCTCTATTCACCCATTACTTATTTTATATTCTATATGTGCTGCCCATTAATGAGTTTTTATAATTAATTCCACTAGAAATTATTTGATATAGATATCCCTCTATTTTTTATTCTTTCATAAGGATTATGATCCTAGAGTACCTAAATTGGTAAAGCTTTTATGTTTTAATCTCATTGTGTATTATGATTATTTATAATCACGTATCAAATGATAAAATATTATAATACATCTTTAAGGAAACATATTATTTATTTATCTATTGGTTATTTCTAGATAATATATGTCTTTCTAATAATTTTCCTCTCTTTATGTACTCAATATTATAAAATTATATTTTTAAGGAGAATCAACTTTATTTATCCCTTTAGTAGGAAACCATTTTTCATTCAAGTCCATGTTTCAAAAATGAAACCAAAAATGTTTTTAATACAATTATATTCATTTTAAATTAATTCATACCCTTATTTTAATTTTCAGAAATGGTTTAATAGTGATCATGTTTTAATTTTATAAATGTTGTACTTTTGAATTTATATTGAAAATGAGATTGGAATATTTGTTTTAATATAATCATTATAAACAAAATATTCCCCCATCATGACCTCTAAACTATTTGATGATTAATTTAATTATTTTGAAGTTAATTTTAAAATAAAATGTATTTATTAACATTTGGTATTTTTTAATCTTAAATGATTTATTTCAAAATTGAAAGGATATTTTCATCAAGAATGTCTTAATGAACTTCTTAAGTAATTTGTACATGTCAAAAACAACAACCTTTTATGTTTCTTAAGCATTAATGTGTATACTGAACAATGGTACACTTTCAAATTTTTTATCCTGATGGTTTTTTATTATTACAAAATTTTTATAAAACTTTTTTCTTTTCTATGGGTTAAGTTATGATGCAATGATGAAATTATTGTTAATCCTAATTTCATTAGAACTAATTATGAGATGATGATATGAATTTTTTTTTATAATGTTGCAGAACTAATATGTTTGGTTTTAATTTTGTGATAGATGGGCTACAAATTATATATCCATATAACGAATTGTGTAATGTATTGAACTCATGAGATAATTGTAGTTAAAAATTCAAGGTACAAGATCTACTATTGGAAAAAATCAATGTTCATTATCTTTTAAGGGAAAAAATTGATGTGATTAATCTATTATGGTAGAATAATTATAATACGTGAAATTATTTTTCGTGCTCGATTAATGATGTTTTATCATGATTTTGAATCATTTAATTTGAAATGATAATTTTATTTTACATTATTCAAGATTATGTTCCATGATAGATTGGGTATGTAGTTTATATGTTACATTCAATATCTCATACCTTTATACATATCTAATACATTCATTTGATCATCGATTGATATCTCCCATTATTATCCCCATTGTTTATCATTTCACACCCATTATAATGTTTCCTTTCCCGATGTACTAAAAAAATTAGGAAGGGTATATATATTAATGGTACTGAATGGGAATATATTTTTCAGCTATGTTTAATATCATTCATGAAATAAGAATTTTGCCTATCTATTATCCAAATACACTAAACTATTATGGTCTTTGGTGGATTTTTGTTAAATTAGTTGAATAATAATTTTGAAACATGTCATATTTATTTATCTAAATCATGGTTCATTATTGGGAATCCCCATTATATTATTGATCCTAATATATTTCATTATGATTTTTCTTTGTAATTATAAATATTAATTCCCCTTGGATTAATTATTATTCTAGTTTATAATACCATTGTGGAGCTTCAACATTGATTTATGAAGATACTGGATGAGAACCAAGGGGAAAGCCTCCATAGATCCTTATTAATGAATATTGTTTTCAATTTCAAGGGTCAGCCCCCTTGGATTTGTATTGAAAAAAATTTAGGATATCCTTGTAATAACATCTATCATTATAATTATGAATCATGGTTTTAAAATCATTAGGTTAGTAGCACTTGGGTTTTGATTACGATTAAAATTTTTGAACTCCTTAGGGAAGCCCCCTGGGTTCGGATAATAAAATATGATTTGGAAAATCTTATGAAATTCCCCCATGGGATTAGTTTGTGATTACAAGCTTTGAGTGCCTCATTGATTCCCAACATACACTCACAATAATGCTTGATTTTGGCTACATTGGATTTGATCCTTGTAGCCAAGATGATTACTGATTAGGGATACCTTAGACATGATTATTGTATTCAATATGACTATATATTAATATTCCTTAACATATCTTGCAGGTTTGTTTATACCATTCTAGACATTAGGGATATATACATCTATCCTAGGCTGAAGAAAATATAGTAAATCTTGGGTGTTACATTTGAACCTAAGGAAAAATGGTACTTTATTTATTTATATTTTGCATCCATTAATTTTTTATATAAACATTCACTTTACTTCTGGGACTAGATTTAAATATTGGTGTTGTTGGTGGTTTCCAACTAATTAAAACAAACTCTATGATAAGGATTCAAATTTTTTATAAATAACACATTATGTTATAATAAATTACAAGTGAATATTCAATATTACATATGTGTGATTCATTATCTTTGATAAAGCTTTAATGTTTGGGACCAAGATAGGACATGGAAATACATTAATGGAGCATTACAATTTATTCCTTTTGGACATTTGAGTTTTGGAATATATGACTTTATGTTGATATAAGTCTTACTAACATGTATTCTATAGTATATTTGGATATTAAACGGCTTGTTTTTTTATCATTTATTGACACGTTTGTATATGTCTATTTACAACTCTATTTAGAAGGTCGTATCTGATATCCTTTATTTTATATTCCTTCTTCACTCTAATATGTGGTTATTTTCTCTACACAGTACCACTATAAACTTACACTACAATTCTGTGGCCTCTGGTGTATGTGGAGGTGTGCATAAACTCATCTGAAGACTCTCTTTGGTTTGGACACCATTATGTGGAATTGAACCGATGGAGTGGATACCCAAAATTTATATAAATTCACTTTAGCTTCTATATGAAAATTGATTTAAGATATACGAGAGGTAGATATTTGTTAGAACATGGAATATAACATGTTTTTGGATGTGTGCATCCCTTTTTCAAAGGATGTAAATGTTTCTAGGTATGAAATTATATTTATTAATTATATTTTAACTATTTAAGTATTTGTTCTTGAGTGATACACATGATTATATTGTTATTGAATTATAGGATGTATCCATCTTTCCACATGTGCACATGCATCATATTAAGCACATATATCTCTCTTGTCCTTGAGTTACTGCATTTGGTAGTCCACTCCAACTATGATGTTTGACGACTCTTTGAATTTCTTGCAACCATTTTGATGTTTCATTTACATGTTAATTTTTGTATTTCTCATACTTAACTGATTAAATAAATGTACAAATGCATGTTATGTGATCACAAGTATTTATTTATAAGTGGAATCAGCTAAATTAGATATTAATTACAACCTATAATTTTTTCCTCTCTAACAAATAATTTATATATCATTTAACTGAGACTCAAATGTGAGAAGTTATGGATAATATATATTGTTAGAATTACATTAAATGATCTTATAAGATCGTTATTATGTGAAATAAGACATTTAGAATTCCAATTGTAACATGTAAATAATTTTTCTATAAAACATGAAATATACAATTCATTTAAATAATCCGATTTTATGAAAATCATAGTTCAAAAAATTTGATATGTGTGATAAAAGATATTATATATATATAATTTGTAAATAATTTGTATATGATTATTGAACCAATGTATAACCAGTTTGGTATCTTTTGAGCACACGAGTTTTAAAATTTCTTTTATGTAAGGTATAGGGTATTGCGAAGCCTTACAGTAGTTATCTCCTTCAATAAAATATGATATTATAAAAAAATCTAAATATTTTTTTTGTTATGTGTCATAATTATTCCTGACTAGGACATGAGAATAGTAAAATGGGGGATATAGAAAGACCCCTGGGGTTGAGAAATATATAATTTGGGGTGTACTTTATAACATGATGTTATACATGTTGCGACTTGATTTTGAATTATGACATTTATAAATTTTCTATGTCATGACATATGTGAAACTTTTAAGCTTACAAATTAATTGATATTTGGTAGGGTAGACTGTAATCAAACAAATATTAGAGATCATTGTGTTGTGGGGTATGATTTGAGTGATGAGATAAGTTTATAGTTGTTATTTTCAATTTTTTAGTAGGAATATGATACTAGGATAATTGTTTAGTAGGTATTTGGAATGAGTGTGGTTTGTTGATATATATATATATAAATATTTATTTATATATCTAATTTTATGTTTATGATAACACTATTTTTAGTTTTTTTGTTACTGAATTTATAAGTGATTTTTAGATGTTTTTAGTCTAATAGTGGGATAATAATTGCGTATAAGAATTATGGTGTTTTTCGGCTACTATCACATATTCATTTGATATTTCAGGGTACCCAAATACTAATATTAACCTAGTTTTTTGTGATACCAAGAGGCAAGAATCATGATTTAAGCTTTTCATTCAACCATAGGAATGTATGTGGTAAGATAATAATAAAGTAGTAATGTAGATTCCTTTTGTATAAGGATGGAGATACACATCATTGATAATATAGATTTTGTTTGGGTTTTGAAAGGATAGATCTGTTGGAATCATAATCCTATTTGTGGGGTGATAATATATGGTTATATATATAATAGGTAGAGTATGTGTAGATTCTATGATTTTTTTCATTTCATAAAGTTGGATGGTTATTATGTAGTATTCAATTTGATAAGTTAGAGTCTTTAGGCCTTTTTCTAACAAAGCATCTAGAGAGATTTTTGCTACAATGTTGTCTTTAATATACTTTGATTATGTTCACCTTGTCCATTATGCAAGTGAGCCTATGTTGTTGTGCTATGAAATTTGTTATTCAAGTAAGTTTATATAGAAATATAGAAATGGGGTGTATTCTTTTTAGTTATTCCTAGTTGAAAAAAAAATTATTGGAAAGTACTATGTGAGGATAGTCAAAGAACACATTTTCCCATGTACATAGTGATTGTAATTATTTTATCCTACATGAAAGGAATGTTTTTATATCCTAAACATATCTTTATAAATGGATTATTCTTTTTGAATTGTTTTATCTAACTTTAAATGGAATAAGGGAAATGTTTTTTGGGTAGTTTTGTAGAAAATATCACGGAAGAGGATTTGATTAGATGAGACTCATAAGAAATGGTCCTGAAAATTAATGTGAAAATCATGGTAGTTTCATTTAATGATCTTAGTATGTGGGACAACCATTTTTTGTTATGTTTGTTTGGACCCTAAAATCATTGAGGTTAGGCCCTTTGGAGGTGTTATTTTTTCCCAATGCTCTAGGGCCCCTATTTTCCTATTTTGTGACAAGTGATGATGAGATTTTCTTGGGGGTCATTGGATGATCATTTATAGAATGTTGGTGGAAGGGTATGGTTAATATTGTTTCAATGAGGATGGGTTTATATAATAATAGGGTTGTGATGAATTTTGGTCAGAGTATGATATTCAATGGATGGTACCTAGTGTAGATTAATATGGGAATATGATACATCAAGGTATTACAGAGTCATGAGATTAGGTATTTGTTAGATATAATGAACTAACTATGCGGTCATGAGGATTTTGGTGGTTTTAATATAGTAAAATTATAATTCCTTTGATTTTATCACTATGAAAAATATATTGACTACTGTCACTACATGACATCAATCATGATCCACATATTCAAGATGTAGCTGACTAGTTGCAGGGGTTAAGGATGTACTTTTACATTCTAAAATCATTTGGAAACATATTATGTTCTTTCTCTATCATATACTATTCTCATTATTATAGAGATGAATTTGAGGTACAGGGACTAATACACAGATAACATATCATATTTAACACCCATCATATTAATATACCTAATAAAAAAACATTGGTAGTAAGTTTTATTATATTGATATAATGGAATGAAATATTATAATTGAATTACATGGAAAATACATGCTACCCAACATGGCCTATCATATCTACTTCCATAAGGAACAAAATATAATTCCTACAAATCATCAACATAAAGTGACACCTAATGATATCTATATATATTGGACGATCATATAAAACCAATTACACAATGTCATCTTATGATAATTTAGTAAATTATTTTGTAAAATTATTACTCAGCATTAAAGGGGACTCAAATTATTGATTCATTTAATAGAAAATTTCTTTACATTTAACTTATTTCTATTTTTAATATAAATATGATTATAAAAATATTAAATAAATTTATAAGAAATTTGTGATTAATGGTATAATATATAAAATCCTCGTTGTTTTGTTATCATATAAGTATAGATTTCTGAATAAGAAATACATGGCACACTATCAAACTATAGCTACCTCATTAATAGAGAAAGAAACATTATTCTATGCATTTATAAGATCCTACATGAGTACACTATGTTGATTTTTCTATACTTGTTGATTTTGTTTAGTATCCATGGTTCCATATGACATAATCTAAAATGAGGGATCCTACTCATATAAATCATTGTAGGTTCTCAATTTTTGAGGAGCTTGTGGATGAGTGGGATATGGTGGTTAATATTTTCCAAGCATGTCAACAGACAAAGACTATATCAATGATATAATTATATTATAGGATATCTAAATCATATAGTAATATTTATTTTCTATGGATTCTATTTTACCAGTATATACATCTCTATAAATGAATTCCAAGGAGAAATTATAGTTTATGAAAACGATAAAATTGCATCATATCCATTTACGCGACAAGGGTTATGTTCCTTTAATAATAAAATATCATAAATCCCATTACTACCCATGGGTGTGAGGATCTTTTTTTTTCACTTTTTTATAAGGGAAAAGATTCATGAATATTTGAAACTTTTATTGGATTCATAAAATATAAAGTGTTTATAAATTACGTAACTGTCCTCTTATAAATTCATTATCTAATTAATAAACTCTTTTATAAAACACATCCCACTTTAGTACATTTTAAACATTTCATATTGGACTATGCGAAGGACTAATAATATATATAGAGTATAAAATATTACCTCTCAATTTCTAAAACATCTCATCTATCATTATTCCCTTGAGTAACATAAACCCTACATGATTAAATGTATGAGGGTATTTTTCTTTCCCAAGTTCAATTGATGATATTACCATAGCTCCAATTTATTGTGGATAAAAAACATTTATTTGATTATTTTACATGATTATGAAATAATTCACATTAAAATATTATCATTTCACTTTCCATAAATGTAACATATAGTCAAAATTCAACAAATCCCCTTTATGTATCATCATATAAAAAACCATATAGTTTATATGGATTTCTACTTTACCATTCACAAAATATCAATTTTGAAGTTAGTGTTGACTTAAATTACCTATATCCTAATAGATAAAAATATAATTAACATATTACAAATTATATAGATTCTGTTAAATCACATATCATCATAAATATGGATGAAAAAATCGAGATATATTACTAAAAATATTACATTTTAATCAATATAATAATAAGTGATATTACTATAATGGTCTCACATAGCTGATATAGTTTCTACTATTCTATACTTATTCAATTTGAAAAAAATACTTACTTTCCTCAATTATACATAGTGATATAACTATTAAATTGTTTCCAATTTTTACATGAATGGTTAACATTACTTTCAAACATGATAGGTTTCCACCGATATTTTATATAATCATGTTATACTTTATATAAATGTGTATTACCATGTTTAGCAACTCAGGAATCCTTTTCATTCCCTATATAATTTTGAATCATCTATGTAGAGGAATATGGTGTCTCCTTGATAGATATATGTTTAGGTCCCTTCCTCTATGATCAATTATACTCTTTTGAATTATTTTACAAATTCTATAAATCATGTTAATAAAAAAATTAGAAAAACATAAAAAATCTACTTTTGGACTTATAATGGTGAATAAGAATCTATATTGAATAAATAAAAGTAAATACATTTTTTATAATATTCCTTAATTTAGCTAACTATAATGATAAAAACATTCATACAATATATTTGAAACATGAAATGACATATATAAAATAAAATAAAATAAAATTTTTATTTCATAATGATAAAATGTCATAAATATTAAAATTTATATTATTCAAATTTGGAGAACTATAAAATTATTTATATTTTTAAAATATGAGTTTAAATAAATTATACAATGATAAATAATATATATCACATTCTCTTAAATATTAAATCTATATCAAAAAATTAATATATAGTACATGACATATTAGAAGATAACTAAAGTATTTTCATTCAATATTCTTTCTTCATGATAATATTATATATAATAAACCATGTCTACCAAATAAAATTGATATCCTATTATAATTGTTCCATGAAAGAAAATATTTCACAAAATTCATCTACATCTACTTATATCATCACCAATATACTATTTTATTCCAAAAAAAATTTCAGTCATGAAATATTTTATGAATCAATAACATAGAAATTTTATTCCATGTGTTTCCATCATAAATAGGTCATATGTGTATCGAAATATATTCTGATCTACTAGTGTTTTTTGGAATACATCTCTTTTAACAATATTGTTCCTAAAAATCTATTTATAGTTGATCATAATCACTAAAAATATTTGTAATTTTTCTTCTATATGTCATTTATAGCAACATAATATCCACATGATATGTAGATTAGGTTTATTTTCAATAACTCTCAAATAATGTATTTCTTTAGAATACATCATTACAATATTATTAAGAAATACATATCAATTGTTTTAGAATTTGTGTAAATTTTTTACCCATTTATTTTATAACTCAAAAATGTTATCACATTTAAAATTGTGTTTCTTGTTAACAATATCAATGATTCTGATGCATCATAAAAATTATTGAAAGCCTCTTTAAAACATGAAAAATAGTTTTCTTAGACTAATTCAGTATCCAAATATCTATATTTTCTATACATAATTATTTTAAAAAATTAATATTACATTTTATATTGAAGGATCATCATATTTATTATTAAATATTTATAATTTCTCTTTAATTATTTTCATAGCCATCAATGGAATTATTTTAAATATGTGATCCCCATTTCAGAATAATCTGCTTATAAATAGTTTTATAGGGGAATACCAATGTGATTCACTTTATATAATCAATATTTACAAGGCTCTACAACATCCTTATAAATATACTTCTCAAAATAGTTGATTTCTATTGATGAGAATTCATAACATACCACTTCAATATATTCATATGACTTTCAAAAGGATATATCATACTAATAATACAAGTACATAATGTATTATTTCTCACAAAAAATGGTCTTTTAAATTAACCATGTTACAATAAAAATATGGTTTAAAGTACATTTTATATTGACAAATTATAGTTAATATTTTAATAAAACAAATTCAAATTTTGAGATGTAACATTATAACAAAAAAATTATAAAAATAAAAAAACTATAACATAGTTAATATTACAAGGATGGGCATTATTCCATGTTATGAAACCTGTAGGAGGTATTTTTTCATAACATAACCACAATGAGATTCTAAATAGATTTGAATTAAATATACTAATTAATAAATTTTTTACAAATAAATAATAACACTGAGACACCTTGATACCATTGAGTAGAAACCAAAAAATAGTTTTATCCCTCTAGGTTAATGAATAAAAATATGGTAGAATGTATGTTTATATTACATGACAAATTAGATATAAACATCAAGGTATTTTAGGTGACCTGA
Source organism: Viscum album (assembly GCA_963277665.1). Classification (NCBI taxonomy): domain Eukaryota; kingdom Viridiplantae; phylum Streptophyta; class Magnoliopsida; order Santalales; family Viscaceae; genus Viscum; species Viscum album. The sequence continues at coordinate 1,801,897,009 of OY728138.1, forward strand.
TCATTTAATACATTTTTATTTTGTCATTTTAGATGAATATAAAACAGTTCATATAAAAAACATTATCCCAAACCAAAAAGGATTAGTACCTTTGGAGTATTGAAATATAAATTATCACATTCATTCAATTTTTTTTTCACATTCTCACACATTGTTATTCTAAAATATTACAATTCTTATACATAATATATATAAATATTTTATTTATAACATTTGTAAAGGAAGCATACAAATTTTTTTTCTCTGATGCACAGTAAAGGTAAACATAACAGTTAAAAATCAATGATCTTAAATGAGAATATGATAATAATATGGTTTTAATAAAATGATCTTAAGTTTCAATTATCAAAACTAATCAATAATAAATCATGGAAAAATCATTTATTATTACAATAAAACAAAATACATAAGTCTATAAAATCTTTAATAATCTATCATGAACCCGGATTTCTTAACATAAGAATAAAAAAATAGTTTATTAGTTTTATATATTCATATAGAATAGTTTAATTAATCACATTTCACTTCCAAGTATATGATAAAATATCAGGATCACTCTTAATTAAATCATTTCTTATGTCATGTTTCACTCTGAAGACTATCTTAGTGGACATAGTCCCATACATGACTGGGTCAACTCCCTATTCCATTCCTTATTATCTCATGAGAAACATATCATTAAAAAATGCATTAGAGGTCTATATAATTCTTGTTCAACCAAACACATAATGAAAATCATTCTGATTTGTTCCATTAGATAAAAAAAATTCATCATATACTTATATCATTACCCATGTAATAGAAATGAGTTTCATAAACATTACATCATTTCATCATAGAAGAAAGTGTACAAAATTAATGGATTAATAAAGTTTTCATCATTACATAATTAATACATTTGAAAGAAATGTGTTTCATATAATAAACCTTAAATCATCATCATTATATGTTATCCATAGATAGAAAATGGATGTTATCATATTATCATATTCATATTGAGGCATCACAATACATAATGGATGTTAAGAAGAATAAAAATAACATTAAAATATCATTGAAATTGTCCTTTCAAATCATGAGAAAACAAACATTATATTTATTGTATTCTATCTAAAAGTTACTAGAATATTTTAAAAAATATTTTATGTAAACATTACCTTGCCAATATTCAAATAAATCATCCATAAAATAAATATTATTTGTTTAAGGAAAATATATTTGTTTAATTTAAATTAATAGAAAAAATTTATTTTGTACATTTATAAAAATCAATAATGACTTATTCAAATACCTATTTATATAAAGATATACATTTTTAAAATACGATAAATAATTTTAAAGGTAGTAATAATTACCTTCTAAAATAATTTCATGTACATGTATTAACATTCCAATAAATATTTTGATTACATTGGACCTGAAAAAAGAAGTCGGTTAACCAATGAGTAAACAGTAAGGTTAGAAAGGAGATTAATGATGTTCTAGAGGATGTTGAATAGTCTTGATAAGAGATTTAAAATAAATGGATCAATTATTTTAATTTATTACCTGATTTAATTAACTGTGATAATTTGCTGCACCAAAATAAAATAAAAAAAATGGGATTTTTGGTAGTAGTTTATCCAAAATTGAACCTAGTCCACACTGATACCTCTCTTCTTGGTGAGAGATACATTTTTTACTAAAATATTTATAATGTGTTATCATAACCCAATTATAAACTAATTTATTTAGTGGATATATAACTATTAAACAACTGAATTTGGTATGGGGTGTCACAACCCAATTACAAAATAACATTTAGACATTGAGTTTCACAACCTACATACTTCCATGTTACCTTTCTATCCGGTACTTTTTAGTATTTTTTTGTTTTCATTTTTCATAAGTTGAGTAATAAAAAAACAGAATGTGTAAAATTAAATGTAATGGTGAAGGTAGGGATTTGTTTAAATTTTCAATAAAAAATTATTAATTTTTATAGTATATTGGTGACTTAAAAACCATTTACTAGGGATAAATGATGTTTAATAAAAACATTATATATGCTATAAAATTGTAAAATCGTACAAGGTAACATTCCATGTATAGTTTTATTGTTGCCTAAAATTTTAAAATTTTATTAAAAAAACAGTGGGTATTTTGTGGTATTTGTGCTTCAAAATATAGAGGGTGTGTAATTGTATTAAAAATATTTCAATTCCCAGGTGGTTTAGTTTTTAGGGTGATCTACTGGTGTTTAAGGAATGTTATTTTTATCATCCTTCTACTCTCAACCAATTTACTCTTCCTTGGTGATTTTGGGGGATTCCCTTCCACATGGATTGATTTGTTCAATGGTTGATCGTCATTTTTTTGATTCATTATCTCCTAGAATGTAATTATTTTTGATATTATATGATTTTGGTTTCCTTTTTGGTTTGGATTTATCTTTTTAATCGAGTAGTGTTTTTATCAACCCCTTATAGTTTCTTTGATTTCCATGTCTTTTTAAGGTTAATCTCTTGATTTTTGGTCACTGTGGACTAAAGAAAATGGTTTTTTACCATATTGTTGATAGTGATTCTATATAATCGGTTAATTTGATACATTTCATAAAATTATTGATATATTCTTTTGTTTTATATAATTGATTTTTATGTGATAAATTGTTTTAAATGATTTCATGTAAAGAGAAATGTTTTCAAAAAGGGGTTTTCTATGAAAACAAATTTTATTAATTTTAAAATTCATTTTAAAACTCTAAATAATATTTCCTTGTCTTTTAAAACAATTCAAAAATTTGGGAGCATGTTTTTTAAATGATTTTTGAAAATTTCACATTGGGAACCCTGGGTGCATTGGGAATGAGAAATAGTTGGACTTAGTGTGTGTTAGATCACATGGATGTAACATTTTTCAATCATGACTGGTCAGACTCAATATTGGTTTGATCTAATTTATTCATATTTTTTATTGTATTGTACACAGTGTCATATAAGATAGAGCCTAATTATGTGAGCTGTATTGTAATTTAAGGGTATTTATCTCAAGATTTATTATCATGTATTGTTATTCACATGAGTTTCTATAAGGTTGTATCACATAAAATTTTGTGATTGGTTAATTTATGGATACGTGTTGACATTTTTTCCACATGAAACATGAATATTCATTCATTTTTAATAACATCTACTTTTCATATTTCATATTTGATAATGTGAATGAATTTCCAGAAAAAAAATGGATGAAAAAGGTATAATGAAATATAAAACAATTATAATTATAAATATTCTATGTAAAATTGTATATTTATTGATATAACTGTTTAATTAGTTATATTATAACTGGTATAGAAACATTTTTGGTATCATAATGGGATTTGGATCACACTCTACTAGTGCCTTTGAGAGTTTATAGATGTTTTATTACAATATTGAGGTAAATGGAAGTGAAATTTTACTTTATTTCCTTCTCTTAATGTGAATGATTTTAGTTTGGTTTGGTCTCGAGATGATTATTGGTTATGTGGAGAATTGAATTAATTTATTTCTTAGCATATTTTTTCATGGAATGTCTGTTCTGTGTTTTTTCATCTATGTTACCTCTTTGTACTCTAATTATATTCATTGTTTTTATATTCAAGACCAGTTTCTATCATCAATTTTTTACTATATTAAATGATGGGATGGTTTATGTGCCTTTTATAGTAGACATGGTATGGCTTGTACCAATGTGGGGTAAAATGAAATTATCATCCTGAAATGTATTAGAACTACTGATGATTTGTTATATTTCACGGATATAATGATGTTAGGGGCACTGAAATATGGATAATACGTGCACAAAAGGGTCTTTTATAGCTCACTTACATGACTAAAACTGAGTTACCATGGCTGGTAAGGGTATTTTACTAGGATTGAGACATATTTTATGAGGACATTTGAATGAATGTAATTGGTTGTTTATTTTTATTGAAATTTTCTTTTTTAAGATTGGTTTTCATTTGCGGTTTTTTGGTTTAATTAAATTCATATTTCATTAATACATTGTTACAAGTACCAAAAAAAATTCCAATGTCATTGGAATTTTTTTCAGACTGATTGGTTTCATTCTTATGTTTAATAATTACTTTGAGAAGAGATCTTCCAAAAAATGAGAGAGTATATGGAGAGAGAGGTTTTACAGGTGATCCCTCTATTGGAACCTATATTGGTAGAATTTTTTATATGAACTATATAGACTCTTGGTCGTTTGGTTCTCAAGAACCTAGGATGTGTAGTGGATCATGGATCATTGTTTACAAAGAAACATCATTCCATCATTCATGGTGATAGAGGAAACTAATAATTTTAGGAGTTTCATGAGAGGATATAAAGGATATTCAAGGTCTTGAACACTCATAAATACTCTAAGGTGGAGGTTTTCAATGTATATGATCAATGGATCATGAATGAGATGGTGGGAATCTAATTTATGAGTTAATTTTCATGATGATCCTACTAGGGCTTCCATTAATAAATTATTTTACCATATTTTTTTACTGATAAATTTTCTATAGTGAAGTCATGATATTTTCAAAATTTAGAAGAGGGGATCATACTCTAGTGGTATTCTTCACATTTTTCTAAGATAGTTTGCCAAACATCGATTCTTGTCAGCAATGAGTATCAGATGGCTTTGAGGTTCGACTTGGGAATGCGGCACGAAATTCTATAATGACCTAAAATTATATCAATTGAAATTCACTTCTTATAATACTATCGTATATTATAAACCACATAAAATCACATTAAGTGAAAAATAAAAACCTCACAAATGAATATTGAATGAAATAATAGGTATTTCTAGAAGTTAGGGAACCTATACTGGTGAAATAAGAACATAATACCTTGAATAGTAATTCATCCAATAGAATTATAAAATCCTCAATGAAACTATAAATATTATTTAGGTACCTTATAAATGACAATATGATATAATTATATCATAGTATATCTAAATTAATGTTTTATAAATTATTGACTAAGTGTTGTTATACTTATAAAACATAAATATTTATTTAATATTTTATACCTAATATAATGATTATTTTAAATTTATTTTCATAAAAAAATATATTAATATAATTATTACTTATAATTATAATATAATTATACGCGAACAAAATTAATTTTTCAATGCATCAAAAAATACTTTATATTTTTAAAATAAATATTTTTTAATAAATGATTATTTTAATTTGAAATTCAAATTACAATATTTGGAAATCCATTTACATAACATGGAGTTCATTTTAAACTTCTAAATTTAGTTAAATGGATTGGTGATTTTCTTGGGATATTTCAACAATACATTAGTTTTTGTGAATAGTAAATTGTTATAATTTATCATAAAAGATAAATACATGTATTTCTGACACATTGTAAATTTTAGTGTAATTTAATCCCATAATATCTAACTCTAGATCAGTATTTTAATATATTTAATAATATGGTTTTGAATATTTATAGTCTTTAGAGAAAACAATTATCTAATAAATAAAATAATGGGAAAACACCCCTTTCTTATACTATAAATACCACCCCACAATACCTCTTTTAATCACAACATCAAGTCCCTAAAGAATTTCCAAACACTTCCCCATTCTCTTACCAAGAACCTCCCCCATTTTCTAGGAACCCTTGGTCTCATCAAAACATCAATCCTTTTCCCTCAAGAGGCTCTCATGGAGGATAAAATCAAGAGGTAAAATCCACATTCTTTTAATTTAAATTTATTTTCCATTTATTTTATTTTCATATCCTCTTCTCACCTCAACATATCCAAGTATCATAGTAACTATAATATATATTATAAACATTAATGTCATTATATTAATGTCATAATTCATCTTCAAATCTCTTCTTTTTTCCTTTTTTGAAAATATCATCTGTGGTGTGTCGATTTACCACCATAGTGGATGATGTGTTTTCATTTTTCCCAACCCCCATCATGGCGGGTCATAAAATCATAATTAAGGTAAAATAATATTTTATTATATGTATTATAATTTATATAATATTTTTTAATCTATGTATATATATATATATTAGTGTGTGTTTTTATGTGTTTGTGATGATATCATATCATAATGGTTGTTAAATCCGCCAAAATAAATTTAATCATTGTCATTAATGATTTATCAAATGAATCATCTTAATATCATATAACCATGTTATATATAAGACCATTTAATCATCGGGATATCCATTAAAATCATATAATCTCAATTATGGAAAAGTATCCTCATTTTACATGAACTTCAATACATTTATACAAGCGAACTGATCATGAAAACCTAGAAACTGAACACATGCATAATTATGCAATTGAAATCTATAATACATCATAATGTCCATAAATAAATATAACAAAATTATAATGTATAAAAAAATTTATAATATGTTTTGGAATTATTAATTAACTGGTCTAATTCTGTTATCCAAGATATTTAAATCCTCCTCCAATAGCCCGAATGCCTTCCCTTTTTATTGATTTTGATAATACAACTTTAAAGGGGTGAGGTGGAACCCTTAATAGGCCTGTAGGTATTAGTATTACATGGAACATAGTCCTTATAAGAATTCATTTCCTATAGTCATCAAACATTACATTCAACCCAGGCTAACAACTTAGAACTGCTCCTCTCTTGCATCTTCATCGTGAAATCAGCTCTCCACCTTCGCATGGCTGTTCGTCTAGGATTTCTCATTCATGCACATTCTTCTCCTGATGGTATGTGTCATAACATCTCATTCATGGAATCTGTTTATCTTCTTCTATGGTGAAAACTCTGTGCTCATCCTCCTTCTGAAGTTTGTTCCTTTGTAGGTCGTCTAGATTGCATCTGCACTTATGGTGGCCCGAAGGCCTTAAGGTGGCATGACGACCTTACTGACCTGAAGGCCTGGGTATCCCAGAGGCCTTAAAGGACATGGGGACCAAATCGGTAGCCCTAAGGCCCAAACGGGGGAATATTACTGGCTACTACAGTTCTAAATAGGGCCTACTACAGTTCCCGCTACAGTACCTGCGGTAGTTCTGCACAGTACCTGCTACAGTACTGCTATAGTACTGCTACAATACTGCTACAGTTCTTCTATGGTACTGCTAAAGTACCCTCGAAAATTATCCTTCACCTGTATTTGATCCCAGGTCTCTAGGAATCACTGAAGGAGTCCTCACCGACTAGGCTGAGGCTCATGTTCCAAGATATTAAAATGAAGATAGCATTTAGACATATGGTATATGGATTCTCGAACAAAACTATCTTTCTTTTGTTTTTCCCTCCCTCAATCAATTTTCAATATGGATGTTCCAAAAAATTTCCTTAAGTATAATTTCATTTATTTCCCATTTAGTTTTTGGGATATACATGTTTTAAATATTATTTTATTAAAAAGGAAAATATTTTTCCAAAACAAGTCTACTTTCTTGGAAAACACATTTTGTAATTTTCTTCAGATTGTTTCTATTTCAATAATAAATAACGATTCATATACCATGTATTTTATTCCATTTTTATTTTGGGAATGAAATTTTTCCTTCATGATAGTATAATATTGGAAATTTTAATGAATCCAATTTTCTTTTCAATAGGTTATTTTATGTCGATGAATGATGTACATTCTCTATGGAATGTGTGAATATGTAAATGTTCTGACTTGACTAGTTCCCTTCGAATTATGTAACACCCCAATTCATTCAGTAATTTGATTTATCTAATTAATATTTTGTTAAATATGTGTGAACATGATGCTGTATTTTTTCATAATGCTGATGTTATCATTATACACATATGTTATTCATGACCATGATGATATATTTGTTAACAACTATGTGCGGTAGTTGACCATGAATATAAGATGTTTCATTTTTATACATTTTCATATTACATTCCTGTATCTAACACTTCCTCTCATGATTATGATGATGTTACCATGATTATCTTATGATGATATTGACTATTCTCACCCATGTTATATTGATTCATGTTCATATCTATCCTCTTACTAGACTTTTAGACCACAAATTTATGTGATGTATATCCTCCAGTTATTACATATAAAAAGGTGATCATTATGTCCACTATTATTCTGGAGAAGAAGGAATTATATAATGTTCATGTTTCATTATGTAAATGATATATTTGGTCTTAATTTTTTCAATACACTAAAACGTTGGATCCACATTTTATAACGCTATTATATTATTTTCCAATAAAATTATGTAATAGTACTATAAGAGAAGTAGGGTCACTATAATTGGTATAAGATCACAGTTTAGTAAATTTGAGAATAATAATTAGAGAATGTTAGTAACAACTATTATTATGATATTATGTATATGAAAGCACCCAAGATTCATTGTTTAAAAAAAATGAAAAACATAGAGGTCCCACACGATATGTCATTAATGTTAATTGCACAAAGGAAATGATTTCTTATTCATGATTTGTTGACTTATGATTTATTAAAACCTTTTATTATTTATAAAATGTTAGTGTCTTGTAGAAACCATTACAAGAATCCATATGAGGGAAAATTCAGCAAATTCCTGAACGATATCCCCAATTACTTTAGAGGTGGAGTTAAAAATTATGGGTTGATGATTCCCCAAAAATATCAGGTGATAAACAATAACCTAGAAAATATTTAACATATTTCATCACCAATGTAGGAGAAACTAGATATTGAGTCTTGTATGCTGCAACCACCGCCAACATATAGTGGATCTTTAAATCCACTAATCGCGGAATAGTTGTTGATTTTAGTGGAAAATATCTTTTCAGTGCTTCAATATTCAGAGATGTACATGGTGACTCTAGATATTTATCATATAGATGGATAATTTAATCAATGGTGTGTACTGATTGAGAACACCAATATGAAAGAATAAGTTGAAGAGATGGAGTGGGAATACTTTAATGATATATTTTTAACAATTATTTCACTCAAAATATTCATTTAAATATGGATAAGGAATTCATATAGTTAAATAAAAAGGAAGGTGAATATATCAAGGATTATGAGGAATATATCAAAAGGCCTGTAGGGTATGCCACGAGTTTTGTCATAAAAAAGGATAAAAAAATATATAGTTTCTATATTAGTTTAAAAAATACCTTTTGAAAGATCAATAAATTCTAGACATAGGAGTTATAAAAGTTATTTTCCTATGCGCTCAAATTGTAGATGGAGTTTGGAGAATTGTTCCATGAATATGGAGTCAAAAAAATAAATGATGGAGATTCATTCTAGGGGATCTAATGAAAAAAAGAAAAATTTTAAACCACTCACATGCCCAAAAATGTTGGAAGATTCATCCTAGAGATTTCCTTAACAGGGTGGGGAAATACTTTAAGTGTGGGATAGAAGGACACCAAGCTCTGAAATATCACAGAGACATGAGGATTCCAAATAATGTAGCTGATTAAAAGAGTGAACCACTTTTGTTTCAATGCATCATTGTTAGGGTGTAAGGGTAATATGAAATATAGTTCACTAAACCTCCACTCCTAATGGGTTGTCAGAATCAACTGCCACCAAATGTAAATTATCAAGGGGAATCTTCTACTATCACTACTACTATTGTGGATCTTGAAAATTATGTGTCGATAGGTACATTGTTTTTTCATTAAATAATATAGAATGCACTTTTTTATTCTATTTCTATAGATTTTTTATTTTCAAGCACATTTAGTAGAACAATTCAAACACAACCTTAAAATATGGTGGCTTAGTTATATGTGATAATAGAAAATGGGCAAATTATGCATACAATGTTTATAAATCCTCCCCGGTTAATTTTTTTGGACTGAACCTCCCAATAAATGTGGTCTTACTTACTTTTGTATGTCTTTATTATAAATTGGTCACAGATTCACTATAGTTATAAAAATCCAATGTCACCTATCAAGAAAGTAATATCCCTCTTTAAATCACGAGGCATCATCCAATTTTGTATGACTATAAAATGAACGATAAATATCCATTATAATTGTAATCACAATTGTGTATATTATTTTGTTATGAGAAAGAATATATGTCTAAAATTATTTATATATGAGATAGAATCATACATGAAGACATTCTCTATGTATGAGACTACAATAATGTGTTCCCTAAGTAATTTCCTAGTATCTCATCCTGAACGAGGGGTTGAGTTCTCAATTGAAATTATTCCTTGATCTCAGTCTATATTAAAGACACCATATATAATGGCCACTATTTAATTTGATGAAATGAAGAAGAATATAAAATATTTCATAGAAAAGGGTTTCATATACCAAGTGCATCACCAAGGGGTGTATTAGTCTCCTTTATTATGAAGAAGTATGGATCAATGCACCTCTGTATTGGTCATTATGAGATCAAAAAATTATGATAAAGAATAGTTACCCCTTCCAGGGATATATGATTTTTCCAATCAATTGGTTAAGGCCATGTATTTCTCTATGATATACCTTCAGTCGGGATATCACCAATTAAATCTGAGGGAGGAAGATGTTCTGAATAACTCCTCTCAAATGAAGAATGGAATCTATGTATTCATAGTGATTCCTTTTGGAATCACTAATAATCCATAAATATTCATGGACATAATGAATAGATTCTATTGCGATTACATTGAAAAAATATTTAGTATTCTTTAATGTTGGCATCATGACATACTCAAAGATAATGGATGAATGTGAGGAGCAGTTGAACACTGTGATAAAGACATTTCTATGTGAGAATGTTTTTGAAATGTAAAGTAAATGTGAGTTAAGGATATATGATATACCATTCCTGGATAATTTTATCACCAAAAATGTAATATCTATGGACCCTTATAAGACAAATTAAACTAAATAGCATCACAGACAAACATCTTTCAAGGAGATCTATAGTTTCTTTGGTCTAGATTATTATTACTGTTCATTTGTGATGACCTTATCATAATTTTCAAACCCACTAACCAAGCTGACTTGGAAGGGTGAATTTTTTTTCTAGAAATGAAAATGTGAAGAATAAATTCATTAGTTAAAATATAGTCTTATCACTGCCCTGATACTCACACATTAGATATTTAAGGACCTCTTTCTATATATACTGATGACTAAAATAAGTGATTATAAAGTATACTGATGAAACTGATAATGTGATTGAATATGGCACATTGAAATTAATAATTCATGGGGAAAACAACCCCTTAAATGATATGGATTTGGCTGGTGTGATCTTCGCATAAAAAATTTATTGATATAATCTCTATGGGGAGATTTGTAAAATATATTCTAATCAAAAGAGCCTAAAATATATATTCCCACAAAAGTAGCTTAATATGCACCATTGAAGATCGATATAGGTCATTATGTTTTATGGTTTCTCAATCCACTACCATCCTAAAAATTATAATAAGGTGGTGGATGCTCTAAGTTTAAATTATCATGAAACAATATCGAGGATGAGAATTCAGATGGTTTTAACCTTGTAAAAATTGGGAAATGTTGGTAATGGAAATAATTAAGGAAGAAACACACTTAAATTATTTCACTACTATCCTTGATGGAGAAAAAAAGATACTCAATGAAATGATGTGTAAATTCAAAAAAAGATTGGATCAATGTGGAAGGGGAAGTACATGGAGTTAAAAATTTATGAGGAAGGATTTTTAATATTTGGATGATGAATTTGTGTGCTATCCAATACAGTGACCAAGATAGAGCTTCTATGTGATGCACATAGCTCAACCTTCTCTATTCACCTCGAGATCCCAAGGATGTATCAACACCATCAAAAGAACTAATGGTTGGTAAATATGAAGAAAGAGATAACTGAATATACATCAATGTTATTGGTATATCAAAAGCAGAAAGATGAAACAAAAAACTCTAAGGGGATGATGAAACCATTTCCCGTAACTTTTAAGGCTTCATGGAGTACCGAAACTAATTTTATCTATTTGAGATATGAGATTCAACTCCTTGTTCTTAAAAAGTATCCAACATGCTCTAAAAACTGAATTGATCTTTATAATGGATAATAATCCCCACTATAATAGATAATTTTAATATACAGTCATGATATTGGATGAAATGATGAGAATATGTTCAATGAATATCAAATGAATATGGGACTAGTATCTTCCACTAGGTGAGTTCGCTTACAACAATATTTTCCAATCAGGAATACTAATATTTCTATTTGAATACCATTATGGGATAATATTTAGAATACTTTTATGATGGTATGAAGTCAGCGAACATAAGCTTATAGAAAAGAAATAGTTCAATACATGGTAGAGAAGATGAAAATAGTTCTGAAGCACAACAAAGAAGTCAGAAGTTAGCCAAAGATCTATGGAGAAGTCGTCAACGTAAATAAGAGTTTCATGTCGGAGTCATGGTATTTAGATGCATATCTCCATGGAAGAAGATCATGAGATTTGGGAATAAGGTAAATCTAAGTATCAAGTATATCATCCCATTTGTGATTGTTGATCGTGTTTGTTCTGTGGCCTATCGACTAGCACCTCCCCCAACCTTTGATCAAGTACACATTGTATTTCATGTATCACTTTCAATGAAGTACATACTATATACCTCAAATATACTAAATACATAACTGTATTGTATTAAAACAACTTCTATTATTAGTAGAATCTATTCATCATCTTGTACCATAAATATAATGTTCTACGCAACACTACAATCATGTTCAATGTACAATGTCATAACAATAATTTCGAAGAGGAAACATGGAAACTAGTGGAAGTGAAGAAGGATAAGATACCTCACCAATTTTAAATATAGAATGTATAATGAAATTTAAAGGTAGAAATTTCACATGGGGGAATAATTTAATAACCAAAAAAATTATCAATGGAAATACCCTTCTTATTAATATGTCATACAGTAAAAACCTCATAAAATCACTTTAATAATAGAATAAAATGTTCATTAATGAAGAATGAATGAAATATGAGGCATATCTAGAAGATAAAGAAGCTATACTAGTGGAATCGTATCTTGACCCAAGGAATACTAATTCCTTCAATTTAATATTAAACCCATATATGAAAGAATAAACAAAATTTTGGAATCTTATAAGTTATAATATGATATAATCTTACCATATTAAAAGTTACAAATGTTTGAAAAATTATTAATTAAGTGTTGGTAATTTTATAAGATGTAAGAATCTATTTAATATTTTATAATTAACATAATTATTTAATAGAAACTTTATTTTCATAAAATTTATTTATAAATTAATATTTTTTTTCTTAAGATTATAATATAATTTCATGAGGCCTTAATTAATTTTTTAATGCATCATAAAATTATTTTTAATTATATAATCAATATTTTTATAATATAAGATGATTTTAACAAAAAATAAAATATCCCATATTAATTAAATTATTTTAGGAAAATATAGTTCATTTTTTATTTATACATATTGAAAAAGATTTCAGTTGATATTTTTTTGTTTATTCTAAAAATCCTGAAGTTTTTGTGAGTAATTAAATATGATAATTTATGATAAACGCTAAATACATGAATCTAAGAGTAAATTTTTATATAAGGATGATTTAAGCTTAATATCTTGATCTATCTTTAATTATTTTAATATATTTAGAAATAAGGCTTAAACAATTCATAGTATCTATCCAAAATAATAACATAATGAATAAAATGATGGGAAAACACCTCTCTCATCCACTATAAATACCACCCATCACCACCTTTTCTCCTCACCCATACCTTGTATATAATAATATCTATTATTTAACCAATAATATTCCCAACCCCTCATTATAATCCATGATACCATTGTCTCATGAAAATACCAAACCATCTTCCCTAAGGATGTTCTCAAGGAGTATAAAATCATGTCGTAAAATACTATTTTTTTAATTTATTTTCAATTTAATTTATTTTCATATTCATTCATAAAATAAATTTATTAAACATTAAAAATAAATGAATTAAATTTTTTGAACTATAATTTTATTGTGTTAGTGGAATAATTTATCTCAATATTTCTACTATTTTTTCTTTTATGAAAATAACCTCTATTGTGTATCGATTTACCATAACTATGGACGATACATTTTCATTTTCCACTACCACCTTCAAGGAGGGCCATATAACCATTATTATAGTTGAATAAGATTATATAATACATATTATATGTTTTATAATTTTATAGAATCTATTTATTAAATCATGATGGTATAATCTCATAATGGTCGTAAGTTTCTCTAAAATTAATTATATCATTTTCGTTAAAATTTTGTTTAATTAATCATCCTAAAATGATGTATCCAAATGATATATAAATAAATTTAATATTATTAATTTTAATTATGAACATATAATATAAATTCTAGAGAATTATATTAATTTTACACGAAATTCTAAAAATATATACAAGCGAACTGATCATGAAAACTAAGAAAACAAACACTCTCAGAACGATGAAATTAAACACTATAACACATCATATTGGAAATAAATAAACATAATAAAATTATAATGAATCAAATAAATATATAATAAGTATTATATTTATTAATCAATTAATCTAATTTTATTATCTAGGATATTTCAATAATGTATGAATTCGAACATATGGTAATAAGAACCTTGAAACCAACAATCTTCCTTGGGATTTTCCCTCTCCAACTCCATTTTTAGTATGGATGTTTATTTAATGGTAATTTTCTATAATATTTCTTCCTCCCATATTTTATTTTGGGATATTTATGTTTCCAATCTGATTGTATAAAAAATTTCATGATTTTTTCAAGAAAAATTCTCCTTTCATAAAAAGAATAATCTATCACTTATCTCGAGATTGTTTCTCTTTCACTGACAATTTATGATTCCTATGACAAGAATTCTATTACCTATTTATTTTGGAAACCCCGATGACTATTCATGAATGTATGATTTATGATATTATAATAAAACCAATATTCTTTTCCATGGATTATTTCTTCCCATGATTAATATATATTCTATGTGGAAAGCATGATTTTGTAAATGTTTTGATGTGATGGGAGTGCCCAAAATTATATAGCCCTCCAAAGCATAGGTCAGTGTGATACATCTCATTAGATAATGTGAAATATTTTTTATCCTGATTCAATATTTGTTCATAATGATGATGTTATTATTAGTCACATGTGTAATATGTTAATATGATGTAATCATTGTTCACAACTATGTTATATAGTACACCACTAAGACATGATGTTTCATTTTTATGAATTTCCACATTCCATTCCATTATCTAATTCTTAATCTAAAGATAATGATGATTTTACCATTCTTATGTTAAATTGATAATGATTATTATCACCCATTTTATATTGAATCATGGTCTTTTTTATAGGCTTCCTGGGATTTCAACTCACCCGTTTCGTTGATATATATCCTAAGGTTATAAATTTTAATAAGGTGAACACTAGGTACACTAAAAATATATAGAAGAATGAATTAAATAATTCATCTATTTTATTATGTAAATTATATGTTTGACTCGAATTTTTCCAAGTCACTAACCCTTTGGATCCAAGTTCTGTAACACTATTATATTGTTTATCTTTTAAATGATGTAATATTAATGTAATAAATGTAGGGTTGTTATATTTTATGGAGATTTTTATAATATTATTACTTCAAACAATTGTTGAGTTAGTTTACAAGGAAGCATTGGATGAATCATGCATAGCATGGAATATTGGTTTGGGTGGAAATTGTTCGAGTAGGTGTTCTGAGAACCAACTATTTATACTTTGATTACATGAATGTACACTTATTATAAATTGTTCATTGGTATTCCTGAATATAATCTAATATTGTACTATGATATTTATTACATTAATAAGGTCATGGAAGATCCCCACTATGATGAGAACCTTGAAATGCTATAAAAATATTCTTAAATAAAGTTCTACGGTTCGATGACATACTACGATAGGACACATAGTATACAGACTATCATGTGTGAGTACTCATAAGAAGAAGAGATTCTCTCTCATGGAGTTCGCACTTGATAATCTCCAAAATGGGATATTATGAGAACAGTTCTGTTAGTAGTAATTCTGCATGCCTTGGTGTCATCATATATTTCTATCTACGAGTGTGTGTAATGGTCTTTAGAATATAATATTGTCATTAACTCATGTCATGACTCACGCACTTAAATTTTTTTGTCAAAAACCATCACGAAGACAGTTGGCGGGAATTAGGGTATGTTGGGTGCATCATGAATGAAATTTTGTTAATGGATAAGTTGAGGAAGGATTTGTACCTTCCATATTTATGGAAGTGGATATCTCGGGCCATTTGATTTAAGTAGAACCGTCGCCTAAATTCCATGGCCATGGTGTCACGATGAGTTTATTTCTATAATTCAAAGAATGACAGATCAAGTATATAAGTTTGTGACCCTTCCATGAAACCTTCTTGATAAGATATTGGGACAAAGGTATTAAATTACATGGTAAGATTTTGTATGAGGTGACACGTCAATGCAACATCAACTTCTTTCTCTTGGGTGCCTAGACCCGTTACTAGACAGTAATCTTGGACTTTAAGCAAGACCACTTAATGCCAACGAGAAAGATGCCTAGAGTGTCCCACACTAAGTGTATCCAAGTATCTCAAGTAGAATAAAGATTATTCCCCTATTTGGTTTAATAATTATTCATGGAATCCTAAATCTTTTTAATTTTAGAGGAAGAATAAAATGAAAACAAGATATACATGTCGTGTATATTGGATGTACATGCCGTGTAGTTTTCATTTTGGAAAGGAAATGAAAAACGAGTACATGTTGTGTATTAGTGATTACATGTCATGTAGTTTTTACAGATGGTAATTTGAGGAAATAATATCATTTTATTAAATGATATGTGTTATAATCAGTGTGGGTGCTTGTTATGGAATTAATGATTCGACAAGGGGTGTTTCAATTATAGTTAATGAAATAATAAAATGTGTAACATGGTTATTTTTTTTATCATAACTCCATAATCTCAAACCTCATTATAAATATCCTTATAACCCCAACACTTTTCCAAAATCATTGTGCATAACAATTCTGGATAATTCTCTCAAGGACAAAAGAACTCCTTCCTCCAAGAACTCTCTCAAGACCAAGAGAGTTCCTCCCCCATCGGACCAAGGTGATCTACATCGGAAAATGAAAGCAAAGGCTTCTTTCGAGCTAGAACCCGGAGATTTATTTTGCAACATCTAGAGATATGTGGTGCACCCGTGGAAGACCACTAGAGGATGTCTACACTTGGATTTTACGACGCAATTACGAATCACATTAGAACGTGATCAGAAATATCAACGAAGAAAGAACTCTATAAAAGGTACATAATGTAAATTAATAAAATTAATTATAATCAACATGTGATGATCCTTTTTTGTGGTTCTGGGACTATTCTTCTTCATTGTTTATTTCTGTGATTCGATCCATGGATTTTGGAATTTATCAATGCATTGACCCCGGATTGATTATTTATAATGAAAAAAAGTCAAGTGGGAACATCCACCCATGAGATTCGACTATGCCCGAGACCTTTAAGTGGTATCAAAGCAGTCACAATGTTAATTATATTTATTTAATTTTCATTGATAATTTACACACATATATATAATTCAATTTAAGATAAATCATTCTATAAAACTGAATGAATGAGATATATTCTTCCTCCATCGTTTCTTGATTCACATCATAGAAATGACCTTTTAATTTTAATTTGGATTAAAAAAATTAGGAACACATATGGAGGAGCCGCACATTCTATCTATACAACACAATAATACACGACGTGTAGTGAAATCTTCAGGCCATGTACTTAGGTTCAACGAACAGGTACTGGTCAACCAAACCACGTCGTGTGAATTGAGCATACCTATGTTTTTTAATACACTATGATGACCAGAACAGAATGGCACATGAAAAATAGAATACATGATGTGTTTGTTGAATCAACACACCGGGTAGTCCGATCCGGCCCCAGTGAAACTGTGTACAAGGAGAAGCTGTGTAACTGCGTACATGGGATTGCCAGGCTGGAAACCGAGTAACAAGGATGTACATGTTGTGTTAGATTAATCTAGACGTCATGTACTCTAAAATTTCCAAATTACAGAAAACACGCCAAATCCCCCGGCATGTACTTTGTACAAAGGGTGAAAACCAATACACATTGAATAATATAGCCTACACGCCATGTACTTTCCTAAAATGGAATTTCACCAGATTTCCTCCAAAGTACAAAGACCCGTACAAGGAAAATGGATGAGAAAAATCTCCTGGAAATTCAGAAAGTAATTTAAGATAAATAATTGATTAATTATAAGATTATAATTAATTGAATTCAAGTGTGAATTATAGTGAATAAAAGAATGATTAAAAGAATTAGAATTATAAATATGCATAAATTTTATTGGTTTCAATGGATGATCATGAGTCAGACCAAAGACCCTTTGTGTGTGTACGGTTTCATTTAAATTTACATAATTTAAATTCGTTGGCATATGAGCCTTATTTCAATAAAATGTAGTTCCTGTGTGCCTATGGTTTCTTTGATGTATAACCTATGTAATGGAGGAGGTCCCACGATAGAGGAGACAGTTCAAAACCTGAAGATGAGGCGAAACTAACCAAAGAAGATACAAAGGTGGACAAGTGGGAGCTGCAAAACACAAACCATTAGGTTGAAGGTGTTTTCCCCTAGGTATGGGTTAGCTTATCAAAACGGATAGATAAGATAACCAATATAATCTCATGATCCTGCCATCTTATTTAATTTATGTCTGATTGCATTGTTTATTTATTGTGTATGTGTTGTCGCGATCACATAGTTAATGAAATAAAAAACCATGAAAAGAGGGAATAAAATAAAAACTCAACAATAAAAAAACATTATCAGAAGATGGTTAATCACTTAAGCATGATTAACTTAATATTAACAAGTATGTGATAATGCGATACTATGAAAAATGGATTGAAATCCCTCAAATACTATATTAAGTCAGACCAAGCCTTTCATTCCTTCATTAAGGGAAAGACTAAATAAAACTATGTGTTTGACCAACCATTGTTGGGACACTTAGTTTTATAAATGAATCTCTAATGAACATTTCGGGTTGAATTAAAAATTTTGCATCAAGAGGAGTAGCTCCTTCTATTCTTGTTGTAAAATAGAGGCAAGTGTTGGGGAAATACAGGTCCGGATTTCAGGATTGCGGAGTCCACTCAACAGATCAAGGATATATAAGCTCATAGTTTGCAAAAACCGGCCTACCTAAAAACCATTAAATAGCTTGACCAAACCTCTATGGGGTTATTATAAGGGGAATATGGATCCTTGCCAATAGAATGAAATTGAAACTATAAATTCCAAGTTCAATGGTGGGGGTCGTTGGGACATGATAAAATAGTGGGAGAATTAATAAATTCATTAATAATTTTTTAAAAAATGTAATCAAAAGGCACTATTATATGTTCTTTTTTAATTTGTAGAATCAATAATAAAAACTCATCAAACACATTTTATTTGCGATCAATTCTAGATAATGACAATATCCTCAGCGACAGTAACATTTAGGAATGGTTCAGGAACCTTCTAGTTATCCTATACCCTGAACAAAAGTTTTACGTGCTGGAGTCCTCACTTCCTGATTCACTAGCCCATTGGGTGAGTGATGATGATTTCTTGGTCTATGAACAACATTTGAATGATGCACTCAACGTTCAATGTTTGATGTTTTCATCAATGTCTAGTGAGCAAGATAGGAAAGGTTTGAGATCATCAAGGCTCTATTTCAGAGAAAGCTTGGAGAGGGTTCCCTAGATGGGCCTCATGTAGTCAAACTCATTGGATACATTGAGAGCTTGGAGGTTATAGTGTTTAAACTCACTGAAGAACTGGGTACCAATATCATTATTGCATCACTCCCCTAGAGCATGTCTAACTTTTTTGTAAATTTCAACATGAACTACATTGAGAAGTTTCTATCTAATTTTCATATCCTCATTCTCCAAGTGAACAGTTATATAAAGCTTGAAAATCCATTTTTCCTTATTGTCAATAAAATGAAAGTGAAGTCGAAGAGCTTTAAGCACAAATATTATTCAAGGCCTTCCAAGAGAAGGAAGATCAATGGGGATTCAAGAGGACAAAAGGTTGTTTGTTTCGCATGTGGCAAGAAGAGCCATTGGAATAAAAACTGCACCCTGCCAAGGAAGCAAATAGATTCTTCATGTGCATTTGTTATCAAAGGAAATCTATCTATTTATACCAATTGGGTATTAGAAAGTGCTTGTGGTTCTCACATCGGTATCCAATTATAGTAAACATGTAGATTCAGAATGATTGACCGAAGTGAGGTGGATCTGCGAGCAGCCAATGGAGCCGTACTCGCTGTTGTAGCTGTCAGAGACTACCACCTCACATTGCATACTAGGATAGTCTTGGTATTAAAAGGATGTTATTATGTACCCTCTGTAACAAAAAAATTAATTCAGTATCTAGTTTAGATACTGATGGATTCATCTTCATGTTTTGAAATTATTGTTTCTACTTTTATAAAGATAGCATTTGATTTGGTAGGGAAAATTTATATAACGGGCATTATGTGTTAGACTACACAAACCAAGTAATGGAAATTGATAAAAATTGTTAATTCACACGAATCATACCACACCAAACATTGGAATCACCATCTTGGTCATGTCAATGGGAAACGTTTGACAGAACTACATCGACATGGGTATTTAGATTCATTCAAACTAAAACAACTTGGTGAATGTCTTGCGTTTCTACAAGGGAAAATGACCAAAGCCCAATTTAGTGGGAAAGTTGAAAGGTCTAAAGAGCTTATATAATTAGTTCACAAAGATGTGTGTGTACCATTTCTAGTAGAAGTAAGTGGTGGGTTCTTCTACTTCATAACTTTTACTAAATATTTTTGTAGATATGGACATATTTACTTAATGAGGTATAAGTCATGTTCTCTTGATCGGATCAAATAATACAAGAATGAAGTTGAGAATGAACATGGTAAGAATATTACGAAACTCCAATCAAACAGAGGAGGATAATATATTAATCAGGACTTTATTGACTTTTTATGGGAGTTTGGGATTCTATCTCAACTCATGTTTCCTTACAAACCTCACTAGAATGGTGTAAGTGAAAGGATGAACCACACCCTGTTGTACATGGTGAGATCAATAATGAGTCATGCGAGTCATCCATGATCCTTTTATGGATATGAATTACAAACAAAAGAAAACATACTAAACCAAGTACCAACTAAATCGATAAATGGTTTTCCATATGAGTTATGGAATGGACACAACTCCATGTGATCAAATTTACATGTGTGGGGTAGCGAACCATTTGTTAAGGCCTCATCAGTTAACAAACATGCACCACGAGGCAGAAAGTGTACCTTTACAGGGTATCCAAAGGAAAAAAATGAGATATTACCTATACAAACTCTCAGATAAAAGGTTACAGTGGAAAGACACACCATATTCCTTGAGAGGGAGAACATCTCCAAAAGAGATAGTGGGAGTGAGATAGACTTCAATGAATTCAAGGCTCAGGATACACTGGAGTTGGTACAAGAACAGAATCCACAAATCCCCGTGGAAGAAAAATCTATTCCAGAGACACAAGAACTACATTGGATCACGAGAGAGGTGAGAGAACCAGAACGATATGGGTTTCTTATCAGCGAGGATGGTGACTCGTTATTGGTTGACAATGATGATATTATTACCTAAAAGGAAGTAGTTGAAGACACATACATTGCCACGTGGCCTGAAGCCATGAATTATGAAATGGATTCCAGGAACCAAAACCATGTCTGTATTTTGGTAGATCCTCTAGTTGATGTAATGCCTATTGGTCATAAATGGGTATTCAAGAAGAAACTGCACATGGGGGTACAATTTAGCACCTATAAGGCATGACTGGTTGTAAAAGGTTTTAGACAACGTCAAGGAATTTACTATGATGAAACCTTTTCAGCAGTTGCGATGCTGAAATCCAGCAGAATACTATTTTCCATTTCCACTTATTATGACAATGTAATTTGTAAAATGGATGTCAAAACAACATTCCTTAACGGGAACCTCTAGGAATATTTCTACATGACACAACCTGAAGGGTTTTTTACTCCAAAGGATTCCAACAAGGTATGCAAATTGCAGAAATCTATTTATGGATTAAAGCAAGCATCTAGGTCATGGAACATTCATTTGGATGAACCCATAATGAAATTTGGCTTTGTTAAGAATTAATGTGAGCCTTGTGTCTACAAAAAGTTTAGAGGAAGTGCAGTCGTTTTCCTAATAGTATATGTTGATGAAATATTACTAATTAGAAATGAAGTAATTGTCTTAAATTTAGTTAAGGAATGGTTGGATAAATGCTTATCAATGAAAGAATAGGGTGAGGCAGCATATATTCTTGGGATCAAGATCCATCATGATATATCGAATAGAATTTTGGGCCGGAGTCAAAGTACATACATTGACAAGATACTAAAGAGTTCCAGTACGGAACAGTCCAAGAGGGGATTGTTGCCAGTGTGATATGGCATTCATCTTTCCAAGAAAATGTGTCCTCAAACACATAAGGAAATAAAGAAAATTGCAAGGATCCCTTACGCATCTGCGATTTGGTCAGTCATGTATGTTATGATATGTACAAGGCTAGATGTTTCATACACATTAATTGTTGTAGGAAGATATCAAGCTGATCCAGGAGACCTCCATTGGATGGAGTCAAGACTATCCTTAAGTATCTGAGGCGTACTAAGGATATGTTCCTGATTTATGGAGGAGGTGAGAATCTAGTAATCAGAGGAAATTTTGATTCTAGTTTCCAGACATATCAAGATGACATGAAGTCGCAAATATGATACATCATCAGTTTTAATGGAGGTGCAATGTGATGGAAGAGCTCAAAGAAAGGTGTGGTGGCAGATTCTACAGTAGAGTTTGAGTATATCACAGCTTCTGAGGAAGCTAAAGAAGTAGTATGGATGCGATGCTTCATACAAGAGTTGGATGTAGTATCCAGTATGTAACGCCCTGACCCCATCTACCTAGAGTCGGCGCATTACTTCGTAACATTGGAATGATCACAAAAGATCAAGTCTCGAAATACCGATTAGTTTAGTAGCCTTGGAAACACTAGATACATTCATAAATGTTACATTACATCATAAAGTGAAAAACTAATAACACAGTCTTCATAGTCCACACTCATATCCTCTTCTGACAATCCCTGCAGGTCATTCATAAAATACTTCTTCACATCCTGGAAAATATTAAAACATTGAAAGGGGTGAGCTCAGATGCTCAGTAAGGATAACAATATAGCGGAATCTTTCATCAATAAACATAAACATTTAAGGAAATGTATAACTAAAACAAAAGCCTTTTAAACATGAACTGCAACATAATATGGAAAAAGTAAAATGAGATAATTCCATTCACTTCTTCACATGGATATTCTACTGGTCGAATAATCACATGCAATATCAATAACCACTTTCATAATGAGGTAATGTATAATGCCAGACATTCTGAAACATTTTGTCAAGGCCTCGGCCAAAACGTCTAAAATGATTATGGCCTCGGCCAAAACCATAAATCAAATTGGGAAAGGGCCTCGGCCAATTCCACGTCTAGTTGTCTCATGAGACCTACTGATGCATCGAGGAGCTATAGCGGGCTCCACCCGTCACTTATTAAGTCCAATACATTCCTCATATGAATAGGTTTAAACATATCATAAACCATAACATAATTGTATCACATAAAATATGCATAAAGGAAACATAACATTTCCACATTTCAATCACAAGATATCAATACAACACATTGATATAATAAAATGCTTTCAAAACCATTTTCAATACCAAAATAAAAGAAAATTAAACTTTGTATTTATTTTTCATTAAAAAAAAGTGATGGCTTGTAGAGGAAGCCGAAACTCAAATAATGGTCACGGT
The DNA here is from genome assembly GCA_963277665.1 of Viscum album. Classification (NCBI taxonomy): domain Eukaryota; kingdom Viridiplantae; phylum Streptophyta; class Magnoliopsida; order Santalales; family Viscaceae; genus Viscum; species Viscum album. The sequence goes on from OY728138.1 coordinate 1,801,921,082, forward strand.
GGCGGAGAATTTGTTGTCGCTGCATAAGTACAGAAAGAAAAACATTCCCTTTTTTCATTTAGCAAAATGCTTCGTATAAAAAAGATTCCTTTTGAATAAACGTAAAAGTCAAAGGGGTTTATACACCGTATAAAAGAAAGTTGTGTATAAAACCAAATATGCCTCAATGAAAGGGGATTGAGACGAAGTCCTTAAAAAGATAATTTTTAAAATAAAAGAGATATATTATGTGTATTCACTATAGGTACACATAAAGAATACAAAATAATACATAATAATATCATGACATAATTTGAAAGTAGGAGATTAACCCAAAGAATGGAAGTTGGGTTAAGAAGTTCCCTTACCTTGCGTCCTGTCCTGACTCGACCGTTCTTTAACCTCCTGAATAATATACTAGAGTTAATTTATATTTACTTAAGAACCATTTTCATGTTCATTATTCCTTTTATATCCCTTATTACCATGTTATGAACATTATGTAATTATTTATGTTTATAACGGTCATTTTGTCGATCTTAGGTACTTGAGTCAAAAAAAAATCTTACAATTACAAGTTGTTCATGTGGTGATATATCCATTATATCCAGAATTAAATTCATGATGTAGATATCATATATATCATATATATACAGTATATACATCCATTTATAATATTATGTAACATTTCGAGGTAAGAAATGAAATGCACCGTTCATGGAGACGGTAAGCCGTACGTACGCATGAACGCTACTTTTATTTCTATTTCGTATTTAATGTAATGAAATCATAATGATATAAATGTATAATATAATTCCAGTATAATATAGTGTATAATACCATTTACTCCATCCTATATACATCCCACATATGGCATTAACGATTCAAATCACTTTGAGGGGGCGGTAGTCCGCACTTCCTAAAATGAAATTATCGCGTTTTACCCATAATGGAAATCATAAAGTATGCCATAAATGAGAAATACAGAAGCATAAGTAAAACATAAACATATTATATATCATATATAAATATAGTTACATCTTAATGGCCACCTTTTAAGGTGTTATATGAGTGCTGAACAATCATCGTTTCGTGAGGCAGAAATTCACCATCCACAGAAACTGTATGTTCTTTAACCATTAGATGTAGGTGTGTGTAAGTGTAGCTCGAATAATTCTTATAACAAAATCCTAGTATATTTAGGATACTGGTGTTGTTACAAAAAAAATGAATAAAAAGAGTTTAGGGGGTTGGAGAAGAAAAATAAAACAAAACAACATTATAGAAGACATTACCTCAAAATCGGGTAACTCTTTTTGATTTGAGCCAAAGGCTTCTTTGGGAAGAGTTCTGCCCAAAGTAAGGCTTCTAGGATTAAGAGGGGGAATTTGGGAGAGTATTTGGGCAGAGTTTGGCCGATCCAAATGGCTTCAAAGTGTGAATGAGGTGGTAGAGGTGGGGGCCTTTTATAAGTGGAGAGGAGGGTCACTTTTGGAAAGTAATGAAATGTTATTCTATTATACAATTATTTTCGGATTATAAAGGTCCCACACTTGTATAATTCGAGGATAAGGTGATAAGGGTTCTAAATATCCTCATAAAATTGGCTTTGGACAAGTGTAATCCTTGGATTGTACATTATATTTTCATTTTACTAAAATCGTTAAATAATGAGGTCATCTTTGCATCATAATGATGTCATAAATAATTTAATTTATTTAATGTCTAAAAATTATAAAAAAAATACTATGATGTAGGAAATCTTATTATCTTTGGAATGACTATTTATATTCAAAAATATGACTTGTATAACCCCATGTAAAAATTGTTTTAGTAAAACATTTCATGTTTGTGTCATTTTTTACTTTAACATTAAATAAAAGATATTTATGTCATTTTCTAACTAATGTGGCTCCATGGGGTCCCCAAGTTGACCCATGGATTGTCTTGGTCGGCCATGACTCATCCAATAGTAGTAGGACAAGTTTGAAGCTCATCTCATATTATTAAAACATTATTTTTACCTTAAACTACACTAATTACCTCTAATCGCGATTAAGAACTTAAAAGTTACTATTCACCAAAAAATTATTTTAATCTCATTGAACCACATTTTACTTCTTAATGACAACCATGTATGTTGGATTTTTGAAAATCAAATCACAGAAGTGGTAATATTTCATTTAAACGAAAAATCAGTTATTTAACTACCACTTAGTGGTTTCACTATTCATCAAAAATTGAAGTTTTTCATAACAATGCCAAAATTTCACCCTAATCTATAATTGATATTCCAAATTAAAAAATGATGTCTATTTTCAAAAATTCCAAAATATAATTTGCATTAATTAATTTTATAATTAATTCCCGCTGTCACAACAAATAGCGTGTTTCTAAGAAACAATATATATCAAAAGATTTACAATTTTTTTATGTCCAATTTCAATGTTAAATTAATTCTAATGACCACCATTGGATAAAATGGTAAAAATATATTCTAATTATACTTTAAAACCACTCAATAGTATAACTTATCACTATAAATTATTTTGATTAAAAAAGTTGTTTTAAGTATTTTTCACTATTCATAAAAATTTTGAAGTTCTCAGAAAATTACAAAAAATTCAACATAGGCTAATTTCAATATTAGGAATACAAAAAATGAATTCCATTTTGAAATATAAATTTTCTATAATTTTAAAAAGTGGTTATTACTATTCATAACGGCTACTTTGATTAGTCGCGGTGTTTTAGAACTCGAAGTTGCGTACAATGTAAGCTATAACATTATTGAATGAGAAGCGTATCGTGGAAGATCGGGGTGTTACACAGTAGTAAAGATCCGATCACACTCTATTGTGATAAAACTGGAGTGGTGACACTTTCACAAGAGCCATGGTCACATCAGTGGACAAAGCACATAATTCAAATGTATCGCCTCTTGAGGTGTTTTTCTAAGAGAGGTGAAGTTGTAGTGTGCATTATTTCCATGGAAGACAACATGGTGGACCCCTTGACTAAAGATTTTACTCAGAAGAAACATGATCTTCATGTGAGGTCTAGCGGACTAAAAGTCATAGGTAGTTGTCTCTAGTCTATGTGGGAGTTTGTTAGAGTTGTTGTTCTAAGAACCAACTGTTTATTCTCTGATTACATGAATATACACTTATTATATATTGTTTATTGTTCTGCATGACTATAATTTAATAATGTCTTGGAATATTTGTTTCATTAATAAGGTCAAGGAAGATCCCCTCTATGATGAGAACCATGAAATGCTATATCAATATTCTTAAATAATTTTCTACGGTAGGTTGACATACTATGATGGGACACATAGTATGCAGACCGTCAAGTGTGATTACTCATAAGAAGACGATACTCTCTCTCATAGAGTTCACACATGGTAATCTCTAAAAATTGGAGATTATAAGAATAGACACGCCAGTATTAATTCTGAATATCTTGGTTTCATCAGACATTTCTATCTACGAGCATGTGTAATGGTCCTTAGATTGGAATATTATCATTATCTCAGGTCATGACTCGCACACTTAGATTTGCTGATGAAAACTGGCATGAAGAAAGTTGGAAGGAAGTAGAGTACGTTGGGTGCGTCAACAATGACATGTTGTTAATGGATAAGTCAAGGATGGATTTTTCCCTTACATATATAAGAAAGTAGATATCTCGGGACATTTGATTGAAATAGAACTCTCTCCCAAATTCCTTGGCCATGGTGTCACATCGAGTTTATTTATGGAAGTTAATGAATGACAGATTGATCATATAGGTTTATGACACTACCATGAAACCTGCTTGATGAGATATTAACATAATTTGATTAAATTACAAAGTAACCATTCATATGAGGTGACACGTCAATGCAGCTTTAACTACTTTCTATTAGGTTCTTTGACCCGTTGTTGGATAGTAATCTTGGACAATAGGCAAGACCGACTAATGACAATGAGAAAGAGTCATAGAGGGTCACACACTATGTGTATCCAAGTATCTCAAGTAGAATAATGATTATTCACATATGTGGATTAATTATTATTCAAGGAACCCTAAATCATTTTAATGTCAGAGGAAGAATAAAATGAAAACAAGATATACACACCATGTACGTTGAATGTACACATAGTGTAGTTTTCATTTTGGAATGGAAATGAGAAATGAGTACACACCATGTATTAATTATTATACTCGTTGTAGTTTTTCTAGTTGGGATTATGAGGAAATAATATTGTTTTATTAAATGATATTTTTTATAATCAGCATTGGCACATGTCATGGAATTAATGATTCAACATGGGGGTTTTCAATAAGATTTAATGAAATAAATAAAATGTGTAACACATTTATTTATTGTCATAACTCTATAATCTCAAACACGATTATAAATATCCTCACAACCCCAACACTTTTCTTTAATCATTGTGCACAACAATTCTGGAGAATTCCTTGAAGAACGAAAGAACTCCATCCTCCAAGAATGCTCTCAAGACCGAGAGAGATCCTCCTCCATCGGATCAAGGAAATCTAAGGTAGAAAATTCAAGAAAAGGCTTCTCCATGCTAGCACCCATAGATTCCATTGGAGATGTCCAGAGAAATGTGGTGCACATCTGGATCACCACTAGAGGAATTCTACACATGGTTTCTATGACGCAATGATGAATCACATCGAAACATGATCAGATATATCAATGAAAAAAGAAAGCCATAAAAGATACTTCTTTTCAATTAATTAAATTAATTATAATCAACCTGTGATGATCCTCCACTGTGCTTCTGGGAATATTCTTCTTCTTTGTCTATTTCTTTGATTCGATCTTTGGAGTCGGGAATTGATCGCTGTATTGATCCAAGATCGATCATTTCTCTTGAATAAAATACAAATGGGTACATCATCCCACGAGCTTCCAATACGCCCGAGTCCTTCATGTGGTATGAGAGGGGTTTCAATTTTGATTAGAGTTATTTAATTTTCGTTGATAATTTACGCATTTATTTTTGATTCAATTCAAGATAAATCATTATATAAAACTGAATGAACAAAATATGTTCTTCCTCATTCGTTTCTCAATTCACATCACAGAAATGACATTTTAATTTAAATATTGATTAGAAAAAATGAGGAACTCATCCGGAGGAGCTTCTCATTCTGTCTGTACAACACAGGAATACACGTCGTGTAGTGAAATCTACACACCGTGTACTTTGGTTCAATGAACCGGTACTGGTCCTCCAAACCATGCTATGTAAATTGAGCATACCAGTGTTTTTTAATACACCATGTTGACCAAAACTGAATGGCATGTGGAAACCAGAATACACGGCATGTGTGTTGAATCAACATGCCGTGTTGTCCGATCTGGCCCAAGTGAAACCGTGTACAAGGAGAATCCCTGTAACAGCATACAAAATATTTGAAGGCCGGTAACCATGTAACAAGGAAGTACATTCCATGTTATATTAATCTAAATGCGGTGTATTCCAAAATTTATAAAGTATAGAAAACACGGCAAAGCCCCCAGTGTGTACTTTGGATAAAGAGTGAAAAAGTACATGTGGTGTAATATATCCTACACACCATGTACTTTACAGAAATGGAATTTCATATGGTTTCCTCAAAATTACAAAGCCCCATACAAGGAATATGGATGAGAATCATCTCTAGTATATTCAAAATGGAATTTAAATTAAATAATTGATTAATTATAAGATTATAATTAATTGAATTCAAGCACGACTTATCTTGAATAAAAGAACGATTAAAAGAATTTGAATACTAAATATGTGTAAATGTCATTGCATGTTATGGATGATCATGAGCTAGACCAAAGAGCCTTTATGTGTTTATGGTATCATTTAAATTTAGTTAATTTAAATTCACTGGCCTATGAGCCTTCTTCCAATAATATGTAGGGCCTTTATGCCCATGGTTTCTCTAATATAAACCCCATGTAATAGAGGAACTTCCAAGCCAGTGGAGATGGTTCAAAATCTGAAGCTGAGGCGAAACCAACCCAAGAAGATACAATGGTGGACAGGTGGGTGCTACAAAACATGAACCATCGGGTTGAAGTGGTTTGTCCCTAGGTTAGGGTTAGCTTATCAAAACCTCTAAATAATCTATCCAATAGAAGCTCATGATCGTGCCATCTTAATTTATTTCTATCTGATTGCATGGTTTATTTATTATATATGTGTTGTCATGATCACATAGTTAATAAAATAAACAAGCATGCAAAGATGGAATAAAATAAAGACTGGACTATGCGTAAACATTATCAGAACATGGATAATCATTTACCAAGAATCACTTAATATTAAGAAGCATGTGATTATGTGAAACTACACATCAAGGATTAAAATCCATAAATACCATATTATGTCAGACCAAGACATTCATTACTTGATTAAGGGAAAGACTCAATAAAACTATGTGTTTGACCAACCTTGGTTGGGACACTTACTTTTATAAAAAAGATTTTATAAATGTTTCAGGGTAAATTAATCATTTTACATCAATATGAGAAGCTCTTTCTTGACTTGTTGTAAAATTAAGGCATGTGTTGAGGAAATACTAGTCTAGATTTCAGGATTAGGGAGCCCACTCAATAGATCAAGGAACTGTAAGCTCATAGTTGTAAAAGACCTTCCTACCTAAATACCTTTAAATAGATTGACCAACCCTTGTTGGGTTTCTGTAAAGGGGAATATGGATACTTTCCCCTATAATTTCATAGCAGCTAGGCATTCCAAGTTCAATAGTGGGGGCCATTGGGACATGATAAAATTGTGGGAGAATTAATAAATTCATTTTTTTTTCATAAAATGTAATCAAAAGGCACTAATAAATCTGCCCTTTTAATTTGTAGAATCAATAAGATAAAATCATCAGCCACATTTTCTATATGATCAATTCTAGATAAAGGCAATATCCTCATTGGTAGTAACATTCCAGAATGATTTAGGCACCTTCGGGTTTTCCTATTCCATGAAAGAATGTTTTACATGATGGAGTCCTCACTTCCAGATTCTCCAGCCCAAGGGGTGAGTGATGAAGAATTCCCAATCTATGATCAACATTTGAATGATGCACTCAATGTTCAATGTTTGATTTTGTGATCAATTTCTAGTGAGCTCATGAAGTCTCATGAAGATATGGATTCCTATATCATGCTCGATCACCTCCATGGTCTATACCAAGAGAGAGCAAGACATGAACGTTTTGAGATCTCCAAGGCTATATTTCAGTGCATGCATGGCGAGGGTGCCTTAGCTTGGCCATATGTAATCAAACTAATTGGATACATTGAGAACTTGGAGGTTCTAGGGTTCAAACTCCCCGAATAACTGGGTATTGATCGCATTCTTGAATCCCCCCTAGAGATTCTCTAACTTTTTTGTAACTTTCATCATGAAAACATTGAGAAGTCCTTATCTGATCTACTTATCCTCTATCTCCATATGGAAAATGATATGAAGCGTGATAAGCCTTCCATCCTTATGGTGAATAAAAGGAAAGAGGAGGCGAAGATCATTTATCCTAAAGCTTCTTCAAGTTCTTCCATGAAATGAAAGATCAATGTTGAGGAAAGAGAACATGAAGCTATTTGTTTCGCATGTGGCAAGAAGGGCCACTGGAAGAAAAACTGCACACAGCCAAGGAAGCAAGGGGAAGCGTTAGGTGCATTTGTTATTGAATGTAATCTTTCTCTTTCTACAAATTGGGTATTAGACACTTCTTGTGTTGATCACTTATGTGTCCAAATAAGTAACCACGTTGATTCAAAAATATTGACCGAGGAATGGTGGATCTGTGAGCAGCCAACAGAGCCAGACTCGATGTTGTACTTGTCGGAGACTACCATCTCACATTGCGTAGTGGGATGGTCTTGGTATTAAAATGATATTATTTTTTATTATATGTAACCAAAATAATTATTTCAGTATCTAGATTAGATACTGATGAATTCATCTTCATGTTTGGAAATTAATGTTGTTACTTTTATAAAGATAGCATTTGTTCTGGTATGGAACATTTATATAACGGACTTTATGTGTTATACTACACAAACCACATAATGGAAATAAATGACAAAGTTAATTCACATGAAATATACTATACCCAACTTTGGCATCATTGAGTAGGTCATGTTAATGAGAAACGTTTGACAAAATTATATCAATATGGGTATTTATATTCTTTCGAACAAAAACCACTAGGGGTATGCCCTGCATGTCTACAAGGAAAAATGACCAAAGCCCCATTTTGTGGGACAGGTGAAAGGTCTATAGATATTCTATAATTAGATCTCACAGATATGTGTAGACCATTTCTCATTGAAGAAAGGGGTGGTTTCTTGTACATCATTACTTATACAAATGATTTTAGTAGATATGGATATATTTACATAATGATGTATAAGTCAGATTATTTTGATGGGTTCAAAGATTAAAATAATGAATTTTAGAACCATCTTGGTAAGAAGATTAAGAAACTCCACTCAGACAGAGGAGGAGAATATCATAATCTGGACTTCATTGATTTCTTATGGGAGTTTCAGATTCTATCTCAACTCACCCCTCCTTACACGCCTTTGTGGAATGGTGTAAGTGAAAGGAGGAACGACACCCTATTATACATGGTGTGATCAATGATGAGTCATGTGAGTCATCCATTATCCTTTTGGGGATATGAAATACAAATAGAAGCTCACATACTATACCAAGTACCAACTAAATCGATAAATAATATTCCATATGAGTTATGGAGTAGACCCAAATCCATATTATAAAATTTACATGTGTGAGGTAGAGAATTCTTTTTAAGGCCACTTTAGGTAACAAACTTTCCCCCCGAGGCACAAAGTGTACCTTTATAGGATATCCTAAGGAAACAATGGAATATTACCTATACAACCTCTCAGATAAAAATGTTATAGTGGAAATACATGCCATATTCTTTAAGAGGGATAACATCTCCAAAATAGATAGTGGGAGCGATATAGACATCGATGAAGTCATGGATCAAGATACACATGAGTTAGTACAAGAAAAGATTCCAAAAAGCCCCATGGAAAAACAATCTATTTCAGAGACACAGGAACTATGTAGGACATGAGAGAAGAGAGATAACCCGAACGAAATGGTTTTCTTGTCACTAAATATGGTGACTCATTATTGGTTGACAATGATGATCCTCTTACCTAGAAGGAAGTATTTGAAGGTACAAAAATTTATAAGTGGAAAGAATCCATGAATCCATAAATGGATTCCATGTACCCAATCCAAATCTATATTTTGGTAGATCCTCCAGTTGATGTAAATCCTATTGGTAATAAATGGGTATTCAAGATGAAACTGGACATGGAGGGACATGTTAGCAACTATACGGCACCACTGGTTGCAGAATGTTTTATACAGAGTCGGGGAATTGACTATGATGAAACCATTTCACCAGTTGTGATACAGAAATCCATCATATTCTCATTGGCCATTTCTATATACCATGACTATGAAATTTGGAAAATGGTTGTCAAAATATAATTCCTTAACGGGAACCAGTAGGAATATGTCTACATGACAGAACCTGAAGGGTTAGTGACTCCAAAGGATTCGAACAAGGTATTCATGTTGCAAAAATCCATTTAATGATTAAAGCCAGCATCAAGTCCCTATAACAATCTTTTTTATGAAGTCGTGATGGAATTTGGATTTGTTAAGAATGAATGCGAGCCTTGTGTCTACATAAGTTTTAGAGGTAGTGAAATCATTTTACTAATAGTATATGTTGATGACATAATCCTAATTAGAAATTAATTACCCATCTTACAGTTAGTTAAGTCATGGTTGGATAAATGATTCTCTATGAAAGGCTTGGGTGAGGCAGCATATATTCTTGGAATCGATATCCATCATGATAGATCCAAGAGAATGATGGTCCTAAGTGAATGTACATACATTGATAGGAAACTGAAGAGATTCAGTATGGAACAGTCCCATAGGGGATTGTTTCTAGTGTCACATGACATTCATCTTTCTAAGAAAATGTGTCCTCAGACACATGAGGAACGAAATAAAATGGCATTGATCCCTTAAACTTCCGAGATTGGGTTAGTCTTTTATGCAATACTATGTATAGGGCTAGATGTGGCTTATGCATTAATTGTGGTAGGCAGATATCCAGATGATCCAGGAGACCGCCATTGGATGGCAGTCAAGAAAATCCTTAAGTATCTAAGGCATACTAAGGATACGTTCCTGGTTTATGGAGGAGATGAGGAACTAGTCATCAGAGGACATGTAGATGCTAGTTTTCAGACTTATCATGAGGACATGAAGTAGCATACAGGATACATATTTAGATTGAATGGAAGTGCAGTGAGTTGGAAGATCTCAAATCAATGCATAGTCGTAGATTCTACAGCAGATTCTAAGTATATCGCAGCTTCTGAGGATGCTAAAGAAGCAGTGTGGATGTGAATATTTGTCTAAGATGTGGAGGTAGTACGTACCAGTAGAGATCCTATCACACTCTATTATGATAATACTACAGTAGTGGAACATGCAAAAGATCCAAGGTTATATAAGTGGACAATTAAAATACTTCAGAAGTATCATCTCTTGAGGGATTTTTCTCAGAGAGGTGAAGTTGCAGTTAGCAGCATTTCCATGGAAGACAACGCGGTGGGCCCCTTGACTAAAGCTTTTACTCAGTCGAAACATGATAATAATGTCAGGTGTAGTGGACTAAAATCCCAGGAAGTTGTCTCTAGTCCATGTGGGTGTTTGTTAGATTTGGTGTCCTAAGAACAAACTATTTATACTTTTATTAAATGAATGTACACATGTTATATATTGTTCATTGTTTTTCATGACTATAATATAATAATGTCCTAGAATATTTGATGCATTAATAAGATCATGGAAGATCCATGCTATGGTGAGAACCTTGAAATGATTTAATAATATTCTTAAATAAAGTTATACGATACGATGAAATACTATGGTAGGAATGATAGTATATAGACCGTCATGTGTGAGTACTCATAAGAAGATGAGACTCTCTCTCATGGAGTTTGCAATGGTAATATCCAAGATGGGAGATTTTGAGAACAGTCCCACCAGTAGAAATTTGGATTGTCTTGGTGTCATATGAAATTTCTATCTATAAGAATGTGTAATGGTCCTTGGACGGATAGATTATAATTAATTTATTTCATGACTCCTGTACTTATATTTCTGAGAAAAACTGTCATGAAGACAATTAGTGGGAAGTAGGGTACGTTGGGTGCGTCACGAATGACATGTTGCTAAGGGATATTTAGAGGAAGGATTTGTCCATTCTATATTTATAGAAGCTGATATCTCGGGCCCTTTGATTGAAATAGAAATGTCACCCAAATTCCATAGACATGGTGTCACAACGAGTTTATTTCTGGAAGTCAATGAATGACGGATCAAGCATATAGGTTTATGACACTTCCATGAAACCTGCAAGATGAGATATTGAGAAAAAGGGATTAAATTACACAGTAAGCATTCGTATGAGGTGAAATGTCAATGCAGATTTAACTTTATTCACTTGGGTTCCTTGACCCATTTCTATATAGTAATCAAGGACATTAGGGAAGCCCTCCAATTGCCAACGAGAAAGAGTCCTAGGGGGTCACACAGTAAGTGTATCCATTTATCTCAAGTAGAATAAATATTATTCCCGTAAGTGGTTTAATAATTATTCCAGGAAGCCTAAATCATTTTAATGTTGGTGGAAGAGTAAAATTAAAACATGATATACAGGTCGTGTACATTGAATGCACTCACCGTGTAGTTTTCATTTTGGAAAGGAAATGAAAAACAAGTACACGTCGTGTATTAATGATTACACTCTGTGTAGTTTTTCATGTCAGTATTTTACAGAAATATTATTGTTTTATTAAATGATATTATTTATAATTAGTGAGGGTGCTTGTCAAGGAATTAATGATTCTACATGGGGGGTTTTCAATAAGATTTAATGAAATAAATAAAACGCCTAACCTGTTTATTTATTGTCATAAATATATAACTGCAAACCCGATTATAATTATCCTCACAACCCCAACACTTTTCTCTAATCATTGTGTGCAACACTTTTCTCTAAGACCAAACACCATTATGCAGCTGAGTATGTGATATTGGAATATGATGTAGTCTTAGCTACCATTAGAGGTATGGAGTTTATCTTCACTCATATGGTTTTATATTTATTTATATTTTTTCCACTTATTCTTTCATATTTTCAAAGTTATTTTATGTTCTGGGTTTGTTTTTGTATATTATTAATTTCTTGTTTTATATTTCCACAAACATGGGATGGTGGTCCAAACAAGGTTTTATATGTACCATATGTTATTTGACGATATATGCCCATTAGGTGGAGTGGAAATTTTTTTCTTGATATTGAAATCGTGTCCATGATTATAGACATGGATTAGATGATAATTTTTTTATCTCATATAGTCTATTACCTTTTTAATGTTCATTTATTAACTTCCTATAGGGTCACCCATGTATTTCATGGTGAGTGGGATTGTAGATCGGTATGGAAAGGAACTATTGTTTCATATGGTGGGATAATCATGTTTTAGTTGTCAATGATTTCTCAATAGGTAGGTGACCATTGCATGGGTGGTTTAATTCCTTTAGTTGTGTGTGAATACATTGAAGTCTTTCTGGATGATTTTCCCAATTTACATCCATAAAGAGAGGTTGAGTTTATTATTGACCTTCCCCATTGTATAATGGCCATTTCAGTGTCATCTTACCATATAGAACCTACTGAGTTAGTGAAACTTATGTTCAGGAATTAGGGCCTACAGTATAAAAAAATTATTCTCCATAGAATATCATTATCATCATTTCATTTCTTCCTCTATATGGAGGAATAAAATAGCCTTATACATTTAGTTGAGTATCTAAAGTAGAATCGTGTGATGATTGATAGCATATATCCTTTATCAAGGATTGTTGATATCCTTGATTGGATTATAGGATTCATATATTTTCTACTATTATCCTATAGTCCCTATATTAAAAATTGATAGTCGTAGAAGTAGATATAATAACAACAACATTTAAGATTCAATATTTATGTTTCCAGTTTCTAGTTATGAAATATATTCTCACTATTTCCCATGTGGTATTTAGGGATTTAATGAACCATATCTTTCATCGATTATTCAAATATTTATTTATTGTGTTCATGGATTCTATTTTGGTGTACTCTATGTTAGATGAGGATAATGTGAACTATTTGGATATCTTTCTTCCAACCATGAAAGAATACCATCTGTATTCTAATCCTTACATGTGTGCATATTCAATATAAGAAGTGAATTTTCTAGGGCATGTGATATCTGATGGGGCAATATCATATTATCTTGAAAAGTTTCATGTAGTTATGTCTTGGGAGAAGCCCAACAAAATTATACATATAAACCCTCTTGATTTTTTGGTTACTATAGAAATAAGGGTTACGAATTATCCAAGATCACATCATCGATAACAAACATCAACCCACAAGGGTGTAAATGTTGAATGGAAGGAAAATAGATAGATATATTTTGAGTAGTTGAAGATATGTTTTACTTCATCACCTATTTTAACTCTGATAAATCTGTGGTCAGGTTATGATGTTTTTTAATGCTTATGGTATGGGTTTGTGGTGTGTCATGTTGTAGGGTAAATTGGTTTTATTTTATGGATTTCTATAGTTTCACCAACATGAGAAGATCTACTATGCCCATGATGTTTAGATTGTAATGGTTACAAATGCACTCAAGATGTGGCATCAATCTCTCTTTAGGGATCAGTTTTCTATATATGTTAATCATATGTTCCAAAAATATATTTTTACTCCAATTAATCTGAATTTTTGATAGAGTCATTAAATAGAATATATTTAGTCTTTTGATTTTGAAATTTCTTATAATTCTAGTCATTTAAATTTTGTTACTGATTCATGGAGAATAGAATTACCAATAAAATCCATGAAGAAATTAGTTAGGGAGTTGTCTTAAATGATTTTGTTTACTAAATTGATATTGGATGTGGAATAGGTTGGTGGATCAGATTTATTCGCTTCTCTTAATGAAAACTCATCCTTTTATGATATATTTTGTCTTCTGTAGGGAGTGTACACTGAGTTCAAATTATTTAGTTAAATCAATATTGGTGGGGAGACATTTTATGATGGTTTTTGGTCACCTAGTTGTGCTCTGTGCTCTGGTGGGAGGTTGGTTATTCCATTTTCCTCGAGGATGGAGTTTCCATATAGTGGAAACCAATATTTTTGTTCCATTCACCCTTGGGATTATAGGATTTATAATTACTTGATGAATCTATATCGATGATTTATAAATTGTTTGGATTTATAAAAATCCATTATAAAACTCTTTTTAATTAAATAATTATTTAATTATTGATATTAGACCTTGTATAGAAACTATAGTGATATCCTACACGGATTTGGCTCACAACATAATTGTGTCATTGGGAATTTTTATATTTTGAATTATAATATTTAGGTAAAGGGAAGACAATTTTGTAGTATTATGGCTTCTCTTATTGATTATAATTTCGGTTCAGGGTAGTCATGAGTTGTTTGTTTGTAAGATCGGGACATAACCTACTTTACATTTTTGCTTATTTTGGCTTATCATTTCATTAATTTTTGATATAATGTTATTATCCACTTCATAATTTGTATGTATTTATTTTTTTATGTTTATTATAGGTTTCTATTATCATGTTTTACCTATATTATGAGATGGGATGGTTCAGGCAGCTTGTCTAGTTAACCCGGGTTTGTTTATTATAATAATGACAGTCCTAAATTTTCAATCTCAGGGTCACAACATGATAAACGATAAATAATATATATATCAAATATTAAATATAATTTTAAATAATATAAGAAATGGGAATTTGTGTTACATGAAAAATAAAACCAAAATAGATAGATAGAAGAATAATAAAATGCATATATTGGTTCTTGAGTGTTTGATTAGGTTTTTGGTCTTATAAAGGAAATATATGATGTCATAGAAGTTTATATTCATCCTGCTTGATATCATATAATAGTAGTGACAGATGCCTATTGTAGGAAGAATGTATATCACTTCATGATATCAACACAACCACACTCTTCATATATTTTCACTTGAAAATATGAAATCTCTTAACTAAAAATTATCTTATTATAATTATTTAACTTCCCCACACACATAATAAAAATATCAATAACTGTTTAAATAACATAACAAAACTGATCAATAGTTACATAATTTATAATTCCCAAAGAATAATAATTGATAATTTGAGTGAGAGAGAGAGTGAAGGATGTTATTATTGAATAATAATGTCTAAAATGACATCTAGTATTTGAAATAATAAATAATAATTAAACCCAATTTTAAAACATTTGGTGGAATAGTTTTAATTGACTCCACCATAATTGGTCAAAATTTTATCCCACGAAATTCTCAAAACTATATTTTAATTAAAAATTCAAAAAACACAATTTTTATATATAAATAACATGAAGTGAATTATATATATTATTAAAACATAATTAAAATTAATTTAAAAATTAATGAGTTTAATATCAACCAATATTAATTTAGAAATAATAGATCTAATGAAAACAACACAAAATAAAAAAAATGTATTTTCATGTTTTATGTTGTCAGTTTCAGGACTTAAAATAGAACTCTTTTTTCTTAATAAAAACATATCTAAAACAATGAAAAATATCATCATGGGTTCTAAAAAATAAATATGAATTAATATATTAAATCTATTAAATAATATATTTTAATGAACATGAAAAAAATTAAAATATAAATAATAGACTAAAATAGATAATTTTTTTAGATTTGGAAAAACCTATAGAATTCCACAGAACCACATAGGTAAATTCACATATTTACTTTTTTGAAAGCTGTTTTTATCTATGAATCTAAAACTCACTATGTAATAAAATTTCAAATAGGATAATTAATATATGTTAATATATGTAGTATAATCTATGTAGAAATATTCATATATCCAAATAAATATATCGAAATTCATGTATCCAGATTTCTAAAATCTCTAAACAGTTTGACTTATAATAATTCAAACCAAAAATAGACATTGTAAATTGAATAACCATATTTTGATATAGAATAATTATATTAGAAAAATTTATTTATCTTTAAAATTAATCTATAATCACCTTAATCATTACTCTATAAAACAATATATTATGAAAAAAGTATAAAATTATTTTGAAAAACATTAGAAATCAGACAGTGATGATATATTGAACTGTAATATAATTTCGTTCAATATAGAAATCAACTCAGAATATTATTTCATAAAATGAAATGGAAATCTATTTTTAATATATAAAACACAATAAGAATATCAAATTTTGCAGCTAGTTAGTCCAAAATATGTCTAAAATAAATAAGTTAGCTAAATATGGGAAATTAGTTGTGTGGTTCACAAATCTACTATGTGAATTAGAAATCAACTATGTATTGAATTTCATATTTCCTATATGGTAATATAAAAATCATATAAAAATGGATTTAAAGGTAATAAATAACTTAATTATCTATGAAACACATCACTAAATATGTAGAACATGTTATGAATAATTTAAAAATGAAATAAAATGAATATTTAATTTGAGAAAAATTATGATATTATCAAAGTTAAAAGCGTTGAATATAAAACCTATTAATGATATTAGAAATTATAATTTTATAATATAATATATAATATTATAAAATAATAACTATAAATATTTTTTAAAAATTAAAATATTATAAATAAAAAAATTATTTGGATGTATTTTAAAATATTCAAATCATAAAATAATAATACTCCAAAATTCAAAAAAACACATATATCAATTTCCAAACAAACCCACTTATTGGAAATTACAAAAACAAGATATTTCTCAAAAATTCACCCCATTTAGTAATTTATCACAAAAAATATATATAAGAAACGGTACATACCTGATTTTCACCCCATAAAACATTGGAATATTTCTACATATATTTCCATATCCAGGCATTGGGGTGGCATGTGATTCATAGGCTTAGTGCGCTCAGAATAACTTTTATAAAAAATATAAGTGTTTTAACACTATGAATGCAGGGGAAATGTTATATCTCAAAAACTATGTCTCATATCTAAGTATGAGTCCACGGTTGAGTCTTGACCATACTGCTTACCTGGGGAGGGGTGTAACATTCGTCAGCGTATGACTTCATTGGAAAACGCAACTAAGGGAGAAATCATAAACAAAATAATTATATTTAATTATGTTATTCTGAACAAAGAATCATATAACCTTTGATCAGGGTCTCTAATTGGAAATATAATACCACAGTTTTGTTTAGAATGAGGTGTTTTACCAGAGCATGTCCTAACCTGAGAGAGCACAGGACCTACGAATCCCATGTTTGTGGGCGCATGTTTTTGTGTAATTATTTTTATTGTTTTTAGAAGGGGTTAAAGAGAGGTTAAACCATATCCACCAGACATCTCTCTCTCTCTCTCTCTCCTTCTTCCCCCGCTCTCTCTCTATAACATTCAATGTTCGTTCTTCATCGATTCATGTTGAAACATCAGGTTCCAGAATATTACAGTGCATCGAATAAATTATAGTGACCCTAGCCTTTTACACAACATTTCATGATTTTATGAGTAATTATACATCAGTGTATAATCCAAGGGTCATGATGTCTAGTGTCTTCGAAGACTAGGTACATAAAACTAAAAACATGGTACTAAAAAACACTTATTTATTTAATCTTCAATAAGGGCCCCTAACTTCCATTGTGCTCATACATCTTCATAGGTATCTTGGGGATAAAACTAACAAAGGGATTAGCTAAAAATCCCAACAAGGGAATAATGATAAGAATAAATCTTCAGTAAATGGGATAGAAATCATAACATGGTGTCATAAAAAGGCATGTTACACATGGAATCATATCATATAAACATTGAATCACATAAACATGGAGTCATAGTTATGTGGAAGAAACATAAAACCTGAGTTTAGCACAATTCAAGGATAACTACCAATATTGTTTCATAAGGTAGCATAAGGCAAGGATAAATTCCAAGACTGTCGCACATGGTAGCACAAGCCATGGCTAACCGCGAAACCATCGCACATAACGTCTCATGAGACTCGGCCTTACCCAATGAATTAGAGAGATATATGGCTGCACCCATCTTAACATTTCATTAATATATTTTCCACATAAATAATTATACATAATCAATATTACATAAACATAAGTGTTAACCATGGATCAAATTAGGTACCACAATTATGCCATAATGCCTAACGAATGGGCGTATCATAAAAGTGTCCATGAAAGAAACACATTATAATATAAATGAAAATTCATAATGTAAAATAATCATATATAATGTTAAGTGATTTATAATATAATTGACAACAGTAAAGAAAAATGTTTAATAAATTTTATCATTAAAAAAGTTTTGTGCATTTTTAAGGAAAATATTATAGAGCCTTTAAAATAGAAAAGGGAACAATGTTTTGAATAATACTATAAGTGACCCAAGAATGAGTTCATCATAAAAATATTGATTTTATAAATATAATTGGTACTTAAAATGGAAGATAGTGTGTATTTTAAATTGGGTAATAATTTAGGAAGTTCTCTTAAATCAAATTTTATTATCATGAAGTATAGAGGAAGGAATCACTTAAAAACTTGTATATCCACGAAATAGAATGATGAAGGGTCTTGATAAACGATTTTGGTACATTTAAACATCATTTATAATACAAAAAAAAAGTTTAGATAACTTTATTTTGGTAATAATAATGTTGGAGCATCCTGAAAGAATAAAGGAGGTTCGAGTAGAATTTCTTATGTATTATAGACATGGAATCTGGTGTACTTAAGAGAGATTAATGATAGAGATAGGGGTTTATCATCACATACCTTAAGTATGATGGTGTTATCCACTTGATATTAATGACCTAAAAATAAAATTATGTTCATTAATTAAAAATTATAGAACCTATTATATATTTAAAGTATTTAGTATAACATTTTTAAGTTTATTCTTGACCTTTTTTAATGGTTATGAAGTTCAATGTCCTGTTTGGGTCAGTTTTCTTCCATGGTATTAATGATGGGATCACTTATTCATGTTCGGACACACATGTATGACGAGAGTAGTTTTCCAGAATTAGAGTTATATTTTATTATTGAATATCCATAAGGTTACATTCATGAAAGTTTAATTTGGTTACTTTGAGTGAAATTGAATCATTATACCAAAAATTAGTGAAAACCTTTTGGGTCAATTGGCGGTTTTTGACCACAATGAACTCATTTTTTTATAAATCAAAAACCATGTGTACAAAAAGATTACAGAAGAATAGATGAGATATAATACACATGTTATGGTTTAGTTAAACCACGTAAATGGTTTTATGACCATAATTGAAGATGTTAATGGAAATTTAAAAATCATCATCCTTGAATTTTATAAATTAACACATCTTGGGTGGTGTCTTTACTATTAGTATCAAATAAGAGTAAATGAGAGATAATAATAACTTCTTCCATTATCATAACAACGTTCTAGTACATGTAATGTACTAAATTTATCATAACATTTGAATGGGGAGAGGTAAGGATATAAAAAAATGAACTTTAAAAGAAAGTAAATGAATTGAAAAGATAAATTTACCTCTTGAATCAATCTTCCTTGAGAGCCTCTTAATGGGAGAGGATTTGGACTTTTGAGTTGACCATGGGTAGTTGGACGTGGTGGAGGATCTTGGGAGAGTGATTTGGGAAGAATCTATTGATGTGACAAGGATTTTGATGGGTGAAGAGAATATGGGAGTGCATGTGGTTTTTATTGTTGATAAAAGGAGAGTTTTCATAATATTTAATCATTAGTTTATTATTTTATCATTAGATATTAAATAGTAATGATCCCTGAAAAAATAAAATAAAAAATTTCATGTGAGTTAAATATTGGGGTTCTTACATCACTCACGATGTTAAGAATAGAGGATTTAAATTAAAATGTTTATATAAAGTACATTAATGTATTTTACTATTCACCAAAAATTCAAATATTTCATAAAAATCCAAAAAAAAAATTATAATCATTTATCGATGTGTATAATCCAAAAATGAATTCCATTTTTCAAAAATAAATTTATAGAAATGAGTAATTTAATTTTTAAATAAAATAATATTTTTCATGAAAAATACATTTTTTTTAAATATTTAGTGATTTGATAATGATTTAAATAATATCATAAGGTTATATTAATTTATCATAAAGCTAGAAGACATAATTGTTTTAATTTATGATCACCTTTTAATAAAATAATTTTTTTTAATTATTTAATTGTAACTAATTATTTATGACTTACAAAGATACCAATTCTTTTACCATGGCCATATTATCATTTATATAATGCCTACATTTTATGTATACATTAATGGTTGAGGTTAATATTCTTTTGTATGATTTATTATTCCTAAGGCTCATAATAGAAATCTTAATGGTATGTTAGTACTCATAAAGGAAAATTACCATTCACGAAAAATTTTGTTTGTTCTAAAGGACTCCAAAAATCATACTGATTGCAACTGGGTAAGTCTAATTTTCTATATTCAAATAATCAAAGTGGAAATATTATGTTTAATGGTCAATTAGTACTTAGTAGTTCATTTTGTTATGATTACATGTTATTATTTGAAATACTTAGAAAAAGAAAATTTCTATGATAAAATATTTGGTTGTTAGATTATTCTTTCCTTTTAAATTTCTCCCTCGAAATTTTGTTTAAAAATATAATCCATAAACAATTACGGGTACATTTCCTTCATTTCCTCCACCTATTCCCCTGTTTCCAATTTGTACATATTGTTCCCCCATAGTACTTTGACAAGGTGATTAGTCTTTTTAAGTAGAATTTACTTCTATGATCCATGATCTTCACCAGCTACTCCTCATAAGAAATATCATCATCTAATTGTACTACTTCTGAAGTTAGTATTTGTAAATTTTATGGTATGTACATCCTTAAGTGGGATATATGAAAGATATTGTGTACTTTAGACATGGTAGGTAGATGTTCTAGTTGATAAGTTAAAACTCCAACTTGATCAAGGATCTTGGAGGGGTCGATGTACCTAGGACATAACATTATTTTCTTCCTGATTCTCATGACCTTCTTTCGTGGAGATATGTGGAGAAATAAAATGTCTCCAACATTGAACTCAATGTCTCATCGATGATGGTCTGGAAAATTATTCTATCAACATCGGGATGCCTTGATGTGTTGCTTAATGGTTTTCAACTTCTCCACCATTTCGTCTACCATTTCTTGTAATAGCATCTTATGATCAATAAATTCATCACAACACACTGGTGTTCTGCACCTTTTCCCATAAAGGGATTCATATGGTCCCATTCGGATGCTCCAATTGAAATTTTTGTTGTAGGAGAAATCAACTGGTGGAATGTGTTGGTCTCATCCTCATTTGAATTCCATAGAACATGATCTCATCATATCTTCTAGTTTTGGAATAGTTCACTTAGATTGGCAATCATTTTGGGGATGATAGGCCTTAATAAAGTTTAGTTAAATTCTGTGATAATGATGGATACCTTTTTAAAACTTCATGGTGAATCAAAAATCTCGATCGGATATAATATATAGTGGTAAACTATTCATCCTTACAACATCATTGATATATATCTGTGCCTGTTGACCCAATGATTATTCCTCTTGAATTGTGATAAAGTGAGTTGTTTATTGTAATATGATCTATAATGACCCATATATCATTGATTACTTTGGATGTCCTTTGATGTCCAATGACAAATTCCACAATGATGTTCTCCCAAATCCTTTTTGGTATGGGTAGTGGTTGAATCAACCTCTTAGACATTTGTCTTTTATCCTTCACTTGTTGACATTCGAGGCACATTGATGTATAATCAGTAATCCCCTTCTTCTTATTGTCGCACAAAATGTACTCTCGAAGAACATGATATAACTTTTTGCTCACTGGGTGAATAGATATGGTTTGGATATGTCCTTCATTAAAATTCTCCTTCATTATCTATCAATTGTATTGAACATATAATCGTGACCCAAATCTTACAACTCCTTCATTGTCAATCATGAACTCAAACAATTTCCCATTTTTAATGGCTTCCACCCTTTTTGAATTTCCACATTATCTCTTTGAGAATAATTTTTCTTCCATGAGGGATGGTTAAGGAATAATTTGAGAAAGGATTTATGATGTTCCTCCCTTAATGTATCCCATGTCTAGACACACCAAATCTAATAATATTGGATCCTTTTTAATTATCATCATTGATAAATATGCAGGATCCTTTGTACATAGAGCAACAGCCACATTATTTTCCATACCAGGATGATGGTGGATTGAGAAGTCATGATCTTTGATGTGATCTATCCATCATCACACGCACTTATCAATCTCTTTCTATGTGAATATATATTTTAGACTATTGTTATCAGTATAGGTATCACACTTCCCCCATAGATATAATGAAGTTAGATTTTTAATGAACAGATCATAGCTGTTAACCCCAAAAAATGCGTAGGGTAGTTTTTCTCATGGATTTTGAGCTACCATGAGGTATAGGTTACAACATTATCTTTTTTCATTAGCACACTTCTATAGACCTTCTTTGAAGCATCACTATACACCACAAAGAGTTCTCCACTTTTTGGGATTGTGAGTAATTCCATAGTGATTAGCCTCTTTTTCAACTCCTTAAAATAGTCTTCACATTCTAGAGTCAAGAAAAACATTACTCCCTTATGTGTCAGCTTGATCGTTGGGTTTGAAAATAGTGAAATTTTCATCACTAGTCATCAGTAATACCCAGCTAGATGCCAAAATCCATAGTTATTCGTTATAGATGTTTTCTTGTTCCACTCTTCAATTTCTATTGTCTTGGAAGGGTAAACATATATTCCTTTGTTGGTGTTAACATTACCCAAGAATGATACTTCCTCCATCAAGAACTCATATATACAATACTTTTCATATAGATTCTCCCTCCAAAATCCTTCAACAAAATATTCAAATTATCCTAATTTTCCTCTTTTCTCTTAGTGTATAACAGAATATCATCAATAAAGACTACCACAAATTTGTTGAGGTAATATATAAACATTATATTCATTAAATCCATGAAACTTTCTGTAGAATTAGTGAGTCTGAAGGGATCACTATGAACTCATAATGTCCATACCACATTCAAAAGGAAGTCTTGTGAATATCTTCATTATTCACATTTAATTGGTGATATCCCGACCGATGGTCCACCTTAGAGAAATAAATGGGCTGATGATGAGGATCAAACATGTCATATTTCTGATTAATTGGATACTTTATCTTTATCATTATTTTATTGAGCTCACGATAATCATTGCAGAGGCGTATTGATCCATCCTTCATCTTGACGAAGAGGACCGACGAAACCCATGGTTAAGCACACAGGCAAATAAAACCCTTTTCCAAATTCACTTATAACTTATTCATCAAATCTTCTACCTCTACAGTGTCCATTATATAAGGTGTATTTGATATAGGCAGCGATCCATGAATAATTTCAATTGATAAATAAACCTCTCGATCATGAGAAAGTCTAAGAAACTCTTCAGGAAATATATCGGTGTAATCCCTCACGAAGAGCATGCCTTCAAGCATGATTATGCCAATTGTCTCAATCATTTTAGCTAGATATACATTCTAATAAATAATTAATATCCACACTTGAGATATTTTTTCTGATGGTGATTAATCCTCCTCCTTACACTTTTATTGAATTAGAGGATACTTCTGGATGTAAAGATTGATCTCAACTTCAGATAATTGATGATGGTTTTTTTATAAAGATAACCAATCACTACTACAAACACGTCCATTATCAGCGCTAAAAATGGCCTTTATCAGCACTAGAGAAGTGCTGATAAAGCCAGCATAGATAAAGGGGGGGGGGGTCCCCTTTATCAGCGCTAAAAAAAGTGCTGATAAAAGGGGTCTTTTATCAGCGCTAAAAAAAGAACTGATAAAAGTACCCCTTTATGAGTGCTTTTTTTAGCGCTGATAAAGGGGTCCTATATCAGCGCTTCCTTTATCAGCGCTCTCATTTTGGCACTAATAAAGGACCCTTTTATCAGCACTTTTAAAAATGCGCTGATAAAAGTTAAAAAAATTAAAAAAATTTAAAAAATACAGCCAATCGGGGGGGGGGGGGGGCTTTTATAGCGCTTGAACCCCCCCCCCCCCTTTACAGCGCTTTTCGGCCCCTATACAACACCCCACACACCCCACACAACCCCCTCCACCCTTTAACAACGCTTTCTCCAATATTCCCCAAGCGCGCGAACCCCTGCCTCCACCAGGATTTGAACTCGAGACCTCCCCCTGCGCGCCTAAGCCTTTACCACAACTCTATTTTGATTTGCTTTCCAATTCATGATATCTCTATATATATATATATATTTATATATTTAGTTATATTTATTCGTATAGTAATATATATTTATATTAATATGTATATAGTTATATTATAATATATATATATATATATATAGTTATATTATAATATATATAGTAATATTAATATATATATAGTGGTATTAATATATATCTATATCTATATCTATATATATATTTAGTTATATTTATTCGTATAGTAATATATATTTATATTAATATATATATAGTTATATTAACATATATATAGTTATATTAACATATATATAGTTATATGAATATATATTTATATAGTTATATTAATATATATATATAGTGATATTAATATATATATTTATGGTGATATTAATATATATATTTATAGTAATACTAATATATATATATATGTAGTTATATTAATATATATATAGTTATTAGATTAATATATATATAGTTAGATTAATATATATATAGTTAGATTAATATATATATATAGTTAGATTAATATATAGGTATATAAATATTCATATATTGGTATTTTAAATAAAATGGATGTTAGTTATTATTTAGATAAAGCTAATATATTTTATATGTAAATATATTTTATTATTTGTATTTATAATTAAATTTATAGGTGTGAATATTTAACAAATATGAATATATTGTTATATATTTGATTATAAATAGCAGTGCATTATAAAAAATGATGAAATTTCAAAGACACAATATCAATATGAATGTAATACCTTGGAATAAATTCATACCCCAAATAAAAAAATCCAATAATACCCCCTTAAACGAGGGTGAAAATCCACAAAATGTTAAAAAATCGGGGTACCCTGACTAAAAACTCAGTTTAGGAGGCCTTATGGGCCTCTTTTGGCCTCGAAATCGCTTGACCGGGGTCCCCACAAGTCACAACGACGTAGAGCTCGTCGCAGGCTTCGATTTGATATGTGGTAGAGCTCAAACGGACACCCGGTTCAAAAGTTATGGCCGTTTGAAGTTTGAGTTGCATTTTCAACATATTTTGGATCTTTTTTAAATTTTTTAAATTTTTTTAGTCCTCAAATTGTTATTAAATGATTATTACTCCATAATGATTATCAAAATATTAATTATTTTTTTTAAATTTTTTAAGAAGTCATTTTCACTAAATATCTTATATATTCAGTATAATATGTGTAAATGTACATTTATACTTATCTAAAATATATTTAAAAATTATATATTATATTTATATGACAATATAACTATATTTATATATTAATATATTAATATATGTTAAATTTTTTTTGAAGACGACCCTTTATCAGCGCTAAAAAAGCGCTGATAAAGGCCCCCCTTTATCAGCGCTACTAAGCAAGCGCTGATAAAGGGGGGCCCTTTATGAGCGCTAACAAAAGCGCTGATAAAGGGAACCCCCTTTATCAGCGCTTTTTTGTTAGCACTGATAAAGCGGGGCGCTGCGAAAAACTGTTTTTGTGGTAGTGAATCCATGCCAAAGATAACACATAACTCCACTAATGAAAGTATGTAAATAATTTATGGGAGGTATATTCCACAAAAATAATGTAAAAAGGATTTATAAACCTTGGACACAATAATTTCCCCATTCGATGTTCTCACAGATAACATATCCTCTAAATTTTGTAGTGGGGTTTGAATAGTTCTACTAAAAATTCAATATATAATAGAATGTGTAGAACCAGAATCAATTAGAATGTTCTCTATTAATGAATTAATAACTAGCATACATATCACCACATCGCTGTCTAACTCCTCTTTAAAAGTAGTTATAGCATAATCTATTCCTTTTTTCCTTGTAGGTTGTTGTTGATTTCCATAGACAACCCCCATCATATGGAAACTATTCTCATAATTCACATTCCCCTTGAAGTTGTAACACTACACTATAGACTACTTGTTGATCTTGAAATTATTTTCTTTCTTCCACATTAGTGATATTCTTCATATCTCGTTAGTCTTTTTTAGCCAGATATCCCAACTTTCAACATTTGATGCAATTCCTTATTCTCATTATATAGTTAATAGGATTCTTTTTCACACAATTTTAACATTTGGGATTATCAAGATTCAATACATGATTTAATTTATTTGTGGTGATATCCTCATTATATTCCATTTTCCTCTTCTTTTCCCTAGGCCCTTGATACCACTGAGAGTCTTTAATCTCAATTTCAACCTTGAGCGAACATAATATAATATCCTCATAACTGTCAAAGTATCAAATTGAAAACACATTTCATATACTTGGCTTTAGTCCACCAAAGAAGCGATCCACCTCACTTTTGTTGTTCATGACAAATCCAGAGGCGTACCTTGCAAACCTTGTAATGTATACCTCATACGCCCTGATTGACTCATCTTTCTTCTACCTGATTATGAGGATCTCCCTTTGCATCTTGATATGGAGGGTTTGTTGAAAATATTCATTGAAATAAATTCATTATAATTCATCCCAATCTATGGAATCAATTTCTTCATGGGGATCCATATTATTGATTTGTGTCCACCACGGATTAGCATCCCCATCAAAACAATAGACCACTAGTACAAATTTCTCTTTTTTAGAGCACTAAAGGAAAGAGAATAACATTCCAATGGATTTAATCCACTTTTCTATGAGGAGAGGACCAAAATATCCACTAAACATGGTAGTCCATTTCCTCATGAAGAATTCAATAAAAATTTTCCCTTTCAGTGGGGGAGGAGTGTGTACCACATGATTCATGTTATTATTCCTAACTTGATCCAGCTGAGAAAGTACCATCATGATGTTTTGAACACCCATTCCCATCATATCAAGAATATAATTAAGGAAGTATTCACATTACATATCCAATTTATTGATGTAACGTGTTCTTTAATTTACCACCATTAAATAAGAAAAAGAGCATACAATTAGAGTGATTTACTATGAATAAATTGATCAGAAAAAAAGAGAATCATTGAACATAAGAGGATTTACTTTTAAAGGAGATGTATATCCTAACTTATGATTTCATATGTTTTAATCTAGGTTTCTGTGATATATTTCTTAACATATATTCTAATGGTATTTTTTTCATTCCATTAATAATGGTTTTTACCAAACACCTGAAATTTCCAAAGCATATCCTCTGAGAATGTCAAAACATGAGCTCGGCAAGGCCCATTGTCATGCACCATATCTCATTCGAGTCTAGATCAAAGTGATATTTTTAGGTATTACCCCTAGATACATATGTGCTACAACCACCTCTACCTTATTGTATCGATATTAGGATGTATTTTCTTGATAAACCACTTAATCTATACATACCAAAATTTATAGGTGCTTTCTTAAAATTAGTCCCATCCTTAAGGTTCTTAGTAATGTACTCTATTCCTAATATCCAAATATAACAAGACCATCCTCTAATACCAACTATTCTGATCCTAACCATTTAAATAACATTACATGATTTTGATCATTATTATACGTTAGATTACAGTCCATGTATTGTGAAGTCTAGTGCCTTTAAAGACAATGAAGATAAAACTAAAAACGTGGGAATAAAAACACTCCTTTATTTAATCTCCATGATGATCCCATAACTTCTATTGTGCTCATACATCTTCATAGTATAACATGGTAATAACATGATCAAAGGGAAGATCTAAAAATCATTTAATGGGAATAAACATAAGAATAAAGCTTTAGCACATAGGTTAGAAAGAATAACATGATGACATAAAAAGGAATGTAACATATGGGATCATAACATATAATCATGGAGTCATAGTGAAGTGGAAGCAACATAAAATAGGACAGTTGAATTATTCAAGGATAACTACCAAGATCGTTTCACATGGTAGCACAAGCAAAGACAAACCGCCAAGACCATTGTATATGGTAGCACACGCCAATGATAACCGCCTAGATTTTTGCACATAACGTCCCATGATACTCAACATTAAATAATGAATTGGAGTAATATTTGGGTCACCAATGTTAAATTTTCATGAATAGTAATTTCACATATGGAATAATACATTATAAATCTGATATATACATAAGGGTTACCAATAGAAATAATTGGGTACCACAATAATGTCATAATGTGCAACGAATCAGTGTATAATAAAAGTGTCCCAATAAGAAAGGAATTAGAATATACATATACATTCATAAAACCATGTAATCATATATAATGTTGAGTGATTTCAAGTATAATTGGAAACATGAAAGAATAGTTTTTAAGAAAATTTAGAATTGTATCATCTTTGTGTGATTTCAAGGAAAATACTCTAGAAGCATTAAAATAGAAAAGGGAAAAAAATTTATATAAAACCAGAAGTGAACCAAGAAAGATTTCATATTAAAAAATATTATTTTATAAATACAATTGTGGAATAAAATATAATATATAGTGCACTTCAAATTGGTTAATAATTTTAAAAGTTCACTTAAAACTAGTTTGCTTATCCTGAAGTATTGAGGGGGGAATCACTTAAAAACATATATACCCCCGAAAAAAATGATAAAGGGTATTTGTAAATAAATTTGGTGTAGGTACACAAAATATGAAATATTCACATAAAAAGATAATATAACATCATTTTTTTAATAAGAAACATGAAGCCACCTGAAGGAATAAAGGATGTTTCGGTAGAATCCCTTATAAATTATCAGTATAGTATCATGTGTACTTAAGAGGTATTAATGAGAGAGAAAATGGATTTTCATCACATACACATTTTGAGGTCAGTATAAGAGATGTTCAAAATCATACCCCTCCATTATAGATTATATGTAAATTGGAAAAACATAGAGGACATTCTTGAGTTAGAGTGAAATAGAGAGGATACCTTACCTAAAGTCCGATGGTGTTCTCCACTTGATATTAATGACATGAAACTTCAAATTAGGTTCATTAATTAAAAATAATACATCCTCTTATATATGTAATAGATTTCTTATAACCTTTTTAATTTCATCCATGAACTTTTTAATTTTTTATGAGGTTCAAATTCGTTGTTGGGGTCTATTTTCTTACATTGTTTTAACCATCCATTCACATTTTCATGTTCAGACACACAGGTATGATGAGAGTTGTGACGACCCATCCTCGGGGCCCGTGCCGTGACTACCCCAAGCCTGCCTTCCATAGGCCAGGGGCTGGCGACTAGCACCAAGGCGTAAATCCTGGTAAAGGGAAGGCATTTCCTTTGTAAAGTAAAGAAGCACCATAGAGTAAGAAAGTAGAAAAAGTAAACACTAAGTAAAAACTGGTACAACAGTAAGTGCGGATAAGTAAGTGGGCCAGAATACATACCCAAACTGAAAGTAAAGTACAACTCGAAAGGGAAAACAACAACTAAAAAGTAAAGGCGCAACGTCGAGCCGTCCACTGGAAGTCCCACCTGAAGGGTGGGTACAGAAAGCCTCCACTCCTCCTCGGGTCCAGCCAACCGCTCCGAGTACTTCCCGCCCAATGGTCCACCTCCAGGTACCGTCCTGCTCCACAAGCCTCCACCATGATCAGCGCTGTCCGTCATCTGCAACCAACACAACGCAGTGTGGGCATATCCCATGTAGGGGTGAGTATAAGCTACTCAGTAGGGCCCCCGAGACCCCCGAAGGTCTCCCAGAATCCACAAAGGATAAATCACAAAGGAAAGATACGATCATGTAGTAACATCCGACATGGCATAGGTATATGCCCATACGTATACCTAAGTCATCAATTCTCGCTCGGCTCCAATATCCGAGCTCAAGTACAACCCAGTCCACACAGGAAAGAAAAATGTAAATCCACACAGGATAACACAACACAATCCACAAAGGAAATTAAAACAGGATTCAGCTCACATAGGTAAACTTCTTCGAATGAAGATAGAGATGATCATTGATCTATCTAAGTCATCGGACCCACAAAAGATGGATAGGTACTAACCCCCGCAATGACCCACAAAGGATCTGACCCACAAAGGATCGAAAGGTAACTAACCCCCGCAAAGACCCACACATGATCGGACCCACACAGGATCTGTAGGCACTGGCCCACACATGACCGCTGAGTGCTGACCCACATAGGATCAGACCCACACAGGATTCGTAGCACTGACCCACAAAGGATCACTGAGTGTTGTAGTCGTCGTCGTCGAATCCACTGAGGATCTCTGTACAGTCATCGTCGAATCCACTGAGGATCTCTGTACATTCGTTGTCGTCACAGTAGCAGTCGCAGCCAGCTCTAGGGTTCCTGCACCCAGCAAGCTCATTCGGGAGGGTCTGCTCCACGAGCCGATATGTTGATACATCAACTGACACATAGTCCAGAGTAGATGTATCCAAAAGTTCCGTATCGTCAACAGGAACTCAACGTCGTAGACGGCGCATCAATCGGACGCCCGGTCTGAGAGTTATTGGCCTTTTCGTCCCAGGGGCCCGGTTGGTTTTTAAGGCAACACCAACCTGACTATACTCCACCTACGTCCAAACCTCAGGCGGAGTATTCCAAAAGCTCCGTCTCACTTAGAGGAATTCAACAAAGTTGACGGCACGTCAATCGGACGTCTGAAGCTCAAGATATTAGCGTTTCCGCTCCGAGGGCCCTGTTGGTTTCGTGTACGAACCAACCCAACCGAACCCAAAGTATTCTGAAACCTTGAGTGTGATATACCGAAGTGACCGACTCTATCCATGGATCACATCGCCGCTGACGGAACCTCGTTCGGAGGCCCATAGCTTATGTTATGAACAAAAGACCGAAAAGGTCCGGAAACGGGGGGTCTGGGCCCGGACCGACCCGGCCCGCCCCCCCTGAGTCGGCCTTACCATGGTCGACCCGACCCAGGTCCGGGTCCGACCTGGTTGGGCGCAACCCGGCCCGGCCAGGGCGGCCCGGCCCGGCCTGGGTGCGACTCGGCGGGCGTGTCGGTTTGGCTCGGCTCGGCCGAACGGCCGAGCAAGGGAGGCCGCTGGCCGTGCTGCCCCCGCGGGAAGAGGAGCCGTGGCCCCGCGTGGGGACGCGCTTGGTCAGCAGACGCGATAGAGCCGCATCCCGTGTCTCGCTGGACCCGTGCGATCACGGGTCTGGTCGGCCTCCGCAGCCGCGGCGGCTCCATTCGGCGGCGCGCCGGGGCGTTGCCGGTGGATTCCGCGGGCCACCGGAGTTGCTCCGATGGATTCCGCGGGCCACCGGAGATGCTATGGTGGTCCGATTCCACTTCCGTCTATGCCGTAGCTCCTCCCGTGTCCCATTCTTCACTTACAGGCCCTCAAATCGCCATTGCGGCCCCGTTTGTTATTGTCCGCCAATCCGCGCATCAACGGAAAACTGTGGAGGGTTGTCGGGCCGTGTTGGTTTGGACCGCACCCTCCACGTTAGGTGATAACAATCGGGAATATATTCAACACATGAATAACAATAAAGACACAATTTTAATAAAATTAAAATTGAACTTTGATCCGGGTTCTTTTTTTTAAAGAAATAACCATGGGAATAAAGATTGTTCTCAAATAAAACCCCTACCTTGTCGAAGTTGTCGAATGTGCATTCTTCGCGGAATTGATCGTCATGGAAGAAGAGGTTCGTCGCGTTGCGGAAGGGCTTCGCATCGTCGCGGTATATGATTTTGTGTCGACGAACTCAACGGATGATCGAAGGTCTGTCGCGGATGAAGGAACATCGCAGAAGAACGTCGCGGGAGAAGAATTGTCGACGTCGCTGTACTTGGCGTCACGTCGTCGATCTCCGAGGTCTCTGCGTTCTTCGTCGCCTTTCGTCGAAGGCCGACGTTCTTCGCGTTCTACGCGTTCTTCGCGTTCTTCACATTCTTCGTGAAGGAGAATGAAGGACTTAAGGGTTCTGTAAAATCCTCTCAACGAATCAACCTCAAGAAGACAAGTGTGTCGGTCTTATTTTATTAACATGCCAATAAATTGAAAAACAAACTAAGTAACGACCAATTAATTCATAGAATTAATTTCAACGAACTAACCGCCCAATTAATAGGAGCGTTTAATTGTTTAAGAGAATTCCCTAGTTGACTTTATTTAAAAATGGTTTTTGCGGTTGCCTTACTTAGCGGAAAAGAAAAGGTGGGGCTCATGTGGGCCCCGACTCACAAATATCCTACCAAGAGGGTAGAATATTTTGAGTTGTACCCTATCCGCTTTAACTCAGCTTAAGCAGCTTTAAGTGGCTTTAAGCGGCTTTAAGTGAAATAAAATGATGTTTGTCGTACCACATTATTTTATTTCTTAAGTTAAAGCCCAAAAATTAAAAACCACACCCGAGCAAACACAACTCCGAAAGAGGCTTTTCTAAGCAAGAACCGACGCTGCGATTCCATCAGTGCCCTCAGAATTTCATTCCGAGCACCTGTTCAAATGTTAGAAAAACCCGCTTGTTCGTTCACTGAACGTACCTGAGCCAAACATCAGAAAATGATTCTAGGAACACCGGGCCTCGGAATCACGTGCCTTCAAAAACTGAATTCTTGTAAAATTCCAAATAAAATTAAGAAAAAAAATTTCCTTGAAATTTACAGGTCTTTTCATCACTCCCACCTTAGGTCTTTACGTCCCCGTAAAGATACATCATAAGATAGGGAAACAAATGTGGGTACTGAGCACGCATCTGAGCCTCCATCTCCCAAGTGCTCTCTTGGAGGTTCCCGTGTTTCCATCTGATGCATACTAGAGGAATTGACCATCCACATAGGTCCCGCTCCTGTCGATCCTCGATCTCTACCGGGACCTCCACAAAAGTCACCTCATCATCAACGTCTAGCTCCCCATGGTCAATGATGTGCGTCGGGTCGTGTACGTATCTCCTCAGGTGAGATACGTGGAAGACTTCATGCACCCGTTCCAACTAAGGTGGTAGAGCCAGGCGATAAGATACCTTGCCAATCCTGCTGAGGACCTGGAATGGTCTGATGAAGTGTGGAGACAACTTGACCCCTCAGCCAAATCTCTATAATCCACGTCTAGGTGAGACACACAAGAAGACGTGGTTGCCATCCTCGAACTCTAGTGGCCTCCGCCTCCTGTCATCGTAAGACTTCTGTTGGCTCTGAGCTGTCCTCATCCGCTCCTAGATGTCCTGGACCTTCTCTGTCGTGGCCCGGACCATATCTGGTCCCACAAGTGCTGACTCCCCAGGGTCTGTCCAGCACAAAAGAGATCTGCAAGGTCTGCCGTACAACGCCTCGTATGGTGCCGTCCCGATGGTGGAGTGGTAGCTGTTGTTGTACGCGAACTCCAACAAGGGTAGGTGGTCCTCCCAACTTCGACCAAAGTCGAGGACACATGTGCGGAGCATGTCCTCGAGAGTCGGAATGGTCTTCTCCATCTAACTATCCGTCTGAGTGTGAAAGGTGGTCCTCAGACGTAGCTGCGTCCCAAACGCCTCCTGCAACCCCTTCCAAAGCTGGGAAGTAAAATGAGCATCTCGATCACAGACGATATATGATGCCACACCGTGAAGCCATAAAATCTCCTAAACGTAGAGACGTCCCAAGCTCTCCACTGATCCCTGCTCTCTAATGGGTAAGAAGTGAGCCGACTTGGTGAGTCGGTCGACAATCACCCAGATGGAGTCGTGACCTCTGGAAGTGCGTGGAAGTCCAGTCACGAAGTCCATAGATATCCCGTCCCACTTCCACTCTGGGACCTCCAAGGGGTGTACCAAGCCTGCTGGTACCTGATGTTATACCTTCACCTGCTGGCAGGTGAGGCATCGTGAAACGAACTCTACCACAGCCTTCTTCTTGCCCGGCCACCAGTGCTATCGTCTATGGTCCTGGTACATCATCACCACTCCAGGATGTACCGCCAAAGGAGAAGTGTGAAACACTCTCAGCACATCCTCTCTTAAAGAAAATGGTACCACGGTACGTCCTCTGAAAAGGATGTTGTGATCTGCTCCAAAGGAGAAACCATCAGGTGCCTGTCCTGAGGATATCTGTGCATGCCACGTCTCACTGTCAGCGTCCCCACGCTGCGCCTCTCTGACCCGCTGCAGTAGTGGAGGACTGACTGTGAGAGACTGAAGGAAGGCTGCTCCATTTCTATCCACAAAGGATATCCGCAAATCGGCTAGCTGCTCTGTCGCCTCCTCAAGTAGCTGAATGCCAGTCCTCCTGCTGAGAGCATCGACTTCCATGTTCCCCTTCCCAGGAGTATAGACTATCTCAAAGTCATAGTCCTGGAGGAACTCAAGCCATCGTCGCTATCTTAGGTTCAGGTCCTTCTGTGAGAATATGTACCTGATACTCTGATGGTCAGAAAAGACTGTAAAGCGCTCGCCCATCATATAGTGTCGCCATGTCTTTAGGGCGAAGACCACTACTGCTAACTCCAGGTCATGGGTAGGGTAGTTCTGCTCATGCGGCCTCAACTGACGTGATCCGTAGGCGATCACTTCCCGATCCTACATCATGAAACATCCGAGTCCAGTCCCTGATGCATCGCAGTAGACTACGTACCCTACCCCCTCCTCAAGCAACCTCAAGATATGTGCACTGGTCAATATCTATCTCAGCTCCTGGAATCTCTGATGACATCTGGCTGACCACACAAAGGGTTTCCCCTTCTTCGTCAAAGCTGAGAGTGGTGCCGCAACTCTAGAGAAGTCTGGCACAAATCTCCGATAGTATCCAGCTAGTCCCAAGAAAGTCCGCCCCTCCGTCACGCTCCTGGGTGGCTCCCAAGCTAGAACAGCCTCGATCTTCATGGGATCCACCGCAACTCCTGCCTCAGAAATGATGTGTCCCAAGAAGTGGACCTCACGTATCCAGAAATTACACTTCGAGAGCTTTCCATAAAGCAGGTGCTCTCAGAGCGTGTCTAGTACAACCCGTAAGTGGTAGGCGTGCTCTTCCTCAGTCGTCGTGTAAATCAAAATGTCATCGATGATGACTACGAAAAATCGATCAAGGTATGGCTGAAAGATCCTATTCATGAGGCCCATGAACAGAGCTGGAGCATTGGTTACACCGAATGGCATAACCAGGAACTCATAGTGGCCATACCGACATCTGAAGGCCTTCTTCTGCACGTCCTCATCTCGATCTCTAAGCTGATGATAGCCTGACCTGAGGTCTATCATCGAAACCAACGTGCTCCCTTGAGCTGATCAAAGAGGTCATCCATCCTTAATAGCGGATACTTGTTCCTCACTGTCACCTGGTTCAGGCGATGATAGTCGACACAAAGTCGCAAGCTCCCGTCCGCCTTCTTGGTGAACAATATCAGGGAAGCCCTTGGTGAAACACTGGGTCAGATGAATCCCTTTCCCTGTAAGTCCTCCAACTGTACCCGTAGCTCTCGAAGATCAGCGGGGGCCATCCGATATACTGGAGTCGATATCGGGGCTATCCTGGGGTACAGGTCAATATGAATGTCTACCTCTCTGCAAGGAGGTATCCCTGGAACGTCGTCGGGAAAGACGTCCGCGTACTGATCCACCACTGCAGGAAAACTAGGACTCCGCACGTCAACTGCTTTTAGGATGATGCTAGCCAACTGATGAGTGATGGGCGGTCCTCTCCTCTGCATAAGTCCATCCTGTGCTGCGAAGGCTCCCTTCTCATCGGTGAAGGTGAACCTGCTCCCGTCGATGCGTACAAATCGCACCTTGCGCCTAATATAGTCAATCTGTGCATGGACAGTAGATAACCAATCCATGCCCAAGATGACGTTGTAAGGCCTCGACGCCGCTACAAGAAGATCCCAGCCGAAGCTCTTGCCTCATAGAGTAAGCTCACACTGTCGGAACTAGTGCGTAATCGTCGAGTCTTCTCCCGTAGGGGTCTCTAGCCGTAATTATCGAGCCAACTACTCTGTCGGAATCTCCGAGGTCCGAACAAGGGCAGTGACTATGAAAGAGTGACTCACTTTTGTGTCTATAAGAACTGCATAAAGGGTGGAATAGATAGAGATCGTACCTCGAATCATCTCAGGGCGCACTGTGGTCATAGGCCTCCGCTGCCTGGAGTTGTGCCTGTCTATGCCCGCCAACACCCTGTGGTCAGGGTGGACTTCCTGGTGTTGGTGGTGGTAGAGCCACAAAGCGTCGCCCACCACCTTCTCCTCGGCCAGCTCCTCTGCCTCGTCCACCTCCTCCCTGCGGACTGCCACGGTCGACCCTCTACCTCTGCCTGGGTGGCCCCTCAACCATCTACTACTCCTCGGCACGGTGGGTCGGGCAGTCACGAGCCATGTGGCCCTGTCCGCGGCATGTGTAGCACTGTCTGCCTCTCGAAAGACTGGCTCCACGCTGTGTGCCCCGCACTGCTGAGCTAGTGTCCTGAGGTTGTCTGCGTGAGGGTATGGTCTTCATGGACCCCTGAGTCATCCGTCGACTGCCTTCCGTAGAAGACTCTGCTACGTTCCGCCCCGCGGTAGGTCTCGCTGCTGATGAAGGCTCAGCAAGGAAGCTCTCGATCAGAAGGGCTCGCTCTAGTACTCCTGCCTATGTCGGAATGATGAGTCATTGATGCCCTAATCTCATGTCTCAATCACTGCTCAATGGTCTGGGCCCGGAAGAATGGGTCTCGTACCATGTCAATCGAGTAGCACGAGAGATCGGTAAATCTCACTGAGTATTGGGCGACCGTCATGCTGCCCTGCCGCAGCTGATGAAGCTCCTGGATGCGCACTGCACTGAGGGTGGCTGGGACGAACTCTGAGCGGAAGAGGCCCTCAAAGTCTGTCCAGAGGAGAGATGCCTCATCATGCACCTGGAGCATCAAGCTCCACCATCGGCCCCCTTCCGCGTGCAGTAGACTCGCTGCGAGGATCAACATGAGGTCTGCTAGTGTCCTCATTAGCCTAAAAACTCGTACCACTGCCTCCAGCCAGTCCTCGGCTGCCTGGGGGTCCGTCTCCCTACAGAACCTGGGCAGTCGCTGGTGCTGGAACTCATGCAGTGCACTAAGGCAACGTGAATCGTCAGCGGCTGTGGCTGGAATCATCAGTGGCTCGGCGGGTAT
The DNA here is from genome assembly GCA_963277665.1 of Viscum album. Classification (NCBI taxonomy): domain Eukaryota; kingdom Viridiplantae; phylum Streptophyta; class Magnoliopsida; order Santalales; family Viscaceae; genus Viscum; species Viscum album. The sequence continues at coordinate 1,801,958,655 of OY728138.1, forward strand.
AGGTACCGCCGGAGCCTCAGCTGTCAAAGGGACCTGTACTGAGGCCTCGTCGATCAGCGGGCTATCGTCACGTACAACACTCGGAACCCTAGCTGGCTGCCATCGTGGGGCCATCCTGAAAAGAAACAGGTGCTCGATGGTCAGAACAGTATACCTGGTGAGCTGATACAAGTAATCACAAATAAAACTTGAAACACACATGCAATCAATGTTTTCGTGCATTAAGTCGGAAATCAGAAGTCAGGGTCCTGGTGTACGGATACATCGGCCACCGCACCAACACTGGGCTCCCTGGACTGATAACAACACTCAATACGCTTAACACTATTTCTTGACATAGAAGAATGATCAGAGTCTGCTGTATAACTGAACTACTCTGATACCAATTTGTCACGACCCGTCCTCGGAACCCGTCTCATGACTACCCCAAGCCCGCCTTCCATAGGCTAGGGGCTGGCGACTAGCACCAAGGCGTAAATCCCGGTAAAGGGAAGGCACTGCCTTTTTAAAGTAAACAAGAACCACAGTGTAATCAAGTGGAAAAAGTAAACACTAAGTAAAAACTGTTACAATTGTAAGTGCGGAAATGTAAGTGGGCCAGAATACAAACAAAAACTGAAAGTAAAGTACAACTCAAAAGGGAAAACATCAACTGAAAAGTAAAGCCACAACGTCAAGCCGTCCACTAGAAGTCCCACCTGAAGGGTGGGTACATAAAGCCTCCACTGCTCCTCAGGTCCAGCCGACCGCTCCGAGTACGTCCAGCCCAGTGGTCCACCTCCAAGTACCGTCCTGCTCCGCAAGCCTCCACTACGATCAGCGATGTCCGTCATCTGCAACCAACACAACGTAGTGAGGGCATAGCCCATGTAGGGGTGAGTATAAGCTACTCAGTAGGGACCCCGAGACCCCCGAAGGTCTCCCAGAATCCACAAAGGATAAACCAAAAAGGAAAGATACAATCACGAAGTAACATCCGACACAGCTTAGGTATATGCCCATACATATACCTAAGTCATCAATTCTCACTCGACTCCAACATCCGAGCTCAAGTACAACCCAGTCCACACAGGAAAGAAAAACGTAAATCCACACAGGATAGCACAACACAATCCACAAAGGAAATTAAAACAGGATTCAGCTCACACAGGTAAACTTCTTCGAATGACGATAGAGATGATCACTGATCCATATAAGTCAGCAGACCCACAAAGGATGGATAGGTACTAACCCCCGTAATGACCCACAAAGGATCTGAAACACAAAGGATCGATAGGTAACTAACCCCCGCAATGACCCTCACAGGATCGGACCCACACAGGATCTGTAGGCACTGGCCCACACATGACCGCTGAGTGCTGACCCACAAAGAATCGCTGAGTGTTGTAGTCGTTGTCGTCGAATCCACTGAGAATCTCTATACAGTCATCGTCAAATCTACTGAGGATATCTGTACAGTCGTCGTTGTCATAGTAGCAGTCGCAGCCAACTCTAGAGTTCCCGCCCACATCAAGCTCGTCTGGGAGGGTCCACTCCACAAGCCGAGAGGTTGATACATCAACTAAAACATAGTCCAGAGTTGATGTATCCAAAAGTTCTGTATCATCAACAGGAACTCAATGTCGCAGACGGCGCGTCAATAAGACGCCCGGTCTGAGAGTTATTGGCTTTTTTGTCCCAGGGGCCCGGTTGGGTTTTAAGGCAAAACCAACATGACCATACTCCACCTGTGTCCAAACCTCAGGCAGAGTATTCCAAAAGATCCATCTCACTTAGAGGAATTCAACAAAGTTGACGGCACGTCAATCAGACGTCCGATGCTCAAGATATGAGCATTTCTGCTCTGAGGGCCTCGTTGGTTTCGTGTACGAACCAACCCGGCCGAACCCAAAGTATTTCTAAACCTTGAGTGTGATATACTGAAACGACCATCTTGATCCATGGATCACATCTCCGCTGACGGAACCTCGTTTGGAGGCCCGTAGCTCAAGTTATGAGGAAAATACCGAAAAGGTCCGGAAACGGGGGGTCTGGGCCCGGACCGACCCGGCCCGACCCCCCCTGAGTCGGCCCGACCCGAGTTAACCCGACCCAGGTCCGGATCCGACCCGGATGGGCGCGACCCGGCCGGCGGGTCCGCTCGGCTCGGCTCGGCCGAGCGGCCGCGGAAGGGAGGCCGCGAGGTGTGCTACCCCCGCGGGAAGAGGAGTCACGGCCCCGCGTGGGGCCGCGCTTGGTTAGCGGAGGCGGCAGAGCCGCATCCCATGTCTGGCCGGACCCACGCGGTCGCGGGTCTGGTCGGCCGCCGCCGCTGGGGGATTCCGCGGGCCACCGGAGTTGCTCCGGTGGTCCGATTCCACTTCCATCTGCGTCGTAGCTCCTCCCGGGTCTCATTCTTCACTGCCAGGCCCTCAAATAGCCATTGCGGCCCCGTTTGTCATCGTCCGCCAATCTGCGCATCAATGGAAAACTGTGAAGGGTTGTCGAGCCGTGTTTTTTTGGCCCGCACCCTCCGCGTTAGCTGATAAAAATCGGGAATATATTCAGCACATGAATAACAAGCAATAAACAACTTTAATAAAATTAAAATTAAACTTTGATCTGGGTTCTTTGTTTTAAAAGAAACAACCATGGCAATAAAGATTGTACTTAATTAAAACCCCTACCTCGTCGAAGTTGTCTAACGTGCTTTCTTCGCGGAATTGATCGTCGTGGAAGAAGAGGTTCGTCGCATCGCGGAAGGGCGTCGCATCATCGCGGTATACGGCGTTGCGTCGACGAACTCAACGGATGATCGAAGATCTGTCGCGGATGAAGGAACGTCACAGAAGAACATCACAGGAGAAGAATCGTCGGTGTTGCGGTACTTGGCTTCGCATCGTTAATCTTCGAGGTCTCGGCGTTCTTCATCGCCTTTCATCGAAGGCCGGCGTTCTTCGCGTTCTTCGCGTTCTTCGCGAAGGGGGATGAAGGACTTAAGGGTTCTGTCAAATCCTCTCAATGAACCAACCTCAAGAAGACAGTTGTGTTGGTATTATTTTATTAACATTACAACAAATTGAAAAACAAAAAAAGTTACGACCCAGTAATTCATAGAATTAATTTCAACGAACTAACCGCCGAATTAATAGGAGTGTTTAATTGTTTAGGAAAACACCCAAGTTGTCTTTATTTAAAAAGGGTTTTCACGGGTGCGTTACTTAGAGGAAAAGAAATGGTGGGGCTCGTGTGCCCCACATCACAAATATCCTACCAAGAGGGTATGATATTTTGAATTGTACCCTATCCGCTTTAACTCAGCTTAAGCAGCTTTAAGTGTCTTTAAGCGGCTTTAAGTGAAATAAAATAAATTTTGTCATACCACATTATTTTATTTCATAACATAAAACCCAAAAATTAAAAACCACACCCGAGCAAATGCAACTCCGGAAGAGGCGTTTCTAAGCAAGTACCGGCGCTGCTATTCCATCGGGGCCCTCAGAATTCGATTCCGAGCACCGGTTCAAAAGTTAGAAAAACCCACTCGTTCGTTCACTGAACATACCCAAGCCAAACTTCGGAAAATGATTCTGGGAACACTGAGCCTCGGAATCACGTGCCGTCAGAAACTAAATTCTTGTAAAATTCCTAAAAAAAATTAGAAAAAAATTTCCTTGAAATTTATGGGTCTTTATAAGAGTGGTCATCCAGAATAGGAGTTTTATATTACTATTTGTCATCTATAAGGATACATGGTAGTAAATTTAATATGGATACTTCTAGTGATGTTTAATCATTATATAAAACTTTTGTGATAACCTTTGACGATAATTGGCTGTTTTTGGCCATAATAAAAACATTTTGTTTTTAAAATTACAACTATGTGTACAAAAGGTTCCAGAACCAGAGATGAGATATAATACATATTTTTGGGTCTAGTTAAACCATGGAAATGGTTTCAGGACCATAATTGAAGATGGTAACGAAAATAGAAAACCCATCATCCCTAAATGTTCAAAATTAACACATCTCAGATGATGTATTTATTACTATTATAAAATAAGATTAAAGGATAGATTATAATAACATATTACATTATCATAATAAAATTAATGTACATGTATATTAATTTATTTTCCATAACATTTGGATGGGGATAGGTATGGATAGAGAAGAAAACAAATGAACATGAAAAAAGTAAAATAATTGAAAAGAAGATTTTACCTTTTGAATCAGTCTTCCTTGAGATCCACTTATGGGGAGATGATTTGGTTGTGTTTAGGAGGATATGGGCCATCAGACTTTGTTGAGGACCTTGTGGAGAGATTTTCACAGAATATAGGGAACGTAAAAGGCTTCATAAGAGTAAAGAGAAGAGGGCAATGTGGGTGGTTTTTATAGTGCTGTGGAGGAGGGTTTTCATAATATTTAATCATATGTTTATTATTTTTCTATAATACAAGAAATAGTGATGATACCATGACATTTAATATAAATAAGTTCATGTGAGTTCAATATTTGGGTGCTTACATCACTCATGATGTTATAAATAGTATATTTAAATTACAATGTATTTATATGGTAAATTAGTGTATTTTATTATTCACAAAAATTCATGTATTCTAGATAAATCTCAAAAATATAGCTTAAATATTTTCTGATGTGTTGAATCAAAAAATGAAATCCATTTTTGTAAAATAATTTTTCTATATATGATTAAATTAATTTTTCATTGAGATCATAATTTACTTGAAAAATACATATTTTTAAACAATAACTAATTTTATAATTCTTTCAAAAATTTCACTAGGTATTATAAAATTATCTTCAATCCAAAAGTCATAAAATTGTTAATTTATGATCACCATTTAAGAAAATACATTTTCTTTAAATTAATTAACTTAAAATAATTATTTATGGCTTACAATGCTACCGAGACGTTAACTATGATAATATTATCACGTATAAAATGCCTACATTTTACTTTTACATTAATGGGTGTGTTTGATATTCTTTTGGATGATTTATTATTCATAAGGATCAAATTACTATTCATAAGGGTATGTCACAATTTATATGGTTATGATTCTATTCACCAAAAATTGAGTTTGTTCAATCAGACTCCAAACATCATTGTGATCACAACAGTGTATGTGAGATTTTCCAAATTCAAACCATAGATGTAAAAATATTGTTTTTAGTAGTCACCTAATACTAGTTGTTCATTGTGTTCTGATTTCAGGTGACTATATGACATAATTATAAGGAGAAAATTTCCATCGATAAAACATTGGGTCATTACAATAATGGCAGATCCAAAATATTGGTAGGATTATTATTTCAAATTCTACTACTCTTGATTGTAGAAATTATTGTTGAAAATAATTTATTGTCTATGTTCAAAGCGTTGGAACCATTTAAAAATTTCTATACATACAATTACCATTGTCTAACTCAATTTTTGTTTTCCCATTCTTCCCATTCTTCAACTTCTATCTTTTTGATCCATCAAATCATTGATGAATCATAGAGAAAGACATATCTTTTCATGGCCCTCGATAAGAGGAGTCTAGATCTATGCTTAGTTTTGGGTTTCTGGAACTGGAGGAGCTTTTACGGTGAGAAAGAGTGGAGTAAAAACTTCTCTATGTTGGAATATAAATCATTATTTGAGTGGAGGTTTCCTGTATATAGATCTAGTCTTGAGGATCCGGAATATGGTCTGAGTTTCCTTTTTTATCACCTGAGTGATCAAGGCGGTCCACTGATATTTTCTTGTGATTATCCTCAGTAGACTAGCACGATGGAGCTCTGATAGTGAAGAGGAGTAACAGTAGTGTTAAGGTATCATGTGAGTGTGCAACTTGAGTGAGGCATTGGTACAGGGTCGAAGCTCATTGACTCAAAACACCGTTTTGAATATTAATAATGTAATTATTGTTATTTCGGGTTTCTTATTTTGGTTTGTATATCGGTATATGCCGCCCAATTGATGTGTTATCATAGGCCTTGTGAACATGGAGTTGACATGGAATTTAAAGAAAAAATTTGGGTGATTATAGAAAAATCATTGTGTGGGCCCCATGAAGCCTATTTTGAGAGTTTGTGGTGAATTGGAGCTTCTTCACCAGGTTTCCATTTTGGACAAGAGAATAGCCGATCTTGTATGCTTTTCTAAGAGGGAAATAATTGTGCAATACATTTGATGTGTTTCATGATCGTGGTGTGGGTCCCAGGTTGCGCCACTCAAGTGTGGTATGGTGAAATACAACTTCATGAATGGTTATTCGATTGGGATGGATGAGTAGTCATTTTTGTGTACTTTTCTAAGTGGATCCCAATGGCGTGATCTATTTTTCTTGCATCTGGATCGAGCTCTAGGCGAAACGAATCTCCATTGATATGAGATGTTGGGACATGTTGGTTTTCCACTGAATTTTAGATTCGGGAAAATGAATAGTTGATCGTATGTGACTTTTTTCATGGATTACAACATCATGATTCAATTGGATACTTGGGGCCATTTGTGGATGAAATTAGTTTGGAAGGATGGTTTTTCCCTTCAGAGCACCAGCAATCATCGAGTTCCCATCTTCCCTTTTCTGGCCCGTGGTTCCATTTACTTCGGAAGAACATGATAATTCCTAGGGTTACATGTGCATCATTTTAGTACCCCAAGCATGGTTGTGTACATGGCCAAAAGATGAGATAGGGCCACAAATCATGTGGGACCCAGAAGCATCGTGCATCACTCTATGAATCTTCTACATCTCGTATCTCTTTTATTTGGACATGGATATTTTCCTGTGAGTATCCCATAATAAGTGTTTTTAGCATGGAAAGAAATTCTTCCCTCCATAGTGTATTTTGAGATGTGATGTCAGATGTTCTAAGATTGACTCCAATCCGAGTTGATGCTCGATGATGGAAGCTAACCCATAAAATCTTTAGATAAGTTTCAGTCCAACCATCCTGCAAGAATGGCCAGTGTGGATATTCGATTCTTTTCAAGTGGAACCCCCCTACCGGGTGGAGTGTAGGTCCTCAATAACATAGAATATAACCCCATTGTATAATCAAGGAATGGTTCCTCGACCATTTATATTGGACCGCCCATTGGAATGGTCACAGGTCCTCGACCTTTTGAGAAGAACCCCCACCCCCAATTGGATCAGGTGAAGGTCCTCAAGGATTACGGTAGAACACCCCTATTATACAAGGGTGCAGGTACCCATGGAATTAGTGAGGTACCCTCCATCGACATTGGTGTGGGTCCACTACGACAACTACTATGATAGAACCCCCAGACGCAGTAGGGTGTTGATCCCCAACATTGAGTTTTATCTTCCGTTTACACAAAGTAGTGGCGTGACATGATTTGAAATAACCTAAGGGATCTAAAAAATATGGGTGATTTTACTACTAAGACACGTCCTTGTAACGTTACCTAAAACCTTGCATTCTAGTCAGTACCACCCCAAGATGATTCTATCAATATTTTCTGATTGAGACCCTTTGACTGGTGACTCTTAGAAATATGTGTGGGATGTTGTTCATCGATGGGGGTTACCATTGAAACTTTTGGTGACTCGTCCTCTCGAGCAGAACTGTGAGAAGGAGATCCCCTTACTCTCTTGTTTGGGATTCTTTTTTTAGCATATTTATATCCTGGTTGTTTTAACAGCTTCTTGGGTTTTATATACCCTCATTCTAGGAGATTTATGGACTTGTTTCCTATGAAACATACTTTCTGTGTCCAGCTTCTTGTGGTTGGACAAGTCTACACTCCATCTATAGGTAGTGAAGACTCGCCATGAAGTTAATCATATCACTATTTCAAGATATTAGTGTTACAATGAGTTTTATTTCCCAATCTGGTTGGGTTGATATGTACTCTCTTTTGCTCGATCGGATTATACCAAATATACAAAAGAGGGGGGGGGGGGTGAATTGTGTCTTTTCAAAAATATTTACGAGAATGTGTTCTACCATTTAACATTAATCAGATAAAATGATGCAGAAGAAATTTAAATAGCAGAAACAAAAGATGTATAGTGGTTCGGGGAACAGAAGGCCTCCAGTCCACTCCACAAACGCTCTACTACACGAGATTGGTGATTTTCACTATCTGGACCACATTTAAACAGACCGGTTCACAACTGAGTACAGGAAGTTGACACATTTACAATCCAAGGCAAAACAAAGCCTTCTGGTTTACTTACAGAACCTACACAACTTAGTACAAGAATCTGATCACTCAATAATAGAGAAGAAAATATTTTGGTATTTTTATAATACTTTCCAGATGTTCTTCACAATTGCAATAGCCTAAAATTGAAAGTAGATAGATCATCACCTTCAGAAATAATAATCTTCACCTAAGAGACATTCTGAGTCGATCCCGTTGTAGTAGATATATAAATATAATTCACAACTTTAGCAGTAGCAAATTCACAATAGATCTTCATTGTAGAACAAGTGAATCTTCTATCATGTTCCTTACTATTTAACAAACAGAGATTTGACCCTACTTTTGAACTAGATGATCATTGTGTTTCAATAGTCTCTATTTTTCCTTTTTTCAGAATAATCAAAAGATCACACATGATCAATAATTATCGTAGTAGTTTCAAAAATTCCATATAAATTGACGAATGATAAGAACTTCTCATGTAATATTAGATACAAAAAAGTCTCATTTTTTACTCGCGAGAATCGTACATTTGAATTTACAGAGTATTCGTAACTTCCCTGAATACTCGACATAAAAAGCTCCATTTAATTCGATTATCAAATATTTGGTGAAACAGTTTTGAATTAGTCAAAATCATACTTTAAAATCTGCTTTAAATCTGGATTGAAATCTTCCTAATAATCAGCGTACTGACCGTTGCATAAAAATATCGACTTTAAATTCTCCAACGCCAAACGTAAGGTTATGTTGACCTGTATGAATCCTCTGAAAATAAGGTTGATGTCATAACCTTCAAACATATGGTTCACAATGTAAGGTTGACAACGTAAGGTTCATTTGAAACATAGTGTTGGTCATCCATACATTTCTCTTCAACATTCAAAGATACGGTAAAAGATACATACTTTTAATTGATCCATACTCTTCCAAGAACGTATGGTAGTTTAAAAAATTAAGGTTGATGAACCATACATTTGAGAAACAAAGGTAACGTTTAATATTTACGTATGGTTCTCCTTCCATACTTTTCTAATATCCCAAATGTAGGGTTCCTTCCTAACGTAGGGTTGTTCTTCCATAATTTGATAATAACGTATGGTTGGTTAACCATACATTTTCCTTATCTCAAAAATTATACACGGTTTTTATCCTTATGCTTCGTTTATCCATGTATGGTATGAACAATGTTTCCAGAACACGCTCAAGAAGATTATGAATAATTAGCGCAAGAATAGTGTTTCTAGAACACACTAGATATAAATACTTTTAGTAATAAATTCTCGTTATTTCAAGAGTAAAATAAAATAATTAATTCCTACAAAATACATAATAAAGAAAATCATTAGCTAATAATTAAGGGTATTTGTGAGTATCAAAATTGTCATAAAGAGATAGAGTATTAATATAAACTCCCCCTTTAAATAACAATAATATGTATTGTTAAAAAACACTTGATCAACAATCTCCCACTTTTTGATGATCACAAAACCCATAAAATAATATGACTAATTAAATGAAATTAACTTTCAAAATTAGTTTCATAATGTTTTAGAATTTTGAGAGGATAAAACAATATTTAATCATTTCCATAAATAAACATTGTATTTTTTTTAAAAAATTATCCCCCTTTATGAAAATAAAATAATTTTTCATTAAAAATAAAATTAAAGAATAAAATAAAAGTTATAGTTTTATCCAAATTTCTCCCTCTGAAGAAAATGTAAAAGAAAATTTCCCTTTATAATAAATGGCTGTTAATAACTTAAAATAGTTTTCTATGTAAGTATAAATCTGTATAAATCCAAAACATTTTAAATATACTGGAAATCATTTAAATAAGGCTTTAAAAGGTTTTAATATCTTAAAATAAAATTTTGTGTTTGTCTAAATTTCTCCATGTTTTTGTGATATAAAAAAGGATGATAAATCATGGTATTTAACACAATTAATGTTGCAATGAAATGTAAGTAAATTCAATTATTAATTGTTTACTAATAATTAAATCTGGAGTACTGGCATATCTAAATAAAGATAGTAAAACAAATAGAAACAAATAAACATATTTTCATTAAAAGTCAAAAATAGATACAATGATGATAAACATAGGAATCAAGGTTTATTGCAGTGAACAACTATGGTTTATGATAACTATTCGCTCAACCTTTTCATTAATCCATCACCAAGATGAATAATAAGATCTCTGTCCTCTTGAGTCATATGAATATCTTCAATTAGATTGACCTTGAAAAACTCGTGAATCCTTTCTTCTTTATCCATAATAAAAGACAATTTCTTTGTGAAATTTTCTAAGACAGAGCAGATTCCGGGCTCACTGGATGTTAACTGATCAACTAAGATTTTTTGATTATCTATGAGAACAGATAATTGAGCACTGTTGAACTGAAGATCATGCAACATATCATTAATATTTCACATTGTGGCTGTGATATCTTGAAATATTCTAATTAAATCAGGTGAAGTACCTGATCCACTAGAAGCACTATTTCTAACTAATGCAAATTGTGTCTCCATAAACAACATTAGATCTGAGAAATCTAATTTAATATCCATTTTAGATTGAAATTTGGTAACAGAATTTAGCATATCCTCTTTAAAAATTTTAACTTCTTGTCTTGAAACAGTACTCTCCTTAAGATTTTGAAATTTAAACTGTTCGGATGCAAAGGTGCTTCTCAGAGAATCATTCTCACATTGCAGTTGAGATAGATTTTTGTACAATTCCTCAACCTCTCTATTCCTTGAATCAGAAGCACCATGTGGTTGATTCACATTCTCAAGTTCTGTGTGTTGTAGCAGTACTAAAGGTAATCTTTCAGCATCAGATTTTTCATTCTCCTTATCCTGAGTAGGTTGGTCTATAGATTTTTCCTCAGAGTCCTTTTCAGACTCTTCCATAGAAAATCCTCTTGAAGAACTTCTGTGTGAGCTTCAGAAGAATTCTCATCATGAACATCTGTAATTTTTTCATCTAATGAAATATCTAAAATGTTATCCTATGGAGTTTCCTAAGGTCTGGCTACTTCCTCACCAGGCTCTACCTCCTTTTCTTGTTGAAGTACAACAGCAACATCAACTATAGCATGTTGTTTTGATCTTTCATATAAAATCATTTCATGATCAAGAAATGTTATAGAGACATTCTGTTCATGAGGTTTTTCAACAATATTTTATCTAAAAAATCTATAAGAGAGTAAATATATTGTTGTTAAATCAGGTGAAGTAAGTTCCTCAGTCACATGTCTTTTCCTCTGAGATTGAAGTCCCTCATGACTTCTTTCTTCCTCAGTTTCTACCACTTCAAATATGATCCTCCTTTCCGCAATGCAGTCTCTCGATTCAGCTTGTCCCTCCTTGGACTTTGCAGATTGAGCTTGAGCACTCTCTGATTCATCATCTTCTCCTACTGGCAAAATTTTTCATTTGATAGTACTCCAAAAATAGACAATATTTCTTAAAGTTCCATCATTAAACACATTACTGTGATTATAGTGTACTCTGGCATCCACCAATCTCACCATGTCCTTATTAAGCAACAACTTGGAAATGAATCGACCAAAAGAATAAAAGTTCATTCGGGCGTCACTCTGATAGTAATATCTTAGGTATCTAACTATATACCTAGGAAAATTGAGTCTGAAATCACTGAGAAAAAGATAAAATATATACATATCGGGATATAATATCTTTTCCATCTCAGACATCCTCAGTGAAATCCCTGTTTGCACAAATTTGCCCAAAAGTTTCTGATCAGGCTCCAAATCCTGAAAAACATTTTCTTTATAGTCTTAATACCAAATAAAAACGATATTATGTCCTCTGATTTATTCACAGAAACTCCAATATTTTTCAAATCAAAATGAAAATCTCCCTCATGAGTGCAGTAGAGAATCTGACCAATTTCTACTGACGAGATTGAGAAATCACTATCATCAATCTTAGCCATCATATTGCCCTCAGTATATCAAAGACTAAACTGTATATATTTGATGAAGTATCGAAGCTCTACCTTAAACAAAAATTCCGTATTCTTACTATTGAACGTCTGTTCAAGGTTTTGAAACGACAGTTCTTGTTTCAATAATAGATTTGTCTAAAATAACCAGTCGAGATCTATTACCTTTCCCTATAATATTTTTATTCTTTTGGAGCGTTGTTTTTTGAAATTTCATGTCTCGAATTCACTGGCTCTTTTAGTCCTTACCATCTCCATGAGAATCTATGAAGATTTAAAGGTTAGGGTTTCAGAGGTTCGATGATTACGGTTGACGAGAAAAGGTGCGGTTTGTGGGTTCAAAAAGGTTTTGATAGAAATGAAATGGTTTAGATGTAGAAAGGGTTTCTGACAACCTTGATTCCTGTGTTTTTAATAAAAATTACATATATTTAAAAATAAATAAAATATATTACGCAAGGGAAAAAACTTATTCTATTTGAAAAACAAAATAGCTAAATTATTTTAAGTAGAATTAAAATAAATAACTACTATAGTAAAATAAAATTTTATTTAAAATCAAATAAACTCATCTCCCCCTTAATAAAATCAGACCTTGTAGTGGGAAGAGGTTTAGTAAAAATATCAGCTAATTTAATGTCAGTACTTATAAATTCCAAATATATATCCTTTTTAAGTACATGATCTCTTAGAACATGATGTCAGATATCAATATTCATAGTTATATAATGATTAATAAGATTTTTTGAAATATTTATAGCACTAGTATTATCACATAAAATATGCGTATTATTACTATTTAGTCCGAAGTCCATAAGAGTGTTTTTCATCCACAACACCTATGCACAACAACATCCAGCAGAAACATACTCTACCTCTACGGTTGATAGGGCAACTGAATATTATTTCTTACTTGACTATAGAAATAATGATTTTCCTATAAAGTGTCAAGTTCCAAAAGTGCTTTTCCTATCTAATCTAAAACTCCCAAAGCCTGAATCTGAATATGAAATCAAATTAAAATCAGAAGTTTTGGGATAAAGAAGATATTGAAAAACAGTTCTTTTTAAATATCTAAAAGTTCATTTAATAGCAGTTAAATGAGATTATTTAGGATTTTATTGATGTATTGCACAAAAACATATTGAATACATTATATATGGCCTTCTAAAAGTAAGATATAATAAACTATGAATCATACCTCTATATAACTTGTGGTTAACTAATTTTCCAATTACATCCAAATCAAGTGTTGTATTAGTACACATAGGAGATGAACATGTCTTGCTATTTTCAAGTCCAAATTTCTTCAACAAATCAGTTATATATTTTCTTTGATTCAAAACATTTCCAAAATCTTTTTGATAAATTTGAAGTCCTAAAAAGAAATTTAGTTCTCCCATCATACTCATTTCAAATTCTTTTTGCATCAACTATGAAAACTCATGACGAAGGTTTTTATTAGTTTATCCAAAAATTACATCATCAAAATAAATTTGAAGTAATAAAATATTTGAATTCACTATTTTCATAAACAGTGTTAGATCTACCATTCAAACAGTAAAATCATTTTTCAAAATAAAAGAGGTAACCATTTCATACCAAACACTAGGTTCTTGTTTAAGGACATAGATAGCTTTAGTAAGTTTAAAAACAGAATCTGGTTTTTGAGAATTTTCAAAACCAGGAGGTTTCTCAACATAAACTTCCTCCATTAAATAACCATTTAAAAAGGAAGACTTAAAATCTATCTAAAATAATTTACTGTTCATATGAGATGCATAGGATAAAAGAATTCTAATGGCTTCTAGTCTAGCTACAAGTGAAAAGTTCTCATTGTAATCTATACCTTATTCCTGATTATATCCTCTAGATACAAGTCTAGCTTTGTTTCTAGTTATTATTCCTTGATCATCTTGATTATTTCTAAAGACCCATTTGGTTCCTATCACTAGATAGTTCTGTGGTCTTTTAGCTAATTCCCATTCTTCATTTCTTTTGAACTGGTTTAATTCTTCTTGCATTTCTATCATCCAGATTTCATCATCTAATTCTTCTTCTATAGTCCCGGGTTCTAATTGGGATAGAAAGGCAGAGAATTATATGAGATTTACTACATTTCTTGTACTTTTTATTCCAGTATCTAAGTCTCCTATTATAGATTCTAAAGGGTGATTCTTTAGGGTTCTAGACTGTCTAGGCAACACACATATAGGTTCTTCAGTATCATGTTCTTCTAAACTGGTCTGAATTTCATTTATATCTTTTTCAGAATCATTTTTCAAGTTATCAAGCCTCATGTTGTCATTAGAGTCAGATTCATCCATTTGATCTGTCCTTTTCTCAAAGGGATCAGATTCATCAACTTTCACAGGAACCGATTCTTCAACAATCCCTAACATCTTATTATAGATTCTATAAAATTTGGATTTAACTGAATATCCTAAGAAAATTACTTCATCAGATTTTGGATCGAACTTACGAAGATTATATTTGGTGTTCAATATGTAAACCTTGCATCCAAAAATATTAAAGTAGTTAACTTTCGGTTTTCTCTTATTCTAAATTTCATAGGGTGTCTTTTTGAAAAGAGGTCTAATTAAAACTCTATTCATTATATAGAAGGTTGTGCTTACAGATTCTGCCCAAAAGTAGGTAGGAAGGTTGTATTCATTTAACATAGTTCTAGCAATTTCCTGAATAGTCCTATTTCTTCTTTCAAAAATTCCATTTTTTTGAGGTGTTATAGGTGCAGAGAAAGTGTGTTTAATACCCATAATTGAGAAGAAGTTTTTAAATTCATTACTCTCAAATTATCCACCTTGATCACTTCTTAATGAAATTATTTTAAAAGCTTTTTCATTTTGAACAGCTTTACAAAAACATTAAAATAATGTAAAAGCTTCATTTTTAAATTTCAAAAAGAAAATCCATGTTAATATAGAATTTTCATCAACTAAAACATATACATATAATTTACTATCCAATATTGATACTCTTGAAGTTCCAAACAAATCCATATGAATAAGTTCTAGAGGTTTAGATGTAGCAATTTTGTTAACAGATTTGAAGGATGATTTGTGTTGTTTTCCATGTTGACATGCATCACATAATCTGTCTCTTTCCAATTTGATACTAGGAAAATTAAAGGCTAAATTTTTCTTAGATAACTTATTTAAAACATATAAATTACAATTTCCAAGTCTCCTATGCCAGATCCAAGATTCATCTATTTCAGTAGTTAAGAAATTTAATTGTTGTTTACACAAGTAATTTAAATCCAAGGTATAAACATTATTTGTTCTTGGTGCTCTAAATTTTAGAAATTTGTTTTTGGAAATAGAACAACAATTATTAGAAAAATCAACAACATAACCATCATCACGTAGATGAGATATACTTATTAGATTGTTTTTCAATCCTTATACACAAAGTTATTTTTTAATTTAGATAGCCTCCAGATCTACAACTCGTCCAATACCAATGATTTTCCCTTTGGAATTTTCACCAAAAGTGACAAGTCCACCATCTTTTTGAGTGAGTGTAGAGAAATTCAATGATTTTCCACTCATATGTCTTGACCAACCACTGTCCATATACCATATGTCCTTTTTTCTCTTCTGACCTACTCCCTGCAAAGACATTTGTTGAGTCAAATGCTATCTTTTGACTTCTATATTTTGTTTTGGAAATCACAAATGTATTTTTAATCATATCGTACTGACTCTGTCAATCGTACCGTACTGACTCTGTCACTCGTATCGTACTGACTCTGTCAATCGTATCGTCCTGACTCTGTCAATCTTACCGTACTAACTCTGTCAAATCGTATCGTACTGACTCAGCTATTTATACTTTCATTACTTGTTTTGGTACTTAGTCAAAAACACTTGTTTAATATGAATCGTACCATTGCTTATCATCGATATATATATCCTGTTTTAACCAATACAATGTCGTTGAGTGAGTTACAAACTATTAAAAATGATTTCATGCTTTCTGTTTCAATATGACCGTTATGATGCCAGGTGTCCAAGTCCCTCCAAGTTTTTCGGAGAAATATGACAGTTGGAGGCAACATGACCATTGGAACCCAAGGCCTATAAATAGGAGGTCATTTTAAGCTGAGAGAACAATGAGATAACGAATGAGACTTTGTGGAACAATTGTGATACTTTGCTTCAATCAAGATTCTAGAGAGAGATGCTGTGACTTCTTTCATCTGCTTTGTGCATCCGATCATCGTATCGAGGGCTTTCAAGAAATTGAAAGATAGATGTTCCGATTACCTACAAAATCTAGGGCTTCCAGGGATAGTCAGACAGACGTTCCGATCATTGTATCGAGGTCTGCCGGGGATAGGCCGACAGACATGCCGATCATCGTATCTAGAGCTTCCAGGGATAGGCAGACAGACAGTCTGATCATCGTATTGAGGGCTCACCAAGGTGTTGGTGAGACGGACCTTTTATCCTAGGTGAAAGGATAACCCTTCTCTTTGGGTTAAACGAATTGTAATTCTTTTACATTTCCGCTGCTAATTGTATTAAAAATGAAATTGTTTTTGTTTCCTTTTCTATCTCTTATACATTTGTAATTGTTTCAATTACATCCATTCTATTACATATTGTATTGATTGATTCTATACGCTTTAAGGTAGAATCATTCATCTTTATATTACTCTGACTATTGTGTTCATCTTGAATACAATGGTTTTACATTTCATTTGTATTACATTACATCATACCTTTTATATTCAATATAATCGGGGGTGTTTGTACTTGTATAAGTTTAAGACATTTTAAACGAATCTCTTAAGTGCTAAAACTTAAAGGTTTGTAAACCTATAATTCACCCCCCTCTTGTATTATTCCATATAATAGACATAGATATCTATATATTCGATCCAAAAATTGGTATCAGAGGAGGTTTTCCATTGATTTATATTACTTCTTTTCTTTCTTTCATATTTTTTTTAAATACTCACTACATTAACGTGTGGAGTGGAAATGTTTTTTGTTGTATTAGATGGAAGGAATGAACATTGGGTCAATAGACAATATGAATAATTCTAGACCACCTATCTTTGATGGAAATGATTATGAGTACTAGAGAGATCGTATGAAGACTTTTGTTATTAATACCAGTGTAGAGAATTTTATAATTCTTTCTGGAGGTTACAGAATTCCTGACAAAGAAGTCAGTACATTCACTAACCAAGAGAAGCAAGAATATCAACTGAATTACAAGGTATGCAATACTCTATTATGCTCTATGATCGGGAATATATACAGTCAGATATCTTCATGTGAAGCAGCAAACTATATTTGGAAGAAATTAGAAGTCACTCATTTTGGTACATCCAAGGTTATAGAAACAAGGAGAGAAATGCTTCAAGTAGAGCATCATGGATTTGTTTTTCCTTATGGAGAGCCAGTATGTAAAGTGAAACAAAGGTTTATGAAAATTGTCAACAGCTTAAAATCTATGGGAGAAAAAGGTCTTCATGATGAAGCTCTAGTTGATAAGATTATAGATATAATGCCAAATGAATCGGAGTCAAAAAGGACAGCTGTTGATGAAAACAGAAAAGTTTCTCAGATTTCTCTAGATGAACTCTTTGGAACTCTTTTACAGCACGAGACAAGAATGAAGAGAGATGATGATTTCAACAAGAAGAAGAATGTAAATGGATGTGTAGCCTTTGCATCTAAATCTAAAACACCTGAAAGGCATACAAGATCCAAATCCAAGAATGTTTTATCTGATTCAAGTGATTGTGATATTTCAGATAATGAATTAGCCAATCTTGCTCGAAGGATGAACAAGATTGTGGGAAAGAAATACTTCCAATATAGATTCAAAAAGAAAGATAGGAAGGATAAGAAAGATTAAGAGGTAACTTGTTATGAATGAAAGAAAGCAGTACATATAAGGCTTGATTGTCCTTTACTGAAAAGGAAAGATAGAAAGGAGAAACACTTTCAAAGAAACATGAAAAGGTTTTATAAGACAAAGAATGTTTTGAAGGAAAATGATACCTGGAGTGCAAGTGATAGTGATTCTTCAGATTATTCTTCATAATATGAGTCCTCAGGACAGAGGAATATTGGAATTTTAGCCAGATTACCAATTGAAGATCATTGTCTCATGGCTAAGGTACATAACGCCGATGTTATTAAAAATGTTTCTTTGAATGCAAATTATACTGATAATAGATATTATGAATCTTCAAATGATGAATCTTTATCATCATAAGATAATACATTACCTACTTTTGAAGAAGTATGTAGATTTTCTAAATTACTTGAAAATGAAAATTCAATGCTCAAAAAGAAACCCGAGAAAGAAAATTATAGAATTTCAATCTTGACTAAAGAAGTATCAAATATTTCTAAAGATCTTGATGTGAAAACTTCTGATTTTGAATGTATTTTAAAAACCATTGAGAAAGTTAAATCTGATAAGTATAAACTTTTAAAGGATCTTGAAATTGTAACTTCAAAGAAAAATATTTTAGATCCTATCTCTAGTTCAAATTCAAATGTTTTGGAAAATAAGAATTTTGTTTTAAAAATAAAGTCCGAGATTTTATCTTTGAAGAAATGTTTGTCAAACATTACTCATGGAAAGGAAAACTTTGACATGATGTACTCTCAAATTAGACCTTTGAGAAATCGTTCTGGTCTTGGTTATACTTATTCCAAACCTGTTTTTAGCAATAACTATTTTGTTCCTCAAAAAACCACTTTCTGTTCTAAGTGTCAATGTGGTGGACATTGGAGAAGAGATTGTTCTCTTAACAAAACTCAATCTTTAGGGTTTCATAAAGCTCATTTTTCAAAAAAAATGTGGATTCCTATAATTCTTTTATTTAACCCTTCTGGATCTAAACAAGTTTGGATTCCGAAAATCTAATTGTTTCATTTTCAGGAAAATGAGAAATGTACCAATAATAATTTTTTGTACATGGATAGTGGTTGTTCTCGACACTTGACTGGAAACCAAGGACTCTTTGAAAAGGTTTTCAAAACAAAAGGTGGAAAAGTTACCTTGAGAGATAATGCTCAAGGAAATATTGTTGGTATTGGTAATATCGTTTTTCTTGGAGAAGTTCTTATCTCAAATGTTTTGTTTTTTAATGGTCTTAGGCACAATCTCATCAGCATAAGTCAATTATGTGATGAAGGTTACCTTGTGAATTTAAGAAATGATAAGTTTCTAGTACACAATTCCAAGGATGAGTTCATTCTATCTGCTCATAGGCAAGAGAATGTTTACACTATTAACATAGAAGACCTTAGGAGCCAAAACTTACCCTCCGTAAGTGCAATATAAGACCAATAATGGCAATGGCATAGGAGACTAGGACACTGTAATATGAGAAACCTTAGTAAACTCTCAAAGAAAAGACTTGTGAAGGGGCTACCGGACCTTAGATATGATTCTTCAAAAGTCTGTGATCCTTGTCAATTTTGCAAGCAACATAAAACTAGCTTTAAATCAATTAAAGAAGTTTCAAATTCTAATGCATTACAGCTAGTGCATATGGATCTTTTTGGTCCTTTACAATCTGGAAGCATTGGAGGCAAATACTATGTATTTGTTTTAGTTGATGACATTACTAGATTTACATCGGTCTACTTTCTCACAAAGAAATCTGAAGCCATTTCCTATTTCAAAACTTTTAGATCCCAATTTAAAAATGAGAAAAGCCTACCATTGATAACTATTCATAGTGATCATGGTGGTGAATTTCAAAATTCAGATTTTGAAACTTTTTATAGTAAGAAAGGTATTACTCACAATTTCTCAACTCCAAGAACTCCTCAGCAAAATGGTATTGTTGAAAGAAGAAATCGTATTCTTCAGGAAATGACTCGAACCATGTTGAGTGAATACTCAATTGCTAAGCACTTTTGGGCTGAAGCTATTAGTACTTCCTGTTATACTATAAATCGTGTTTTAACTAGACCATTTCTTAATAAAACCCCTTATGAGTTATGGACTGGCCAAAAAACAAAAGTCTCATACTTCAATTTTTTTGGATGAAAAGTATTCATTGTGAATACAAAAGATAATCTACACAAATTTGCACCAAAATCTGATGAAGGAATCTTTCTATGCTATTCTACAACTTCAAAGGCTTATAGAGTTTTCAATAAAAACACTTTTATTGTTGTTGAAACATTACATGTAAAATTCGATGAAGCTAATCCTTTTGTTTTCAATCAACCCAATCCTACATCCTCAGATGTGTTTTCAAAAACTGATTATCGATCTTTGATACAAGATCTTTCGGATAAGGAAAATATTCATGAAATTATTCCTAAAACTTTTACCACGGAAGATATTCTACCATATGTTGATGAACAGGTTTTACAAAACCCAAATCAATTGTTTCTGAGGAATCATCCCAGTGATAACATCATTGGTGATGTAAATCAACCTGTAAGGACAAGAAATTCCTTAAGAAATGAAATAGAACATCTTGCTTTTCTTTCCCAATTTGAACCAAAAAGTCCAAGTGAGGCCTTAGGTGATGATGATTAGATCAAATCAATGCAAGATGAACTAAATGAATTTGAAAGGAATCAAGTCTAGACTTTAGTTAATAGACCTAAAGAAACAACTATAATTGGTGTAAAGTGGGTTTTCAGAAACAAATGTGATGAAAATGGAATCATTGTAATAAATAAAGCAAGACTTGTCGCTAAAGGCTATAATCAACAAGAGGGAATAGACTATGAAGAAACATATTCTCCTGCAGCTAAACTTGAATCTATTCATATTCTATTAGCCTTTGCAGCATATTTCAATTTCGAACTATTTCAAATGGATGTCAAATGTGATTTTCTAAATGGTTTTGTTCAAGAAGAAGTTTTTGTCGAACAACCTCCTGGTTTTCAAGACCCAAAACATCCTGATCATGTTTTCAAACACACCAAGGCTCTATATGGTCTTAAACAAGACCCTAGAGCATGGTATGATAAACTAACAGGATTTCTTTTACAAAACAATTATACAAAAGGTACAGCAGATCCAACCCTTTTTATAAAAGTGGAAAACAAAAATGTTTTGATTGTTCAAATCTATGTTGATGACATCATATTTGGATCAACTCAGAAATCTTTAACTGATTCTTTTTCAAATTTAATGAAATCTGAGTTTGAAATGAGTATGATGGGTGAGTGAACATTTTTTTTAGGTTTTCAAATTTCTCAAAAACCAGAAGGAACATATATATCTCAACATAACTATATAAAAGATTTACTCAAAAAGTATGGATATGACAAAACTAAAAGTATTATCACTCCAATTGGTACATCAAATACACTTGATCTTGATGAAACTGGGAAACCAGTAGATCAGAAAATCTTTAGAGGTATGATAAGAAGTTTGCTATACTTGGCAGCTAGTCGACCCGACTTAATGTTTTCTGTATACTTATGTGCAAGATATCAATCTAATCCAAAAGAGTCTCATTTAAAAGTCGTAAAGAGAATCTTTCAGTATTTAAAAGGAACTATGGATTTAGGTCTTTTTTACTCTTCTGGGAATGATTTTGTTTTAAAAAGTCTTTCAAATGATGAATTTGGTGGTTGTAGAATGGATAGAAAAAGTACATCTGGAACATGTCATTTCTTAGGAGATTCTCTGGTTTCTTGGTCATGCAAGAAACAACACTCAGTAGCAATATCCACTGCTGATGCTGAATATGTAGCAGCTGGAAGTTGATGTTCTCAAGTATTGTGGATGCAACACACACTCAGTGACTATGGATTGAGTTTCTCCAAAACACAAATTATTTGTGATAATACAAGTGCCATATATCTTAGTAAAAACCCAGCACACCAATCTCGTGTAAAACACATAGATGATAGGAATCACTTTCTTAGAGATCACACACAAAAATTAGATATCATTATACAATTTATCAGAACCGAAGAACAACTTGCTGACATCTTTACAAAGCCATTACCATCCGATAGATTTGAGTTTATAAAACATATGCTAGGAATTATTACATTAAAATAATCATTCATATCTACTTCATGTTTTACAATTATCCTAACATTAAAAAACTCCTTTTGAAAGGGGGAGGACATTTGTTTTTAAGGTTTCTTTTTATCTTATGTTCTTTAACTTTTTATTCTCCTGGTATGTGTTTTTACTTTTCTGTTTATCATATTGATAGTTTTATCGTATCATTGATCTTTTCTATTTATCGTATTGATAGTTTTATCGTATCATTGATCTTTTCTGTTTATCGTATTGATAGTTTTATCGTATCATTGATCTTTTCTATTTATCATATTGATAGTTTTATCGTATCATTAATCTTTTCTATTTATCGTATCGACCGATGATGGTAATGAATTTCTTTTCCATCGTATCGACTGATGATGGTAATGAATTTTTTTCCATCGTATCGACCGATGATGGTAATGAATTTCTTTTCCATCGTATCGACCGATGATGGTAACGAATTTCTTTTCCATCGTATCGACCAATGATGGTAACGAATTTCTTTTCCATCGTATCGACCGATGATGGAAACAAATTTCTTTTCCATCGTATCGACCGTTGATGGTAATGAATTTATTTTCCATCGTACTATCTGATGATGGTAATGATTTTCTTTTCCATCGTCTTGCCAGTTAATGGTAATGAGATTGTTTTCCATCGTCTTGTCAGTTCATGGAAACAACTTTGTTTTCCATCGGCATGTCGACTGATAGTTTTATTTTATTTCATACGTTTGTGTTTCCTTTTGAATTATACTAAAACCCACAATTACCTTACGCTCTCCGGCATGTATTTTCCATTTTTTTCTTTTTCTCTTTTTTGTTTTTAATCCTAACCATTGATCTGTTTTCCTCTATCAACAGTCACCCCTTTATCAACGGTCACCCCTTTATCACCTATAAATAGCCCCCCCTCCCAAAACCCACATTGTTTTTTCAGATTTTGAGGCGAAGCTCTGCTCCACCGGTTTAAAATCATCGTACGAACTTTCATCGACATCACCTTTATGTCTCAATCCTCTGATAACACTCCCGCTGAAATGTCTTCAAAGAATTTTACAGAGAAATACTTTAACAGAGAAAGGTTAGTTTCTTGGGATTTTTTTGATTCGTATGATTCCACAATCAGAAGAATAATTCTGTTTCAAGGATGGGAACATTTGTGTGTTGAAATACCTGTTTCTCAAGATCTTGTTCTCTTTAATGAATTTTTTCAATTTTATAAAACCGTATCATTCGACAAAGACATGACTATAAATTTTTCCGTGTACGGTAGAAAGTTGTCTATGTCTGTAAAACAAGCGGCTCATTTTCTGAATGTCCCAATAGAAGGGGATTCTTTCTGTCCATCTCATAAACTACCAGAGGAAGTTGGTATGTTTAATAGAGAAAGTGCTGAAAAATCATTGTTTGTTATTAATGAAGAGAAAAGGAAAGTGTCTCATATTTCTCCGGACAATCGGTTTGTCACTTTATGGATGCAAGGTTTTCTTATTCCATGGAAAGGGGATAGAGAAACTCTGAAAGTTTCTGATATATTTATGCTTGACTATCTTGTAAATATGAGAAAATTAAATCTCATGGGGTATGTTTTTGAAACCATAAAGAATGTCAAGACAAGAGGGATTAAGTCCCAAATGATTATGTATCCAGCCATCCTTACGAAGTTCATTCTCGACAGTACGAAGTTTTGTAACATTCCTTTGAAAGGAAACCCCATAGATTTGAATCCCTCTTGGATTAGCAAATGTACTATGAAGAAGTTGAATGTTTGTTTTGATCAGAATTCAAAACTTTTTGTCATAGATGTAGAAGCTAAATTGGCTCAGAATCAATCGGCACCTATGCCAGCCAAAGACATTCAATCTACTAGTGTTACTCAAAAGTCTGATCCGCAAACTAGTTCAAAGCCTAAGGAGAAGCCATGGTATAGTATGGAGGTTATAGCTAAATGGAGAAAGGATAAGGAACCGAGAAAGGAAGGTGATCCAATGTTCGGTCTTGACCCGGCTGAGGCTTTTGCAGAAAGAATATGGGTAGAAGAAACCCTTCATGCTGAAAAGAAGAAGAAGGTTCTTTTGAAAAGAAAAGCATAGGAATTTGATGTCTCTAAAGTCTTAAAAGCAGTTGAATATGCTAGTTCTTAACTGACGGAAGAAGTGCATCAAGAACCCATCGTACAAAGCCTTCCTGTTAAAGAATAAGGAAAACAAATGATAGAAAACATAGAAGAAGTGGAATAAGAGGAAGGAGATTTTCTTTTAGAATTCTTTTAGAATTCAAAGAAGAGTAAGGATGAATCAGTTCAAAAGCTAAGTGAAGGGGTTCAACAAATCCCTCATGCCGATCAAGAACCTTTTGAAACTTCTGAAACTCTGGATAGAATTTCATCTCATGAAATGAAAGGAGCTCAATCCTCTCACACTGATAAAGTTGTTTGTCATTAGTGATAAAGAGAAAGAAGAATGAAAGCAGAAAGAAAAAGCAAAAGGAAAAAAGCCAGTTGTAGATTCAAGCAAATCATTTGAACTGGCTTCATATGATGAAGATACTGATTCAGAACATACAATATCTCTCAAGAAGAGTGATTACATTGTCCATGTTTTGAGAAGGGTTGAGAAGACTATTCCTTATTTTCCAAGGTTGGAAGGGAAGATTGACTTTATTACTGACAATCAAAAGAAGAAGTTTGGCTCTGTAAAAGAATTAAGAAAGAAAGTTTTGTCAGTTGAAGCCGATTTGAATGTTCTTTTAGAAAGCTAGGTTGCTCAAAAGAAGGCCTGTAACAAGATGACCAAGTGGTCGTACAAGACAGAAAGCTCAATCAATGATCATGAGAGAGAAATTGAAGATATAATAAGGTTGTCAAATGAGCATGCAATTTCTTTCAATAATATTGACAGAGAAACAGTTGAATGGTTGAATCTTTTGTCTTCTCAACAAGCCGATGTTCCTTCATTGAAAGATTTGCCAAAGAGAATGAATGCTTTCCAATCTGAATTCTCGAAAGTTTCATCTTTCAAGGATGAAATGGTTTTGTTGAAGAAACAAAATTCTATGTTATCCAAAGATAACAAGAATTTTCAAAACAAAATTGATACCTTTGAATAAGTAATCAGAGTCTGGGAGGAGAATATCAAGAATCAAGATCAAATTTTTGCAGACCAACAAGAGCTTCTCAGAACTCAGGGTGAATCAATTTCTGAAGACAAGAAGGAGATAAAAAAGGTGAAGGTAGTTCTTCATGAGTTGATCAAAAAGGAGAAAGAGAGAGAAAACAAGTGACTTGTATTTTGTCCTCATGTTTAGTATTTTTTGTTATCGTAATGAATTTTCTTTTATCCATTGTCTTGTGTTTTTTTATAACTCCTCCAGACAATTCAAGATTACCCCTTTCTTTTTGTAAATCACAAAGGGGGAGAATGATTACAAAGGGGAGAATGTTTTATAAAGGGGGAGAATGCTTTACAACACTCTTAAGGAAAATCTATGAATACAATCCTTAGGAAAGTCCACACCTAAGGGGGAGTTAGTTGTATTCAAACTCATATTCAGAAGAGTTTCCAATAACTCAGGGGGAGATAAGTATTTCTTGTTATATTTACATGGTGTGTTGTGATTTTCAAAAAGGGGGATATTGTTGAGTCAAATGTTATCTTTTGACTTCTATATTTTGTTTTGGAAATCAAAAATGTATTTTTAATCGTATCGTACTGACTCTGTCAATCGTACCGTACTGACTCTGTCACTCGTATCGTACTGACTCTGTCAATTGTATCGTCCTGACTCTGTCAATCGTACCATACTAACTCTGTCAAATCGTATCGTACTGACTCAGCTATTCATACTTTCATTACTTGTTTTGGTACTTAGTAAAAAACACTTGTTTCATATGAATCGTACCATTGCTTATCATCGATATATATATCTTGTTTTAACCAATACGATGTTGTTGAGTTAGTTACAAACTAATCAAAACGATGTTGGGATTTTTGTTTCAATATGACCGTTATGATGCCAGGTGTCCAAGTCCCTCTGAGTTTTTCGGAGAAATATGACCGTTGGAGGCAACATGACCGTTGGAACCCAAGGCCTATAAATAGGAGGTCATTTGAATCTGAGAGAACAACGAGATAACGAATGATACTTTGTGGAACAATTGTGATACTTTGCTTCAATAAAGATGCTTGAGAGAGATGTTGTGACTTATCTCATCTTCTTTGTGCGTTCGATCATCGTATCGAGGGCTTTCAAGCAATTGAAAGACAGAGGTGTCGATTACCTACAAAATTGAGGGCTTCCAGGGATAGGCAGACGGACGTTCCGATCATCGTATCGAGGGATGCTTGGGATAGGCAGACAGAGGTTCCGATCATCGTATCGAGAGATGCTAGGGATAGGCAGACAGACAGTCCGATCATCGTATCGAGGGCTCACCAAGGTGTTGGTGAGACAGACCTTTTATCCTAGGTGAAAGGATAAGCCTTCTCTTTGGGTTAAAATAATTGTAATTCTTTTACATTTCTGCTGCTAATTGTATTAAAAAGAAAATTGTTTTTGTTTCCTTTTCTATCTCTTATACATTTGTAATTGTTTCAATTACATCCATTCTATTACATATTGTATTGATTGATTCTATACGCTTTAAGGTAGAATCATTCATCTTTATATTACTCTGACTACTATGTTCATCTTGAATACAATTGTTTTACATTTCATTAGTATTTCATTACATCATACCTTTTATATTCAATACAATTATGGGTGTTTGTACTTGTATTAGTTTAAGACCTTTTAAAATAATCTCTTAAGTGCTAAAACATAAAGGTTTTTAAACCTACAATTCGACCCCACTTGTATTGTTCCATCTAATAGACATAGATATCTATATATTCGATCCAACAACATTTACATAGATTGCTTTGGTACCCATATTTTGTTGGGTCTAATAGTTTTAGCTAGCAAGGATTTGGGAATCCAGACTTCCTTTGTATTTATAATTTCACACGAGTCAAATATATCATTTGATAAAAAAGCTTTCTTAATGCCACTTATTTAGGTTTGTCTTAAGAAATAGTTTTTAGAAATATGTCCCCTTATTCCACAGTATTTACAATTTAGTCTTTTTGCACTTGGAATAAAATAATTTTTGTACAGCGTGGTTTTTTTACCTTTACTGCCAATTACAAATCTTTCCTTTTTAATGAAATTTTTCTCATGTATTTAATTTAAAGTATTTTATCCTTTAGTAAAAGCAAGTTCTACAGTTTAATAAGTTTCTACTTCAGTTTACAGTGATTTTATCTTTGATTCATAATCTGTATTGTTAGAAATAAATAAGTAAAATTTTTCAGATAACTCCTTATATTGTTTCTACATTATATCTATTTCATCAGAAACAACCTTATGAACATTATTTAAAGACATATGATTCTTAAATAGAGACTCATATTTTTCATCAAGCATATTCCAGTAGGTTGCATGTTTTTAATTAGGGTAATTTGATTCAGAACTAGAATCAGAAGAGTAGTAAGATTGTACCTCATATGTTTCTTCCATTAAACACTTGTTCACTTTCAGTTTTCCTTCCTCCTTCTCTAAGTCTGATGACAAGTACTACTGGAGTCTTAAAATACACTCCATACAGCTTTCATGGCTTTCTTTTCCTTATGCTCATAGTCATTTATTTTGAAAATTTTCTTTCTCGTGTCTTCTTTTTGCTGAGGATAGTCAGTTTTGATATGGCCCATTTTCTTGCATTTATAGCATCTGATTTCCTTGTCATCCTTTTTAAAGGATTTTCTGAAGCCCTTCTCCTTTCAATAGAATTTTGTGAATCTTCGGGCTAGCTGAGCCAATTCCATATCAGAATTAGATAAATCAGAACTCTCTGACTTCTATTCTACATTTTTCATCATCTTTCTTCTTTTTCTATGTGATAATAATTTCAAGGTATTGTAATTTTATTTTATAATCACTTTATTTTGATTAGCTTCATCATCAGTCTCAGCTTAATACATCATAAATGTTCTAATCAGTTCTCTCAGGGTTAAATCACTGTCAGGTGTCGACTGTCTAATTACTACAGAGATTCCATTCCATTTCACAGGGAGTAATCTCAATACTTTTAAAACTTTATCAGCTTTCATAATGGGATCTCCCAAGGTAGTTATGTTATTGAAAATATCGGTCAATCTTCCATTCATTTGAGTTATACTCTCACCTTCAACCATTCAGAATGTATCAAATTTAATCTTAGTTGTTTCATATCTCATTTCCTTGATATTGTTAGTTCCTTTGTAAGCAACAACAATGGTTTTCCACATTTCATATGTTGTTCATCATTGAGATACTCTGTTAAACTCATCAGGTCCTAGACCACATATAATTGCATTCATTTCCTTCACATTCATGTCATAATCTTATTTAGTAGTGGAACTCCATGTTTCAGGTTTTTCTGGTATTTCATATGGAGTTTGAATCTTAGAATAGATTCTGTATCCATTTTTTTTAGATAGATAATCATTCGCAACGTCCAACATCCATAGTTTTCTCCATTAAAGTATGGTGCTCTGACCATAGACATTCCCTCTATTGTATCAGTCATATTGCTTTGTGTATAATGAATTTCAGCTCGTTAAATCTTTATCAGAATGATCAACCTCGGATACCAATTGTTGGATCAGATTATACCAAATATACACAAGAGGGGGGGGGGTGAATTTTTTCTTTTCAAAAATCATTACGAGAATGTGTTATGCCTTTAAACATTAATCAGATAAAATGATGTAGTGGAAATTTAAATAGAAGAAACACAAGATGTTTAGTGGTTTGGGGAACAGAAGGCCCCTAGTACACTCCACCAAAGCTCTACTCCTGAGTTTGGTGATTTTCACTATCTGGTCATCATTTCAATAGACCGGTTCACATCTGAGTACAGGAAGTTGACACCATTATAATCCAAGGAAAAACAAAGCCTTCTGGTTCACTAATAGAACCTACACAACTTATTACGGGAAGTCGATCACTCAATAATAGAAAAGAAAATATTTTCATATTTTGAAAATACTTTGTAGATGTTCTTGACAATTGAAACAACATGTAATTAACAGTAGATAGATCACCGCCTCCAGAAATAATAATCTTCACATAAGAGATGTTCTGAGTCGATCCCGTTGTAGTAGATATAGAAATATAATTCATAACTTCAGCAGTATAAAATTCACAGTAGATCTTCAATGTAAAACAAGTGAATTTTATATCGTGTTCCTTTCTCTTTAACAAACAGAGATTTGAAACTCCTTTTGAACCAGTAGATCGGTGTGTTTCAATAGTCTCTGTCTTACCTTTTTTCAGAATAATAAAAATATCACACATGATCAATAATTAACGATGTAGTTTCAAAAGGCCCATATAAATAAAATAATGATAAGAACATGTCCTGTAAAATTCGATCCACAAAAGTCACTTATTTACTCGTGATATTAAAACATTTTAATTTATAGAGTAATCATAACATCCCTGAAGACTCGGCATAAAAATGACCTTTTAATGCGATTATCAAATCATTGATGAAACGGTTTTGAATCAATAAAAATCGTACATTAATATCAGCTTTAAATATGGCTTGAAATATACCTAATAATCAGTGTACTGACCATTGCATAAAAATATCGACATTAAATTCTTTGACACCAAACGTAAGGTTAAGTTGAACTGTATGCGTCCTCTAAACGTAAGGTCGATGACTTAGCCATCAAACGTAAGGTTCACAACATAAGGATGACAACGTAAGGTTCATTCCAAATGTAGGGTTGGTTATCCACACTTTTCTCTTCAACTTTCAAACATATGGTAAAAGATCCATAATTTTACTTGATCCATACTTTTATAAGAACATATGGTTGTTTACAAAAGTAAGGTTGATGAACCATATTTTTTAGAAAAAAGCGTAACATTTAATATTTACATATGGTTCCCCTTCCATACTTTTCAGATATCCCAAATGTAGGGTTCCTTCCTAACGTAGGTTTCTTCTTCCATACATTATCGATAACGTATAGTTGGTTAAAAATAAATTTTTCTTTTCTCAAAAAGTAAACAAGGTTTTTATCCATACGCTACGTTTATCCACGTAGGGCATGAATAGTGTTTCTAAAACACGCTCAAGTAGATTATGAATAAGTAGCACGTGAACAGTGCTTCCAGAACACGCTAGATATAAATACATTTAGTAATAAATTCCCATTATTTCAAGAGTAAAATAAAATAATAAAGTCCTGCTAAATACATAACAAATAAAATCATTAGAAACTAATTAAGGATATTTGTGAGAATCAAAGTTTTCAAAAAGAGATAGAGTATAAATATAAACTCCCCCTTTAAGTAAAAATATTATGTATTGTTAAAAACAACACTTTATCAACATATTTATGTTCATTTTTGTATATACTACTCTCCTTTTCAGTGTAAGCATTGTGCAGATCCCTCTAGCCTTCGAGCCAACGTACTGGGTATTTTCATACTCACCCCTATTTGGGATTTTCCCACACTTGGTGTTCCCTTATTGATGACATATAGGTTGATCATGACTCTAGAGGATCGTAGGGATACATGGGATTGTACTGAATATTATGGTCATAGATTGAAATTTAGGAGTGGTACTTGACCAGATGATTTAATTTTTCTCCAATTTTTGGGTTTTGGGAATTTTCTAGTTGGAATTGTATCTTGACACTTTTATTTCTGTTTACATTTCAATGCTGGTATTTTAAGAGGTTGATAAATAATTGTGGTTTACTTATTGTTTTGATTTATCTTTTCATTTTCATCTAAACTTCTTCATTGAGTTGGTAATTTGTGTTGTTACATGTACTTTGGAATAGGAATCCATAAATTTGATACTCCTTCAACACTTTTCACTATCCCACGGCCTATGGACGTGAGTTTGGGCCATTTTCATATCAACCCATGGTTTGGGTCGGGTAATGACCAAGTGGGATCAGATCTGGTTCAACCCTTAGTATGTTATAGAGATATTTCCCTAAAAAGTTCTTAGTTTAATTTAGGAAAACCTTTCCAATGTGTCTCAAGAGAGGCTCCAAGGGCTTGGAAGTCCAATGATGGTGTGGTAGTCGATGTATCCATTTTTGAGGACCCTAATTACCCACTTGTGAATCACCACACTGGGACATTTATTATAGGGATATTTGATATATGAATCATATTGGATTGAGTCTTGGACTATCCTTCTTGAGTTACCACCCCATTATTTTTGAATTATATATATATATATATTCTCATTTGACCACGGTATTCAATTATAAGTTTCAAGATGCTTCTGCAATGACAACCAACAAGGATTTTATCCCAATTTCATGATTATGATTGGGTGAGTGACGAGGCCTCAGTTCCAGATCTATATTACAATCCCACTTCCTCTATTTGGGAAGGTAGAGGGACCCCCGCCTGTTGACCAGTATCTAGTCCCAACTGAGCATGTAGAGAATGTGTGTAGGTTGAGAACACTCTATGAGTTCCATCATTATACAATGATGAGGTTTTGTGGTGAGCTAGATATCCTCAGGTAGTATAGGATTGTCTAGGGTTAGTGGTCCACCCCTTTTGGTTGGTTAGGATGCTTGAAGAATCAGATAGGGGTGTTTCCAACTAGACTTTCTTATGGATTAGTAGATTGATAGTGGAGTTTCAGTTTCTAATATTTATGATGAGTTAGTACTCTCATGGGATGACCTCCAATTACCTATTCCAAAATGATTTTTACCCCTCATGATTATTCTTTTTTCAATTTCAAGAGATTTTTTATCTTCATCAGGGAGGGATGAATGTTGGAGACTATATGACTAGGTTCAGAGACCATACTCAGTAATCATTGGATGTGGTCCATGTAGGATAATTCTATTAATGAATGTTTTCTAAGGGCCTCTACATATATCCATGTCAGTGTAGTACCCATGTTACTCCCACCATTGACAATGTGCGGGAGCTAGAACTAGTGATAGAGAGTTTTCTGGCACAAAAGTGTTGGTAGGATAGTTTTGGCAGAGTAAGCGATAGATCTTAGACGTTTCATGTAGTTAGAAGAAATCCACTAGCTTGGTTTCGAAACAGGAGATCATTCCCTGATCGGAATCAGGAACATGGTCTAGGAAAATGTCGAGTGTAATGGTATCCTAGTGAGGGTCGGTGCTAATCTTGTGAATAGGAAGGTCACATGGCGCGAGACTGTTTGAACAAACGTTATGAGCATCCCACGAATATGGTTGATGCACAACCAAATTAATGACAATTTCATGACTAGGGATCCCCCAAGAAGGGAGAGGGTTGTCCCGATGGAGGTAGTTCTAGAGGAAGAGAATGATAAATTTTGTTTAGTGGATGGCATTTTGAGGTCCTTCCACCACCACCGAGCGACCCACATCATGCTCAGGGAGATGGAAACCTAGGTCATTGCCATTTTCATGTTCTGGATGTCTATAATCCTATATCACATGAAATGATAATATATACACTCTATTTATATTCTAAATTTTTTCATTATAACTTTTTAGACACATTGTGATGTACTCTGTTCTCATCGCTTCATGCTTGAGGTTTTACTGGGGTGACACAAGGTGTCAGTGTAACCTTGTGTAAGTGTTGTTTAAACTTGTTTTAAATTCATGAGGAATAGGTATCCTTCCCCACACCAAGACATGTTTTTTGGATTCATGAAAAACTGTGAGGGAGATTCAGTGCCTCCCAAAGTATTTTGTATCAAGGTGTGGTGGATGAATCCCTCTTACTTGTGCGTTCATGGTGGGGTTATGTAGTGGAGTTTCGGAGAAGGTCCTAGATTTTCTATTGTAGTTTTTATACTTGACCTAATTTTTTTTGGAATGACACTAGTGGGTGTGGAAGAGTTTATGGTTTGGTGAAACTCTTCTACCAAGAGAAAGAACTATTTTTAGTGAATTCCATGTGCTTTCAGCATCTATATTATTGCGGTTGGATGAGTTTACTCATCTTCCCTATTAGTAGGTACTTTTAGATCCTAATGTAAATATTGATACAGTGTATCATGTACAAGTAGATGTGATGGAAACCCCATGAGTATAACTACCTGACTCACTACCTGATATTGGAAGTGGTAGTCTTCTCCCTGAGAGTGGGGAGACATGACCTTTTGGGAGAACATTTTGTGGTCTGCACAGACAACCAGAGTCTCAGGTACATCATTGCTCAGAAAGACTTGAACTTGGGGGAGAAACATTGGATGAAATTTATACCATATTACTAATTTGAGAAAGTATATAATATAGGAAAGAGAAAATGTTGTATTATATTCCCTTGGAATATATTCTTAGGCACGCTTTGTGTGGGATGCTTTAGACCATTTAGCTTCCCTACAACTGACACTATAGAAGATATAGGATACAATTTTCTTCAGTTGATTGTGTTAAATCATTCACTTATCGATCCTTTGATAGAGTCACATATGTGAAACATTGACAGTGAGATCATGGGTGTCTCCGATACTTGTAGTTTACATAACTGATGGATATTCTAATAGAGGGAATCTAGAGATCTCGTTTCAAGGGAATCTAGTGGTAACCGTTGTGGTATGGGAGGAAGTGATGTGAGAGTTCTACATCTCATTTAGATTTACATAGAAGTGTGGAGAAAATGTATAGAGATCTTCAGCAGAAGTTCTAGTGGACCAGTGTGAGATGATGCATAGTTGAGTTCATCTCATGAAGCCTCACCAGTCACCATGCAAAGGATGATCACTAAGTTCCGGTGGGTTTTTGTAGCCTCTTGAAATCCCAGAGTGAAAATGGAATGACATATCCATGGACATCATCACAGGGATTTCCACACATAGTGAAGGGCCATGACATCATCTGGGTGATAGTAGACTGACAAATGATGCTGGCGTACTCCCTTTCTTAGGGATTAGAGCTTCGTACGGGGTATGGGATAGATGTATGAGTCGAAGATCATTTTCCTTCATCGGGTATCCTCGACGTTAGTCTCTAATCATGACATACAATTTTTGTTACTATTGTGGAGAGGCCTATAGGAGGTTTTTGGGACCCAGTTGTAAATGAGTAAATGTTTTCACCCCCAAAACAACGTGTTGACCGAGGGTGCTATCTAGGTGTTGGAGGATATAATAAGTCCTTTCATGTCATTTTTTGGTCAAGGAGGAGTGTTACCCACAGGGTCCTTTGGGCTATTAGAGATTTTGATGAGGGTTGGAGAGGTCATATACCACCATGTCGTATTCTCAGAGTTAGAACATGTATAAGATCTTTTCCATGTGACACATATGAGAAGATGTGTTCATGATTATCTATGCACTTGATCAGCCAAATTGAATATTTCGAGGATGGTCATTCCCCATGGTTCACTTTTTTTGGATGTAAATAAAGGTCCATGAGAGTTCTTGGAAGAGGGTGTTCCAGGTGTGAGCAATGTATCCTGATATTTCATAACTAGTATTTCTTTTTATGGAAAATAATCATGGAGGAAAAGATATAGAGACATGTATTTTAGTTTTTAAGACTTTGGAATATTTTTACATATATTTCCAGAGTCAGGTGCTAAGACGCAATGTGATTATGAGGCCCGGTGCACCCAGAATAATATTTTTTAAAAAAAATTGTGTTTTTACACTATGAATGTATAGGAAAGAAAATAGGAAACAAATGGTGTATCAAATTATTAATCTGAGGAAATGAATGAGTTCGAAGAATGTCGTTTACCCTAGGAAGGGTGTAACTTTCATTAACACAAGAATTATGTGGAAAATGCCACTGGGGGTGAAATCATTAACAAAATAATTAAAATAATTTTTTTAATTCAGATTGTTGAATTAAATAAAATTTGATCGGGGTCTTTGGGTGGAAATATAAGACTAGTATTTATGTGTAAAATGGTAGTTTTACCTAAGCGTTCTTAAACATGAGAGATAATTCAATGTATGGATCCCGTGTTTGTGGGAGCACGTTATTGTTTAATTTTTTTAGGTGTTGGATAAAGGGGGTTAATGAGAGATTAACCCATTATACACCATCCATATCTATCTACACCCATATCTCTCAGTACCACCCATTTGAAATCCATTATTTTTTGGATTGCGGAGAATCTTCAAGAATTGGTAGATTACCGAACAAAAAGCATAATAGAAAATCCAAAATCCCTGTAGATATCCAATTTTAGATTCTGCATCTCTTGATTTCAGATTTTTTTTTTGAAAATGTTTTTTTGTCTAATATCACTGCTTTAGAATCCTTTAACGATGACCTATATAATAATGACCATCGTCTGATTCCATTTATGATTTCCCATTCTTCACAATATTCACATTATTCTTCCTATAAAATTTGGATCCATCAAATAGTCGATGAATCATAGAGAAATACATATGTTTGTGAAGCCCTAGATCTGAGGAGTACGAATATATGCTCGGTTTCGAGTTTTGGGTGTCCAAGGAGCCATAGTGGAGAGTGGAAGTGGTGATAGATTTTCACCAAATAGAAATACAGATGATTCTTCAAGAATAGGTTACCACTGTGTATATTGAGTAATGAGGATCCTGTATTTTTTCTCTACTTTGTTTTTTATGATCACCGAAGAGATCATGGTTGTCTGTGGAAATATTATTGTGATTACCGGAAATTGACGATGGACTGGCGTGAAGGAGCTCTGGTGGTGCGGAGGAGGAGTGGATGTGGCGGATGTGTAGCATGTGGTAGTGTGACTTGAGCGAGGAAGTGGTGCGAGGTTGACCGAGAAGTGGCACTGGTGAGCACTGGCGGCGTGGATGCGGGGTCACCGACGGTGACTGGGGGAGGTAGAGTGGGGTCAACCTGTGGTGGAGAAGAGTCAACCGGTAGCAGAGGTTGGGGTCATGTGGGGGCGTAGCTAGGATCTAGTGGCATGCGAGAGGGTAGCGGGACTACCAGAATAGGCCTGCCAAGGTAATGTAGACCATCTCCACAGGGCTGCTCCAGCCTAATTGGGCCCATTTGGCCTAGGCAACTTCAAATGCCTATTTCTCATAAAACAAGAATCCATGTCATGTTTTTTCTTTGGTAACACAACCCTTTCTTTATGGAACATCTTTTGTGATACTTTTAGGAAATTTTTAGTTCCACATTTGAAGCTCTATGTATCAATACCACATTTTAAATAATAATAAATTAATTATTATTATTTAGGGTTTCTTGTTTCAGGTTGTACATCTTCATTCAATGTCTGATTGACTTGTTGTCAGAGGTTTTGTGATCATGTAGTCGATGGGGAATTTTCATTAATATTTTGTGTGCATAAATATAATGCATAGTGTGGGCCCCATGAGAACCATATTGGGAATTAGTAGTGATTTGGAGCTTATTTTAGAGGTGTCTGTTTAGGACATGATAATAGTAGATCTCTTATGTTTTTCTCATATGATTTCAATGGTTTTATCCGTTAAATGTGTTTTGGGATTGTGGTGTGGGTTCCATGTAGCACTATTCCTATGTTGTATGTTGAAATAAAGCTTATTCACCACATTCCCATTTGGTATGAATGATCATTCATTTCCATGTGTTCTTCCGAGACGATCAAAATAGTGTGATCCAATTTTCTTGTTCCAGGATCGATTCATGCGCCCCACAATTCACTGTTCACATGCAATGCTAGGAGATGATGTTTTTCCGCTGAATTTTTGATTCTAGTGAATGAATATTTTATCATGTGAAACTTTTTTAAGGATGGGAACAAAATGTTTCTTTAGTTACATTGGGCCATTTGAGGAGGCCTTTCGATGGAAAAAATGTCTTTCCCTTTGGAAAAATGTTGAGTGTCGAGAGCTCATCTAGTCTTTTTGGTACAAAAATAACATATAATATTGTAGTAAATGGTCATGCCTAGGGGTAATTTTTAAATTATTTAATATCTGATTATAGTAGTGCACATTTCTAGGAGATGATATAGGTCCACAAATCACGTGGTCCCCATATTATGAGCATGATTCATATCCTAGTTTTCATTTGATTATGGAAATGATCCTATAGAATATTCTGAGCAGTGTTAGGCCAACCATCTAGTAGCAATGACCAGTGCTGTTCTTAGATGTTATCTGGGTGGAACCCCTATCGGGTAGTGCATGCATCCTTGATGACTTAGAGTGGAACCCCCTTGTAAAACCAAGGCGTGGGTCCTTGACCATTTAGAGTGGACCCCCCCATTAGAATGGATGTGTTTCCTCGACCTAATTAGTGGATCCCCTATCAGATAGGGCACGATTCCTCGATGAACAAGGTGGAACCCCCTATCATACTAGAGAGCAGGTCTCCATGGCATTAGATTGAAACCCCCAAAGGCATGGGTGTGGGTCCTCTACGACTACTAATAGAGTGGAACCCCTAGACGAACTAGGGCATGAGTCCCCTACTTTGAGCTATATCTTCTAGTTACATGGATTAGTGGCGTGACATGATTTTATGTAACCTAAGGTCCCAAATGAAAAAGGGGTTCTTTTAACACTGAGATGTGAACTTGTGGTGTGACTTTAAACCATGCGTGTGAGTAATTTCCACCCAAAAGTGGACAGTATCAAGGTGTGGTGATTGATCCACTTTCACTTGTGACTCCTAGAAAACATGTGGGATGCCAGGCATTGATGGAAGGTACCCTTGGATAAGTTGGTGACACTACATCATAGGATAACAGGTGATATAAGGACACCATTACTCAAATGTTTAG
This sequence comes from Viscum album, assembly GCA_963277665.1. NCBI lineage: Eukaryota > Viridiplantae > Streptophyta > Magnoliopsida > Santalales > Viscaceae > Viscum > Viscum album. Next base: position 1,801,996,585 of record OY728138.1, read on the forward strand.
TCTTATTTGGTTGAGAATATATATATACTAGTTGTTGTACCCACTCCTTTGGTTTTGGATACCCCCTTTCCATGAGAGGATAAGATGCACGGGGTCTGACATGTGCTTTCTGTGTCTATAATTTCATGGTTGGATTAGTCTACACTCCTGTTATAAGTAGATAAGACTAAACCAAAGTTCATCTTCTCCCCATATTGATATCCTTGTTTTTAAATGAGTTTTCTTTCACTATATAGTTGGGTTTATAAGTACTCTCTTACATTCCTTATTTTATCTATTGGTCCACCTTTTAGTGTAACCTTTTTCCTGCTCCATCGATCTTTCAGTGAATCATACTTAGTATTATTATACCCACCCTTGCATGGGATCTTTCTATACTTGGTGTACCGTTAAAGATGATGTATTGGATGATAAAGTATTTATAGGATCTTAGTGATACATGAGTTTGGACTATGTGTGGTGGTCATATCTTGGAATCCAGGAGTAGGACTCTCCCAGCTACTATACTTTTTCACCTATTACTAGGTTGTGGAACTTTTCTACATAGGCATGTATCTTTCCACTTTTCATTCTTTTTACATTTCTATACTGGTACTATTGGATATTGATGCATACTTGTGTTTTACTTATAACAATATTGTATCTTTTCATTTTCCTCTATGCTTTTTCATTGAGTTGGTTGTGTGAGTGGGTACAGGTAGCTAGGCGAAGGCTTTCTTGAATGTTTTATGCCTTCCGTGCATGTTTCCATCCCTTCGCCTATAGAGGAATTCTTGGGGTAGTTAAGGCTAAATTCCCATTTTGTTTGGGTCATGACAGTAACTAAATTTCAGCCCCCTTACTAAAAGAAAAAATATTTTCTAAACAAAACATCCAAAATTCAATGTTCAAATTAGATTTTATAAAATATTGACATATGAAATGGTTTAGTTAAAATAACTATAAGTTCATATTCATAGAAAAAAAATTCTAAAAAATTTCTCTTTTATTATTATATTCATTAATAGTGTGAAATATCTTGTTAATGGGGTTATTTTGAGAATATTGTATGTGTATTTAGAAATAGAAATTATATAGGAATTATCATAATAAATAGGTATCATTTTGAAATTGAAACAAAAAATGATAGAGATTTTCAAATTCATATATATTGATAAAATGATTATATAGTAGATATAGAATCACATTCTTATGTCTATAAAGAAATAATATTTTTTATCTAACTCAATGGGACGAAATAATTTCCAAATAAATGACACATACAAGAAAAATGTTTTCTGTCTAGTCAATATAATCCCAATTAAATGGTAGAGTGACAAATTAAAGGGAAAAAATAGTTTATATAATCAAAGAAATCTAAAATAAATAGTTCCTTTAATGTATCTTATAATACGTTTAATACCATTTTTGTTAGAATAATTAGGGTAAGATTGAAATCTATATCATTAAACATTATATATAGTCTAAAAGTAGTAAAATATAACATACTTCCAATCATGAAGCTAAATAATTTATAACACACATATTTATTATAACATTAGAAAGTAATTTACTAGTAATTTCATTGGGTTTTTAAAATTATTAAAAGAATCAAGACCAAAATGCATAATAAAATCATTATCATATTTTGATTTATTAATGAAAATATCATCATTTAGTATATTAAATTTTTTAAAAAAATTATTTTCCTTCACTCATATGTCCCATATCGAATTAACTAGACACCGATTTATAATATTCATCAAAAATAAAATCATTTTATAATATAATACAAATATTTTCATAAACAATTTGTCGAGTTAAAAAATCGTATCCAAATTTGATTATTAAAACATTTAGACTAATTTAATTATATTAAAATAATATTTTAAGATAACTAAATTAATTATATAACGCTAGGAAAGAGGTAATTCATTAAGAAGATATAAATCACTTAATAATTTAAATGTTTGATTTGGAAATTTTTATTTTCATAAACGTGGTCTTGAGAATCAAAAATTTATTCAGAAAAATATATTTAAACACTAACAATCAACATCTACTTCAAATAACATAAATAAATGAAAAGAATAAAAATTTATAAAAATGATTATATTTTAAAAATTAATAATAGTGGGAAAAGTATCATCAAAATTTATAAATTATTATTGAATATAAACTTAATCAATGAGCCTAAAATTATTCAAAACACTATTACAAATTTCATATAAATTTTAAAAAATATATTTATTTACAACAACATGCTTTTCTATATATGGTAAAACAAATCCCAAATATAATATGCATTAAACTAATTATACTGATCATGTATATAAGTAATACAATTATCATAATCCAAAACATCAACAATTTCATTATCCACACAATCAGAATTGAAATATGAGTAATGAAATATGTTTAAATTTAGAGCTTCTCATTTTCATACCAAACCCAAAATTTCCAATCACATTGTAAATAGGATTGTATTTATGAATCCTGTAAAATCTAGTGTCAAATTGAAAATCATCCCCCCCATTGTAGATAAGTTGGATAGATGTTTTTCTTCTACAAAGAATAAATCCAAAAACCATCATATATGTTCTTCAAATTTGTTTTCTGAACATCATTCGATTCATAAAACATTTTATACATAGATACATCAATATTCATTCTATTATTAATATAAACTCTATATTATTTAATATTAGTATAATAACAAATAAACACACCATGAAATCTTTTAGCATTAAACTTATCTAAAATATTATTAGTATTAAAGATAAAAATGTTACTATGAAAAACTATTAAAAACAATTTTTTATGCCATTAAAAATTTCACAAGGGTATTTCATTAAGAATGTTATAATATAATATCTATTTAAAATATTTCAAGAACTATTAATTAATTTTTCTCTAAAAAATTTTGTATATAAAATTTCGTAAATATAGTTCAAGCCATCTCTTTAATAGATCTATTTTCTATTCTATAACAAATTTTAGATTTGGTTTTCCCGAAGCATAAAATTATTTGCACAAACATTTAATTTACAATAATTATAAGGATTTAAATTAAAAAATTTGTCTCCATTTTCACTACTAGTAGAAACAATTGAACAAACATTCATATTTTAAACCACATTATGAAATTTAATAAATCTACCAATGGTTTCGTGCTTAGGAGACAAAAAATAAACAATTATAAATATAGTAAAATAAATAAAATTTAAAAAATGACATTCAACTGAAACATTTTTTTCATTGGAACAAATAAATCATGAAGTAGTAATTCATGTTCTAGAAGTATTCAAATTATTGATAGATTTGAATAACTATATGTGTATATTAATATTTAAGCATGGGTGAAAAAATGTAATTTCATTCCATTAACATGGAAAAGTATTAAACATATATAATATTTTATAATTATTTAATCAATTGGAATTGATAATTTTTATTAATTATATACCTGAAAAAGTCATTTATTTCTATAGAATTATGAAATATTACATCTTTCAAATAAATAATGGAAATTAATAAAATTAAAAACATATTTTTTATTTTCATAAAATAAAATATTGTTGTTTTTAAATACTAAAATTTTAATATCTTCAAATTTAAAATGCATACCATCATCAAATAAGTGTGAAATTCTAACCAATTTATGTTTCAATCCATGTATATATTAAACATTAGAAATTAAAACAACATTAGGAATATCTAAATTATAGATTCCCTTTTAGGCACCGTTATATTTTTCTCTAAAATTTATACTACCTCCATACAATTTGTTATGTGAAAGGAAACTTGATAAGTCATTGGGAAAGTGAGGACAATATAAATTGTCCATGTACCATGTTTTCATGTTATTATTAAGTATTTTAAACTAAATATATTTATTATGTATGTAATAAGTATGTTAACCACGATATTTTGGGCCCATCTAGGTTAGTAATAGAGTGTTAGTTAGAAAAATGGATTTAATACATTTATTATATGATAAAACTGGAGATAAATATTTTTAAATGAAATGTATAGTTTATATATGATATTGATGAAATAAAATGGAAATTTTATTTACATAATTTATTTCATACAAAATTAAATTAATATAATAGAAATAAAATTTCCACTTGATGTTTCAAAAAAATTAGTCCTCTATATCTTGGGAATCTGTTCAATAGAACCTATAATAGTTATATCATTATTCCATATCATCAGAGCTAACCGTTTTTCATATTTTTACTTTTCATAAATAAAATTAGATAATTACGCTTTTTATAAAAGAAATTCCATTCCAATATTATCATTATACTTTTGATTTGACTCAAAATCATCATAGATATTACCTTTGAATCATTATTTATAATTTCTTATTTCATCCTTCATATCATCATTCTATTTATTTAAATTAAAAATTTCTTTAAGAAGCGTCTTATTTTTGTTTTTTAATCATTGATACAATATCATAAATATTAAAAATATATTTTTACATATCTTAATTTTTTAAATACAAATTATTAAATTTAGAACTATTACTACAATAATAATAACAAGAAACAAAAATATTACTTACCTCATTTACATTTTTCACCATCAAACACAAGATTGATCACTCTTTTTCTCTTTATCATTCATAACATGAATTTGATTATACAATGTATCTCCATCCAACATGATAAGCATTATTCAAATCAATCTTTAATCTTTTTATCTCTCCCTTCAATCATCAATATTGGATAGTGAAGATTTATATGTCATTAGTTTATAAATTTATAAGAGGTTACATCTTTTCAATATGTTATAATCTAATTTCTTATTGATTTATTATTTTGATCATTATATTGTATCTTATTGTATTTTTTTATTTCACTTCATCAAATTATAAATACCTTATCATATAATTTTAAATCTATCCTTTTTCTCTTTAATATTACTCATATTAAAAATATTTATGAGAAATTATTTTAAGAGTTTTGAATGAAATTCCATTTTTTCATTGAAGTATATTAGTCTACATTATTATCAATTCATGTATGTATTTTGTAATTTATCTGAAGATTTCATGAAATGTTTATTCCATAAAATTCATAGTTTCACCTATATCAATCATATTTTCATGGCATTAATTAGGTTTATCACATAGTAATATTTCAACATATTGAGGCTTCTCTAATGATTCTCTTAAGAAATTATTACTATTTGTAATGATTTTGAACTGGTGGAACATTTGATTGATGCTTTCATCTTAACACATATTTAAATCATGGAACTCCACAAGAAGTAATTTGATTTTTGTTATAATCAGTTTGAATAATCCAAGTTGAGTAACTTTTAGAATCTTCCAAATTTCATGAGCTTTCATACATGCACAACCCTGAAAAAACATACTTATATTAATTGAACATTACAATTTATTTACTACATTGTAAATTAAATCATATCTAGCTGCATAAATTCCTATAAGAGTATATGAGCTGGCTTCTGTTAGCTTGGAAGGGTCATTCATAGAACACTAGTTTTCTAGGCTATGTTTTTGGAGGTAATACTTCATTATATATTTCTTGTAACCATATACATTTCAATTAATGTGTGGTGGTTTCTAAGGAATTCATCCGTAATTTACCTTTATTTCTATCATTATATATATTTTTCCCGTATACTGTGAGGTCTATGAATTTTTCATTATGATAAAAAATATATTACATACCATATATAGTGATTGGAAAAATTATAAGATGATAATCCATTAATAAATTTTTTTTTCTTCAAATGGTGATGAAAATGGTTATTGGGGGGGGGGGGGGTTTAATATACTAGAATAAAAATTTAAAGTAGATGCATAAATTATCTAATACAATTATCAATGACAATTAAAAGATTTAATTATAAGTATAAAAATAAAATATTAAATGATAAAAAATATTGTGCATCATTCCATATTCTACTGTGTTCTATGTTATACAAGTCTACTCTAAGAGAGATATGTTGTGAACTACATAATTTTTAAAGTGGAATCATAACCTATTTTAAACATACATATTTTTGTTGAAGAATAACAAAATGAATATCGAATATTGATCGAGGATTCATTAAATAATTATAACCATAACATTAGATATCATGATTCACAAACAAAAAATTCTCAAAATTATAATATTGGAGTCCCAACCCAAAGATACATAATTATTTTATGTGAAAAAAACTTAAGAGAATATAAAATAATATTAGATATGGGAAAACTTTTTACAAAATAAATAATCTAAAACCATATATATTGAAATAGAATAAAACAAATGTACTGGTTTCTGAGTGTTTGATTAAGAAGATTGTCTCTTCAATAAAGTAGAAAAAGTTGTGTAAGTTTTATTTCTAACATTGAGATATTTTCTAGAGGTACTAAGAATTGTTAGACATAGGTAGAATATATAACACAACACTATATCAACACCAACATACTCATTAAACTACATCACATGATAATAGAAAAATTTTCATATGAAATAAAAGTCCTTGCAATATTCTTTCACATTCCTACAAATAGAACCAAAATCTAGATGACATTCTATAAAAAATAGGAGAACAAATTAATTGTTAGAAAATTTAAAAGTAAAAAATATTAACATAGGATTGTTAGATAGAGAGATAGAGAGTGATAAAGTGATAATGAAATTATCATGGAATAAATTTTAATCAACTGGTGTCTATTACTAAAAATAATAAACAAAAATTAAAACCAACATGAAACCATTCAATCAAATAGTTTAAAATAATTCCAAAATGAAAGGTCAAAAGTAAATCCAATGAATATCCCAAAAACAATTTGAAATTAAAAATTACGATAAATTCTTTTTTAAATATAGATTTTATATGTAGAGTACTTTCAAAAATTAGTAACACTATATTGAAAATAAAATAAAATATTTAATGGTGTTTAATATCAACTAATATTAATTCTGATAAAAAATAATTGACGAAAAAATATAAAATAATAAAAATTATTTTTGGATTTACATGATATATGTCTCGTATGTGAAAATATAACATCCTTTGATCTTCATAAAAATATCTTTTCTACAATGATGAACATAAGTCATAGGTTCTATATAATTAATATGAATTTATAATGTCATTAAAAAATTTAGACATTTTAAAGGGAAATGAATAGAAAATAAAAGTGAAACTATACATAAAATGTGGTACATTATAATATTTAATTACAACCTAACCAATTTCACAGAACAATATAGGAAAAGTAACATAGATATTTTTGGCATAGCTATTTTTATCTACATAGTTAAAACAACCAAATAATAAAATTTCATGTAATTGTATTACTGTTGGAAAATATATGTAAATGAATTAATGTATCCAAATTCACATTGGAAGATTTAAATTATAATTTTTTTTATAAATTTTTTTCATATCTATAAATAATTTGATTTGTCAAACATTTCAACTAAAAAAGACCTTATAAAGGGTATTACCATCTTTTGATCTAATTGAATTTTATTTATAAAATATCATTTTATTTTATAAATAGTCATGATTCACCATAATAACCTTTATATATCCTAGTAATGTCAGAAAAACTATAGAAAAATCGTTCAAATGAACAATAGAAATCAAATATAAAACATAATGTAAATACAAACCTAGTATTAAACAACATAGTGATCGATTTTAGATTTTATATATTCTCTGGAAATATATAATATTCTATTATATATCTTAATAAATAATAATAACTCAAATAAAAGTTATATAACCAAATATATTCCAAAAAATAATTTATGTAATAGAATCTATTAAATCAGTTATGTTGCTTGAAAATTTTATACACTGATTAAAAATTAGCGATATAGTGAATAATACACTAGCTATTTGGAAATAGTAATATTTAGGTAAATATAGATATATATAAGGGTATCATATGAATTATTTAGCCTAGAAAAACTTGATGAAACTTTTAGAACATTTGATGAAAAATAATAAAATGATATCTATTGAACGTTTACGTAATGAGAAATTATGATATATATGAAGTTAAAAATATTATAGATAACACATAGTAAGCCTATGAGAAATTATAATTTCATAAAATAATATCTAATAAGAAACAATTATAACTAATAAATATAGTTTTAAAATTAATTATTATATATAAAAATCTACAATAATTCTTTTTGTAATATTAAAAAAATTAAATATTGTCACTCCAAAATTAGGAAAACTGGTTTCCATGATCTAATAGAAATAAGGTCATCATTTCATTAAAAGAATTATATCAATAATATAGGATTAAAATGAAATAAAAATGATAGTAATACATAAAAAATATAGATGTAACTATATTAAAAAACATATATGGGATTTAAATTACATGATCTATATAAATTACCTCATTAAAAATTCTTGAATAAGAAATCCTGGTTAAAATGACATTAAATCATAAATCCTCTAACAGAATACTCATATTTCATTTTATGAAGAAAAATATAATTTTTATATATATATTATAAATATTTTCTAGAAATATTTTATTTACTAATATACCTTGTATCGGTCCAATATAATTTCTAATTATACTTTTATTAACAATAATTCATTAAAATTGTCATTCAGGTGGAAAACTACTTTTTCTTCCTTGAATTTTTTGGTTTGATGATTAAGGTACATGTACCAAGGGAGTATATTTATTATCTCAAAAATAATAATTATTATATAAGTATCATATTTATTAATTATTGTAAACTTTTATAGAAATTAATAAAAAGTGGTGGGTAAAATTTAATTATAACACATTGTGGATATGATAGTCCGTATATACACATAGGTGATGTTTTCACTTTTTGATATATGGAATGAAGTAATGGTAAATAATAATTCACCATAAAAATTATTATTATATCATTAAAATATTATATATTTATTAAATATATTATTATTATCAATTATGTAATTTGAAAATGAATAATGAATCCCATTTACTCATGGAGGTGGTAGTCCACACATACGTATGAGCATTGATATCATTTTACAATATATGGAATGGTAAGAATGTAAATATGTAATTTTTATTTGGGAAACATAATTATTTTCTAAATATAATATATAATCATTAAATCTTTTGTAATTTCATTCCATGAATTATGGTTATGGAAAATAAATTATACTTTTTTGGGAGAAGTTGTCCACTTATACACACATGGAATACTCTCATTTATCATATTGATGGAAATGTGTTTGAAAATGGTTTTCACATAATAATAATTAAATTTTAGTATGCATATGATAATTGATTCAATAAGTGACGATATATACAATAGTTGTGTAGAAGGTTTAAAAAAATAATATTTTAAGTACCCAGTTAAGAGTTCTACCACATTGTTGAGAAACCCCCTTTAGCGTAAACCTTATACCTTGAATGGATTCTATTCTCATAAAAGTGGGACCATTATGAAATTTTAGGGGATTTTTATAAGGTATTATGGATGGGGTTTACATGATAGGGGGCTCATAAGGTATGTTGTCAAGAGGATAGGTTGTATCATTTTTATAAGGGAGGGAGGGGAAACAGTTGGAATTGTAAATATATTAATATATATTAATATACTACACAAGTAAAGTCATTCCAAAATGGAATTTTTTTTATAGGAATCATACATTCCAAATTCCATAAAAAATAATGTAATGTAATTTTTTGTGATATTTTAAACAATATCTCATAGGTTAACCACCATTGGAAAACCTGTTTAATCCTAAACTATAGTAACACATTTTTAAAGTTTTTACAATTAATTATCACAAAAAATTATGTTTATATATAATAAATTGTATATTTTTTGATTCCAAATATGTAATATATTTTACACTGGTCAATTTCTATAAGTGATAGAAAATCATTAAAAAATATGTGTGAAAAATCATTGAAAATAATCGTTATAAAAATGCATTTTGTAGCATAAAACTGAGTTTACCTTCATTGCATAAAAAGAGAAAATGATTAAATGAATGATAAAATAATTAATTATATATTGTATCTAAAAATTTCATTAATATCCTTCATCAATTTAGAATAAGTTAATTTATTATGATAAAACACATTGTGTGTAAATAAAAAATCATTATTACAGAAAACATATTTTTTCCCTTAAGGTGAGTTTATTTTCATTTCTAACCAATTTATAACCAATGAATTTATTTTATTCATGTTTATATGAAAATTGTTTTTACAGTTTAGTCATTACTATTCATATGAACCAATCAAACGACTAACTTTGAACGGTCATATTAAATAACAATATATCAATAGTATATAACGCTTTGTCTAAATTTGGTGTTATGTGTAAAAATATATATCAAAAATTTTAAATTTGTTTAAGGAAAATATGTCCTAAAATAATGGGGTTTTACTTTCTACCAAATTCTAAGAATATCAGCCTCAAAATTCTATCACATTGAATCAAGTTACTAAAGATAAATATTCTTTATCATGGGGTTTTACTTCCTACCAAATTTTAGAGGAGTCACCTAGTATTTTGGGAAGACTCCAAAACACCACCCAGGTGCACTAGAAGGGATGAGGTGGGGGTGAGAATATTAAAAAAAGTTAAAAAAGATAAATGAAGTAATTATATTAAAAAAATAATAAAAATAAACAATCATTAATAATAATTAAATAAAATATAAAATATTTTAATATATAATACTAAAATATTTATATTAATAATTTTCAAATAGAATTAATTATTAAGACAAACTAATTAAATCAAAAAAAAATTTAAATAGTAAATACTTTAATAAATATAATAATAATAAACATATAAATTTTTTTAATTGAAATTAACATTAATATTAATATTAATTAAATTAAATAAATTATCATAGAAAAATAAAAAACATATAATAATACATTTAATAATAATAACTTATAATGATACTAATGTATTAACATCAATAATCTTAAAAATTTAATAAATAAGTTATTTGAACTTTTAAATAAAATAAAATAAATAAATTCTAAATAGTAATATAAAATTAAAAGTAAAATTATTATTATTACTATTATTATGTATAGAAGTAAATTGTCTCTAAATATTCCATTTTTCAAACTAGGTTAACTATTTTATTTTTCAGATACTTGATGGAACTGAAAATACATCTTGATGCATCCTAATAGACAATAAGAATTCAGTTACAATGTCAAAGTTAAGATAAAGAGTGTTGGAATGAAAAAATGCACCTCTATGGTGATGTAGTGAGAGAGAAGTTGAGTCAATAATGATTTTTGGTGAGTAAAAGATCATTATAGAAGATGATAAAAAGGAAATAATAGGTAGTATTAGGGGGTCTCTTTCATTCAGAAATCATTCGACTACCCCGAGAGCAGGGACTTCTAGGAGACCACTTGGGATGAAGAGACATTGTGACTTGACTAGCAATAAGACTAGAAAAGCACTCAGTTGAATGAGGGATTTCTCTTCTTCTCTATTTCATTTATAATACTCTATATTCTTATATTTTCAATTGTTTTAATGATCATGAATGTAGGCTAAATTCTTTTAATTTGGGGGAAATTCATTTCTACTGGTTATCTTATATCCCCCTTTTCACTCACTCTTTTTAATGATTTTTGATTTGATCGATTAGATCAATTAAAAAATAATTAAATTTATTTGTACCAATTTTAGTTAATTTCAAACTCTAGGATCTTTTAGCGAGATTTATCATGGATGACCTTTTAAAAATGCTTCATTTTTCATAACAAAACATCAAAACAGATGGTGAGTGTGTTCTGTTGTACATTTCAAATTAAATTTTTGATGTTGAATCTATCATGGAGTGGAAAATTCCATGATTGATCTATCTGTGTGTTTTAACTCCAAGAGATGAATATAATTTATTCATTTTCAGTGGTTATGTTTGCATTCATTTTTGTGAAATGGAGTCCTTCAAGGGTAGTAGGATTGTTTTTCCCAAGTATCTCATATTGTTTGGTCATTTATTGACATTTTTCCTCTTTTTTTCTCATTGGATACTTATTACATCCCATGTGATCATAGCTTAGAACCAAAATATAAAAAATTAATTTATCATACTATCTTAAAAAATAAAATATAAAAGTTAAAAAACTATATTCCACCCACTGTTGAGGCTAGTGGGTTGTTTTGAAAAGAATTTTTGTTGTTCATCCATAACTATTGATTTAAACCTGCTAGGATTTTTATAGTATTAGTAGTAGTAGTAAAACATACAAATTATAAGAATTTTCTAATTTAAATAACATCCTGGTCAGACTTATACATTTTCCCGCATAGATTTATCAAAATTATGATATTTCCATGAATCTTGGACTAGGTCAGTGGTCTTGTTCCACAACACTTTCATTGTTCGAACCAAAATCTCCACCACCTACTACTACAAAGAGAAATCATGATCTAATTATAAGGCCCCTATCTTATGAACATCTGAATGGTCATGTATAGACATCCATTTGAGATATAAATTGAATACATCATGAACATGAATGTCAATTGGCTGAGTAACAACGTTACAAAACTATAAAAAATGATCATGAATTTTGAATGGATTAATATATAAAGGGACCATTTCATCATTAATTCAAAATATAAAAAATATTTAATGTGTTTATATTCATAGTAATACCACTTAAATTACTTCAAATACAAAATCTCAGAGATGATTGTTAGTATAACTTTTTTTCAACTATGAGTTACCCTCGTTTGCTGCTGAATAGCACTAGTCATATATACCTTGTAAAATCTCAACTTTTTCAATTGTTGTCTCTGGCTCATTTTTGGGTAATATTTTTCAACATATTTATTACATTTCATTTTATTTTTACATTGGGGTGTGTTTTGGAAGAAATTTGAGAAAACAAATGGAAGAAAAAGTGTAGTACACGGTTGGTGCATGGTTTTCCGTAAATGTGTGCCCAAAACTAGCAAACCATGAAACATTAAACTAAGGGAAATTACCTAGTTATCACATGGTTTTTCAAACATGGTTCCCTCTTAGGATAAATAGTGAACATCTATAATATAAGCTCACAATTTAGGCACATGGTTAGCGGAAACCATGCATGGGAATTAAATTAACCCATAAATTCATTTTATAATTTCAAAAATCCATGAACGACCCTTAATTTGACCCCAACATGAACCTAGGAGTTTGTTAAATTTTTTGGAGCACTATGGGTGAAGTCTAGGCCTTCCCAAATTTTTTTCGTGATTTAATGCCAATATCAAAGATCCGAACCTATTTCGATAAGTGAATAATATGTCAATTATTTTCTCTATCTTACCTCATTAATCTATCATTCTTTCAGTAAAGTAATCCACTATCATGTTAGATATAAATATATTTGGTGAGTCCAATATCTATGATTTTAGAAACATATTATGATTTAATATATATTGAATTTATTAATCATGATTTAGGGTTTTGAGATTTGGAATTTGTTTTGTGTCGTTGTGCCACTCAACTATTATTGATTATCGTTGGGAGATTATTGATCGAGAAATTGAAGTAGGTGTTATAACATTCATTTCAAATAGTATTAATTTTGATACAAGTATGAATATATTAGAATTTATGTATTTGGTAAAAATTAGAATCCCAAAATTGGGTTAATTAATGTTTCCAATTGACTAACTGAAATATTTTTAAAATATATAATTAATTCGTGGATAAATTATGATAATTATGGGATACAAATTAAGATAATTAATAGGGTATTAATTTTTATATTTAGGGTTTGGGATTAGATAATTAATTGGGAAATAAATTATGATATATTTAACTCATGAAATGATATAATTAATGGTAGAAATAATTAAGTGATATTTATATTATGAATAGATAAAATTATATGTGGAATTAATTGTGCAATCTTGCTATTATGATTTGAATAATTAATTGGTAAATTAATAATTGGATATTGATATTATGTGTATGATTAATTAATTAATTAATTAATTAATGGTTTGTTAAGATATTTGTAATATTTTCATTTTTTCAATCATGTGTTATTAATTGGTAAAAAGTAATATGAATATTTCGCTTAGTATTATAATGGTTAAATGATCATTCAATTATGAAATATAAAATGGTTAATAGTAACATGGAAATTCATCCATGTGTTTTGAGTAGCAACAAGCTCATTCAAATATGTGATTTTAAATGGTGAATTGAAACATGGACATTCATCAATGTTTTATAAATGGTAACATGTACATTGAAATGTGACATCCCTTGGGTAATGATTAGACTTAGGCACATTCCTACATATGTATTTAGGATTGAGTTTCCTTCTGAACCTAGTGGTTATGTGGTTAGATATAGAATATTTAATAATGTGATAAATTGTTTATTTATTCATGGTACTAATTATTTGTACAACTCCATACATATTTATTGTCTTTATTTATTTTTAGGCACCGTTGTTGGAGGACTGCTGAGTCATACTCACACCATACATGGGAGTCCTGGTCAGCACACAAATACATTGTTTAATGAGTGTGTTGAACTCAGGTAGGGATGTTTCAATGTTGTATTAGAGAAGTTTAATTTCCTTTTTCTTTTGCCTTGCTATTTTGAGAAATGTAAACAAGAGAATTGTATATGTCAGGGACATGAGATGAGATTGTTCATGGGAGTTACAAACCCATGTACTTGTGAAAAACATAGTAACTAGGGTGGGATTATTATAATTTTTGTTTTCTGTTATATTTGAATATTATTTCACCTTGGGTGATGCACTTGTTGTGTGATTTAATTTTTTGAGGATTTTGTGCGAATTGACTCGTCACCCAGAATGGAATGAGAGTTGAGTCCACATGCATCATTCTAGGAAATAAAGATTATTTTATGACATGAATAATTCTAAGAAAGAATGTGAAAATAGGTTTTGTTTAATTTATTGATCATTAAATGTTTTCCCTCCTTGTGAAATTAAATTGAAAATAATCCCTAATATATAATTTTAAAATTGTAAAATGATGCAAAATGTGGAGTAATGGGTTCTTAGATTGGAAACATTATATGATAATGTGTTTAACCAAAATAACCATGACCAAAGATTAGTATTGTTATGGTTAGTAACAGATCCTCAGTTTTGATCACATGGAGAGCATCAGGTAAAATACTTATTGTGACATTTTTTGATTAATTCCTTGTGTGAATATGTCATAAAGTTGTGTTATGGGTCCTAATAGGTACATTTGGAATTATAGAGTTATTAAATCATGATGATTCTCATTAAGAGGATGATCATAGAAGATAGTTGGAGATGATCTACATATAACATATCCTTAGAAACCGGTTGTGATGGGTGATGAATTAGGGGAGAAGTTCCAAAATATATTCTCTTACATTATCATGTTCGTGCAAAGATACCCATGTCATGTTTTGAACAATATGTTTGACCAGATGAGGGAGTTTCAATTGTATCACCTTTTGACAATTACATGAGAGGTGGGACCTAAGGGGAAAAATATTTTGGATGAGTCCATTGAGATGATACATGACCATTTGGAGACTCCTACTTTGAAAAGAGGAAAGTTGGCCACTTATATTCTATGAGTATTATAGAGGTGCTAGTGGGAAATTAATTCATGGACTAGAGGGGATGATGGTAATTTATCAAAAGGCTTTTTTGGAGATTTTCTAGGAGAACATATACCCATAAATGCTGATATATTAGAGAGAAGTGAATTTTATGGCGCTGAATCAGGGGAGTGTGTCCATGATGGACTAATCAGGATGATTTACAAACTATCTACACTTTACACCATCATTAAAATGAGATTAGATAAATATGTTGAGATTCTTTCTAGAAAAAAATAAGTGAGATATTATGTTCCATGTTGACCTATTTTGGTTAAAGAATATTAATAACATGGTGAATTGCATTCCCATAGCTGAGGGTAACTTGAAGGAGGCTTTCAGTGCAAGATCATTGGATTTATTTGGACGAATAGGGGTACAACATCCAAGAGTTGGAAGAATAACAAGGAAAATGCTATCCAGATTTGTGGGAAGGAATGTACACATACAGAGGTATTAGTTTCATAGGACATTACTGGAGTGGTCTTGCCACATTGTGGTTGGCCAGGACATTAACATATGAATTTCTATCAACCACCAGTAGAGTTATGATCTTTTATAAATATGAGACATCCACCGAGGTTCAGCCTGATTCTTTGGAAGTTGGTTATTATTGGAGGAGATAGAAAAAACCAAAGTGGGGGAAGGGGATACTTTTCACCATATTAGTATGGCAGCTAGAGTTTTAATTGAAGAGGATGTAATGGTGTGGATGCAGTGCTTCTAGGCCAAAGCATCTATATCAGCAGATTGGTGCAACTCATTAGAGTCAAACTATTTTAGAGAGAAGGGGTGCATGAAAACTACAGGAAGTGAATCCTACACTTATTGATAGATAGGATGAATAATTGATAGTGAGAGGTAATATTCATGTAACTTTAAAATTAGCAATGAACTTATTTGATATGGGTGCCTCTAATTTCTTTATATCTAAAAAACATCTTAATGTTTTTATCCTGGTGGTGGATTTTTTTGTGTGGGGTAATAAATATAGATACTCCTTTGGGAGTACGTGTAACAGCCCAAGATTTTATTAAAAATATTCTTTTTAATTTCACTAATGTCTTGTGTTGTACGATACACCAAAAGGAGCTTTCACAACACGCATCCTTGACTTGCCTTGCATTACACGCAATCACAACCTTCCTCGATAGCGTGTGTAGTACGCAATACTGAGTTTCACGAAACAAAGATATGCTATTAAAATATTATTAAAATTAGTCGTTATGAATAGTAATAACCACTTTTTAAATTTTAGAAATTTTAGCTCTCAAAATGGACTTCATTTTTGGATTCGGAGTATCGAATTTAGCCTAAGGTGAAATTTTTGTACTTTTCGGATAACTTTCATATTCTGATGAATAGTGAAAATTACTAAATTATAATTAAAAAAAACTTTTTTAATCGAAATAATTAATAGTGATAAATCATTAATTTGAGTGGTTTTAAAGTATATTTAGAATATATTTTTACAGTTTAATACAATGTTGGTCATTGGATTTAATTTCACATTTAAACCAGACATAATCAAGTGTCAATCTTTTGATAGATATTTTTTCTTAAAAACACGCTATTTGTTTTAACAGCGGGATTTAATTATAAAATTAATTAATGCAATTTATATGTTATGAATTTGGTAAAATAGACTTCATTTTTGAATTCGGAATATGAAATATAGCTTAGGATGAAATTTTGGCATTTTTCTGAAAACTTTCAATTTTTTATGAATAGTGAAACCACTAAGTGGTAGGTTAAAAACTGAATTTTGCATAAAACTTAATTTTACCGCTTCTGTGAATGGAATTTCGAAAATCCGACAGACACGGTTAATATCAAGGACTAAAATGTTGTTCAATGAGATGAAAATAATTTTTGGTGAATAGTAACTTTTTACTTTTTTTACCACGGTTAATAGTAAATAGGGTAACTAAGGGTAAATATGATATTACTATTACACTAACACATGTCCTAATTCTATTGGATAAGTGTAATTCGACCAAAAACAACCTTATTAATATAATATGACCATTTAGGTCCACTTGGATTAGATTATGACATTTAATATTATTTTATTTAATGAATAGTTAAAATAGTTAAAATCAAAGTTTAATAACTAAAACATTTTTTAATATGGGGTTATACATAAGATAAATTAGACTATAAATATTCATTAGAAAGCTAAAACGATTTACTACATAATGATATTTTATTTATAATTTTTAGACTTTAAATAAATTAATTTATTTATGACACAACGATGATGCAGTAATTACCCTTTTAAGGAAATATTAACATAATTGATGTTATAAATGCTCAAATGAATGTAATTTGAGACTTTTTATGAATTCCACTAATTTTATAGGTTACTATGATATATTAGGGTTGATTTAATCAAATTGGTTCGAACATAGAATTCTGTTATGACTTTCACAAAAATCATATATCAAATAGTGTCAAAATTGACACAAAATAGTTTTTAAATCAAATATTATATTATTAATTGTTATTGTATTCCTAAAAATCTTAGGTTCGGCCAAATTACTTAGATAAGGATATATATATTAATAATAAACAATTTGGAGTTCGTTTGGCATGTTATAGAAAGTGTATTAACCATATATTGAATGAAAACAAAAAGACACGGTAAAAGTTAAATTATTTAACTTAGAGTTAAATCTAATTGATAAGGTTAAAATAATACCCTAAACTTGTCTAAATCCTATTGTATGATAGGATATCGTCCCATCCCCACTTTAGCTTCTAAATAAGACCCTTTGGATCCATTATAAACCGATTTTGACTTTAATACAAAATAATATTTTGAGATATTCCTAAGGTGCCCCTCTCCTCCCTTGTAAAAGGACACCTCCTCCCCCTCCTCCTCACACCAATTTGAGCACTCAAGCTCGGCCAACCCCTGAAAAAATCTCTTCTCCACTTCCCTAGAAACATCCTAGAGGTTCTGGTCTTCCTAAAAGACCAATTTTAGTACCCTAAGAGGAGGTCTCAAAGAGGCGCTTCAAAGAAGAGGTAATTACCGTTACCAATTCTTTCATCTTTCTTTCTTCTTCAACTTCTTCTTCATTAGTTGTTTCATGATAAAGTAATAACATCAGTATTACTTACATACTGATATGTTATTATAAATATGAAACAACTCTAATTAACCTTCTATCCATCCTACGGAAACAGGAAATCACCGCGCGTGCGTACGTATGGAATACCGTCTCCACGCCGTGGTGTAATCTATTTTACGCCATCACATTAATTGGATGGGTATAATGGTTTAATGAGTAACTATATATGATTATTATAAAGTGATATTGATACTGAAATAGTATACAAACACTTCAACATAATTCCACAACCTTGGGAACGATATCATCGCTCGTGCGTACGTACGGGCTACCGTCTCCACGACACGATGAGATTCATTGTCAATGATTAGCCATTCATGAATGATTATAAAGTATATATAATAAGTACTAATGAAATATATGACCTAATAATGATACTGGAATTATTTATATTTATATGTATGTCATCTACTTAATTCCATTTAATTCAATAAGGAAACGAAAACAGCGTTCATGCGTACGTACGGACTACCGTCTCCATGAACGGTGTATTTCTTTCCATTTACTGATTTATTATATATGTATATTCTGAATATATATATATATATATATATATATATATATATATCATGTTTTATATTCTGGAATTAAGTAATCATGATCTATGTAATGATATGAATAATTACAAGTTAAAAATACGAACGACAAATGAGACGATTTTACCCAAAACGCTACTTTAACATGAATTTACAAAAGAACGGGTAATATAAAGTCATAAGTGGACCATATATGATATAATAACAATGAATATGATTCTGGAATAAGTCAATAACATGATTTAAATCATTATACAGGAGGTTCGGACACTTACAAAGCAAGTCGGACCTAAGGTAAGGGAAATATCACAATCTCATTTTTATCCGAGATTGTTTATTCGTAAGTATTTATTGGGGTGTATTTTATCATCCACATCCATGTTACCTCAAAAATTAATATTGTTTCCATCCACTTACAATCGTTTAAATCCAATTTTACCCTTCGGTGAGTTTTTAGTAAAGATTATGAAAGGAATCTTTTGTCGTTTTTTTCGTACGAGGTA
This sequence comes from Viscum album, assembly GCA_963277665.1. Classification (NCBI taxonomy): domain Eukaryota; kingdom Viridiplantae; phylum Streptophyta; class Magnoliopsida; order Santalales; family Viscaceae; genus Viscum; species Viscum album. The sequence continues at coordinate 1,802,016,367 of OY728138.1, forward strand.
CTTTTTGACTTTTCCGACAAAAGTATGAGCAGAATGTTTTTTTAACGGCATGAATGGATTTTTAAAACATTATTTCCAAGAAGCTTCATTTAAAAGTTTTCAAGTTTATTTTTAATCATCTTCTTTAATTTTAAAGTCGTATGACATGTTATGAAAGGAAAAATGTTTTTGAAGTAGAAAGGATATTTTCCTCAAGAATGGAGTTCAAATATTTTATCAAAATTATTTTCTATCTAAGATAATAAAAGGGTTCTATTTTTATCCCTATTATTACATGGATTTGATTATGTTGTGATGGAAATATTTTTATAAATTCCTTTATCTTTTATGAATTGTTTTATGATGTCATGTTGTTTAAGAATTCCATTTTTACGCTATGATGTATGGTTTATGATTATGTGGCACACATAAGAAAGGATTCATTATGAGATGGGTGGGACCTATATCTCCCTCCAATTCATTGGGTAAAGATTTTATATCTCATGAGATAGACAGGGCTGGAACGGTAGGTTATACCGGTTCAGTGAAACAGGACTGAAACGAGGGTTACTCGATTCCGAAAGGGACTTTGTCCACTAAGATAGTCATGGAAATGAGTCTTGACTAACAAGAAATGATTCTCTATGATTATGTGTGTATGCCACAAAGTTTCATGTTTTATTTTATGATTATTGGGATTACATTTCACTTCTATGATTTATCCCATGTTATGATATTATGAGCTGTCTTTTTTGCAGGTTAAGATTTCCAAAAGCTATGTTCTTATGTATATGATGTGATTGATAATTCTTTTGTTTACCCTTACTGAGCATTTGAGCTCACCCTTTTATGTTTTCTTTTCCCCAGGATATAAAGAAAGGTTTTAGGTAAAAAAAGTAGATCTTTATGGGAGATGTTGAAGATCTTTCACCACGATTAGAAGATTACGTTCCGAGTTTCCAAAGACACTAAACTATTACGGTCTTTGTGTGTGTGTTTTTGTTATGTACTAAGTATTCCGCAAAAGTAATGTAATGTTCATGTACGTCAGGCTTCGGGTCTCTACAGTTGGTATCAGAGGAAAGGTTTAGTCAACCTTTGGAAACTAGGATGCGAGAACTTTAGTGAGATCCCTAGAGATATTTAAAAGGTATGTCTAGGGATGTCCTTAAGGATAAGTATACGTATAGGATACAGTCCTAGAACTACGGTAACGATCATAGAATTTAACCTAAGATGTTAGATATTGAGGATACTCCACCTTTATTATGTTGTTTTCCCAAGCATGATTTTTTCCTCTCACACTATTCTTTTTTTTGGGTTTTATAAAATGGCTGGAAACAAGATGATTCACGATAATGGAGGATATTATGGACAATGGAATGATATTCTTCATAATGAAATGGGATTTGGAAGTCCAAACATCATTATTATTCCGAATCAACAATCTCATAATATGATCAATAATGTAAAATTTGGTAAGTTTCCTGACTCGGCTAATAGGAGAAAGATGGAGTTTCATGATGATCATAGAGGAAAGAAAGTTCAATTTCACCTATGTAAATCATGTGGGAAGAGGCATCAAGGAGAATGTTTCAAAGGAACTGGAAGATGCTTTGGGTGTGGAAAAGGACACAAAGCAAGTAAGTGCAAAGGAAAGGTTCATTTAACACCATGGATGAGGATAATGGTATTGCTACGACATCAACAATGGTTAAATGTTTTAAATGTGGAATGTACGGGCATTATGCAAACCAATGCCCTAAGGGAAAGTCTCATGAAGATAATTAGTATGGTCGTATGGGAAGTATTTATGTTGATGATGATGAAGAGACTACAAATGATATGTGAGATGAAAGAATTGTTGAAGCTCGGTCAATGGTTTAAGAATGTAGTGGATTGATTACATGTTTATCATGTGTAATGTTGTATAAGAAATCTCATGGTACTATGGAATAAAGAGACATCTAAGGATTGTTACACTGTTGTCTTTCCTTGAGTTATGAAAGTGTATGATTAATGGTACCACTATCCATGAAAGGTTATTCATATATTTTTGGAATTTAGATGATATGCGCATAATGAAGGAATAATAAGATAATGAGGTGTTTGATTGTATTCATGAGCTCATGACTGATATAAGGAGAAGGTTATATCATGGTTTGAGTATAGAGAATTTTTGGATTTTGGTATGTGGAAAGAGTTAACTTTTAACTGCATTCATGTTTTCACTAAGGTTCAATGGGTATTCAAGAGAATACATGATTAAGGCCTTTGAATGTTTGGAATGTGACCAACAAGACATATCTTATGATATATGGGGATTAACGACAGTATTAAATCTCTGGTAATCATTTTCACTATATTATGAGAGTGGACTGTAGTATTATGGATAATCCTAAAGATTAGAATGGATTATGTTGGACATAAGTTAGTTTAAGGATAGAAGATTTTCGATATTATTGATGGGATGTTATAGTAATGTTGTTTTAGAAAAAGGACAACCTGCAGGACGGGCGACAGCCCATCGGTTCGGACAAGGCTGTGGGAATCAAACCCACAACCAAAGTGCGACTGACCTTTATCGCCTACCACTGGCCTACAGGAAGTCCCTATTTAGTAGAAACTAGTTTTATTATATTATGCAGTATGATATATGAAGTATAAGTCCATTTTAGGAACCATATATGATTAATCTCACTATAGATCGACTTATGTATATAATTTTTGCTAACCTTTTGTTTGAGACAGATGGAATGACCCGTCATTCTATCACATGATCTGCTAACACTTCACGAATAACAAATTCAACTTCAATTATTTAAGAGATGAAGTGGAAATTGTTCAAGGCACGAACAATAGTGCGACTGTACCAAAATAAAGTAAGTATTTATTCTAATTCAAATTCTTCAACTTTAGGGAAACAATCTTGAAAACCAAAAAAATGTTGTCCTAGTGATCTTATATCTGATTAATCGGATGATACCTTAGATCGTCACAAATTTATGGATTTGTGATTGTTGGCTTTTCCATAGCCATGTTCTCTACCACTCTCCATCAGAACATGATGGTTAGATTTTTCTTCCATATCCATATTTTCACCTATGTGGAAACACAGTGATTAGTTTATTTGGGTAACCGTTAAGTTTCATACTTTTGTTTTTAAATATTGTTTTTGGTATTCCTTTTTACGATGTGGGTTTCTATTAAAGAAACTTTAAAATAGTAAACCATTTATAACCCCAACGAATTTCGAGGGTGAAATTCATTTTAAGGGGGGTAGAATGTAACAGCCCAATATTTTATGAAAAATATTCTTTTTAATTTCACTAATGTCTTGTGTTGTATGCTACACCAAAAGGAGCTTGCACAACACGCATCCTTGACTTGCCTTTCATTACATGCAATCGCAACCTTCCTCGATAGCGTGTGTAGTACGCAATACTGAGTTTCACGAAACAACGATATGCTATTAAAATATTATTAAAACTAGCCGTTATGAATAGTAATAACCACCTTTTAAATTTTAGAAATTTTATCTCTCAAAATGGACTTCATTTTTGGATTCGGAGTATCGAATTTAGCCTAAGGTGAAATTTTGGTACTTTTCGGATAACTTTCATATTCTGATGAATAGTGAAAATTACTAAATTATAATTAAAAACAACTTTTTTAATCGAAATAATTAATAGTGATAAATAATTAATTTGAGTGGTTTTAAAGTATATTTAGAATATTTTTTTACAATTTAATACAATGTTGGTCATTGGATGTAATTTCACATTTAAACCAGACATAATCAAGTGTCAATCTTTTGATAGATATTTTTTCTTAAAAACACGCTATTTGTTTTAACAGCGGGATTTAATTATAAAATTAATTAATGCAATTTCTATGTTATGAATTTGGTAAAATAGACTTCATTTTTGAATTCGGAATATGAAATATAGCTTAGGATGAAATTTTGGCATTTTTCTGAAAACTTTCAATTTTTGATGAATAGTGAAACCACTAAGTGGTAGGTTAAAAACTGAATTTTGCATAAAACATAATTTTACCGCTTCTGTGAATGGAATTTCGAAAATCCGACAGACACGATTAATATCAAGGACTAAAATTTGGTTCAATTAGATGAAAATAATTTTTGGTGAATAGTAACTTTTTACTTTTTTTTACCACGGTTAATAGTAAATAGGGTAACTAAGGGTAAATATGATATTACTATTACCCTAACACATGTCCTAATTCTATTGGATAAGTGTAATTCGACAAAAAACAACTTTATTAATATAATATGACCATTTAGGTCCACTTGGATTAGATTATGACATTTAATATTATTTTATTTAATGAATAGTTAAAATAGTTAAAATCAAAGTTTATAACTAAAACATTTTTAATATGGGGTTATACATAAGATAAATTCGACTATAAATATTAATTAGAAAGATAAAAAGATTTCCTACATAATTATATTTTATTTATAATTTTTATATTTTAAATAAATTAATTTATTTATGACACAACGATGATGCAGTAATTACCTTTTTAAGGAAATATTAACATAATTGATGTAATAAATGCTCAAATGAATGTAATTTGAGACTTTTTATGAATTCCACTAATTTTCTAGGTTACTATGATATATTAGTGTTGATTTAATCAACTTGGTTAGAACATATAATTCTGTTATGACTTCCACAAAAATCATATATCAAATAGTGTCAAAATTGACACAAAATAGTTTTTAAATCAAATATTATATTATTAATTGTTATTTTATTCCTAAAAATCTAAGGTTCGGCCAAATTACTTAGATAAAGATATATATATTAATAATAAACAATTTGGGGTTCGTTTGGCATGTTATAGTAAGTGTATTAACCATATAGTGAAAGAAAACAAAAAGACACGGTAAACGTTAAATTATTTAACTTAGAGTTAAATCTAATTGATAAGGTTAAAATAATACCCTAAACTTGTATAAATCCTATTGTATGATATTATTTCGTCCAATAACCACTTTAGCTTCGAAATAAGACCCTTTGGAACCATTATAAACCGATTTTGACTTTAATATAAAATAATATTTTGAGATATTCCTAAGGTGCCCCTCTCCTCCCTTATAAAAGGACACCTCCTCCCCCTCTTCCTCACACCAATTTGAGCACTCAAGCTTGGCCAACCCCTGCCAAAATATCTTCTCCACTTCCCTAGAAACATCCTAGAGGTTCTGGTCTTCCTCAAAGACCAATTGTAGTGCCCTAAGAGGAGGTCTCAAAGAGGCGCTTCAAAGAAGAGGTAATTACCGTTACCAATTATTTCATCTTTCTTTCTTCTTCAACTCCTTCTTCTTTAGTTTTTTCATGATAAAGTAATAACATCAGTATTACTTACATACTGATATGTTATTATAAATATGAAACAACTCTAATTAACCTTCTATCCATCCTACGGAAAAAGGAAATCACCGCGCGTGCGTACGTACGGAATACCGTCTCCACGCCGTGGTGTAATCTATTTTCCGCCATCACATTAATTGGATGGGTATAATGGTTTAATGAGTAACTATATATGATTATTATAAAGTGATATTGATACTGAAATAGTATACAAACACTTCAACACAATTCCACGACCATGGGAATGATATCATCGCTCGTGCGTACGTACGGACTACCATCTCCACGACGCGATGAGATTCATTGTCAATGATTAGCCATTCATGAATGATTATAAATTATATATAATAAGTACTAATTAAATATATGACCTAATAATGATACTGGAATTATTTATATTTATATGTATGTCATCTACTTAATTCCATTCAATTCAATAAGGAAACGAAAATAGCGTTCATGCGTACGTACGGACTACCGTCTCCATGAATAGTGTATTTCATTTCATTTACTGATTTATTATATATGTATATTATGAATATATATATATATATATAAATCATGTTTTATATTCTGGAATTAAGTAATCATGATCTAAGTAATAATATGAATAATTACAAGTTAAAAACACGAACGACAAATGAGACGATTTTACCCAAAATGCTACTTTAACATGAATTTACAAAAGAACGGGTAATATAAAGTCATAAGTTGACCATATATGATATAATAACAATGAATATGATTCTGGAATAAGTCAATAACATGATTTAAATCATTATACAGGAGGTTCGGACACTTACAAAGCAAGTCGGACCTAAGGTAAGGGAAATATCACAATCTCATTTTTATCTGAGATTGTTTATTCGTAAGTATTTATTGGGGTGTATTTTATCATCCACATCCATGTTACCTCAAAAATTAATATTGTTTCCATCCACTTACAATAGTTTAAATCCAATTTTACCCTTTGGTGAGTTTTTAGTAAAGAATATGAAAGGAATCTTTTGTCGTTTTTTTCGTACGAGGTACTTTTTGACTTTTTCCGAAAAAAGTATGAGAAGAATGTTTTTTAATGGCATGAATGGATTTTTAAAACATTATTTCCAAGAAGCTTCCTTTACAAGTTTTCAAGTTTATTTTTTATCATCTTCTTTAATTTTAAAGGCGTATGACATGTTATGAAAGGAAAAATGTTTTTGAAGTAGAAAGGATATTTTCCTCAAGAATGGAGTTCAAGTATTTTATCAAAATTATTTTCCATCTAAGATAATAAAAGGGTTCTGTTTTTATCCCTATTATTACATGGATTTGATTATGTTGTGATGGAAATATTTTTATGAATTCCTTTATCTTATATGAATTGTTTTATGATTTCATGTTGTTTAAGAATTCCATTTTTACGCTATGATGTGTGGTTTATGATTATGTGGCACACATAAGAAATGATTCATTATGAGATGGGTGGGACCTATATCTCCCTCCAATGCATTGGGTAAAGATTTTATATCTCATGAGATAGACAGGACTGGAATGGTAGGTTATACCGGTTCAGTGAAACAGGACTGAAACGAGGGTTACTCGATTCAGAAAGGGACTTTGTCCACCAAGATAGTCTTGGCAATGAGTCTTGACTAACAAGAAATGATTCTCTATGATTATGTGTGTATGCCACAAAGTTTCATGTTTTATGTTATGATTATTGGGATTACATTTTACTTCTACGATTTATCCCATGTTATGATATTATGAGCTCTCTTTTTTGCAGGTTAAGATTTCCAAAAGCTATGTTCTTATGTATATGATGTGATTGATATTTCTTTTGTTTACCCTTACTGAGCATTTGAGCTCACCCTTTTTTGTTTTCTTTTCCCCAGGATATAAAGAAAGGTTTTAGGTAAAAAAAGAAGATCTTTATGGGAGATGTTGAAGATCTTTCACCACGATTAGAATATTACGTTCCGAGTTTCCAAAGTCACTAAACTATTACGATCCTTGTGTGTGTGTTTTTGTTATGTACTAAGTATTCCGAAAAAGTAATGTAATGTTCATGTACGTCAGGCTTCGGGTCTCTACAGTATGGTCTAGAGACATATATTTATAGAGGAGATGTTCTCATGAATTTAGGGGGTACCATTTTCTTCAGGATCTCTATATATTTGACATTTTAGGCATCAACCATGTTGTGGGTATAGAATATCCAGTCACATACTTAGACCACACTAATTTTATCCCTAAGAGAGATATGTTTACAAATCTTAAGGGTGGACATTTCGTTCATCATGAAGAGTGGAATATCCATGAAGGTCATGTCGGGCCAATTACAAAGAAACTAGAAGAGCTCATATCCTATTTTCCTAGTATATTGATAGATAAAATTGGTGATATTCATGATATATTTCTTCTAGTGGTGGAATAGATTCAAGGTTTTTTATTTGTATAATTCTCAGGACTGAAACCTAAGAGAAATGTGGAATTCACTATTGATATCATGTTGGGTGCTGAGATAGTTTCTATTCCACAAAATAAAATAGAACTGATAGAGCTTCAAGAGCTCACGACTCAATAAGAGGAGTTAGTAGATAAAGGGATTATCCATCCGAGTACGTCGCATTGGGTTTCCCCAGTATTGTTTGCGAAGAAGGGTGATAATACTCTAGGATTGTGTGTTGATTACCGGATGTTGAACCGAAATACAATAAAGAACCAGAATCATCAACAACATATCAGTGATCTATTTTACTAGATGAGAGGATGTTATGAATTCTTGAAGAATCCCTTGAGATCATGGTATCATCAATTAATTTTTTAGTCTTCTAATATATCGAGAACTACTTTCACAAGTTGTTATAAACTATATTATATCATCACAATTAAATTGTGGTTGAAAAAACACCCGTCGTATTGATGGCCTTGATGAATAGAATCATCCACCCATACCTGGATCAATCATTTGTAATTTTTATGTATGATATCATGTAATACTCCAAAACTCATGATGATCATTCCCTATATATTGACATCTTTTTGAGTATACAGAGATAGAATCAGATATAGGACATGCAATATTTGTTTTAGTTTTTGGTTGATTAGGTACACTTCTTCGGACACATCATCTTGGAGTATGGTGTGCTTGTGAACCCAGATAAGGTTCATGAAGTGTTTTTTTGGTAGCATCCTGTAATATTATTGACACACGTTGTTTTTTGGTGTCAGTTTCATATTATTAGAGATTCCCCAATGACTTTACCCATTTTCAAGCACAACTTTCGAACCTGAAAAAAATCGGATATTTTTTTGATTGGTCAGATGCATCTGGTAAGGAATTCTAGGAGCTAGAGAAGAATTTATCATTGACACTGATCTTGATCATACATTATTTAGGCAAGGATTACCTGGTGTAATATGATTATTATTGGATCAGACTCATAGTTGTGTTGATGCAGGGAGATCAAGTTATGGGACATGGGTCTCAAATATTTTGGTCACATGAACATTACTATCCCACACATGGATAGAGTTACAAGTAGAGGATTATGCTCTAATATGTCATTAGAATTATATATTGGCAGAATAGTTTTCATTTTATACATACCAAAAGGGATTGATGTTTATCATATCATAACATGATTTAAATATTTGGAAGTGGAGATGTGTTGAGTATATATAGTAATTCAACTATAATATTTCATATAGCCCGAGAAGGGGAAAAATGGGGCCAATGTATTAAGAAGAAAAACTTTGGTTCATACAGTTCAAGAGTCTAGTTTTGAGTGGATGATGATGAATTTTCATGATGATATACTTGTGGTGGTTCATGAGATTCAAGAGAAGATGAATCTCAAATAAGGTTTAGGGGAGTCTACACTCTTGAGTCATATTAATAAAAGATAGTATATTGTTCCACAATGATGGACCTTAAGGGAAATCCTTAATGGTGGGGGGTCACCATCATATTGGAGTATAGATAAGGACGATATCATCTAACTTATGAATTTGGTTGTTGTTACTATGATAATGATAGATGATCTCATGGAGGAATTTCATGCCTTAGAGTGGGTAGTATGTAAAAGTTTTACGAGAAATGTTTCATGAACTATGACTAGAGTATTAGAGTCCATGAATTAAAAAAGAGATATTAGGGTTTATGAAATGATACTACACCCTTCAATTGGTTATGGAAAAGAATTAATGACATACAGGCTTGATATATCCATTTCACATTCTAGAATGGATGTGTGACAATGAAAAATTCAAATATTTTGTGGTTCATAAAATGATATAATGGAAGAACAATGATATCATGGTTATTTTATATTGACCGAAGAATTTAGCACATTTAATTTCAATATAGGATTAATTCTCCATGGAGATGATGGTGAAAAAAAATGTTTGGATGATTATCCATATTCATAGAGTGGCATGAAATATAGTTTCATATCATGAACCAAATGTCAATTCAGGATTTTTTATGGTCTTTTAAATGGCTCTTGGTACAAATTAATTATTAATTATGGCCTTCAAACTATAAATAGAAGGGAAGTCGAAGCGTACTAGATAGAGGTTTGAGGATATGTTGTTGGTGCGTATTCATGAATTTAGTGGGTATTAGATGAAACAAATAACATTAGTGTAGTTTTTATATAAAAAAGTTATGGAGAAGATATATAGATGGAACCTTATGAGGATATTGAGGGTTGGTTATATAGATCATTGCTCGGATGGCTGGAGGTAGGTGAGTCTGAATTGTTGGTACCGAGTCTTGTGCAGGTGTAATCATAGAAAGTGCCAAAAATTAAGAACCATTAGAATATATCATAGAGTATAAAGAATTAATATACTAATATACATTGATTAACCTTATTCATTATATATCTTGATCATGTATCCCTTTGTGTGTCTCCTAGATTGTTTCACCGTGGTATAGTGGAAAAAGGAATGTTAACACCGAGGTTCGTCAGACCATATGAGGTTGGGGAGAGAATTGGGCTAGTGGAATTCTAATTGGATATTCAATATAAATTTAGTCATATGCAGGATTATATCAGTGTATAAAAATATATCCATTGTCAGCTTATCCCTTTTCATGTGATTGAGGTGAATGATGTGGATTCTTCCTTTGAGGGGCATTTGATATGTGTTTTTGATTGTAGTGATAAAGTGGTATGAGAAAAGATTGTGTCGATAGATCATGTTTCTTTTGGAAACATGGATGTGTAAATGAAGATACATGGGAAATGGATGATGATATGTGTGCTTAGTGGACCGATCATTTTGGCTCAGAATCATAGAGTTGATTGGGAGTGGAGTTCAAGGATGGGCAGCTATGTAGTGAAGATATTATAAGATATCATCCTTTTCTATATTTGTGTCATACTCAATGTGGGCACCCTTTTTCCCTTTTATTGAGTACTTCTCATTTTTTTATTACCTTGGGGTGTGCTTGGGTAGAAATTTGTGAAAAAAAATGAAGAAACTGGGTAGTGCATGGTTGGATTGCTATTTTCCCTGGACCTGCACCCACCCCAGAAAGTTGTGCAACCTTGGATAGAGGGGAATTAACAGGTTGGAAATTAGTTTTTCAGTCTGGGCACCCACATTGGAGTAACCATGAACTCCTATAAAACACTACCATATTTTATATTCATGGTTAGGGGAAACCGTGTACCCCTTCCTAAAAAATTCATGAGAATTAAATTATACCAAATATGTGTTTTAAAATTTCTTGATTCCCTGAAACTAATCCATTTGCCCCCCAATTCAACCAGAGGAGGTAATCCATGATTTTATATCTCACTGGATTAATTCTAGTCCTTCCTAACCTTCTTTATTTATGATTTGAAGCTCAGATCAAAGATATCCACCTCACCTCGTACGTGAACCCTATCCCTGTTCATTTCTCATTCTTATCTCATTCGTATCACATTCATTATGTGAAGTAATCCATTTTTTATCTAAATATAGTTGGTGAGATTTAGATCTATGATTGTATATCCAGACATCGATTTAAAATATCATGATTTGTTTTATAATCATTTATAGTTTTGTGAATCATATCACATTTAACATCATTATACCTCACAAATTTAAGGTATTTTGGTTGGGTTATTATTCTTTGATAGATTTTGGTATGTGGTCAATGATTCAATTTCCATAGTCATTATTATTATATATTTATGAAAAATGTATAATTTATAGTGTTGTTTTAAATTGGAATTCCTAAATTGGGTTAATTAATGTTGATAATTGATTTATTAATGTATTGTTGTAATAGAAAATTAATTGGATAATTACTTATGCGATTTTGGGGTTGTATATTTAGATAATTAATTGGGGGATGAATTATGAGATTTTTGGTTTGTGATATAGATAACGAATTACGAGTTAAATTATTAGTTACTAATATCATGAATTGAGATAATTCATGGTAGAATTTATTTTGTGATAATTATTATTATGAATAAATATAATTAATCATGATACTAATTGTAGGATATTTATGTTATGAATTAAATAACTAATTAATAAACTAATTATAGTTTATTGATATTATGAGTATGAAAAATTAATTGGAGAAATAATTAATTGGCAATTAATAAATACGTAATATTGTGATGTTTTTTATTATGTGTTATTAATGGCTAAATGGTAACATTGAAATTTGGACAATTATTATGAATGGTAACATGCTCATTCAATTATGAATTGCTAATGTGTGAATGGTAACATTGACATTCAGCCATGTATTATTAGTGGTAACTTGCTAATTTAGATATGTGATTTTAACAGGTGAATAATAACATGGAAATTCATTACATAAAATTAGAATGGTAACATGGAAATTCAAATTTGATATCCCTTGGAGATATATCAGGCTCTTGAACATGGAAAAGAAGGTATTGAGGTATGAGTGTCCTTGAAAACATAGGGGGTTTATGCTGTTAAATAAAGCATATTTAATATAGTGATTGATTGTATGTTTATGCATTATACATATTATCTATAAAAAAATACACTATTATGGAATAAAATTGTTTTTAGACACAATTAGTGGTGTCCTACTGAGTCGTACACACACCCTACTCGGGCTGCTTTATCTGTACATGAATATGCATTATTATTGCGGGAACAGTTAAGGGAAAATTACATAGGTCGGATGGCTGAGTTGGGAATGGAGAAAGAATAAGGGATCATGATGTGGTTTGGGACCCACCAAGGAGTTATTGATTTCCTTATTTTCATTTATCATTTTTGACTACTGACACATACTCTAGCATGGAATTATTTTTTATTTAGTAGGATATTGTATTTATTGCTTTGATTATCTTGAAATATTGGTATTGTTTATGGTTATGTATTCTTCATATATTTTATATTTTAAATTTATCTTATATTTCTATGATAAAATGTCGTATATTATTCCCATGATTAGAATATAAAACCATCTCTACTATTTAGTAGCCTCTGGTATACTAGATGGCGTGCATGAGGTCTTGTGGTAATCTAGGTTGGGGAACCGGTGTGTGGAACCTAGATTGGGATGTTACATAGCATTTATTGTGTTGGATAAGTTCCTAATAGATCATTCTCTAACTACATCTCATTGTATTTTAGTTCTACACTACCTACTATAGAAGGATTTATAAGTATCCATCTGAATGATTGTGTGAAATAATTTTTTTTATAATTTTCAACCATTTAAATGTGTTGATCACAAACAACATTAATTTCCATAAAAAACATATCTATATATATATTATAGAAATTTAATTGTTGCTTTAAATAGACTATATGGGGATAATGATATGATGTAATAAAGAACAAATCTATATTTATTGTGTGAAAAATTCTTTTCTAGAACATTTAGAGAATACACAGATCCTGATTTTATACAATTGAGAGTGATACTCTATGAAATATCATAACTTGTAAAATGTATATAATTGAAATTTAATCAAGTTATAAATATTCTTTTATGGGAATAATGTGTTCTTATTTAACTAGGGGATAGAGTAAAATCCATGTAGTTTTATTTCATTTAGATGTTTTCGGGAGTCTGAAGATGAAATCCAAGGTAATTTTTCCCATTTCAGTTCAGGTATGGGAAGTGATTGTAAGAGACCATTCATCATGTTTGGAATTGATATAACATATACATGGATCCTAAACCATTTCATTAATTCACAACCATTATTAAAATTTAGAACAATTCTCACCGAATGGTATTGTATACAATCCTCCATATGTTCTTCCTTAATCATCAAAATAGATGGATGGTTTAACATTCATTTGAGAATGATATGATTTTTTGACATTATTAATGATTTGAAGATCCAACTTCTGCAAATCCATAAAAATTGGATCTCATTCAATCCCCATTATAGATAAAATTTAATTCCCTTTAAAATTTATACAATCCTCTACCATATTCATCATCCTTGTGTGGTAGATTATTGAGAGTTTATAATCTATAATCAACTCCAACCGTCTACATTAGCATATATTCAACATAAAATTGATATACAAGTGTGATATCACTGAATGGTTGTGGGGTGAGTATGTCATCATAAGAATTTAAGAATTCTTACCATAGAATACATCCTTTAAAACATGTGACATTTTCAATACACTAAAATTAATCACTCAACCTAACTTAATATCACGTAAATACAAAAAGGTTTCAACACATGATGTTTAAAATGTTTAGTACAAAGATGTACTCATTTCCATATTGGTTATATGTGCAACATGGCTTATTTTAGTAACCAATTTCTTCATTAAAATGGTACAACACAAATATAATTCTACACCATATTAATTGTTCTTCCAGATAACTGTGGGTCTACACCATTGAAGTAAAATATTCTTCTATAATTGTTTGTACTCCAAACTATCCATATTGAATCTAATTACTTTTTAAATGGATATACTACTGATCCAAAAGACCATTCATAAACTATTTATACATCACAACTATAATTTCTTATATAATATTTTTTTATCAACTGATATAATCTTTCAATTTCTTTTCAGTTTACTATTCTATGACTAATTCACTTTATCTATTACTACCCAATCTATTTTTCACTATCGAACCCACATTGTTGGTTAAATAATTGTTTATAGTACTATAACCAATGAATAAACTATATCTTTTTCTTTTAACTCATGTAATAATTTATCTATTTGGTATACATCTATATGGAAGACTTCTATGAAAGCCTCCTCCATCTGATGCTCTCTACCTCAAAAAAGTAGTAACTCTTTTTTAGAGAGAACACTATGAACTATGAAATTAGTTCTTCTAATAATCAACATGTATAAATAATGTGACATTGTACACTTACATCACTTCTCTAAATTATGACACATCCTCTAAAATTCAAGTAGAACAAACGGGTTCCCAAAATTTTAAAATTTAATTTTCACACTCAACACATCATCATTAGAATGACTCTAAACAATTCAATAAAATTCATGGAGGTTCATAAAAAAATGGAATCAATTAATTTATTTGAACTTCTTAAAAAGACTTCATGATTAATTAATATTGATGAATATATTATAATTGTCTTATTATTAAAGGAATTACAAAAATTGTAAAACATCCTCAAACCATTTCTAACTGTATAATAATTAAGGAAAATATATATGATATACCTTCAAAAGACTCCCATGAGAGATTTACCATTTTATTATAACATCAGCCTTCTCTATATAGTGGAATCAAAATAATTATTCATCTTATTACACCTTATTAGGGATCTTCTATCCAAATTGATCATCTTATATCTATAAAATGAATTCAGAATTCTCTATTTGATGACATCACATTCTACAGTATATATAATTACATCATATTTCCTTATTTGTATCCTTTTTATCCATTGGTTCTCTATTGATCATCATATTTCTCTGTGTAATATGACTTTAGACAACTCTCTATCTGGTAAGACTACATATTCTCAATCATTAGTAATCCTCAACAATATCATGAAATTTTAAATCCCCTTTTATTATCAAGGAGATTTTAAATTTCATCATATAAAGAATTCAAAATCACCATCTAATGGTTCGAACACATTTCTATCGAATGTAATGCTACCCATTATAGATTAATATATTTATCAATCTGGATATCCACATGGGTTTCTTATGTTTGATGAAAAAGATGCATTCTTTTATATAGTACAACATCAAAATATGTATCTTAGACCTTTTACAGACATCATAACACTGAACATCATATTTTTTTAAACACTAGGAATTTATATTCTTGTCCAATTTAGAAATAGTATATCTCTACTAAACACTTGTCATGACCCGTCCCCCAGATCCCATGTCTTGACTACCCAAAGCCCGCCTTCAATAGGCCAGGGGCTGGTGACTATCAACAAAGGCGTAAATCTCTAAACTAGGAAGGAATTGACTTTATAACTGAAAACACACACAACCGAGTACACAGTTGGATAAAAAACACTATGTAAAACATTATAACCAGAGTGTGCTGAAAAGTAAAGGGGATGGAAATACAAGCCCAACTGAAAGTACAAGTACAACTGATAAGTGATAAACAACTAGAAGATGGGAAGCGGCTCCTGGATCATCCACCACGTATCCTACTTAAAGGGTAGTTACAGATAGCCTCCTCAGCACTCCATATCCGTCAGTCTCCTCCTAGTACCGACTCGTCGTGAGGTCCACTTCTAGGTACCATCCAGTCCTTGTATGCTCAGCCTCAGTCAGCATTGTCTGTCATTTGAATACAACACAAAGAGGTGCATGAATAGATTGTGAAGGGGTCAGTATAACGATACTCAGTACGGACCCCGAGACCCTCAAGGTCTCACAATATCCAACAAGGATAAAGCCCAAGGTATGAAATCAACAGATAACCCCACATTGGTATATCCCCATACATATACCTAATTTATCTAGTAGTCATTCTTAATCATAAAGAAAACACAAAGTTACTAACTCAGCTCAAATAGGTATACAACTTACGTAGAGAGATGGAGATGATAAATGTAGCCACTGAATCATCTAAGCTGTCAGACCCACATAGGATCCAGGACCAGCAGTAAGAACTGTCGGACCCACACATGATCTAGGAATAGTAGACGGAGTTGTCAGACCCACACAGGATCTAAGTCCAACTATTAGAACTGTCGAACCCACACAGGATCCAGGAACAGTATTCTGAGCTGTTGAACCCACACAGGATCCCAGACCAGCTGTTCTGTCGAACCCACATAGTATCCAAGAACAAAAGTTAGAACTGTCAGACCCACACAGGAACCAGGAATAGTCGTCAGTGTTGTCAAACCCACAAAGGATCCAAGAACAGTCGTCTGTGCAAAGGTAGCCACAGGGTTCTGCACAAATCATGCTTGATTATGAGAGGGTCTGCTCCTCAAGCCAAGTGTCGATAAATCAACTACCATGAAGTCCCAAGTCGATGTATCCAAAAGGTCTGCCACGTCATTGGGGGCTAACCAAAACAAACATGTCCAAGATACTGAGGACAAGATGACCAAGAAATTTCCCAAAAAATACACGGTGTGTAAGAATAAGCCACACACCGTGTATTCAGACCTTGGGTATTTCCCATGTACAATGCCCTGTGTTGTATGGTTGGTCGTATTAAAAAGAAAGTACATAGGGTGTGGTATGGTTACACGCCATGTCCAATCATCTGGGGTCGGCTCCGTGTACGCTGTCCATGTGCCCGTACACGACCTCAACTCGTGTTCGCCAACCCGTGTAACTGGTAGATGGGGTATCCCATGCCACTGGCCATGTCTGGTCGTGTGGTGGAGTACATGACCGTGTACTCCACCCCCTGTCCATGTATCCCTGGGATACATGCCGAGTCTTGTGAAGCCACTTCTGCCATTCTCTATAGATAGTACACGTCGTGCGTCTTCGCCGTGTAATTCTGCATGTGTCTGTGTATTTCCCAGAATACAAGCCATGTCTTGTGAAGATGCTTCTTCCATTCTATGCAGAGAATACACGCCTTGTGACCAAGGTCATACGTCGTGTGCTACTTGTCTAACGTCCGAAACTCGCGTCATAGAATGCCCGCACTACATGGCGTGTTCGTCTAAAGTACACACCGTGTATTCCGGAATTTTCAAGAAACATATCCTCTTTCCAGCGTGCCTATTGTGAAGTCTTTTCTTCAATCTGAAGGTTTTTTCATCACGAAAAATCAGACAATAGGTCGCCCCTGATGTCCTGTAGTCGTCTCTAGTGTTTTCGGGCCTCCGATCGGCTCCAAAAATACGATTTGATTCACCCGCTCAAAGAACGGTCGAGGAACGGTCCTTCTAGTTCCGGTCCAATCCATTTCCCGCTATCATCAATACACCGCCACTAGGTTGTTGTGATGTTGGGTCTTCAATTTGGGATCATTTTGTCACACAAAGGACTCGCAATGATTTGTTTTTCGTCACATATGAAGAATGCGAAGAACACCCCAAACATTTACAATAACGACAGTGGGATCATGCCATGTTCGTTTGTCCCGATCCTTCCACATTAGTTTGGTAGCAAGTGGGTAATGAGAAACAATCATGGAAGGAAGAATCAACGTTGTTCAAATCAAAACACACCACTACCTCGTATTCTTTGTTCGTTGACGATGTCGTAGAAAGGAGGAAGTCGATTCGTTTAAGTCAGGAAAGAAGATGAAGAAGTCGAGGTTGGTGTCGTCGGCATTCTTCAAGGATGATTATTCCTCCCTTGTTCCGGTTGATGATCGTTCTTCATTGGCGGAAGAATTGTTCTTCGTTGGAGAATTCCTTTTCTCCTAAGCTCTCCTTTTCCCAAGCTCCACCAAATGAAAATTACAACCCCCAAAATAATTGATTATGTTAACCCATAATTTAATTATTGGACCAAATATTCAAAGATATTCAAAATAATTAATTAATGATCCTTTAATAATTTTTTATGGATTGACACCATTAATTGGGGATCTCAAGAGCCTCTCCCCACATAATGGTAAGTTCAAGAGGCTTCCAACTCTGGTGGTCCCCACTAAATTAATCCTCATGTGGGAGGTTGTGTTCGGGTGGGCCCCACCACCATAACCTCTCATCAGAGGTTAAGGTGTGGTGGTCCCCACCTTTATCCTCAACATGGTGGTTATAAAATATACAATAAAATAAGACATGCGCTTATTTTATTTTATTATTCTATGTAAAACCCAAAAACTGTCTTTTATTCCTGACCATCTGTCGTCGAGGGGAATGTCCTCCTAAGAGAATACCGGCACTGCGAGTTCAACGGTGCCATTAGATTTAAATTCTGAGCACTGGCTCAGAAGATATAAAATCCTGCTTGTACATTTACTGAATGTACTTTAACAAAACATCAAAAACTGATTCCAGGTACATTGGGCCTCCGAATCCTACGCCATAAGTTTTCGTGGACTTGTAAAATTTCCATATATTTATGAAACAAATATCCATTGAAATTATAGGTCTTTAAATTCTCCCCACCTCAGGGCCTTACATCCTCATAAGTTACAACACAAACTAAGGAAACAAATGGGGGTAATGAGCAAGCATCTGAGCCTTCCGCTCCTATGTGCTCTCTTGGAGGATCCCGTGCTGCCAGCGAACTCACACCAGAGGTATCGAACATCCATGAAGGACCTACTCCCGTCGATCCTAAATCTCCACTAGAACCTCTGTAAAAGTCTCCCCATCGTCGACGTCTAGCTCTTCCTGGTTGATGATGTGAGAAGGGTCGTGTACATATCTCCTTAGCTGAGATATGTAGAAGACGTCGTGCACCCGGTGCAACTGAGGTGGAAGAGATAAGTGGTAAGCCACCTCACTAACTCTGCTGAGGACATGAAAAGGTCTAATTAATCTCAAAGATAACTTTCCACCTCGGCCAAATCCCCTGTAGACTTCACCGAGGTTAGACCCATAGAAAGACGTGGTTGCCATCCTTGAACTCCAGAGGCCTCCATCTCCTATCGACATAAGACTTATTCCTGCTCTGTGCATTCTTCGTCTGCTCCTAGATGATCTGCACCTTCTTTGTGGTAGCTCGTACCATCTCTGGTCCCACCAGTGATGACTCCCCAGGGTATGTCCTGCACAAGGTGATCTGCAAGGAAGTCCATACAAGGCCTAAAAAGGTGTCATCCCAATGGTGGAGTGATAGATGTTTTTATAGGAAAACTCAACCAAAGGTAATTGTTCCTCCCAACTTCGATCGAATTTGAGGACACAAGCATGTAACATGTCCTCAAGGGTATGAATGGTCTGCTTAGTATGACCATCTATTTGAGGATGGAAGGCAGTTCCCAATTGAAGATGCATCACGAAAGCCTCCTGCAACCCCTTCCACAACCGGGAAGTAAATCGTGCATCACAATCGAAGACAATAGAAAAAGGTACTCCATGTAGTCGCACAATCTCCTACATGTAGAGGCATCCCATGATCTCTACTGAACCCAACTCTATGATCAGTAGTAAGTGGGCGGACTTGGTGAGTCGGTCGACGATCACCCAAATCAAGTCGTGACCCAAGGATGTACGTGGAAGACCCATCACGAATTCCACGGATATCCCATCCCACTTCCTCTCTCGGACCTCTAATGGATGAACCATGCTTGCCGGTACCTGGTGCTCCACCTTAAATTGCTGAGAAGTGATGCATCGAGAGATAAACTTCACTACAACCTTCTTCATACCTAGACCCAGTGCTATCGTCAAAGGTTCTGGTACATCTTCACCACTCCAAGATGTCCATCTAGAGGGGATGTGTGATACTCCCTCATCAATTTCTCTTGAAGTGACTCAGAAACCATGGTACTTCCTCTGAAGTGGATGAAGTACTCCCCACCTTCAAAAAATCCATCAGGTGCCTGCCTTGTAGATATCTGAGCACGTCGTGTCTCGCAGTCAACATCTCCACGCTATGCCTCCCTGACTCCCTGAAGAAGAGGAGGGATGATAGTAAGTGACTGAAGGAAAACTGCCCCATCTCAGTCCACAAAGGATATCTGTAAAGCAACCAGCTTCTCTGTCCCCTATCCTAGTAGTTGTATACCAGATCACCTACTGAGTGCATCTTCTACAACATTCCCCTTATCAGAAGTATATTCTATTTCTACGTCATAGTCCTGGAGGAACTCAATCCAACGTCACTTTCTCAAGTTCAGGTCCTTTTGGGAGAAGATATACCTGAGACTCTGGTGGTCAGATTAGAAAGTTAAATGCTCACCCATCAGACAGTTTCTCCACATCTTCATGGAGAAGACCACTACTGCTAACTCCAGTTCATGGGTAGAGTATTTCTGCTCATGTTGCCTCATATTTTGAGAACCATATGCGATCACTACTCGGTCCTGCATTAAGAAACACTCGAGTCCTTTCCCTAATGCATCTCAGTAGACTAAGTACCCTACGCCCTCCTCTAGAAGCCTCAAGATTGGGGCACTAGTCATCCACTACCTCATCTCTTGAAAACTCTTCTAGCATCTCTCCGACCATACGAATGGTTTCCCCTTCTTCATTAAGGGTGATAGTGGTGCTGTAAATATGGATATGTCTGGTATAAAACTCCTATAATATCCATCCAAACCCAGGAAACTTTGAACCACTGTTACACTTCTTGGTGGCTCCCAAGAAAGTACCACCTCAATCTTCACTAGATCCATTGCAACTCCTGCCTCCGAGTTGACATGTCCTAATAATTGAACATCCTAGATCCAGAACTAGCACTTTGAGAGTTTACCAAAATTCTGTTGCTCTCGGAGTGTGTCCATTACTACCTGCAAGTGGTAGGCATGCAACTCCTCAGTAGTCGAGTAGATCATAATGTCGTCGATGAAGACTAAGACAAAGCGATCAAGGTATGTCTGGAAGATTCTGTTCATGAGAATCATGAACACTAATGGAGAGTTGGTTACGCCGAAAGGAATAACCAAGAAATCATAGTGGTCATACCGACACCTGAATGCCGTCTTCTGTACATTCTTATCTCGAACTCTGAGTTGGTGATAGCCTGATATGAGATCTATTTTCGAGAACAAACATTCTCCCTTTAGTTGATCAAAGAATTCATCAATAATCGGAAGTGGGTAATTATTCTTCACAGTCACCAGGTTAAAGAGATGGTAGTTGACATGAAGCCTCATGCTCGCATACGCCTTCTTGAAGAACAAAATCGGGGATACCCAGGAAGAAACACTGGGCCGAATGAATCCCTTCTCCTTCAAGTCTTCTAGCTGTACTTGCATCTCGTGAAGCTACGTGAGAGCCATCCTATATGTTGGTGTTGATATTGGTGTCCTCCCGGGGTACATGTCAATGTAAAAGTCCACCTATCTATGAAGAGGTAGTCCTGGAACATCGTTATGGAAAACATCCGTGTATTGGTCCATCACTACAGGATAAGTTGGACTCTACACATCAACTGATCTGAGGGTAAGGCAGGCCAACTGATGGGTGATTGGATGTACCCTCCTCTGAGTAAGTCCATCCTGCACTGCAAAGGCTCCCTTCTTAGTGGTGAAGATGAACCTGGTCCCATCAGTGTAGACACACGGTACTTTGGTCCTAATACAGTCAATCTACAAATGGACTATAGATAACAAGTCTATACCGAAGATGATGTCTTAAGGTCTCAACGCCACTATGAGGAGATCCCAGCTGAGGCTCTCTCCTTCTAGAGTAAGCTCACACTACTGGCACTAGTGCGTAAGCATCGAGTCTGCTCCCGTAGAATTCTCTAGCCGAAAGGATCGAGCCAACGGCTTCATCGGAGTCTCTGAGATCCGAACGAGGGCAGTATAAATGAAGGAGTGACTTAAACCTGTCTCTATAAGTACAATGGATTTGTTAGAGTAGACACAGATCGTACTTCGAATCATCTCCGGAGCACCATGATCTGAAACCTAAGCTGTCTGGAGCTGTGCTCTCGCATGTCCACCTACTCCCTACGGTCGAGGTGGACCTCCTAGTGGTGGTGGAGGTAACACCTCAAAACGTCGCCCACCGCCTGCTGCTCGACCAGCTCCTTTGCAACATCCACCTGTGCCCTGCAGACCGCCCCGATCTAATATTTTTCTCTGCCTTGGCGGTCCTTCGACCATCTTCTGATCGTTAGTATGGAGGGTCAGACTGTCACGAGCCATGTGACCCTACCCGCTGCAAGAGTAACATTGCACACTACTTGCATGACTAGCTCTATCTCGTGTGACACACACAGCTGAACCCATATCCTGAGGTCGTCCACCAGATGTCCTGGTCTGCTTTGACCTCTGTGGCATCTGTCTACTGCCTGCTGCCGAAGTCTCCACTGCATGTCTACTAGTGATGGGTCCTACTGTTGTCGACTACTCGGCAAGGAAACTATCCACTATTAGGGCTCTCTCTATGACCCCCTCCAACGTCGGGATGCTGAGTGAGATTATCGATGCTATAATCTCCCACCTGAGTCCCTGATCAAAGGTTTGGGCCCTGAAGAAAGTGCCCCACACCATATTGGTGGAGTATCGTGATATGTCTATAGACCTCACTGAGTACTACGCCACCATCATGTTACCCTGCTATAGGTACAATAGCTCCTATATTTGCACCGCACGTAGGGTGGATGGGACAAACTCCACCCGAAACAGGCTCTCGAAGTTTTCCCAGAGAAGTGTCACCTCTTCATGCACCTGGAGCATCCGGATCCACCATCTGACAGCTGCTTCTTGAAGAATACTCGCAACAAGGATAACCATAAGATCGGCTGGTATCCCTACTAGTCTAAAGACTCTCATCACAGCCTCCAACCAACCCTCAACTGCCTGCGGGTCCGTCTCTCCCTGAACCTAGGTGGCCTCTAGCACATGAACTCGTGCAACCTGCTCAAGCGGCATGCACTCTCTACTGCGGAGGCTGGTGGTATCGGTGGACCAATGGGTAATAGTACTACTGGTGCCTCCGTTGTGATAGGGCCTTGCACTAAGGCGTCGTCGCTCGGTGGGTTGTCATCTAGTATAACTCTCGGAACCCTGGTAGGCTGTCTACATGGGGCCATCCTGAAAAGATACAGGTGCTCCACAGTTAATAAGTTATACATGGTGATCTGAATCAACAAATAAAACTATTGAAACACACATGCAATAAGTGTTTTCGTGCACTTATTTTGAAATCAGAAGTCAGTTTCCTAGTGTATGGTTACGTCGGCCGCCACACTAACACTGGACTCCCTGAACTGAAAACCACACCCAGTACTCTGAACACTATTTATTCACAAAAATGAAAGATTAGAGTCCTATTTTATGTGGTAGAACCGAATCCTCTGATACCAATTTGTCATGACCTGTCCCCCAAGGCCCTTTCCATAAAAACTCCAAGCCCGCCTTCTATAGGCCAGGGGCTGGAGACAAGCACCATAGGCGAAAATTCATAAACTGGGAAGGAATTGCCTTTATAACTGAAAACACACAAAACAGAGTACACAGATGTATACAAAACACTAAGTAAAACTGTATAACAAGAGAGTGCTGAAAAGTAAAGGGGCTGGAAATACAATCCCAACTGAAAGTACAAGTACAACTTAAAAAGGACAAACATCTGGAAGATGGAAATCAACTACTGGATCATCCACCACGGAACCTACCTGAAGGGTAGGTACATATAACCTCCTCGGCACTCCACGTCCATCAGTCTCCTCTGGGTACCGACTCGTCATGAGGTCCACCTCTAGGTACCGTCCAGTTCTCATACGATCAACCTCGTTCAGTGATGTCTGTCATCTGCATCCAACACAATGAGGTGCGGGCATAGCCAGTGCATGGGTGAGTATAACAATATGGAGTAGGGACATCGAGACCCTCAAGGTCCCACAATATCCAACAAGGATAAACCCCAAGGTATAAAATCTACAGATAACCCCACTTAGGTATATACTCATACATATAACTATGTTATCTAGTAATATTTCTCAATCAGGAGGAAAAAAATGTTACTGACTCAGATCACACATATATACAACTTCTGTAGAGAGATAGAGATGATCAGATGTAGTCACTGAATCATCAAAGTTGTTGGACCCACACATGATCCAGGAATAGTATTTAGAACTGTCGGACCCCCACAGGATCCAGGAACAGTAGTCAGAGTAGTCGGAACCACACATGATCCCGGACCATCTATTAGAACTATCAGACCAACACAAGATCCATGAACAATAGTCAGAACTCTCAGAACCACACATGATCTAGGACAAGCTATTAGAATTGTTGGACCCATACATGATCCAGGAATATTAGTCAGAGCTGTCAGACCCACACAGGATCCAAGACCAGCTATTCTGTTGAACGCACACAGGATCTAGGTACATAATTAAGAACTGTCAGAGCCACATAGGATCCAGTAATTGTTTTCAGTGTTGTTGAACCCACACAGGATCATGGAATAGTATTCAGTGCACAACTAGCCATAGGGTCTCTCAAGAAGCATGCTTGATTCCAGGAGGGTCCACTCCTCAGGCCAAGTGTCGAGTAATCAACTACCACGAAGTCCCAAGTTGATGTATCCAAAAGATCCGCCACGTCATATGAGGCTAACCAAAAAAAACATATCCAAGATACTGTGGACAAGAAGACCAAGACAATTTCCAAAAAGTACACCGTGTGTAAGAAAGAGGCACACGCCGTGTCTTCAGACATCGGGTACTGCCCGTGTACAATGACCGTGTCGTAAGGCTGGTAGTGTATGAAAGCAACTACACGGCATGTGGTATGGCTACATGCTGTGTCCATGAATCTGGGGTCGGCTCCGTGTACGCTGGCCATGTGCTCCTATATGGCCTCAACCCGTGTTTTCCAGCCTGTGTAATTGGAACACAGGGTTGCTCGTGCCACTGTCCATGTCTGTCCATGTGGTGGAGTACATGCCTGTGTACTCCACCCCATGTTCTTGTATCCCCGGGAAACATGCCGAGTCTCGCGAAGTCACGTCTTCCATTCTGTGTAGACAGTACACGTTGTGCCTCTTGGTCGTGTAGCTCTGCCTGTGTCCGTGTATTTCCCAGAATACATGCCATGTCTCGCGAAGCCACTTCTGCCATTATATGCAGAGAATACACACCATGTGAATGGGTTCACAAGACGTGTGTTACTTTTCTAACTTCCGAAACTCAAGCCACAGAACGCCCGCACTACACGGCCTGTTCGTATGAAGTACAAGCCGTGTATTCTGGAATTTTCAAGAAACAACTCCTATGGCTAGCGCACCTCCCATGAAGTCTTTTCTTAGTTCCGATGGTTCGTTCATCACAAAACATCAGAAAATAGGTTTCCCCAATGTCTGATAGTCGTCTCCGGTGCTTTCGGGCCTCCGATTGGATCCAAAAACACTATTTCATTCACCCGCTTGAAGAACAGTCGACAAACGATCCTTCCAGTTCTTGTTTGATCTGTCACCCACTATCGTCGTTGCACCACCACTAAGTTGTTGTGATGTTGGGTCTTCAATTTGGGATCTTTCCGTCACACAATGGACTCACAACGATCCATTGTTTTTCACCCATGAAGAACTTGAAGAACACACCAAACATTCACAAGAAAGATGGAGGGATCGGGCCGTGTTCGTTTGGCCCGGTCCTTCCATGTTAGTTTGTTAGCGAGCGGGTCAAGAGAAACAATCATGGAAGGAAGAATCAATATTGCTCAAATCAAAACAAACCCCTACCTAAGATTTTTTGTTTGTTGATGATGTCGTGGAAAGGTGGATGTCGATTCATTGACATCGGGAATGAAGATGACGAAGTTGAGGACGACGTCATCATCATTCTTCATGGATGACACTTCTTCCCTTTTTTTTAGTTGAAGATCATTGTTCATTAGAGAAAGAAGTGTTCTTAGTTGGAGACATATTTTTCTCCAAAGATCTCCTTTTCCCAATCTCCACCCAATGAAATACCAATCCCAAAAATAATGGATTAAGTAAATCCATTATTTAATTGTTTTCCAAAATATTCAAAAGGATTCAAATTAATTAATTAATGCTCCATTAATTAATTTGTGTGGATTGGCACCACAAAGTGGGGAGGTGAAGAGGCTCTCCCCACATAATGGGATGTTCAAGTGGCTTCCAACTCGGGTGGTCCCCACTAAATTAATCCTCACATGGGAGGTTGAGTTCGGGTGGGCCCCACCACCATAACCTCTCATGGGAGGTTAAGGTGTGGGAGTCCCCACCACTAACCTCTACATGGTGGTTATAAAAATTAATATAAAATAAGACATGGAATTATTTTAATTTATTAATTGATATATAACCCAAAACGATCTTTTATTCCCAACCATCTATCGTCGAGTTGAAAGTCTTCTTAATCGAATACCGGCGCTGTGAGTTCAACAGTGCCCTCAGATTTTTATTCTGAGAACTAGTTCAAAAGTTATAAAATCCCACCCATACGTTTACAGAATGTACTGGAACAAAACTTCAGAAATTGATTCCTAGCACACTGGGCCTCAGAATCATACACAGTCAGTTTTCGCGGACTCATAAAATTCCCATGTAATAATGAAAAAATTTCCACGGAAATTCTGAGGCTTTAAAACACTATTCTGTGAAGGTCTGATAGTTTCAATATTGGATCTTCCTTAACATGTAATTTATAACTCAGCCCTTATACATGTCTTACTCAGATTTTATTAAAGATTATTGATTGTTATGATAAAATCTCTCCAATGGAACTCAACCCACTAAACTCAGTCTACCGTACTTCATATATGGAACATTATACAACAACACCTCAAAAATGTTCCCAAAACTATCTTTTCCCAATTTTTACATACAAATACAAAATCTTCTAGAATATTGAATATATACATGATTTTTGAAACTTATAGATTAATATAGAATCATTTTACATATCATGTTTCCCCATAGGTGATAATAAATTTTATCTTAATTATCTTTATGTTTCTTAAGTAACATTTCCACCAGAAATATTTTGACACGTTGGAATCAAATGAAATGAATCACACATTAGAAAAATAATAACCCCCTTTATATTTGTCCCTATTAACAATATTCCACATATAACCTTTTCGAATTAATGGTGTGTGATCAATAAATTATCCCCGTATTTTGTTTTTATTTCCCATTCTATTCATATATTATTTCTCCTCCATTATTGATAATGAAATTAAATAGGTAACATAGGGATCAAAATAAATAATCTTTTTTCATCATATAATATTAAAAACATTCATCGAGTTATGAATAATATAACTTATGTTTCTTAATAGATAATATTTATGTAGATAACATTATGTTTATGGGGGACAATAAAGTATACAAACCAAGAGTATATAATCAAGTTAATAAATGTTTTCTATAAAATTTAATGACACTAAAACCTTCATCATTATCATTATAACATATTTATATATGGGGAAATTAAACTATTTTTTATGTTACAAATTTTATCCATCTTAGTAGACATATCAAAACAATTCAACTATATAAACCAAACTCCACCTACATCTTATCTTTTTTAACAACAAATCATTTTTAACAAAAAATGTTATACTCAAACCTTATATTGAATTTTTCTAACCTGGGTAACACAACAGTCCAAAACATAGTAAACCCCATTTCCCTTCATATATACCTATTTTTTTATATAACTATAACACCCTTTATATAGATTTTTTACTTATCCTTTTTTTATTCGGGGAAAGTATGTTTATTTAAAAAAGTGTATTCGTAAAAAGGAAAGAGCCCAGGGTTCCATAGAAGTAGCGATAAAACTGAGAGTCTTCTCTCAATATCAACATATTATTACTCTTCTAAAGGGATATAACTTTTTTCTCATGATCATCCTTCATGAATTTTGTATTTTATTTTTCAGTATATTTAATCTTCCGATGAAGTTCTCACATTTTCTTCATCATTCATAACATATTTCATCACATATTTTCTTTCAAATCCTTTTTAGAATTTTATTAAGGAATATTGAAATATTAGTACAATATTGATTACTATTCACGTGCTTTCTACACATCATACACTTATAAGGAATATTCCAAAAACCATCTATTAAAAACATATTTTTAATATTGTTCCCTTATTTAAAATCCAATTTCATAATAATTTATTTAGTGGGGGTTTTTATTCATCCATATTTATAGTCAATGGATTTTTTTAAAGAAAAATAACTGGGCACTAATTCATTCCATGGCCTATATTATTTAACTACACTTATTTCTTAGCTTTCTTAAGCTTCCTACATTCACCCTTGTGATATTAACATTTAATACATATAGAAATTATTTTAATCATCGTCATTATATCTATGAAAGTTTGTTATTTTAATATTTTAAAATCCACCCATGATTCAACCATATTTATGTGTAAACAATTTTAATAAAAACCTGATTATGATTCTTGTCAGAATACTCTACAATCACACTAGTTACCTATGAAAATTTTTCTTTTTGTGTGAAAATAGTTCATATCAGATGTTTTCTATTATTTTCTAATTAAAATCTTTTTCTGTGTCTATTAATGGGGAAACTACTTTATTTATTCTATTCGTTATTGAGGGATTATAATTTCTCAATAGTAATTAAGGTCCAAGTTAATTCATTGTTATCTTTTGAACATGAATTGTAAATAAAAGCATATGCATCATTATATTTTTAAAAAATAGATACAACGTGATTTTTTGGACCCTTATTTTCTATGTTTTAAGAAAATATACATTTTACTAGTGTTGGTTTTATGAACTATTCATTAATTATAATTAAATCACATTGGTTAATATTAAAAATTTATTATGTCTCAAGAAACACTTACTCATTCTCATCTAATATGTCCTTAAAAATATATACTGTATTCTAAAATTTAATTAGTTTCATCTAATTCTTCTTATATTCCTCATCATGTTTTGTTTTTAAAATGAAATGATTCTCCTTTCTAGCTGATTTTTCTTCATAACCTATTTGTTTCCTTTAAATCAATTTAATATTAATATTATTAGCTATAAAATAATTATTAATTTTTACATCCATTTTTGTAAAAACAACATTCTTAGTCTTTATCTCATTAACTTTATTTTTTACATAATACTTTACTTATATAGTTGTTTTTTTGATTCAACGAATTATTACAAACATTCCTTTCAAATCCAATCAAGTTATAGTCAATTTTATCTATCATCATCAATATATGGTGATGAACATTATCATCTAACATGATCTATTAATATGACATTATAATAAGATTCATTATTGGAAAATGAATCATTCATATCTCTTCCACTCACCAATTTTTTCTTTTTATTATTAAGACACTTTCTCAAATGTTTCTTCCATATTTGTTTTCCCAGAATTTTTTTCTTTACCTTGAAATATAAACTCATAAAACATTTTCTTAAATAATATTACTAAAAATGAACACTATCATTATAAATCAGAAATTTAAGATAATATTTAATTACTTTTTCTAATAGATGATATTGTATCTTTTAAAAAAGTGAAATGTTTATTTAAATGAATATATATATATATATATATTATATAGTATCTAAATCACTTCATTCCAATTTCAGTTATTAATCCCAAAACATCTATTTTTCACAATGATCTAAAATCAATTTCATCCTTATAATTCTTAGTGATGACTATATCTTTTCTCATCACATATTACATAAAAATATTATGCATTTTATCCATAGATAAATATTCTTGATTTTCAAGGGATGAAAACATCAAGTCAAATCTATCTGGAAACATTTTCTTTAGTTTCCTAAGAATGTTTTAGTCAACCAACTTCCCACAAAAGCCTATGATATTAATGAAAATATCATTGACTCTTATAATTTATTCATTAATACTTTATTCATAATCCATCTCAATATGGTTATATTTTATACTCCATATTTGTCACATTTCCTCCATAACTTTATAATTTCCATCTTAACTACTTCTCACATTATCCAAAATTTCATTGGTTTTTAAATATAATATATTTTTTCTCTAATAATTCCATATGATAGATATAAAAATAGAATTCTAATCTTTATCTTCATATTCAAAATTTCTATTATCACCAACTATCACATAAACATCATTAATTGGATGCAATATCACTATTGTAGCATCCTATCATTATATACATGATATAGAACATGGGATAACATCCCACTCTTCTGATTGTGATAAAGTTTTCCTTCAAATGATGGAACATCCCTATCTTTCAAATAATATATATTAATTTTCCTTATTGTATTTCATGATATGTCATAGGAAATATATTCTCTCATAATAAATGAAATTCCAAAATTAGTGTTATATCATGGTGCGGGGGATGTAGTGAATTAGTGACCACTTAATCTTATGAATAATTATATAAGAATTTAACCAATAAAAATTCTTAGAGTACTGAACAACTAAAATATATCTCTCAACCTAACATTATATGTATGAAAAATAAATATATAGGAGTATAAGATATTTAAAATATTTAGTATAAATATATAATCTGTTCCATTTATCTATCCTACACAATATGAATTTATTTAATGACATAATTTGGGATTAAAAAGGCATCGACCGATACTATTTATTCACCAAAGTAATAACTCCTTAAGATAACCATCGTTTTATAACCTAAAATACAACTCTTCTACTGTGTATGTTTATATCCTTCAACTATCCGTCATGCATCCACTTTTTTCTTGACTAGTAATACACCTTATTAATAATATTTTTAGAAACTACTTATATACCACAGCGATAAGAACATGCTAAATATTTTTGGATCCAATACTAAAAATATGTTTTTTCAATAATTATTCTATCTCCACAAACATTTTGGACCACCAATTTTTTAGGACATCCTCATGATCATAAAGAATAAAATTAAGGGTATATTGGTCTCAAAACATCATCTAAATCTAGAAAACCTATAGTTAAACCTAAAGTCACCATTCCATAATTTTTTCTAACAATATTACATAAAAATAGTTCATCTAATAAAAATTAATCAAATATGATAAATTGATTTATCATAAGTTTTGTGTACTCTATTTAATTAATTATGTCAAATAATCCTTGATAAGTTATACTCTATGTGATGCCCTATGTATAGTAAACCATAGTCTACCAGTACATTGTTCGAGGAATAAAATATAACTAATGGTTTTTCTTCATCATGTATATCATCTATCTAGTACCCCTCTAGCCAAAATATATCTACTAAAACCCATTCCATGTAATGTTATATTCTTTATCCAAGATGAATAATTTGTAAGAAACATAAACTATGATCCCAGAAATATAGTTCTTCTTCTAATTCATGAATATAAATAGTTATAAAAAAATACTATGTATTTGACTCATTAATTAAGAAGCATACATCCAAAATTAATAGTGTAAGAACTATCTCCCCAACAATGAAACTAAAATTATCCAACTCATCATATAATCATTAAAAAACATCTCAAACCATTTAAAAAATTTATAAGTTTCATGAAAACGAAGACTACATGAATATCTTTAAACATACTCAAACTATACACAAAAAATGGAAATTGATATAATATAATGAAATTAAAATATTGTTAGAGAAATTATAAATATTTTTTATCCCATCAAACCAATTTTTGTTGTACAATCATTTAGGTTTATCGATCTAATATATCTTAAAAGCACACATTTATCCATGGATGTTTTCCAATACATCATAATCCTTATTTATATGATGAATCCATAAAATTTCATTGTTTTATTTCACTTTTATAGGAATCCCTTATCTAAAAGACTCTATAATATCCATATTATAGTGTCAGAATTCTCTATCTAATGACATCTCATTACTCTCTACTAGGTAAAACATCATATTTATCTATCTATTTATTATATATCTGTTGGTATTTTTTTGATAATCATATTTTAGCATCATGTATGAATTTATAGTATACATCATCTATTAAGACATTATATTCTCATTATCCTGTATAACTCAACTCCATATTGAAATCTGTAATCAATTTATTTATATTAAGAAAATACTTATTCCTCTATATTATGAAAAAAATATATATATCCAATTGATCTTTCAATTTTCAGTATAACAAACATTAATCTATTTCATCTTATTTGATTATTCTATATGGTAATCTTCATAGGATTCCCCTTTCTAATAGCATATAAAATCTATCATCCATTAAGTACATCTTTCAACTAAATTTCATAGACATTGTAAAAATTCCTATAAAAAAATTCATTCGGTTTTCAACCGCATCACTGTATAATCAAGAGATACATACAATTATTACCAATCCACTAAAAATATTCCATTGTAGATTAGAAATTTACTTAGTCTGAATATCCCACTTTTGTGCTTTATAACTCAACCTTTGTTCAACTTCACCTCTTAATTTGTAATAGATCATTTTTTATTTGATAATATCATCATGGTGGTACATGGTCTTCTCAACATAGTCTGGTGTACATATAATGTTAAACTTTGTATTACCACATCTTAATTATTGTTTGGAATCATACATTTCCCTTTTTAAAAAATCGTAAAAAAAAACATAGAATCATTACTATATTCATGATGTAATGAACTTTAAGATAGGTATATAATATCCTGAAAAATATTAATGATATAAAAGTATAAAAAACTATTCTATCAAACATGAATTTTTTTTATCTATCTACATCTGAAAACACCATCAATCATATTGAAAATAAATGAAGCCAAACAGAACATGGAACAAAAAACTCAATTTGTGTTAAAATATAACTTGTACTTTTTTGAACCACATATATATATATATATATATATATATCAAAACATTCACAATTAAGATAACTATTATATAGGCACAATGAATAAACTACTACTTCCAAATCTAATTTATTAGTCAAATAATTTTTCTTAATAATTTTTAATTTGAACAAGGAATAATTTTTCACCATGTCATTCTACATGAGGACACATCTCCAAACCTTCATCAATAAATCAGTTAAAATTAAAAACCCTTCTCCACTATAGGATAAAAATATATATAGCATTATCAAAAAACATTATTTCAATTCCTTGATTTTTTGTCACATTCAATAATTTAATGGAACCTAAATCCCCACTGAGTTAACATGTCCAGTTGATTATATTTCCATGAAAAATATATAAAAAATAATTGTTTGTGTCTGTCCAACCCAGGGAAAAAATAGTTCTCTATCACTATTGTTGGTATGAATTTTTTTTCAATAATTGTTTTTGAATGGTCCACCAATATACACTCTCTTGAGATTATATGACCCATGAATGATACATTATGTTTCCAAAATTAACAATTGGTAAATTTATTATACAAAATATCCTTCCTCAGGATATTCATTAAAATCCTGAAATGATCATCATTATCTTCCATGTAAATTGAATATATATACCAATAAATACTAATTCATTTTGAAAAATATAATATATAATATCAATTCATTAGATCCTTAAATATAGTCAGGGAATTGGTATGTTCAAATTACTTAATAATAAATTAATAGTAACCATAACTCATATGGATGGCTATCATGGATAAATCATCTTTCTTGAACATCAATTTATGATATCCATAATGAATAAAAAAATCGAACATTTAACAATTAATCAAATAAATAATCAATTTGGGGTATATGATACAGATTCCGGCCAGTGATGTATTTATTTTCTAGATAATAAATTATAAAATAAATTGAAAGAATTAAATTCTAAGAATAAAGTATACATACACAACATGATGAAACCCTATGGTATATGAATCCCTTTTCTATATCCTGCATGATATTCTTATTCAATTCATAAAACTAAATCATTTATTTTCTGTATAGATTCATTGAAATAGTTGTATCATTAGGTATATGTTCTTTTGTTAACATAACTTCATATCCTAGGGGATGACTATGAAACTAATTAGGAAATACATCAAAATAATTCCAAATGGTTGGAACATATTTTATTTTGTATTTCCCCAATTATTGGAGATAAATAAAAATCACGAATAATTAATCAAAACCATATAATATAATTATCTTAAAATGGGAGGCCATATTCATCCATAAAGTGAAATTTGTTCTTAGGTTTGTTTAAACTATTAAATGTGACTCCCTTTATTCAATAATTAATTTGAGACCTATATAAAGTGATCCAATCAATTAATAGAATCACATAAACATTAACTATAATAAGAATCAAAATATTTTTATGATTTATATTCATACAACATCTATTGAAGATGATCTATATACATGAGATGCGATCACTGTACCATTCGAATTTTCTTTATTACAAACTCAACCTATTTTCATTTACATGGTGATGTGGAACCCTTATGAAATTATTTAAATAAAAATGAGTTTGTTAATCTATATTCAAATAAGATTGTTTTCATGTATATTGTATATGGTAAGTGTACCCTTTATGAATTGTTTTTCATTGAGACTTTTCGAGTTCTGATTTCATGAAATTTACCTTTGTTTCATGGAATAATATGTTACTGACACTAATTTTCATAATTTACTCTCTAATATATACCTGAACTACTGTGATTATCTTACTCATTGAATTTATATCATTGAATTATAGTTGGAAAATACTATTTACATTTTCCACCACTCATTTAAATTGATGGATTCTTCACATCACATCAACATTATTTTTTGTCATGACATACAGTCCATAGATAAAATATTTAGCAGATCTAATAATGAGATTTTTTGAAAGAATCATCCCATAGTTATGAAATTAAGGAAAATTAATATTACTTCCACTATCGGTATATTATAAGAACTTACAGAAATTTATATCATTGAGTTTTTATCCATAGATTAATGTGAAAAATGGGAATCTATAATATCAAATTATCGATTGGAAGTATATTAACCAATTTATTTATAAATAACAATATATCTAATAGAAAAATACATTAAAAAAATTAAAATTATGTTAATAATGACTTGGTCATCTTCAATTAGAGGATAGATGATAAATAACATACCTTGAATGTTTGGATAAATATTCCTCGTAGAAACTAATGAATTCATCATCCTTCTACTTTAGTTCCATAAATAATCTATCTAATTTTTGGAAAATACATCAGGGAAAATAATTATTGAAAAATACCTTCGAAAACTATTCCCATATCATGTTGTAAATTTCTTCCTCTACTTCCACATTTTTGAAATTATTCTACAATTAATCTACATTACCATCCAAATGGTATACAATTAGGAAAAATATTTCCTGTTTACACACTGGTGAATGGAAAATATCTTTTATTGGGATTAATCCGTTACGCAACTATTAGTTGATCGGAAGAGCCATTAAATAAATGTTTTTGTTTCAAAATAATAGTCTCAATAGTGATTTCTTCCTTCATTTTTCCATTTATATGATTAAAATCATTCAAGTAAATATTCATATCCTGATTGAGTTATGTGATCATAAATAACATATTCACACCCCATCACCAATATTGTTTGGTTTCTTATGATGATGGTCATTTAATTTCCCAAAAACGTTAGTGTTAAAATAAATCCTCAATTATCCATTCATTGAATATGAAATGAAGCATAGTGTGAGAAATAATAGTCATATTGAGTGATTATGTAATCATAAGAAATCATTCACATTATTTCTTAACAATGATATATTTCATTCATTATTTGAAAATAGATGTTTATAATAAAAAATCCATGGTTATAATTTGTTCAAGTCCGTTATAATATTTCATAATTGAAATCTATATTAACCCCAATATGTCCACATAGAGTGTATATTCAGGTGTGATGTCTAGGACCACTAATACAACAACATTTATGATTATGTCCACACCCAATCTTCCCCTATTATAGTTGTTTACACTAGTTGAATATGTTCAAAAACACAATCAACTTCCTAGTATCCAAATAGGAATGTGTATACTAGGAACCCACTCAATATCAAATTTACCAAATATTCATGATGTTATGCTATACTTAAACATATCCTTGTAGTTTTTAATAATATTCTCTAATCATAATCCCTATGTTTTATCTAAAACATTCATTGATACCATCTGAGGTGACCCATGAATTATATATATATATGTTATAATATTTTATATAAATATTAAATATATATTATAAAAACATTCCTTATAACACTAATGGTTTATATTATTTTTAGATTGGATTCATTAAACATATTATATTATGAATTTTCTGCATAATATCCCTAGAATATCATCTCACATAATACACATCTTGTACATACACTACATAAAACCTTTCTTCATAACCAAGGTAAAAGACAAATGTTAAAGGGTGAGATTAGATAGTCATTTAGGGTAAACATAATAGATACCTATCCATACTGTTATATGATCATAAGATAATAATAACAATGTGAGAACATGATCATAACTTACAATAATCATACCTAACCTATCAAGGATCATGCGTCATTAGTCATGCAATAATATAACATCCTTACAAAATAAATTAGTCATAATTTCACAGAATCCTAAATAATCAATATGTTTCATGATTTCATATCATAATATTAATATATACGTTTTTCACTCCCAAATATAATTATAAAATAATTTTTTAGTCATGGATCAATACAAAGTCCATTATTGTGGATTTTCATCACAAACCATTTTATAATATCCTCAGTCAAAGTTTCCTTTTGAGAATATTTTAGTTGATTGTGTATAATAAAAATCCTATTCACTCGCCATTATAATCCTTATTATCTAATTATATATCCATCATTAACAAATGTATTAGAGGGTTATGCAATTTCATGCCCACCCACCATATAATGAAAATCACAAATATTTTTTCCGTAAGATTCTTAATCATTATTTATATAATTATATCATAATCCATGGAAATGAAATGAGTTTTATAAAAATTTCAAGCAATTCATCATGTATTAAACATTAAAAAAGAAATGTGTTTCATAAAGGTTTCATTGTAACACAATTAAACCTTTGAAATGAAATATGTTATATAGAATCTCCATTAATTAATTATATTCATATCCATGTGTAGAATGAAATTGGATAGTATCAAAATATCATAAACAATTTAAATCATAAAAATACATAAAGGACCTCTAAATAGATGATTAATACCTTTAAAATATTATTCAACCCATTCTTTGAAATATTGAGAAATATTATTTACATTGGATAACATTTTAATTGAAAGCACCTACAATATTATCATATAAATTTTCATTCAAAATTATCAATGAAATACATGAATAAAGGTTCAATAAAAATTAGTTTTCATTCTTGAGGTAATATTCATTCATTAAATATATTCTAAAAGTAAAAGTTCATTTTTTAACATTATAAAAAGTAAAAAATATCTTGTTAGAACAAAAATTCATAATGAAAATTCATTTTAAAACAATTGTAACTAAATTAAAATGTTGTAATAGTAAAATTATTAATGAATTTCAAATATATTTATAAATATTTATAAAAAATTTATATATTAATGACCTTAAAAATATTCATTGATCAAGTAAGATGTAATTCCAACAATTTAATAAAACAAATATTTATCATTTTTTGTACCAATGAATAGAAAATGGAACTAATATAAAAAAATTATAAATAAATAGAGGAAAAAATATATTATGTTAAAGTTTAATGATCAATATAATTTACTCTAAATAAGTTCAAGCATAAACAATCCTAATAAAAATGAGATTGATACAAAAATCCCTTACATTATGTCATGTACGGATTTGTGTGCATTAAAAGTAACTGTATAATAACTACATTTTTATAATGGACATATTCCATAACAATTTTCATATATATCATACTATATATCATTTCCTTATATTTACCAATTATCCTTTTGTTAACATTTCTTTCGTTAAATGGACATTCAACTATAATCTATTATTTCTTCTATCAATGTTTCAGTTCGATGGTTATAATACATGATCCATAGTCACAGTTTCATCATCTATAGAATCTAAATAATGATAAAAGATATATATTTATTAATTTCATAGACTTTTACAATAATTAATACAAATGTGTGGTAAAATTTAATTACATCACTTCATGAAATGGTAGTATTTAATTAATCCTGGGTGATGTTACAACTTTTTGTTTGATAGAATAAAAAAGGGTTATTTTTAACTATAATTATAGGTTTCTATATAAATTCTCATAATTTATAGGATATTTGAATTTTAAAAATAATTAATGCGCTTGATTTTCAACTAGGGTTCAGATAATCATTTGAAGAGTTTTGAAATCTAGAAATTGTGTTTATGGATGAGGTTGAAGAATAAGAGGTGCACTAATTGTTTGGGTTAATTATCATTATTTTTTGAATGGATCATGGTTTTAGGGTATTTTTTTTATAGAAGAATGGAATATGGGACAATATTTGTGCCTTGAAATGGTAATCGTGCACCCCAACTACATTTGATAAAACACATAGTCATGCTATTTTTAAAACCATGTGGTAGGTCCCGGTAGACCATGTGAATGTAAGTAGTGAAATTCATACATGTTTCACCATCATCATATTTTCTATGAAACCATTCACTATATCCATAAAAATAATTTGTTCATAGATATTAGGGGCACCATTTTTTTTCATGGGTTTTCAAATTGTTGTCCCTATAAAAGAATGGGAAATTATTATTTTACATTTCATCATAAAAACATTTCAACTCAATTTCTTTCCAAATATATCCTGTATCGCCAACATTACTCATTCACTTCCCCTATAAATTATTTTACGGTCTACCTCCTTTATCTAGAGTTTCAAAAAACTTATATCATTGGCATTATAAATATCAATGTTATTATTTAGAGTCCCCATCATAAATTTCTTATTTCCTTTTACTAACAAGTGTTTTCACTGCATTTATGTGGGTTATGACTTATTTTTATAAAATGTTTCTAGTTTCTCCAAATATTAAATTTTATAATCATCCAAAGGCTAATTTCAGGTGTGTAGATACTCCAAAGTATTTGGTATGTGGTCCCTTTAGTTTAATCCATACACACTTTTTTTTCATAGAGAGTGAGCCGTGGTGTCAATATATATTCACCATTATTTAATCAAACATAATTTTAAATAATTTAAATTTAGTTTTTCATGTTTATAACTCATTTTTAATACTACATAGTCCTTAATGTAAGATACCATTATGTTAAATTCATAGAGAGGTAATTTTATCTTGAATAGAGTTGGTTCATTATGTTTTTTTGTCATGTTTTAAATTTTTAAGAGGACATCATGGTTAGAATAAATGGGTGTGAAAGTTAATTTAACATCCATAGATAATTAAAACCAATTTCCATGTTTGGACCATAACAAATATGAGGGTGTGGTTTAAATGAATTGGGTTGGTAATCCCATGAATAAGAAACAAAATATATAATTAAATGATGGTTGTTGTGGGTGATTAAGAAGCTATCGTGGGAAAATTTAAAATATTTTTGGATGGAAATTGGGTTTTTAAATGGTTAGGTTTTGTAAAAATTAAAAATACTAATTTTGAAGTTCTAAATAGTGACACATGTTATATGGTGGCATTGTTACTGATGGATAACAATCGATTATGTTTTTAATTACCTAAATCATTAAAATGATCCTAATTTCATTTGAGTAGTTGTATTTTATACTTATATTCCACATCACATATTATTCATGGGAATTTTGGGATAACACCATTAATTTCATCTGATTCCATGATGATTGGGAATATTGGGATGAGCACTCGAATTCCATGGGATCGATTTTTACATGGGAAGGATTGGTGGAGTTCTGTGGCTTGTAGGAGACAAGATAATTAGGAATGTTGGGATGAGTAAT
The DNA here is from genome assembly GCA_963277665.1 of Viscum album. Taxonomy (NCBI): domain Eukaryota; kingdom Viridiplantae; phylum Streptophyta; class Magnoliopsida; order Santalales; family Viscaceae; genus Viscum; species Viscum album. The sequence continues at coordinate 1,802,056,636 of OY728138.1, forward strand.
TTCTTTCCATCAGGATTATAAGAAATGTTTCTAGATTTCTGGGATGAATGATGATGGGAATTTTAGATAGAGATATCATATTAGATATGAAGTTTTTTATGAGTCTCTAGATTTTATGTTGGGATTGATACAGGGATTTTATGTATAACCTCCTGGATTATATTAAGATACATGTTGTGTAAATGGTCATTGATATATTCTTAGATACACCCTAACACATTTCAATGAAACACGAGTTGATCAGGGTTCTCGACATATTGATTGACAATGGTACAAGTGACCATGGCTATCATCATGATCATGGGGATTCAATAATTGTTTTATAATTTATATAGATAAATTAATTTTTTAAATTTTTATCTACAAAACAAAATAATACACCTCATATAAAACTATTTACTTTAAGGGAACCAATTTTTTCGGTGTACTATGTTATAAAAACACACTTCTTGGGCCACATTGTCACTTTACTACTAAATAAGAAACCATAATTTCATTATTGGGTTTAATTTTTAATCTAATTATGCCAACTCTCTAAAGTAAATATTATAAAATTGAATCCATTTTTTTGAATAATAATAAGTTATATTATATCATATTTTTAATTTAGTTTTAACATAATTTATAGTCCAAATATATAAAATTGTAACTATCACATTTATGATAAAAATGGGTGTACCCAGAGGGTTAAACTGAGAAGATAAGAGTTAAAAAGACCTAAACTAGTTCCATAGACATTTATTATCATATTTTGACATTATAATAATTAAGGTCAGAAAATAACCAATTTTTTAGTGTTTTTTATAGTGAAATATGTTTTAGACATTATTCATTTAAAAAATCCAAGGAGTGTGATATCCCCTACGTATAAATGGTCAATTCATCCAATTAATTCTTCACACCTATCAATTAATTTTTTTTGAAAACATAACCTAATACTCTATAAAATAATAATAATGATTATTTTCTTCCCAAATTTGGAACCCTATGGTCATTAAGGTGATATCCAAAGGACGTTTTTTCAAGAGGAGTAAATTTTCATAACAAATCACTTTGATTTTCATTATTCTTTTACCAAAATAAGTTACATCATAAAACATCCAATATAACCTCAATAGTTTCTAACATACAATTATATGTAATTATGTTAATGAAATAATATGTATCAACCTCTTCCTCCATCCAATGGGAAATGAAATTATCGATCATGTGTACGATGAACTACCACCCCACGAATAGATGTAACTCATTTTCCTTCCACACATCTCAAGATTGTATATAATTATGTATTTAATATATATGTAAATATATTTATTATTTATGATATTATTATACTTTTATAAGTATATTATATCATATACCTTCTTCTTTCCACGACTTTTAAATACATGGTAATGTCTCTCGTGTATACAACTGATGACCACATTACAAAGCAATGAAGTTTATTTTCATATAATTTTTACATGGAATGTAATAAGGAAACATATAATGAATATATGTGATATATATGTCATGATATAAAATATATAAAATTAATATACCTACTAATTTAATAACCTTTCACTCATTAAGGGAATAATATCATCGCTCATGCAGACCTACGACCTACTATCTCCAAGAAACGATGTGGTTGATTTTACAAGTCTAAACATCACAAATGATAGTAGAAATGGATATAATGAGTAAATATGATATTATTAAAATTATAATACTAATATATAAATGGAAATATACCCTATGGAAAATAACTGGATATATTGAGACAAAAAACACATGAAAAAACATGGAAATTAACACCTGAAACAATGGATATAATCAAATATTATTAAGAAATGGTTGTAAATGTTATAATATGATGATATATGTTATTATAAAGATTTTTATTTTTATTTTATAAATTAATCAAATTATTAAAACAATTATACATGCTGTTAAATAATTTTCAACTAAATGAAATCTTGAGATAAGGGACTTCATATCACTTTCCCTTCATTGTGGCATATTGTAATGTTCTTCACCTAAATTAGTTTATATTATGTTAATAAAACTACGTTTACTTGTAATATAATGATTAAATAATAATTAATTTTAATTCATGTTTTAATATTAATTATTTCATACAAGGGGATTTGAATTGAATGTTGTCCAGTGGTACAAAATTTCAGAATACAATATCATTTCTACGGGTTATATTACTTCTCCATTGTCCAATATATTCTAAAATTATGTGTGTAATTAATTTTGAATCTATTATGTTTTATTTCCACTTTAATTAAGTTTATTAAAATTTGATAAAAATGTAAATTCATTGTTTAATTATAACTTGAACATTATGACCTTAGTAAGGGCTCATTTCAAAATCTCTTTTTAATTCGGATTCTCAATGCATAAATTTACATTAATGGAAATTATTTCACAATAGTATAATTAAAAATATTAATTTTATTATCATATATCATAAATGAATTTTATAAGTTATTGTTCCATTTTTTCAATAATTGTTACATAAAATTGTTGATAAAATTATTTGAATAAAATATGACATTATTTCCCTCTTCTGTTAAAAATAATTTCTCTTCCCAAACCATGTTTGATAAAAAAAATAAAAATGTATTCAAAATTATAAAAGTTATTTATTAAATACTTGTTAACGAAGTATTAATTTTAAAAAATGTTTTAAAAATAATTTTCAACCCATTTTCTAAACAAGGAATGTTTAGCTTTTATAGAGAATATGAAAGGAATCATTGTTTTAACATGTATTTCATGTGTGAAACTTTCCAAAATTAAAAAAATTCAATGTTTTTTTATTCCATTATTAGAATCAATTTTTATTTTCAATGAAATTTTTTATCAAAATATGTTTTTCAGACTTAGATTTAAAAATAATTTTATGGTAAAAATGATATCTTCTTTAAGAATGTCTTTAGTGAAATTTTTAGGGCATTTTTTTTCATCAACAACAGAAAAAAAAATTGTTTTACATATACAACACATGAGATATATATCATCCTTCCATTTTATTACATAAACTTTTATTACATTTTACATTCAAATTATCTTTAAAGACCAGTGTCTTGGAAATCAGGATCATAATACATGAAAACAACATAAACATTCTCCTTAACCACTTGTAAGGCTTCATCAAGGTTCATCTTATGTACATTACTACATCGACTAACCGAGGGACATACATCAAAGGAAAAGGTGAGTAGAAGGCCTCGAAAGGGAAACAAGGGGAAACATTTAACATGTGAACTTGAGATAAATTAATAAATTCATGAAAAAGATATTTAAGGCATGATAAATAAATCATGAGTAATATCATAATAAAAATAACGCGTTTCATACTTGAAGATGTGGATACAAAATTTAACATAGAAAATTATTTCCTTTTCAACAATGTCCATCCCCAAGGTGCCATTAATAAAAATTACCAGGGTTATTCACCAAGGTATCGTTAAAATGGTAATCTCTAGAGATTTATTCATTACCCAATGCATGGGAGCGCTATCAGGGCGAACCCTTAATTTGTCTTTATTTTCAGGTTTTACACATATATAATCATAAATAATTTCATAAATAAACCATATTTCATAAAATAAATGAGTTTCATTTCATAATCATAACGTTTTAAAAACTGATATTAAGATATGATCTTTATTTCACTTTAAACCCACGAAAAAATGAAAGAGGGTTTAATGTATGTAAATACCTGAATTTAAAATAGAAAAATTTTATATATATGTGAATACCCCTATAGAATAAATATCTTTGAGTATCCACTTAATAAAATAAAATAATTTTAGAAAAAGAGAGATTGATTTTTAGTTGAAAATTCTGCAGCAGAACAGCTATGTTTCAGGGTTTTAGAAGACATTGAAAAGAGATGGATCATGGTCACACTTTCATAAATGATCCATAAAAAAGTAGAGGGACATAATATAAAGGATATAAGAAAATTTTAATGAAATTTTAATGACATACCCTATGAAATAAAAAACATTAAAGGAAGAAGAAAAATAAGATTTCTCTTATAAAATTTCGGCAGCCAAACGACGTCACTTAAAACATCTAAAAAATGAATTGATGAGATAAAATAGGGACTCTCATAATATGAACATAAAATTAAATTATGATGGATATAGATATCATACCGAAACATAAGAAAAAGGAACTTGAAAGACTTGACATGAAAATAGAATTTTGAAAATGAGAAGGTTGAAAGAATCCCTTACAAAAATTCGGCAGGCTTACAGCGCCACCTAAAAATTAAAAAATGAAATGATATGAGTAAAAGGGATTCTATAATTATATGAACATACAAATTAAACTAAGGTTAATATAAAATAACATCCTCCAACATAAGAATGTGGAGCATAAATGAAATGACATAAGGGAGAGTACTTGAAAAGAAAGAGAGAGGTAGGATCCCTTACCTTGAAGAGTAACTTCGAAAGATTGAAGGTAAGAACCTTGGGAGGCTTGAGGGAACCTTGGGAGGACTACTTGGGAGGTAAAGAGACTACATCTTATTTTGGGAGGATTTTGAAATGAAATTAATGAGGAAATGACTAGGTATTCATAGGAGACGTGAGTGGACAAGGCATTAATTACCAAGGGACATCTCATCGGTTGTATTTGGCTAAATCATGGGCTTGACCATGGTATTTTCCCATGGAATTGGCCACTTGGGACACCTAACACCTTATATTACTATTCATAAGTCAACCAGAATTATTTCATAATTATTGCATCCTTAGTTATGTCATTAAACACCTGAAACCCAAAAACAATATTTTCACTATTCACAAAAAATTCATATTTCTCAGAAAAATCCTCAAAATTAACCTTAACTAAATATCGATTCTCGAAATACAAAACTAAACTCCATTTTATGAAATTCATTTTTAAATATTTTTAATTTAATTTTTAATTAAAAACAATATTCACTGAAAATTCAACTATTTTAGAAAAATCACAAAATCCACCTTAACCAAATATCGATGCTTTGATTTCAAAAATGAACTCCAATTTAGGAAAAATTATTTTCTAAATATTTTTAATTTAATTTTTAAAAATAAAAACCTATTCTCCTGAAAAAACTAATGCTTTACCAGTACTTTTTAGAACAATTATTTACCTATTTTATCGAGTCACATTACATAATCAAGGTACGCAGATTATATTAATACTTTCTTAAGTTAGGTTACTTAATCCATTTGATCACATTACTAATCATAAGAGTAAAATTGCTATTTATAATTTACTATTCATCAAAAATTATGTTGATCTTATTAGACTCTAAATTTTTTACTAAACATAATTTTAGAAGACCATTTTTTGAAAATAAATACACATGATTAATTATTTAAGGTTTACATAAAATATTTTTAAAATATAATTTTTCTAAAACTCATCAATAATATGCATACTATATTTATACAGACATTAAAAAATTCACAAACTTCACAATATGAAGACATCACTATTTTTTATTTAAATCAAAGTATTACACAAGGTAGTTACGGTCTCGTTACATAACGCCTTATAACACCAACATAGGACCTAAGAGTAAGGTGTGATAGGGTGATAGAATCTTGGGGCGGCTCGACCAAAATTGTCCGAGTAGTGATTTCTATCAGCTTGAACTTCTCACGAAGGCGATTCCATTCCAACATCCCATGATAATGTTCAGCTTGGGTTTGGTCTAGATCAAAGCCCAAAGGTGCTACCTCCTTCCTGAGGTCTGTCAGATGGTCTTCGATCGGCCCAAGATTACTGGATGGGGCCATCGAATCTTCATTCTATATTAATTAATCAAGATCACTTGTATTTATAGACAAAAATCGCAATATTTAGTTTCCAACGGCCATATTGGCCAACAGTCATATAATAGTCGAAACCCAATGGTATTATTTTAATTATACTAATTTTATTAAATGAAATAGTTTTGTTGAGTATAAAATAAAATAACACACAAAGTTAGGAAAAAAATTATTCAAAATTCGGGGTCGTTACAATCTTCCCCCTTAAGAAATTGTGTCCTCACAGTTTTAAAATTGGGCTTGGAAATTTTTTTTATTGTCGCACATTAGAAAAAGAGTTAGTAAAACTATTACTTTAAAAGAAAGAAAGGGAAGTATAAAGGTCAACCGAGTTAACCCATACTAGGATTACATGTAAGAAAAAATGGATATGGAAGAGAAAACAAAGGGTCAAGTTCTGATATAGAGTGATAGAAAACATTATTAAGAGAAAATTATCCATAAGATGATCAAAAAATTATAATGTGTTAAACGATCTTTGATTACCCAATAGGAAACTTAAACCAACAATGTTATTGTTTTATGTTCCTTTTCATAATTTTTATGAATTCATTAACTACATAGAATAAAAACATAAAAAATATACTTACCTTAACTAGAGTTTCATCCCTTAAAATGTTTCCACCAAGACTAATCTTTTCTCCAAACAATTATCATTCAAAAAGACTTAGTCTCATCAAAAGCACAATAATAATCTTCTAGAAAATCACATAATCCAAAAAATGGAAAAAAATATTTTTCCCTTGCCTTTAGTCATAAACTAAAACTAAAATGGTTAGTACGAGATCATATATTCCCCAAAAAGGATAATCCTTTATAAAAAAATATATAACAATAATTCTCCAAAATTCAACAGAAGTACCCAAAGTTCCAGAAAGACTATTAAAAACACAATCGTCCTTATAATTCATCAGAATAATAAAATATTATATTTGAACCCGAAACTCGGAAGGATTTAATCACATAGTCTTCCCAAAAAAAAATCTTAAGATTTATCTCCAAATAACAACGACTACTATTAAAGTCTCATACTTAAGTGTAATTAACATATTAATATATTCTCTATGCTAGGATCATAATTTTCTAGAAATTACCCAAATCACCATATTTCCACAATAAATACTTCAATTCATACAGAAAAAATTCAACCATTCATCTTCAATTTAAATCATGTAGTATTTTATTTCCCTTAGTCATATAATACTACAAAAGAGAAAACATCATCCAAAATAACCTTTATAATTTTATCACCAAATCATTTTCATATACAAAGGATATCCATTATATAAAACATAAGTTTCCAAAGTCAACTTATTCTTGATCCATTAAAATAAACGATGCATTAGTCAGTCCGAAGGGGATGACAGGAAACTCATAATGCCCATATCTTGATTAGAAAGCTGTTTTTAGAATATCATCAATCTACACCCTAAATTGATGATAAAAGAACTAAGATCAATCTTAGAGAAGAATTGAGTCCCAAAAAGATGGTCAAATAAGTCATCAATTATTGGAAGAGAGTACTTTTTATTCACTGTGATCTGATTCATTTCTCTATAATGAATGCATAGCTGCATCGATCCATCCTTCTTCTTCACAAATATAACCGGTGCTCCCCAAGGAGACACACTTGGTAAGATAAACCCATCCTCCAAAAGATCTCAGAGTTGTTTCTTTAATTCCTCTAGCTATACATTTTTCATCCTATAGGGGTTCTTTGACATTGGACGAGATCCAGGTACAATTTCAATGGAGAACACTACCTCTCTTTCTGGGGGAGGTCTGGGTAACTCCTCAAGAAATACGTCAACGTATTCCTAGATTGTGGGGAAATTTTCTAAAAGAATAAATCCTTCGTGAGAAAAATATTTCATTTAAAAATATTTTAACTAAAAAGGATTTTATGTCTTAAATCATCATTCTTATACAATTACATTTTTCTATAATTCCTTCATAATGATTCATAAAAAGCATGCAATTAACAAAACATAACCTCCGCGAGTGTCGTAACCATGAATGAAGTAAGTCCCATTTTCGTGTACCAATTCCTATTCGAGTCTAGCTCCAAGCGGGTTTTTCAGGTTTTACCCCTATGTAAATCTGTGCTAGAGCCACTTCTACCTGCTCGTATCCAGATAGGGATGTATTTTCTCTATAAACCACTTACTCAATACTCACCAAAATACCAGGAAGATTTCCTATATTTAAAATTTTCTATAGGGTTCTTCCAAAAGTATTCATATCATAATTTCCATAAATAACCAAAAAATCCTTTGATACCAACTATAGAATCCCACCTTTTTATTATATAACCTTTCATTACATTTTACATACAGAGGATCTTTAAATTCTAGTGTCTTGGAAATCAAGATCATAATACATAAAAACAACATTAATATTCTTCTAAACCACTTGTAAGGCATCATCAGAGGTTCATCCTATGTAAATTACTACATCTAATTACATGGGGACATACATAAAAGGAAAGGGTGAGCAGAAGGCCCAGTAAGGGAAAAAAGGGTAAACATTTAATATGTGAACTTGAGATACATCAATAAAGTTTTGAAAAAGAACATTAAGGCATGTGAAAGAAATCATGAGGCATATTATAATAAAAATAATGTGTTTCATAACATGAAGATGTGGATACAAAATTTAACTTATAAAAACATTTCCGTTTCACCATGGTCTATCCCCACGGTTTCATAAAAAAAAATTACCAAGGTTATTCCCAAAGGTATCGTTAAAATGGTCGTCTCTATAGATTAAGTCTTTACCCAATGCATTAGAGTGCTATCCGAGAATTATATATATGTGTGAATACCTCTGTAGAATAAAGAGCTTTGAGTATACACTTATTAAAATAAAATAATTTGAGAAAAAGAGAGAGACATTTTGAGACGAATATTAGGAAGTGTAATGGCTATGTTCTAGGGTATTATAAAAGATTGAAAAGAGAGGGGTCATAGTCACCTATTCATAAATGATTCATAAAACAGTAGAGGGACATAATATAAAGGATATAAGAACATGTTATTGAAATTTGAATGGCATACCATATGAAATGAAAAACATGAAAGGAAGAGAAAAATAAGATTCCTCTTATAAAAATTCGGCAGCCTAACAACGTCACTTAAAACTTCTAAAAAATGAAATGATGAGATAAAATAGGGTATCTCATCATATGAAAATAAAAGGTAAGTATAATGGATATAGAGATCATACTGCAAAATACGAAAATTGAACTTGAAAGTCTTGACATGAAAATAAAACATTGAAAATGAAAAGGGTGAAATAATCCCTTACGAAAATTCTGCAGCCTAACGACACCACTTAAAAATTCAGAAAAATGAAATGATTAAAGTAAAAGGGAGACTCTCATTATATGACCATAAAAATTAAAGTATGGTGAATATAAAATAACATCCTCCAATATAAGAACATGGAGCATAAAATAAAAGACATTAGAGAGAGTACTTGAAAAGAAAGAGAGAGGTATGATCCCTTACCTTGAAGAGTAACTTCGAAAGCTTGAAGGTCGGGACCTCGGGAAGCATGAGGGCACCTTGGGAGGACTCCTTGGGAGGTATAGAGACCATAACTTCGTTGGGGAGGATTTGTAAATGAAATTAATGAAGGAATGGAATGGTATTTATAGGAGAAGTGAGGGGACATGGCATTAATTGCCAAGGGACACCTCATCAGTGATATTTGGGAAAACCATGGGCTTGACCATGGTATTTTCCCATGGTATTCACCACTTGTGGAACCTAATACCTTATCGTACTATTTATAAGTCTACCAGAATTATTTCATAATTATTACATCCTTAATGATATCATTAAACACCCAAAACTCAAAAACTGTATTTTCACTATTCAACGAAAATTCATCTTTCTCAGAAAAATCCCAAAAATTCACCGTAACCAAATATCGATGATATGAATTCAAAAATAAATTCTTTTTTGTGAAAATAATTTTCTAAATAATTTTAATATAATTTTTAAATAAAAATAGTATTCATTGAAAATTCAACTGTTTCAGAAAAATCCCAAAAAATTACCTTAACCAAATATCGATGCTCTGATTTCAAAAATGAACTCCATTTTATGAAAATAATTTTCTAAATATTTTAATTTAAATTTTTTAAATAAAAAACACTACTCACCCGAAAAAACTAATACTTAACCACTACTTTCAGGAATAGTTATTTACTTATTTTATTGAATCACATTATTTGATCAAGGTGCCTAGATTATATTAATAGTTTCTTAAGTGAGGTTACATAATCAATTTGATCACATTAATAATCATAAGAACAAAATCACTATTCATAATTTACTATTCATGAAAAAATAATTTGATCTTATTAGGATCTAAATATATTACTGAACATAACTGTAGAAGTCTATTTTTTGAAAATCATGACACATTATTAATTATTTAAGGTTTACATAAAATATTATTTAAAATGTTATTTTTCTAAAATTAATCAATAATATGCATACTATATTTATCCAAAAATTTGAAAATTCATGAACATCACCATAACAAGACATCACAATTTTTTATTTAATTCAGAGGATTACACAAGGAAGTTATAGTCTCATTACATAACCCCTTATAACACTTGCATAATACCTAAGAGTAAGGTGTGCTAGGGTGATAGAATCTTGGGGCAGATCGACCAACATTGCCCGAGTGGTGATTTCTATTAGCTTGAACTTCTCATGTAGGCGATTCTCTTCCATCTTCACATGATGATGTTCAGCATGGGTTTGGTCAAGAGCAAAGCACAAAGGTGCTACCTTCTTCCCGAGTTCCTTCAGATGAGCTTTTATTGGCCTGAGACTACTGGATGGGCCATCAAATCTTATTTCTATATTAATTAATCAAGATCCCTTGTATTTATAGGTAATAATCAAAACATTTAGTTTCCAATGGTCATATAGGCCAACGGTCATATAACAGTCGAAACCCAATGGTATTATTTTAATTATAACTATTTTATTAAATGAATTAGTTTTCTTGAGTATAAAATAATATAACACACAAATATAGGAAAAAAATTATTCAAAATTTCAGGTCGTTATAGGATATGTTTTATTGATACCATAATTATTGTTTATAATGATTTTTTATATTCATATTATCTATGTAAATTATTTTTAATTACATTATTTATTACTTTTTGTATCCAGTAACATTCCTTTGAAATATTAACATTCTAGGGATCATTGGACATTTAATATTCTATAAACATTCATATTATCCATCATGTATATTCTTATTAATGAAGCATTGTATCATTTTTAAATAAAATTTTCTTCATTAAATGTTATTTCAGTATTTGTGGAAATAGTAATAATTTTTTATTCTTTGACCTTTATTGATATTATATGATAGGGAACATTGTTCATGAATAAAGGCAGTTTTTTGATATATTAGTAATGTATCATACAAGAAGATAACTATGGGGATGATTATAGATAGCCCGTCTATGTATTAGTAGTCCCATAAAATGAAGCAGTTTGCTAGTCATAGTTAAATGGTTTCTCTTTTATACATTCCCATAATTTATAAAACTCCTTGTGAAAGGTCTTGATAGTAGTGGTATCAGGATTCCAGAGACCATGAAGTGAAATTGTTAAACATTTCCTTCATTTATAATTGAAGAATTTTTATCTATGATATTCTCAAAAATGATTTCATATCAAGATTTATTTTATTATCAATTTATTGATTAAATAAAATATATTTTTTTACATTTCCATATGGATTTTACCTTTTCAAATTGTGATAGTAATGTTATTTATTAAATAACATATGTTTACATATATTTTAACATTCCATATTGATTATGACTTATCTAATCATGGTAGCCACATTGTTGATTAAATGGAATGTGATTTATGATATTTACCTCTCTTTATTGATTATGTTTTAATTAATAGTGATATTAAAACTATATAAATGGAATCTATGTTCAATTACTTATAAGGTCAGGTTTTTTATTATTACATATTCATGATAGCTATTAATTTAGGTAACCCTTTCTTAGAATATGAATGCCACATTTTCTTATTCTTTTCCCAATAAAGTAGGAAGTTTACTATGATTTATATGATGGAAATGAAAGAGGGAATGGTGATATTCTATAAATAAAATTAGGATACACTTTTTGATTTCAAATGAAATGTTGGACTCCTTTAATTTTTTTGTTGACCAATACTACTAAACTATTTGGAAATTAAATATATGATAACTTATATTATTCCAATGTAGTAATTTATCCATTTTTTCTATGATAATGATGTTAGGGTCATTACAATGTGGGCCGCCAAAAACCATATTATCTATGCATTATATTTCATTAAGAAATTCATGAATTCTAGTTTGAAAATAAAATAGGCATTAAAATTAGAAAACAGTTAATATTATGGATAGAAAACCATTCCACATACAAATTTTTTTTTTTTAAATTTCATCCTTTTATTTTACTAAACCAAACACATACATTTTGAATAAAAATCTACGGGTCTAATCAATTTCCAAAACCATATATACACCATTCACATTTTCCAAAACAACAACGACCTTTTCTATCTAAATTAAATTGGTCACATGAATATATTTAAATGAACTAATACATCTTTAAATGGAAACACACATTTTTAAAATTAAATTAATGAACTCACACTAGGGTCTTTAATTTTAGAATTGTTTTTCCAATATCCTTGAGGACTAATTTTCTAATGAAAAAATTTCAACATATAAAGATCAATCAATAAATATTAGGGAATATATATATCACAAGGATTATATTTTAATAAGAATAAATTGTTCTATAACAATTAAAGAAGAAGAAAATGGTAAAACCATAATCTAGAACAAAAAGCACTAAAAAATCCCCATGAAATCCAACGTTTCATTTAATCTATCTAAATTCAATATTATTCTAATTATTTATACATATATGGGTCGAAGTTATTATCAAATCATTTTCCCATCAGATTATCTTGAACGCAAAGCATGGGGGATTGGATCAATTTTGTTAAAACAAGGTATGGTTTGTTTTCAAGAATGGGATTTTCACATCAATCCATTTGCGATAAAAAATACTAGAGCCAAATTATGGATAAAATTTGTTGGTGTTCACTATATCTTTTGGAATCCAAAGATTTTATTTGATATATCTTATACTATGGGAATCGCCATCAAAATGGATAAGACCACTAAGACTGTCAAATATGGTCACTATGCCAGAATTTTAGTGGATGTAGACTTAAGCTCTTTTCAGATTTATAATATAATACTATCTCCATTGGATGATGATATATCTCTAAAAGTGGAGTATGAAAGACTGCCTGATTATTGTCTAGAGTGCCATGTTATCAGTTATGTCAAGGATATCCGCAGCAAGAATGTGGTCTGTTCTTTTTGTTCATTAAAAGGAAATCCTGAGGCTTCCTGTAGGAAGAAATTAAAAAGACAAGAAATGTATAATAGTGTGGTTTCTATTGGCGACAAGCAACACCCTCCTGATAGGGGTAAATAGCATGTCAATGATGGTTCTATTCAAATGGTTGAGAAATATCCTCAAAAGTTAGTGATCATGGCTCAGGAAGACCAGTTTAATGAAAAAGAGACGCCAAACCATGTGGTTGAGGAAATGAGACCGGATTTAGATGAATCATGTATAGGGGGACCAAAGCAAGGAGAACAGGTTGCGCAAGCCATCAATAATTTAATAGAGGAACTCCCCGACTGAGATAATATTGAAAATCATTCAATGATCCATGAAGAAATCAATAAATTAAGAGAAACACAAGGTATTAGTGGAAAATGGGATGATGTTGAGGATGATTACCCAAAAAATAATTCCTTTCATCAGGATTTTTTGAATGGAAAGACGGCTATTATGGATGAGAAAGTCTTCCAACTTGTACCTCCTCGGAATTCAAGGCGTAAAAAAGACTACTCATATCTTAAGCCAACCATGGTGACCAGGTCTCATGGACCCTTTGATTCAGAATCAGACTGGTATGATGACTATGACTCTTCTTATCAATTTGATTATGATCATTGATGTTATCTTCCATTGGTATGAGGGCATAATTGCTTGTATGACCCCATCCATCTCCCTTTGTCTCTCGTTTTTTCTTTTAATGATAAGGGCACCTGCCTTACCTGTTAAAAAAATTCTATACATATATGGGTATAAAGAAACATATACTGATATGGGTAGAATTTTATTCTTTAATTCGGGTTGCACACAAAAACATCGTAGTGATGAAATCCCATACATAGATCTTGTTCCTATAACGACTTGTTGTCAAAAGGTGGTGTGTGAACCCACTATAGGAACAAGTTAGATCTTCCACATTTTACCATGTTTTCAATGAAATAATAGAATTAAGGCATATTGAAAATAAAAAACAGCTAATATAAAAGGATACCCCAAATTTACCCACACCCTTAAAACCATATAAAGATACCCCCTCATTCAAATTTCACTATAGTATAAAAATGAAATTTACCATGCAAGGGGAGAAAAGATGCAGCACATAGTGGTAAGGTACCCATATAATATGAATGTTATCTAGGGAACTAAAGGGGTTTCATTCACTATCCCCATTTTGAATCAATATGCCAACCGAGACTTTAAATGACTCTAGATTTCGTGATATTTCAAATTTCATAAAACACTATAATAAATACCAATTATACATTAAGTAAATCTCTAACACATTTAATATATTTTAAAACCACCATTAATATAAGGGTCTTTTTCTTTAAATTCTTTGAAATTTTCTTAGGCTGACCATTTCAATTAAGCTATTTTAATAATAATCAATTAGAGAATTTCTATATGGGGAAACCACACTCACATTCCAAATCATCATTTGAAATTCCTTAAATAACCCATTTTATGTGATTTTAGGCCAGAAACTCATTTAAAAACAAAATTCCCCTTTAAGACCTTGTTTTTATTACTCAAAATCCAAATCACATCAAAATCAAATAAAAATATGTAATCCATTTGAAAAAGTCACGATGGAATTTCAAAAAATATTTTCATCATTAACGGTAAAAATTCACATATAAAAATTTGACATTTTAAATAAAATGAATTATATCAAGCATAGAAAAAAATTAAATTGTTTCAAATTACCATCGATGACCCAAAAAAATTATAATTTCACAAAAATGAATCTTTGAATGAATATGTATACCATTATATGAACATTCTAACTACCGAATTGAAGAACATACCTAAAATAATATTACCCTTAATGAAGACACTTGGATCTAGCCTCATCCATTAACATTCATATGAACGATCACATATATATATATATATATATATATATATATATATATATATCTATGTGTGTGTGTGTGTATGTTTGTATGTGTATCCTTTGACCCATTTTACATATTCCTCTCACCGTGAAAGAATATATAGAAGTATGGAATATATATATGTGCTTACCTATACATTCAAATAGAAGTTTCCTTTAATGATCTAAATGATACCCTAAATAAAAGAAGAACTAAAAATAATAAAAAAATTAAAAATTTTAAAAAAGAAAATGGAAGAAAATAACCTACAACAAATGGTGGTGAGAAATCTGAAATTAATTGAACCAAATCACCTTCAGCAACAAATGTCTACACATGCATGAAGCCAACCAAAGAGGCCAATTGCAATCCTTTGGAAGAAGGGAGGAATAAAGAATTCCCACCTAGAACCCTAGGGATTCTCTAGAAAAACATAGGCTACGAGATGGAGGAAAAGTCTAGAATAAGGAAGATGAGGGGTGGTCGAGATCTTATCTACGTGTTTTGATCATGAATCATGAATGAATCATGGAGAAATAGTGTGGAAATTGGAGCTCAAAAGAGTGGGTGGTGTGTAACAATGGGGGAAGGGGGGATGGGGAAGCACATGACATAAAGTGGGGTATGTAGATAAAAGAGAAAATGGGGGTGAATAAAAAAAATAATTAAAAAACTAAATTTGAATAAACTAGACATGGTGCATGGCTAATCTGAAATATTTCCCAGACCATGAGCCAAATATATTTTCTATACTAGATAATCATAGTTCCACCACATGGTAACCCCTAACCATCACATACCATATCATACCACGATCAAGCCAGCCACATTGGCTCTATCCTGATGACAAATCCCCATGCATGGTCGGTACAGGGTTAGTCCTAACCCTGTAAAAACCATTCACTACACAAAACCCCTTTAATTTCTAAAATTTGTAGCCCCAAACTCTTATGTAACCACAACATAGAATGATTAATTAAATTAAATTATTTATTTATACCATTATGACATGGATGGTGTCATGTCTAAAATGGAGCCCCATTTATTAAATGGATTCTTTTCAATCCTCGATGCATCCACTGTGAAGGGGTTCGATCTATGGTGAACCATCTCTTTTTAAAAGGTCCAAATATTGTAGTATTGAAATTATAAAACAAAATGTTCTCTATTAGTTTTCTCCATCCTCTCATGGAATATATTGTTTCTCTGTGTCTGGGTCTATGTTTGAGGAAGACATTGAGTATGGGTGGATAGAGCATAAGAGGAAATCTTAGTTTGCAGGACTTCTAAAATATGATTTTCAATTATGGTATATAGAATGAACTAGGAATTTTATAATTGTACAAGTTGTTTCATTAATATGTTTTTCATAACATAGTTCATCATTGGACAATTAAGATGAAATTTTGAAAACCCTTGGATATTTATTTATGAAATTTAATTTTGTTCAATTGAATTATAATTATAGTACACAAACTATATTAAAGACAACTTTCATATTAGACATGATGCTCCACTAGAAAAGTATTACAGTACATGGCAGTCCATTTAATATTAAATATAGGATATGGTTCTCTAATGGATATTTGTTGTGGGAAATGGTGCTCTGGTGGACATTTATTACGGGATAAGGCTCTCCCATTGATTATGATTACGATACTTAAAATTTACTTGTTTACATTGGATAATAAAAGTGTCCCAATTGGATGATTATGTCAAGACATGGTTCTATATAATTAACTCCCTCAAATAGGCATATTAATCCAATGGGAAGCTAATAGTTAGGATGTTTCTGGGTTTACACATAAACTGGTAATGGCTACATTAAACTACAATAAAAACAATGTTTGAAGAATCTAGAGTGGTTGTTATGGAAAGCCAATTACATTTTCAACGATCCCTAAAAATGTCGACCCATGGTTGTTCTTGACATTAACATTATAATGATAAAAGCATATTTATTTTTTTCTCAATGGGTGGTATGAGGAAATTCTGATGGAGGGTAGTAAACTATTCACCATTATAAGGTGTGTGCTTCATTATTAATAGAATTTTTTCAAATGTCGAGGTTGGTGTTCTGATGACGAAAGACATGTGGTGGTCGGTGTTTGTATTTGGCCATCATGTCAATGTGAGATGATCAAATATAATCCAAATGTGTATTCAGTGATATAGAATTGTCCATGTATATATGAACACTAGTTTTATTGGTTTCTAGGAGTGATGAGATTTTTGGATGTATGTTTGAGGTTTATTCCAAGGAATGGGTGTTTATACAAATTGATTTTTTTTCATATAAAATAAAATATTTGGCACTTAGATATGGTGTAGGATAGATTAATGTTTTGAAAAATAGTATCATGATGGATTTTAATATGATTTGACTATTTGTTGTATTTAAAATGTGCTATTTCTTAGGAGTGGAGTATGATGGAAAATTTGGTTGCGTAAGGATATAGAAATAGAATTACAAGGGGTTATGGGTTTAAACGTTGGGGTGGGTTTTGCATGATCTAGTGTTCCCTATGAATTTAAGTCATTGTATATTAACTCAATAAGTATCCTTATGACTTTTCCATTCATTTATGTTTTTATAATCACAAACACATTTTCTTTGGAAAATAATCCTTATCTAAGAATTATTTTCTTAAGGAAAATTTTCTTTCTCTAAGGAATGTTTTATCTATTCATGTGGATTAAATGTATTTTATAATGTTTCTTAAACAAGGAATAACCATGTATTTCATAAGACAAAAAATTTGGATCCTTATAAAAAAAACATCAGAATCATACACTTCCTTATATACTAAGTCATTCTATTTTCAAACTCTGAATACTATGAAAATAAGACTCTAGAATTATCAAAAGTGTAGACTCTAAATTCTCTGAAATTCAGATTTCTAATTCTCTGAAATTCAAACTGAAAATTCATTAAAATTAAAAATATGAAATCACTGAAATTGAGAATCTTAATTATATAAATTTCAAACTCAAAATTTTTGGAATTTTAGATTTCTAATTCTTTGAAATTTAGACATTAAATTCTCTAAAATTAAGACTTCTAATTATATGAAATTCAGACTCCGCATTCCTAATAATTCATACTCTAAATTCCTCAAAATTCATACTTCATATTCCTCGGAATTTAGACACTGAATTCCTTAGAATTCAAAATCTGAATTATATATTTCCAAGATTCCCATTATATATATTTGTTGATGTTAAGTTAAATTCCTATCATATTTTTTCCATTTTATTAGATCTATGTTTTATAAACATAATATTTTTTTCATTATATATTATTGTTTATTAGGATTGATAAGGATTCCAATGTTTGTCTCACGTGAGATGGTGTCAAAAAATCTATTTTTAACTAACAACTTGTTGAGTGATATTTGTACAGGTCCTTCTAAGATTTAAGAAAAAATATAATCATTGGAAGAGGGAACCGACTATTGAATTTTTTCCCATTGAAGCTCAACATACATTGATAAAAACATTATATGATGTGATGATGTGAATTTATTTGTATAGAGAGAAACTCACATGACTTGTGCAATCTGTCAACACATTGTTCAACTGTGAACAACTTATTCAGCTTAGTACAACACTGATTCTTTCTGAGTACAATCAAGGGATTTTGAGGATAGGAAGGTAGAGGTGCCCACTACCTTAAAGATTGAGTAATTCTAGGGATAGAAAAATATAGGTTCCAACAGCCTTAATGTTCGAGGACTTTCGGGGATATAAAGACATAGGTGCTGACTGCCAATATATTCGAGGGCATGTGGGGATAAGAAGACAGACTCTTCTTTCCTTATCATGATATTACAATCGTGTGTGTAAGAGAGACTTTCTTGAGATTATAAATCAAGGTAGCTTTATCCAATGTTGTGGATACCATTCTATTCGGGTTAAATTATTTCCTACTTATTTAGTTTCATTGATTCATGTTTTATTTCCACTATATTTTTTTACTGATTGAAAGTATAACTTTCTTATATATTATTTTACAAATACATAATCTGATAAAAAAATATTTTATACACATTAAGATAGAATATTTCTCTATGATAAACATTATTTATTTTTCTTAGGTTTCTCTTCTTTATGTTTAAGGTTCTTACAATTTTGATCTTGGCCCTTCTGATTAACTCTTTGAGTTAAAAACAAATAGGGTTCGAAAATTTTTCTAGCCTAACATTCTTAAACATATATTTATTTTTAGGATTAAATGAGAAAATTTTGTAACATACGATTCACCCCTATTGTAATTGAGCATCTATATTTATATTTTGATCACATAATTGCTATCACAGGGGGTCTTTGAAATACTTATACTTATATATATGTTTTCTTACTCGTTTTTTTCTTGATGAAAATGTTCTTAAATATTTTCTTTATAAGACATTTTTCTACGAAACCTTTTTCTGGAAAATTATTTTTTCCTTATAGAATGGAATGAATGAATGTTGGATATATATACAATTTGAATCATACTTGACCTCTAATATTTGATGATAATGATTATGAGTACTGGAGAGATAGAGTGAATAATTTTGTTACTAATACTTTAGTGGATAATATTTTCATGCTCACAAGTGAATACGGGATTCCTGACAAAGAAATCAGAAAAATAAAAAATATGATGAACAAGAATATCAACTAAAATAAAGGGTATGCAATACTCTTCTCTGTTCCATGACTAGGAGAATAGATATTCAAATATATTATTATGGAGCTACCAATATTATTTGGATGAAACTTTATGTTACAAATTTTGGAATATTTAATGTGATAGAAACTAGAAGATCTATGTTAAGAGTTGAGTATCTTGGATTTTTATTTCCTTACAGAGATAATTATGGTAAAGGGATACAATGATTTATGATCATTTTCAGTAGTCTTTAATATATGGGAGAGAATGTTCTTGATGATATAATTCTTATGGAGAAGATAATTGATATAATTCCAAATGATTTTGGAATAAAAAAGGACAACTATTGATGAAAATAAGATTGTATATAAAATTACAATTGATGAGTTATTTGGAACTCTGCATCAGCATGAAAAAATAATCAAGATAGATGATAGTTTCAATAAGAATAAGAATGGTAAAGAAAGTGTAGCATCCACTAAATAATATAAATCATAGATTCCTAAAAGGGATACTATATCTAAAGCTAGGAAAGTTGTTGTTATATCTAAATTATGTGATAGTAATCAATATGATAATGGGTTATCCAATGTTGCTCAAAGGAAGAAAAATATTGTGGGAATGAAATATTTTTAGTACAGTCACAATAAGAAATATATAAATGAAAAAAAGAATCTAAAGTTAATTTTTACCAATGAAAAAGGGACAAAATATCAAATTTGAATGTCCTATGATTAATAGAAAATAAAGAAAAGAAAATCATTATGAAATGGGAAGAAATAAGTACTACAAATCTATGGAAAAGAATGTACTGAACGATAATGACACCTGGTGTTCCAGTAGTGATGACTCTACAAGTTAATCTTCTGAATATGAATATTATTATCATAAGAATAATAGTCTTATAGCCATATTACCTATTAAAAATTATTTACTTATGGATTAGGTACACAAAGTGGAATCCTTAACAAATATTTTATTAAATGATAATTTTCTTAACGATGAGTATTATAAATCATTGGATGATGAATCTATCTTATTAGAAGATAATACCTTACCTTCATGTTATGTAGTTTCTACATTTGATAAATTACATGAGAATGAGAACATTAATATAAAAATAAGTTAGAGAAAAAAAGCCTAGAATATCTATTTTATCAAAAGAAGTATATGATCTATATACTGATCTTGAACCAAAAACACTTTATTAAGAGGATGTTTCTAAAAACTATAAGAAATTTAATTATTAGAAAGATAAACATTATATGTATTTTGAAAATGTTATTTCCAGTAAAAAAAACTTTATATAATAACTCATGTTCCAATGCAAATGACTGTGAGGATAAGAATTTAGTTATCATACTAAAATTATAAATCTTTTCCTTAAAGAATCATTTGGAAAATTACACTTCTAGAAGGAAATAATTGGATTAAATTTATTCACAACTTCACCCTTTTACGAATTGTTGAGGATTTGGTTATACTCACCGAAACCCTATTTTTAGTCATAATTATTTTATTCCCAAAATTTCACCTTTTTTTGAATTAAGTGTTAATGTTGAGGAAATAGGGAGAATAAAATTTCATTAAATAAAACCCAATAAATATGTTTTCAGAAGGATTATTTTTCTTTGAAAATGGGGATGCATAATTTTGTTTTCATAAATTTTTGGATACAAGAAATGTTGAATTCCAAAAGGTTAAATATTTGATTTTTACGAAAATAAAGTATGTAACAACATAAATACATGGTAAATGGATAATGGATGTTCCTAGTACAAGAATTTTAACAAAAACTTATTTGAAATTATTATCAATAAGAAAGTATGAAAGGTATCTTTTAGGGATAATTATAAAGGAGGAAATGTTAGTATAGGTAACATTGTTCTTCATAGAAAAACATTAATTTAAAATTTTTCATTTGTTAAAGTTTTTAAGCATGAACTAATTAAAATAATAAAATTATGGGATGAAGGTAACCTTTTAAATATTATGAATGATAAATTTTTTTGTACAAAAATCCATGGAAGAGTTTATTCTTTCTTCCCAAAGGCCTGATAATATTTATACACTGAGAATAAATGACCTTAGGAGCCATGATCAAACTTTCCTTAGTAAAATAGAAGATAAATCGTTGTGGTGGTATTGGAGACTAGGACACTTTAATCTTAGGAACCTATGAAAACTCCCAATTAAAAGACCTATTAAGGATCAACCAAAGAAAAAATTTGATTCTTCTATGGTTTGCGATCTTTTTCAATAGGAAACAAAATAATATTCAAGATTTAAATCAATCGGTGAAGTATCAACATCTAATGAATTACAGCTAGTGCATATAAATCTCTTTGGTCCAACCCAAACTAGAAGTAATGGAGGAAAATAAATTGTATTTGGTTTATTTTATGATTACACTATATTTATGTGGATCAATTTTCTAGAAAAGAAATAGGAATCCCTTTCTTATTTGAAATAATTTTACACCCAATGTAAAAATGAGGGAAACCATTAATTGATAACAATTTATAGTGATCATGGGAGAGAACTTCCAAATTCATATTTTGAAACATTTTTAGGTAAGAAAGGTATTACCCATAACTTCCCATATCCAAGAACCCCACAAATAAATGGTGTTGTTGAAATAAGATTTCTTATTTTAAAAAATATAACTATAACAATGTTGAATGAATGTTCTATTGCTAAACAATTTTTGGTTAAAGTTTTAAGAAATGTTAGTTATTATATAAATCAAGTTATAATTATACCTTTTATTAATAAAACACCTTATTAATTGTGGACTGGTAGAATAGATGGAATTTATTACATCAATGTAAACAGATGTAGGGTATTCATCAAGAATACTACAAATAACATACATAAATTAGCACCCAAATCTATTGAATTTATTTTCATATGCTATTCCTATACATCTTAGTCTTATAGATCATTTTAAAAAATATCTTGTACCATTGAAAAAACATTACAGGTTAAATTAGATGTATCTGAACCTTTTAGTATTTAAACAACCTCAACCTACATCCTCAGATGTGTTTTTAAAAGTTTATTATCAACCATTGATGGAAAATTATTCTAAAATGGAAAATAATCAAGAAAATGTCTATGAAGTATTTTTGCTCGAATATTTTCTACATTATGTTGATGAAAAGGTTTTACTAAACCGAAATCAGTTGTTTCTTAAGAATCATCCCAGGGATAGTATCATTAGTGATGTAAATGGACATGTAAAGACGAGAAGTTCTTTATGAAAAGTAGTAGAACATCTTGAATTTCATTCCCAATTAGAACCGTAAATCACTGATGAAGATTTTAGTGGTAAGGATTGGATTAAAGGTGTCAAAGATGAACAAAATAAATTCTAAAGGAATAGAGTCTGGAAATTTGTTGAAAGACCTAAGGAAACTTCTGTAATTGGAGTAAAATGGGTTTTAGAAATAAATTTCATGAAAATAGAATATTTATAATAAATAAATAAATATTAGTTACTAAAGGATATAATCAACAAGAAGGAATATACTATGAAGAAACCTATTCCCTCGTAGCTATTCATGAATATTTTCATATTCTACTTTCCTTTCAAGCATTATTTAATATCAATCTTTTTCAAATGGATTGAGGTGTTATTTTCTTAATAGATATGTTCAAGAAGATGTTTTTGTTGAACAAAATCCTGATTTTGAAAGAAAAATTCACCTTGGTAATGTTTTTTAAACTTACCAAATATTTATATATACCACAAAAATTCCCTAAAGCCTAGAATGATAGACTTACAGAATTTTTATTATAAATTGATTATGTTAAGGTAACTTCTTATCCAACCCTTATTATAATTAAAGATATGAAAAATGTTTTTATTGTTAAATCTTATATTGAGGAGATTATATGTGCATCCTCTCTATGATCTTTAAATGATTAAATTGTGAATCTCATAAAATATGAGTTTAAAATGAGTATGATGGTTGAGTTAACATTTTTCCTTGGTTTTTAAATTTATCAAAAACTAGAAAGAACTTATATATCTTGACATAAATATATTACAGATATTCTTAAGAAGTATGGATATGAGAAAACAAAAAAGTATAATTACTCAAATTGGTAACTCAAATTCTCATGAACTTGATGAATCTGAGAAATAAGTAGACCAAAAAACTTTTAGAGGTTTGATAAAAAGTTTATTATACATAACAGATAGTCATCCAAACATAATATTTTAAGTATTCTTTTGTGAAAGATACCAATATATTCCAAGGGAATCACATTTAAATGTAGGTGAAATAATTTTTCTCTATTTAAAGGGAACCATGGATATAATACTTTTTTATTCTTCTAGAAATGATTTTATTTTAACAATATTTTCAGATGCTCATTATGGTGGATGTAGAATGGACAAAAAAAATTACATCTGGAACATATCATTTTTTATGAGATTCATTAGTTTCTTTGTCTTGAATGAAGTAACACTCAATATCACTTTCCAATACTAAATCTGAATATATACTAGTTGGAAGCTGTTGTGCTCAAGTGTTATAGATGCAACAAACAGTCACATACTATGGCATGAGTTTTTCCAAAACACAGATATTGTTTTATAATACAAGTCTCATTGCCCTAAGCCAAAAACCAGGACATTACCATCATAAAAAAATCATGGATATTAGGAATCACTTTATTAGGGAACACACACTGAATGGAGATATCATTCATCAATTTATAGGAATGAACAATTAACTTGATGATATTTTTAAAAAATCCTTACCCTCCGATAGATTTTAATATATCAAACAAAAGTTAGGGATGATAACCATAAGGTAATATTTCATATTAAGTTTTTTAACCCTATCTCATTACATTATGAAATTCCTTTTCATAGGGAGAGTACATTTATTTATTCTTTAAAAAAAATTAAAAACAAAAAAAAATTGTTGAATAAAATTTTTCACAACCTAAATTTTTTCATTTTCATAAAAAAAATTTCAAAACAAAAGTTTTATTTAATTATATTGTAAAATATCAGAACCTGAAATTTTTCTTTTCCATCTAAATTTTTTCATAACATAAATATTTTTTCTAAACATAAAATTTATTTGCGTGAATAAAATGTTAACGAGGTTTTGTTTTTTTAGAACATTATCAATATTGACAATTCTTTCTATGAAATCTAGAAGGTATGATTCCTTACATAAATATTCAAAATTGCATTTCATTACTTGTTGTAATTTTTAGAAGGTTTTGAGAAATCACTATCTGATTCACTTTCTTTAAATCAGGTTTTTCCTTAAAACCTTAAAAGATCAAAACCTTAAAATCATTCTTCGGCATTGATACCAACCATTAGATCAGATCAAGCATATATAAACCATTGGATTGAATTGGGAATTTGAACCATCACCATGAAGTCTATATAAAGGCCCTCTTATCAACATCCAACTTTGGTTCTATCATTCTTTTGTGTCGAATATACACTGCCCTAAAAATTAGGCATTGATTTCTCTAAGATTCATTTCATTTCAGATGTCTCTTGAAATTTCATCGCAAAATCCAATGCCCTCAAACAATGAAATAAATGTTTGGAAATTTTACAGAGATTGGTTGGTCGAACAAAATTCCTTTTTGAAGAATGATTCCCTGATTTCTAATATTATAATGAAAAATAGTTGGGAAAGCCTTTGTGTAGCCAAGCGAAAAAAATAGGATTTGGTTTATCCTAAACTTCATACAGAGTATTTTTATGCAATTAGTTTTTATAAAGGAGGAAGGTAAATGGTTTCCATTACAATATTTGTGAATACCTATTAATTATCCTTCTACATGGATGCAATGGTTCTTGGTATTCCTTATGAAGTTGAAGCCATGTTTTCTTCTCCCAAGCTTCTTAAAAGGGAAGGATGTTTTGAGAAGGATATGAAATTGAGTTCCTTAAACTCAAGTAAGTAAATTCACTGAATATGAATCATGATAAAACCAACTCCATATTTTAAACTGTATAGATGCAAGGATTTCTTATTTCAATAAAGGGAGATAAGGATTACCTCAAGAAGTTGATATTTTTATTTTGGATTTCCCAGTAAATATGAGAAAGGTAAACCATATCAAGTTTATTCTCATAACTATATGAAATACCAATAATGGAACCCCTAAGACCCATATTATTATACATATAGTGACATTTTAAAAGATTATTGATCTTTGTTTACAATACTTTAAAATAACATGCAGTTCAAAATCTATAACATTTAAGATTATGGTGTAGAGTGAAGACACTCTTAAGAGGTTTAAAATTTCATTATCACGCTAGGAGAGTTTTATGATATTTTTGAAATTGAGTTTCAAGATCTTAGTAATAAAGATGATGTTGGTGAATATTCCATGAAAATGCAGAAGAAGAGAAAAAGGAAAGAACATGAACCGAAATAAAAATCTCTCATTCCAAAAAACCAAGTCAACTCCACCCAAGATGAAGAGGAAAAATAAATTCTCTAATGAACTACTAGAAAAGTTATGAGTGAAGAAAAAGAATAAGAATGAGGGTGATTCTTATTTTGTTTTAGACCATACTGAGTCCTAGTAATTGACGATTCAGGCAGAAAATGAGCTTAAAAACAAGCCAATCAAAGGAAAATGAAGAAGAATATGTAAGTAATTGATATTATCCAAACACTAATCAGAGAAACAATGAATTCATTCAAACAAATCTAGATACCATAACCCATCCATCAATATTCGGTTCGATTAGAAATACTAGGAAACAAATTTCAATTATGGAACCCATTCTGGAGGATGAGGTAGCACAGAATGAAGAAGAAGAGAAGAAAAAGGGTAAATTAATGATGTGATAAAACTGGTGGAAGAATATCATGAGGAGTAAATTCATTTAGGGAAGTTTTTAGTTAGAACATCCCATATTGTATCAACCAAAATAATTTCAGAAGGAAAATATGTTGGTGCACAAGATGAGGTTGATAACCCTTCAGATGATGAAAGAAACAATCATGAATTTATTCATCCTAAAGGTATTATGGAATGTGCTGAGAAATATGATGTTTCTGATAATAAGATAATCCATGTCAATAATAGCGAACATGAGTTTCCAAAAGCTGAGAAGGTTATTTCAAAAGTACAGAATGGAAAACTGGTGGTTGTTAATTCTCCCAGAAAGGTTGTAGTTGTGAAATCCCTAAAATATTTATTTGGAACATCGATCTGGATATATAAAGAACTAGATAAGGTTTCCTGAAAAACAACAGAATATACTTCTGAATCTTCATCTTCCATGGGAAAAGATTTTGTTTTCCATTCATTAATAATGCAAGGGAATAAAATTACCTTATATCCAAGTATCAATTATAGATTCCAGTTGGTCCATCATTATATCAATTAGAAGTCGGATTCAATAAACATGCTAATGGAAAAGTTAATCAAGCTTAAATAGGATTTCAAAAAAAATTACACTGGTTAGGATTATCATAGGAGATCATTCAAAGAAATAACAAAATAATATAAGACAATTATTGATGATATGAAAAATCATATATGATTTCCATGATTCAGTAAAGGATTCATTAGATAAGTCAGATGACATTATTAAGATCCTCACAAGAAGTTATTTAGAGAAGATAAATCTCGAGCATGTTACCTGTATTCAAGAGTATAACTATCTCAATGGAAATCTCAATTTAGGTTCTCTTAATTTTAAAAGGGGGAGAGAACTTAGGAAATAATTGGACAAAAAAATCAAACAAAAAGAAGAGGACTTAAACTCTCAAGATGAAATTATTAAATCCCAAGAAGAAATAATCAATATTCTCATGATGAAAAGTTAGGATCAGGATCATTTTCTCAAGAGATTTATGGATGACCACAAATAGATCAAGAAGTCAAAGGAAACCTTGATAAAGATGATATTGAAGGAATGGAATGATGACTGATTTCATTAAAATCCAATCTCTTTTTTAGATGCTCCTTGTAAAATTATTTCCAATCATAATGGGATTTTGTTGATTATATTGTATTTTTTTAACCTTTCAGGTACATTTTTTTCATTCCCTCTATTCCTTTTTAAAAATCACAATGAGGGATAAATGAATGATAAAAAAAAAGTATTGTGTAAAAAGAATAAATTTATCTATGTAAGGGGAAGATTAGTTAAAGAATATTTTATTAAGCAAGAAAAAGTAGCTTCTATAAGAAAGAAAAGAATACGATCCTTAGGGATTTAAAATACTAAAGGGATGTTTGTAGTATTCATTATGTGAAAATATTAAAAGGAGATAAGTCTTTCATTTAATGTTCAAAAAAGAAAAATGGTTATTCCTTATATTATTATTCAAATAGTTTTTTGTTCATTCCAAAAAGAGGAAGATTATAAAGTCTATAATTATCCTTATGATTTTTATAATACTTTATGTTTGGAAAATCATAAACTCATTTTCATAAAAAAAATTAACCTTCTCTAAGAATTAATTTCTTAAGGAAAATTTTTTCTGTATGAAATGTTTCATCTATTAATATAGTTTACAATAACTTTTCTAATGTTTTGTAAACCATTATTAACCCATTTTTGTTAAGCAAAAAATTTTGATCATTATATAAAACCTTGAAATATTATAGGTCCTTAGATACCGAGTCTTTCTATTTTTAGACTCTGAATTCTTTGAATTTCAAACTCATAATTCTCTAAAATTCAGAAATCGAATTCTCTAAAATTTAATCTTTGAAATCTCTAAAATTCAGGCTCCGAATTCTCTGAAATTCATGATCTGAATTATTAGAAATTTAGACTCTAAATTATATTAAATTCAAACTCAAAATTCATTGAAATCCATACTCTAAATTCTTTGAGATTCACACATTGAATTCATTAAAATTCAATCTCTGGATTCTTAGAAACTTGGACTTCAAATTCTCTGAAATTATGATTCCGAATTATATATTTCATAGATTCTTATTATTCATATTTGATGAAGTTACTTAATAGTCCAAAAATCTTGTATCAATTTCAATGGTTATTATTTTCATAAAAATAATATTGTTTTTCTTATATATTATTATTTCTTATTCTTGATAGTGTTTCTAATGTTTTTCATTCATGAAATGATTTCATATAATCTATATTTAACTAATAATTGGATAAGGGACCCATATATATGAACCTATGAAATATAAGGAAAAATATGACCATTAGTAGTGGGAGCCAACCATTGATGTTTTTTCCTATAAATAGCAGCTCATTTGAATGATTTCAATATACGTCGATAATTATATTGCATTTTATGATGTTGTTAAGTGATTTATAAAGAGAGTAACTCTGATTTCCTGTGCAATCTATCAACATATAATTCAACCGTGAATAACTTGTTCAGCTTAGTGTTTATATAATTATTGTTGAGTATAATTTAGGGCTTCCATGGATAAGAACACAAAGGTTCCAACTACCATAATGTTTAAGGACATCCATGGATATGAAGAGAGAGGTTCTGACTAACTTAATGTTCGTTGACATCCAGGGATATGAAGTCAGTTTTGTAGATGACCTTAAAGAATTAGGGATTATGGGGATATAAATATAGACTATGATATTCTTATCGAGGTATTTCCCTAGTGTGGGTATGACATACATTCATAATAGTATAAATCAAGGTTCCTCTATCCAAGGTTGTTGGATACCCTTTTCTTTGGGTTAAAATATTTCCTACTTGTTTACATAATTTGTTACATGTTTTATTTCCTCTGTATTTTGTTAACAAATGAAATTTTAAATTTCTAATAATTTCTTGTACATATAATTACAATGATATATAACGATTATATACACTTTAAGGTAGATTCTTTTTTTATGATAAACTTTCTTAGGTTCATTAATTCTAACTTATTTATGTTTAGGTTTATTACAATTGGGCCTTGGCACCTTATTTAACATTGTTAATCATATATTTCCTTTTAGGCTAAAAGGGGAAAAAAATTAAATGTACAATTGTAAGTGAGAATCTACATCTATATTTGAATCCTACATCGGGGTCTGGCATGATATAAAACATCTATGATAACTTTCATGTATTTTCATAGAAAATTTATCTAAGAGTGAATGATTGATTTTTTTTCATCAATCATTGTATTTGGTGATATGGAAACCTCACTATGTGTGTCAATGAATAGCTAAAAATAAATTTTGAATTTGTGGTTTATATGTTTTAGGGAACTATGGAATGAAGTTGATCCTTATGAGATTTGTATTAGGGTGATGATCACAGTGATCTTGAGAATGAACCGATCAAAGATAATTGGGTGTCTCAGGATATATATGTGTCGGAAATCACACTCTCATTGTTTTGGAGATAGTGGTAAGAGTTATGTGGGGATTTGATGAATAATGCATCCTAATATTTGGTGTTTCACAAAATAATATCATTCAATGTTTCTAGATAGAACCTAACATGTTTATAATGAATCAATGACTAGGGTGGGTCTATTTTGATAATCTAAAGAACTCTATGGATTTTTGAGTATGAATAGTGTTTTGGGGATAGGTTGGAAATTATTGTGTCATTACAGGTTGAATGAATCAATCAGAATTTGAACTATTAACTCTAGTGTGGGGTATATTTTGGGAAATATGATTCATATTGAGAATATAAGAGTTTGAACATACTCATTTAATGTTTTTTTTAATATTTTGTTATTTTTAGTGTCAAATTGTGTGATTAGGTGTATTATTTTAGATCGAGGTTTGGATTTCTAGGTGTGAAATGAAATCCTTAAGTGTGAATCCACTTATGTGGCTAATAAATTGAAAAAATTATAAAAGACTACTCCAAGAAAATTGGCTTTGGTAAACCCTTATATAATGACCTTTATATAGGCCATCTATATAGGGGACCCATAATTTTCTCACCTTACAGGGTAAAAATCCACCTATATGAGGTAAATTCTTTTACATTAGCTGTCGCTTTCATAGGGAATCCCAAAACAAGGGGAAAATTACAATACATAGGATTACACAAATAGAAAATCCCATATTATTGGAAATACCACAACATGGGTAAACTGTTAAGCGGGGAATCCAATTTTGTGGGAAATCCCTATGCGAAACCATCTTATATGGACCCCTATAGAGGAGATCCTTATGTGGGGATCCTTATACATGGAAGCATAACCCTGGGTTAATGGTGATTCATATTGATGATATGTATATATATTCCATTATTATTATTAAAAATACTTCCAAATAGGTTTTTGGTGAATTTTTTGCCATGTAGTTTTGGTGATATATGACTATGGTGGGACTTTCACCACTCCATTCAACTTAGTTAGAGTATCTCCCTCAATTATTTTCAAAATCAAGAATTATATTATTCAATTGGATGACTGAGGTAAATCTTACACTCAGAGTGGATTCTTTATTTTTTCCATGTCTTATTCAAACTTGCTTTTTTTCATATTTAGTAGCATTTTTAGTAATTATGTAAGGGAATGGTGGAGTCCTTCGATTATAAAGTGATTTTTCCTAATTTGATTGATGTTATGAGACGGAGATCAAAAAATATTTTGTGTAGGTTCTTGTATTTTTTTCAATATCATATATTTATGTTGGCTTATGTTCATATTGGTTCAAAATGATTAATTTTTTTAGGATAAATTAGTTATTTTTTTAGTGATCTAGATGGATGAAAACTATGATACAAACCCATTTGCTAACGAATTAGGCCTTGGGATGTGACATGGTGAGCTGTTAAGAATTATTAAAAATTGAATAAATATTTTATGTCATAAATAAGTAGTTATAAATTATTTGAGTACAAAATAATAATGTTTTATAATAAATTATTTGACTTTTTCCTTGGGTTATACTATTATATGTGTTAGTAATGGACTATAGGAATCAGATGGGATTATGATAGATTTTTACATCTATTATTGAAAGGGAATGACTTGTATGTATATAGTGTTCCCCTAAACACCCCCTTAATGTTTTCTATTTTAATAAGGAATGAATGGAAGACTGAAGTTATATTTTGATTATAGTAAAAGGAATGTCTCTAATATTATAAGGGAAAAAATAGTGGATCCCCAGGGTAAAATTGTTTGAGGGAAAAAATATACCCATAATCAATAGCTTGGTTCCATTGAAACTAATGGACATGGTATTGATTCATATGTCTATTCAGTGAACAATAGTCCTAGGGGGTCCTATTTTAGTGATTTAATTTATTTTAATTCCCAAAAATATAACATAAATTCCAAGGGGTTTGTGGAAACATGGAAACTATTTTGGTCCATTGTTATTGAGGATCGGGGAGTAGAAAATAAATGTACTACATATTTATAGAAAACCCCATAGATGTATAAATTTAGTAAATTTATATTATAAACATATTGGACCTATAATAGGACCCCTTAAAAACCCTTTTTAGAGTAGGTTGTTGGATTGAGATGATTGGATTCCATAGGCCATAGTGGGATGATGAGAATGATTATATCCCTTGTATTATATAATTAATTTCCATTATAAAATTCTTTATCCATGTTCGACTGCATTGTTTAATGTAAATCAAAATTTAAAACATTTATTTCAATTTTTTAAGTACATGATTTTGATTGTTATTATGTTATAAAGAATAAAATATTATAAATCTTAAAAATTCAAATGTATCATGTTCCAAAGTTTGTTATAAAGTCTTCCACTTTGAAATATATATTATTTATGCCCAAAAGTATGACATAGAAATGTAGAAACTATATTCATTCTCTTCTATAGATAATTACCCACAATTTTGTAATCAAATATCCTGTGTGTGAAAAAATATCATAAATATTCAATGAATTAGAAACAATTTTTCATAAACATAAAATTTTCATTTGTATAAGCATTAAGAGTAAAATATTTTACTTTGAAGTCACAATAAAAAATTTATAAACAAGTGAGTATGAGATCAAATTCACTTTAATACTTAATAATTATTCAATAAATGTATAACCAATTTAAAATTAATTTAAATATAATTATATTTTAATTCTAATTAATCATCATTTAAAATGTAATTTTCCATAATTAAATATGAAAATTTATATATTTCAATAATTCTCAATAATTTGTTTAACCAAGGAGCACATCATTCTTCTCAAATAACAATCTAACTGATATTTATCATTGATTAAAGTAGACATCATTCTTAGTAAAACATATATGTTTTCATCAAAATAGCATCCAACTTTTCTCTTCTTCTATATACTATCTATATGTTACTTAAGTTTCAATATTTTTTAATTTTACCAAAAACATTTTTTGATAGAGCTTATATCCTACAAAAACAGTAATTACATTGGGAATTATCTCTAAAATCATCATATTTAATGGTATTTTTCATTGGATCATTCTTCCTAGGAACATGGAAATGTTTCCAACATTGTTTACCCATTTCTAAATGAATTATATATACACATAACTAATTTTTTCTATTTAATCTCCCATTATCATGAAACTATCATGTTCTATACACGTACCTCATTCATGGGTTCTACTAAATTATATATCATTAAGAAAATATAAATGTTATTTCTTAACGATATATTGTTAAAATAATACATGTAATGGCCCTATTTATCATAATCAATTTGGAAACATTAATACCCCAATTGGATTTGTTTTCGGCACCAACATCAACTATACTCTTAATATTTTCCTTACACTAATTTAAAATAATTGAAATGGAAGTAAGGTAAGTGGAAGTTATATTCACCTTAAAAAATATTATCTAACAAATAATTCAATTTTATATAGATTATTATCTAGTATTATTGAGATAAATACAATTATTTATAGAAAATAATGAAGAAATATTAATTTTCATAAAATTTAGTCAAATAATAACAAATTATAAGTCCCCCTGATCCATTATATGTCAAAAATAAGTGTTTATTATTCATGATATAATGATTTTACATTAATATTTTTATCATATGATACCATATCTTATATATCATCCAAGATTTTGTTTGATCAGGTTAAAAAAGAATACACTAGAAGTAATATTCGTCATACAATTCATAAAAGTTCATATCAGTTTTTTTCATCTTATATTTAGATCTAAACTCTTCCCCCATTAAAATTTTAAAATGATTAAATTTTAATTATAAGGGTAATGTCTGATTAACATACCTAAGATATTAAAATTGTATATAAATTGTAGATTCATTTAAAATATCCTAATATTGATGTTTCTCAACATTGTTTCCCCACCCAGATGTAATCCATTATTCTTCATCATAATGAATACCTCATGAAAATGATGAAATAAATTGAAAATTATTTAGGAACCTAAATAAGATATATATAAAATAAATCCATGATGGATATATTCTACTAATCAATAGTAATTACACCATTTATGTAGTTCTCTCATGGTTACACACACTTAAATTTTGTATACAAAATTTTAAAAAATAACAATAAATCATAAATAGCAGAGTCGTTATAATATATTTATTTATAGAAACTATACCTTGGGTTTTTGTTAAACCATAATATTATATATATATATATATTTACTTTGAGCTTAAAAATGAAGTATTTTATATCATGATTTACATGCAACCCCAAGCCTAAACAAAATGTTATATATTAAACATTTTTAACATAGATATTAAATTATAATAATTGAATAGAAATAAAATCAATATGAATAATATTTAAAATGGTTTTAAATAATGTATATTTATTGATTAATTCATAATAAATAAGTTCACAATTTTCATCAAATTTCATTTTTGATTTAAGAATACATTTTCTTAAAATATAGTTTGGATTACATTTTTTACATGAATATTATAATTAACTATTGTTATTTTTTGGAAATATTATTTTATGAAAATAATTTAAATTTTTAAAATAATATATAAATATTATATTTGGGTGAATTTTTTAGATTTTTTCCAAAAGTAATTGTCTCTCATAGAATAGTGAAAATATTTATTTTCTCTAAAAAAATATCTTTTCATTTTAAATAATTTTTTTAATTTCTTATTTTAGTCTCTATTTAATATAAATATACATTACATATAAATAATATAATAAATTACATATAAATTTTCATTTTCCTTGGGTTTTTATTAGATAGTGTTTGTGTGTAAAACACATTTGTCTAAAAACTGTTTTTATGTGCGCAATGTGTTTAGATCAAAATAAATTAAATTAATAATTAATGATTAATATTTATAATAATATATATAAATATTTATATTTTGTTCAATAATATATTTATAAATTTATTCAATTGGTTTTACAAGGTATGTAATGGAAGTAAAATATGTTTTATGCCAAAAAAATAATTTTTCTAAAATAGGGTTTATTGCAATTAAGGCACTAAATTAAATTAAATAACGGGTCTTATAGATATTTGATATTTTAAAATAGATTAAATATTTTTATTGATAATAGTTATCATAATTCAATTGGGACAACATAATTTGTTATAATTGTGAATAGTAAAAAATAAACATTTTTCTACCATGGTTAATGTTAAAATGTGTTTACCATGGGTTAAAATAATAAATATGGGTATTATGGACAATAAAAATTATATAATTATAATTGGTTAAATAAATGTTACAATTTTATTATCCTACATTTCAACCTATAATAATTTTTATCCACTTTCCATTGAATGTGACCTTATATGATTACTATATTTTTTGAAATTCTATATATATCAATCCTCTCACTTACAAAAGGGAACACATTATACTCACATATTCACATAATGGTTTTTATATAGATCCTAAGATAATTCATAAAAACCATAATATAGTCAATTGGTCAGAGTAGATTACTCAATAGGGGGGTGAATTGAGTTACTATAAATTTTTTTGATTAAAATGTATTTATAAATGTTTTCCCTAAAAGGTTAAATACAACCCAATTAATCAAGGTTATACTATTGTAATGGTTTGAATATTTAAATAAATTCTTAGAATATTGATTAGTTCTCCGTAATCTTAATGTGAGTTATGAATATTTATTTTGAAGCTATTCTATTAAGATAAGACAATTCTAAATTCCTTCTAAGATTAACTATCAAAGTGAATTTAGTGATATTTGAACTATACAATAAAGCAGTAAAATAGGGAAGACTAAATTAATTAGCATAGTGGATATTAAACAAGTAGTTCAGTCTCAAGCTGAGACCTAATACACTCCACATGGTGATCACCTTCCACCAAGCATTTTATATAAATAAACTTGATCCACTCCCTAGATCGGGGTTAACAACTGTACACAGGACTGTCCGGGCCACACAGGGTCCTCTTCCATAGTTCTTCATGGGTACAAACAACCAGGACATAAAATGAAATCCTCCACACTTATCGTGGGTATACACAAGAGTAAAAGAATGATTGAGTAAGGATATCATGTATCATTTAGTTAAATGCAAGAGACATATTGTGTTGTAATACAGATACACACTCTGCTCGATAGTTAACAAAATTATACACAATAGAGAAAAAATATTGATATAGGATTATAAGTGCTCTGAGTGTTAGTCTTTATAGCTTTAGACTTCTGAGATGAGGAAGATGCAGAACTCAAGTCCTCATATGGAAAACAGAGTGTCACAAGTCAAACAGATACTTCTTGTGTTCTTCGTGGTGTTTTACAGTGGAAAGATGTTCTCAGGATTCTAGGATTCCAGTATGCTTCTTGTGTTCTTCAGCAGCATAAATTTGCATTAGACAATTCTCTAT
The DNA here is from genome assembly GCA_963277665.1 of Viscum album. Classification (NCBI taxonomy): domain Eukaryota; kingdom Viridiplantae; phylum Streptophyta; class Magnoliopsida; order Santalales; family Viscaceae; genus Viscum; species Viscum album. The sequence continues at coordinate 1,802,093,215 of OY728138.1, forward strand.
GTGTATTTTTTTGTCGCGCTCAGTCCCACCAGCTTGTTTTCTTTTTTCAGTATCGTGCAACTACTCTCACATATATCCTTTGTGTATATCCGTCTTCTGTTTCTTGGCCACATTACTCTAGTATCTTGGAGTGCATGTGTTTGAGCTGACAAGTTGCATGTATTCTGCACCTCATACATCATACGGTCAAGGACATGTCTACAAAAGAAACATTAATTATGTCAGTGCATTAAATTATTCAAATATGACTTTTAGAGATCAAATCAAAATATGACAAAACAAATTAGGAAATAGTGTCACAATATTTAATGGAAACAGTGTCTCTTTCCCACATTGTTTGGATTGGTCACGGTGGCTTGTGGCCGCGGTGTCTAGATGTCACGTTGTCTTGATGTCACGGTGTCTTGGTCATGATGACTGCTTCTCGATGTCTACTTCATGGTGTCTGCATCACGGTGTATTGTTCACGGTTTCTACTTCACGATGTCTCATGGTCCCGATGCCTCATGGTCATGGTGTCTTAGACATAGGCACAAATCCGTATTCAGAATTAATTAGAGGTATTCATGAAATGAATTAAACTTAATCATTTGTCTTAGAAATCATTTTAATGTGAATAAAATGATAGTATATACTATCCAAAATGAGTTTATTGAACTTAAAATCTTTGGATAACTTTTACTAAGCTACTTAAAATATGATGTGAGATAGATTAACTAGATTTAACATGGTTTAGGGACTAAATAAGATTTGTGATAATTAAAACATGATTAATACAAGAGGATTCCAACAAATGCCCCATTTTTTGATGATAACAAACCATGTAGATTTATAGTGTATATTTGTCCTAACATCATAGATCGAATGAATATAACATACATAGAGGGATTATTCTCTTCTCCAATATTTTTCATAATATTTCTCCCATATTTTTTTCATATAAGTCTCCCATATTATTTCATATATTTCACATATATTAATTTCTCATATATTTCTCCCCCTTTTGGGATTATGAAAAAGTAGGGGGAAAAGAAAGACAAAAGAGACAAGCAATGTACATAATGTATTAGATAAAAATATTGGCATGAAAAAAGTAAAAAAAAAGAAACAAGATTCACATCAATATAGACTAATCACTGTTGTTGATCACTAACTATTATTATCTTTTCCTTTAGCATCAGCAGTATAAGAGGAATCCATAAGAGAATATTTTGAGGTAGAAGAAGGGAGTAAGATGGTTGATATAGATGGTAATGTAAGTCCTTCAATGATAGAGTGATCCATAGTAGGTGCAGTTGATCACTGAGCCAGAGGTTTATCCACATGAGCAACAATGGTTGTACTTTGGAAATTAAGATGGGGCCAAAATAATTTGATAAAATCTATAATGATCTCTCTATCATACTGCATATCCTTCTCAAATCCATCCTTGTCTTCCATAAACATATCCAATAGACAAGTGTACCCTATGAGATTTTGAACTCGGATCATGAAAGCATGAGTAACAAGAGGTATCCTCAGATTATCTACATGATATTTAAAGTGATTGGTCATGTCAGTATGTGAGGAGATTTGGTTGAATTAGAAATTTAATTTGTTGGAAATTTCTTGTTGAGCATCATTAGAAATTTTTAAATGGATTTGGACTAGATCGAGAACTCTGTCACTGTTCTTGACGACTTCATATAGAGAATCTTTATTGAATGCACTAAGCACAATATAATGTTCTTCTTGGACCATTGTTCTATGCACGTCACAATCTAGGGAAGGTTGAGAAGATTGACTGGATTCCTTAGAAGCATTGACAACAGAGGTCAGAGATTTCTATTGGTTTAACACTTTTTTAAGAAACCCCATATATTCATTAGTGATCTTATTATGATTAACAATAAGATCTTTAATTTCCTTAACAATATGTCTGTTCGTTTCAGTAACCTTTTAATCTAAGGAAGCTAAATGGGGTTGAATCTAGGACACAAATTATTGTGGGGTTTGAGGAACAACATGTTCTAAAGGATGAGATGAAAGCCTTGATCTCGAATGCACCCATTTTTGCTTTTCATAAATCATACCTTTTTGAGTCCTCACTTCATCAAAAAGTATTTATTTATCAATTCTAACTTCCAGAATATCATGAAGCATTTTGGGTTGAATCTTCCAAATAATGTTTTCCAATAATACTGTGGCATATTTCTCACATAGATGAGTTACAAGATAAAGTTGGGAATTCTGGACTTTTTCAACACCAGATGAAATGGTAGCTCCAAATTCATTCAGATCATCTTTACTCACCAAAGGATGGTTGTTCTGATGAAGTTTCAGAAATAGGGACTAATAGAATCTTAGGTTACTTCTCAAGGTCAAGATTAGAGATATATTCTAGTTTGAACATTGTATTTAGGTTAAGGACATTTTCTAAAACTTGTTGATAGGCATCCACATCATAAAAACAGGGGAATAAATTCAGAGTGTCTATAGGTCCCGAAACTATCAGTTTTGGTACTTCAGTAAATTCCAGATTTGGGGGTTGCTCCCCCTCAACAGTTTCATCTTTCTCAAGACTGAAAAGCATAGTGTCTTGATCTAATTACACAAATTCTTCTCTTATTCCCCAACCCATTTCTTCCCTAGACAGTTGAGAAGCCAGCTCCCACAATACTTGAGCCGAATGAATGACTTCAGGAACAAATTGTTCCATTGTGAGTTCTTCAATGTCAGCTACTCTCATAATAGGGAATTCTTCTTATATTGGTTCTTCCACAACATGATTTTCGGTTTTGTTGATAACAGATTATGTTTCAACCTACAGTTGATCTTCCATATTAACAACATCTTTAGAATCATGGAAATATTCTTTAGTTACTACATGAGGGATATAAGTAATGTCTTCTTTATCAGAAACATTTTCCCTGGGGGGCACAACGACCTCTTCTTCATCTTCATAATAGTCAACAACCTCATCTAGTTCCAAAGAAGGATCAGAAATAACTTGTGTTCTTGAGGGTTGTTCTTCTGCATTTAATCTTTCATAAATTCTATCATTGTATTCCACCTATTCCTTTGTCCATGGATTCCAATTGATTTTAATCCTCTTGATAATGACTTTCGAAAGGTAGAACTCACAATCCTTAATAACTTCTTTATTAAGTCCAACCATACCTTTTGCATGAAGCATGGATGAGATAAGCCGAGTGTAAAAAAGGGAGGCTTAATTGGATGTAGCTTTGATCAGTTCACACATATGGTGTGTGATTACAAACAAAGGTTGATATTATGCCAATTTTTTCATTGGATGAATTTGAAACATATACTGATATTTTATGACAAAAAAGTCATCTTTTCTAGGGCTAATCAGGTTCTGTATAAACTTAAACAACAATCTTGTATTTCTATCTAGCTCGACAGCAATGGCTCTTCTCTTGGTTCCATTTCCAGTTAAGCTTTTCAAAGTCTCTTCGAACACAAAGAACTCATTAAAAGGTGGATATCCTCTTTGATAGTCCTCACATATGCCTTCATGAGGTATCCTAAGGCATGAAGCCCATAACCTTGAATAAAATGATCATTTATGGCCATTTATCCAGCTTCTCACAATATACCCATCTTTAGAATAAAAAGAGAAGTGACCATATTGATAAACCTGAGCCACTAACATAGGATAGATAGGTCTATATTCCGACGAAAACCACTCTAACTAGCCATGATCCTTTAAAACATTTAAAACCAGAGACTTACCTAATAGAATACCTTTGGGTAAATCCTATTTCTTAGGTACTACAACTCGGTTTACTAGATTTGGGTTTATAGGACTTTCTGGTGCTAGCTTGTGTGAGATTTTCTTCTTCTTTGAACTACATTTCTCAGGAGTCGATGATGAAGGTCGTTTCATCCAAGGCATTCATCGAAGGTTCAAAAGAGAAGGATTGGAGGGTTTCATAAGGGTAACAAATTGAGTGATTAGAAGGGATCTCGAGTGAAGGAAAAGTGATAAATAGTTTATTTTTTCATTTAGGAATATCAAATATCGCCAAAGTAAAAACACAGGAAAAATAATGTGGGGAAATGAATAATTACCACGATATGGTTTTTAATTAGTAAAAAACTTCATAAAGAATCATTATGATGAGACTGTATCAGGTTTTTATGGTGAGACAGTGAACAATTGTTATGGTGAGACAATGTACGAACTTCATAGTGAGATTGTAAACATGAACTTTATGGTGAGACAGTAAAAAAACATCACGGTGAGATAGTAAACATGAAATTTATGGTGAGATAGTAACTATCAGACATTAGTCATGAAACACTAACTGTGAGTCTGTAATCATGAAATATTAAGAGATACAATAGTAAGACCTAAAATACTAAAATATAAAACTTGAAGATATAAACCAGTTAGACATTTACTTAACATTTATCATTCCTAATTCATGTATGATGTTGTCTATTCTTTCAAAATTTAGTGGTTTGGTGAATATATCTGCAAGTTGATTCTAAGTACCAATGACTTCCAAAGTGATATAACCCTTTTGGTAATGATCTCTCAAAAATTGATGTCTTACATCAATATGCTTTGTCCAAGAATGTGAAACAAGATTAATTTAAATTTTAATAACACTTGTGTTGTCAAAATTTACAGGTACATTCCAGAATTGATATCCATAATCTAGTAATGTGTGTTTCATCCACAATATTTGTGCACAAAAGCTACCAACAACTATGTATTCAGCATCTGTAGTAGATAATGAAACCAAATTTTATTTCATAATATACCATGATACTAGTGACTTGCCTAAAAAGTGACATATTCTAGAGGTTGTTTTTCATTCTAAATTACAACCACCGAAGTCAGCAGAAGAATAACTAACTAATTCCAATGATTCTCCTCTAGGATAGAATAATCTTATATTGGGTGTGTGCTTAAGGTATTTGAAAAATACTTTTAAAGGTTTTAAATGGGATTCATTAGGATATTCTTGAAAATGAGCACACATAGTCCCACTAAACATAATGTCAAGTTGACTAGCTGTTAAGTAGAGTAAAATTCCAATCATTCCTATATAAGTGGTTTGATCAATAGATTTTCCAACTTCATCATGATGCAACTTACAAGTGGTACTCATGAGAGTGTCACTGATTTTAGTGCTATCTAATCCAAAATGTTTTAGAAGAACTCTAGTATATTTACATTGAGTTAAAATAATAGAATCAATATTTTTAAAGATTGGAAATCTGAGAAAAAATTTTATTCACCCCTTAAACTCATTTTAAATTCATTTTTGCATCATTTTAGAAGAATAAAGACATAATGAATTTCATGAAGATCCAAAGATAATGTCAACTACATAGATTTGAAAATCTAAAAAATCATTTAAAATTCGTTTTATAAAAAGACTAGGATAAGATATTCCTTTTGTAAATCCTTTGGAAATAAGAAAAGTACTGAACAGATCATACCAAGCTCTTGGAGATTGTTTCAAACCATATAAATCTATTGATAATTTAAAAATATGATTTGGAAAATTGGTGTTTGTAAAACCAGGGGGTTGTTCAACAAAGAAATCCTCGGCAATATTCCCATTTAAGAATGCACTCTTAACATCCATTTGATATAGTTTGAAATTTAGATGTGAAAAATAAGCAAGTAAGATTCATATGGCTTCAAGTCTAGATACCGGTGAAAAGGTCTCCTCATAGTCAATTACTTCTTCATTACTATCACCTTGTGCCACTAATATATACTTGTTTCTAACTATATTACTATCCTAATCTACCTTTTTTCCAAAAACCGATTTAGTGCATATGGTGAATGTGTCCTTAGGTCTTTCAACAAGTTTCCAAACATTATTCCTTTCAAACTAATTAAGTTATTCTTGCATATCCATTACCCAAAATTAATCATTGAAAGCATCATTAATTTATTTGGGTTCATGTTGTGACAATAAAACTTGATGTTCAACTTGATTTATATGAGAAGCTATAGTTTGAGTTACTTTGACGAGATCTCCTACAACAAAATTTAAAGGATGGTTCTTAAAAGTTCTAACAGCTCTAGAAAAGGAGGGACTAGTGATTTCAAGTTTATCAATAGGTTCATGTTCATTATGGCTTGAGTCTATATAATTTCCAGAACTAAATATTTTCAAAAGATTCTTTCACAAAATGGTTTTGGAAATTTTGGATTAATGTTCTGATTTGATACATCAACCACCAGGTTCTCTAGAATGGTTTTAGGATCATGCTGATCTATTTCATCAAATTTGACATGGAATGATTCTTCCAAATATTTAGTTCTTTTATTGAACACTATATTGGATTTAATGGATATGGAATATCCTAAAAATACACCTTTATCACTCTTAGATGAAAATTTGTGATGATTTTCCTTAGTATTAAGAATATAGAATTTTCATCCAAAAAATTTGATGTACTTAACCTTGGGTTTTATATTGTTTCATAACTCATAAAGAGTCCTCCTAAGAATAGGTTTGATTAACACTCTATTGATTATATAGCATGTTGTATTGACAGCTTAATCCCTAAAATTAATAGGTAGGACATATTCAATAATAATTGTTCTCGAAATCTCATTCAGGGTTATATTTCTTCATTCTATAACTCTATTTTGTTGAGGTGTTCTAGTGGAAGGAAAATTATGACTATAACCATTTTGTGAGCAAAAAATTCAAAATATTGATTTTCAAACTCACGACCATGATCAATTCTTAAGGATTTAATTCTTAGTCCACTATGATTTTCCACAAACTTGGCATATTTAGTAAAATAAGAGCATGCTTCACTTTTGTGAGCTAGAAAGAAGGTCCAAGTATATCTAGAAAATTCATCTACAAGAACATAAACACAGTGCTTCCCATTTAAACTAGAAACTCTAGATGGTCTAAATAAATCCATGTGAACTAGTTAAAGATGTTGGGAAGTTGATACTTCTTTATTTAGTTTGAAAGAAACTTTTTCTTGTTTTCCCTTTTGACAAGGATTACACACATTGTCATTTGGAAACTCAGGTTTGGGTAAGTCTTTAACTAAACCTTTTCAAGTTAGCTTTATAAGGGAGTGAATATTATTATGTCCAAGTATCCTATAATATAGCCAATAATCCTTTTGAAATACAATTAAACATGAAGCATGTTGAGAAGATAAAGAATATAAGTTAATATTGTAAAAATTTTCATTTCATAATGCAGAAAACATTAATTCATCTCTAGAATTAAAGACATTTCAAGAATCATATTCAAATATAACATGAAATCCATCACCACATAATTGTGAGATACTATGAAGATTATGTTTTAATCCATAATAAAACATTACTTTAGAAATTAAAACTGTGTTAGAGTTACCGATTTGGCCAAGGCCAATGATCATTCATTTCACATTATCACCAAATCTGACATATCCTCCATCTATTTTTATTAGATTATTGAATCATGAGTAATACCCTGTTATGTGTATTGAACATCCATATTGAAAGTACAATACACTTTTACATGACCTCTTTATGTAGCTTTCCAACAAAATGATTAAGCAAAAACAGATTTTGGTACCCAAACTTGTTTGGGTCTTGTAATATTAGAAATAAGTGCTTTAGGAACCCATATCTGCCTCACTAGATTCCTATAAGCATTAAGTTAATCATTTGAAAAATAAACTCTATTTGTTCTAGAAAAACCTGAAATATTATAAGATGTTTCATAAATATTATTGGTTGATTTGTGTTCAGAACTGGGAGTAAAACCATATGTCCTAGGTTTTGAACCAAAATTTTTTCTACCATGATTTATTTCTCCAGGTTGATAACCAATGCCATTGTTGTATTTAGGGGAAATTTGTTTTCATCGAATTTGAGTAAGGGTATTCTTCCAATTTCTAAACTTTCCTATGTTATTTTTCAAAATTCTAATTAGACATTTTTAATTCGTGGTTCTCTTTGAGCAGTTGAGAATTTTTCCCTTTTTTAGTTGTGAGTTCAGATTTAACAGTCATAGTAAGAGAATAATTTTTCTTCAATGATTTATATTTGATTTTTAGTTAATTTCATGTTTCTTCAAGAATGTTTCAGTATACAGACATTTCTTCATTAGTCATATTTTCAAAGTCACTCTAATTTTCAGTATAGTTTGAATTATGTTTATCATAGTCCAATGTTACCTCAGATGTGTCTGTTATAAAATACATATTGGATTCTTTTCCTATTCATCATGGAATGTTTCCCGATTCACTATAATTGTCCTCAGAAGAAGTCCATGTTGCTTTCATGGACTTTTTATGCTTCTTATCCTTGTCCTCATAACTCTTTTTTTACTTGAGCTTTGGGCAATCAACCTTGAAATTTCCATTGCGATTACATTCATAGAAGACAATCTCATCAGTCTTTTCCCTTCGTTTCCAATCCTTCTTCCAATTTCCTATTTGGACATATTTTTCCATGAAGGTAGGCTTTAGAAAAAAGTTCTTCTTCATGTAAAATATATTAAATTTTATTGCCAATTGAGCCATTTCCTCATCACTGTTAGGTGATGATTTTTCACTACTATAACTTTCTACAAGAGATTCCAATCTCCCTTTGCCCTTGTGTTTAATGGTGGTGGTCATGAATGCAACAGATTTCCTCTTTGGTTTGTCCTACACTTCCTTGTTGACTTTTAGTTCCTCTTCATATATCATCAGTTTCAAAATGAGTTCTTTTATAGGTAGCTTGCTTATATCGCATGATTCTCTAATAGAGATAGAGGTTCCTCTCCATCTGTCAGGCAGACATCTGATAATTCTCAGGATTTATTCCTTGGCAGTGACTTCTCTTTCAAGAGAAATCATTGTGTTGAAAATATCATTGAACCTAAGATACATGTTAGAGATAGGATCATGAGGTTTCTTGTTAATGTTTTCATATTTTATAATATAATTATTATGTATCATTTATTTTACACTATATGGTCCTTCATGCGAGACCGACAGAGTATCCCAAATTTCATGGGCAGTTTTTAAGCAAAACTTATATTGAATTATTCATCTCATAAGTAGCAGTATAAAGAATTACTAGCTTTGCAATTGTTGTTGTAGGAAGTTTTGATAGGTTCATCCCATGTGATTCTATCAGTAGTAGGAATCTTATATTCATCTATAATGGAGGACCAAATTTAAAAACCCAAACTCTCTAAGTTCATTTTCATTTTAATTTTCCATTGAGCATACTTGGTTCTATTAATGAATGGTGATATGTCAATTGCATAACCTTCCAATCTATTTTCCATAATACATAAATACTATGAATGATCTATAAATTTGGAATTATCAGAAATTTACAGATCTTCAAAGTACAACTATAATCATAGTTGAATAAGTTTAACAATGTCTTAATAAACACCCTTTGATACCAAATGTAGGTCGGAGTAAATTACTCGATGGGGGGGGGGTGAATTATGAAACTATAAAAATTTCTGATTAAAATGTATTTCTAAAATTATTCCCGAAAAGGTTAAATACAACCCAGTTAATCAAGGTTATACTGTTACAAATTTTAAACTATTTAAATAACTTCTTAGATGATTGATTAATTCTCAGTAATCTTAATGTTAGTTATTCAGATTTTTTTGAAGATACCCTTTATTGAAAAGACAATTATAACTTCTTTCCAAGATTAACTATCAATGTGAATTTAGTGATATATGAACTATATAGTAAAGCAGTAAAAATGAGAAGACTAAATTAATCAGCACTATGGAAATGAAACAAGTGGTTCTGTCTCAAGATGAGACCTAATCCACTCCACATGGAGATCACCTTCCACTAAGTAGATTATATAAATAAACATGATCCACACCAAGGATCTGGGTTAACAACAGTACACAAGACATTCCAGGCCATTGAGGTACCACTTCCACATTTCTTCATGGGTACAAAAAATCATGACATAAAGGGAAATCCTCCACTCTTATCGTGGGTATACACTAGAGTAAAAGAATGTTTGAGTAAGGATATCATATATCCTTCGGTTTAATACAGGAGGTAGAATGTGTTGTAATAAAGATACAAACTCTTCTTGAATGTTAATTAAATGATACAAAACAGAGTAGAAATATTGAGATAGGTTTAGAAGTGCACCGAGTGTTAGTCTTTTGAGCTATGGACATTTGAGATAAGGAAAATGTAGAACTAAAGTCCTCGTATAAAAAATAGAGTGTCGTAAGTCAAAAAGATCCATCTAATGTTCTTAGTGATGTTTTACAGTGCGAATATGTACTCGGGAATCTCGGATTATAGTATGGTTCGTGTGTTATTTAGTAGTGTTGAGTTGTATGAGACAATTCTCTAAGTTTATTATGTTGGCGCACTCATTCCCACCATCTTGTTTTCTGTTTCCTGTATCATGAAACTATTATCGCATATATCCTTTGTGTATATCCTTTTTTTGTTTTTGGGCAGCATTACTCTTTTATCTTAGAGTACATGTGTTTGAGCCGACAGGTTTCATGTATTCATGCACCTCGTACCTCGTACTATCAAGGATAGATCTACAAAAGAAACATTAAATATCTCAGTGCATTAAAATCTTCATATATGACCATTATATATCAAATCAAAAGACGACAAAACATAATAGGAAATAGTGTCATAGTATGTCTTTGAAACGGTTTCTCCTTCATACGGTTTCTGGATTGGTCATGGTGTATTTTGGTCCCGGTGTCTGAATGTCAAGGTGTTTGGATGTCATGGTGTCTGGATGTCACAGTGTCTTGTTCACAGTGACAGCTTCACGGTGTTTGCTTCATGGTGTCTTGTTCATAGTGTCTTCTTCATGGTGTCTGCTTCACGGTGTCTCATGGTCACAGTGTCTCATGGTCACGGTGTCTCAGACTTATGCCAATATCTGTATTCAGACTAAAGAAATGATATTCATGAAATGAATTAAATAGAATAATTTTTCAGAGAATTCATTATAAAGTGAATCAAAAGAAAATATATAGTATCCAAACTGAGTGTATAACACTTAATAGCTTTGGATATCTTTTACTAAGATTTTTTACATTTTATGTGAGATAGATTACCTATCGTTAACATGGTTTAGAGACTAAATAGGATTTTTGATCATTAAAACCTGATTAAAACATGAGGAGTCCAACATAGTCCTTTTATTCATCCTTGATATTCTTTATCTCTCATATGTCCAATCCTTTGCGTATTAATAAGTAATCCAAAAAGGGTCTCTTAAAGAATTAAAGAAGATGTATCTTAATCAAGCACTTTATTTTATTTATTCTTATGCATTATATAATCTTATTTCATACATAAAAAACATTATCACCCAAAATTAATGTCATGAACCAGCTTGGTTACCCTGGTAACCCGATAACTAAGCCGGTCCTGACCTAACCCGAAGGGCGTTCCCGATCCACACGGGTCAGCGACTGGCATCAGGTATCATACAACAGACAAGTTGGAATGATTTTTCCACTAGAATGTGGAATAAAAAGAAACAAGATATTATGAATAACAAAAGGAAAATCCACTGGGAGTAATGTACCAGAATACAAAGTGGCATAAAAAGCCCAAGGTACTACAATCCTAGTGCTAAAAAGGTAAAAACAGTCCCAAAGTCCCTAAGGACACAACTCACAAAGACCAGATATCAACAACTGGATCCACCTCCAAGAGTTACCTTCCCATTGCTAGATCCTCATAGAAGAAAATCTATAAACAACTGAAGGAAAATGTATGGTGTGAGCCTAAGCCTAGTAGGATTCAACCAAAGATTTTGTAACATTCCAAAAATAGATTATACAAAGAGAAGCTTTATATTTTCAAATAAAAATGTTCGGAATTTCAAAAGCATAATTTAACAAAACATGCTATACATTTTCAAATGATGGAAAAATTAATTTAAGCAAAGGATTTACAATGATGGAATATTTCTAAAACAATGGCTTAAGAAAATAATTTATATAAAATAGTTTATATAAATTCCGTAGGCATGTAAGGCAGTTCAAAATAATTGGCATACATTTATATCTCAAATAAAAACAAACAAGCGAGAAACATGGTCATCTACAAAAAGGTACGATAGTATTAACCAGTTATATGATTCCGAACTCTGTATGTGAGCTCAACAAAATGTGTACACACATATCCCTATGAAACTAGGCAAAGAAGACTCTTCACCAACCCTTCGAGGATGTGACCCACCGCAAGTATGTTTTATAATGTTGTCATAGTGTAGAGTGTATCCAAATAACTCACTAACTACCTAAGGCTTGCATGCGCTCTTACATGATGGGAAAACTATTTTAAGAATGATTAAAATATAATCAATCCCATTCAGCCATATCAAAAGTTCCAATTTCATTCCATTCGAAACCAAAATAGGTTTTATTCAAAACATGCATTTTTCACAAGATAAAACCAATGGGTTTCTATCAAATCATTTTAAGCCATTTTCATAAGTTTGAAATCCATTCAAAACCAATACCATCATTACAAATTTCATTTCTAAAATTAAATCCAACAATTTAATTGAAAACATTTCCATCAAATCTACAATTTAAATTAAACAATTTAAATTGACCAAGTTTTCATAAACCCACCCAATTCAATGGAATTGTGGGTTTCCCAAATTTCTATACCAAAACCATTTCAAATATCTTAATTCAATGGAATTGAGTTTTTATCAATTTTATTGAATGAAATGTGAGAAATTGAATTTAAATCAATAATTGATATAAGTTAAAAAAATTCATTGATAATAAATTTCGAAAATCAGGATAGAACCCCCTACCTCGAATATTTTGACCAAAACCACAACGGTTGAGAATGCTCAAAAAAACTAGGATTCTTTTTCAAGGAATCGCCTTAGATATCTTCTCCAAGAATGATCATGACTAAATCTAATAAAATATGTTACCATACACTTAGATCTACCCACAACAGTTGTGGATCCAAGAAAACAAGAGATGAAGAGAAGTAGATCTAAGTAGATCTATGAAACCAATCAAGAACAATGAATAACGATCGCATACCTCAAGAATCTGGCTTCGATTCAACAAGTGGAGTCTTTGGATCGCCTATGTAATGATGGGAGAACCTTATGTAACCTCAGGAGAAGAGAAATCCCAAGTCAGGGTCGCTAAGGAGAAAAAACATGGCACTTAGAGGCAAAAATGAGTGACATACACAATTTTAGGATCTCATTTAAGTGGCCACACTGTTAGTTCACACGGTTTTACAAATCGTGAGATATCTGTGCATCAGCTACTTCTTTAGCCACTCTTCAAGCACAGGTTGACCACACAGTTAGACAAACCATGCATTGCCCATGCAGAAGCTACTGCCTTAACCTCCCTTCTTACACAGTTTGGAAGCACGATTTGACAAACCGTGCACCCCTCATGCACAACTGAAAGTCTCATAGTTTTACTTAAAAGTTCACCTAAACGCACCCCAAGTCTTTACTCTAAAACATAGGTACCTAGAAACATAAAAAAGTACCTGAAAATATTATGTGATGTTACATTATCCCCAACATAAGATCTTTAGGTCCCCAGAAAGCCTATGAAAAAACCTCGACGTCAAAAAGATGAGGCCGCTGATCTCTCATTAGTGCCGCCCTTTCCCATGTCTCATGATAATCAGAACCATGCTACCAAAGTACAAGGATCAGTGGTATCATTCTCCCATGAAGTACCTTGGTCTCAGAATCAACAGGCCTGACTGGTCATTCGGTAACAGATAAATCTGGTTCAATCTCAAGATCAATCTACCTCACAATATGAGATGGACCAGAGAGATACTTTCGCAGATGCAATACATGGAACACATTATGTATCGACATCAATTGTGGTGGTAGAGCTAGATAGTTAGAATCATTCCCCACAATACCAATAACCTCAAAAGGTTCAAAAAAAATGAGGAAAAAACTTCCCTTGACTTCCAAGATGTCGATGACCCAATCAAGGTGAAACATTCAAGAAAACCTGGTCACCAACTGAGTACCCGAAAAGTTTACGGCGACGATCAGCATAAGACTTGTACTGACTCTGTGCATTCAACATTCATCGATGAATCAATTGGATCATAGATGTCATCTCTTGGACCAAACTCGGTACTACCATAGATCTTTCACCAATATCCGACCAATATAAAGGGGATTTACAAGGATGACCACATAAATCCTCAAAGTGATCCTTTTTTATCGTAGACTGATAACTGTTGTTATAAGAAAACTCAACTAGCCCTAGATGATCTTCCCAAGCCCCCCCAAAGTCATAAAAACAAGTGTGGAGCATATCCTCAAGGATCCGAATAGATCTTTATGTCTGGCCATCTGACTGTGGATGGTAGGTCATGCTCAAAGAAGAACCAGATATCCTAGTGCCTCTTGAAGGCCTCTCCAAAAGTGAGAAGTAAACCGAGGATCCCAATTAGAGACTGTAACAGACAGAACTCTGTGAAAACGTACAACTTCTTTCACATAGATGTTTCCCAACTCCTCAACTTTGTTTGTACCTTGAATAGGTATAAAGTGAGCCGACTTGGTCAGCCTGTCGATCACAACCCATATCGTGTTCTTCTTCCCTTGGTTTTGATGTAACCCATCCACAATGTCCATATAGATTTCATCCCACTTCCATGTAGGTACTGTAAGTGGTTTAAGAAAACCCGAAGGTTTCTGGTGCTCGGCTTTCACCTGCTTACATGTATATTAACGAGATAGAAACTCAGCATTATCTCGTCTCATACCTAGCCACCAGAACTGTCGCCTAATGTCATATAACATCTTCGTCGTTCCTGGATATACAACCTACTGAGAGTTAGGGAAACCCCCATCACATCCTTCCTTTTCACTAATGGCACAACTTAACCGTTTCGATAACCCATAACACCATTTTTGGAGAACGACCATATAGTTTCGGTCTTCCCACAATAAAGAGAGTTCCCAATGATATAGAATTCATCATCCTATTGTTGTTCCTAAATAATTAACTTGAGGATAGCAGATGTCAACTGGACACTGGCTAAAGAAACATCATTCCCCTTTCATTGAAATCCAATATGAAACTGAGAAAAAAGAGCCATCAAACTCTACTCTTTTGATGATTCTTTCTTTACCTATGTTGGAAGTTTCCTACTTAACGCATATGCAACTACATTTCCTTTTCCCGGGGTATAGGCATTCTCAAAGTCGAAAGGTTACATGTACTCCACCCAACCTCTTTGGAAGAGATTCAAATCTTTTTGAAAGAAGTTATAACTCATGCACTTGTGGTCTAAATACATAGTAAACCATTCCCCATAAAGGTAATGTCTCCAGAACTTAAGTGCATGCATTACAGCTTCCAACTCAAGTTCATGGGTAGGATAATTCTTCTCAAGAGGCTTAAGCTGACGAGACCCATAGGCAACAACATGATTACCCTACATGAGTACACATCCCAAAACTGAACCCGATGCATCACAGAAGACCCCATAACCTATCCCAGCCTCAGGAAGAGTTAACACCGACACAGTTGTTAAGTGACACTTTAGCTCAAAAAAGAACTCTGACATCTATAATTCAAAGAAAAATTCAACCCCTTTCGAGTCAGAGAAGTCATTGGAGAAGCTAAAATTGAGAAGTCTTTAACAAACTGGTGATAATATCCTGCTAAGTCCAAGAAGCTCAGAATCTCTAAAACATTTCATGGTTATTCCAAAGTCATAACAGCCTTCAAATTTTCAGGATCAACATGTATTCCTTGTTCTGACAGGACATGTCCCAAGAATTTCACTTCCCGAATCCAGAAATCACACTTTGAATTCTTCACATAATGTTGGTGATTCCATAGAAAACTCAGAACTGTTCTTAGATGATGCACATGATCCTCCTTAGACTTGGAGTAGACATGAATTTCATCAACAAGGACCACCATGAAATTATCTAGATACTCACGGAAAATTGTGTTCATCAAAGACATGAAAACTGCAAGAGTATTTTTTAGGCCTAAGGACATAACAAGGTACTAATAATGGCCATACCTACACCGAAAAGCAGTCTTCGGAATGTCAGATTCTTTTATCCTCAATTGATGGTAACCAGATCAAAGATCAATTTTTGAAAACCACATTTCCCCTTTCAATTGATCAAAAAAAACATCAATTTATGGTAACATATATTTTTTCATTATCATAATTCAATTGAGCTTTCGATAATCAACACATAAGTAAAGAGAACCATCAGCCTTCTTGGAGAAAAGAACAAGTGCTGCCCAAGGTGACACACTCGGCCATATAAAACCATTCTCAAGAAGATCGTATAATTGAGACTTAAGTTATTTTATTTCTGCTGGAGCCATTCGGTAAGAGGGAATAAAAACTGGTTGAGTACCAGGAATTAAGTGAATATAGAAATCAACATCCGTTACTGTTGGAAAACAAGAGAAGTCAGAAGGAAATACGTCCAGAAACTCAGCGACGACAGGAGGGAGATAACCACACATTGAATCTCTCTCTAGATCAAAAGAAAATACTGATATAACTTTCCCCAACTCAGGATAAGAGGGTACAGATCTTCTTGACATTGGGTCCCATTCTCCATGAAAAACAAGGGGCACACAACTAGGTGTAGTAAGGTAGACCCATCTAAGATAACAATCAATCCGGTCTTTATTGGTAATGAGACAATCCATCCCAAACATGACATCAAAATATTTTAGGTCAAGCACCAAGAAAATCTAAAAATGATCAACATCTGATAGAGAGAAGACACAAGAAGGACTACATAGACCATTATATATCATTGTACCAAGGGGTGTAGTAATATCCATCGCAGAAGATAAATGATCCATAGAAAGATTAATAAGATTAACAAGATGGGTTGAAATAAAAGAGTAATATGCACCAGTATCAAAAAGAGCTGCCACTAAAGATGAAGTTATAGTAATGGTACCTCTCACAGTTGTTGGACCTGTATCAGCTACATCTGGAGACTCTTCCACTGCGTGAAGAATCTTCATTCCGTATGCCCGTGGCTAGAACCCTTTTTTACGTGAAGCATTCGATTTCCCCACAGTATTTGGAGGTGCTGATGATCTTGTTCCACTACACGGAGTTGACAGGTGATGGTAGAATTGCTGTAGGTTCCCTAAACGTCTGTAGGACCTATAGTTCTTGGGTACCTTAGTGCAAACCCTCTTAGAATGTCATGGCTTCCAACACAGATAGAAAGTCAAAAAATCCCGTCCTGGTGCTACCAGGGGTCTAGAATGACTCTACTGTCGAGAACTACCATAAGGAATGTCACACATCTGTTTTCCTTTAAAGGAACTGACACTGCCACTAGGAGTGAAAATAACCTCCTTCAACCCTAACATTCCAGCCATGTCCATCTCAACCATCATTGCTCTATCCAGAACATTAGCATAAGTGGGTAGCATTAGTAGGAAAACATGAAAATGGATATCTGGTCGAATTCCCAACTCAAATCGTCGTGCCTTCATCCTCTCATCCGATACAATCTCCGGAGAAAACATCACATGCTCAGAAAAGAAATTTGAGCAGTTAGTCATGGGTTTTTTTGGGCTGCTCAAGCTTGAAAAACTCCATAGCCTTGGCTAACACCATTAATTCTGGATAAAACTGGTTAGTGAATAGAACCCTAAAGTCTTTCCACTTCAGACCCTCATGTTTCACAGTCATCACTATTGTGTCCCACCATCTCCTACTTGGTCCCTCCAGAAAGAAGGTGGCACACTTCACCTTGATCACCTCAAGTGTCTCCAAGAACCCAAAGAGTCATTCAATATTACTCAACCATTCCTCAAAATGTTGAGGGACAGTAGAGCCTTTGAAAACTGGTGGATTCTGGCATAAGAATTCTTCAGAACGACTTTGGAGAATATCACTATGAGGATCTGTAGCTGGAGTCTGAACAACAACTAGAGGTGGTGAATGTCCTAGAGGTTGCACAGTGTGAACAATCACCTCAAGCAGAATCGTATCCA
Source organism: Viscum album (assembly GCA_963277665.1). Classification (NCBI taxonomy): domain Eukaryota; kingdom Viridiplantae; phylum Streptophyta; class Magnoliopsida; order Santalales; family Viscaceae; genus Viscum; species Viscum album. Next base: position 1,802,111,205 of record OY728138.1, read on the forward strand.
TAATAGGACTTTCTTGCTGAGGTTTAGAAGAAGCTTCTTTTTGGATCTGAGCTCCACATATTCTCTGAGGCATGATGCTACATAGCATAAAAATAAATATATTAACACCCAACCCGAGTAAAAAGGAAAATTATTCTTAAAATAAGGTATACAAGATTTGGATCCCACTATATCGAAATCAAAATAGGAAAAATATTAGAACTAATCCCCAGGTCATATTTCCCTAACCAACCATGGTGACTTAAGGATTATTGTGGTGAGATCTGGCCAGAAAATCAATCACAACTACTTCCTAATGTTGTACCCCACACTCTTTGATTTTCATGATCACAATCACTTTCATATATGTTTAACTTTGTTTTTTAAGTGTTGTGGATGATAGGCAAAAGATTACCAAAGGATTGGCCCAAGAATGGACAAGAAATGGACTGAAATTCAGTCCACCGGCCAACCGGTGTGATAGCACCGGCCAGCCGGTGGAACTGGCAGAGGGATTGCCCACTGCCAGGTTCCACCGGTCGACCGGTGGCTCTGTCACCGGTCGACCTGTGGCACCCAGCCCAAATAGTATTTGCTACTGTCTTGCCACCGGCCAGCCGATGGCTCCTCCACCGGTCGACCGGTAGAGCCTGGATCAAGACTCTTCTTCTCTACCAAGGCACCGGCCAGCCGGTGGAGCTGTACCGGCCAGCCGGTAGCCCAGTCAAACTAGCCGTTGGGTTTGACCAGTCAACCCTCTTTTGGCCTCCAACGGCTCCGAAGACCTCTCCAACGGCTCCGAAGCCTCCCCAAGGGTTCCATGCCTATAAATAAAGGCCAAGGAAGCCCTGGACACCAACCGGAACCATTGTGAAGCCAACGAACACATTTTCCATCATTCGGCAATCCTCCGGCGAGCCACTTCAAAGGAACCCCAAGTGCTCCATCCACTTTCACATCCAAGGAGCTCCACCAAAGAAGCTTGGAAGCGGCCTTCAACATCTCCAATCAATAAAAGGCGCCCAAGGCTTCTCCCAATTACGGTTTTTCTTATTTTATTCTTTTTGAGCTTTAAAATTGGGTTTGTGCCTACAAACCCCAAACCCTTTTCTCATCCCCCTTTCTTTTGGGTTTTCACACCACCATTAAGGTGTGAAGAGGTTTTTTCAAGCCTTTCCTTTTAAAAGGCTTGTGTCACCGGTGAGCTAGCCTTCACCCGTTAAAAAGGCTAGTGGGTTCTTACTTAACCATTAAAAGTAAGTGGGTTCTTGCTAAACCACAAAAAGCAAGCTGTAATAGGTCCTAGTGCTACCTCAAAGCCTAGTGGGTTTCTTGCTAAAACCATTGAAAAGCAAGCGGTAGGAATCTCTCAACGGTTGAGTTGGGAGCGGAGACGTAGGCCGGGTTTTGGCCGAACTCCGTTATCAATTTCTTGTGTGATTGCCTTCTTTTTCCGCTGCATTCTTTACTTTGATTTTTAAATTGTTAATCATTTTTTGAAAAGTCAATTCACCCCACCTCTTGCCATCATTCCCCGTTTTTTCCGACCCAACAATTGGTATCAGAGGACGTTTTTGAATAATTCCTTACCCGGTTTCAAATTAAAGATCCTATTTTTTTTTATGGCTTCTACCGCTTCTTCCTCTCAATCCCCCGAGGGCTACTCTTTGGATCGTGCTCCATTCTTTGATGGAGCCGATTATAGTTTTTGGAAAACCCGCATGACCACATTTCTTAAAAGTATTGGCTATCCAATTTTTAGAATTGTTATGCATGGTTTTACGCTTTCCTCTCCCGATGAGTCAAAATGGACCTCCAATGACATTGCTTATTTTGAGCTTGATGGCAAAGCCATGAACGCTCTTCATTGTGGTCTTGACCGTAATGTTTTTAATTGCATTTCTTCTTGCTCTACTTCACATGATATTTGGAAATGTTTAGAGCTAACCTATGAAGGTACTAGCAAGGCTCCAAAGCAAGAACCGGCTCAAAAGCAAGAACCCGCTCGAAAGCTAGAACCCGATGCAAAATCCGTACCCGTTTTCCCACCTCACAAGAAAAGGGCCAAGAAGAAGAAGAAGAAGGCTTTAAAGAAAACTTGGAGTGATAGCTCCTCCTTCTCCTCCTTCTCCTCGAGCGACCAAGGTACAAAATGCCTAATGGCAAAACATGAGGTATCATCTTCCGACTCTTCTTCCTCTTCCTCCTCATCTTCAAATTCTTTTAATCATTTATCATATGAGGAACTCTCACATGCTAGAGACCAACTTGAAAATGGATTTTCATGCTTTATCTTCAAAATTTGTTGCTTTAAAAAAGTCTTTCAAAAAACTCTCCTCCGAAAAAGACCAACTTCTCAAAGAGAAGGAGGAACTCTCCCTAAAAATCCAAAATTTCCCAAATGTTGATTCCATGGAATCAACCATCAAAGACCTAAGGGAGACCCTAGCTAAGTTCACCCAAGGGGAACAAAATTTGAACAATCTCCTAGGTTCCCAACGAATTTCCCGAACCACCCAAGGGCTAGGATATTCCAATATAGCTTCCTCCTCCCATGCTCCAACTGTTTTTGTAAGGGGGAGCTCTAGTTTTAAATTTTGCAATTATTGTAAAAAACCCGGGCACCTAATTTATGAGTGTAATTGCAAAAATGCCCGGTACGGCCAACCCAAATCTATTTTCTATTCCGATGAATTCTATAGGAGAAGACCCGCCATGAGACAAGTATGGATTGAAAAATCCCTTCTTGCGAGTCTCTCCGGGCCTAAAATTGTCTCTTTTCAAAATCCCTCTCCCCGGTGATTTATTGTTCTTATTTAGGGGGAGAAATTTTCTTTTATTCAAAAATCTCTTTCGATTCTTTTTTTCAAATTAAATTTTCAATTCAAAATTTCAAAATTCAATTGGTTTTTGATTCAAAACTTTCAATTCAAACTGTTATTCAATTTTCATTTCAAAATTTCCATCAATTGGTATTATTTTCAATTGGTTTAAAATCTTGATTTTCAATTATTCCCTCAATCAAGTTTTATGCCCCATTCTATTTTGATAATCACAAAGGGGGAGAAATTTCTTGATTGATTGGGGGAGAATCTTTTCTCTCATGCTTAGTATTTATTTTCAATTTTTCATTTAAAGCATGCATTTCATTTAAGTTTTTACATTGCTTAGATAAGTGATTGTGATCATCAAAATAGGGGGAGATTGTTGTACCCCACACTCTTTGATTTTCATGATCACAATCACTTTCATATATGTTTAACTTTGTTTTTTAAGTGTTGTGGATGATAGGCAAAAGATTGCCAAAGGATTGGCCCAAGAATGGACAAGAAATGGACTGAAATTCAGTCCACCGGCCAACCGGTGTGATAGCACCGGCCAGCCGGTGGAACTGGCAGAGGGATTGCCCACTGCCAGGTTCCACCGGTCGACCGGTGGCTCTGTCACCGGTCGACCTGTGGCACCCAGCCCAAATAGTATTTTCTACTGTCTTGCCACCGGCCAGCCGGTGGCTCCTCCACCGGTCGACCGGTAGAGCCTGGATCAAGACTCTTCTTCTCTACCAAGGCACGGGCCAGCCGGTGGAGCTGTACCGGCCAGCCGGTAGCCCAGTCAAACTAGCCGTTGGGTTTGACCAGTCAACCCTCTTTTGGCCTCCAACGGCTCCGAAGACCTCTCCAACGGCTCCGAAGCCTCCCCAAGGGTTCCATGCCTATAAATAAAGGCCATGGAAGCCCTGGAAACCAACCGGAACCATTGTGAAGCCAACGGACACATTTTCCATCATTCGGCAATCCTCCGGCGAGCCACTTCAAAGGAACCCCAAGTGCTCCATCCACTTTCACATCCAAGGAGCTCCACCAAAGAAGCTTGGAAGCGGCCTTCATCATCTCCAATCAATCAAAGGCGCCCAAGGCTTCTCCCAATTACGGTTTTTCTTATTTTATTCTTTTTGAGCTTTAAAATTGGGTTTGTGCCTACAAACCCCAAACCCTTTTCTCATCCCCCTTTCTTTTGGGTTTTCACACCACCATTAAGGTGTGAAGAGGTTTCTTCAAGCCTTTCCTTTTAAAAGGCTTGTGTCACCGGTGAGCTAGCCTTCACCCGTTAAAAAGGCTAGTGGGTTCTTACTTAACCATTAAAAGTAAGTGGGTTCTTGCTAAACCACAAAAAGCAAGCTGTAATAGGTCCTAGTGCTACCTCAAAGCCTAGTGGGTTTCTTGCTAAAACCATTGAAAAGCAAGCAGTAGGAATCTCTCAACGGTTGAGTTGGGAGCGGAGACGTAGGCCGGGTTTTGGCCGAACTCCGTTATCAATTTCTTGTGTGATTGCCTTCTTTTTCCGCTGCATTCTTTACTTTGATTTTTAAATTGTTAATCATTTTTTAAAAAGGCAATTCACCCCACCTCTTGCCATCATTCCCCGTTTTTTCCGACCCAACACCTAAGTCTCGAAAAGAAAACTCAAATGCATATGGTCATGAAGACAAGATTCTTAACCTCCCTTTGATACCACTTTGTGAGGAAACAGCCCGGGTACCCTGGTAACCTGATAACCGAGCCGGTCCTGACATAACCCTTAGGGAGTTCCTGATCCCCATGGGATGGCGACTAGCACCTAGCATCGTACAACATACAAGTGGAAACGATTTTTCCACTAGAATGTGGAATCAAACGAAATAAGAAAGTATGCATTAAAAAAAGGAAACTCCACTGGGAGTAATGTACCAGAATACAAAGAGGCATAAAATCCCACAGTACTATAACCCTAGTGCTAAAAATGGAAAAAAGGTCCCAAAGTCCCTAAGGACACAACTCACTAAGACCCGAGATCAAAAACTGGATTCAACTCCAAGAGGTCCATTCCCTTTGCTCGATCCTGGAAGAAGAAAATCTACAAACACCCGAATGAAAAAGTATGGTGTGAGCCTAAGCCTAGTAGGATACCACCAAAGATTCCGTAACAGATGCCATAAATAGATTATCCAAAGAGAAGCTTTCCATTTTCAAATAAACAGGTTTGGCATTTCAAAAGAATATTTTAACAAAAAATGATATATATTTACAAATGATAGAAAAGTTAATTTAAGAAAAGTCATTACAATGATTGAATATTTCTAAAACAATGCATTAAGAAAATCATTTATATAAAACTGTTTATATAAATTCCGCAGGAATGTAAGGCAGTTCAAAAGCGTTGGCATACATTTATATCTCCAATATAAACAAACAAGCGAGAAACATGTTCATCTGCCAAAAGGTACGATATTATTAACTAGTTATAGGATTCTGCACACTCAATGTGATCTCAGAAAAATGTTTATACACACGTCTATATGAGACTGGCCAAAGGAGACTCGTCACCAACCCATTGGAGATGTGACCCACCACAAGTATGTTTTAGAACTTTGTCGTAGCATAGAGTTTATCCAAATATCTCACTATCTAACTAAGGATTTCATGCACTCTTACATGATGGGAGAACTATTTTAAGAATGTTTAAAATACGATCAATCCCATTCTTCCATTTTAAAAGTTCAATTTTCATTCCATTTAAAAACAAAATAGTTTTCATTTAAAACATGCCTTTTTCACAGGATAAAACCAATGGGTTCTACCAAATCATTTTAAACCATTTTTATAAGTTTGAAATCCATTCAAACCAATTCCATCACTAAAAATTTAATTTACAAAATTAAATTCAAAAATTTAATTGAAAACATTTCCTTCAAATCCACAATTTAAAATAAACAATTTAAATTGACCAATTTTCCATAAACACACCCAATTCAATGGAATTGGGGTTTTCCCAAATTTCTATTCAAAAACCATTTAAAATATCTCAATTCAATGGAATCGAGTTTTAATCAATTTAATTGAATGAAACATGAGAAATTGAATTTAAATAAATAATTGAAATAAATTAAGCAAATTCATTGATAATAAATTTGGCAAGTTGAGACAGAACCACCTACCTCGAAGGTTTTGACCGAAACCACAACGGTCGAGAACGCTCAAGAAAACCGGGATTCCTTTTCAAGGACCTGCTTTAGATCTCTTATCCATGAAAGATCAAGACCAAATCTCATCAAATTTGGTACCACACACTTATATTTACCCACAATGGGCATGTATCCAAGAAACCGAGAGAATAAGAGAAGTAGATCTTAGTAGATCTAAGAAACCAATCATGAACGTTGAAGAACAATCACATACCTCAATAATCCGTCTTCGATTCACCTAGAGGAGTCTTTGGATCACCTCCAGAATGATGAGAGAACCTTATCTAACCTGAGGAGAAGACAAATCCAAAGTTAGGGCAGCTAAGGATAAAAACAAGGCACTTATGGGCAAAACTGAGTGAGATCCAAAATTTAAGGATTTATTTAAGTTGTCGCATGGTTAGTTCGCACGGTTTGACAAACCGTCTGCTAGTTGTACGTTAGCTTCCGCCTTGTCCACCCATCACACATGGTTTGGCCACACGGTTAGACAAATTGTGTGCCACCCGTGTGGATGCTACTGCCTGAACCTCCCTTCTTGCATGGTTTGGCTGCACAATTTGACAAACCGCGTGCCGCCCGGGCACAACTCTAAGTCCCTTAGTTTTCCTTAAAATTTCACCAAAATGCACCCCAAATCTTTAATCCAAAACATAGGTACCTAAAAACATCACAATGTACCTAAAAACATAACGTAATGTTACAATTAATCAATATGATATGACCTTATTTTGACGATGTAATAACTATTTACCAAATACATTTTATCAATTTTGATTTTTACGTGTCACTCACTCATATGTGTTGACTACATTGTCCACATTTAAATATGTTTCATTTTCCATCACCATATTACATGTGGGGTTAAAATTTTATATATAATTTATTTATATTATAATTATAATATTATAAGTCATTAATATATTGTTGAATTATTATGTACAATTCTTTTATTCCATACATGAAAAAATGGAAGCATCACTTCAGAGTATGTAAGGACTATCATTTCAATATATTGACGTAGTTCATTTTTTATCACCACTTTATAATAATGGTTATAAATATTTATATAATGAATATATATATATATATATTTATATCACTTAGATATCATTATTAAATGGATGGAGCATAAATAATAATGATCAAATTTAATGGTCCATAATTGCTAATCAAAAACACATAAGAAAAACAATGTATTTAACAATTAAAATGATGATGAAAATTAATTATTTCTAATGAACAACTGATAAGATGTTAAAATTATATAATTTATGTTAATATTGATATTATTATGGTAATTTTATATAAACTTGATAAACATGAATTCATTATACTGTAGGATAGATAACTTATGAAGTGATACCGACTTGTTGTAAGGGTTTATCGTCTCATATTTGTTAGTGTGAGACACATTGCATATTCACCACCTATACATAATGTTTTTATATACTACCTATTTTATATTTTTTTAGATAAAATTATCTGTATTTATAGAATTTAATGTTTCATTTAATGATATATATTTTTTGGGGTTATGATTCACAAGTATCCAGAGTGCTAAGTGTTTTTAGTTAACACCCCATTTTAACTGAAATTATTTCTGTATAACTTTTACAACAAAGAAATTATATAATCTACCTCTCCAAAATGAAATAAAATTTCATTTATTAATTTTAGTTATAAATATTTCATGTATTCCTATACTTTTTCTCTCTTTATTTAGTCATGATATTGAAATAATTGTTTCAATGAAAAACAAACTTCTTTTTCCCTTTGGTCTGGAATATTTTATTTTATGTCATTATTTTCATTAAAATGATATTAAAAAATTACTTTTACTATTAACCATTGAATTAATAATGTAAATTTTCCCCATTTAATACTTTTTATAAAATATTTAATAAAATCTTTACGCATTTTTCTAAATGAGTTACTTTTAACTGTTAAAAAAAGGTGAATGTAATTTTATTATAAAACCAACCACATGAAAAAACATTACCCTTAATCTTGAATAATAATTTATTTAAATTTTATTTTATATGTTTCCATGGGTCATCTAAAGCATATTTTTTCCTTAATATTTTCAAAAATTCAAAATTCAAAATATTTTATTTTAAAATAAATATTTTATTGTCCCTAAAAATTGTTCCTCTGCTATTCTAAATGTATTTTTTTATATAAATACATATTATGATGCATTATATGACATAATTTTTAAATAATCAAATGAAAAACCATTTATTCATTATCTGGTAGTTTTATGGATAAAATAATGATATTTTTATGAAACTCATATCTTTTCCATGGGTTTCGATTTGATGATGTGATGAATATTTTATGATCTTATAGAATATGAATGTATAGTTTTCATTATGTGATGTGTGGGTCTAGAATTATATATCTATCAAATTTATTGGGTACTAATGAATATAAAATGACAAAATAAATTATGGAATGTGGATTTAACCCTATTTAGTAGATAACTTTTTTCAATAAGATAGTCTTCAGAGTGAACCTTGACTATGCTAAAGATCAAATGGGGGTGAACCCAATACACTATGGTAGTCTTGGTAGTGAGAATAGAATAAGGATATGATTTCCCATAAAAATATATATTCCAAATACTTATGACATATTCTTATGTTATATTCCTATAGTATACATCAAATTAATGTTGATTCCACACTCTTATGTAATATGTCTTCTATTATGACAAATCCCTATGAAATGTTTCATGAATAAGGATCCTCGACTGAATGGGTAAGATATTTTTTACATTGTGATCTTGTAATCATACCTTATTTTTAATTATTTTCATTTATGATGATTGTTGGATATTAATGTTTCTTACCATTAATGAGAATTTCATCTCTCTCATTATTATGTTTTCATTCCCCAAGATATGAGGAATAGTTCTATGCAGGTTTTTTCTAAGAAGGGTTATCATTTAGAAGAACTAAGTGAGATATGAAATAGACATTTTTTTACCAGTTGATTATGTATCTATGTTCTAAAATACAACAAATAATTCATGATTCTTGAATGGATTGTACTGTCATATAATGAATATTCTACTTAAAATAGTAGTAATTTTTAGAACTTTTTTTGTAATTATTATTTTTAAAATAAATCTTTAGTTTCATTTTGATTCTATGAAGAAAACAATTAGCGAGAACCTTTCAGATAAACATATGTAAAATATAACAACCTATTTTATGGTGTAAATTAGTGTTTTACAATAAAAATATATATAGCAACACTACAATTTTATTTTCCATCAAAAAATAAGAATTTAGCAGTAATAACCCTAAAAAGTGTTTGTCATTATTTATCGACACTTATTCAGGTGAATGGTTAATAAACCCTTTCCATATACCTAATTTGAAACTCCTAGTAGATATTCTTATGGTGTAGAAAATTTTCATGGGGAATCATTATAAATGTTTTGAATAGATATAGACCATATATGACCTTGGATAAACCAATGGAGTGATAGAGTGAAAGGAAATTATCAAGATTTAGGTATCCAATGAATTATTTTTTCATGAATGATAAAATTTATTAATGATGTTCGATAGTATTTGTAACGATTTCATTTTTAGTATGTGATTGAGGATAGAATCCTAATGTCAAGGTGGTAATATGTATGTATAAATATTGATTTACCTGATTTGAATTTATTTTTATGAATTCATGTATATCTTGTATTGTCTCAATGAATTTTAATACATAGATGTTGAATTATTAGTAAAGTCACATAATTTAATTATTATGGAATCTCATTTCTATGATTTCTATGCAATTGAAGATTGTGGGAATTTTATCCAAACAAATATTATTATTCATCCTTTATTAAAATAAGATATTCCAAAACAACCTAGGACTATCTATTTGTGTAAGGATTACTTTGATCATGCAGTTAAAATTACATCAATTACATGGGTGATGATTAAAATTCAAAAGTGATATATATCGAATATGTTTTAGTAGAAACTAAAAATAAATGATATTTGTATTTTAGGGGATTTTGATGAAGTATTTCTGAATATTTACCATGTATTCCTCCAAATCATGAAGTCCTGACTTAGATAAATGTCATCCCAGGTGCTATACCAATTTCAAAGTCTCAATATATAATGGTTGTGATTGTGATGTAGGAATTCAAGAATAATCTTCCGATGTATATTATTAAGGTATTCATTCTTCCATGTACATTACATTTCAGTAAAATAATTAATTTCTTTATGAAGAATCGTGGATCAATATGAATTTTAATTGATTACTGGGAAGTTAATAAGATCGTGATCAAGAATAAGTATCATATTCCCATTATTGATGTAACACCCCTAGGGTTTAAAAATAAATTGAAATAAATGAAACACTGACTATATAAATAATGAAACGTTATTTTATGTAGATAGTTATACACAAGGAATTAATCATAATTTTTCTTCTTCTATGATTTGAATTTTGAAAAGGAGACATCTACCGTTGTGATTGGTACGTTATTTAGAGTCTGATAGAACCAACATTATTTTTAAGTAAATAGTTACATACCCTTATGAATATAAATATGAATAGTAATATGACCATTATGAATAGTAAATCATATATTATTCTATTTTCTTATGGTTTTAAGAAAATAATATATTGATTAATTTTTCAAGGTGATATAAAATTAGTTATAGTTTTAAAATAGTCAATGTTGGAATAAAATTTGATATTATTTAAAATTTTTATTAATAATATTTAGAAAATTATTTTCAAAAAGGGTGTTCATTTTGGAATTCAACACCTTAAAAAATTGTTACAGAGAATTTTTGGGATTTCTATAAAATTATTTAATTTTTTATGAATAATAAAATACTGCAATATACAATTTATATACATTATCAGTTAAATACAATATTCCTAGCATCATGGATGATGTATACACCCTTGGTTCGAACTCAAATTCTCTCTTTACTCTATAGGGTAACATGAATCAATATTATTCATAATATTTGATAAAAAAGATTATCTAATGATTAAAATAATGGAAAACCAATTATCCTCTCCACTTTAAATACCACCCTCTCCCCTCTCTATATCACACCTCTATATATTTTATAATTGAATTAATTCATCCAAATCTCATTATAAAGGCTATTCACCACGTCTAATATCTACTGGGATCACCAAAAGGTAAAAAATAAAGTCTTTAAGGAGGATCTATAGGATAATAGATGAAGAGTTAAGAATTCTCATTTATTTATTTTTGATATCTCTTCAATTTATTTTTCATAAAATCCCCTCACATCCCCTTATCCAATAGGAATTAAAACTCCGTAATCATATATATTCTTGGATGTTATAATTTATTTGAAAACAACCATGATAAATATTCTTATCCTCTTCCTCTTATTCAAAAAATAAAAACATTGTTTGTGATGTGCTGATTTACCAAAATCGTGGATGAAATATTTTCAATTTCCATTACATCCTTGAAAAATAGTTATAAAACCATTTTAATTACTTAATTATATGTTAAAGTGTATTATATATCCTATTTCGTGTTCTATAGTTATCATATATAAAAAATATTATGTTATATAAGGACACTAGTTTATGATTATCGAAGAACCGCCAAAATATTCTAGAGGGAAATAGGTAATGATTTATATAATGATTCATCCTCATACCATATAAAATAAAAATGATTTATGGAATAATATAATATTATTAAATCATATTAATACCATTTAATTCCACTTCGGTATTTTTTCTTCCATTCGATATGGAATTCCTTCACGAACTGACCATAAAAATCATTTAATGAACACACCAAAAACAATGAATTGAAAAAAAATATTTTTAATTAATGGGATGAATCATTCGATAAAATGTTAATATAAGGTATTTTAAACAATATTATGTTTCTGTAAAATATTAATAATTATCTTTTAACCATTATACCTTGTAAATAAACAAATTTAAAGTAAGAAAATCTTGAGGTATGGGAATTCTAATCCCAATTTTCATTCTTTGGGTTATCCTCCCACTTCATTGAATATACCATACTAAGAATATATTTTTAAATTATTTATTGTTTATATTTAGTTAATTAAGTGTATTTATAGTGTATACACATAATCCATTAATTTTATTAATTCTCATTTCAATTATATGATATTGTTATCGGACTTTCCTTGGAACATACTCTTTTAAATTTCTATTTTACTAAATTCAGAAGAAATATTTTTATATAATTATTCCTGTATTATGAATTTTTTCAGGATCTTGGCAATTTTTTATGATTAAGGGTGATACCATTATCTCCCTCGAATGCATTTATTATGTGTAAGTGGGATGTTGTTTGTATGGTTACTCTCAGTGTAATTGTGATGGATACAACATAAGGTAGTCATGATGCTTACATTGTTAGGTATTCATGAGGGTTACAATCCATTAGTTTTCCATGATTTTTAAAAAACTAATTAAGTAATTCCCCAAGATACCCTTACGTTATATGTATATTTTCTATGATTATGAAAATATCATGTTCACAAAGTATATATATGATTCTTTATGGGTGAGAAGTTTGTCTTTGTGAAAAATATTTCACATGTTTATAAGTATTCATGGAATAATGGTTTCGTTCCTTATTTTTATATCCCATAATAATATTTTTATGCTCATACCATGTTTATAATTTCTTTTAATATGTTATAATTATGTTTAATATAAATAAGGAAGTCAAGTTAAATGTTACGAACATCTTTTTAAGAAATCATGTTGTAAATTTGTATTTAAAATTTTATTTTTTGGATGAAATGGATGATGATTTTATGGTACATACTTTGTATACTTGTGGATTGATATGTATGATTTATTTCCTATCTTTCTAAAAATATAAACCAAAAATATCTTTTGGAATGTAAAGAAGTTAAATCTTGTTGACGTAATAAAAATATGTAATCGTTAAGTCAGTGGCCTTATAGTTGGTATCAAATAATGGTTTAGATAAACCTATGGGTTTGGATGATTTTAATAGAATACCATCAATGTGTTTTACCTTATTTTTATTCTTAAATGATATAGAATTTATGTATTATCATGTTTCTTCATCTAAGATATTTCTATTCAGAATGTTTTTTTTTGAAAAAATATGGATGCTAATGTTTGAAAGAACCAAGAGGTTGATATATTTATGAATCTGCAACCGATAATAGTGGTAATTGGAACCAGGTAGTTAATGATAGTAATGTATAAGTTGAAAAAGAAATAAATTTTGGTGTAATACATTAAATAGAACAACCAAAGCTATTCCAATGAAACATAATGATAGTGGAACATTTTATAATGCAACACCCTATTGATTTTAGTAGATCTTCTGACCCAGTAGAGACTAACAGATGGATTGAATCCCATGAATGATAATCTATGTTATGGGATATTCAGGTACTCAAATTTCAAGTATTTTCAATTACCATTTTGAAGGTGAAACTGATCAGTGGTGGTCAATGATCTTGAATATCATGGAAATGAATGAGATTGATGCCTTAGTGTCGGAGGAATTTAAAATTATTTTCATTGAAAAATATTTTATAATGGTTGTTTGACTTAGGGTGGAGAAGAAATTCCTTGAATTGTAGAAGAATTAGGAATATTCATTGGTCGTGTATTATGCGAACTTCACCCAACAAGAGTGGTATTTTCAAAATTTTATTCTTTATCTTAATAGAAATATCAATCATTTATATTCAGGAATAAAGACAAAAAATTAAAGGGCATTGCCCTCCCATGAATTCAAAAGATATGAGAAACTTTAAAATTGTGTAGAGAGGGTAGAAATGGAGTTTTATGTGACCACATGTACCATGAAAACAAAAATAATAATATGTTTTGATTTAATGCAATGGATATCAATCATTCAATGAAATATAATGGTAAGAATGTTCATTTTAAATTTTGTAAAAAGTGTGGTGAAAAGAACCCTAGGTAAATCATTACCAAAACTAAGATGTGTTTTGGATGAGTTACGTTTGGACATATGTCCCAAAATTGTAATAAAATAGATCCTAATACTAATCCGAATAAAAAAACTAAAATGTTTTTTAAATTTGGTGAGATGGGTCATTATGGAAATGATTTCGAATATAGAGATTTGAATGATGAAAAGAAAACATAATATTATATGAAAGGTTTAGTGAGATCATTTGTGACAATGTTAGTAGACGTCAGGCCATACAATTAATTTATTTTAGGTACCTAGTATGTTTACACATATTTTTCTAATGTTTTATTTGATATGGGGGATACACATTATTTTATTTTAGTTAACTTTAATTTTAAATTGGAAATATCTCCTCAAAAAATGTTATAGTAAATTATTGGTAAAACACCTGGGGAAAATATTAAAACAAAGGGGACTTAAAATAATATTTCTATTGTTGTTTTTAGAGATACATTACAAATAAACACTATGTTTTTTTCCTTTTGTAGTGTTTTATGTCATTCTGGTTATGGATTGGTTTTCTTTTTATTATTACAAGATTGATGGTATAACTAAAAATTTTGTTTTTAAGAAAAAGTTTCAGTTAGTATACAATAATGAACCAATATATTTGATAACATATTAGGAAGCTGAGAAAATTCTAATAGATGGAAATGAGAGTTTTCTTTCTCATTTTTTGAATATAAGGGAATTGTTCGGATTAATAATATACCAGTGATAAATAAATATCTTGATGTGTTTCTTAATGTGATACCCAATGTTATACCTTATCATGATATTGAATTTTCAATTGACTAAGTTCCTATTGATTTTCCAATTTAAAGACCCCCTTATCGAAAGGCTCAAATTGAACGTATTGAATTAAAATATCAGTTTTTTGAGTTTCTTAATAAAGGATTAATTCATCCTAGAACATAACCATGGGGAGCTCTAGTTTTGTTCATTAAAAGTAATGATGGTTAAATGATACTTTTCATTAATTATAGATCCTTCAATAACATCACTGTTAAAAACAAGTTTCATTTTTCTTATATCGTCTATTTATTTGATGAGATCTAGGGGAAAAAATATTTTTAATGGTTGAACTGAGTTCAAGGTATCATCAGTTGAAAGTATAGGAAGAAGACACCCTGAAGACTGTGTTCTTTACTAGATATGGCCAATATGAATTTGCTTAATTTCTATTTGGGGCATCTAATGAACCTGTTCTCTTAATTGATCTTATTAATATAACATGTTATGAGTTCTTGGATATGTTTGGGGTTATGTTTATTGATGACATTATTGTATATTATATAATTAAAGAGGTTCTTGAACACATCTATATAGTGTTTTTAAAACCTTAAAAGAAAAAGTTATATGGAAAATTCAAAATTTGTGAATTTTGGTTTTAATAGATTTATTTTCTTGGGATTATTGTAAATAAGAGTGTAATAATTGTTGATCCTTCCAAAAGAAGTCATTGATGAATACCCATGAACTAAAAATGTTACATTGATTTTTAGTTTTCTTATATTAGCATGTTATTACAAACAATTTGTTAAAACGTTTCACGGTTATCTATCCTTCTAACAAAGCTAACATGAAATGGGATTAAATTTGTTTAAATAAGATAGTGATGTTAGTTTTCAGGAAATGAAGATGAAATTGATGAATGATCTTGTTTTAGCCCCACCTTCCATAAATGTATAGTTTTCATCTATAGTGATGCTTCATTGAAGACAGTTTTCTGTGTTCTGATGCAGAATGATCAGGTAATTTTTAATGCTGCATGACTACTAAAACCTCACGATTTAAATTATCCAACACATTATTTGGAATTACCATCAATGGATTTTGTAATGAAAATTTTGTTGTATATTTTATACGGATCCAAATGTGAAATATATGCCAACAATATAATCCTGAAAAATATCTTCACTCAGAAAGAACAATACATGAGAAATAGAAGATTGCTTCAATTGATAAAAGATTATGATTTTATGATCAATTACATTTTTGAGAAAATAAAACAAAATGGAAGATTCCTAGAGATAAAACAATCAAGCATCATTAACCATGTTACAATTAGAATATGACCAATTGTTTAATTATTTGATGATTTTTTCTTGGAAATTTTTGGTGTAGAAAATTCCTTTATTTTTTCATGTTTTAGTTCTATAATATTTGTTGGAACGAATTATGAAATTACAGAAGGTTTATGGGGAGATAAATAAAAAATGAAGAATTGGTTAAATGGGAAAGTTTTAAGAATTTAACAATGAAAAATCTTCTGTTTTGAGATATAGAAAAACATTGTGTGTGCACTGTGCTTCTCAACTGAAGATAGAGTAGTTGTAAAAATACCATAGTTCTCCATTTTCAGTTTATCCTAGAAGCACAATGATGTATGGAGATCTTTAAGTGTATTACTGGTGGGATGGAATAAAAATAGGCATTGTATATTTTACCATGATATGTTTGACATATTAATATATAAAAGTAGAGAAGCAGTTACCAAAGGGATGCTTTAGCCATTACCAGTACCTAAGTGGAAATGGGAAAATATATCAATGGACATCATTATAGGGATACAGAAGTCTTATTCATGTAACAATGAAATATGGGTTATTGTTGATTAACTGACTAAATCTGATCATTTCATTCATATGTGATATACTTGGTAATTGGACTAGATTTCTCCACTGTACCTGTACGGAATTATTAGGTTTCATGGATTTCCTCATTCCAATGTATCTGACCATGATACCAGGTTCATTTCTTACTTTTGTAAAGGCCTTCATAAGTTGCAAGGAACATAATTCAATTTTAGAATAACTTTTTATATTGAATCTGATGGGTAGTCATAATGGATGATTCAATCTTTGGAAGAAATTCATCAAACTAGTTCAACAGATTTCCAGGTATGTTAGGATCAACATATTAATTTACTTGAGTTTTTTTATATTAAAATTTCGTATTCCAGTATACATATGAATCCTTTTGAGGCATTATATGTGAATCAGTGTCGAACCCTATCATTTTAGGATAATGTTGGGGAAAGGATGTTGGTGGGACCATAATTAGTACAGGAAGTTGCCGAGAAAGTGAAAATTATCTAGAAAAACAAGAAGAAAACTCATAGTAGGAAAAACAATTATGTAAATAATAAGAGGAAAGACTTTTCCATAATTTTATGTGATCATGATTTTCGTAGAGTCTCATTATAGAACAGTGTTATGTGTTGTGGTAATAAAGTAAATTTATGTCTATAGTTCATTGGACCTTATGAAATCATGGAGACTGTTGGACTATTTTTCTACGAAGTAGCTTTTCCTCCGAGTTTATCTTACACACACAATGATTTTCATGCTTTGATGTTGAGAAATTATGTTCCAGATTCATCTCGCGTTTTTATCCCATAAGCAATTCGGTTAGAAGAGATCCTTTCTTATAGAGAGAAACATGTTCATATTCTTGATCGAAGAGATCATGTATTGAAGAATAAGTTAATCCAATGAGAAAATGATTTCTAGAGAAAAATATTTGTTTAATAATACACATGGGAATATGAAATTTCAATGAGGGAAATATACCCTCACTTTTTTAATAAGATAATAAAAAATGGTAATGACACAATTTCTAGAAGGTTGGGAGAATGTAACACACTAAAGTTTTAAAAATAAATTGAAATTGATGAAACATATAATCTCTATATAATGAATCTTTTTTTAGGAATATAATTATAAACTATCCCATAAAAACAAATTTTCCTCTAACGTGGTTTGAATTTTGACAAATAGCCATCTACGGTTGTGATGTGTATATTATTTTGATTCAGATAGAACCAGCATATTTTTTTAGTGAATAGTACCATACCTGTAGGAATAGTAATATGAATAGTAATATCAAATTTATGAGTATTAAATCATAATATTATTTTATTTTCTAAAGGTTATATGATAATGTGATCTTGATTAATTTTTGAAGGTGATATAAATTAATTATTGTTTTAAAATATTTATTTTTGAATAAAATATAGTTTTAATAAAAATTTAATCAATTATATTTAGAAAATTATTTTCAAGAAATGGAGTTCATTTTTGAATTCTATACATAAATAGATCATTATGGTGAATTTTTAGGATTTATACAAAAATATTGAATTCTTTAAAAATAGTAAAATACGGTAATATTCCGTATATATACATTATCAGTTAAAAAAACTAATCCAAGCATCATGGATGATTTAATCAATATTGGTTAGATATCACATTTCTCTTTACTCTATAGGGTCACATGAATAACTACTATTAATAGTCATGATAAAAATGTTAAACTAATGGTTAAAATAATGGAAAACACCACCTGTCCTCCACTATAAATACCACCCTCACCCCACTCTTCCTATCACACCTCTAAAGCTTTAATAATTTTCTATATTTAGTCAAATCCCCTTACTATGACAATTCATGACATGAAATACCTACTGGCATCACCAAATGTCCAAAACCAAAGGTCTTATAGGGTATCTCAAGGAGAAGATATGAAGATGTAAGAATACTCTATCATTTTCATAAGATTTCTTTTCAATTCATATTCATTTCATTTAATTCCTACCCCCCCCCCCCCCAATCCAAGAGGATTAAAAGATCCTTAATCATATGTATTCTACATTTCATTATGTTTGTGGATAAAAATTCATCATTAATCTTCCTCTCTTCTTCCTCTTATTCGAAAAATAAAAAAAGTGTCTGTGATGTCCTGATTTACAAAAATCGTGGAGGATGTGTTTTCAATTTACATTAAATTCTTAAAACTAGTTATAAAACCCTTTTAATGGAAGAAAAAAATTATAAATTTTATAAAATATCCCCATTCAAGTTCTTTAGTTAACCTATATACATATTATTATGTTGTATATTTAAAATAGTTTGTGATTATCAAAGAAGCACCAAAATGATCTAAAAGGATATCACTAATGATTAATCTAATGATTCATCCTCATACTGAATAAGAAAAAAAATTATGGAATCATTTAATATTCTAGGAATATTTTAATATAATATCATCTCACTTATGGATTTTCTCTACCATTTGGCAAGGGAATCCTTTAAACCTACCCATGAAATCATGTACAGAACCCACCTGAAACAATTAAAGGAATGAAATATTATTAATTAATGGATGGGATGATATTGTAAAATGATCATATAAGGTGTTATAAACATAATTATGTTTCTATAGAATATTAATAACACAATTTTAACCATTATATAGGGGGATTAAACATGGTTTAAGTAAGCCAAACTTTATGTAAAATATTTCATAACCAAATTTCCATTCATTGGGTTAAACATCCACATCATTGAATATATTGTAGTAAGAGTATTTTTGTAATTAATTTTTTTATATAGTGTTTTATTATGAGGTTTTAAATTTTACACACATAATATTTTGATTCTATTAATTCTCACTCTAATAATGTGATATTTGTAAGGGACTATCTTTAAAATCCTCTTTTAAATTTATATTTAACTAAATCCAAAAGAAACTTTTTATGCAATTATGCATTTATTCATGTATTATGATTATGTTATAGGTCTTCGGAACTATTTATGATTAATTGTGTGACCTATATCTCTATACAATTCATTGGTTATGTCTATATTGTAGGTTCTTCATATGGTAACTCCAAGTGTAATTTTGATGGTTACACTATAATGTTTCCTTGAGGGCTACATTGTAAGGTAACTGTGAGGGTTACAAATCATAAGGAATTCATGAGAGTTACAAAATTATTTATGAAATTCGCCAATATAACCTTATCCTCTATTTATATTTTCATGTATTTATGTAAATCTCAAGATTCACAAAGTAAGTATATGATTATTTGTGGGTGAGAAGTGTGTCTTGGTAAAAATTATTTCATATGTTTATAAGTATTCATGAAAAAATGGTTTATTTCAACATTTATATATCCCTTACTGAGATTTTAATTCTCATACCATGTTTTTTAAATTATTTTCACTGGTTATAGGGATATATAAGGGAAATAAAGAATTCAAGTTAAATGTTATGATGAATTATCAAATAAATCATGTTATTGTTTTGTGATTAATATTTTATTTTTTGGAAGAAAGGGATACTGATTTAATGGTACCAACATTGTATTCTTGTGGGTTGATATGTATTATTTATGTCCTAACTTTATAAAACACTAAATTTAAAAGTTCTTTTCAAATTTAATGGATTGAAATCTAGTTGAAATTACAAGAATAGGTAATATTTATGGTTGGCCCATTATAGTTGATGTTTTTTCTGATCAATTATGAGTATCAGAAAAATTTTCCATGATAAATCATTGATCTTGATTCTATCACATGAGGGTAAAAACTTAATGCATATCCAAAAAAATATTATATTTTAAATAGAGTCAATATGAATTAATAGACACACCATTTGGTCTAAATAATAACTCCACTATCATAATTGATTTAATTAATCGAGTCTTTAGATACATCCTTAACCAACCTATAGTAGTCTTTCAGATTTAATTTACTTATATTTATGGTGTAGGGAAGAGAATAATATTACTATGATGAATTTACTAAATACTCCATTAATGGAATATTTCTATGAAAAATATACTAATTTTTTGAATTCGGCATGGAAATTTTTATTATTGGTTTATATAGTCTCATGTGTAGGTATATTGGTGTGTCCATAAAAGATGGATGTTATTAATCATTAGACTAGAAGAACCACTATGATTGATATCCACATTTTTCTTGAATATGAAGTATATTATCTTAATATATTTAAGGAATTCTCATGGATATATAATCCTATCACCATGTTAACTAAAAAGTGATTTATATTCCTTTATACTGACTAATGTGAATAATGATTAATGGAACTATAGATAAGGTTTACTAGTGACCGTACTATCATAATAACCTATAGTAGATAAGGTGGTATGATTCATTGTGATTCCATTGAGATGGGAGGGAATGTTTTGTTATGTAGACTGATATGGTGATAATATGTGACTCACAATAATTAAATTTCAAGAGAAAAACTACACAACCCAAGACTTTTAATTAGTGTCTGTAACATTTATTTTTAAGACATATAAAAATTTTCTTAACTCATAATAGTTTGACATATTTACTATTAATAAAAATTAATAATATATATTCACATAAAAAGTGTTAAATATTTTCCAAATATTATGGTTGGATTTAATAAAATATTATGAATTCTAAATACATTATAACACTGGGAAAGTGAAAAAGGTGACAAATTATTTCAATGGAAAAGATAATCAAAGAATATCATTTAAAATGATAAAAAATTAATCAATATTTATATATTTGAAAATTATGAACATTGAAATATATAGATAAGGGGATAAATATCATATTTCTCGAATGAGTTTTCAAACATCCAACCATGTGACGATTATTGTGGAACAAAAGGGGGATTTTAAGAAAAAAATAAAAGTGAGAAATATTCTATGTTCATCTCAGGTTGTGTGGGAATGATAAAGTTTTGGAACATGATACATGTCCCACCAAAGAAATAAATGAAGAATGAATTATCAGAATAATTTCATAGCTCGTCATTATATTTTCATCACAAAAGAATACATATGTTTAGAGATCTAAATTTTTATTTTTTTGGGGGAAAATATGAACAGAGATATTTAAAATTATGTATATTAGTTCCTCATATGTTATCAAGTTAAGGATGAGAGATATATATAGATTGGACTGTTACATGGATTAACCAAACCTAAATTTAAATTTGAAACCATCACCATGAGTTTCAACATAGAACTCCAAAAAATGAGTAGTAGACATAATTATATTTATTTTTACTTTATTACCTTACTAATTGAACAAAATTTAATATTATCAAAGAATATTTCTCTCCTAATCATTATTCTATGATATAAATTCTAGAAGTAGTAAAGTTTTATAATGTAATAATTTCTATTATATATGATTAATATATTATGATGACTAAGAAGTCATAGGGATGTAATTAGTAAGTAAAATATATAGAATTTTTATTCATTATTTCATAGGTTCATTAGAAATATAGTAATCCATTATTGACCATTCAAATCCCTTTGTACATATTGAGAACATGTTCTCCATATTTCCATGATTTCTAGGATCAAAACTTTTCCCTAGTCCAATCTTATTACTATAATATCATTCAATATAGAATTCATATGGTTGCTCATAAATCCCTATAAAGAAATATGTGTAGAAATATAAAATTTTTCTTTGAATTTAGGGAATGAAATATGTTTATACATTTGCAAGCCGAGGAAATTGAAAGAAAGGATTGATATATTAAGTAGAACTTTATGAAAGTAAAGAGTTTTTAGAAGTGTTATGCTATACTTAATTAGTGATATTTAGAATTTCAGGTTGGTGAGAATGTTTTCTTGTGAATTTATAAATGGATGAGGGATATTAGACTAAAAAATAAGGGATCGTTGATACCTTGGTATATTCATCCTCTTGATATTCTTGCTCGTGTTAGGATGGTTTCTTATCTCTTGGTATACCCACCAAACTTCTCTCAAGTAAAACATGTAAAACCTAGATCTCTATGTAGGAAGTGAATAAGTGATCATTAAAATGTCTATAACTTAGTGGATTAAATTTATATCATGATAATACTTATTAATAACAACATGTGTAAATCATGGATTGTATAAATAATGTCATATGGAACATGACTATTCACCTCATTAAAGAACATTTGGGGAATCATAAATTTGAATAAGATACATGGGGACGAAATGATATTTGTATATTTTGATATCCTCATTAATTATTATTGAGGAGATATAATTTAGATGGATAAATTTATTTTAATTTTTATAGAATAAAACGCAGCATATTTTATATATATTTCCTCTGAAAAAATGAAGTATTCGATAACACACTTTACACACAACCCAAATTCAAAATAAACCTATATATGGTAAAACATAAAATCCTAGTGGAAAAATTAGTATATTTTATTTTTTATAACAATATTAGGAATAATAATTTTAATGGATTTAAATATTTTGAATGTATGGATTAATATACAACAAATATGCACTCAATTTTTGGAAATTATTTTTTATTCTATAATATGCTTTCTTGTAAGGATTTGTTACTAATTTTTTTTGTATAAATCATAATAATGTTTGGATATTATGTTAAAATTTATTTTGGGAAATAAATATATTTTTCGAAATCCACATTTCAATATTATATTCAGATGAATTTTTTAGTTATTTATAAAACGTTTTATTTTTCAGAGAATAATGATAAATAATTTTATTTAAATATTTCATTTATCTTCTTATAATATACCCATTTAATCATGAAATTGATAATAAATTAAAACCACTCTCAGTTAATTATATTCAAACTAATTTTTTCAATAAAAATTATAATTATACTTGAATTTGGTATAACGAAATTTTTTGAAATAAAAACACAATTTTCCAAAAACTCTTAATATACGCACAATGTGTTTTATATTATTAAATTAAATTAATATATATCAATTAATTATTTTTTTAATTTTTTTTATTATTTATTCAATAAAAAAATTTAATATTTAATTAATGGTTTCTACAAGAAATTGAATTTTAGTGACTTATTTGTGATGCTTAAAATTCTTTTCTCAAAAACTAGGGTTACATTTTAGTTTAAGGACTTTCTTAAAATTAAATTTTGAAAATTTTAAAAATTTAATATATATAAATAATTTCAATATTTTGAGTCATAATAGTTAATATAATGTGACATGTTGAAATTAATTTCTATCACAGTGAATATTACAAGAATTATAATTTTGTTACCACGTTTAAGGATAAAAAGGGATTGATGGTGTTAAACAAAGAGAGAATGATAGTATTTACCCAAAAAAAATTCGAATTATTATTTAATAAATATATTTCAACATTATATTATCTTAAATTTTAATACTTCTACATTTTTTGAAAATTTACATTGAATATGACCTTATATCATTGAAATAATTTATGAAATTCATTTTGTGTCCCTCCCATCACTTGTGTAAGGGAACTGTTAAATATCTATTATTCAATCCATTTGAGCCTTATATATTATATAATATGTAACATATAACATTCGTAGAATCCTTATCATTATTCTAGATATTTTAGTCTTCTCTTAAGACCAATCCTTCATGGTTTAAGGTGTATACTAAAAGATGTTACTTAAAGAAGAGGTTTAAATATTAACCATGCTCTTTCAAAATAATTTTTTATTCTAGTCCATCTAATATTTTTGTAACTTGTATCAAATTATCAATAAAATAGAATAAATTTATTGGTATTTTATTATGAATATAGAACAACTATTTTAAAAATATTGTCATTTAAATGGTAGATGAAAGTACAAGGTGTGTGTCTGTGTGGACTGCCACCTCCACATACTGATACAATTCATTTTCATTCCCATATATCATGGATGGTTATTATTATATATTTATTTTATAAATTTTATATTAATTATATTTTAATGTGTTTTTAATGGTGAAATATCATTAACCATTTTATCATTAAACCCATTAAAAATGGAAACATCACTCGTGTGTGCGTACATACTACTGTTTACATAGAGTGATGTAATTAATTTTTTATCACTACTTTATATGAATCATTATAAATATATTTAATAGATATATATATATAATGTTTATATTGAAATTAATATTTTTATATGAATTAACTATCATCATTTTATAAGGAATGTAATGGCCAAACCAAAACATACAAGAATAATAGAGTAGCAAAAACGTGAAATGATGATGATAATGAAAGATTGATAATTAATAGGTGATGAGATACTATTATTAAACCATGTGTGTAATTATAGTTATTATTATGGATATCATATATATTTATAATAAACAAATAACTTTATATATGATATTAATTTACATATATATAAATAGGAATTTCATGTTAGTTTTTCTCTTCACAAGTTTGTTTATGTGATAAAAATGGATTAATAACCAATTTTTTCGTCAATGTGGTGTATATTATACAAACATGATTTCCTATATCAATTTTTTTACTTACTAAATTTAATGTTTAATTTTTTTATTGTTTTCTTCGAATTTAGGAATTTAATATAACTAATTTTGTAAGGTTTTTATGTTATAATTTCATTTTTACTGAGATTTTTAATCGTTAATTTTTTTGATGAAAAAATTATATGATATGTATCTACACAATATTTTGTATTTTACTATAGAAAAATCAGTTTATTTATATTATATGTTTTAATTTATTTTCTTTTATTTAATCCCAAAAAATTCTAAATTCATGTTTTCAATAAAATGCATATAAAATATCTTTCTTAATTTGAGTATCTTTTCATCCATGTCCGTATTTTATTTCAAATGTTTTCTAGAATATTTTTTTATTTTAAAAAATTAATTAATTTAATTTTTTTACACATGTTTAAATTAATGAAAAAATGGAATATTCTTATTGTTTTCCAAATGAGGTACATTAATATTTTTAAAAAAATATTGAAATTAATTTTTGTATTAACATGCACTACAAAATGGATTTTTCCATAATAATGATTACAATTTTATATGATGTTTTCATTATAAATTTAATTGTTCTTTCAATTAAAAAATTTCTTAATTATTTTTGAATGTTTTATATTTAAAATAATTAATTTAAAAAACCATAGTTGTTTTCCTCTATATACATTCTGGTGACCTTTTGTATGTATTTTCATCTATAACAAAATCTTGAAGTGTTTTTTATAATTTTCCAAGGATATGATCCAATGTTAACATCAATATTTTTATTTTATGGATGATTTATGATAATAATGATGGAGTATTTATGAAACTTGTATCATTTACATGTGTTAACATTTGATGATGTGATGAATTTTTTATGATCATGGGGAAAACATAACTATAGATTTCATTAAATGATAGGTAGGCTAGGAATTATATATCCATCTAATGCATTGGTAAAATATAGATACGTAGTGAGATAAAAATGGTCGGAATGAGGAATGAACATAGTTAGTTAACATATTTTTTTTAATAAGGATGTATTGGGATTGAGAATTGGCTATGGAAATAATGGAATGGTGAGTGAACTCAATCTACTATAATAATATTAGAAATGAGGAATGACTAAAGAAATTATTTTATATTTATATATGTATTCCAAAAACGTATGGCATATTTTTTTGTAGTATTATCCATAAACATTATTTATTATTGAGGATTCCTCACTCTTATAACTTATGTTTTTTATTATAAAAAATCCTTATGATATGATTTATAATTAGAGATCCTTGACTGGTTTTGTATGAATTATTTATGTTAAAATATTTTTCATACCCATATTCTTTTCATATGATCATTTACCATGTTTTATAAATATCTTTTATGTTTATCTTTTACAAGTATTTTATCTCACCCATTTTTATGTTTATTTTCCCAAAGTTCGGAAGAAATGTTTTAGGAATGGTATATTTAAGAGAGGTATAAAATAAAAATAAATAAAAAGGCGATGATATGGTTATATTATTTATTAGATTTTTATTTACATATAATATTCAAAAAAACACTACAATTTTTATATTTTTTATGTGGATCGTACGTTTAAATAATCAATATTACATTAATAAGATGAGGTATTTATGTACGAATTTTTTGTGTGTCTATAATTGACTCCCATCCTAGGAACATATTTATAATATTATCTAAATTGAAGTAAACTCCATATTATTACTCATTTTTTTCCTCTAGTTTTGATCATCCGTGGGTTGGGTGGGTTTCCCCAATATTTTGGGTTTTCAGGATAGGGAACATTATTTTTCATATTATATAATAACACACAAGTGACCAATTGTAATTCATCTTTTTTCATCAAGTCTTTTTGTACAACCAATAATAAAAAGAAATTTTATAGAAAATAATAACATAATTACACATTTCCTAATGATTCGCTAACATATATGGGAGATACTTTTTTCAACCTCATATGAAATTTGTGTTCTTATCATTGTTTAAATAGTTATTCCAATTATGAATTGCATTTTCTTATCAATTCTCAATATTTTACCACATATTCTTTTGATATGTAAAAAAAATGTTGAATTAATTTTTACCATAAAATTAATTATTTATGCTTAAATATGGTTTCTACATAATAATTAGGCTACCCCTTCTAGGAAACATTTATATATCATCATCAAGGATGTAATCTACTTAACCAATATTTATAAATAACTCTTGGATTTTCTCCATTATTTGTTTTATGATCATTATTTAATAATGTATTATATATATATATATATATATATTATATTTTAGTCTATTCTACCGATTTTACTCCCACAAGAGAATATTATTTTAATTATTAAATGTTAATTTTAATCTATATCACTAACTACTTAGAAGTAGATTTCTCAATACTCTTTTTTGATCACTCTATAAGAATGTCTTATATTCTTCTCTTTAATTCATTTTGTGTTTTTGGTATTCTTCAAATAAGAATGTGGGGTGTAAATGTTTCTTATATTTGAGTACTCTTTATTTGTATGAAACCCATTAATGAAATTTAAGCATAGTTTTTAAATACATTTAAATTTACTCATTTTTGTAAATTTTACTCTGTTCTATGTCATATGTTTTATCAGAGTAGATAATAATTTATTTTTAATTAACCTACACTTATATTCATATCTAAAAAATAATTAATTTAATTATTAAACCAACATTTGTTCGAAATGATTCCCTAACTACAAAATAACCAACAATATAAAATAAATTTATCTTAATGGATTTCAGTTGCAGTCTATCAAGATTTTCATTATTTTTTTTCTCCAGTAACACTATCCAATTTGGTTTTTCATAGGGAATTTAATTCCATGAAAATTATATTGTTCATATTATATATATGTTGGGTTTTATTTTAAATATTAATCCATATATAAATAGGTTTTATATATAAGGTTTAAATAGTATATGTCCCGTTATTGAAAAAATAAAATTTATGGGTTTTTGGTTACCATTCTCTAAGAGCTTTCATCGCATTGAATGTTAGATGAATTAAAAATTATGATTTATCTAGACAGAATATTAATAGAAGAAATAGTAAAAAAAATTATATAGAAGAAATACTTAGTTTGATCATTTAGGATGTCTATGATTGTATTGATTTCATATTTTTTAAAAAAAACTAATATAAAATAAATTATTTTGAGAATAGTTTTCACAAATTCAATGAAGATGAATTATTCTTCCCATATATTATTAAACATCTTACCCATTATTCAATAATATTATCCACTTCTGTTAGATATTTATAATTTTACATAATTAATTTTGAATTAACTACCAATTAATTATTCTTAGCATCCAACTTAGTCATTTTAGTACATCCGATGTAAGATTACATTCCTCACAGTCATTTTTAACTTCATTATACTCAAAACATTAATTTTTAATGTTTTTCTATTCTAGGGATATTTTTTTAGAACAATATAATATATTTCTTATAACTAATATCATGGATGTAATTCTTTCACAAATATATGGATTTAATCATTTCTATAACCACCGTCTATGTCTCCAACTCTAGATATGATATTTCATCATGAATTTCATTAAAATTATAGAACATATATGTTATAACATCAATAATTATCGTAAAAAAAAACGATATTTCATTATAAAATACATTGAGTGATATACATGACACATACACATCATACCAAGAACATGCTTCATCAGAGAAATTTCATTCAAAATATATAATAGAACAAGTATCGATTTTATTTACATAATGTGATATTTAATATTTATTCACATTTTAAAAATCATTCATTTTATTTTACTAAATTTTTATCCCATCTTTCATGGTTTTGGAAAAATCATTCAATTTTTCGTTCACAAGGATAAAAACTGATGGTTTTGTTAGATGAAATTTTAAAATCATGCCAAATAATCACATCTTCTAACTTATATAAAATAACTATTAGATTATTTCTAATACCAATTTATGGGACTTGATATGTATAGACTCACATACTAGTGTGGAAAATTATTAGGATTAACATTTTATCATTTGATTCAACAGAAAACATGTATCCTTCAAAATAACTTTTTAATATTTGATCCCAAATTAGCAATTAAAATATAATTTGATAGACTTATATTTTACCCCACACACAATACCATATAAAATAATGAATATAATGTAAGAGTGGATCATAAAATATTAATAATACTTAGTCACAATGTGATTAAATAATCTTTAGATTATATGCAACCAATCATGAAGAAGATTATCAATATTTATTTGTTTTGATTCCATGTGTGTGTGGATGTATCATCCACTATAACATTCACATATCAGTTTGTAAGGTATCATCGACACTTAATTTGTTAAAAATGTTCACTGAAGGTGATATAATATTATCATTAAATGTTGGGTGAGAATTAACAATATCCTAATAAATTAGCTTGATCTCAAATTACATTATGTTTACTATGTTTATTTGGCTTAGAAAATCGTGGTTAGAACCAATTCATCGATGGTCCAACTAAAATGCATTATAAAAAACATCTTCTTTTTGGATTAATGAATCACAAAAACCATAATAAGATCATATTTTTCGATGTGTAGGTTATTTAATACCATACTAAAATATAAACTATGGGTTATTGTGTCTACAATATTTCTTATCCAATCTATGATCATATATATTCCTAAATTCTGGAGTGTCTCAACATAGATGATATTTTTTTGGGTAATCTCATTGATATAAATATATAATTGGACATATTCTTTCAAATACAATGAATATTTATGTTCTCCAAAAAATACCATCAACATATTCTTTACTATACACATTATCTTGAGTAATTATAGTGTAGAGTCCTTTATCAACTACAACCTCTTTTTATTCCACTATATTTTTTACCCAAATTAAAAAAACTACAATAATGTTTCCATGTTGGAATATGTAAAATCCTATAATCGATGACATTGTGATTTATATTTCAAAATGTATTATATAATATATCTATATTTAATTAATATTTTATTATGAGTCAATAAAATAAACATTTATTATTCATAGATACATGGGATTTAAATAGTTTGCAGAACATTTATCGAATCCAATGGCAATGAAACTACTTCAACACTATCAAGCATGAATATCTAAATGGTGTGGGAAAATACACCAGGAATCGCTATAAAATCACCTCATATAATTTTATTCTTATTTATCAGCTTGTATTATAGTCCCTTCGGATATAAATGATTTTTATTTCATTAATGAATAATTTCTCTCATCACTATATTTCACTTAGTGAAATACTTATGATGAATATCCATGACCATCACATTTTTCTAATAAAAATAACCATTGTGATATCGATAATATCTTGTGAATTAAAGTGGGATTTTCAACATATCAATCACATTATATTCCTATTTATATTTTTCTAATTTGAGTAAATCATGTTTATATATTATTCATATATACAAAAAAATAAAAAAAATCTATGTATCATTTAGATTATGGAACATGAGTAATTTGTCTTCCAATGGATATGTTTATTTAAATTTACAAAAGTCAATGTAAAACATTTTTACAATTATATTTTTTTACCTATTGGCTTTGAAAAAATATTCAAAACATATCATTTCAAAATGTTATGTATAGATTATTATGTCTGAGAAATAACATATTCATTAGTTTTATGGAATAAAAATTAAAAATTTAAAAAAATTATACAAATTTAGATTATTAAAGCATTACCAATGATTCAACTCAAAATAATATATTATGTATAGAAAATATATAACATGAGTTACTGAATAAATTATCACATACATTACTTTATATATAACTGTCATGTAACCCATCAATAAAAACACACATGAAAATGTGTCATATAAACTCATCATGATTGAATTTTTTTATCTCAACTCAAAGATTACATTATATATCATACATAGAGGTAACTTTTTTAATTTTCAACCATAATCATAAAATAATAGAAAATGAAAAAGCATGATCATAACCTATTGATATATTTTTAGGGTCATTTAAATACAGAATTAAATTTAGAAAATAATAAACTAATTTAAAAATATCATTATATTTTCAAACCACATCAAATATAAAGAAAAAATAATTTTGAAGTATTTAATTACTAAAATTTAAATAATTTAATAACCTTCATGACTGATTTCATCTCATCCAAAAATAAACCTTCTCAAATAATTATCAAATTTATATTTATTATTTAGAAAAAAAATTTCATTCTCAGTACACTAGGGTTCCTTTCATCATAACTTTGAATAGATTTTCTCTACAACAATCATAGCTAATTAAAATGTTTCAATTGTATTGTATTCAAATATTTTTTAATAATGTTATCTATATATATGTTTAATTAATCAAACAATAACCCTGTTGAAAAACACTATAATCATCATTTTAAATAGACTCTCCACTAAATCTATTTTTCCATAAACATTTTTTAATAGTCAGCTTCGATTCCTTATTTTCATATGTATAGAATCATATCATACCTCCATTAAAATCTATATAATCAATATATTATTTTTTAGCAATGTGACACCTAAATATTTTGAATCATCGGACCTTCTACATCATCATGCTTTAGCATATTTTTTGTTTTTTCAAATTTTTATTTTAACATAATATATAACCAATGTATCTTATCATCACAATCCAGTTAGTCTCTTATAAGATAATAGATATTTATATCTATGGTTAGTGTGATAGAATAAAATAAATTTAAATTTAATGAATTCACATTCTATATCATCATAGCTATGTGAAATCATGGATGAAAAGACCCATACACAACTATAATTACATTTTTATTCTACTCAATAATAGTTCATGTTCAACCTAATTTTCATTGATAGAAAATATACAATCTTACATAATGGGATATTGTAATCCTAAACTCTACCATATTGTAAAAAAACATCATGTTCTCTTGCCTCCCAGCCTGAATTAATCTCATTCACTAATGTATATTAAACTATTTAAGTAAATTCATAATATGAATATAACAAAAACCAATAAATATTAATTAGGAATAATGTTCCTAGGAAAAACAAGATAATGGGAGATAGAATATTAGAAAATAATAATACTAAAATCTAAAATGTTGATGTATACATGAAGGGTAGTCATAGAGGATCCAAATAAACATTCTAAAAAACAATAATATTCATAAAATTTAACACATTCGAAAATAAATAATAGGGTCCAACCACAACATATACGAGTTATCCCATTTCATATTCTATGAAACATCTCTACTAATAGGTCCTCACTAGGATTATATATCAATGTTCATATATTTAACCTCTATATTTATCCATGGTATCTCATTCCAATAAATATGAATGATCTTACAGTAATATTATTTTAAAAAACTCTCTCCATTCATATATTAATTATAAATATCATCATTTTGATCTCAAATAAACTTTTTATTGTAATTCAATGCAATTTTATGGATATAGAAACACTATCAATGAGTTTGTTACAATCTCACCCACCAGTGGATCCTCCATTCAATTATGGATCACATTTTTCATCTTCGTATTTTTATGTCCATAATAAATTAGAGAAAATCATTGGGTGGAAATGAAATCCAATCGGAAAATACATATTTATGAATTCCCCATCATAAAAAATAATTCAAACTATTTATATTAAACAAAATTATTGAGGTGATCCTACCTATCATGTATATATAAGTTGTTCATTGTAATTCATTTCCACTAAATGTGAATCACAATTAGTTAATCAATCTCACATTATTTAAATATAATCAATTTATATTTGTATCCCACTATGATGTTATCCAATGATATCATCCGTAGATATTGGTCATAACAGAATATGGACTGTCCACCTATCCGACCATTCATATCAATCAAGGCAACTATTTTACAATAGAAAACTTTAGAAAACCCTACTCAAAATGTTGATGGTAAACATCCACACTTAATCTCAACAATCTCATTTTGTCTCACACATTCATTATGGTTATCCAATAATCTAGTCCCTATACACAAGTTATCACTACAAATGTTTCACATAGACCAAATCAATTGACCACACATTTTAGTAAACCCAATAGTCATTCACAATTGGAAACATCCATGGCCCCTTAAATGTATATATATTAATTTAGTTGGTAAAAATAATTTATGGGTCTACCCATCTCATCACGAGTGTGAATTTCACCCATATATATATATATATATATACCCTGGTGTAATAGGAATATATATAAATAGAAAAAATCATTAAAAAGAGAATTGATGTGGACAATCAATTGAAAAAATTCCATAACTCCAAAAATGCTAATTATACTAATCCTTATATCAAAAAAAAAATTTTATTTTATTAAAACATAGATACAATTTTAATTATAAAAATATTAATAAAATATCACATTTTATTTAATTTACCTAAGACCCCTTCTTAATATCTGTTATAACCATTGTATGTTTTCTTTAGAATTGGTAAATGAAATTTATTTATTTTAAAAAATATGTTATTTTTGGAAGATCATTTCAAAATAAGTCACTTTAATGAAATATAATTTTAAGGATACCACAATAATCATTTTTTAGAATTCTTGTTTTTAAAGAATTTTACATTTATGTATATTATAAAAATTATAAACTAGAATCGTTTTTAATATCCTGATAAAAATGAACTAACACTACTCATGATGTAGATAAGATAGGACAAAAATATAGTTTTATCTAATGAAAAAACCAAAAATTATTTATCAATGATTTTTATCCTTTGGTGACGATAATGTTGTTAGGTTTCCTACTATTATAATGCATTATAATATGTACCATAATCAAGGATTCCATAATAACAATAATGAAAAATGAATAAAAAATAATAATTATAAATATTATCAAATTATAAAATATCGAAATAAAAAATAATAAAGATCCACTAATTTTATACATTTATGAATGTTTTACCATTTTATGAAAATATTTCAATAATTTAATTGAGAAATTATTTCAAAAAATACACATTATTTTATTTGATGATTAATTTTTAATAATATCACCAAAAATGGAAAATAAATATTTTCCTAAAGATTCAAAATTATTAATCTATAGCCCAAGAGGTTTTTATATTCGATAATTTGTTGATAATCATTTTATAAAATAATATACCTTTATTCCAAATTATAAATTAAATTTCCTAAACACTGAACAATTTCATTGTATAATTCCCTGAGTAACATACAAATTTTTTGCCCAATTTTGTTTGTTGAAATGATTCAAAAGGGTTTTGAATTTCATTTCTTAAATAATACCTAGATTAAAATTAAATATACAATATGATATGGTGTAATAAATGATTCAAAAAATCATTATTGAAAAAGTTATGTGTAATTAATAATGTGATCAAACAAACGTATATAATATTAGTTCAAATCCAAATGATCCCATTTCAAATGTTTATACTATAAATTTATGTTAATAGATACCCACAAGAGAAATAGTATTTTTCAATGTGTGAAAAAATCAACACACTGAAAAAGGGATCAGAGCGTTCAATAATGTAATGATTACTAACTACATTAGGAAAAACCGGTGAACAATGGAATTTGGTTATATGGGAAGACCCAATTAATTTTTTTGTGTGTGTAAACAACCATTTAAGTGTAAAATATAGTGAAAAATCATTAATAAATAAACAAAATAGTGAAACATGATTATTTTTTTATAAATAAATAATATCAATGAGATAATGATGAAAATTAAATAAAATCGCTAGAGCATTCCAGCAGTGCATTAGAAAAACTATTTATATAATTACAATCCAAGATATATATTCAAACCATTTAGTATGTTATGTATAAAATTATAATATCTTGTAGTTATAAAACGTTTTTTTCAACATATTATGTATGAAAAAACATCAAGAAATAAATTATCCATGTCAAACATAATGAGTCATCCTAAAAAATATGATAAAAATTATTCCAATGAAAATGTCTCCATAAATGTCTCTATATTATGTTAAATAAAGGAACTTATTTAGAATGAATCATTTTAAAAAAAAAATTAAAAATCATAAATATTAATTAAATATTAATTATTAAATTCTATATATAAATTTTTATCTTTCTTATAATCATAATGGTCGTCCCCCTTAATCACATGAAATAAATCCCATGTAATTATAGAAATTAAAAATTAAATAGTGGTACTTCTTATTATGAGTCATATCCTACGATAAATAATATAATTTTAATGATGAAACCCTTGAAAATATCATATTCTAATTTTTAAATAGTATTATATACAACTTCTGATAAATAAATTACTAAATATTAAAAGCTCAATATAGAATGTATATGTATGTTTTTCTATATAATAAATCAACTCCAAACATAAATCCCTTTTAAAAATTTTCAATGCATAAAAAGCTAACTAGATTATACTATTATATAATTAAAATATCTAAGAATCATTTTTGGATTAGTGAGAATATAAAATATTATCAAAAATATATGGTAATTATAATTGAATAATTGAATAATAAACATATATTACTCTATAAATATGGATAACATATTTCAATTCTCCCCCTTATTAATAGGTAAGATACTCATTACAAAAATAAATATTTATAATATAATTAATTTCATAATATTTAAATTCATGATCAATATAATTTAATCTATTAAAATTTTTAGAATTGGTGTCTTTGGGAAACTGTATAAATATATTGTAAACGTCATTATCTAAAAACCTTAATTTGATAATAATTACCATTGAAATCATAATATTTCCTGGGATATCCTAGGGATATTTAAAAGAAATGGATGACACATAAAGCCTAGAAAGGGAATAATATAAGCTTTGTATGATTATAAACAATACATAAACATATGTAGGAATACCATGTTAATAAAAAGATGGATGAATCATACATACTCAAATGGAATTAAGGAATAAGAAAATTATATCATAAAATTATTTTATCCTAGGAACGTGGAAACAACATAAAATGGTGAATGATAAGAATAATTTATATACAAAAAAAAATTTAATAAATAAAATTGGTTTATAAGATGGATTTATTTACACCATATGTGGTATCTCATGAGATAAAAATATATAAAAATAAAATGGAGTGTAATCAGGGTGTGACTTTTATATGTCTTAAATTATGTATGACCCATTGATCAGATAACATAAGTATATATTTCATCATTTATATCCCATGATCAATGGAAATATGTATCATACATTGAAATTACCTATCAATAATTAACTTTATATCATGATTAATATACTTGAATGATAGCCGGGTTTGGTATTCAAAACATAATGGTATAACAAATAAAATCAAGAGATAATTTATATAGTAGAGAAGTTGTAAATAAAAGATTATGGATGTGAAAATGAGGGAAAATATAGTGTATCATTATTTTCAAATCATTCAGATAATAATGGAATGAAATTAAATAAATAAAATATAATCAATTCAGTGTTAAAAATAATATTATTAAGGGAGTTCTTTGTTGTAATGGATGAAGGATAGAATCCATTACCTTGAATGGTACGTTCTTAAATTGTAAGAAGAGATCAAAAGAGTTTTGGAATCAATATTGGAGGTATGTAGAGAGGTAAAATTATATCAACACATGGTGTTAATAATTTTTTATGATGATTAATTAGAAAAGGGTTCGGTATTAATCGGTAGAGTAGGGATTTGTTTATTAATATCCAAACATTTTCCTTAGAGACCTTGTTAATAAAATATATTAAACAATTAGACATTATAAGTTTATCTTAAATATTATTTTATATAGAAGAGTGGTTTTTAATAATTAATTATATTATTAAATGAAATTCATAAAACAATTTAATTAATGATTTGGAATAGATTTATTTTCATAATGATTTTTTAAATAAATAAAATATATATTAGATTGTGGAAATTTCATTATAGATTTTTAATAACAATATTTTGGTAAAAATAAACCATATTTTACTGAAAAAATATACTTTAGGTTGACAAAACTATTTAGTGGAATAATTACATCACCCTAAGGTTATTATGATATCATAATATATAAAATTATTTTGAAATATATTTTTAATTTACCAAAAAATTCAACTATCTCAAAAAATTATGAATCATTCAGAATTTCCTAATATCAATGAGATTATTTAATAAATTATTTTTATTTAATAAAAATAAATTTCTAAATATTAATATATTAACCATAAATAAAAATTGTTATTTATGAAAAAAAATAATTTTTATTACATAATTAAATTTCCGAACCATTTAAAAATTTCACAGAATATTATAGAAATATATTTTCATTTATATTTAAGTAAATCGTATTTTATAAAAATATATCTGTATAAATTGTTTATTCAAAATTATTTTATTAATACTAAAATTTAATTTTAATTGAAATTATATACTTTTTTAAAAAAATTTGTTATATTTTCATTAACTTCATAAAAATATTTATCATATTAATATTATATATGTGTACATTTTGTTGAACAAACTAATAATGATATTGGGTTTTAAGAGACAAAAATTTCATTTAAAAAAGGAAACCATTATAATACTAAGTTATAGATAAATAAACCCTTGTTAAACTGGTATAAAACCTATGGTTATGGTGTATAATTGTGTTCATTTCATGGACTATCTTAGATAACATAAATATATTGGTGATCTATTATATCTTGAACTTTTCTTGTATGTTATTCCTCTTATTCGCCACTCATTGAATTATTGTTTGGACTTAGTCATATTAAAATGATACTAATTATATCTCTGTATAATCTCTGATAAATGATATTCATAAGGAATGTTAATGTTGCTTATGGTCATTGATTCTACCTTTTGTATCAATTAGTTCCCTTAATTACATTAAATATAAACTCATTCCAATTATTTCATTATACGAACCACAATACCAAGGTTTACATTGCTAAATTTTCATATTCACAATGGCAATAAATCCCTTTAGTCATGTAGGTTTCCAACATCCAATAAATAACTTATATTTTATTATTTCATCTATTAAATTAATTTCAATCCGGGTCTGATATTCATTATTTTTGAAATGAATAATACATTTGTATCATTTCTTCATTTTTATAGTTTTTATCCCAAGTTATATAATCCAATAAGACCGAAATGATCCAAAATTTTCTATTCAAGTTATTTTATATGAAAATTTAAATTTTAAATTATTCATTTTAATGAGATAAATTTTTGAAAAAATGTAATTTTAACAAATAATAAAATAAAGTATTATTATTGTACTTTATACTATATTGAATCAATAAATTTTCCAAGAAAACATATATAAATGGGATATTATATATAAATATATTGTTCATTAAATATACCCCCTAATGAAATTTATCTATTGAAATTAAATTTTATACACTAAGGTACAAATAATGTGTGTAATTATATTTTACAACTTACTTGGGTTCCCATGTATCTTATATTAAGTTATGGATCAACATAAAAACTATAAGAAGGTGATTTTTATTTCTTCATAATATATTGTCTCTATTGTTTGAGATCTTAAATGTATAATCATCGAAGGAAATATTATTCAAAAACTATACCACTTAAAGACTCATTATATGTGATGGATCTAGTATTTTCTTCCTTAAAATTGAAACATGAAACATGGTTAGAACATGAATCATGTTTTGTGAGAGTTCTAGAAAAAAACCATCGATATGATATGATGAAAAATCTTATGGAGGTGAATATTCATATGGAATAACCTCCCTGTCTTTCCAAGCCACATTACTCTCTCCCATAGAGATATATGATGGGAGAATTTATCTTTAACTACTATCTCTTAGCCTAATTTACGGTTATGAGTATAACTATTCTATCAACCTTGTGATTATTTAATGCATTATTTACTATAGTTTACCTTCTCCACCATTTCTTATAACATTTGGATTTCCAATAGTATTTAATCTATAAGAACATCTAAATATGTTGGAGTTCTATATTTAATTCTATATAGGGATCTAAAAAGACTATAACACCCTGAGATTTTATGAAATATATTTTATAATTAAATTTGATATTATTTATGTTATGCATAACACTTAAAACCTATTTTATATTGTGTTAAAAATAAATATATGTTTAGTTTTCATTATATTAATCCCTGATTTTTCATTCATTACTCATGATATAGAGGTTAGATTTTCTAACAGACTTTACATTGATTAAACAAAACATGTCATATTATTGAAATATTATTATATAATAGGTATCACCAATCCATTTAAATGATATCTATATATAAGATTAACAAAATTATGAAATTATATGTTTTACACAAGTATATAAAATTAATTCTTTGGTAACTATTAAATTAAAAATGAAAATTAAAACTATATGAAATTATAGGATATCATTTTTTGAAAAATCATTTTCATCCAAAAAATATTTTAGCGCAATAAATTAAACAAACCACTTTTAGTGAATGTATTTAATGACATTTACAAATTATACGTTAAATAAAATATTTAAAATACATTTTATGTGTTTTTTATACATGAGATAAGAATAAATCATATCTTATGGCTATAAAATAAATTTTTTGGAAAAAACTTTTTTCGTAATTTTTGTGAACATATGTTAAAACTAATTTTTGAAACATTGTTTAAAAAAATTATTTATTTCAATCATAAAACAAAATTATATTTGGTTGAACTTATGATATTTTTTTTCAAATGATTAATATTTTGATGAATAGTGAAAAATACTGAATTTTAATTTGGAAATGTTTTTTGTATAAATTATTTCTAAAGAAAAAATATATTTAAAAATTTATATAATGTAATATTTTCTCAATTATATGTTTTTTCATCAAATTTATATCTTTCTAATCATATTAATATTGAAATTTTATATAAAAACATTATAAAAATTGGAAAAGTTTCTATATGAAAAACTCTCTTTCTCATATTGTCTGTAGGAATAATATTATATTAAATATTACCAATTATCTGCATAGAATTTGGAAAAATGTATTTTCTATTTGGAACCTGAATTATTTATATTATATAATAATTTCATATTAATTTTTGACTAAATTGAATATTTAATTCCCTAAAAATTTATTAATGTCGTTAAGGTACATGTAGAATTACCCGGGGATAAAATGAAAAGATAAGTGTATAAATGACCTAATAACATGTATCAAATATAATTTAAGGACATATTATTTCCCTATAATGTATATTCCTCAATAATATTCTATTTAGTATCCTTGAGTCATGTGAAAAACAATGATACAAAATTTTCTTTTCAAAAATTATAAGTGTGTAAATCACAACACTTATAAAAGACCACCCCATATCCTCTTTTATTCACACCTTCAAACTACTTTGTATCAAAATATATCTAACAAAATAACATATCAAAAACCATCCTCCCATTATTAAATTTATATATTTGGCATAATTGTATCTTATAATGTCTTCTTGTGAAAACCAATGGAGGTTACCTAGTGAAGAGGAAATGTTCTTCAATGAGAACTATTTTATTTCATCCACCACCTCCAAAAATTATTATTATAACATGTTTCTACAAAAACAATTGTACGTTCAAAATACTAATATATTCATATCTTAATATAATGACCAAAAACAATCTTTAGTTCCATTAAATGGGTTATAATATAATTATTCATCTCTACAGAGGACTACTTCCTCCTAAAAATATGTCATTTTTTCACAACCACCTCTCATGATATGGTATGATGATGGATATTGATTATATATATAATATCTATAACATTGTTATATACCTTATACTATTTTATTGTATATACCTTTTTAATTTCCAATTCAAATGGGATATGATAATGTCGCTCATGTGTACGACGGACTACCACCTCATGAAGTAGTGAGATTCATTTTCTCTAATTCGTTACATATAAAATAATAAGGAAATGTATTTATGTGATATACATGAAATATTTATGATATGAATGAAATATTTATAATTATTAATTTATAATATATAATTTTATTTCTTGCATCTTCACTGACTTAAATATGATAACATAATTCAATTATGTGTGGACTATCACTGTCATGAAGTGATGGACCTTGCTATATTTAATCCCATACCGCATAGATGGAATTTATTAGTATATTAACTGAAATAATATAGGATTTATTATATTATTTTATTTATTTAATGTTGAAAATTATCATACCTTCTTTCCATAATTATATTTGAAAAATTGAAATGTTACCCAAGTGTATGTACGACCTATCGTCTCTATGAATATAAGAAACTTCATTTCTCAAAACCATATGGCATGATTGTTATTAAATTTATGATAAATTTATAAATTTTATAATTATGTAATAATTATTTTTTTTCGATATAATGGGATAATGATAAATATATTGGGTGAAAAAAATAAATATAGTAATAATAATAATAATAATAATAATAATAATAACAAATTGATTATTAACCAAAACGTGATTTTAACAAGGAATTCCGAATAAAATGGTAATAATACATAAGAAGTAAATAATATAATGTATGATATATATATATAATTATTTTTATGTATTTTATCTAAAATAAACATATATTTATTATATAGTTGTTTCGAACATGTATGACGGAATTCGAGACTTAAGATAAGAGATTCTTTTCTAACATTTATTTTTAGATGAGCCGCATTTCATATTTACTATATTTTTCTATTACGTGGGGTATATAAATCCGGTGAATTTATTTTAGGATTATTATACTTTAAATAATTTTGTTTTACATATCCATTTTAGTGTCTCTCTTTTATGGAGTTTTCGGTACAAATTTTACAAAATAAAAAATTGGATTTTTATCTCAAATTTTCTTTCTGAGAGACATATGATTATGTCATGAAGATATCATCTTCTATGATGTGTATATATATATATCTGATTAACATATAATATCATGAAATTATTTATCCACTTCATATTTTAACTATTATTTAGTGATATTCATTCTTGGGGATAACATTCTAATATTAGCAAGGTGGTAAATATTTTTATGTACAACATCATCATTTATGAGAATTATTTATGATTATGTTTTTAATGACAGAATATTGTGAAACATCTTAAAATAAAATATTAACTTTATTATCATCATTTTATATTAATATAATACATGTTTCCCTTCTTTTTCATGTCATTAAGTACTCATTAACATAAAAAGAAATTCTTTTTATGAAAAATCTGTTTTTGGTCAAAAACCCTTTTCCATCCAAACTAAGATTATGTTAAATGTTTTTAAAAATATTTTTAATATTTTTCAACAGATTTTTTAAATAAATTTTTATACATTCTATAATTTATACCATTTTGTTTGGAATAAAAATTTAATTTATTTAAAAAAATGAAAATATTTCTTTTCCCAATAATGTTGAAGGAATATAGTTTTGTATGGTGTATGACATTAATGGAATTCCCCACCATCATGTCCATTATTTTTTGTAACAGATAGTTAAGATATTATCAAGGTTATTTTAAGATAAATTAATTTTAAATATATTTTTTAATATTTTTTTTAAAATGGGAAAGTATATTATCAAGAAGACATGTTATAAATTATTTTTAATACATTATAAGTTTTCAAGGATATTTTAAAGGAAAAGGATTTTAATATTGTTTTTTTAAATAGTATTTTACAAAGGGTAATGGATATCTTCATCAAGAAAATATTTAAATTATTCGTAGTTATTCCATTTTATGTTTTCCATTTTATTTTCAAATAATGAATTTTGAAAATTATTTATGTCTTTAATTTTTTTTCTATGAAGAAGATTCATTTTCCACATGAAATTTTTTAAATGAGTTTTAAAGATTCAAATAAACGTTTTAGGGAAATTTTCATAGAAAGGTATTTCAAAAGTGTTTTTTGTTTTTTAAATAAATTAATGGATCATTTTTTATTCCTAAAGAAACATTACATGTTATTTTTCTTTTAATATCATTATCTATCTAATAGGACATCATATAATGTAACTTATTATTTTCTAGCTATATGAAATAATGATACCATTCACATACTTCCTTTGAATGTTTTATGATTACTAGTTATCTATTATATATTTTTTCTCTTCAATGGGATATAAAATGTTACTATTCTTATGGAACCTAAATATTTTTCAATGTGATATGATATGATAAAATGATTAAGTAGTTATCAAACTAGTCCCTCATCAATAAGATATTATATGGTGAAATTTATAGGAAACCCATTTTATTTTATGGGTTCTTATATAATGGATCTTGTAAGTAACACCCCAGGTAAATAAAGAATATGAAATTTTTATATTTATCTCCATATGTGAATAAAATGATAATATTAATTTAAAGGGAATGCTATGCTCGTTGGCTTACCCAATACGCAACAACGAGTTCCTTTGAAATCATATTTCTCACTCTAATAATAAAATAATTTTATTTTAAATTGTAGTTAACACCTAACCGTTGTAATGACGGGAATGAACAGAACTAACTATAAAATGATTATATATTTTTTTCTAAATTTTTTACTTTTTACAATAAATGTTAGAGGAATAAAAATGTGAATAAATATAATTTTAAGCGTAAATATTCTAATATTCTTTAAAAGGTCG
Organism: Viscum album; assembly: GCA_963277665.1. Lineage (NCBI taxonomy): Eukaryota > Viridiplantae > Streptophyta > Magnoliopsida > Santalales > Viscaceae > Viscum > Viscum album. Next base: position 1,802,154,977 of record OY728138.1, read on the forward strand.
ATTAACGGCCTTTTGATGGAAAACCTATTTTAAATCCACTTTTGACAATTTTATGTGTTATATTTGACAAAATAAAATTATTCTTTAGAATCGGGACATAAAAATTTACTTTGTGTAAATTTTTGGTATTTTTCTGATAAAGTTTAATTTTTAATGAATAGTGAAAATGTTGTATTTTAATTCAAAACATTTTTTTAATCTAATTTACTTATATGATTAGATTATATTTTGAATTGGTCTTAAAGTGAAATTAGAATATATTTTTACCATTTAATCAAATAGTGCTTATTGGAATTAATTTCACTTTGAAATTGGACTTAAACTAGTGTCAATCTTTTAATAGATATTGTTTCTTAAAAACACGCTATTTGTTTTGACCGCAGGAATTAATTATTAAATTAATTAATGCAACATATATGTTTTTAATTTTTTATAATAGACATAATATTTTAATTTGGAATATCAAATATAGCTTAGGGTGAATATTTGGTATTTTTCTGAAAAACATCAATTTTTGATGAATAGTGAAACCACTAAGTGGTAGTTTAAAAACTGATTTTTCGTTTAAATGAAACTTTAGCACTTATGTTATTTGAATTTCAAAAATATGACATACATTTTTTTCATTAAGATGTAAAATGTAGTTCAATGGGATTAAAATATTTTTTTGGTGAATAGTAACTTTTATGTTTTAATCGCGATTAGAGGTAGTTATTGTAATTTAAGGTAAAAATAATGTTTTAATAATATGAAATGACCTTGAAACATGTCCTACCCTTATCACATGAGTCATGTCCGACCAAGACAATCAATGGGTCAACTTGGGGACCCCATGGAGCCACTTTCGTAGGAAAATGACATTAATACATTTTTATTTAAAGTTAAAATTAAAATGTCACAAACATGTGTTGTTTTACTAAAACAATTTTTTACATGGGGTTATACTAGTCATATTTTTGACTATAAATATTCCATAGAAATATAAAAAGATTTAATACATCATGATATTTTTTTATAATTTTTATACATTAAATAAATTACTTTATTTATGACATCGTGATGATGCGGTGATTACCTAATTATTTAACGATTTAAAAAAATGAAAAGATAATGTAAAATCTAAGACCTACGCATGTCAAAAACCTATTGGATGGGTGGATTTAAAACCCTTATCAAGTTATCCTCTAAATACATCAATGTGGGACCTTTAAAATCCTATACTCTTTTGAAAATAATGTAACATTTTATACCCTTCCAAGAGTGCCCCTCCCCTCCTCTTATAAAAGGTCCCCACCTTTACCTCCTTACCCACACCTGTCAAGTATTTGGCTAGGAAAAACCCTGCCCATTTTGTCTCTCCACATCCCTATTTTACTCCTAGAATCCTCACATTGTTCAGAAGTCTTTCCAAGTAAGCCTTCGATCTCAAATCAAAAAGAGTTACCTGCTTTAAAGGTAAAGTCTTCCCTAATGTTATTTTGTTTTATTTTGCTTCTCCAAAACCCAAAACTCTTTTTACTCCTTTATTTTGTAACAAAAAAGGTATATTCAATATACTAGGATGTTTCTATGTAAATTATTCGAGCTACACTTACACACACCTCCGTATAATGGTTAAAGAACATACTGTTTCTGTGGATGGCGAATTACTGCCTCACGAAACGATGATTGAAAATATTCTATTAACACCTTTCATGGTGGCCATTATGATGTCACTGTATTTTATATATGATATATATGGTATTTATGTTTTCCATATTCTTCTGTATTTTATATTTAAAACATACCTTTATTCTTTCCATGTTGTGAAAATGCGATAATTTCATATGGGGAAGTGTGGACTACTGCCCTCTCATGTGATGTGACTCGTTCATGGAATACCTGAAATGTATAAAGAATTAAGTTAATTAACTTATGAAACCTATAAAACATATATATTATACTGGTATTATAATATATATATATATCTCTCTCAATTAATTTTAATTCCATTAATATGTCAAAGAAATGAAAGTAGCGTTCATGCGTACGTACGACCTACCGTCTCCCTGAACGGTGCATTTCATTTATTTTTATCTCAAAATGTTCTGGAATACTATAAAATGAATATTTATTGGATATATATGATATTTAAATCATTAATACTACTCTGTATATGATTTACTTATAAATACATAGACAATCATTTTCAAACAAGATCATTTTTGACTCATGTACCAAACATCGACTAAAACCTCCGATATGAACTCACATTATTAACAAATTATTATAACATTATAATATGTGATATGAACTGAATAATAATCATTAAATTAGGACCTTGAGAAATTATAAATTTACTGAAGATTATTATTCAAGACTATAAATAAATGAACACAACAAGTTGGACATGAGGTAAGGGATCCTACCCCTCTCTTTCTTTTTAAGTACACTCTTTTATGTAATTCCTTTTAAGATCATATTTCTTATGATTGGGATGTTATTTTATATTACTCTTACTGTAATTATTATTTTCATATGATGAGAAACCCTATTTTCTCTCATCAATCTATTATGGAAGTTTGGAGTGGCGCTGTTAGGCTGCCGAGTTTCAGTAAAAGATCCAACCTCTCTCTTTCTTTTTACGTACTCTCCTTTAGGTCACTTCTTTTAAGCTCCTCTTTGTTATGTTGGGGGATGTTATTTTATATTCATATTCCTGTAAATTTTATTTTAATATGATGAGAGACCCTATTTAATCTCATCAATCCATTTTTTGATGTTTTAAGTGGCGCTGTTAGGCTGCCGAGTTTTTGTAAGGGATTTGTCATCTCATTTTATTCCCGTGAGATTTATGCTACATTTTCCACAATTTACTTTGAGTGGTGTATGTACATCCCATTATTATACTCTTTGTGTAATATAATTTTATTTATGGGTATTTTCATTTTCATTGTATGACCCTTCTTCAAGGGGGTGTATGTTTCGAAAGTTACCCAAATCGGTAAGGGGACCTTTCACCCTCATCTTCTTTAAAAATGCTTCTTTTGCTATGTATTTTAAATTACATCTTATTTTTTTGGGATATGTTTTTATATATCCTTATTTCTTTAGATTTAATGTACAAGTGATGAGATACCCTTTTTATTTCTCATCAACTCATTTTCTGAATTTTAAAGTGACATCATAAGGATGTCGAATTTTACCAAGGGAACTTTTTATCCCAATTTCGATTTCTTTGGGTTCAACATGTAGATATTGAATATGTCATCCTTTGAATATGTGTGAATTACCTTTGATTTTTTTACACTTAATATCCACTTATATTAGGTGTATTTATTTTCTTCACACATAATTTTGAGATTGGTTTATCCTTAATTTAAGGATGCCTTCTTTATATGGGATTTCATCTCATTTTACATTTCTATTGAGACTTCATTGTTATTATACACTAATTCACTCATATATGGTGTATATAATATCCTTTGGAATATTATATCATGAATCAATTTATTCTCATGATGCTATAAAATTCTGATTAAATGTTATTCCTCATTTTTTGTATTCATGTGTCTCTAATTTTGGTAAAAACCCTTTAACTAAAATATCGCTTTAAATGATTTAATGATTTTTTCTTATTAATATCCATGTTTTCAAAATGGTTTTAAGAATTTATTTATATGGATATTAATAGTTTAAAATGTTAAAAGCTTCAAGGTGGTATGAGACACTTTGATTCAAAAATCTCTTTATTTAATGTTTTAAATGGTTTTGATAATAGTTTTTTAAAATGGATTCAATATTTCAATATCTTAAAATTTTATATTGTAGTTGCAATGTGGGAATTTTATCTTTCCTTTATGCTTGCGTTATGTGCTATGATTATGTTATGGTTCTTGGGTATTGTTTATGAAGAGGGGTGGTTCCGTGATAAACTAAGGGCGGGTGAGCCCAATATAGCTCTCCAATGCATTGGGTAACACGAAGCGGTTAAAAGTTAAGGTTTCTCTAGAGATATTTAAGGAATATACTGTGATGGGTATTCCAAACGTAACCATGAGGGTTACTCCCTACGTAATAATGTTATGAATTCCTCATGTTACCTTTACGTCTTATGATTTTTATGAGTTATTCATAAATCTTATGATTTCATGAGGTATGTTAAATTGCTTATGTTTTATGAGTAAAGTAATATATCATTGATTCTTATGTATACATGGACTAATGTTTTCTTTCTGTATTGGTATAACCCTTAATGAGCTTTTTATGCTCATCCCATGTTTTTTTTGAAAAGTTTTTCACATGACATAAAGTTGAATAGGGTCAAGGATGGGATCAAGGAAATGTTAGGCTCTCAAAAACAAGGAACTAGACATGAATCTTGTGTTCAAGAGTTTTTATTTTGTGGAAAAAATGGAAGCTGAGTAGATGTGTCTACATTGTAATCTTTGAGATGTAATAGTTTTGTCCAAATTCACTAAAAATCTAAACCTGAAAATATCCTCAATGTGAATTATTCATTTAATTAAATATTAAGTAAGGTTTAAGGATGTGGCCTTATAGTTGGTATCAAATGTTGATTTAAATAACTTTAGAGGTTAGAGTGTTGTTTTAGAATAAGTGAAAAGTTATATATGACCACAATGGTTATTATATTGGATAGATTCATTGTTATTTTGGAAGGTTGGAATGAGTTTGAGATAACATGGATAAGTATATCTTAGTGTTTATCTTCCTCTTTAGTACATGATGATTTTGTTGATATACTCACACTGACCTTTTTGGTATTAATAAATGGATAGATCTAGCAGGCACCAAAGTTACAATGGGTTTGAAGGAAACTGTGGTGGTTCTCTGATTAAGAGACTGAATGAAATGGGGGATTCGATGAGAAATCTCGTGGTTTTTCTAAACCAACTATTAGGAGTCATGATCAACCACTTGAACCTTGGTGAGTTCTTTAATGCCTTTTGAACAGGAGAACCAACTCGATGTGTAAGTGCATGTGATAATTATGAAGGTAAACCATTAGGGTTTATATGATCCTTACTTTTGAGGTAATTATGGGTTACTATATGTTATAATGGAAGATGAATGGAATGAGGTAAAATTGAGGTTAAAATATGTTATGGTTATTTTTGAAGATTTTATCTCTTTTTTGGGGGATGTTATAAGAATTATATAGTTTTGGAAAAATGAAAACACACAGACCGTGTGACAACCCATCGCGTCGGACAAAGCAGTGGGAATCGAACCCACAACCAAAGTGCAATTGCTATTTATCGCCTATCACTGGACTACGTGAAGTCCCTGGTTAGTTTGAATGATTCTTTTTAGATAGATGATTTTATGAATTAAGAGTAAGTTAATTTTGGGTTATCTATGGAAATTATTAACCAATCATGGAGGATATATGATTAGGTTAATTACTTTTCAGTATGAGACTTTAAGAGCAACTAATGTTATTGGAGATAAATATTAATTTGTACCTTGGAAGACTATGTTATTAAATCCTTCAAATATTTGGGTTTCAATCATAGTTGGGATTACATTGAATAATTTGATGGATATATGTTTATTTAATTGTCTTTGTTGAACTTTGGGTTTTGTTTGACAAATTTTGGAGATTAGGAGTAGTTTTTATTTTTGTAAAAAAAATATTTTTTGGGTATTATCTGATCTCGTGCTAAAATTTTTGGTTTGGTTTCGGTTTATATCTAAAGACATGGGGAATATATAGTTATCTTTTTTGGATTAGGTGATTCTCAAGAATTTGATTATATTACTCTTAATGAGAACAATTCTTCCTAAATACTCCTCTTTTTTAGAAAATATGAGTTTGATTAAGGAATCTAGTAAAAGTTGAAAGTCTACATGAAAAGTAATTATGTTTCATTATGATTTAGTTAAGCGCAAAAATAAATTCCTCAATTAAGAGTAAATTAAAAAAATGTTGTCTGTTAACATTTCTTACTGAGGAATTGAATACCATTTAACCCATCACAAGTTGGTGATTTTCTTGTGGTTAACTTTCTCCTAGACATGTTTACTATCACTCTCCCTCAGAACATGACCCTTAGATTTTTCTTACATATCCGGGTTTTCCTACATGGAATCCTAGTATGGGTTAACTTGGGTGACCTCTGTACTTCTCTTTCTTTCTTTTAAAGTTATTGTTTTACCGACCCTTGTTCCGATGTGGGACTTTCAACGATGTTTCCAAGCCCAATATTAAAATTGCGAGGATGCAATTCCCAAAACGGGGGAAGGATGTAACACACCAGGTAAATAAAGAATAAGATATTTTTATATTTATCCCTATTTTTGAATAAAGTGTTAATATTAATTTAAAGTTAACTCTATGCTCGATGGCTTACCCAATACGCAACAACGAGTTCCTTTGAAATCTTATGTTGCACTTTAATAATAAAATAATTTAATTTTAAATGGTAGTTAAGACCTAGCCATTGTAATGACGGGAATGAACAGAAATAACTACAAAATGATTATATATGTTTTTCTAATATTTTTACTTTTTATAATAAATGTTATAGGATTAAAAATACGAATGAATCCAATTTTAAGCGTAAACATTCTAATATTCTTTAAAAGGTCGATTAACCGCCTTTTGATGGAGAACCTCTTTTAAATCCACTTTTTTCAGTTTTATGTGTCATATTTTACAAAATAAAATTCTTCTTTAGAATCAGGACATCAAAATTTACTTCTTTTAAATTTTTGGTATTTTTCCGATAAAGTTCATTTTTAATGAACAGTGAAAAATGTTGTATTTTAAATAAAAACCTCTTTTTAGTCTAATTTATTTATATGATTAGATTATATTTTGAATTGTTTTTAAAGTGAAATTAGATTAAATTTTTACCATTTAATCCAATAGTTGTCATTGTAATTAATTTCACTTTGAAATTGGACTTAAACTAGTGTCAATCTTTTAATAGATATTGTTTCTTAAAAACACGCTATTTGTTTTGACAGTGGGAATTAATTATTAAATTAATTAATTAAAATTATATGTTTTGAATTTTTTAAAATATAAATCAATTTTGAATTCGGAATATCAAATATAGATTAGGGTAAATTTTTGGTATTTTTGTAAAAAACATCAATTTTTGATGAATAGTGAAACCACTAAGTGGTAGTTTAAAAACTGATTTTTCGTTTAAATGAAACTTTACCACTTATGTGATTTGAATTTAAAAAATCCGACATACATGGTTGTCATTAGGATGTAAAATGTGGTTCAATGGGATTAAAATAATTTTTTGGTGAATAGTAACTTTTATGTTTTAATCGTGATTTGAGGTAATTAGTGGAATTTAAGGTAAAAATAATGTTTTAATAATATGAAATGACCTTGAAACATGTACTACCCTTATTTTATGAGTCATGTCGTACCAATACAATCCATGGGTCAACTTGGGGACCCCATGGAGCCACATTGGTAGGAAAATGACATTAATACATTTTTATTTAAAGTTAAAATTAAAATGTCACAAACATGTGTTGTTTTACTAAAACACTTTTTTACATGGGGTTATACAAGTCATATTTTTGACTATAAATATTAATTAGAAATATAAAATTATTTCATACATCATGATATTTGTTTTATAATTTTTAGACATTAAATAAATTATTTTATTTATGACACAGTGATGATGCAGCGATTACCTCATTATTTAATGATTTAAATAAAATGAAGAAATAATGTACAATCTAAGACCTAAACATGTGAAAAACCTATTTTATGGGTGTATTTCGAACCCTTATCACCTTATCTTCGAAATAAATCAAGGTGGGACATTTAAAATCCAAAAATCATTTGAAAATAAAGTAACATTTTAAACCTTTCCAAGAGTGTCCCTCCTCTCCTCTTATATAAGGCCCCTACCTCTACCTCCTTACCCACACCTCTCAAGCCTTTGGATCGGCCAAAACCTGCCCATTTTGTCTCTACACATCCTTATCTTACTCCTAGAATCCTTACTTTGGGCAGAAGTCTTTCCAAGGAAGCCTTTGAGCTCAAATCAAAAAGAGTTACCCGATTTAAAGGTAAAGTATTCCCTAGTGTTCTTTTGTTTTATTTTGATTCTCCAAACCACAAAACTCATTTTATTAATTTATTTTGTAACAAAAACTGTATATTAAATATACTAGGGTGTTTTTATGTGAATTATTCGAGCTACACTTACACACACCTCAGTCTAATTGTTAAAGAACATACTGTTTCTGTGGATGGCAAATTACTGCCTCACGAAACGATGATTGTTCAATCTTCTCTTAACACCTTTCATGGTGGCCATTATGATGTCACTATATTTTATATATGATATATATGGTATTTATGTTTTCCATATGCTTCTTTATTTTATATTTAAAACTTACCTTTATTCGTTTCATGTTGTTCAAATGCGATAATTTCATACGAGGAAGTGTGGACTACCGCCACCTCATGTGATGTGACTCGTTCATGCAATACATGGAATGTATAAAAAATGAAATTAATGAACTTATGCGACCTATAAAACATATATATTATACTGTAATTATAATATATATATCTATCAATTATTTTTAATTCCATTAATATGTCAAAGAAATGAAAGTAGCGTTCATGCATATGTACGGCCTACCATCTCCATGAACTGTGCATTTCATTTATTTTTATCTCCAAATGTTATGAAATCTTATAAAATGAATATGTACTAGATATATATGATATATAAATAATTAATAATATTCTGGATATGATTTACTTATAACTACAGGGAAAATCATTTTCAAACAAGTTCATTTTTGACTCATGTACCAAACATCGACAAAAACGTCTGATATGAACTCACATTATTAACCAATTATTATAACATTATAATATGTGATATGAACTGAATAATAATCGTTAAATTAGGACATTAAGAAATTATAAATTGAACAAATTTTATTATTCAAGAATATAAATAAATGAACAAGACAAGTCGGACTTGAGGTAAGGGATCCTACCCCTCTCTTTCTTTTTAAGTACACTCTTTTTTTTCATTCCTTTTATGCTCATATTTCTTATTATTGAGATGTTATTTTATATTAATATTGCTGTAATTTTTATGTTCATATTATCAGAGACCCTATTTTCTCTCATCAATCCATTATGGATGTTTTGAGTGGCGCCGTTAGGCTGCCGAATTTTCTAAAGAGATCCAACCTCTCTCTTTCTTTTTAAGTACTCTCATTTATGTCACTTCTTTTAAGATACTCTTTGATATGTTGGGGGATGTTATTTTATATTACTATTCCTGTTAATTTTATTTTAATATTATTAGAGACCCAATTTTATCTCATCAATACATTTTTTGAAGTTTTAAGTGGTGTCGTTAGGCTGCCGAGTTTTCATAAGGGATTTTTCATCTAACTTTTATTCCTGTGAGATTTATGCTACATTTTCCACCATTTACGTTGACAGGTGTATGTACTACCCATTATTATAATCTTTGTGTAATATAATTTCATTTATGTGTTTTTACATAATCATTGTACGACCTTTCTTTAATGGGGTGTACCTTTCGAAAGTTACCCAATTCGGTAAGGGGGACTTTCACCCTCCTCTTCTTAAAAAAGAATTCTTTTGTTATGTATTTTAAATTACATATTATTAAGTTGGGATATGATCTTATATATACTTATTGCTTTAAATTTAATGTACATGTGATGATATACCCTTTTTATCTATCAACAAATCATTTTCGGAATTTTAAAGTGACACCATTAGGCTGTCGAATTTTACCAAGGGAACTTTTTAACCCAATTTCGATTTCTTTGGGTTCAACATGTATTAATTGAATATGTAATCCTTTGAGTATGTGTGAATGACCTATGATTGTTTTAAACATAATATACACTTATATTGGTTGTATTTATATTTGTCACACATAATTTTGAGATTGGTTTATCCTTAATTTAAAGATACATTCTTTATATGGGATTTCATCTAATTTTACATTTCTATTGAGACTTCATTGTTGTTATGAACCAATTAACTCTTATATGGTGTATATACTGTCCTTTTCAATATTATATCATGAATCCATTTATTCTCATGATATTATAAAATTCTAATTAAAAGTTATTTCTCAATTTTTGTATTTAAGTGTCTCTAATTTTGGTAAAAACCCATTAACTAAAATATCTCTTTAAATGTTTTAATGATTTTTTCTTATTAATATCCATGTTTTGAAAATAGATTTATGAATTTATTTATATGGATATTAATGGTTTAAAATGTTAAAATCTTCAAGCTGGTTGTGACACTTTGATTCAAAAATCTCTTTATTAAAGGTTTCAAATGGTTTTGAAAATCGTTTTTTAGAATGGATTCATTATTTCAATATCTTAAAATGTTTTATTGTTATTGTAATGTGGGAGTGTTATCTTTCCTTTATGCTTAAGTTATGTGATATGATTATGTTATGGTTCTTGGGCATTGTTTATGAAGACGGGTGGCTCCGTGATTAACTAAGTGCGGATGAGCCCGATATAGCTCTCTAATGCATTGGGAAACGCGAAGGGGTTAAACGTTAAGGTTTATCAGAAGATATTTAAGGAATATACTATGATGGGTATTCCAAACGTAACCATGAGGGTTACTCCCTACGTAAGAATGTTATGAATGCCACAAGTTACCTTTATGTCTTACGATTTCTATGAGTTATTCATAAATCTTATGATTTCATGAGGTATGTTAAATTGATTATGTTTTATGAGTAAAGTAAGATTTCATTGATTCTTATCTTTACATGGACTAATGTTTTCTTTTCGTATTGGTATAACCCTTACATGGCTTTTTATGCTCATCCCATGTTTTTTTTGAAATTTTTTTCACTGGACATAAAGATGAATAGGGTCAAGGATGGGATCAAGGAAATGTCAAGCTATCTAAAACAAGGAACTAGACATGACTCTTGTTTTCAAGAGTTTATATTTTGTGGGAAAAAATGGATGCTGAGTAAATGTGTCTACTTTTTAATCTTTGAGATGTAATAGTTATGTCCAAATTTTCTAAAACTCTAAACCTGAGAAGTTCCACAATGTGAATTATTCATTTAATTCAATATTAAGTAAGGTTTAAGGCCGGGGCCTTATATTATAGGATTCACGTGTACATAATATATCTGATTTAAATATTATGATGGGTGGGTCCTATATCTCCCTCTAATTACTCTGGAAATATATAAGATCACAAATTCTATTGAAGATACTTCCTTGATTAAAATCTATTTAGACATCCTTTTTAATAATGAAGTGGTTCTTGGGTGAATGTGATGTTTTAGAGGTGTTTCAAGGGTTGAATATTTGAAAGGAAAAGAAACAAGGGAATACAAAGTGCAGTTCATGGTTGGTGCATGATTAGTACTAATTATGCACCAGGACAATTAATTAGTGCATATAATCCTCCTATAGTATAGAGGCTAGCACATGGGTTCCATATAGTTTAATAAACAACGTGGGTTCTCCTAAGATGCAGTGCATCGTGGACGCTCATTTTCAAAGGGATCCAAATGGTTAGCGCACTATTTATCCAATCAGACGTACAAACTATGTGGCCATTAAAAAATGGGAATTTCCAGTATACCCATAGAGACCAAATCATTTCCTCTGAATTTATCCCCCCATCAACCATCCTCATTGGGGGACAACCCAAGTGCCCTCACCTCCTCTTTAGGTGATTCTCCTATGATCATTAGAAATTTGGAGTGTCGTTTTGTGTGAATAGTATGTTCGGGTATGTCTTCAACTCTATTTCATTCCATATTCTGTAAGAAGCTTGGTGCTTCGTTTCTTATCCATCTGAATAACTAATCCCTTATTTTAATAGGGTGGTCATCTTCTTAGTGATTCAGGCCAGGTTGAGATGAATCTTGTGTTTTGGTTGAACATGTAATCATACACGCACATGAGGTTTGTGGTGTTATATATTTTCCCATAGTCTCAGTGTTTTATATGTGTATTGGATTGTGATAATGTACTTCCTTACTATGTTTTGTTGTCTTCAGCTAAGGAAAGTAATTTGGGCCTTAATGTGAGGTGTGAAACCCCACCCATTGGAATAATTATGATTTCACATGGGACATATTATTACCCATGGGGTATGTCAACCCTTTGGTAATGGTGAGTTAAATGAGTAAACATTTAGATAGGGTAATTCTTAAAATTAATAGGTTGTAATGGTTAAATTAGTATAATGTTATAATTAAAAGGGGCAATTGAAATGGGTTGACTATTGTGTTTTTAATATCGACCATATTATGGTTTTAATTGAGGAATATAATGTTTGGAAGGATGAAAATATTTTAAAAGGATTCATTAGAGTCATGATGTTTTAGAATGTGATTGTCTTTGTATATTTCTAATTATTATCTAAAATGAGGGTGTGGTTTCCCATTTTGTGAAAATTCCAAAATTATTATTTGAAATGGTCTGAAATGGGACTAAATGATTTTAGAATGGCCAGTTTTTTCAAAGAGGAAGTACTAGGATTTAATAGGGTACCATCAAGATGATTTTAAATTTGTAATTTTATTAATGTGTTATAATGGATTGGGAAATGAAGTTGATGTTTTTTTCGTGTTGATAAAATGGAATAAAAGGATATTTTTTATAATATAAATGTGTCAAATGTGTTATGTGTGATGAAACATGTTTTATAATCAATTAAGGAACATAAACAGTATACTTGTAAATTATATGACAATTCTGAATTGTAATGTTATAGATTATTTATGTAATATAAAATGTATTTTGGTTAAATGGTTAAATGAGAATGCTAACATGTCTTAGCGGTGATGTTTATGATTAGGGTATTATATTGAGGCTATAAACCTATGGGTAGGGCAAGGACAATGCTATGTGACCCACCGATGTATTTTAGAAGTTAGGTTGATGGAATGAGGCTTTATACCCTTAGATTAGGGCATGAGGTTTCTCTATTTCGTGTTAGTGTAGACTGATGATATAGGCACACCTATGGTCTCTAAATTTAGGATTTCAGAATGAGGTGTAATAACCAAAACCCCAATTTCTAAGGGTCGGTGGTTATTTTATTCTAATTGTATAGATATATAAGATCACATAAGTAAAGATAGATCAATATAGTAGTATTGAGGAACTAGATACACACCTAGAACCTTTTTTAATTTTGGTAAATAAATGATAATATAATACCTAACAAAATCTAAAAACTAAATCGTTGACAATTAATTAAATGATTTATTCTCCATCACATAGTGAAGAAAAAAAATAAATGGGTGATCTCAAATGCTTTTAAGGGTTAGTTACAATAGATTATAACTTGAAAAAATATTTATAAACAAATTGTTAAGGTAAATAACTGAAAAAACATGTCATTTTATCAATGAATTGACAATTAAAATTCATCCTTGTATTTTATCATAGTAAGAATGATATGGATAATAATAATTGAATCTAAAGGTAAGAAATGACTAATTTTTGGACTTCTTATATCTAGGACATGAACCATTATTACATGAATATAGTTTATGTCTATTTGTATAAACCAATCATATAATAATTGAAAAGAAACTTGAAGGATTTTTTACCTACTAATTTCATCTCATGATACTACTGATGCATCTAGGGTCTATATATAACAGATTCCCACCCATTTTACTTGCATTATTTACTCCCAAACCCCTAGGGAATTCATTATTTGATCCCTAACATATGTATTACCGGTTCAAATAATCCCTCATATATAAAATAATTGATTTAATTAATAAATAATATTTCTTATCGTCAAATATCCATGTTAATTAAAAAATATAGATTAATCAATATTTTTCAGTTAATCAAAAATCTATCAAGGTAAAATACATATGTAAAAGTGTTATATTGATTATTAAATAATCATATCCTATAGATTATGTAGTTAAAAAATGATATTTACAGGATTCATGATAAATAATCTCCAACTGAAATGATAAATTTTAAAAAGAATGATTTAAGAAACGTTAGAAATGAGCCATTTTGATGTTGATTAAGGAAAAATATAGAAGTGAAATTAAATAATATAATAGATTTTTTTTGTAAAACTATAAATGAACTAAACTATAGTTTTATGATGGAATTATTGATTTTATAAAAATATATGTTTCTTGAAAGAGATTGTGGAGTGTACTTGAAAATGGGTAACAAATTAAGAAGTTCAATTTAATTGGGCTTGCTTACATAAATTAATTGAAAAGAGATCCTTTTAAAAACATGTATTTATCATAAATTAATGAATAATTTATCTGAATACATAATTTTATAACATATAATCATAATTTAGAATTATTATATAAAAATAAATAATATTATATTGGGGTAAAGAGAGAGAAAACATAACCCGAAGGAAAATGAGGGTTAAGAGAGAATCCCTTACATCATTACCATCAATAAAATCACATGCATAATAAAATTAATAATGATAAAATGAAAAATTGAATAAAATAAAGATAAATTAATTCATTATATGATATATAAAAGGGAATAATACAAATTCAACACAAAATAAATAAGTGGTGAATAAGGAATATCTCACAGAAATAAGAGTGAGATGAATACCCCCTTGCAAAGATCGTATCATTGGAGTGAGGATAAAACAATAAAATAATAACGTGTGAAGAATATAAATCCAAAAAATAAAAGTGGATATACAATATAAATCAATCATAGGTCATTTTTTACAAATTATTGGAATAACATTACCGATAATGTAGATGTTTGACTCAATGAATGGAAATTGGGTTAACAAATCCATTACCATCTGTCTGAAAGCATTATACACTTGTACTTAATGTCATGGATAATAAACATAGATTAACTAATTACTTATTAATAAAACCTCTTCTACATTTCTATAATTTATTATTGTTTCCTTTTTTTCATGTATGGGACTTATGATGAGTTAGAATATTTAATTTTCATTACTCAATGAGTGTTAAGTTTTTTGGTTTTCGAGATCAGTTTGCCTGTATACATTTATGAAAGATCATGTAAAAGGGGAATAGTTATATAAAATTGAAAATATATTTAATTAATTTACCTAAATATTGTTAATTGGTCTTATAGATCATTTTTTAGTTATGGAGATTATTCATTTGATAAAACATTAATGATTACTGTTTACTTTATTTTGGCATTTTTTTGGTCATCATGAACTAAATTAGTATTATTAATTAGTTTTTTGTATATATAATATTCAAATAACATTAAATGATTGGTAATAAACTTTTTTAAATATTTTAACCATTATTATATATTTATAAATAGAATTTATGGTGTTATTAGAAAATTTAAAATCATTATCGATGAAGGTGGTGAATCAATACCTCTCATATGATGTTTTCATTTTTTTAGAAAAAAGGGATGAGAAGAAAATTAAAGATGGATATAACATTAACATTATAAAATTAAATTATATATATGGTACTAGATTTACTATGTTACTTTTTATAGGTTATGTGAGGGAATGATTATAAAATATTACAAATTAAAAGAGATAGATGGAAGGTTTTACCTCTTGAGTGTCTTCTCCTTGAGAACCTCCATATGGGATTTGAAATTGCCTTTTGGTGAGACCTGAAAGACCAATAAATCAGTAAGAGGTCTGGGAGATTAATTATGAAGAATATAAAAAACCTACAAGGCATACACGTTTTCATTATGAAGTGGTTTTGAGCGGTGGGATTTATAGTGGTGAAGATGGGTTTTTTAATTTCTTTTCCCCTAGTTTTTAATTTTGCCTCAAGAATATGAATAGTTATGATTCCCATGACTAAATATAGTAAATAGTGGATTATAGTTTGATATAATTTCCATTTAAATCATCCATGCCTCAACCATAACTAAAATATTCATGTCTTTTCCTAAAATGATAAATACCGTAAATTTCCATTTTCCACTATTCTCCGAAAATTCAACTATTATAGAAAATTCTAAAAAATTAACCCTAACCATTTTTCCACATTTAGAATAAAAAATGGACTATATTTTATTAAAATAATTTTCTAAATAGGTTATATTTAATTTTTAATTAAAATCATCCTTTAACAAAAAAATTCCAATTTTAAAATTAAAATCGATTTTATGGAACATTTCAAAATCAATTAATATATCATAATAATATTTTAATATCAAAATAAAAAAATAATTTATAAATATATTTTAGGAAAATAATTTATCTCTTAAATTATTATGTAAATTATAAAATTGTAACTATTCTTTTACATTTCATAAAAATACCAACACTAATTTTATTATTTGGAATGATTTTTTTTATAGACATCCAAATATAAATATATCCTTTTTTCAATTATTAGATACCTAAACATTATTTATAATTTCGTTTGTGAGTTTATTATTATAATGGTCACATTGTTATTCCAAATTGTCATATTTGAATTAGTAACAATCAATTTATTAATCTTAATGGTCATGTTAATATTTAATCACTATTTTTTAATATTAGTAATGTATGAAATGTCAAATTTTGAATGAATTGAATTTCTGTTAAATCATGGAATATTATATTATTCCATACACAAATAAATATCATCCTTTTGATTTTTGGAATTTCACATTGAAAATCAATGTTTGATGTTTGGAAATTCTTTATTGGGAAACCCAGATCATAAATAGTGTTAATAAAACATCTCTTAATAAGAGAGAAAGGAAAATGATAATGTCCCCACAAAACTAGCCTTTCAAATAAGAGAAATTTGTGGAAAGTGAAAATAGTCATTGTTTGAAATACACTACTATCATATTCTGATGGAGGGTGATATAGAAATTAGTCATTATACATTATACAATAAAAACCTATATATTTATCATTGTTTAAATGTTAAATTATTTATTACTATTAAATGAAAATGGATGATGATTTTATTTCCAAAACCTTTTCCTAGAGTTGAGGGATTATTTAATGATCTATATAACCACATGAAAAAATAAAAAATATCTTTTTCATTTTCCATGTAATAATATAATCCATTTTTTATGCTTCAATCTATCTCCACTTCATTTCACAAATATGGAGAAGGATATTGAATAGAAATTTTTATTCCAGATGAACTTTAATAAATCAATTGATCTGTAAGTCGTTCCATTATCCTTTAACTTTTTACTCATGAAAAAATAATTTTCCACTATTTTTCCAATATTAAAAATCATAAATTATCATTAAAACGTTTTCTAGAGTTAAACATAATCCATTCTATATGTATTCAACCTTAAGACTCATCTAAAATATTTATGATCAAATTAGAAGACAAAACACATAGAAATAAGTTCACTAATTTATTAAATCAACATAACATAATATTTCCCCAGATAATATAGATAATTTTGTAAAATAAAAAATATATTAATACCTTAATCTATTTTAAACAGTTTTGAAACATACTTGATTCCAGGAATAAAATCATATGTTATAGAATATATTTCATAAATCCAAAAATATAATAATTATAGCTTAACATAAAACATAAGATCACTAAAACACTTCATGTTCACACATATTATCTCATAATGATCTATTTATTAGTATCTAAACATCAAGAACATGTTTTGGTGCATCTTTACAAAGAAGTGTTTTTCATGAAAAAAAACATACAAAAAAATAATGTCTTTGTTTATGGATGGTATTAACAGGCTTTAAATTGTTTATAAAGGATGCACTATAGAAAAATCCTTACATATCTAATTATTCTTATAACTAGAGAATTTTTAATAAAATAATCAAAATACATAATTCTTGAATCCAAACATAGTCATATTAATCATTTCTCTTCATATGTGTAAGTAGCACAATCTTGACCCCGATTCACTATCCTCTTTTAAGTGGATTCCTTTAATGCTTGGGAAATTTATTTGTTTAATTCCCTTATCCATCCAGCTAAATCATGGTTCATTAGAAACATTTTTTATACATATTAATTCACATAAATTATTTCATTTCTCTACATATTTTTAGAAAACTCTAATTCAATCTATGTAAGTAACAAGGTGTTTCATGCAACAATTATCACATGTGGGAAAATACATCATTCCCTTCATTCATTTATCCATATTTTCCTATTTTTACTCATGTTCTCACATTTCCCTCCCATTCCATAATTCGTAGAATATTATTTCACTGTATTATTATCACTTGATATTATGTCATCATATTATGAGAATGTTTTCGAGAGGTGTTCCCTTCTGAAATATTAGTTTAACAACCTAAATGATTTGATCCCCCATAATCATTTTATCATGTTAATTATTGAGGTTATCATTTCTTATTCAATGTTACAAATTAAAAATGAAAATGTACACTAGATTATATCATATTATTATGAAACATAATGTATAATCTCAAAAATTGTGAAAAACATAACAGAAATTGAAAAATTTATGCATAGATAATCTCATAAAATGTATTCATTTGGATGATGTATTATCGTTTATTCTTAAATTCTATCAAAGGGCTATGTTCCCTAATCAAGGATTTCCCAAATATAGATCACATGGATTCTAATAAACTTTTTCTAATACCAACTATACAACCAAAAACCCATTACCCCAAACGTGGTGGTTATTTTTTTACAATGGTTTATATACAAGAGATCAAATCACCGAGGATCGATCAATTAACTGGAATTGAAGTACTCGATACATACATGGAAACCATTTTACATTGGGAGTGGAAAATAAAATATAATACATAACAAAACCCAATAAATTTCACTCTTTTTAAATCATTAAATAGTATCATCATCATAACATGGGGATGGAAGACAAATAAAATTGTGGGAACAATTGCTCAGTATGTGTTAGGTACAATGGAATATAACATGAATCAATAAGTATAGTCAAAATTTTATGGAAAATAAATGGAAAAAAATCATTTTATTAATTAAATTATAAGGAAAATGTATCCATAGATTTTGATATAGTGAGAATCACATGGATAATAATTAATAATTTCTAACATTAAATAATGCTTAATTATTGTATATCATTTATCTATCACATGAACTGTTATACCATCAAGATGGTTTATATCTATCGGTATAAACCCATATGATCTTCTTGGGAAGAATTTTCAAGGTTTTTTACCTAACTGATCGTGTCTAATGTGAACCCCAATTCATTGATAGGATATCTATAATCAGGCCCACCCATATGGTTTGCATTATCCAATACCTATCTCATAGGGAATTAAATAACTAGTCCCTTCCAATTTAATACTATTCCAGGTATTCATCATATGTCACATTATTTGTTTAATTATAAAATTATACGACTTATCATAAATTATCTATATTAAATAAAAGATAGATATTTATCAATATTTTCTAGTTAATCAAATATCAATCAAGGTAAACTCTGTATGTAAAAGTTGTATATGGATTATAAAATAAAATTAAACATGAATTTATGGATAAAAATATTAAATAGTGATGATTCATCAAAATTAATGTCCAATGAAAATGAAAACTTTTTAAAATATTATTTTAAAAAACATTATTAATGAGCCATTTTGGTGTGGTTTAATGGAAAATATAAAAAATACATTAATGCGGATAATGAAATAATTTTTTTCATAAAAACAAAAAATGAACTAATATAGTTTTTCATGAAAAAATATTTATTGTAGTGTAATATTTTTATCCTTAATCATATTATGGAGTGTACATGAAAATGGAGAAGTAATTGAGAACTTCTCTTTAATCAGGCATGCTTATCGGGAGGAATTTAAAAGGGGGACTTTACAAAAGATCTCATAAAAATGATGAATTGAAAAAGAAAACTAATTTAGGATCATATAAACATAATTTATAAAAATTTTATAAAAATAAACAACTCATACATTTGGGTAAATAGATTTAAAGTGTAACCTGAATAAAAAATATGGGTTCATAGAGAATTTTAAACCACTTTGTCATCAATTATATTGTATGCTCCATTAAATTAATAATAATAAAATGAAACACATAATAACATAATGATAAATGAATTTAGGATATGACATTTCAATTTGAATAATAAATGAACCAAAATGATGAAATAATTAAGGAATAAGTTATATCTCATTGAAATAAGTGTGTGATCAAAAACATGTTACAAAAATCATATAATTTGAACGAGGATAAATCAATTTAAAAATTATGTGTCACATATATAAATCCCAAAAATAAAATTTTATATAATTTATAAAACAATACTTATTAATTGTAAACATATTGTTTGGAAAACATAACCAATGACAAAGATGTTTAACTAGAAGGCTTGAAACAGTGTTACGAAATCTCTTAACATATGTCTGAAATCATTCTTCACTTATTCCTAACATCATGGATAATAAAATTGGATTCATTAAATAATTAATAAAGAACATAATATATATTTATATTACTTATTAAAATTCTATTATGTTCATGTTTGTCCCTTTTAATGAGTAATAAAATTAAATTTCATCATTCTGAGTGAGTCTGTTTTCATGGTTTTCATGGCCATTTGGCTGGTATACATGTATGAAAGATCACGTAAAATGGGAATAGTTATAAAAAATTATAATTATAATTTATTGTTGAATATAAATCAGAAAAAAATTATAATATATAATTTTGTTCCAACATATGATGATGATTTATTATGTAAAACATTAATGATAACCATTTAGATTATTTTGGCATTTTTTCAATCACCACGAACTGGTTTTGTCCTAATAATAAATATTATGTATAAATTTATGATTCAGGATTGTATATAATTGTTAATATTAATTTTAAAATCTTTTCTATCCAATATTATAGTATTATTATCATCTTTTAAATCATTATTAGAAAAGTAAATATCGCAGTCCATTAAGGTGGTGAATCAACACCCATCGGACAATGATTTCAGTTTTAGAATAAAAGAGGAATAAAAAGATATTTGTTAGCGGATATATAATTAACACAATAAAGTTAATATATATATATTATAATGGAGTTATCATGTGACTTTATATAGAGGAAGTGATTAAAGGGCAATAAAATAAATGAAATTGAAAGAGACAGAGGGACATTTTTGCTTCATGAGTATCTTCTCAATGAGAACCTCCTTAAGGGACCTTGAAATTGTCTTTTGATGAGATCCAAAAGGATATATTTTTGGTAGATGTTTGTAGAGTAATTTGGTATAATATAAACATGTTTAGATTCTTATATGTAGTGAGGAGGAGATATGCTGAGAGGAGGTATTTATAAGGGAGGAGATCATTTTTTTTTTATTATTTTATTCACTTGTTTCTTATTTTTTCTAAAGAATATTAATAAATACAACTACCAATAATACATATAGTAAATTGGTAAGGAAATATATATATAATTTCATTTACATAATCCATGATTCGACCAATATAATGATCGAAGTCATTAATACTTATCAAAACATGATTTTAAGAATAATTAAACAAAAAATTACAAGCCAAGGATTGTAAAGTCCAGTGTCTTAGAAGGCTAGGTACCTAAAACCAAAAACATGGAACTAAATAAAACATTTATTTATTTATCATTCATTATGATCTCTTAATTTTATTTTATCCCATATATCCTTATAGGATATCCTGGGAATAACATGAAAAATGGGATAGGCTAAAAAGCCAAATAAGGGATTAAACATTAAAATAATTCATATCACATAAGTTATAAGGAATAAAATAATGATATAAAAAATCATGGGACATGATTAAAAATAAGTATTCACAAGATGGTATCATATAATCATGGATTCATGGTAATGTGGAAGCAACAAAAAAAGTTATTGTAGCACGAGTCGATGATCTTTGCATATAGAGGAGCATAAGTCAAGGCTCATTGCAAAAAGACGAGCACGAGTAAAGGCTAACCCCCATGATTGTTTCCCATAAGGTCTCATTAAACTAAACTTTTACTAATTAATTGATGATATATCTAGGAACACCCATCATAACAAGTTAATTAATATTACTACCTCATAAATACTCATACATATAAAAATAATCATAAATATATGGGTTACCCATGAAACGAATTGGGTATCATAATCATGTCAAAATAATACAAAATGCAGGTATATATCATAAATGTGTCCATGAAATAAGGTAATTAAATAATTAATGTAAATTCATAATGGATAATATTCATATATCATGATAATATATTTCAAACTAGAATGAAAAAGAGTGTGTAAGAAACATTCGAAAGAAATCACTTTTGTACGGTTTAAGGGAAAATAACCAAAATTATTTAAAATAAAAAATGCATAATTTTATTGTAGAAAATAAAGAATTGAAACAATTTAATTATTCATGATAAAATTACTGATTTTTTAAATAAATTGTGGTTTAAAACAGATTAAGGAGCCTAGTCTAAAATGGGTTAGAATTCTGGAAGTTCCTTTAATTCCGGCTTGCTTATCGGGAAGAATTGAGTAAGGAACCTTTTAAAAACATGTTTATATGATTAAATATTGATGAATTGATATTGAAAAATGATTTTGAAAAATATATTCATAATTTATAAGATATAAATATTGATAATTTCATTTGTGTGAGAAGAGAGTAAGAGTAACCAGAAAGAATAATGGAGTTTTGGGGAGAATAAAATACCTTATGTTCAAAATGATTTATCACATGATATTAATGTCTTGAATAATCAAATTACAATCATTAATTAATAATCTTAGAAGAATTTATATAATGTATTTGTTTTATTATAACTTTAATATGTTCATTTATGGCCTTTTTAGGTTTAAGATATTCAATTCTATTATTTGCGACCATTGATTTCATTGGATTTCATGATCAGTTTACAAGTATAAGTGTATAGAAAATCATGTAGAATGTGGATAGTTTTCCAAAAATCAACTTATATGTAATTAATTAATATATATATTATTAAATTAAATTTTTTTTCACTAGATAGGATGATTCTTAAGATAAATCATTAATGATAATCATATAGATTAATTTAGCATTTTGATCACAACAAACTAAAATTTTTATAAATTAATATCATGGGTAAAAATTATTCAATAACATTAAATAAGATATAATAAATATTTTATATACTTTTTCAGTCATAATTTTTTTTACGACCATCCTTGATGATGAAATAAAAAGACGAAATCACAACATCCTTAAAGGTTGTAAATTGGCACCTTACAATTGATGTTTTCATTCTTATTGTAAAAGAGAGAGGAGAAGAGATATATTGAATAATTATTCAATGAACATGATAAAATTACATTATATGTATGAAACTACACTTTTCATGCTATTTTCATGAGGGGATGTGAGGAGAGTAAATGACAAGTAAGGACCTTAAAATGGAATTAAATGAAAAGGATGAGGGTTTTACCTATTGATTCATTCTTCTTGAAAACTTCTATAAGGGATTGGTTTTTAATATTTGTTAAGACCAAAATCTCCATAATGTGAGTAAGTAGTTTGGGAAGAGTATTAGGTAGAATTTTGATAAGGATCAAGTCTTGAGAGGTGGTATTTATAGTGGAGGAGGGGTCTTTTTTAATAATTTATTCATTAGTTTATTATATTTTTCAAGATAATAAATAGACTTTGTTAGTGAAAATAAAAATAGAAATTATATCTTGTTAGTTTGAAAAAATTGTTCATATATCTTCCATGAAAAAATTAATAGATTATTTTACTTATAATATATATATATATATATTTTAAATTAACACACTTTATTATTCACCAAAATTTAGATATTTTAGAAAATCCAAAAAATCACCCAACACATTTTTCAACGTGTAGAATTAAAAAACAAACTCAATTTTATGAAAAGAAATTTCTAAATATCCGAACATTAATTTTTATTTAAAATATAATTTACTCAAAAAATACAGATTTTGAAATTATAAGTACATTTATTTCACTTTTAAAATTTAACTAAGGACTCATAAAAATTTCTTCTAATAATAAGACATCAAAATATTAATTTATGAATACGTTTTATGAAAATTAATTTTCTTTTAAATTATTAAATTATTGCTAAAATTGTAATTAAATATTTATTATTTTCCAAAATAACAACACCTGATAATTTCGTAATTTTTTTTACTTATACTAAGATATAATTATAATATCATGTCACATATAAGATGGATAAATATTAATCCTAATTTCATTATAGATTTTACTATTTAATTAGATTATTTTCTATTTATAAATGTCTCAGTACTATTTCAAAGGTCATGTCACTATTTCAATGGTATAAGTTCCATAACTTTGAGAAACATTTCTTATATAATCCACTAATAATTTATAATCCTTGAATCATTTTCTCTTTTGTGTATATTCCATATTACATAATTATAATAAGTGATTTCTAAAGATAATTCTTTGGGTGGTCACATTCTTCCCCCATTTTGAAATTTGACCCTAAAAGTTTTGTTTTTCATTTTAAGTTACAAACATGAGTGGGTACGTCTCTTCCATTTCTTTATATGGTTCCAATGTAGGCTCATTGTATATATGGTTCTGCCAAAGTACATTGACTAGGTGAGTAGAATTGTTGCATAGAACATTGTATCTACAATATGAGATCTTTAATGGTCGATCCTCGTAATAAAGATAATTATAAAAATGTACCACCTCTGAAGTCAGTACATGAAAATGATCTGGTATGTACATCATTAATAGGGGAACATGGGATACTTTATGTACTTGAGACCTGGTTGGTGGAAGTTCTAGACAATAGGTCACATCTATGACATGATCAAGGATCTATAAGGGGTCGATATACCTAGAGCTAGGATTCCCTTTCTTCTCTAATATCATGATCATCTTCCATAGAGATATGTGGAAGAATACCATGTCTCAATTGTTAAACCCTAGGTCCTATCAACAATTTTATTCTTACCTCTTCTGTCATCCATGGGGTGAATTTCTGTTAAAATTATTTTTCTTCAGATTCTCTACCATTTCATCAACCATTTTATGTTCTAGAAGTTTACATTCACTAACTTCCTCCCATCAAGCTACTGTTATGCACGTTTTCCATAAAGGGAATCATATATAGCCATATGAATGCTCGAGTGGAAACATATTTTGTAAGATAATGATCTTGGTCCCACACCCCATTGAAGTATATATAAAATTCTCATTGCATTTCTTCCTGTTTATAAATAAGGTTCATTGATTGGCCATCAGATTGAGGATGATATTTCATACTAATGGTTAGCTAATTACTCAGAGAATACAGGAGACTTTTACAGAAGATTGAGGTGGATCTTAGATTTTAGTTGAATAAAATAGATAGTTCTACTCCCTTCATAATTAACACTTCTTTTTGTGTATCCATTAATCTTGATTCAGTGAGAAGTCCTCTTGAATTGTGACAAAATGAGAAGTCTTTGGTTGACAATTCACAATAAAAAATATAGCATTGTTTCCTATGAATTTCATGGGAAATTAAGGGACAATGTCCGTGGTGATATTTTCTCATTTACATTTTGGCATGGGTAATAATTTCATAATCTCTTCAGACATTTTCTATAAAACCTACACTTTTTGATATACCCATCACATTGATGCATATTTTAAAAAATCCATTTTCATATTGCCTTACCAAAAGTCCTACTGGAGATCTCAATACATCTTTGTGCTCCCTCGGGGAATAGAGATAGTTGGGCTATATGTGTCATTTTGAAGATCCTTATTATTATTTGTATTGGTTGGTACATATATTCATGAACCAAATATTATGAATCTATCCTCACCGATCACATACTCAAAGGATTTCCCATTTCTTATAGCTATAGTTCATTTCTAAACTTCCACATCATTTTTTTTGAGAAACCTTTATTTTTACTGTAAGGGATGTTTAAGAAATCATTTTATAAAGGAATGATGATATTCCTTTATTAATGATTCACATGTACATCCCTGTCATGTATAAGAATATTGGATATTTCTCAATCCTCATTATTGATAAAGATGGAGGATTCATTCTACTTAGAGAAACTACAACCTTTTTTTCCATTCATGAATGTTAGTGGAGTGAGTTGTTGTATTCCTTGAAGTGTTATAACATTATTCACTAGTTCATATTATTCTCATTATGTATGAATATATATTTGAGAGTCTTCTAATTAGTATATATCTCACACTTCTCTATATAGTTAAAATGCCACCATATTTTCCAAAAAAAAGATCACAATCATAAATTCCAGATCATGCGTAGGATATTTTGGCTTTTAAATTTTAATCTTCCATTATTCATAGGCTATCACTTTATCATTTTTAATCAGTATTCATCTTAATACTTAATTTAAATAATCTATGTATATCACAATGTTTTCTCCACAATTCAAGAGTGTGAGTATTGGAGCTGTGATAAGAATATTTTAGATCTGCTTAATGCTTTCCTCACATTACTGAGTCTAGTAACAATTTACTCCCTTCTATGTCAACATGGTTATTAGGATTTAAAAGTTTGATAATTTCATGAAAAATAAATGAAAATACCCAGCTATAGAAATCATGTTATGGATCTCTGTTACAGATATGGGCATGGACCACTCTTCGATTTCATTTATCATGGAAGGGTCCACAGATATTCCATTATTGGTGATATGTTTCTATAATAATGATACTTCCTCCATCTAGAAATGACAATTATTGTTCTTTTCATATAGTTTCTCTTTTCTCAATGTCTTTAGCATAGTATTCAAATGATCATCATATTCCTCATAGCTCTTAGATTATATTAGAATATCATCAATAAAGACTACTATAATTTGTTTTTGAGATATTCACTACATATTTTATTAATTAAATCTAATTTTTTTAGAGAATTAGTGATTGAAAGTGGAATCAATATGAACTCATAGTGTCCATACCTCTTTCGAAATCCAGCCTAGGGAATATCTTTCTTCTGCACCTTTAATTGGTGATATCCAGACTGAAGGTCCAACATAGAGAAATAACTAGCGCCATGTAGCTGACCGAACGAGTCATCTATTCAAGGAAAGAGATACATGTTCTATATCATGATTTTATATACCTCAAGATAATCAATTTATAGGTGAATTGATCCACCAATATTATTTAAAAATTATACTGGTTCACCCCATGGTGAAGGCCTGGAGTAAATAAAACCCTTGTCTAGATTTTCCCATAACTGCTTCAGCTCTTCCAGCTCAAAGCTAGAAATTATATAAGGTGTCTTTGATATAGGGATAGATACATGAATATGTTTGATTGAGAACTCAACCTCTCAATCATGAAAAAGACCCGATTATTATTCGGGGAATACAATATCGTAAGCACTAATGATGGGATTGTCATCTATAGTTATCATCTCCATTGTCTCAATAATTTGATCAAGATATGCATACTCGTATGACAACAATATCCACACATAACAGGTTGATTTTGAAGGAAATTCATCATCCTTCTTACACATGTAATGAATTGGAGGATTCTTTGAGATGTGGAGAGTGATCTCACTATCACATAATTTCATGTTGCATTTGTATAAATTTAGACACTTCATGCCCAATAATGATACAAACTCCACCAAAGAGGTATGCCAAGATTTATAGGGTGGTCCAATCCACAAAAAATAACTCGGGAGGAGTTATGTACTGTGGATGTAATAATTTTCACATTTTTAATTCTCATAGATAAAAGAACCTAAAAAATTTGATATGGTGTTTAAATAGTTCTACTATTATTTTAAGACCTTAATGAATAAATAGAACCAGAATCCAATAGTATATTACCTAATCATGAATGAATAACCTTTATACTTTTCATCGTATTGTTTTCTAATTCCACATCTGCAACAATGATAGAATAAGACCATCCTTGTTTCCTTATACGTGTTTTTTGATTCACAATAGGAACCCCAGTCTTAGGGGATTTATTTGAAAACATCCAATGTTTCTTTTAGTTGAAACACTACACTATTAGATGATCATTGAAATGAAACTTCCTCTCATCATTCTGTTAGTGGGATTCTTCATATTCCTTCAGCAGTTCCTTTCCAGATTCCCCATTCATCAACAATTGAATCATTTCTTGGTTCCCTTTAGACACATCCGAGGATGATTCTTCCACTATATTAACATGTGGTATATTCAATATTAATTCCATCATGAAATTTATTAGCAGATCCACACTAATTAGACTTCATTTTTTACTTTTTTCCATTGGGCCTGTGAGACCATTGAGATTCTATGATCTTTATTTCAACCGTAAGGGAGAAAAGGTGAATCTCTAATTAAATTTCCAAGTCTATAATTTGAAAAAAAAATATTAGACACAAATGTAGTCTACTACTGAAGTGATCTAAAATTCGTTGAGTGTTCATGAAGAATCCAATGGTGTATCTATAAATCCTTGTAATGTTTTCTTTATACACCCCAATAGAACGATTTTACTTATTCTAAATTATGAGTAACTCTCTTTCCATATTGATATGGAGGGTTTAGGGAAAATATTTATGGGAAAACATTTTCTTGAATTTCTCTAATTCCATTGAATCAATTTCCTACTTGGAATTAGTTTTTTCAATTAGTTTCTACTAATGATTAGCTTCCCCACAAAATTATAGACCTTCAATACTACATTATCCTCTTTTGATATCTAGAGAACATATAATGTTTTTTCAATAGTGTTCATCCATTTTTATGTGAGTAGGGGATCAAAATATCCACTAAACATGGGAGGCCATTACAGCATGAAGTATTCAATAGAAAGTAGATCTCTTTTAAGATAAAGAGGTGTTCCACATGAATCAAGTTAGTATTAATAACATGAGATAGTTGAGAATGTATTTTAATGATTCATTGAGCACCTATTCCCATCATATTTTTCATTTCATTAGAGAAATCATCACATTACTTATCACATTGATTATTTTCATGTGTTATTATATTTAGTTCCATTATGTAGGAAAAAAGAAAGTGAAATTAAGGCGCTTTAATACTTATCACAACTAAATTAATCATTTAACACAAAGGGATACACATTTAAAGGAAACATATATCCTATAATTTTATTCCATTGGTTTCAATAGAGGTTTTCCATGTTCAATACCATAACATATATTCTTTTGGGGGTGTTCCTTGTTACCATAATAATGGTTTGTAATGAGCTTATAGATTTAACAAAGTATATCCCTTGGTAGTGTGAAACATTGTGTGGAGTAAGGCTAATTATCATGTACTAGGTTATCCCATGTCAGGCTCAGAACACCTTATCAAAATTTTCACTCCTAGGTACATCTATTCCAAACCCATGTTGACTTTTAGAATCCATATAGGGATTTATTTTCTTAATAAAACCTTATACTATATGTAACACCCCAGGTAAATAAATATTATGAAAATTTCATATTTATCCATTTTTGTGAATAAAAATGTTAATATTAATTTAAAGGGAATTCTATTCTTGATGGCGTACCCAATATGCAACAACGAGTTTCTTTGAAATATTACGTTGCTCTCTAATAATAAAATAATATTATTTTAAATGGTAGTTAACGCTTATCCATTGTAATGGAAAGAATAAAAAGAACTAACTACAAAATGATTATATATTTTTGTCAAATATTTTTACTTTTTTCCCAATAAATGATAGAGGCTTAAAATGCGAATGAATCCAATTTTAAGCATAAATCTTCTAATATTATTTAAATGGTCGATTAACCGCCTTTTGAAGAAGAACCCTTTTTAAATATACTTTTGAAGATTTTATATCTTATATTTGAAAAAATAAAATCCTTATTTACAATCTGGACATCGAAATTTACTTTGTGTAAATTTTTGTTATTTTTCCTATAAAGATCAATTTCAGTGAAAATGTTGTATTTTAATTCAAAAAATCTTTTTAATATAATTTATTTATATGATTAGATTATCTTTTATATTGGTTTTAAAGTTAAATTAAATATATTTTTACCATTTAATCCAATAGTGGCCATTGGAATTAATTTCACTTTGAAATAGGACTTAAACTAGTGTCAATATTTTAATAGATATTGTTTCTTAAAAACACGCTATTTGTTCTGAAAGCGGGAATTAATTATTAAATTAATTAATGAAACTTATATGTTTTTAATTTTGTAAAATAGACATCATTTTTTTAATTTGGAATATCAAGTGTAGCTTAGGGTGAATTTTTGGTATTTTTCTGAAAAACTTCAATTTTTGATGATTAGTGAATCCACTACGTGGTAGTTAAAGAAACTGATTTTTTGTTTAAATGAAACTTTACCACTTCTGTGTTTTGATTTTAAAAAATCCGACATACATGGTTGTCATTATGAAGTAAAATGTGGTTCAATGAGATTAAAATAATTTTTGGTGAATAGTAACATTTATGTTTTTAATCACGATTAGAGGTAATTAGTGTAATTTAAGGTAAAAATAATGTTTTAATAATATGAAAAGACCTTGACACATGTCCTGCCCTTATTGGATGTGTCATGGCCGACCAAGTAAATCCATGGGTCAACTTTGGGTCCCCATGGAGCCACTTTGGAGGGAAAATGACATTAATAACTTTTTTATTTAAAGTTAAAATTAAAATGTCACAAACATGTGTTGTTTTACTAAAACAGTTTTTACATGGGGTTATAAAAGTCATATGTTTGACTATAAAAATTAATTAGAAAGATAAAATGATTTCCTACATCATTATATTTGTTTTATAATTTTTAGACATTAAATAAATTTAATTATTCATGACACAATGATGATGTAGCGATTACCTCATTATTTAACGATTTAAATAAAATGAATAGATAATGTTACATGTAAGACCTAAACTTGTCAAAAACCTATTGGATGTGTGGATTTAGAACTATTATCACCATATCCTCAAAATATATAATTTTGGGACCTTTAAAATCAGAAAATCATTTTATAATAATGTTACTTTTCAAGACTTTCCAAGAGTTCCCCTCCTCCCCTCTTATAAAAGGCCCCAACCTCTACCACCATACCCTCTTCTCTAAAGTAAATGAATCAGGAAAACCCTGCCAATTTTGTCTCTCCACATCCCTCTATTACTCCTAGAACCCTCACTTTGGGCAGAATTCTTTCCAAGGAAGCATTTGAGCTCAAATAAAAAAGAGTTACCCGATTTAATGGTAGTGTCTTCTCTTGTGTTCTTATGTTTTATTTTGCTTATCCAACCCCATAATCTCTTTTTATTCATTTATTTTGTAAAAAACAGTATCTTTAAAATACTATGATGTTTTTATGAGAAGTATTAGATCTACACCTACACACACCTTCGTCTAATGGTTAAAGAACATACTATTTCTGTGGTTGGCAATTTTCTGCCTCACGAAACGATGATTGTTCAATCTTCTTTTAACAACTTTAATGGTGGCCATTAAGATGTCACTCTATTTATATATGATATATATTATTTTTATTTTTTCCTTATTCTTCTTTATTTTTCATTTGTGGCATACATTTACGGTTTCCCTTGTGGGTAAACACGATAATTTCATTTTAGGAAGTGTGGACTATCGCCCCCTCAAAGTGATTTCATTCGTTAATGTCATATGTGGGATGTATAAAGGATGGAGTTAATGATATTATATATGATATTTTACTGAAAGTATAATATACCTTAATACAATTATTATTTCACTCCATTAAATATGATATAAAAATGATAGTAGCGTTCATGCATACGTACGGCTTACCTTCTCCATGAACGGTTCACTTCATTTATTGCCTCTAAATATTATGTACTATTATAAATTCATGTATATACTGGATATATATGATATATATGATATCTGAATCATGAATATTATTCTGGGTATAATGAACCTTTGAAAACACGAACAACATGTAATTGTAAGAAGTCCACTTTCGACTTAAGAACCAAATATCGACAAAACAAACATTATAAACTTAAATGATTATATAATGATTATAACATGGAAATAAGTGATATAAAAGGAATAATAAGCTTGAAAAAGGTTCTTAAGAAAGTATAAATTAACTTCAGTTTATTATTCATGAGATTAAAGAGCAATCGAGTCACGTCGAACATGAGGTAAGGGATCCTACCTCTCTTTTTATTTTTAAGTACTCTTTTTATGTAACTTACTTTAAGCTCCTCTTTCTTATGTTGGGGGATATTATTTTTTATTCCTCTTGCTGTAAATTTAATTTTAATATGATGAGATACCATATTTTATCTCATCAATCCATTTTTGGAAGTTTTGAGTTGTGCCGTTAGGCTGCCGAATTTTCGTAAGAGATCCAACCTCTATCTATCTTTTTACGTACTCTCCTTTATGTCACTTTTTTAATATCCGCTTTGTTATGTGGGGGGATGTTCATTTATATTAATCTTGATGTAAATTTTATTTTAATATGATTAGAGACCCTATTTGATCTCATCAATCCATTTTTGGAAGTTTTAAGTGGAGTCGTTAGGCTGCCGAGTTTTCGTAAGGGATTTTTCATCTCACTTTTATTCTCATGAGATTTATGACACATTTGCCACCATTTCCTTTGATTGGTGTATGTAATGCCCATTATTATATTATTTTTGTAATATAATTTCATTTATGGTTATTTACATATTCATTTTATGACCCTTCTTCAATGGGGTGTACGTTTCGAAAGTCACCCAAATCGGTAAGGGGACCTTTCACCCTCCCCTTCTTTAAAAAGACTTATTTTGTTAGGTATTTTAAATTACATATTATTTTGTTGGGATATGTTATTATATATACTTATTTCTGTAAATTTATTGTACAAGTGATTAGATACCCTTTTTATCTCTCATCAACTCAATTTCGGAATTTTGAAGTGACGTCGTTAGGCTATCGAATTTTTGCAAGGGAACTTCTTAACCCGATTTTGATTCTTTGGAAAAGACATGTACTCCTTGAATATGTCGTTATATGAATATGTGTGAATAGACTATGATTTTTTTACACTTAATATCATAATATATTTCATGTATTTGTTTGTCACACATAATTATGTAATTGATTTATCCTTAATCCAAGGATACCGTCTTTGTAAGGGACTTCGTCTCAATCTCCTTTCATTGAGGCATATTTTGTTCTAATACAAGGATTTCTTTTATACGGTGTGTAAACCCCTTTGACATTTAATTTTATACAAAAGGAATCTTTTTATACTAATCGTATTACTAAATGAAAAAAAAGAATGTTTTTTTAACATACGCGGTGTCAACGACATTTTCCGCTGCCACGAGTATTATTTGGTCTTTGGCTTCCTCAAAAAGCCGTAATATTTTTTAAATGAAATAAATACCATATACTCTATTATGTATTTTGGTATTGAAAATGGTTTTTATAATGGATTTGTTATGTCAATATATTTAAGTGATATATTTTGATCAAATTATGGAAATGATTTCTTTCCATTATATTTGTTTTATGTCTGATGATTTTATAATGGAACTTGGACATTTGATGGGTGGTTACGTGATAAACCATATGACGGGTGGTACCGTGAATACCAGGATGGGTGGTTACGTTATAACCTCTAATGCATTGGGTATGTAAGTCGCTCGTATGGCTATTCCATTAAGTGATATGTGTGGAAGTCAGCCGTATGGTTATTCCATTTAAGTATGTTTATCTCCCAAGTTACCTTTATATAGATTTTATTGTAATATTTTTGTTACAAAATGGTAAGTAATGATCTTTTATTCATTTAAGATATTATACTACTTCATATGGGTGAAAAGTATTACTTTGATAAAGAATTCATGGTTTACTTGTTGTTTTGAAAAACTTACAGTTTTGCTTCTTTGTGTATCCCTTACTGAGCTTTTTATGCTCATCCCAAGTTTTTTTTTAAAAGTTTTTCACAGGACATAAAGTTGAATATGGTCAAGGATGGGATCAAGGAAATGTCAGGCTTTCTAAAACATGGTAATAGACATGTTTCTTTTTAAGAGTTTTTATTTTATGGAAACTTAGTAGAAGTGTATTCTTTGTAATCTTTTGAGATGTAATAGTTATGTCCTAATTCTCTAAAACTCTAAAACTAAAAAGATCCTCAATGTGAATTATTCATTTAATTCAATATTAAGTAAGGTTTAAGGTCGTGGCCTTATAGTTGGTATCAGAGGTCAGTTTAGATAACTTTAGAGGCTAGAGTGTTGCTTAAGAATAAGTGAAAAGTTGTGTATAACCACAATGGGTAGTATATTAGATAGAGTCATTGTTTTTTTGAAAGTTAGAATTAGTTTGAGATAACATGGATAACTATATCTTAGTGTTTATCTTCCTCATTATTATATGATGATTTTACTGATATGCTCACACTGACCTTTTTGGTTTTAGTAAATGTCTAGATCTTGAAGGCACCAATGTAATAGTGGATGTGAAGGAAACTGTGATAATTTTTTGAACAAGCAACTGAATGACATGGGAGCTGCAATGAGAACACTTGTGTTTATCCTCAACCAACTATCGGGAGTCATGATTGACCACCTAATCCTTGGTGATTTTTATAAGGCATCATATATGCGAGAAACAAATCCCTACAGAACATTAGGTGATAATCATAAAGGTAAGTGTGTTCAAAATCCTATGTGTCAAAGATGTGGAAATAAACACCTAGGAAAATGTTTTCAAAGGGAAACAAATATGCTATAGATGTGGAAATTAAGGTCATAATGAAAGAACCTGTCATGGAAGAAGGAAGCATCCAGTTGACTCAAGGAAAGGGAATGAAGTTCTTTCTGAGGGATCAATTGAATTTTTTAAATGTTGTGTGCATGGTCATTATGCAAACACATGTCCTATGAAGATGTTTCGGGAATGGGATCTCCAAGATCGTACAAATATTTGTTTACGAATACCAAATGCCATTCCGATTGTGGATGAAGAAACTGACAATGACCAATCAAAGGTATGGATTATTTCTTAACATTTGGTTTTCTATTTTGGAATCTTAGGATATGATTCATGATTTTGTTTGTAGGAAAGAAGTATTTCAGAATATTTTGTAAAGGAATGGTTAATGGATCAGGAAGAATGTTGAATGAGTTAGAAGTCAACATATAAGGGCTTCAAGAGTTATGGTGAAATTATTAAAAGTATTAAGTCTCTTTTGATGATGGGGTTACATTAGAAGACTTTTTATAGTATGTGTAACCCTGATGATTGATATATGAAATATTATTTCAAGGAATAGTTATCTTCCCTTTTGTGGACATAGTTATAAAGAACCATTTGGGTTTATATGATCTATACTTTTGAGGTAATTATGGGTTACTATATGATGGAAGATGAACAGAATGGGATATAATTGAGGTTAAAATATTTTATGATTATTTTTGATGATTTTTTCTCTTTTTGGGGATTGTTTGGAGAATTATATAGTTTGGAAAAAGGACAACACACAGACCGTGTGGCAACCCGTCGTGTCGGAAAAAGCTGCGAGAATGGAACCCAAAACCAAAGTGCGACTGGTATTTATCGCCTACCACTAGACTACGTGAATTCCCTTGTTAGTTTGTCTAATTCATTTTAGTGAGATGATTTTATGAATCAAGAGTAAGTTGATTTTGGGTTATCTATGGATATTATTAACCTATCATGGAGGATATGTGATTAGGTTAATTACTTTTCAATATGAGACTTTAACAGAAACTAATGTTATTTGGAGATAATTATTAATTTTTACCTTGGAAGACTATGTGATTAAATCCTTCAAATATTTGGGTTTCAGTATTATTTTGGTTTACATTGAAGAATTTTATGGAAAAATTGTTTATCGAATGGTCTTCATTGAACTTTAGGTTTTGTTGGACAAATTTTGGAGATTAAGAATAGATTTTCTTTTTATAAAGGGTTATCCTTTTATGGATTATCTAATCTTGTACTAACCTTTTTGGATTTGGTTTTGGTTAAAGTATAAAGACATGGGATGTATATAGTTCTCTTTTGTGGATTAGGTGATTCTCTAGAAGTTGATTATAACTATCTTAATGTAAACAAGTCTTCCTAAATACTCATCATTTGGGGAAAGTATGAGTTTGTGTAAGAAATCTAGTAAATGTAGGAAGTCAACATGACAAGTAAGTATGTTTCCTTATGTTTTATTTACGCTCATAAATAAATTCCTCAATGAAAAGTAACATAAAACAAAAATGTTGTCTATTAGCTTTTCTTACTGGGGAATCGAATACCGTTTAACCCACCACAAGTTTTTGATTTTCTTGTGGTTCAATTTCTCTTAAACCTGTTTTCTATCACTCTCCCTCAGAACATGACCCTTTTTTTTCCTCTATTCCCATGTTTTACTACGTGTAATCCTAGT
This sequence comes from Viscum album, assembly GCA_963277665.1. NCBI lineage: Eukaryota > Viridiplantae > Streptophyta > Magnoliopsida > Santalales > Viscaceae > Viscum > Viscum album. The sequence goes on from OY728138.1 coordinate 1,802,191,352, forward strand.
GTGGGTTAACTCTGGTGACCTTTTTACATCTCTTTCTTTATTTTAAAGTGATATTTTTACTGACTCTTGTTCTGATGTGGGATTTTCAATGAAGTTTCCAAGCCCAATTTTATAATTTCGAGGACGAAATTCCCAAAAGGGGGGAAGGATGTGACACCCCAGGTAAATAATGAATATGAAAATTTCATATTTATCCATTTTTGTGAATAAAAATGTTAATATTAATTTAAAGGGAATTCTATTCTTGATGGCGTACCCAATATGCAACAACGAGTTTCTTTGAAATATTACGTTGCTCTCTAATAATAAAATAATATTATTTTAAATGGTAGTTAATGCTTATCCATTGTAATTGAAGGAATAAAAAGAACTAACTACAAAATGATTATATATTTTTGTCAAATATTTTTACTTTTTTCCCAATAAATGATAGAGGCTTAAAATGCGAATGAATCCAATTTTAACCATAAATCTTCTAATATTATTTAAATGGTCGATTAACCTCCTTTTGAAGAAGAACCCTTTTTAAATATACTTTTGAAGATTTTATATCTTATATTTGACAAAATAAAATCCTTATTTACAATCTGGACATCAAAATTTACTTTGTGTAAATTTTTGTTATTTTTCCGATAAAGATCAATTTCAGTGAAAATGTTGTATTTTAATTCAAAAAATCTTTTTAATCTAATTTATTTATATGATTATATTATCTTTTATATTGGTTTTAAAGTTAAATTAAATATATTTTTACCACTTAATCTAATAGTGGCCATTGGAATTAATTTCACTTTGAAATTGGACTTAAACTAGTGTCAATCTTTTAATAGATATTGTTTCTTAAAAACACGCTATTTGTTCTGACATCGGGAATTTATTTTTAAATTAATTAATGCAACTTATATATTTTTAATTTTGTAAAATAGGCATCATTTTTGAATTCAGAATATGAAAAATAGCTCAGGGTGAATTTTTGGTATTTTTCTGAAAATCTTCGATTTTTTATGAATAGTGAAACCACTAAGTGGTAGTTAAATAAACTGATTTTTCATTTAAATGAAAATTTACCACATCTATGTTTTTAATTTCAGAAATCTAACATACATGGCTGTCATTAGGATGTAAAATATGGTTCGACAAGATTAAAATAATTTTTTGTGAATAATAACTTTTACGTATTTAATCGCGATTAGAGGTAATTAGTTTAATTTAAGGTAAAAATAATGTTTTAATAATATGAAAAGACCGTGAAACATGTCCTACCCTTATTGGATGAGTCATGTCCGACCGATAAAATCCATGGTTCAACTTGGGGACCCCATGGAGCCACATTGGTAGGAAAATGACATTAACACCTTTTTATTTAAAGTTAAAATTAAAATGTCACAAACATGTGTTGTTTTACTAAAACAATTTTTACATGGGGTTATACAAGTCATATTATTGACTACAAATATTCATTAGAAAGATACAACTATTTTCTACATCATGATAGGTTTTTTATAATTTTTAGATATTAAATAAATGTAATTATTTATGACACCATGATGATGCAGCGATTACCTCATTATTTAACCATTTAAATGAAATGAAAAGATAATGTAAAATCTAAGACCTAAACTTGTAAAAAACCTATTGGATGTGTGTATTTAGAACTATTATCACCTTATCCTCGAAATATATAATTTTGGGACCTTTAAAATCCGAAAATAATTTTATAATAATGTTACTTTTCAAGACATTCCAAGAGTGCCCCTCCTCCCCTCTTATAAAAGGCCTCCACCTCTACCACCTTACCCACACCACTCAAGACTTTGGCTCGGCCAAAAACTTTCCATTTTATCTTTCCACATCCATATATTACTCCTAGAAGCCTCACTTTGGGCAGATGTCTTTCCAAGGAAGCCTTTGTGCTCAAATCAAAAAGACTTACCCGATTTTAAGGTAGTGTCTTCTCTTGTGTTCTTATGTTTTATTTTGCTTCTCCGACCACATAAATTTTTTTTATTCCTTTAATTTTTAAAATAAAAAGTATCTTAAATATACTAGGATGTTGTTATAAGATTTATTATAGCTACACCTACACACACCTTCACCAAATGGTTAAAGAACATATTGTTTCTGTGGTTGGCGATTTTCTGCCTCACGAAACGATGATTGTTCAATCCTCTTTTAACACCTTTCATGGTGGAAATTAAGAAGTCACTCTATTTATATATGATATATATTATGTTTATGTTTTCCTTATGCATATTTATTTTTCATTTGTGGAATACCATTATGGTTTCCTCTGCGGGTAAACACGATAATTTCATTTTAGGAAGTGCAGACTACCACCCCCTCAAAGTTATTTCATTCGTTAATGCCATATGTGGGACGTATAAAGGATAGAGTTAATGATATTATATATGATATTATACTGAAATTATAATATACCTTTATATAATTATGATTTCACTCCATTAAATTTGAAATTGAAATGAAAGTAGCGTTCATGCGTACATACGACTTACCGTCTCCATGAACTGTGCACTTCATTTCTTACCTCTAAATATTATGTACTTTTATAAATACATGTATATAATGTATATATATGATATATATGATATCATAATCATGAATATAATTCTGTATATAATGAACCTTTGACCACACGAACAACATGTAATTGTAAGAAGTCCACTTTCGACTTAAGAACCAAATATCGACAAAACAAACATTATTAACTTAAATGATTACATAACATTTATAACATAAAAATAAGTGATATTAAATGAATAATAAGCTTGAAAAAGGTTCTTAATAATTTAGAAATTAACTTTAGTTTATTATTCAGGAGATTAATGAGAAACCGAGTCACATCGAACACGAGGTTAGGGATCCTACCTCTCTCTTTATTTTTAAGTACTCTTTTTATGTAACTTACTATAAGCTCATCTTTATTATGTTGGGGGATGTTCTTTTATATTACTATTGCTGTCAATTTTATGTTAATATTATGAGATACCCTATTTGATCTCATTAATCCCTTTTTGGACGTTTTGAGTGGCGCTGTTAGCCTGCCGAATTTTCGTAAGAGATCCAACCTCTCTCTTTCTTTTTAAGTACTCTCCATTATGTCACTTTTTTAAGATCCTCTTTGTTATGTTGGGGATGTTATTTTAGATTCCTATTTTTGTAAATTTTATTTTAATATGATGAGAGACCCTATTTTATCTCATCAATCCATTTTTGGAAGTTTTATGTGGCGCCATTAGGCTGCCGTTTTTTCGTAAGGGATTTTTCATCTCACTTTTGTTCTCGTGAGATTTATGCTACATTTGCCACCATTTCCATTGAGTGGTGTATGTACTGCCTATTATTATATTATTTGTGTAATATAGTTTCTTTGATGGGTATTTACATATTCATTGTATGACCCTTCTTCAATGGGGTGTACGTTTCGAAAGTTACGCAAATCGGTAAGGGGACCTTTCACCCTCCTCTTCTTTAAAAAGACTTATTCTATTATGTCTTTTTAATTACAACTTATTATGTTGGTATATGTTCTTATATATCCTTACTTCTGTAAATTTAATTTAAAAGTGACGAGACACCCTTTTTATCTCTCATCAACTCACTTTCTGAATTTTGAAGTGACATCGTTAGGCTGTCGAATGTTTGCAAGGGAACTTCTTAACCCAATTTTGATTATTTGGGATAAACTTGTACTCCTTGAATATGTCGTTATATGAATATGTTTGAATATACTATGATTGTTTTACACTTAATATCCACTTATATTTGGTGTATCCATTTTTTCACACATAATTATGTAATTAATTTATCCTTAATCAAAGGATATCGTCTTTGTAAGGGACTTCGTCTCAATCTCCTTTCATTGAGGCATATGTTGTTCTAATACAAGGCTTTCTTTTATATAATGTATAAACCCCTTTGACCTTTAATTTTATATAAATTGAATCTTTTTCTATGAAGCGTTTTTCTAAACGACAAAAAGGAATGTTTCTTTTAACATACGCAGTGACAACGACCTTTTCCGCCACCGCGAGTATTATTTGGTCTTTGGCTTCCTCAACAAGCCGTAATGTTTTTAAAATGAAATAAATACCATATACTCTTTTATGTATTTTGGTATTTAAAATGGTTTCTATAATGGATTTATTATGTAAATATATTTATGTGATATATTGTGATCAAAGTATGGAAATGTTTTCTTTCCATTATATTTGTTTTATGTCTTCTGATTTTATAATGGTAATTGGACATCTGATAGGTGATTACGTGATAAACCATATGATGGGTGGTGCTATGAATACCAGGATAGGTGGTGACGTTATAACCTCTAATGCATTGGGTATAGAAGTCAGCCGTATGGGTATTCCATTAAGTGATATGTGTAGAAGTCTATCGTATGGTTATTCCATTTAAGTATGTTTATGTCCCAAGTTACCTTTATATGGGTTTTATGGTAATATTTTGGTTAAAAAAGGGTATGTAATGATATTTTATTCATTGAAGAGTTTACACTACTTCATAAGGGTGAAAAGTATTACTTTGATAAAGAATTCATGGTTTACTTGTTGTTTTGAAAAACTAACAGTTTTCCTTCTTTGTGTATCCCTTAATGAGCTTTTTATGCTCATCCCAAGTTTTTTTTGAATTTTTTTTCACAGGACATAATGTTGAATAGGGTCAAGGATGGGATCAAGGAAATGTCAGGCTGTCTAAAACATGGGACTAGACATGTTTCTTTTTATGAGTTTTTATTTTATGGAAACTGTGTAGAAGTGTCTTCTTTGTAATCTTTTGAGATGTAATAGTTATGTCTTAAATCTCTTAAACACTAAACCTGAAAAGAACCTCAATGTGAATTATTAATTTAATTAAATATTAAGTATGGTTTAAGGTCGGGGCCTTATACTATACCTACCAAAATTTTTAGATGTCTTCTTATCTGTAGTCTTGTCCCAAAGGTTCTTACTGATGTTATCTATTCCTATTCTCCAAAAACAATTAAACATTTCTTCTAATACCAACTATAGAAACCCAAGACTTTTACACGTATCATTTCATTTTTTAATGATAATTAACCAAAAAATTACAATCCAACGATCATAATGTCAAGTGTCCTGGAAGACTCGGTACATAAAACTGAAAACATGGAACTAAATAAAAAAAATTCAATATTGATAACCCATTATGAGATCCTAACTTATTTTGGTCCCTTACATATTCATAGTACAACCTAGGGATAACATGAATAATGGTATGATCTAAAAATCCCAGTAAAGGAATAAGCATTAAAAAAAATCTTATCACATGAGTTAGAAGGCATAGCATAATGCTAGAAAAATGAATCAAAAATGATTAAACATAAGGAATAATTAAATGGGATCATATAATCATAGATTCATAGTAATCTGTAATAAACATAAAACATGAATTTATCATGAGTCAAAACTCAATATACATAAGGGATCACGAGTCAAGGCTTGTAGCATAGAGAGGAGCAGGATTCAAGGATAACCACAAAGAAGTTTTCTCATGACATCTCGTGACACTAACAATTAACCAATTTATTAGTGTTATATCTATGTTCATCAATCATAACATGTTAATTATTATTCTTTCCAAATAAATTATTATACCCATGTAATAAAAAACAAACATAAATTTTACCCATGGAATGAATTGGGTATCAAAATTATACCAACAGAATAAAAAAAATTTCATCAAAAAATATTCCCTAAAATAATAGAATTAAATCATAAATGAATATTAGACAATATCATGATAAGATATGTCAAACAATAGTGAAAATATTGTTTTATAAACTTTATAAAGAAATAATTTTTTTACAGTTTAAAGGAAAACATCTAAGATTCTTTAAAATGAAAATGATTACTTATTTGTATAAAACCAGAATTGAACCATGTTTTTTTCATGATAAAAATATATATTTTATAAAAATAATGGTCGGTTAAAATATATTATGGATCACACTTCAAAATGGTATAGAATTCGGGAAGTTCAATTAAATCAAGCTTTCTTATTGTGACAAATTGAGTATGGAACCTTATTAAAACATGTATATCCATGAAAATATGGATGAATGGATCCTGATACATGATTATGGAACATATAATAAGAATATATAATATTTAAATAATTATAATTTTGTGATTCTTGGGTTGATGGAGATGGTTGATCTATATGTATTATCCAACTTCTTCTTATTTAACTCAAGATTTGAATGTACATGTAGTCTTGACTCAAATCTAAAACTCTTTCTTCATTAATGTTGTAATATGAGAATCTATCTTTTCCTTTAGTTTCCAATATTTTCTAAATTCCCATATCATTAATTTGAGAATCCATTATATTTTCCATAGGTGATGGTTGAAAAATCATATTTGAAAGGATTTATGATGTTTCTTTCTTTATGATTCACATGTCTGTCCATTTCAAATATAATATTATTAGAACATTATCAATTCTCATTAATGATAGATTTTTTTTATCCTTTATACTTAGAGAATCTATAACATTATTCACTTTACCATGATGGTAGATGATCGAGCAGTCATAGACCATGATTAGATATAACCATATATATTGGCCCATATTCAACAATTTCTGTGTGAAAATATGTTTGAGGATTTTTTATCCCAATTTTTATCAATCATCTCCCTAAAGAGATAATTATGGAATATTTTCAATGTGAATATTACTGTAGCTAACTCTAGATTCGGTTTTGGGTAGTTTTGTTCATGTATATTCAAATTCCTTGATGCATAAGCTATAACATTGACATTTTTTCATTAACACACATTGGAATCACATATTTGAGGAATAACTAAATAAAATGAAAAGTTATCCACATATAGGAATTTTGAGAATCTGGTCATTGATAAGCCTTATTTATGACACTTTGAAGCTCTTTTTCACATTCACCATTCAATGAAAACTTGAATCCCTTATAAGTTATCTTGGTTAAATGGTTCTAAAATCATGATATGTTTCTCTAAATCGATGATAGTACCCATATAATCTATTGATAATATAAATATCTATAATATATGTTTTCCTCGATCATCATTAAGATTTTAATATCTCTGAAGGGTATAATGATACCCCATTTCATGTTTTGATATTTTTAAATAATGATATTTTCTTTAACCAGAACTCACATTTATGTTAAATTTCATCAATCTTATCTTTTGAAAAGTAATTTCAAATAGTTCTTAGATTATCTTCATGTTCCTATTTGGTTTTGGATTATATTATAATATAATATTTAAATACTAACACAATTTTTTTAGGGCTATCTATTAAGATATATTCATAAAGTACCTACACATTTCTAGAGAATTATTGACCATTAAAGGAATCACTATGAATACATAGTTCATGTACCTCATATGAAAAATAAGTCTTTGTAATATCCGACTCCTTCACCCTAAAATGGAAATATCATGACTGCAGATCCACTAAAGAGAAGTATTATTCTCCATATAGTAAATCATACAAGTCATAAATCAAAGGTAGATGATTATATTACATTATCCTGATCCTATTTATATCAAAATAATTAATAAAAAAGGATCATTGACCCATCCTACTTATTTATGAAGAGAAATGGTGCACCCCTTGGTGAAGCAGCTGGGCATATGAACCCTTTATCTAGATTATCCGATAGTAATTCCTTCATCTCCTCAAATTCTTAAATATTGATTTATATAGAGTCTTAGATAGTGATATTTCCACATGTATAAGCTTGATTGAAAAATTTACATGTCAACTACGATGAGGACCAAGAAATTCCTTAGGAACACTTCAGTGTATTACCTCATAATATAAATGCCTTTATAGATGATTCATTGCATAAACTCAATCATTTGAGCTAGATATTCTTTCTAACTGAAAACTAGAATTTTGATTGATTTAGGAAAACCAATCATACAATGGAAACCACAAGAAAATCATGGTGTTCTAAACTAATTCAAACCCAAAGCATTGCTGACAAAAAATTTCATCCCCTACATAAGAGAGGAATCTAAAGAAAAGAAAGAACATGCACTCTGATTTTTGGATGCTATAGACTCTAAAAAATCCACTACCATGTTCCACTCCCACTAGGTATGAGAAACCTATATATTATTACCTCTAAGAAAATTTCATTTTCTAACAGTTTAAGAGATGTTCCTAATGACTTATATAAAATTTTAGTATATATTTAATGTATTTTGTTCGAATTATTCATGTTTTTTTAGACTTTCTCAAAAAAATCAAATACTAAATAGTGTCAAAATTGACATAAATTGCTTTTTAAAACACATACTATGTTATTAAATTCAATAATATTTCTAAAAATATAAGGTTTGGAAAAATGAATTAAATAGTAATTGATATGTCATTAATGAACCAGTTGGGGCACTCTTGTCAATTTATAGTTTTTTTATGGAATATGTAATGTAAAAATACAAGAAGTCATTGTAAATGACAAACTATTTAACATAGAGTTAAATCTAGATGATAAGGTTAATATGGTGACCTAAACTTGTCAATAACCTATTGGTTGAGATTACGTCGACCCATACCCACCTTATCCTTCAAATAAAATCATTTATAGCCTCTATTAACTGAAAATTATTTTAAAATAAAATGATATTTCAAGCTTTTCCTAAAGTGTCCGTCATCTATCTTAAAATATGGTACTTCCCCTTATCTCTATGTCACACCTCCAATGCCTTTTTTACAGGAAAAAACCAGATCAAATATCTTCCCAACTACCCTCACTTCAACCTAGTGGCCTTACATTGATCACAAAGCCATCCTAAGTATCACTTTTCATAAAATCAAAAGGAAGCGCCTGGAGAAAGAGGTAATAATTTCATCACCTCTTTCAATGTTCATTTCATCTTCCACTTCTTCTTTCTTTTTTCTATCTATAAAAAATAATAACACTAGAACCTTATACATACAGTGATTTTATTATAAATATGATACATCCATATTCACTATTCAATCCACCCTATGAATGGCAAAGTCACCATATGTGCATACGTACGGCTAACCATCTGCACGTCATGGTGAATTTTTTTATTCAACACTTTATTAATTGGATGGGTATAATAATTAGTATAATTTATTTAAATAATAAATATAACATGAAAATGATTCTATATATGTAATATACTATCCAATTACATACGATTTGACCATCAACAGAATGATATTTTGGCTCATTCGTACCTACGGATTACTGTCTCCATCAACGTTATAAGATTCAATCCCCATTGTAACCAATCAAGAATAATTTTCATTTTATGATTATAAAAAACAATTATAAACTTAATATAATTATTTATATGAATAAAATACATCTTGTACATAACAAACATGATTTACCTAACCAATCATATAAAGGAAAACGAATCAGTAAACACCCAAAACAATGATACCACTGAAATATTATTAACAAAGAATTATCGAAAGATCTTATATGATATCATATTTATATATGTGGTTATTTTATAATTTAATAAAGTTTATTTAACTATCATACAGGAGGTTAACGTACCATCTTTAAAGGAAAAGAACAATGTAAGGGTTAATTTTACAATCTCTTTTCTTATCCGAGGTTGTTTATATGTATGTATCTACTAGGACTTCTTTATCATCAACATCAATGTTTCTTAAAAAAAATTGAAATATTTTTACTATTTCCTATAATATGGGTTAAATTAATTTATACGTTTTTTTATTTTTTATTAAATGTTTTGAATGGAATATTTATGTCATATTCCAAACAAGGTATTTTATGATCTTTTCAACAAATTAAGGTAAGAATTTTTTTAAAATTGTACGGTAGTTGGGGATATTTTCTGCCATTATAGCACATTCTAAGATTCCCTTACATGATAATAATAATATTTTAAAAATAAAAGTTTTCTTTTATAATTATGTTATTTTTAAATTATTTCAAAATAGAATGTTATATTTCTCTCAAATAGTTGTGATTTCATCTATGTCAACATCCTATGATAGATTTTAAAATTGTTTGAAGTTTATTTATTTTGATATAATATTCCATATTTTATTGAAGGTTTTGTGATATGTTGGACTATGGATGTGTTATCTTTATACCATTCATTTTTTTATGGTTAAATTATTCCAATTTTGTATGCATGTTTTAATATGAATGATTATGTTATGTTTCAACCTTTTCATATGAGGAATGCAATGGACTTATAATGTGACAGGTGGAGCCAGCTAAAGCTCCTCGATTCATTGGTAAGCCTCATGTGAAAAACATGTTTCTTCACACAAGGCCTTGAAAAAATATTATTTGTAGTCTTAGCACGAGTCCTTGACTATGTGGTTATGATGTTGGACATTATGCATTTCATCATTATAAAATTATCTATTGATATAACATGTGATTATTTGACTAGTAGAATATCCATGTGAATAAATAAATGGAATTATTTGATTTATCTTTTCCATGTTATGCTAAAGTTTATGTTTAAAAGGATTATGTTTTAGTAATTTTAATTTCTGTAAATTTTAATGATTATTTTTGACAGTTTCTGCTGTATTGTCTTCCTTACTAAGCATCTGAGATCACCAATTTCTTATGTTTTCATTTTTCCATGATGTGAAGAAGAATATAATAATTAACATGAAGGGATTGGCCAAATGATATGAGTTTTTTCAAAGGGGACACAATGTTGTTTTTTTATTTCATGATGTAATTTAAATCTTTTTTATGTATCTAGTACTTCAATGGATAACAAACTAATAATTTTTTTTTCAAGACTTCATCTTTTTTGATCATTTCATTGTTATTTAATAGTGCACCGACTCAGGGTAACTAGGGTTAGGGTGTTACATTAATAATTGTTTTTAATGAACAAATGAATTTACCAAAGAATATCCCCAAGTGTTTCAAACCATTTTTCCAACAAGTCCTATTGTCGGGCACCAGTACCCAATTGATTTTAGGTGAACACGGTCTATTATTGTTTTATTTAGCACCCCAAACATTTTATGATTTGTTTCTCTTAAAAAAACTATATTCGTTAGATATCATATATTTCAAGAATCACTGGGCCACTACGGAAGAAAATATGGTTACATACAAGAGATAGAAAAAAACTAGCCATTAAACATAAATTTTCCAGCTTTGTAATTTGAATATTAAAAATATGACATACATGGTTGTATTCAGGATGATATTTAGAGTTTGATAGAATTTACATAATTTTCGGTGAATAGTAACCTACCATTATGAATAGTAACCTACCCAATGAATATTAACTTACCCTTATGATTAATAATGTGAATCTTATGAATGGTATCCATACTCATGAATGTATCAATAAATTTAGGGACCTTTTAGAAAAGATGAATATTTTAAGTGTTTATATAATTATATTAAAAAATGATTTAATTAAATATTTAATTATTCATATTAAGAAAAGTATTTTTGAAAAATGGACTTCATTTTTGATTTCTCCATGTTGAGAAATGGTTAGGGTAAATTTTTGTGATTTTTATGAAATACTTGAATTTTTAGTGAATTGTAAGATAAATTAATTTACCATATAAATACATTATAATTTAAATTAACTATTCCTAGAATCATGAGTGATGTAAGCATAAAAAATCTAGAACTCATAAGCCTATTTTACAGTTATTGGTCACGTAATACTCACTATTTCTTTTCTTGAGAGGAAATAATAAATTAATGATTATAATATGTAGAAAACTCTTCTCCCCTCCACCATATAAACCACCTCTCACCCCCTCTTCTACCCACCCAAATCAACATCTTATCCTTGCCAAAATTATACCAAATACTCTTTCCAAGCCCTATCCCCATGTCCATGACATGCTGGTCACACCAAATGGAAAAAAGGCCTTTAGAATATTTTCAAGGAGTACTCAAGAGGTGAACCTTTCTTCTCTTTTCATTCAATTTATTTTTCAATGTTCCATTCAGTTGTTCTCCCTTCACACCTATCCTCATCCAAATTCTATGATAATTCATGCACAATACATGTAATTTATTTAAAGGGTTCTAAATGTATAATTATTCATAATCTATTATTCCCCTCCTTTTATACAATAAATGCATACAACGTCCTAGATGTGTGAATTTATCACACTCAAGGAAGACGAGTTTTCAATTAGAATTTCTATCTTCAATACAGGTCATGAAACCTTTTCAATGGTTGAACCAAGTCATAATATATGTATTTTATCTTAATTAATGTTCCAGTATCATTTTACTTTCATAATATGTAAGAATAATACAAAACAAATTTATTGTGCACAAAACCGCCAAGCCAAATCCAAGCGTCAATTTTTTAACACATCGAATGAGTCATCCTCATGGTATATAAACAAAATCATTATAAGATCATTTATATATATTTAATGTCACTAATAAATTATATTAAAAAAATTGGATGTTTAACCATATTTTAAAACAAATATCTATCCATGAACACAAGTAAACGAATCATGAAAACCAAAGAAGAAAATGCTACCAAAACAATAAAATTGAATCTATTAAAAAAATAAAAAGGCCATTAATGAACATAATAAGGTCATAAAATATCAATTACATGTTTATGAGGTTCTATAATTTTTACTTAATTTTGGTAAATTTAATTATTCAGCACATTAAGAGCAATCAATAACTTTTTCAAGCATAAGGTAAGGGATCCTCTCTCTCACTTTTGTTCAAGAATATCCCTTAAGTTGTGCTCATTTAATTTTAATGTCTAAAGATGGGGTATATTTTTTCACCTACCCCATACTTCCATTATGATATATAAATAATGGGATACCCATTTACCTCTCATTAATCTCTCACAAGAACACTCATTACCATGGCGAAATGTTTGTATGGGGTTTTCTCATCTCACTTTCAATTCTGTTGGATTTCAATTGTTTGACTCTTATTTCTTATATGTGTTATAGTTGTACATACATTTGCTATTAATTATACTTATTATCTTAATATTAAGGATATTATATGAATCATTTTGTGGTTATTAACATTTGGTCATACAACTCAATTGATTACAACGTGGTAACAAGCTTTGTCTCAAATTTCACTTCGATGTAACTTTCTTAGTATTGTGCACCTACTCTTTATTATGTGCTGTAACTAATTGACATTTGAGATCAATTTTAAATTGAAATAATATTCCATTTAAATATGGATATTCTCATATCATGGATATGATTATTTTCAATGTTATATACCATTTTACTTATGGTTTTTATTTTGAATGTTTTTTAGACTGTGGAAATATTGATGAATCTATATCCTCTATTCTATAAAAATAATATAATGTCATGTTTCTTTTGTGATGAATCTATTTATGAAGAATTATTTGGATTCAGAGGTGGGTGGGGCCTACTACGGCCCTGTGATGTATTAGTGGGTCTCATGAAACAAATCAGTTTGTGACAAACCCTTCGAGTTTGTCTCTAAGAAATGATACGGGTTTCTACACATAGAAGAAGACCATTTTTACGGTATTATGGTATCATATGCCAGATACATGACATCCAATTAACAATAAATCTAAATATTTATTATCAGTTATTACTATCCATGAGGTCTTCTCTATGACAAAATCTATGGATCTAGTATCGTTATCTATTTATTAATGGAGTGATTTTTTCATTTATTCACCATACCATATTGATTCCGTCAAATTATTTAAAATTTAGTTATTATTGATTCATGCTTCCACAATTTTTATCCCATACTAATCATTTAAGCTCAAACCTTTCACATTATACTTTAATTAGTTGATGAATAGTAGTTCATTTATTGAGCTCTTGTGGCTGCAGTCTTTAGTTTTTTTTATGTATTATATTTTATAACTTATTCTATTGTAATTTGAGTTACATATATATATCTAGTTTCATCAATACTACTAAACTAATTGTTCCTTCTTTATTTTCATTATATCTAACAATACCAATGTACATAGTATTGCACCAGCTCAGGTCTAGAAGGGTCGAGGTGTCACAATTGATATCAGTGGAAGTTTAGTAGAAACCATTGAAACTAGAGTAGGAAATGTACAGTTTGGAAAAAATATATAAGGCAATATTTGAGGATAAAAATATAAGAAAGTCATGGTATATTGGTAAGGAATAAATTATGTGAATCATTCTAGAAAATACATCCCAGTCGGGATACGAGCAGGTAGAGGTGGCTTTGGCACAAATGCACTATGGAGTGAATGCTTCGGTGAGAAGTTTTGGGCTTGACCCGGTGTATCCTAGTACACAACAACGGGCCTTGAAAAACTCATGGTTACGACTATCCTGAGGGATATTCTTAGGATAATTCATATTTTCATTATAAGCCATTATGAAGGATTTAAATGTAAATTATTCCAGAAATAATCCATTTTTCTGATTATGGGATTAACCATGTGTAAGATCTCAATTTATGCTCAGTATTTTGTTAAATTAAGATTATAAAGTGGGATTCATACCCTAATATAGTGTGTTCCATTATTTAGAAATGGAGTCTAATAGAAGAAGGGGAATCAATACTCATGGTAAATATAGGGATCTACCCACTGATAAAGTCAACACAGTCAATGTTAGAGCAGACCTGATCATGACCATATTGGGACAACATACTCAGGTTATAACGAATAACCATTCCACACCTATGTTGGATTGTTTCATGGTGCAGAAGCCACCACTTTTTAGCGGGACTAATAATCCATTGAATGTTGACCAGTGGATCAATTCCATTGAAATGTTATACATGGAATTAAGAGGAAATGAGAATGAAAAAGTTAGTATAGGGACTATATTGTCTCATGGGTGAAGCTGGTAAATGGTGGTCCTTGATTCAGAATACCACAGAGGAAGAAGAAATAGAAGATATGGAATGGATGAATTTTAAGGAAATATTCTTCGAAAAATATTTCCCTCGTTGGAAATGAACTAAAATGAAGTGGAGATTACTTATCTTAATGAAAAGGGAAGAAGACAGTGTTCCAGAGTGTGAGGCTACCTTCACAAAGCTAGCCAGGTATGTCGTAGATTACATAAGTGACTCGGCATACAAGATTGTCAATTTCATTGAGTTTATTAGACATGTCTTCAAAGGGCACCGTCTTCTCCAACATTTTCATCATATGATGAAATTGTATCAAGTGCAATCAAAACAGAGAAGGAATTTTCTAGATCCAATTTGTTCAAGGGAAACCATGATAAGACGTGGTACTCTAATAACCAAGGGAATGTTGAAGCACCAAATAAGAAGAAGACAATGAAGAAATTACCATTTTACATGAACTCTGGAGGAATCATCTCGGAAAATGCTTAAATGGAATGTGAGTTTGAAATAAGTATGGAAGAAGGGGTCATCTCTATCATGAATGCAAGGGGAAGAAACAATTTGATTATGTTCAATTCTATAATTGTAGAGATATGGGACACTATGAAAATGAGTGTCCTAAATGCCAAGGAAAAATCCCTCAAAAAAAGAAAATAGAGAAAGGGATAGGTTATGCAATTACAACTACATAAGTTGAAGTTCATAATGATGTGGTGGTAGGTACTTTAATAGTTTCCTCAAATGTAACAAACACTTTATTTGATTCTGGATCATCACATTCATTTATTTTTTCCCAGTTTTGAATGAAAATTAGACATTTCCGATTTGATTTAATAAAGGAGTTATCATTAACAAATCCAAGGAGATGCATACTTGCATTAAGGCATGTCAACTAGTCCACCTCATGACACATAAATGTTATTATTTTTCTAATATTATCATCATTCCAACAATGGAATTTGACATAATTATTAGTATGAATTGGCTATAAAACAATGATGCGAAAATTTATTCCAAGAAAAATGAAGTTACAATTTTTGAAAATGGTGTAGAATCACTTATTTTTAGAGCTATGATCTAACTCCTGATTCTTATCTAGATCCTCCCCCTGCAGCTCTATCGAAATCAATTCTTAGAGAGGAAGATAACCCAATATATATGGGTGAGAAAAGAAATATTCAAATTGAAGCTGTGTATATTGTGTAAGAATACATTGATGTAGTTCAAGATGATTTTTTGGACATATTCTAGAGCCGGAAATTGAGTTTTCCATTAATCTAATTATTGGTGCAAGACCCATATCAAAGACCCCTATATAATGACCAAGGTGGAGTTAGTGGTGGTAAAGAGAAAACAAGAAGAATTGAGTGAAAAAGGATTTATTTGACATAGTGATTCTTTATGGGGATCCCCTGTCATCTTTGTCAAGAAGAAAGATGGATCCATGAGGCTATGGATTGATTACCGGTAAATTTATGCTATTACAATAAAGAATATTCATCATCTACCTCAGATAGATGATTTATTTGATCATTTTCATAGAGCTCAATACTTTTCTAAGATTGAACTATTATACTAATATCATCAGCTACATGTGAGGAAAGAAGATATTCCTGAGACAACATTTCAAACCAGGTATGGGAATTACGAGTTTACTGTGATGCCTTTAGGATTTACTAATTGACCCTTGGATTTAATGGATTTATAGAATAATGTTTTCAAGTAATATATTTATAAATTTTTTGTGTCATTCATTGATGATATCCTAGTATAATCAAAAATCATTGAATACCATTAGGATGACTTGCAGATTATTTTGAAAACACTTAGAAAAATGAATTATATGGGAAGTTTAGGAAGTGTGAATTATGGCTTCAATCAGTATCATTTCTAGGCCATTTTGTCTCTATATATAGAATCTTAGTTTATCCTACAAAGACAAATTCAATCCAAGAATTTACCACACTAACAAACAAAACTGAGGTATTTAGTTTTATTGTTTTAGCAAGTTACTATCGGCATCTCGTTCTGAATTTTGCCTGACTTGCATACATGCTAACCAAGCTCACACATAAAGGAGTTAAGATTGTGTGGACAAAAGAATGTACAGAATGCTATCAAGGATGGGAGAATGGTAGACTTCATGTATGAGGAAGGAGTTATAAAATTTGAGAAAGAGGTTATGTGTTCCATCAGTACCTGTGCTAAAAATGGAACGATTAGATAATGCTCATAGTTGAAATTTCTCTATGGACCCGGGTATCACCAAAATGTATATAGATCTAATGGAATAATTTTATTGGGAAAATATTAACTAGGAAATTTTTGACTATGTGTCAAGGTGTATATTTTTTCAATAAATAAAGGCAGAGAGACAACATCCCAACGGAATGATAAAACCTCTACCTATTCATATGTGGATGTGGGAAAAAATTACGATAGATTTTTTCACTGTACTACTGAGGACACCCAAAAAAATGATGCAATAGGGGTAATTTTAAATCATCTCACAAAATCAGCACATTTCGTTCCAATAAGATAGTATTTACCACATGAGTTCTTGGTAAGAATTTATATTAATAAAGTTGTAAGACTTCATGGTGCACATTTATAGATTGTGTTCAATCGAGATCCCCAGTTTACATCAAAATTATAGAAAAGTATCGAGAAGGATTTGAATACTGAGCTTCGTATTAGTAAGACTTATAACCCCCCAACTAACTGATAGTCTGAAAGGACCATTCAAACATTGGAAGACATGATAAGATCATGCTCTCTTGACTTCTAAGGTATGTGGGGTCAATACTTTCCTTTGGTTGAATTTTCATACATTAACAGTTCCCATTCTAGTATTCAAATGGGACTATATGAAGTATTATATGGAAATATATTTCAAACTCCAACATGTTGGGACGAATTTGGTGAGTGGAAACTTAAAGGCCTGAATCTTATTAAAGAGACCACGACAAAGGTGAAGCCAATACAAGCCTATATTAAAGTAGCACAATGTATATAGAAGAGTTCTGTTTACAACTGGAGAAAGGATTTGAAATTACAAGTACGCGATCAAGTCTACCTTGATGTATCTCCATGGAATGGTGTCTTAAGGTTCGGTAAGACAGGGAAATTGATCCCTAGGTACATCCGACCTTTTATATTTTGGATGCAATCGGAGCTATAGCTTACCATTTAGAAATGCCTCTAAGTCTATCCAAAGTTCTTTATGTGTTCCATGTGTCATTGTAGAAGAAATACAAGCCAAACCCAACACATGTACTCACCTATGATGAAATAGTACCAAAACCTGACTTGTCATACTGTGATAAGCCTATCGGTATTCTTGACACAAGGGAGAAAATATTGAGAAACCAGACAAGTAGTTTAGTTAATGTTATTTGGGGAAAATAGAATAAATAGTAAGCAGCATGAGAACCTTAGTATTTATGAAGAATATCCACCCACATTTTTTGGTAGACTTTATACAAAAAAATCGAGGATGAAATTTCTGGAGGGAATAATGTATCACCCCAAAAATATTATGGTATGTTTCTCTTAAAAACATTATATTCATTAGAAAGATTATATTTAACGAATTATTGAGCCTATATGGATCAAAACATGGTTAATTATAGTAGATATCCAAAACCTATTGATTAGACATAACTTTTATAGCTTGGTAATTCAAATCTTAAAATTCTGACATACACGGTTGAGTTCAGGATGATTTTTAAAGTTTTAAAGAATTAACTTAATTTTTAGTGAATAGTTACCAAACCTTATGAATAATAACATACCCTTACGAATAGTAAATTACCACTATTAATAGAAATATTACTCTTATGAATGGTATCCATACACATGAATGTATAAATAAATTTAGGCACCTTAAAAAAAGAAGAATATTTTAAGTGTTTATATATTTCTATTAAATAATGATTTAATTAAAGAATTAATTAAACATATTTATAAAATTATTTTTGAAAAATGTACTTCATTTTTGGATTCTACACACAAAAAAGGGTTAGGGTATATTTTTGTTATTTTTCTAAAATACATGAATTTATGTTGAATAGTAAAATACATTAATTTACCATATAAATACATTATAATTTAAATTAACTATTTATATCACTATGAGTGATGTAAGCACCCAAATATCGAAAAAAAATGAATTAATTAATTTTATTGGTCTTGGAATACTCACTATTTCTTGTATTGAGAGGAAATAATAAATTAATGGTTGTAATATTTCCATAACACCTCTCCCCTCAACTATATAAACCACCCCTCACCCATTCAACCTCCCACACCACTTAAGCATCTAGAATTTCCTAAATTCTACCATATACTCTTCTAAATAACTCTCCCCACTTCCAAGGACTATTGGTCTCACCAAAATTCCCAAAAATGGCCTTAAAGAGATTCTCAAGGAGGAGTACTCAATAGGTGAACCTTTCTTCTCTTTTCATTCAATTTATTTTGAAAAGTAATATTATTTTGTTCTCCCTTCTCACCTCTACTCATCCAAATTAGATGATAATTAAATTACCTCAAATGTACTTTATTTTTATAGTTCTAATGGAATATTTCAACATAATCTCCTTTTCCCCTCCTTTTAAACAATAAATGCAAACACTGCTCGAGATGTGTTAATTTATTACAATCAAGGAAGGCGAGTTTTCAATTTTCATTAATATCATCAATACTGGTCATGAAACAATTTAAATGGTTGCAAAAGGTCATAATATATGTATTTTATCTTCAATAATGTTCTGGAATCCTTACACATTCAAAATATGGAATAATAATACAAAACATGCTTATTGTGCTCAAAACCGCCAAGCCAAATCCAAGCATTTATTTTTTAACACATCAAATGAGTCATCCTACTAGTATATAACCAAAATCATTATAAGATAAATTATATATATATATATATATATAATTTAAATAATAATTTATATTAAAAATTATGGATGATTAACCAAATTTCAACCAAACATCCATTCATGGGCACACGTAAATAGATCAAGAAAACCAACGAAGAAAATAATACCAAAACAATAAAATTTAATCTTTGAAGCCATAAAAAATGCAATTAATGAACCTAATAAGGTCAAAAAATATCAGTTACATGTTTATTACGTTCTGTAGTTATTAATTAAAGAAGCTAAATTATATTATTCAGGTCGTTAAGAACAATCAAGGACACCTTCAAGCATAAGTTAAGGGATCTTCTCTCTCAACTTGGTTCAAGAATCTCCCCTTTGTTGTGCTCTTTTATTTTCAATTACTAATGATGGGGAATGTTTTAAACCATCCCCTATACTACCCTTATGACATGTAAATAAATGGATACCCTTTTACCTCTCATTATGCCCATGCATGAACACACATTACCATGCCAAAATGTTTATAAGGGGTTTTCTGATCACACATTCAATTCTGTGGTATTTCCATTATTTGCCTCTTATTTCTTATATGTGGTATATTTGTACATATATTTGATAAATATTATCTTTATTATATTTATATTAATGGTATTCTATGATTCATTTGGTGGTTATTAACATTTTTTCATACGACTCAATTGATTACAACGTGGTAACGAGCATTGTATCAAATTTCACTTCGTTGTGATTTTCTTTGTTTTGTGCACCTACCCTTTCTTATGTGGGGTAAATAATTTACATTTGATATCACTTTTAAATTGAAATTATATTCCATTTAAATATCCATTTTCTCATATCATGGATATGATTATTCTCTAATCCATATACCATTTTACTTACGGGATTTATTATGAATCTAGTTTTGAATGTGGAAATATTGATGAATCTGTATCCACTATTATATATGATAAATGTAAAGTTATTTTGCTCTTATGTTGAATCTATGTATAAATAATTATTTGAATATAGAGGAAGGTTGGCCCGCTAGAGCCCCTCGAAGCATCGGCAGGTCTAATAAGACAAATCAGTTGGTGACAAACACTTTGAGTTTGTTTCCAAGAAATTAGACGGATTTCTACCCGTAGAACAAAACTTTTTTTTCATTATTATGGTATTAAGTGCAAGATACATGATGTCCAATTAATAATAATTCTCTATATTCATTATCAGTTATTACTATCCACAATGATTTCAGTATGACAAAATCTATGGATGCAGTATCATTCTCAGTTTATTAATGGTGTGAGTTTTTCATTTATTCCCCATGCCATGTTTATTATATAAAATTTCTTACAATTAAGTTATTATTGATTTATTCTTCTTCCATTTGTAACAATTAATGAGCGTTTGATCTTAGCCCTTTCATTTTTACTTTCAACAGGTGACGAAGAGGAGATCATTTATTGAGTTCTTGTGGATGCAGTCTTTTGTTTTTGTTATGTATCGTATTTTGTAACCTTTTCCAATGTAATTTGAGTTACATCTATATATCTAGTATCTTTAAGACTACTAAACTTATTGTTCCATTTAGATTTTCATTCCTTATAACCATTCTTGTGTACATACTAATGTACCGGCTTCCGTCTAGAGGAGTCGGGGTGTTACATTTTACCCCAATGTAAATTGTTTCCATAGCCACATCAAATTGTTATATCAATAGAGCGATTATTTTCATGGTAAACCACTTATTATTTAATTATCATAATGTAGGATAGTTTTCATATAATTGTTTTATTCCTAGGTATTTCTCAAGAGTTTTTTATCCTAATCCAAAAAAATGACTAAAATTTTCGTCTCATACAAAATATAAAATCCCTCCATATTTTTGAAAATTAATATGTTTTGGTTAATAAAAGTTCATATAATACAACACATATGATAAATAATTAATTTTTATTGTGGAATTTGATACAAATAATAAAATCCTAAACATGGAAAACAATGACATTATTAAAAACTTCTTTAACATGCTTCTAAAATTCTATGGATTTTAAAATAACATGGGATAACCTGGATATATACATTAGAATGGGGTGGGCAAAAAAGATCAATAAGGGAATAAACATGGCCTATAGTGATACCTGTTATAAATTAGGAAGAGAAATGGGTAATAAAATGTGTGTGAATCGAAAACGTGAATAAAAAGGAATTAAATAACATGGTAATTGAAATATGGGTAATGTGGAAATAACATAAAACACTAAATCATAAAATCAGGTCAAGTATAACAACAAGAAATCATGATGGGAAAAGTACCATATAAGAATCAAGTTCAATCCCTCTCTAACCATGAAATATAATGGCACTAAACAATACACAATGCATGGGAACTATATATAATTACCGGAGCACCTGTCACATTTATTTTATTTTTATGCATAAGTGTGACACATAGATCATAAAACATTGATTCATTAATAATAATGTTATATTCCACATACAAGGAGTGAAGAAATAATAAATTTATTTCCAAATTAAAATAATTATAAGCATATAAAATTGATAACCCTTTATATGAAATGGGTGTGTTATTTACTAAAACATTATTTTGTCTTGGAAAAATTGGGGCGAAATTTCCACAACATAATGTTGTTGTGAAAAATCATTAAATGGTATAATGATAGATACATGGTACTATCATAATTTTTATATGAAATTAGAATTAATAGAAACATGTAAATACATATCCCAATATTAGGATTTCAAAATGGAAGGTGAATGATAATAAAGAAACATGAATAATGAAGAGAAGGTGTGGATCCCTTAGATGGGTGTTTTACTCAAATTTATCTTGAGGATATTATTAAGAGATTGGTTGAACTTAGGGAGGACTCTCAATAGGATATTGATGAGAGAATAAATGCTCTATGTATATTTTTTATTATAAATTGTAGCATTTGTCGGTTTATTAGGAAATGAGACATACTTTATTTGTTGTTTCTCAAACATAGGTTTTGGATTATATTTAATTGAATAAGAAATACCACAAGAAAACCCCATGTATTTTTTTGATGGATTCTTCCAAATGGGTTTATTTTTCAATATTTCATAGGGGAAAGGACCCAAAATAATAAAATATTTTTCTTTCTTATGTGGGAGTGATTCATACTGCTAATGAAATTATTTTAAAACCACAAAATATATTTATTTTTTAGAGTATTAACAATAGATTTATAAATAACATAAAATAAAAATAAAATCACATTATTTTAACTAGAAAAAATTTAATCAGTAATGGATCCCATTAATAATATTTATTGTATCACTTATGATTCATTAGGACTTCATAATATAAAATTTTTGTTTATATGGTATTTAATTTTACCTGAAAATTTGACTATCTCAAAAAATTACAAAACATTAACCGTTCGAAAATTTAATTCCAAAAAATAATATTAAATTTATATATTTTTTTTCAAAATATGTAAAATTTAACTTGTAAAATAGTAATTGACATTTATTAAAATTTCTAGGTTTTTTTAAAATAATTATTTTAGAAACCATAAGAATTCACATCTGACTTCACAATAAATATGAAATCATTTATATTTACTAAATTTTTTTTAATAATATTATTTTATTAAAATATTATTTATTTAAAAAATTCCATTAATTTTCCTAAATATATTCTTTAGATGAATTTGAATATTTAAGAAAACTTTTATCTCTATTTTACTGTATCAAAATAAAAAAAAATCATAAAGTAAAAATAATAATATTTAAATTTATTCATTATTCCAAGAAAATTAATTTACAAACTCATATTTCTATGGTCATGATTCATATCTCATTAACACCCGAGAAAAATATCCAAGTGTATGGTGGGACAATGTGAGAGTTTGATAGGGTGGTTCGATGTTCATGGATTAGGTTGTGATCTCAATGAGTTTCAACATCTCCTACATGATTTAGTTATGGGATATCAAATTCTTCTTGGTCAATGATATATCCTATTGTTGGCACCTCCCTCAGAAGCTATGATAAATGGGCTTCATAGGGTATAATATTATTGGTTATGGTCATCACTTTCATTCATTGTGTTAAGTATATTTGTTAAAATTCTATATATACTCTAATCGTGTGATCACTATTCAATGGTTGTTTTATCAGTGGTAATAATGATTAATGGTAATTTAAATCCAATAGGATATAGTAAAACAATTGAATTTCATTTGTTTTCGATAACCATAATATATAATAAGACATTTAAATAAATCAAAATTAGAAAAAAATTTATAACCATTTTGGTTGATGAAGTTACTTTGGGATATTCCAATATTGGGTCATTGTTAGTGCATTTTTAAAAGTGGTAAAAATTCCACAAAGTGATTTGGGCCATTAGTTTCATGGAGGATCAAACTGAATTGCTTCAATTGACTCTCCTATGGTATTGTGGTGTTCGTTTAGTACCACATAGTTTTGTTGTTTTGTGTTTCTATTTGTTCCTTATCCTTATGCTCAATGATGGTAATGATGAGATTGAGGTTTATACATCCATTGAGGAGCTTCAGGTTCATTTTTTTCGATTATAGTGGGGTAAATTTTCTATGGGACAGGATTGATTATTTTTTATATGGGAGATTATTTTATGGCCATGTTCAGGAGAAACCATGGGATGTAAATGTTGATATGTGGGGCCCATGTCCCAACCCTTTGTCATTGAAGGCTTAGTAGTTGTTAGAAGTGAGACTCAAGGATAACCTATTTTAAGGTGGGGAGGTTTTAAGATATCTACCTTTCATATAGGTACATAATTGTTTATTTTTTTAAAAAAATCTCCTTGTTTTGGCAAATGATTTTTTTCATTGGTGAATGGAATATTTTGGAGGTGTTCTGGTAGTTTGAGACACATAAAGTTATGTATATGGGCCAAAAAGTGTGCAATACACGATAAGAGCACTCTTAATTTTAATCTTTCACCGGCTAATGGAGTTGTTCAACTAGGGATCCACTCAAACAAAGGTTGGTTCCCATACAGTATATTTGTTTTCCAAACTATGTTTGTGCAATAACACCACACATATTTCAAAACTATGTTTGCGAATCAATGATACCATGAAACATAGCCCCTCTGGGAAAGAGGGAGCCATACGGTCGGTGCACAGTTTGGAAAACCAAGCATTTAATCCATGTCACCCTTAAAAAGTAGGAATTAATGACAATACCTATCAAGAATAAATGTTCAACCTCAGAATTTATCCCCCATTTGACCCCCCATCTTCTTGTTTTATAAACTAGGAGATCCCCTCTACCATTGTTGATTATCCTTCTAACCTTAAGATGTTTGAGTGTCTTATAGTGAAAATCAATGATTCTAGAAATTCATTGACACAATTTCCTTCTATTTTCTAAAATTGTATCGACATGTGGTTCCATCTCATATTTATGCTATAATATTTTTTGGGGTGTGCTTTCTCTTAGGGATTGAGGAAAGGATGTAATGAATCAAGGGTATCAGTAGGAAAAGTAATCAAATATGAGCATGAGGTAGGTGGTATTAAATATTTTCCTCATAGTCTTAATGTTTTATTTGTGTATGTGGTTTAGATATTGTACTTACTTTCTATGTTATTTGGTATTTGTATATGGAAATCTATTTTGGCCTTAATGGGATTTATGAAACCCTCTACAGACCCCATTGGGTCATAGAATAATTTGTGATGGGTCTGTGGGGTATCCCAACCCTTTATAAATGGTGAGTTAAACATGTAATCATTGATATGGGGAAATTATGAGAATAGAGAAACTATGATGATAAAATTTGATAATAGTTATAGTTAAAAAGGTGAAATTGAAATGGATTCAATGGTGTGTTTGGGATATGATCTTGATATGGTTTTAAATGAGGAATATGATTTTCTGAAAGTGTGTAATGTTTTAAAATGTGTCATTGGACTGAATATGTTTTATTGTGTTTTTCTTTATGGATTTAAAATGATGATTTTAAATGAGGGGGAGGTACCCTTTTTTCAAAAAAATAGTAATGATAATTTCGAATTATTGTAAATAGGAATGAATACCTTGGGACATGGTTTGGTTTTTCAAAGTGGATGTCCCCTGTTTTAAATGGGTAGCTTTAATATTATTTTAAATAAGTAATATAATTTGTGTTTTATCATGGGTTATGAAAGGAAGTTGATGTTTTTTTCTAGTAGATATAATTCCTTAAGGGGGATTTTTTATAACATAAATGTGTTAAATGAGTTATCTTTGAATTCGTATTTATGATAATGAGTTAACCCACATAAATTGTGTATGTGATATTGATCAATGAATTTTGAATGGGAAATTTATAGATTAGTTAAATAATATAAATTTTATTTGTTTGAAATAGTTAAATAAGAATGTGTGTATGGTTTAGTGGTGAGTTTTATATGTGGTGTATTGGATTGAGACTCTACACCCTTGGGTTAGTATAGAATGTAGCTCTTGGCCCCATCGATGTACTATATGAGTTAGGATATTGGAGTAATGTTCCATGCTCCTAGAAGAGGGATGTGTTTTCCCTGTTTCATGTAGGGCTAAACTGATTCCCCATGTCAACCTATGTTTTCCATGGTTAGGGTGTCAGTATAAGTAAATATGATTTTGAGGTTCTCATAGATTGGGATTTGGACTTAGGCTCTATTAATACTAAACATAATGACATATCTTCATTTCCAGATCAAGGACCCATTGTATGTTGAAAATTATTGATTAGTGAATTCCCCATTGTGACAAAAATAATGTCCCCTTTTTGTGATATTTTTTTGAATGTCTGATTTTCTGTAAATAGTTGGTTGGATGCTTGGAATGAGGTGATTTAGAGGATAAACTAGTGGATTAACAATTTTTTAGGTATATGATGCATGTTTTCCCTCATGGATATATTTATTTATCACACCTTGATTAACTACATACAATTTTATTCAAACTAGTTGTTACATAGACACCATTGCTAGTGGGTATTGAGTTTTACTAACACACTACATAGGAATACATATCACTTGGGTAACCAGTTAGGCACTATATATCTCAGGGTATAAGTTTAGGACATGGTCCTTCTATTTGGTTTATACATGAGTTAATGTGTTGGAGTAGGTGGTCATGACAAGGTTTGGGATTAGGTCAATTTTTGGGAATTTTTTGTTTTAGTTATGAAAATATTATTTCTATTATTGTGTGACATGTTGTGTATTAATTATAATGTAATAGTATGGTCTAATTGTTTATATAATTTAATTTTATCTATGTTTTTAATTTATATTTCATATTGGTTCTTTTTAATGTTGATTTTTCGGCTATATTATTACTCTAATAAGATAGTATAGTATCCACAATGAGTATCTATATACCCAAGTTATCGTTGGTTTCCTCTTTTATATTGGGAGACACTACTAAGGTCATGTGATGACTTAGATTAGGGCACCATATATAGAGGCCACAATGTCTAGTATGATAAAAAATATTTATATCTCATAAGATATATAGGACTTGAATGGGGAGTGAATCTAGTCCACTAAGGGACTTCATTTGGTATTATGGCCATAAGAGTGATATTTTATAGGAAAGATAGTTTTGGGAGTGAACCCATTCAAAATTATATCCTTGGAAATGAGAATTGATTAATATATAAAAGTTTTCTATGCTTATGTTTTCCTCAATACTATATATTATTGTAATATCAGGATCTAATGGATCATTTTCATTCATTCTATAATGATTATGTTTTTAATGAACATCCATAATTTATTCCCTGATTTTCGATTTTGGTCATTGATATGAAGTGTATATTTTTTTAATTTTATGATCATGTTATGAAGCCTTTATTCTAATGTTAGAATTACATATATCTGTTTTTTACTATTACATAACTTCTAAGATAATCCATTCTTATGTTTTCGTTCCCTATGTTATCAAAAGTGTTTTTAATTAGGTTTAATAAAAAGGTTGATCTTTATGGGAGATAGTTAATATCATCCCCCAGATTATATTATTATGTAACCAGTCTCTAAATAAACTAAACAATTATAGTCATTAAGAATGTGTTTGTTCAATGTATTGAATAATCTTCTAAAAATATGTTATATCCAAGTATGAAATTCTAGTTTCATTTTTTTATCATTGGAATGGTTTAGTTAAAAATTTAAATCAACAATTATAACAATTCAGTTGTACCCCTAGGGATATTTATTTGTATATGTATAGGTATGTATCTACGGATTTGTCTTGGTTTAATTCAATGAATAAGAACATTATTTTGAATTTTGGTAATTTATAGAGCTAGTGTTTACCAATAATTTTTTTATTCATATACTACAAGTGGATATGTCTCTGGAATAAATGTATATTTTGGTAATAATTCTGAAATGGATTTATTGATATTGACTCTATAGCCACTTAGATCATGAAAACAATAAATTATGCACCCCTCTTTTGATACTCTCGATGTATATTCTTAGGAAATTTACAGAATAATTATGAATCTCCATAATGGATTTAAATATGTTATAATCATAAATAACCTAGGTTAAATATATGTCATATATTTAAAATAAGGTTTCATAATTTAGGAATCGTAATTTTTTTTAGGTTTTCATGTTTTTTCCACTGTGATTATTATTTCACACAATATTCCTATCAGTTTTGTTCAATAGTGGGAAACATAAGGATCTGTGTTAAAATTGAATATTCAAAATAATTTTCCGTTGAGTATCTAAAAGGGTTGATGACTAGAGTGAAGTATATTATGATTATTCCAAATAAGTTATCATAGAAAATGATTAACAATTTGAATGTTAATAAAATCCCACATTTATTAAGATTTGAATTATATAGTTCTCTAAGAGTTCCGGTAATATAGACCATTAGTGAATGAAGATCCATTTTCCTATATGATGGTAATGTGGACAAGATAACCCATGAGAATATCATAGATGAATGGGAATATGTTTTGAGTGTGTAAAATGAATGAAACAATGCAATTATTTTCATAGGAAGAATAAAATGTTTTCTTAAGTCAATGGATGAGAATCATGGTCTCCTTAAAATATTCAAAATGGTTGATTGTTTCATATTTGGAAGTTATGGGTATTTTCAAAATTGATGTTTTAAGTTGAATCATCAAAGTTATATATTCATTCATTTTTCTATTAGTGATGAAGATATAATAAAGGCATATGAAAGGAATAATGCACTATGAAATAAGGTGAAGAATCCAATATAATGGTTTGGTAATGAAGTGCGTAGATGTAAGTATTTATTTTTGGGAATTCAATCAATTAGGAAATATATAATGATCGGTCACTATATGTTTTTTATAGTATTTGAAAAAATCTATTGAAAGACATGATGGCATAGAAGATATATTTAATGGACAAATTATATTTTATGGAAAACCCTTGATTAATTTAATGATAACCATGAAGTTGTTCTTGTTGTATAAATTATGATGTTGGGAAAAAGATATTATTACTGAAAACATAAATTAAAAAAGTAATAATTTCCTAGAAACTAACCAATGCCTTAAAATTAATTTGATTTTTACTATCATTGATGATGTTTATAAAATTATTTGTATCTAAGGAATATATCCAAAAAAAATTTTCTGATTAATGAAGAAAAATTTAGGTTTCAATATGGTTTTTTGAAAAATAATGTAATTACCATGGATCAAGGGAGTACAAGATTAATTTATTCACAGATTTTTTATGTGAAAATGAATAGAAACATTATAATATATGTTGTATTAAAAATATGTTTATTTTGATAAATTTACTAACATTATTAATAAATTTTAATTTTTATTGGGGTTGTATTGTTAAATATTAAATAAATGGTTATATTTTAACTCTAGAACTGGTTTAAATGAATATTTAAATATTTCATCATATAATGAAATATCCTTAGTCGGAAACTAGTTCTATTCTCTTTTAAAAAGTGATAGGAGAAATAACATATCATTATATTATGGCTCTTACTATCTGTAAGTGCTTTGTTCATGAAAAATCATCATTATTTCTCAGAGTAAAAGATGAACTAGAAATGGATAAAAACACAACCAAATGACGGAATCATACATATGATATAATGGAAAACTAATCCCTAAGTAAATCGGCCCCATTTAAATTATTGATCATATCTAGATGGTAGCATATTGATCCAAACATTCAGCAAACCATTCTCATGTTCAGGATGCGGTCCATGAATCTACCATAACGATTTACATAACAGATCCATCAGATATACTAAAATTACTTGTAGGATGATATTAATTATGATGAACAACTGGTATTGGTTCTAGATAGAATAATTAATATTCTTTTAAAGAAGACCTCTTTCATGATAAATGTTTTATAGAAAACCTACCAGCTTTTAGAAGCTACATTGGAACATGGGGATTTAATGAGAAAGGATAATACATCGATTTGGGTAATAATGTGATGAATTTTAGGGCCATAATTCATTTTATTGGGTCAAAATGATACACCATTAGATTATTTGGAATATATTTTTTCAATTAGAATTGATCATTTAGTAATTTTTCAATATATGCAACACTATGATTATCTTGCATTATCCACATCTCAAATTTTGGACCAAGTTACAAATACAATGATTTTGCAATACATTTCATGAAACATCAATGTAATTAATAATTTTATGAAACATAGAGTTTAAATGAATCCTTTCATATTATTAAAATATTATTATATGATAATTATCACCTAGATGTTCGAATGACCGCTATAAATAGAATTAACTAAATAATGAAACTATATGATTTAGACACACACACATATATACATACATAATGAATTATCTGCTTCCAAATTAATTAATTATAAAATAAACTATATGAAAATAGAGGACGCATTTTTCTTAAATCTATTTATGAAAATAAAAATATTTTACACAGAGAAATTTTACAAACCACTTTTAGTGAATTATTTTAATGAAATTTAAATATTATATATATAATAAATTGTGTAATATTTGTCATATTGTTTTTTCTTCAAATGGAAAATAATACATCCATTTTTACTTTTATAAAATGATTTTTTCTAAAAAAAATAGTTTTCCACCTTTCTTGTACACTAATATTAAACATAATTTTAAACACTTAATAAATTTGTCAAAAAAATAATATTCAATTTTTAAATTAGAATATCATAATTTTTTGGGTTTCATTTTTCATATTTTTTTGAAAACATCATTTATTTGATTAATAATAAAAATTAAAGATTTTTATAGAAAAAATATATTTTTTCTATAAATTATTTAAAAAGAAAAATTATATTATAAATTTGATTTAAAATAAAATTAGAATAATGGTATGTCTATTAATCCATTTCCATCAATTTTAGTCAATATCAAATTAAAATTGAATGTAAATGTCTGTAAATCGTTGAAAAATACCCTTTTGAAAAAAAAATCTTGTAACCCCATCGAATGTAATTTGAAATTATATTTTCCCTATTATGTGAGGGAAATTGGAAAATTCAGATAAATATTTGGAAACATAAAAAATTTATATTATAAAAAAATGTAATCAATATTTTCAACAAAAATTAATAGTTAAAACCATAATAATTAATTACCACAATTAAGGTAAAAATAGATATAACAATGGTAAATCTAAAACGATAAGGGTTTAAATGAAAAATAAATATATATAAAATATATTTCCATGAAATATTTAGATGTAATAATGTATAAAATTCCATAATAATCTATTTTGGATCCTTTTGGAATGTGACTAATGTGGGCAGACATTTTTCTTTTCCACAATTACAATGGTGTCACTCACCCCACTTATAAATGGAACCCCTATTCTCCCTTCATCAAACCGTAAATCAATTAATATAATCCATTTCTTACCCATATATCTTATCAAATTACCTCATGTCATTGTATAATACTTATTTTGGTCATAAATACATCCTAGGAAGGCTTTTGGGGAAAACCTTTGGAGGTTTCCTAAAAAAGAGGAATGATTCTTCAAGGATAATTTTTATTTTGGTTATTCAACCCCATAGCTAAATTAGTATTTATACAAAATTAGATAATAAACATAGTATATTCCATATAATAATATTTTTTAAATAAATATTCTTCATCCATATTTATTCCAATCAAATGGGTTTCGAAATTATCATTCTTATGTACGACATTCTACCACCTCACAAATTTATGTAATTAAATTTTTACATTACCACCTATCATGATTGAGTATAATGACTTTTATTTGTTATATATATATATATATGATATTTATAAAATTATTAAACCTATTTCTAAATTATATCATATATAGGTTTTTTTATTTTCATTCAATTGAGTATATAATAACATCCCTAATGTATATGGTGGATTAAGGCCTCGTGAAGTGGTGTTATTAATTCTAACCAATGCTTTACAATGAAGATAATAAGAATAAATATATGTGATATATTTGAAATAATTATAATATTCATGACATATTTATCATTATTAATGTATATTATATCATTTTATTTGTTACCTTTCTACTCACTCGAATATGGTAACATCATTTGTGTACGTGTAGACTCCCTTCTCAACGAAGCGATATGACTATCTATTTTCATCTCCAAACCACATAGAAGTTATGAATATGTATATTTAATGAAATAATATTTTATTTATAATAAAATTATCATTCTAGGAAGATAAAATATTACCTTCATATTTTCCATAAGGATAATTGAAAAATGGAAACTTTACACTTGCGTACATACGACCTACTCTCTATTTGATCATAATGTACATCATATCTCAAATCTATGTTTAATTATTGGTCTAAAAATAAAATTTTATTTATAGAAATGATAATTATTTAATTAATTGAATTATTTATATGATAGAACCATGAAAAAAATAATTAACAAAAATAAAAAATAAAAACATATACGATAAATAAAGGAGTTATTGAACGAAACATGATTTTAACATAGAGTGATAAATAAAATGGTATTAAACTGAATTAATTAAATGAAATATTGTATGATATATATGTCTATGAATTATACTAAAATATATTTATAATAAAAAAATATTTATTTTACATGAGGTTAAATATGATATGATGGGATTTGAGATTGAAGGTAAGGGATTCCCATCTCACTTTTATTTTTTATGAGACACATGTCATATTCACAACATGTTAGTTTTTTATGGGGTATTTAAAAATAACAAATTAATTTTATTTTGATTCTAAATAAAATTATTTTTATTTTTATATCAATTTTATTATCTCTCTTTCATGGGTTTTACAGATTAAATGTAACAAAATCTGTAAGGTATTTTGGTTTTAATTTTCCTTGTTTGAGACATATGATTATTTTATGAAACACTATTCTTGTACGAGTTGTATATTAAACCCTGTTGATTAGTAAATAATTAATATATTTATACTCATGATATTTTAGGTTTCATTTAATGATTTAACTTCAAGGGGAAAATGTTTCAAATTTACCAATGCGGTACATACATTACATTAAAATATCATCGTTTATTTGGATTTTTTGTGATTAAATTTATAATAAAATAATATTATGATACATCGCTAAAAAAATTCAAGAATTTTAATATCCCCAACTTATGTCATAAGAATAATATTTTCCCATTATTAACCCTCTATTTATATACATAAGAGTTTGAATAGATTGGTTTTAAGAAAATTCATTTTTTTAGTTGAAACCCAAATTTTAAAAAAATAGTGTCTTCTAAAATTGTTTTGAATTTTTTT
Organism: Viscum album; assembly: GCA_963277665.1. Taxonomy (NCBI): domain Eukaryota; kingdom Viridiplantae; phylum Streptophyta; class Magnoliopsida; order Santalales; family Viscaceae; genus Viscum; species Viscum album. The sequence continues at coordinate 1,802,224,947 of OY728138.1, forward strand.
TTTGAATTTTTTTAAAAGATTAAAAAAAATTATCCATTTCGTGATTTTAAAGATATTTATGAAAATTAATATTTATTTATTTTTTTTAAAAATCGTTATTATGATTGTACTCATAAATATTAAGGAAATCATTATTATTTTTGTAATATGGAAAAAGAATTCCCACCATAATATCTATTATTTTCATTTAATCTTACATAATATGGTTTGAAGTTGAGATAAAAATAAAGGTATTATAAAAAATTTCTATGTTTTAAAATATTTTTTTTTCAAATTGGTAAGGTTGTTTTCCACAAGAAATTATTTAAATTATTTTTAAACATTATTAATTTTGATAAAATTTTATTTTAATGGAATGGGATTTAAAAAAAGGATTCATGTTTTAAAAATTGTTTTTCAATGTTGAAAGGATATTTTTATCAATAAATTATATAATTTATTTTTAAATATTCCATTATAATCATTCAGGGTTATTTTTAAATAAAAATATTTTTCAAATGTTTTACATTTTGAAAAGTGTTTTTTGAAGAGGAATGAATTTTCAATCAAGAAATATTTTCAATTATTTTTAGAAATATTATATTATATGATCTCAGAGTTATTTCTATATAAATTTTTTTTCTAATGTTTTTTGTTTTATGAGATACGTTTTCTATAAAATAATTATTTTTTTGAAGAAACAGTCTAAGTGTTTTATATTTCAAAATAATTCTCTACCTCAGATGACATATATTGATGTAACATATGCATTATTTGATATTTGAACCATCGATACAATTATTACTATTAATATGAATATTTTTTGTTGAAATGTTTTTATGAAACCCTATTCTCATCCCTGGGTTATACCATGGAAAATTATTATGAAACGGACATATATTTACAGGGGTTATGCTATATTGAAAAGATGAAATGAGTGTCAAGAATGAAACTATTCCAAATGTAATGATATGATGAATGTTTTATGAAACCCATTTCATTTGATGGGTTGTGATATATTGAATGTTTAATGATTATGCTGGGTCACATATATAATATTTTTGTTATTTTATTTTTGTTACCTATATCTCCCTCTAATGCATTGGGTAATTATTTTTATCTCATGCGATTGAAAATACTATATTGGGGAATGAACGTTGTTTATTAATGTATTTTCTCCACTATGATGGTATTGGGAGTGAACTATTAAAGAAATTAATGATTGCAGAGTGAACACAATCCACTATGATATCCTTGGAAATTAGACTTCACTATTATAGAAATTAATTTCTATTCGTAAATGTATGACACAATTATATGTCTTGTGCTAGTTTAATGCTATGGGGGATCATTTTGTTTGATTCCATTATGATTCAGGTCTCATGATATTCCAATATTTATCGTATGACTCAATATTATGATCTTTGATATGTATGTTTTGGGTTTAAAATGTTATGTTCTTGTTCTTATACTGTCAGGGAAAAGTTATATATATATATATATATCCCATGTTTACCCTAATGGAGAATCTGAGCTCACCCTTAATTATGTTTCCTTTCCTGAGGTTATAAGTGATAGTTTTTATGTTGGATTAATAAAGGTAATGATCATTATGGAAGGCATTATAGTTAATTCCCAATATTACAATATTATGCACCTAGTATCTTAAGAAAGTATTCTATTGTGGTCCTTAAGAATAAAGTTTTGTAATGTATTAGATATTTATCCCAAAATGGGTGATACACATTTATGAAAATATTGGGGTTTTATTGTTGATATCAAAGGAAAAGATTAGTTAACTATTTAAATATAGGATGATAATACATTATTGAGATCCCTAGGGTGATTTATAACATTTGTCTAGGGATGTATCTAAGGACAATTATAAGGTTAATTTAATGTATTGAAAAATGTCCTAGAATTTGGTAAAGGATATAAAATGTTGTATCTATGAAATAACATCCATGTCAAGACCCTATAAGTGGATGGGTCTTTAGAACAGAGGAAAAACCGTGTAAGAACATGGAAAACAGAACATTAATATTGACATGATCGTCACCTAGTGCACACCAGTGATCATTTTTATCTCACTTGGTTTTACAATCTAAGGGGTTTTAATTTTAAAATACACAAACTCTTTACAAACCATCATTAAGAATTTAAATAGATAATAATCATGGATTTTCATAGCACTTAGATTGATGAATTTTGTAAGTAAATTAAATTAATTTGATTAATTTAATTCTACACTATGTTAATATTTATTTATAAACTACACCGAGGTAAAAATAATTTACATGTAACAATGAGTTTAGCTTGTGGTACATGAAATATTGAGTTCATTTGACAGCTTCTGTTACATACAAAACCAATTTTTACTGAACAATAATATACTATTTTTATTTTGATTATGATTTTATTATAGTTGTAACAATGACGCAGGAATTGGGGGTATGAGAGTAATTAAATAAACAATGAAAATATGATTTTATCATGTTCATAAAATGAGTTCTTTTGCAACCAATCAATTCGTAATGAAAGTAATAACTATTTAAAAATAAATAAAATCGTTTTCATGAAAAATATTTTTCTATTTATAAACAATTTTTCTCTTAATAAATTAAACAAAACAATATTTATTAATTTTATTACGGTAATTATATATTATATACTCAATCAATTATTTTACATTAATCCTTTGTTTTTTTGGATAAATGATAAGATTAAATCAAATCTTATGATTTAAAATTATACAATTATAAATCATAATTATAGAACCTTTTAATGGAGTTCATATTTTAAATATATTTTTTGACACATTAATAAAATATACTGGAAAACATATAACTCATATTTGAAAGAATCCTTTTAATGTTATATTAGGATATTTTTTTGTATTTTTCTGAGAAGTTTCATTTTTAATGAATCGTGAATATTCAGAATTTTAATGGTAAAATATCATTTTTTATTACATTTTTTTTATTTAAATTATATTAATGTTATCTTATATATATATATATATATTACACATAATTTAATCTATTATGGTCATTATAATTAATTTCCAAATGAAATTTCTATTAAAAACATCTCAAATGTGTGAACATTTCTCTTAGAAAATAAGTTTTCTCATCCCATTTAGTGGATTAATTTTATATTAATTTCTTCCAATTATGTAATTGGAAATTGGAAAAGGGATTATATATTTTTTACATTTTTAGTTTTTGTCTAATAATAATTACAAATTAATTTTTGACCAAAATTACTAGTTAAAATAATTATAATTAATCATGGTGATTAAGAGAAACCTGGGTTTCCAAAGGGACTAATCATTAAACATATGACCAAAATGACTTCTTACCATGTACAAAACCCATTTTCTATACATATTTGAACAATATCCTCTAATATATTGAAAATGGTTAGTTATTGTTTACACATTATGTAATGTGGACCACCAAATTGTGTTAACATTTTGTATTTAAAAGAATGCCACTCCTCCTCCATTATAAAAGGGAATTCTCTCTCCCAAATTAACCTGAGCACTCTATAACATCATCTTAGACAATAAATATCCAAATATATTCCCAAATTTTCTCATATCAACCTAGAAGCGTCGCCTTTTGTGTAACTGTTACCAAGGAAGTCCTTTCGTGAACACCGAATGGGATTACCCAAAGAATATGTAACGTTAATCAAAGTGGATTTTTCATTTTTTCACCTCTCAATACCCATAAATAATTATTATAATATGATTATATAATAAAATATTCTTCCTCAGTATACCTATATAGTTTTATTCTCAGGTTATTACCAATAACTTCACACACATACATCAAATTGGATGTAAATTATTTGCTCGTGTATACGACAGACTACCGCCTCACGAATTGATGTCATTCATTCCACTATTACCACCTCTCAAGGAAGTGAATAATGGTGTATGTGATTTTTATATATGATATTTATTATTTATATATTGTTCTTAAATTATTACATAACATATTCATTTATGATCTCTATTTAGTGATAATATGCTAATGTCGTTCGTGTGTATGACGGACTATAGCCTCATGAAGAGTTGTGAATCATTTTTGCTTCACAAGGAATATAATAAGGATGATTAAAATATAAATATTTGATAAATATGAAAAAAAAATTTATTTTAAATTTATTTATATATATACCATTTACTATTCATTCATTTAATAAATTTGGAAATCAAAATGAGCGTTCAATCATATATACAGCCTACCATCTCTAATAATGGTGTATTTAATTTCATATTTCTATATTTTTAAGATTATTACAAGTACATATATAATTAATATATATAATAATTATATTATGGAATCATTTTTTTACAATGAGTATATCATGATCAAATTAATATGAGAAAAATAACAAATCAGAACATACACTAAAAATAAAGTGGTTATAACTCAAAATGTAATATTAACATGGAATTGATATTAACCATTAATTTAGATTCATAATATAATATTATATGGTATGATATTTATAAAATATAGTTCTATGGTAGATGTACCATAAAAGTATATCTAATATACATGATTATTTAACATGTGTGAAGGATGTCAATACTTAATGTAAGGGTATTTCTAATTTCACTTTTATATCAGTGATACTTATGTCATATTCATCAATAATTTATTTTTTGTGGTGTATATAATTCCCAATAAAATGTTATATAGTTGATTTAATTAATTTAATTACAATAATTTTTTATATAAATGATATTATTTCAAAAATTTCATGATTAAAAAATCACTCAAATAGTAAGGGTTATTTGTATCTTGTTTAAATTATGTGAGACACATGTCATATTAACAACCTATTTCATTTATGTAGTGTATATACAACCCAATAAATTACTTCATGAATCTACTACATATCATTATTGGTATTTATGTATCCATTTCATAGTCTCTATTTCATTTGGTATATAATTCAAAATTTAAAAACATTTGTATGAGAATTTTATCTTAATTTTCCTTCATTAAGTCAAATGTTATAATTATGCACCGATATTAATTTTCATGGTTTATGTACGTACATTTTTAAATTTTTTACCATGAAAACCCTTTAATTAATGTAATTTTATGATTCATTTAGTTCATTCATGTATATTATTATTCAATGTTACCAAAGTGGTAACTTTTTATTACAAAAATTTCATCATTTGTCAGGATTTCTTACAATTATAACTCAATTTAATAAATATTATGATCTATATCTTAGTTATAAACTTTAATATTATTATATATTGGTTATTCAAAACATATTCATTAAATGGTACCATTTTAACACTATTTGGTTCTTAATTTAGTTAATAAATTGATTTCATGAATATCTGATCTTATTTCTCTCTTAGGACAGAAATATTTTATATTAAAAAAGATTGTTTCCAAAAAAATTTAAAATTTTTTATATGAAAATTTATTATATTTATCAAATAATAATATTTTAGAAATATTTTTTGGTTTTTAAAATAGATTAAAATGTGTTTTTAATCATTATTCATATGTTTTTAATGTTTGTTTAAAAGAAAAATGTTTTCATAATATTTTAGGGTTTAAATTGATTTTTTTCAAAATGGAAGGGATATTGGACTCAAATTTTATTCTTAATAACATTTAAAAGTTAATTCAAACTAACATGATATAGATTGATATATTTAATGATTTACCCATGGTATGATCTACGTAAACCACTCTTATTTTTTCATTGAATGGTTTATGTTTAAGATGAAATGTTGTTTATGAAAATAATTTCCATTCCACATGTTATACAATGTTACAACACTTATGAAACCTGATTCTCTTATAGTTTATTATATGATGAAATTATGATTATAATTTTCCATTTCCACAGATTTTGATGTGATTAATTGTTTGTGATACCAATTTCATTTCATGGGATATTATATGATGAATATGAAACCAACATATTTTGTAAGGGTGATGATATGATGAATGTATTATCATATTTTGGAACATGGAAGTATGATTATATTAAGAGATGGGTGAGACATATATCTACCTAAAATACACTAGATAGTGAAAATGTCTGTAAGATCTCATAAGGTATAAGGGTGCTTATCCTATGCCAATAAAAGATAGTACATTATTGGTCATACCAATCCTATAAAGGTGGGTACATTGGGGGTCAGAAAAAGCCTATAATGGAGGGTATATGGGTGGTCATCCCAAGCTAATAAATGAGGGTACACTGGTAGTTTACCCATTCCTAATGCATGAACATTGGTGGTCAGCCCAAGCCCAATGTGTTATGATGGTCTTGGTGGAAATCCTTCACATATTATTTTCAATTCTTATGTATATACGACTATTACATATATTTTGAAAATGTTATTATATAATGGAACATATATAATGACTAATTTATGATTCATGTATTATTATATTCCATTTATTGTGCCATGAATCATGTCTATGATCTTTGATAAGAAGGTTATGATCTTCAAATTTTTTTCTCATTTTCTCATCAAATTATTCTCATGTTATGTTTATGATTCTATTTTGTTTACCCTTATATAGAATCTCACCTAACCCTATATTGTGTTTTGTATCCCTAAATTATAATGAATGTATTTAACTAAGAGTAATAAAATGGAAGATTATTATGGGAAACATTTTTTTTCTTTCACCAAGTAAGAATATTATGTTCTATTATTCCAAAAAAAACTAAACTACTATTTTCATTAGGAATTTACTTATGTAATTTTCTGAATATTATTAAAAATGTTTTAATATCCATGTATGTTAATACTCGGTCAGTATATTCAGTTTTAAATGATAGTTTTACTTATCCTTTGGAATATATGAGTAAAAAATGAAGCGATATCCTTAAGGATTTTTCTAAGTATATGTCTAGGGATGTCTTGAAGGATATGTTTAAGGATGGGTAAATGTTATGGAAAATATCATGTAATTTTAATAAAAGATATAGAGAGTGTTTTCTGATAAATTATATATGTTTTGGATTATTTTTGTTGACTTGGCTATGGAGAAAATGTATTTATGGGTAACAACCCTGAAATCACAGTGTTGAGATGGACATGATTATGGGTGCCCGATAATTATCTTTGTTGCACACATTGTTTGAAACACCTAGGGGATATATTTGAAATTAAAAAACTCATTACAATCCATTTTAAATTAATGAAATATATTATGTAATTGAATGACATATGATAAATCTGAGGTTCCATATATTGTATAATCTTTCATAATATAGACATCATATAAGTGATTTACCTAATTATATGGCTCTCCATTATGATTATTTTTTCTTACATTATGATTTTTTGATTCAGTCAATGGATGGAACCTGATGGAACTGCATTATTGCTGGGTGAGAAGGGATGTTAAATGATTATGCTTATTAGAATCCAACTGTTATGGGATCAATAATGAATAACCTTGGTGTTATTCTCATATATCATTCATAATATTTGAATTGTGATAAACATCAAAATGATAAAAGGAGAGAATAAAATTCTATTGGGTTCTTCATGAGGCAATGTATGGCTTCTTTCAGTGTGTTCTTTTGATCAACTTGTTTTTTGAATAATGGATTGGTACCATATTAATTATATTATCCATTCCTTTGTGATCGTAAGATGAAAAAATAATTATTTTTTATCATTTAAAAGGTCAATAAAATCTATTGTTGATTCTTATTATAGAATATGAGGGGAAAATAATAGATTGGATCTATAGAATTGGATGATTTTATGTGGATATATTTCATTATGTAATTCCCTCATATTATTCAATCATAGAAGGATAAAGAACTCATTGTGATTAAGAAAATGGATGTTGAATCCATTAGTACCTATAAAGGCAATTATACAATACAGTCCATGTATTATTCAGATTTAATCTTCATCCCTAAAAGAAACAATTAATTGATAATTTAGTGTATTGAGAGAAATCAATCAAAAATCATTGATTGGAAAATACATTATAATATATTAATAAGTTGGTTTATGTGCTATCAAGTTGTAATTAGTGTTTTAATTATCATATAAAACTAATTATTTTGATATAAAAATGAATATTTGGTTCCATGAAACATACAATAACCACTGATAAATGAATATGTGCCTTCCATTATGTACACAGTGTGGGAAGAAGAACTAAGATAATTATCTTTAGAGGAAACTAAATGTTTTCTGTAAGGAAGGGAAGGGGATTTATTGGCTTAATGTTAAAGTGCTTAGAAGAAGTCAGATAATGATGTGAATAATGAGAATTACCTTCAAAATTCACCTCCTATACATTAGTGATTCAAATTATTGTTGTTTGGGAATGATGCTCACAATTTCCTAAATAGAAGGACAATTGTGTGTGATGGGACACATAATCTACTCAATTCAATGGAACATTGGAAATAATCTTTTATCAATATAGATTCAATGAAACATGTTAATTAATGAGTATTTTTATTCTTCTCCATAATTTGGAATTTTATGCTTCATTTTTTATTAATGATCCCTTTGAAAATATTATCCTTCTTTATTTTTTGAAATTTCTTGTGGTTATGTGCATGGATTTGGGAATCATGAAGTCACATATACTATCGGTTCACGGAAGAACCCAAGCATCGAATGGATTTTTATATAAGATAAGATCTTATATACGGAATAAATAATAATTTATGTTTGCAGTATAGTATTATGGTATTTTATGTTATTAACATGTTTTAATGAAGTTCATGATGAAGATATTAAATTTATTGTTATATGATAACAAAGATATATTATATGACATAGGGGGTTTTGTAACATGCCATTTAAATAATTAATGTGAAATTTTTATATTTATTAATATTTTTTATTTAAATATTAATTTTACATTAAAGGGTATTCTATGTTAGATGGCGTACTCGAAACAGAACAATGGGTTTTTCTGAAATCATATTTTTCACACAAGGATGAGTCATACTGAGAAAAATAAAAATAAAAATATATTATTATTTTAAATTGTAGTAAACGCATAGTCGTTGTATTGGAGGGAATTAACAGAACTAACCATATTATGACTAAACATTTTTTTTAATGTTTTTACATTTATCCAATAAAATTTATAGGATTAATAGGATAATTATTTAAATTTTATGCATAAATACTATAATATTTTTAAAAGGTAGTTTTACCGCAATTCGATGTTGAAACCCTTTTAAATATATTTTTCTACACTTTAATTTATTTCATTGGAAAAAATTAACTTCTTCATTATAATAGGGACATCAAAATATACTCTGGGTAAATTTTTTCTATTTTTATGATAATGTTCATATTTTAATAAATAGTGAAAAAATTGCATTTTAAGTCAAAATAATATTTTAATTTGATTTATTTATATGGTTAGATTATCTTTTTAGTAGGTTTTAAAGTGTAATTAGATTATTTTTTACCATTTAATTCAATTTTGGTCATTAGAAATAATATAATTTTCTAATTTTTCATAAACACATATCAATATTTTGATACTTATTATTTCATAAAAACATGTTTTTTTGTTTTAACAATGGGAATTAATTTGAATTTAATTCTTGAAAATTATGTGTTTTGTATTTGTAAAAATGGATTCCATATTTTGAATCAAGAGTTAATTTTTTTTAAATAGGAAACTTTTATTTTTAGACATTATGACTAGTATTTTCAGAATATATAATATATATCATTGTTAAAAGGTAAATCTGGTAAATAAGGGTAAAAAATAATATTATTATAGTATAAAATTTCCCTAACACATGTCCTAATCCAATTTTATGTGATGTATCTGATGATGTGTATCCTTGGGTTGATTTTAGGACACCATGAAGGTACTTGTTTGTGAAAATGACATTTAATTACGTTTTATTTAAAGTTATTGAAAATATAACCTTAACATGTATCTTTTAGTAAAATAGTTTCTATATGGGGTTATATAACATATAATTTGGACTATAAATTATTACTTTATAGATAAAAAGATTTCCTAAATCATGGAATTATATTTATTATATTTAAAAATTAAATAAATAAAATTAATTATGGCACAATGATGAGAGAGCTAATTTTTTATTAATAAAGGATTTAAATAAATGAAAATATAAATACTAAAATAATTGTAATTTGGTTATTTTGATTTCATCAAAAAAATTTATTGATGATAGATTCATGTTATATTTTTATTAATGATGTTTTTTCAAATCAATCAAGTTGTTAAATATTTTTAAATAATTAATTATATGAATAGTGTCAAAATTGACATAATTCATATTTTAAAATATAATTTATTTTATTAAATATTAAAATATATATATATATATATATATGCATCAAAATAGTTATAAAATGTCTAAAATTTCATTATTAACTCTTTAATTGGATATTTTCCTTGTTTTTGATAACTATTTGGATTCTCAAATTGTTAAATTCTTGGTAAAATGGTATAAGTAAAAGAGGGTTAAATAAAAAGATATGGATGAAAAAATACCCAAAACCTTCATCATTATTATTGAATGATTTAATTTAGACATGTACTCATATTAAACTATATTTATCTGAATTTGGACTAATTTAATCTCAAAATAGATTTTATTATAAAAAAATGATTCAAGATATTCCTTAAGTTCCCCTCATCCTTCTTATAAAAGGACACCACCTCTAATCCATTACACACACCACTCAAGACCCATTGGCTCATACAACCTATAACTAAATAAGATCAAAACATACCTATCTTCCACCTATAATTATTAATCTAGTAATAAAAAAATCATTTAGTCCTTTTAGCTTAAATCAAAAGAAGTTACTCGATTTGAGGTAATGTCTTCCCTCAAGTTCCAGTCCATTATTTCCTATTATCCACTACTTATTCTCTTATTATTAATTGTTTATACAAAAACACCAGTATCCTAAATATACTAGGTTGTTTTTATGAGATTAATTATAACTAAACTTACACACACCTCCATCTAATGGGTTTAGAATAAATTGTTTCTGTGGACGACGAACTACTGCCTCTTAAAACGATGATTGTTCAATATTCTCCTACCAGCTCTCACGATGACCATTATGATGGAAATATAAATATATGTGATATATTTTATATTTTTTATCTCTATAATTATTTAATTATCATTTAGAACATACCTATATGATTTTCATGTATTATAAATACAATAATTTCATTTGAGGAAGTGAAGACCCCCCCCCCCCTCAAAGTGATATCACTCATTAATGTTATACATGGAATGAATAAAATATGGAGTTAATGATCATATGTAACATATATAAAATATATATTATTCAGGAATTATAACATACCAATTTATTATTTAGTTTTCATTCATTTAAATAAGAAAGAGAAATGAAATTAGCGTTAATGCGTAGTTACGACTTACCACCTTCATGAACGATGCATTTCATTTCGGATATCAAAATAGTATGGACTACTCTAAATACATATATATGACATATATATATATATATAAATAATATTTGATATCTAAATAATTAATATCATTCATTAGATAATAAAATTTTGATCACATGGACAATTTATAATTATCAAAAGATCATCTTTGGCACATGTTAATTAAATCAGAAAAATATCTGATATGAACTAAAATTATTAACTAGTTGTTCTAGAAATGAAATAAGAGATATGAAATGAATAAAAAACCTGAAATTTGATCTAAATCATGTATAAATTAACATATGTTTATTATGAAATTAATGAAATAATGGGTAAATTAAAACACGAGGTAAGGGACTTCATCTCAATCACCTTTCAGTGAGGCATGTTTCAATAATATATACCACCTTCTTTAATACATTTTATAATAAAAACCATTGAATTTTAATTTCATTCAAAGGGTATATTTTTTCAAAGAATCATTTTACTAAATGAAAAAATGAGTGTTTTTAATGTATCCAATGACAATGACCTCCCTGTCACCATAATACTTATTTGTATTCCTCTTTAAGACTTAATGTTTTCAAAGGAAAAACCCCTTTATTCCATTTTTGGGTGTTTTGGTATTGAAAATGGTCTTTGAAATATATTGGGTATTTCATTATCTTGAAATTATATTTTTTGATTTCAAATGAATTGTTATTAAGGAAATTTTGATATTTTCAATATTTTATTTTTTATGATAATATAATGGTATTTGGACATTTGATTGGTGGTTTTGTGATAAACCAAATGATGAGTGGTTTCTTGATAACCCAAGGATGATTGGTTGTTTTATAACCTCATATGCATTGGTTATGGAAGTAATCTATATGGATATTCCATTTAGTGATATGTGTCGAAGTCGACCATATGATTATTCCATTTCATTATGTTTATTTCGCATGTTTACCTTCATATGATATATGTTTCTTTCTATGGGCATTGTGGAAATAATTCATTTACAGAATGGTTAAGAAATGAGCTTATATATTAGTGATCTATTTTTATACTACATATAGGTGAATGGTAATACATTATGATAATTTATTCATGGTTTACATTTGTTTTGAAATTTTTTAAATTTTCATTCATTATGTATCCCTTACTAATATTTTTATGCTCATCCCATTTTTTGGAAATGTTTTTCAAATGACTTAATGTGGAATATGGTCAAGTAATAGATCATGGAAACGTCATTATATTTAAAACATAGAACTAAAAATGATTCATTTTTAAGAGTTTATATTGTATAAAAAATGGATACCAAGTAGAATTTTCTACATTTAATATTCAAGTAGTTATGTAAAGGTTATGACCTAATTTTCTAATGCTCTAAACCTAAAAATATCCTCAATGTGAATTATTATTTGAATTCAATATTATGTATTTTTTAAGGTTAGTGCCTTATAGTTGGTATCATAGGATGGTTTAGATAACTTTATGAGTTATAATTTTTTTTATAAAATATCCATAAATTATTTTTACATTACACTACTGGAAATTGCACCTATACCCACGGTTTGAAACCGTGGGTATAGCCCTTGAAACCGTGGGTATAGGGTATACCCACGGTTTCGCCAACCGCGGGCTGGAATGCCGTCGCAATAGCCCTATACCCACGGTTTTTAAAAAACCGTGGGTATAGACCCAGAAATTTTTATATTACCCACGGTTCATTGAACCGTAGGTATATATGTATACCCACGGTTTTATAACCGTGGGTATAGTTTGCAACTCCGGTATATATGTATACCCACGGTTTTATAACCGTGGGTACAGTTTTTTGCAGCTCCAAAATATACCCACGGTTCACTTGAACCGTGGGTATATATGTATTCCCACGGTTCTATAACCGTGGGTACAGTTTTTTGCAGCTCCAGAATATACCCACGGTTCACTTGAACCGTGGGTATATATGTTTCCAGCGCCAGAATATTTCCACGGTTCAAATGAACCGTGGGTATTTGCAATGTCCCCCGCAACAACGCAGGCCTGGCAGCAGGCTCTGCAATTCTACCTGAAGACAAAATATAAGAACAAAATATAAGAACAAAAAGTATGCAGCTTGCAATTGAGAAAGTTCCGCCAAGTTCTGTTTTCCGCTTAACAAATTTCTGATCATCCTACATGGAACAATGTGCAAGTTAAAAATAAGTCTAATTATAGGCATTGAAAACATTACATGGCTATATCTTGAAACCGCAGGGAAAAAATGAAGCAATACAGATACTACCAGCACAATGGGAATAATGGATATTGCATTAATGATGTTCAACAAGAATAGTGATTTGGAGACAGGAATTTCATAATAAAAGAAACTTGCAAGCTGCACAGCATAAATTAAAACGCATTAAAACATCAATAAAAGCCATGGAAATGAAAACATCTAGCAAAAAGTTGTGCCAGCCCCCCCTGCTAGCCCCCCCCCCCCCCGCCAGCTCCCCCCCTGCCCACTGCTTGTCCCCATGCCAGCCCCCGCCCCCCCTGCCCCTGCCAGCCCCCCCCCCTCCCCCCTGCTTGTCCCCCTGCCAGCCCCCGCCCCCCCTGCCCCTGCCAGCCCCCCCCCCTCCCCCCTGCTTGTCCCCCTGCCAGCCCCCCCCCTCCCCCTGCTTGTCCCCCTGCCAGCCCCCCCCCCCCTTCCCCCTGCTTGTCCCCCTGCCAGCCCCCCCCCTGCCCCTGCCAGCCCCCCCCCCCCACTTCCCCCTGCTTGTCCCCCTGCCAGCCCCCCCCCCCCCTGCCCCTTGCTTGTCCCCCGCCAGCCCCCCCCTGCCCACTGCTTGTCCCCCTGCCAGCCCCCCTCTGCTTGTCCCCCTGCCAGCCCCCGCCCCCCCTGCCCCTGCCAGCCCCCCCCCCCTCCCCCTGCTTGTCCCCCTGCCAGCCCCCCCCCCCTTCCCCCTTCTTGTCCCCCTGCCAGCCCCCCCCCCTTCCCCTGCCAGCCCCCCCCCCCCTTCCCCCTGCTTGTCCCCCTGCCAGCCCCCCCTGCCCCTGCCAGCCCCCCCCCCTTCCCCCTTCTTGTCCCCCTGCCAGCCCCCCCTGCCCCTGCCAGCCCCCCCCCCCCTTCCCCCTGCTTGTCCCCCTGCCAGCCCCCCCTGCCCCTGCCAGCCCCCCCCCCCTTCCCCTTGCTTGTCCCCCTGCCAGCCCCCCTGCTTGTCCCCCTGCCAGCCCCCCCTGCCACCTGCTTGTCCCCCTGCCAGCCCCCCCCCCCTGCTTGTCCCCCTGCCAGCCCCCCCGCCCCCTGCTTGTCCCCCCACCCAGCCCCCCCCCCCCTGCCCCCTGCCAGCCCCCCCACCCTGCCCCCTGCTTGTCCCCCCCCCCACCCTGCCCCCTGCTTGTCCCCCTGCCAGCCCCCCCTGCTTGTCCCCCTACCAGCCCCCCCCCCCCCTGCCCCCTGCTAGGCCCCCTGTCAGTCCCCTGCTAGGCCCCCTGTCAGTCCCCTGCTAGTCCCCCCTGCCCCCTGATCTGATAACCAAGTTTATCTGATCTGATAACCACAACATCTTCAGCACTGCCAGATTCAGGTTTAACAGGTACCAATTCACCAATTCTGACATGTTTAGCAGCATGAGATAAGACAGGAACAGACTGAACCACATCAGATTTGCAGACCATGTTTATCACCCCTTCCCCCTGCTGGACACCCCCTCCCTCTGCTGGACAACCCCCCCTGCTGGACACCCCCCCTGTCGGTCAGCATTGCTACAACCATTCAGCCCAACCGGATCGGGAAACACCAATCCAACAAAATCCTCATCCGCGACAGTTGTAGGCTACAAGCATTCAGTAGGGATTAATGGAAGAAATCAACATTAATGGAAGCATGAGAAAAACTCACATGATCCTAAAACTAGAAGGATTCATGTGAAAGGGGTGCCCCAAGGCAAGGTATGTACTGGAAATGCTTGCAGGGACAGTCCAAGCAGCAAGGTGATTTGGAGAAAGAAAAATCAACCTATAGTGAAAAGAAAAATCCTTGGTGGTAAAGCTGTCCAAGGAAAAACAGGTTGTGTTTTGGGTTGTGAAGAAGACAACAAACCTAAAGAAGTGGAGACACAATCCATGGGGTAAGTGTGCTCACAAAGCATATATTTTAGAGCTGAAAACAGATCTGGTTTAGAGCTGGAAGTTGCATGCAGCAATGGTATCAATTCATGCTAAAAGTGGACACCCCAGGACAGACCCCCCCCAAACCAAGACCCCCCAGGACAGACCCCCCCCAGACCCTGGACACCCCAGGACAAACCCCCCCCCCCCCCCCTCACTGGACCCCCTAGACACCCCATGGACAGACCCCCCCCCCAAACCCAAACCCACTCCCCACCCTTGACACCCCCTTGCACCCCCAGTACCACCTGCACCCAGCCCCCCCCCCCCCAGGATATTATTTGACATTACATCTACAATTGGCATTCCCCTCAAAATGGATAGAGCAACTGAGGAGGCACATTATGGGTATTTTGCTAGAATAATGTGCATTTTTCTAGAGTTCTTCTAGATGTGGACCTTAATTCCACCCTCATTGATCGGGTTGTGTTATCCACAAATGAAGATGACTTGTTTTTGAAAATTGAGTATGAACAACTACCTCCCCCCCTGCCCCTGCTAGCCCCCCCCCCTGCCCCCCCGCCAGCCCCCCCCCCCCCCCCCCCCGCCAGCCCCCCCCCTGCCCCCTACCAGTCCCCCCTGTCTAGACACCCCCCTGCCCCCTGCTAGCCCCCCTGCCAGCCCCCCCTGTCCCCCAGCCAGCACCCCCCCCCTGTCCCCATGCCAGCCCCCCCCCCCCTGCCCCCTGCTTGTCCCCCTGCCAGCCCCCCCCCCTGCCCCCTGCTAGTCCCCCCGCCAGCCCCCCCCCCCCCCCCCCTGCCCCCTACCAGTCCCCCCTGCCTGGACACCCCTCCCCCCTGCCTGGACACCCCTCCCCCCTGCTTGTCCCCCCTTGCCACCCCCTGCTAGTCCCCCCTGCTGGTCCCCCCCTGCCCCCTGCTAGTCCCCCCCTGCCACCCCCTGCATGTCTCCCTGCCAGCCCCCCCCCCCTGCCACCCCCTGCTTGTCCCCCTGCCCCTGCCAGCCCCCCCCCCTGCCCCCTGCTTGCCCCCACCCCCTGGCCCCCTGCTTGCCCCCCTGCCAGCCCCCCCCCCCCCCCATGCCCCCTGCTTGTCCCCCTGCCAGCCCCCCCATGCCCCCTGCTTGTCCCCCTGCCAGCCCCCCTGCCCCTGCTTGTCCCCTTGCCTGCCCCCCTGCCCCCTGCTTGTCCCCCTGCCAGCCCCCCCCCCCCCCCTGCCCCTGCCAGCCCCCCCTGCCCCCTGCTTGCCCCACCCCCTGGCCCCCTGCTTGCCCCCCTGCCACCCCCCCCATGCCCCCTACTTGTCCCCCTGCCAGCCCCCCCATGCCCCCTTCTTGTCCCCCTGCCAGCCCCCCCTGCCCCCTGCTTGCCCCCCTGCCTGCCCCCCTGCCCCCTGCTTGTCCCCCTGCCAGCCCCCCCTGCCCCCTGCCAGCCCCCCCCCCCCCCACCCTGCCCCCTGCTTGTCCCCCTGCCAGAGTTCTTCTTTATTGGTTCATTTCTTGAAGCATTCTTAATTGAGTTTGTAATGTTCATGTTATATAGCATCAACGAAATGGTATTTTGGTTAGATAACAGGGATACAGGCTGTTCATAATAGTTCATATTATCTACAGATTTAGCACCAACAAAAGTTAAATTAATAGAATGAAGAGTAGGTGTACCTGGGTCCTTTGAATCATCTATATTCTGCATCTTGATAGCGTCCAGATCTAATGGAAGGGGCCTCTGCCCGATGGGTTCAAAATGTGCCTGCATTAGCGTGGGGTCTTGTACAGAGGTTGTGCTTCCTTTTGTATGCTTTATAGGTTCCAGTGTCAAGGTACCTTGTTTATCAATGTTAGTGTGTTTTGTTTGTGCCTTAGCCTAAAGAGACTTTAGACTAATATGAGGATTCCTATTATTTATAGGACAACCAGTGGTATGAATGACGTTTAGATTAGTGGAGAGTTTTCTGGTTTTTATAGCAGTGCCAGTGGCATCCAGAGTTTTAGAGTCATAGGTGTAGTGAGCAGAGGAAAAAGAACCTAAACCATTTGTCTGATTGTTTGACTCATTTATTATCTCTTGGTTTGGTGTGAAATTCAGTCAAAAGCAGACATTGAATTTCGGTGAGGTTTGGAGATCTAGAAATGTGTAGGAATACCTAGAGGAATAAAATATGCCAGACAATTCCAAACCAATGTTTTCAGTTGAATTGAGCTTCTGTACCACCTGCTATGCACGTTTTGTGGAAAGATGGATGAGAGGCAGCGCTGAGAGGAGATATAGTTTAGGAAGGAGGAAATACGAAAAATTATAGAGCTAACCATTCAATGTTTCTCTAAGGAGGAGTAACCGCCGCAGGGTGTCGTCCTGGAGCAGGGCCAAATCACGGCGTGACAGCGGCGTGACCGCGGCGTGACCGCGGCGTGACCGCGGCGTGACCGCGGCGTGACCGCGGCGTGACCGCGGCGTGACCGCAGCGTGACCGCGGCGTGACCGCGTCCTGACCGCGGCGTGACCGCGGCGTGACCGCGGCGTGACCGCGGCGTGACCGCAGCGTGACCGCAGCGTGTTGGCCCGGTCCAGCGACATCCGCGGGGCAACATCTTCCAGTTAGTTTCAAATAGGATGATATGGATGGCATGAGAGGATGTTTTCTCAGAAGATTTAAAGAAATGAATGCTAATCTGTGATGAATAGAGGATTGGATGACCCCTGATATACCTAATTCGGTGAGGTTTGGAGATCTAGAAATGTGTAGGAATACCTAGAGGAATAAAATATGCCAGACAATTCCAAACCAATGTTTTCAGTTGAATTGAGCTTTTGTACCACCTGCTATGCACGTTTTGTGGAAAGATGGATGAGAGGCAGCGCTGAGAGGAGATATAGTTTAGGAATGAGGAAATACGAAAAATTATAGAGCTAACCATTCAATGTTTCTCTAAGGAGGAGTAACCGCCGCAGGGTGTCG
Source organism: Viscum album (assembly GCA_963277665.1). Lineage (NCBI taxonomy): Eukaryota > Viridiplantae > Streptophyta > Magnoliopsida > Santalales > Viscaceae > Viscum > Viscum album. Next base: position 1,802,243,440 of record OY728138.1, read on the forward strand.
TCCTGGAGCAGGGCCAAATCACGGCGTGACCGCGGCGTGACCGCGGCGTGACCACGGCGTGACCGCGGCGTGACCGCGGCGTGACCGCGGCGTGACCGCGTCCTGACCGCGGCGTGACCGCGGCGTGACCGCGGCGTGACCGCGGCGTGACCGCAGCGTGTTGGCCCGGTCCAGCGACATCCGCGGGGCAACATCTTCCAGTTAGTTTCAAATAGGATGATATGGATGGCATGAGAGGATGTTTTCTCAGAAGATTTAAAGAAATGAATGCTAATCTGTGATGAATAGAGGATTGGATGACCCCTGATATACCTAATTCGGTGAGGTTTGGAGATCTAGAAATGTGTAGGAATACCTAGAGGAATAAAATATGCCAGACAATTCCAAACCAATGTTTTCAGTTGAATTGAGATTTTGTACCACCTGCTATGCACGTTTTGTGGAAAGATGGATGAGAGGCAGCGCTGAGAGGAGATATAGTTTAGGAATGAGGAAATACGAAAAATTATAGAGCTAACCATTCAATGTTTCTCTAAGGGGGAGTAACCGCCGCAGGGTGTCATCCTGGAGCAGGGCCAAATCACGGCGTGACCGCGGCGTGACCGCGGCGTGACCGCGGCGTGACCGCGGCGTGACCGCGGCGTGACCGCGTCCTGACCGCGGCGTGACCGCGGCGTGACCGCGGCGTGACCGCGGCGTGACCGCGGCGTGACCGCGGCGTGACCGCGGCGTGACCGCGGCGTGACCGCGTCCTGACCGCGGCGTGACCGCGTCGTGACCGCAGCGTGACCGCGGCGTGAACGCGGCGTGACCGCGGCGTGACCGCGGCGTGACCGCAGCGTGACCGCAGCGTGTTGGCCCGGTCCAGCGACATCCGCGGGGCAACATCTTCCAGTTAGTTTCAAATAGGATGATATGGATGGCATGAGAGGATGTTTTCTCAGAAGATTTAAAGAAATGAATGCTAATCTGTGATGAATAGAGGATTGGATGACCCCTTATATACCTAATTCGGTGAGGTTTGGAGATCTAGAAATGTGTAGGAATACCTAGAGGAATAAAATATGCCAGACAATTCCAAACCAATGTTTTCAGTTGAATTGAGCTTTTGTACCACCTGCTATGCACGTTTTGTGGAAAGATGGATGAGAGGCAGCGCTGAGAGGAGATATAGTTTAGGAATGAGGAAAAACGAAAAATTATAGAGCTAACCATTCATTGTTTCTCTAAGGAGGAGTAACCGCCGCAGGGTGTCGTCCTGGAGCAGGGCCAAATCACGGCGTGACCGCGGCGTGACCGCGGCGTGACCGCGGCGTGACCGCGTCCTGACCGCGGCGTGACCGCGGCGTGACCGCAGCGTGTTGGCCCGGTCCAGCGAAATCCGCGGGGCAACATCTTCCACTTAGTTTCAAATAGGATGATATGGATGGCATGAGAGGATGTTTTCTCAGAAGATTTAAAGAAATGAATGCTAATCTGTGATGAATAGAGGATTGGATGAACCCTGATATACCTAATTCGGTGAGGTTTGGAGATCTAGAAATGTGTAGGAATACCTAGAGGAATAAAATATGCCAGAGTAACCAAATGAGGAGTAACCGCCGCAAGGTGTCGTCCTGCTTGTCCCCCTGCCAGCAACAGATGGAAAACATATTCAGCACAAAAGTGATCGGAAATGCCAACCAAATGAAAGAAGCTAGATTAAAACCAATAACCAACGAGCAGGAAAAAAAATTGGACATTCAGAATGCATGTGTGTTCAATGATTCCAATATCTAAAGTGTGTTTCAGCTAGACTCTTAACTCAAAGAAGAATTCACATAGATGAGTCATGCATGAATAAGCTCAAATGACGTGTTAGATTGGCACATAGATTTGTCATCTCACCTTGATAAAGATCGAATGGCAAACCACTGATTGGTAATCATACTTTAATTTGCTACAGTCTGTACATGCAACAAATAAAACCATGAATTGTTATTAATGAATATATAAGACTCATAAGCAATGAAATGTCATATAGAAATTTTGTTATTACTACATGACAATAAAATACTAAAGTGCAGATTAAAATGCAGAATAAAAAGCCTGAATATGATGATAAGAAATACCAGTCAGTTTCTTCTCCATGCTTGTAAATTGAAGGCATTCATTCCATCAGCCCATGCACATTCACCAATATTTTGGTTCATCGCTATGCTGGGATGAGAACAATCAAAGTATGTCTAGCAACTCTTAGACATGGCCCACAAAAATCAATATACAGTGGAGTCAATAGTTAAAACATATCACCTGCATTCATATGTTGGATGAAAAGGGGGTCAACTCCATGATTTTACGACCAATAACCTGCATTCATATAGTGTGTAAATGCAAATGAAAAATGATGCATGGTAGGGAGGTTTATTCCACAATTTTAGGAAAACATACCTGTTGTAGAGATCTCGCACTTATTAGTGCAGGATTCCCACTGCCCAGCCCCTCCCCCCCCCCCCCTCCCTACTGCCCCCCCCCCCACTGCCCAGCCCCCCCCCCCACTGCCCAGCCCCCCCCCCCCCCCCCCACTGCCCAGCCCCCCCCCCCCCCCCACTGCCCAGCCCCCCCCCCACTGCCCAGCCCCCCCCACTGCCCAGCCACCCCCCCCACTGCCCAACCCCCCCCCCTCCCCCCTTGCCCAGCCCCCCCCCTCCCCTCCCCACTGCCCAGCACCCCCCCCTGCCCAGCCACCCCCTCCCCCCTCCGCCTCCCCCTCCCCCTCCTGCCCAGCCCTCCCCCCCACTGCCCAGCCCCCCACTGCCCAGCCCCCCCCCCCCCACTGCCCAGACCCCCCCCATTGCCCACCCCCCCCACTGCCCAGCCCCCCCTCCCCCCTTGCCCAGCCACCCCCCTCCCCTCCCCACTACCCAGAACCCCCCCCCCCCCTCCCCCCCTGCCCAGCCACCCCCTCCCCCCTCCCCTCCCCTCCCCCTCCCCCTCCTGCCCAGCCCTCCCCCCCACTGCCCAGCCCCCCACTGCCCAGCCCTCCCACTGGGCAAGGTGAAATATTTGAGCACTTTCACCTTGCAGATAATCCAACTCAGAGGCTTTAGAGGAGTCTGATGATGACCAATACCTAGAGGGGACAATGTTTTTGCCTGGTCTACAACGGACTCTTCCTGGATGCTCCACACCTAACACCTGACTGAAATGATCATTTGGCCCTAAGTTGTCAGCTTCCTTCTCATCCATGGCCTCCAAGGCAGACTGTTGAAATTATAAACATATTAAATTATGAATTTCGTATAAATGTTTGAAATATAAATAAACAAACTTACAATTTTATCTTGTGTTTGTGAATTAACTGCAGTTCCATCTTTTTTCTTCCTACTAAAGCAGAATAATTGGGCACGAGGTACAGGACCTTCAATGCCCAAATCAGCTTGCTGCATATAAGAAGTGCACAAATTTGAATTACAACCATATATGATAAATGCAAAATATTGGATTGAAGTGAGTTGCAACAAAGACCCACAAACATTGAGGTAAAGACATGGACTAACCAAGGGAAAGCATGAATAAGTTATGATGACATGTTATAAATAAGGACATTATTTTAATTCAGATGAACGTACCAGCCGCTTCTCTTTATCGGGCATTGTAGTGCGCCCCAATGTGTGTAGATATGTCATTTCATCTTTGTTTTTTTTTGTTTTTCGCTGACACTTCCTAAGAAACAAAAAAACAATACAAGTAATAAAAATTAAATTTTATATAAAAAACAGTAAAGATGGGTAGTACCTTATACTGTTCAGTATTCCAATGTGCGGTCATTTTTTGATATTGACTTTTTGGAGCAGTCAGGGTTTGTGGGTACACCTCTAACTCAGTACCCACTCTGCTCCTCCAACCAATATGTAACTCATACTTGTATGACCGCCAATACTCTCCAAGATCACTCAACCTAGCAGCTTTGGCAGCTTCACCGTTAGGAAAGTTAAATCGACTCTGCAACAAACATGTTAAGTCATATAAATACATTACTAATATCAATATAAATTTATAAAATTTTCGTACCCATATCTGCGCCCATGCCCTATCCTTGATGTCGGCACTGATATGTCTCCATGAGACCGGTTCCACCGGAACGATATCATGATATTTGGCTAAAGTAGCCATGAAACTTCTACACTCCTTAGCATTTTTACCTACCATTTGATTTGAGAATTGGTAATCCACCATAATCTGAGTTTCACGATTCCAAGCATCCCTCATTCGAGTGCGCCCACGTCGCCTACTAGAAGATCCCACTAAATAAGATAAGAGGTGACAAGAGAAGAGTTAGGTGACAATACAATAGAAAAAAAGTGAAATGCTATAATTTGAAACATTTATATAAAAAAACCTGATGCAGGCTCCTGAATAGGCTGTGAGGCATCCGTAGACTGTGCTGGATCAGCATCCTCCGAAGGAAGTATCTGTTCCACAGCATGCTCCGGCTGATCTTCATGAACAGGAGTGGAAACTGAAGGACAGACTCAATATGTGTAGGATGGATGGTAGGAAAAGGATGTGACGTAGACATGTCAGAATATGCATAGTAGGTCTGGGGATACATGAATGGATATGAAAACTGTGCAGGTGAGAACATCGGTCGAGTCGACGTGGACATGGAATGGGAAAAAGAGGGTAAATGGATGATGATGGCGGCATGTATGGGAACATCCCAGGGGTCTCAAGCGGAGGGCGGACATGTGTGGTAGATGGGATGTCCACTAATGGGTCAGTGTGGGGAGTGGTAGACGGGAGCTCCGCCTAGGTCTAGGAGGATCCCTCTCGGTCCCATACTGGGAAGAGGATTCTCTGGAGTTACATGTCCCTAAATAATTGGATCAAAAATATGAACTTGATATTATTTGTAATGCAGAAGATAAATATTTAAATTAATATACTCACTGAAGACAACTCGCGCTCACGTCTAACAGGATCAGCATCAAATAATCTCTTCCTGCGAGCTTCTGTAGTTTTCTTCATAATCTGCATAAGAATGAAATAAATATTTTTTAGCAACAATTTTTACAAATCATAGATACTACTTAAAAAATGTCATAACATCTTTCAGTAATGATAATTTACAACCAAGTTATACAATTTTTAAAACCACATTTTAAAACCACTTTTCTGAATTGAAAGAAATAGAATTAAATGAAACGAAACCAAACATTACTAAAACAGACATATCATTTCAAACTAAAAGTAAATTAAAGTAATTAAATTAGTACCAACCTGAGAAACTCACGTCAAGGTAAACTGAATGAACTCTGAATATATATGGTTGCTTTTATATATTACCCTCCACTACCTCAGGTTCAACATCATCCCTCACAATGGGACAATTTGTGTCATCAAATGCAATATTTTGGCTATCACCGATGGGGGCGTCAATGGTGAAAATTTCATCCCCAGCATCATGAAAAATATGTCTTGGGATTACTTCATTAATGACACCGTAATCATGGTTCAGATGATCTTTCACATAAAACACTTGTTTTGCCATTGATGCCAAAATGTATGGTTCATCGGTATGCAGGAATCGACTCATGTCAATAACTCTAAATCCGCAATCATCAATAAATGTACCATGGCGCGTCATTGAATCAAACCATTTACATTGCATCATAGTGACTCGACCTCGAGAGTAGTAATCCAATAACAATATTTTCTCAACCAGTCCATAATAATACACATCTTCATATCGAGGTCGACTATCAGATGCACTGGCATAACAATCCGTTCTAGCAATTAACATAACGCCATCATGCTGTGTTCTCATTTTCACCGCTTTATCAGTTGTAACAAATTTGTATCCATTGATTATTAAATATTTGCAGTCACGAACCAAAGAATTGGGACCAAAAGCCAACGCTCTTAATTCTTGAGAAATGAAGTCAGCAGGTAAACTCAATACCTGGAATACATGAGTAATATAATTAAATATATATCTATATTTTAAGGTATTTAATGTAATGGCCATACCTTTGATTTCAACCAAGATGGGAACTCTTGGCTATGCATAGCCTCTCTCCTTCTCAACGGCAAAGACCGATGAACTCTACTTATAATTTGTTTTTTATGTTCTCTACATAAAATGACAATAAAAGTATAAGGTATATGTGATATGATATCATATGAGATAACATATATATATTCAAATTACTTACTTGATATAGGCATCGAACAAACCACAATTAAACAAGACTGTACGATGTGCCATATTCCGCTCTTCAGAGCTCAATGTAACCAATGTATATGACCCGACAATTCCACCTGTTTGGGGAAGAGATGGAAACGAGGGTTGAATTTCCTCATACTGCTCATCTTCATTTCTCATTGGTCGATTATGTCTTGTGCTCACATCAGACAAATACATTGAACAAAAATCCATACATTCTTGGGCCAGATAACTCCTCACAATGGAACCTTCAGGATAATTCTTATTTCGGACATATGATTTCATTGTGCACATATTTCTTTCAGTGGGATACATCCACCGAAAAGCAACTGGTCCCCCAAGAAGTGTCTCAGTTGGAAGATGAACTGTTAAATGCAGCATGCAAGTGAAAAAGGATGGAGGAAAAAATTTTTCCAACTCACACAGAATTAATGGTGCCTCTTGCTGCATTTTTATCAACAATGATTTGGATAACCTTTTAGCACAAAGGTCTCTAAAAAAATGACATAACCGAATCACTGCCACCCTTACATTATTGGATAGCAAATGTCGAATTGCTATTGGAATCAATTCATGAAGAAGGATGTGGTAATCATGAGTTTTTAGGGATTTCAATTTCAAATGTCTTCTGTTGACTCGTTTAGATATGTTGCTGGAATAGCCGTCTGGAACCTTAATATTCTCCAATACTGCCAGAAATTGATCTTTCTCTGCCTGTGTCATCACATAAGAAGCACAGGGAACTTTCCATTTGTTTTCACCGATACAAACTGGATGTAGTTCTGGTCGAATACCCCAATCCAATAAATCCCGACGAGATCGGAAGTCGTCTTTGGTCTTCCCCTTAATATTCAAAAGAATTGCAAGCAACATTTCACATATATTTTTCTCAATATGCATTACGTCTAAACAATGACGTAACAAATTAGTAGACCAATATGGAAACAAAAAAAAATAATTCTCTTTTTCCAATTGTAAATGACTTCAGTATCAGCATTCTTCCTCTTTCGAGATGTCAAATGACCTTTTCCTAATGAAAAGCTGAAATCTTTCAATTCATCAAGCACATCACTTCCTGACATACGTTGAGGTGGTTCTTCAGTGTCAACATTATTATCAAACCTCCGACGATTCTTCCTGTATTGATGATCCATTGGCAAGAATCGGCGATGCCCCATGAAACTGAAACTACGACGATATTTAAGCCTTCTCGATCGTGTATTCTTCATACAAACGGGACATGAAAGTTTTCCCTTCGTGCTCCACCCAGACATCATTGCATAGGCAGGGAAATCATTTATGGTCCATAGAAGGGCAGCACGCATCTGAAACGTATTCTTTGAAGAAGCATGAAATGTCTGCACACCTAAATCCCAAAGTTGTTTCAACTCTTTTATTAAAGGCTGCAAGTATACATCTATGTCATTACCAGGATCCGAAGGTCCAGATATCAGTATACTCAAGAAAGTGAAAGGTTTTTTCATACACATCCACGGAGGAAGATTATAAACATGAATAAAAACCGGACACATGCTATGAGCAGTAAGCATCTGACCAAACGGATTAAAACCATCACATGATAGGCCCAATCTGACATTACGCACCTCAGCTGCAAAATCAGGATGTTGTGCGTCAAATGTCCGCCATGCTAATCCATCTGCCGGATGGACCAGCTCATCATTTCCTTTAATTCTCTCAACATCGTGCCATCGCATATTGGCTGAGATTTCTGGAGACATGAATAGATTTTGAAGTCTGGGATCAATGGAAAGTGCCACATGACTTTCTGTGGCACACGAGACGGTGTTCCATCTGCATTTGTCTTCCATCGAGATGTACCACAGTCTTTACAGTCATTACGGTCAGCTGTTTCCTCCAAAAATAAACTGCAATCTTTCGGACAAGCATGGACTTTATTAGTAGCAAATCCAAGCTGCTTAATTAACTTCCATGCCATGTAATGATTTGAGGTAATATCTGCACCATCAGGAAGCAAGTCCTTCAAAAATGTAAGAATATAATCAATGGCAGTATTAGAAATCCCATACATAGTTTTCCCATGATATAACCGCATTAAAAATTCCAACTTGGTCATTCTAGTACATTCTTGATATACTGGAGTTCTGGCATCATCCAATAAATTTTTCACTATGTCAACATCATCATTTTCAGCATTTTCCTCATGTGTACTGATATCATTGTCTTCTTGCACCGGCATGCTATCTCTCTCGGAATGATGCACATATGGAAACCGATCAAATATCAAATTCTCCATGTCACTTCGTTCATTTCGTTTATGAACAGTCGAAGATTGACTCGTCTCTCCATGGTGAAACCAAACATTATAGTTTGCTTGAAATCCAAATTTCGTTAAATGGTAACTAACTTCTTCTCGTCTTAACCATGGTCTTCCAACACAATTATAGCAGGGACACTGTATACAACCTCCATCTGACGCATTTCTAAATGCAAAATCTAAAAAATTCTCCAAATTATTTTGAAACTCGGTTGAAATCCGATCGGTACGATACATCCAGCTTCTATCCATTCTATAACAAGAAAAAAAATTATCATTCAATCAACAATGTAAATCATATTTAAAAAAATCATTACAATCAATTTTATTATTAAATCAATCAAAGCATATTAGTAGCTAGCAAAACATATTTAATGACAAGTATTTAATGACAAGAGGAGTTCATGATTGAATAAGTAGGGAAAAAGAGAAAAAGGTCTTCCTTGAGATGTAAACTAAAGAAAAAAAGTTAAAAAAGACACTCCACATGGAAAGTAGTGCAGGGGGGAGGGAGAGGGTTGGTTGGTGCAGCAGGGAAAGGGGGAGGGGCCAGTGCAGCAGGGAAAGTGGGAGGGGGAGGGGCAGGTGGTGGGGCTGGGGAAGCATGGGGTAAGGGGCTGGTGGGGGTGCAGTGTGGGGGGGGGGGAGGGGCTGATGTAAGGGAAGGGGGGAGGGGGAGGGGCTGGCTGGTGTAGTGGGGGGGGGGGTAGGGGCTGGTGGGGGGGATGGGCTGGTGCATGGTAGGGGGAGGGGCTGGTGCAAGAGGGGGGGAGGGGGAGGGGCTGGTGCAGGGGGAGGGGATGTTGCAGCAGGGGGTTAAGGGAGGGGCTGGTGCAAGGGAAGGGGGAGGGGGAGGGACTGGTGCAGTAGAGGGAGGGGGAGAGGTTGTGTAGGGCAGGGGGGCTGGTGAGTCTCCCCATACGTTAGAGGTTTTTGACTTGTAGTGAGGGTCTCGAGAGGTGATAGTGGGGACTATACCCTCTTATCACATATACACAGTGGTAAAATTGAATAAATAACAATCAACAATGAAAGAGGTAGTAAATAAATGACAAATCAGCATAAGATAAATATTATTATAACTGAATTAAAGTGGTCAATTGTAGTTTAAACAACAGATGAACGCATGACATGGTAATGATACATATCTAAAAGTAGTAAACATTACATCATTATTTTCAATAAAATAAAAAAATAATAAAGTCACATCAAAACCCCATGGGCGATCTCCTTGAGCATCCCGAGATCCAACTCAGTCCTTTTCTCCTAACTCTAGTTACAAGCATACATTGAAAAGCAAGGTCCAAGGTCCTGAGAAAATGAAAGTATACTCGAGTATCCCAATGTAATAGCGGCCTGAGTAGGGTGTGAGATATAAATAATAATAGGATGGAACCACTGATGTCCAGCCCAATCTAGATAGTGCAGTATAAAATATATAGTTCACTGGTATATAGAATAATAATAGAGAGATAAATAAACATCACCCGTACAGGTTCCTATGGGACACATAGCAGTTATACCTTCTTTAGCCTTTGACTGGTGTCAGAATGTGTAACCATTTCATTAATCAATTTTATCCAGTTTAAATATAATTTATATGAGAAAGATATTGAGGTTCTAAGATGTGAGAAGAAAACATGTAATGATATTTAATAATGAAGTTCCAAGGTTATAACCAAGGAAACATAGACCTCAAGTGTCAACAACTTAGTAATAACTATAGCCTCACATGGGGTAAGAGTGTAATCCAAGGATAACAGTCCAACTAATTCCACAATAAGAGGACTATCTAGTCTAAGAAGTTCATCCAAGGTAAAATGGGTCTAAGAAAAGATTGGGCTAGGATTTAACCATGGCACCTACTTGTCAATTCTGGAACCAAGGAGTGTATCTAAGGAATCTTGTTGTAATACATGAGGGATTATATGGTGTCATACCAGGCATCTAAAGTTAGACAAGGATCAGGTTCTATGTAGGTCTCAACCTAAGAAAGTTGTATCCTTGAATTCGGAATAGGGTCCTTGAGTGCTCAAGGCTTTCTCTCAAGTATCCAAGGTGAGCTTGAGTCAGGCCACACCTACTTTGATATCGAATTCATATAATATTCCATTTGGTTCAAGCCTTTCCTTTGATTAGTGTGACAAGGCCAAGTAGCATGAAACCCTTTAATCAAGTAATAATTAATCAATAAGTCAATTTTGTTCAACCCTAGCCTTTCATTAGTGTGACAAGGCCATGTAGCTTGAAACCACTCATTTAATCCATTTAAGGCATTTTCAATAATCAAGGTTCACTCTGGTACCTTCCATTAACATGGTAAGGGGTTCTATGAATACGCAACATATTTTTCAATTACATCTAATACGGCTAATTCATGTACTTAGTATACTTTACAATTTCTATTTCACAGTTTATTATTACATTGAAGCACTTACATTAGGCGGGTTAAATGTTGTGCATACAGGGTAATTTCCATTCTGAAATTCAAAAGATAATTCAAGCCATTTAATATAGAAAATCATACCCTTAGAAATTTAAATCTAAGGCTCACCGAATGGTGGCTCAAACATGTCAACATACTAAAATGAAAATTATGGGAAACAATTCTACATGGGTAATTCCAATATAAAAACCGGTCAAAGAACTTAAACGGTTCCTTGGTTATTTAATCATTTAAAAAGGAAAACTTAGTTTTTTTAATTCCATTAGGGGTCATATATGACATAATTCAAACATAACATCAATTCATAAAGAAATATCAGTAAAACAAGACAATAAATCCTAAAAGTCTAATAATTGTTTTTTAACTTGAAGACAGCGCACCTCCGTTGGAGGGGTTTTAATATATAAACATGATATTTCTTATGAAACAATCATTTATTACCTTTAACTCTTAAATCATGAAACATACTAAATTCAAGATTAAGAGGAATTTAATCTAATGTATTCACTGCATTAACTAAAAACAAAGAAAACGTGTAGTAAGAAACTAATTAATGCATTAATAAATTTGAGGAATTGGAAGGGTACCCTTCCTCAAAGAGGAACCAAGCCAACACCTGAAACTTGATAGATTTATAAACAACCACCCGGAACTGCTCAACATGTGTATGTACATACCTTCATATATACTATTTTAAGGCCAAAATAGTGCATCTTAGGATTATCAATGCTAAATTAATTTGGGGAAATATTCTCACTGGGTTTGATAATCAGGATATTTATATCATTCATCTTTTAGTATTCCATCATAAAAAAATGAAATTGCTTAAAAAAATTTAGAATCAAACCACTCCATTAACCTATGAATGCATCAACTGCTACCTTTGACTACAACACTAATTGATTATCAAGAGGTAATATGATGAAATTATGGGAAATCAACCAAGACTAAGAAATTACCAGGAAATCTGGGACTCCAGCATAAAAAAAATCACTACTGAGAAGGCCAGGAGGTCCAGGTCGTGAGCCGGGAGGCCGAGCCGGGAGTCGGGAGCCGGGAGTCGGGAGCCGGGAGCCGCGAATCGGGAGCTGCGAGTCGGGAGCCGCGAGTCGGGAGCCGCGAGTCAGGAGCCGCGAGTCGGGAGCCGGGAGGCGGAGCCGGGAGTCGGAGCCCGGGGTTGGAGGCCGGGGAGGGGAGTCGGAGAGGAGAGGGGAGGGTCGGGAGTCAGTGGTCGGGGAGCGGCGTCGCGGCTTGGGGAGGTAGGGTAGAGCGATGCGTCGCGGATTTGAGGAGAGAATGAGGAGGAGCCCGATAGAAGGGCTCGAAAAAAAAAATTAATACCCACGGTTTTAATAAAACCATGGGTATAAACATCAAAAAAACATACTATCCCCACGGTTTAAAGAACCGTGGGAATAGGTGCGTGGGGATAGACCCCATTTCCAGTAGTGTTATATTCTATCTGAAATGATATATCATTTGAAGATTACCATGTTTCTTTATATAAGATATGTTTTTTCAGTGTGGTTTTCCACATAGGAAACAGGGTAGTAGTGCAAGTAAGGAATACAATGGAGAATAACCATCCATATCAGCATCTCGATATTGTTGGAATTGTAACTGAACAAATTGATTCAAAAATTTTGTAGTTGAATCAGGCTATAAATGTTGGTGTTATACATGAATGAGATCAACGAGATCAACCTAAATGGAACATGAATTAATGGATCATTTCATGAGGAAACATCCCCCATAATTTATAGGATCATCTGACCCTGTTCAAGATATAAGGAGGATCAAAGAAATGGAAAATATTTTTAATGTCATGGGTTATGAAGACAATAAAAGTTTTAATCTTTCTTTGTATCGTTTTTAAGGAGAAGTAGATAAGTGGTGGTCGATGGTTAAAAATATCAGAGATAGTAAAGAGATTTATTCTCTTTGTTGGGAATAATTTCAATGTATGTTTCTTGATAAATATTTTTCATATGGAGATTCGACATAGGATAGAACACAAATTCTTCTAATTAATGCATTATAATGACTCAGTGGCTACTTGTGATGAAAAGTTCACTTGACTAGAAAAGTATGCTAATATTTCATCTGAGATCTTGATAGAAAGATAAATCGATTTTACTCAAGACTGAATACATAATATAGAATAAAATTAGATGCTCATGAATTCATAATCAATGAGAAACTTGTGAGATGTTCTGAGAAGGTAGAAATGATGTTTTCAGATAAATAGTTCTTACAAGAGGGGATGATAAAGAAGAGGTCCACTTGGCCGGAAAAGGTAAAGAATTCATCAATGAATCCTGGAGTTACGAAAATTAAATTTCCATCTTGTGAGGAGTGTGGTAAAAAGCATCATGGATAATTTCTCTCAAAATATGAAAATTGCTTCTTGAGTTGTAAGATTGGTCGTATTACTTGTAACTGTAAGGAAGATGATCCAGAAGGAAATGAAAAGCCAGTGGAATGTTTTTTTAATTGCAATGACTTTGGGAATTATTCCAATGTGTGCCCAAAGTTTATTAACTGGTGTGGCAATGAGACAGATGAAAAGCATATGGGTGGAGAAATATATTTTACTAACACTACGATTGATGTGGGACCATCAAATAATGTGGTATAAAGGTACCCTTTTTTTCATATTATGACAATGTGTCATTTGATTCAGATTCTACGCATTATTTTATTTCAGAGAAATTTTCTCGTAAATTGGGAATTCCATCTCAAGATATGAATCTTAATCTTGTTGTAAAATAACCTAGAGGAAACTATGTGGAAAAAATAAATTATAAGAATACTCATATCCTTATTTATGGAAAGAATTTACCTACAAATCTTGTTTTTTTCTCTAGTAGAGTTTAATGTTATTTTTGGAATGGATTGGCTTTATGATTACTATGATAAGATTGACATTAAAGATAAATCAGTTTCTTTTCATAATGACTTTTAGTTTGTGTACAATAACGAACCATTATCTATGATAAATTATCAGGATTCTGAAAAAGTAATGAAATATTTAAATGAATGTTACCTAGAACATATTGATGAAAACAAAGGAACTATTAATATTAATGATGTCTGAGTAGTAAATGAGTATCATTATTTGTTTTCTGATGAGTGGGCTATTATTAGACATAATCCACAAGTTGAATTTACTGTTGACATAGTTCCTGATGCTAATACAATTTCAAAACCCCCTTATCAAATTTCTCAAATTGAACTTTTAGAGTTAATGAAACAATTCCAGGTGTTGTTAGATAAAGGTTTCATTCGACCTAGAAAATCACCTTCGGCAACATCATTCTTGTTTGTTAAAAATAGATATAATTCAATGAGACTTTTCATTGATTATGTATCCTATAATAATATTACTATTCTGAACAAGTATCCTTTGACTCATATCATTTATTTGTTAGATCAACTCTATGGATCTTGATATTCTGCGAAGATTTACTTGAGGTCAGGGTACTATCAGTTGATTGTAAAGGAAATATATATTCGAAAGACTGAGTTTCATACTATATATAATCATTCAGAATTTGTAGTTATTCCATTCTGGTTAAGCAATGAAACTATTGTATTCATGGATCATAAGAATTGAATTTTCCGTGAGTTCATTGTTATGTTTCTGGTTGTGTTTATTGATGACATGTTTGTAAATTAAAAAAATAAAGAGGAACATTAATGTCATTTATCGGTTCCTCCACAAAAATTATAATAATATAAATTGTATGGGAAATTCATTAAGTGTGAGTTTTGGTTAAAAAAAATCCCATTCCAAGGTCAGGTTATTTCAAAAAATGGAATAACTATTGATCCTACTAAAACAAAAGATGTTAAAGAATGGACAATACCTACAAATATAACCAAGATTCATAGTTTCATTGGTTTGGTGGGCTATTACAGAAGGTTTTTTGAGAATTTTTCATTGTTATCTAGCCCACTGACTAGGTTACCTAGAAAAGGTGTTGTGTTTATGTAGACAAAAAAATTTGATGATTTTATTCAAGAATTGAAAAGAATATTGATGGACGCTCTATTATTGGCATGACCTTACAAAAATGGTGACTGTGTTATCTATAGTGATTCATCGCTTAAAGGGCATGGTTGTGTCCTAATGCAGAAATATCAGGTAACTGCCTATGCTTCATGTCTGTTTAAATCTCATGAGTTAAATTACCCTACACATGATTTGGAATTAGTTGCTATTTTTTTTGAATTAAAAATTTGGAAGCATCATTTTAATGGAGTAATGTGTGAAATATATACTCACCACAAATTTTTTATGTACATATTCACTTAGATGGACTTAAATATTAGACAATGTAGATGGTTAGAATTAATCAACTATTATGATTTCTGGATCCATTACCATCCACAAAAGGATAATAATGTGGATAAAACATGGAGATGAATGATTAATGCTACATTAAACATGTTATGTTTATAAAAGGATCATTTGATTAATGATTTGTTGAACTTTGTAATAGAATTTGCTGGTGCAGGAAATTACTCTGTTTTGTTTTAGGTGTTAGTGAAATTATCCCAATCAAAAATAATTAATCAACCACATCAGGAAGTCATTGTGTTTCATAAAAAGTTAGAGTTGCTTTTGAAGGATATGATTCCTGAATGTAACATAGAGAATGACTGTATTTTGAGATTTGTGAAGAGATTATGTTTTCCATGTTATTCACAGTTGAAGAAAGAGTTGTTATTTGAATCTCATAGTTCTCAATTTTACGTTCATCCCGACACTACTATAATTTACATTGATCGTTGGATGTATTACTGGTGGGATGGAATGAAAAGAGATATTGATGACATTACTGTGAATTGTTTGACTTGCCAATAGGTTAATGAAGATTTATAGTTACTGAAAGGGATGCTTCATCCTTTACAGGTTCCAATGTGATATTAAGAAAATATGTCCCTTGAATTTGTTGTGGGATTAACATATACATATTGAGTTAATAATGAAATTTGGGTTATTGTTGATAAATTTATTAAATCTTCTCATTTCTTTTCTATTTGAGATACTTTGTCTCCAGATTAACCTTCTCAATTTTATATTAATGATATTGAAAGGTTACATGGAGTTACCCTCCCCATTGTAAAACATTATGATCCAATGTTCACTTATAACTTTTGGAAGGGCCTTTTATAGTTGTTGGGTATTGAATTAATTTTTAGTACAACTTTTCATCCTCAATTAGATATGTAGTCAGAATGAACAATTCATAGTTTGGAAGATATGATACGGGCTTCTTCAGTGGATTACCAAAGATGTTGTGACCAACATCTTTCTTTGGTTGAGTTTTCATATAACAATAATTTTATTTCTAATATATAGATGGATATATTTGAGGCATTATATGGAAGGATGTTTCGAACTCCAGCTTTTTTGGATGATGTTGGTAATAAATAGTTGATGGGACCAGAATTGTTAGAATTGATGAAAGAATTTTTTTGTTAATTTAGAAGCATAGGAGGATACCAAAGAGCAGGAAAACATGTTGTCACGACCTGTCCTCGGGGCCAGTGGCGTTACTACCCCATGCCCGCCTTCCATAGGCCAGGGGATGTCGACTAGCACTAAGGAGTAATTTTCTGTAAAAAGGGAAGGCATTGACTTTTTAAAGTAAACAAACACCACAGAGCGAGCATGAAGAAGTAAACACTAAGTAAAAACTAGGTACAACAGTAAGTGCGGAAAAGTAAGTAGGCCAGAACACAATCCCAAACTGAAAGTAAAGTACAACTGAAAAAGGGAGTAGAGCAACTAAAAAGTAAATTCGTAGCCTTGAGTCGTCCACTGGAACTCACACCTGAAGGTTGGGTACAGATAGCCTCCATAGCTCTTCGGGTCCAGTCGTCTGCTCCGAGTACGCCCCGCCCTGGGGTCCACCTCCAGGTACCGACTGCTCCACAAGCCTCATCCACGATCAGCGTTGTCTGTCGTCTGCAGCCAACAAAACATAGTGCGGGCATAGCCCATTCAGGGGTGAGTATAAGCTACTCAGTAGGGACCCCGAGACCCCCGAAGGTCTCCCAGAATCCACAAAGTATAATCCACAAAAGAAAGATACAAACACGAAGTAACATCCGACAATTCTTAGGTATATTCCCATACTAATTACCTGAGTCATCAATTCTTGTTCAGCACCAACATCGGAGCCCAAGTACAAACCAGTCCACAGAAGAAAACACAACCCATTCCACACAGGAAAGCAAAGCGTAATCCACACAGGATATCAAGTGAATCTTATCGATGATAAGGATTGAAAGTCAAGATTCAGATCACACATTTATACTTCTTCGTACGATGATAGAGATGATCAAATATAGCCACTGATTCATCTAAGCCATCGGACCAACAAAGGATCGATTGGTACTAACCCCTGCAATGACCCACAAAGGATCTGACCCACAGAGGATCGATAGGTAACTAACCGCCGCAATGACCCACAAAGGATCTGACCCACACAGGATCGATAGGTAACTAACCCCCGCAATGACCTACACAGGATCAGACCCACACAGGATCTGTAGGCACTGGCCCACATAGGAACACTGAGCGCTAACCCACACAGGATCTGACCCACACAAGATTGGTAGCCCCGATCTACATAGGATCGCTGAGTGTTGTAGTCATCATCGTCGAATCCATGGAGGATTTCTGTACAGTCGTCATCGTCGTCGCAGTCGCAGCCAGCTCTAGGGTTCTTGCACACAGCAAGATCGTTTGGGAGGGTCCACTCCATGAGCCGATGGGCTGATACATCAACTGACACATAGTCCGGAGTTCATGTATCCAAAAGTTCTGTATCGTCAACAGTAACTCAGCATCACAGATGGCGCGTTAATCGGACGCCCGGTCTGAGAGTTATTTGCTTTTTCGTTCCAGGGGCCCAACTGGGTTTTAAGTTAAAACCAATCTGACCGTACTCCAACTACATACAAACCTCGAGTGGAGTAAGCCAAAAGGCATGTCTTACTAAGAGGAATCCAATAAAGTCGACAGCAAGTCAATCGGACGTCCCGAGCACAAGTTATAAGTGTTTCCGCTTCGAGGGCCCGGTTAGTTTTGTGTACGAACCAACCAGGCCGAACCCAAAGTACTCTGAAACCTTGAGTGTAATAAAACGAAACGACTGCCTCGATCCAAGGATCGCTACACATCTAACAGTGCATCGATCGGTGGTTCGTAGCCCAAGTTATGGGTAACAGACTGAAAAAGTACGGTATTAGGGGGTTCGGGCCCGGTACGACTCGTCCCGGTACCCTTGGGCCCGGCCTGGGCGCGGCCCGGCCTGGCTGTCCGGTCAGGCGGCTTGGCCATTTCGACCGAGCGATGCTAGGTGGCAGGCTGCCCCCCGCCAGCACGTAACCGTGGCCCCATGGGGGGCCGCTCCTCGTCACACGGACACGGACGAGCGCCGCGTCCTGCCTCTTTTGTTCCTACGCGGTCGCAGGACCAGCGGACCGCCGCCACAGCTTCAGCCGCGGTGGCCCATCCTGGCGGTGCGCCCGGCGCCGTTGCCGACGTCGCACTGCCGGCGAGGCGCGCCGGCGGAGTGCTCCGCGGACCACCGGACGAGCTCCGATGGTCTAATTTTCCTGTCGTCTTCACTAACAGCCCTCCCGGGACCAGTTCTTCACTGCGAAGACCTCACAACACCCGTGCATCCTGCTTCATCGTCGCTCACCGAATCTCACAGCAAGAACGAAGAGACGGTGGGTTCGGACTTGTTCGTTGGTCCGCACCCACCGCGTTAGCGGTTTAAAAAGGCTTCCGAAAAATTTTAAACATATGCCGAGCATATAAATAAAAAATATTTAATTGAATCAAAACCCCTACCTCTTCGAATTCGTTGTGCGAGGGTACATCACGGAAAAGCACGTCACAGAAGAAGGCACCGCGGAAGGGGTATCGTCGTGTCACTGAGAAGGAACGTAACGAAAGAACCATCGTGGAAGAAGCGTCGTTGGCATCGCGGTACACGGCGTCGCGTAGTCGATCTCCGAGGATTTGGTGTTCTTTGTCGGTGATCAGTGGGTTCTTCGCATTCTTCGCGTTCTTCGCATTCTTCATCGAAGAAGAAGGCTTTTCTCCAAATCCTCTCCACGCAACAAGTTCCCACCCAAAATAAAATAAGTGTTGTATTATTTTATTAACACTCAAACCAACTCTTAGAAATTAAAAAAAAGAAACGATCAATTAATTGAGGAGTTTAATACTTCCCAATTAATGAGACGTTTAATATCCATATTAAATGCAAGAGTTGACTTTATTCAAAAAGGGTGGTGTGGGTGCGTTACTTAAAAAGAAAAGATATGGTGGTGCTCGTGTGGGGCCCACCTCACAAATAACCTACCAAGTGGGTAGGATATTGTGGGTCCCACATCATCCACTTAACATAGGTTAAGCGTCATAAAATAAAATAAATTGGTCGCACCTTTTTATTTTATTCATTTACTTAACCCGAAAAATTTAAAAACCACACCTGAGAAAACGCAACTCCGGAAAAGGTGTTTCTATGAAAATACTGGCGATGCGATTCCATTAGTTCCCTCGGAATTCAATTCCGAGCAGCGGTTCAAAAGTTAGAAAAAACCCTCTCATTCGTTCACTGAACGTACCCAAGCTAAACTTCAGAAAAAGATTCTGGGCACACTAGGCCTTGGAATCAGGTGCCGTCAGAAACTATGTTCTTGTAAAATCCCAAAGAAAATTAAGAGAAATAATTTCCCTTGAATTTTACGGGTCTTTACACATGTTATGTGGATAATAGGGGTAATAATCATATTTTTTTGTAGGTTATCATGTCTTTATCATAGTTTCTCCATGGAAAAGTACATTTCATTTTTGTAATATTGGAAAGCTAAGTCGGAGATTCATAGACCCTATGAAATCCTAGAGAAAGTTGAATCAGTTTCCTATAGAGTGGATTTAGCTCCATATTTATCCTAGGTTCACAATTCTATTCATGTTTCAAGGTTGAGAAATTATATTCTGGATCCATCTCATGTTTTGAGTCCCAAGGAAGTTCAGTTAGAAAAGAATATTTCTTAAGAGGAACAATAAGTCCATATTCTTGACTGAAGAGAGAAAGTGTTGGGGATTAAGGTAATTCATTAGGTAATGTTTTTGTTGAAAAAAATATTGTTGAAGAGGCATCATGGGATTCTATAAATTATATAAGGTATAAATACCCCCACTAATTTGATAACTAAATAAATTTTCAAGCACAAAATTTCCCAAATTAGTGAAGGATGTATCATTTTAGGTAAATAAAGAATATAATTTTTCATATTTATTAATATTTGTGGTTTAAATATTAATTTTAGTTTAATGGGGATGTTATGTTCGATGGCTTACCCGACACCCAAAAATGGGTTTCTTAGAAATCTTATGTTGTGCACAAGGTTGAGTCATACTGAGAAAAATAATAATAATATTATATTATAATTTTAAGTGGTAGGTAATGCCAAATCGTTATATTGGTTGGAATGAGAAGAACTAAACATATTACAATTAAACATGTTTGATAAATTTTTTTACATTTATCCAATAAAATTTATAGACATAAATTGTGAAACAATCCAATTTTAAGCATAAATTCTTTAATATTTTTTAAAGGTAGTTTTACCAAATTTTTATAGAGAATCCCTTTAAAATCTAGTTTTTGTCAGATTTATATCATCCATTTGACAAAGAAATATTCTTATTTAAAGTGGTACATCAAAATTTATTT
This sequence comes from Viscum album, assembly GCA_963277665.1. NCBI lineage: Eukaryota > Viridiplantae > Streptophyta > Magnoliopsida > Santalales > Viscaceae > Viscum > Viscum album. The sequence goes on from OY728138.1 coordinate 1,802,264,163, forward strand.
TGGGTGAATTTTTTTGGATATTTTTCGGATAAATCTCATTTGTAATGAATGTTGAAAAATACTGCATGTTAAGACAAAATTGTCTTTTAATCTAATTTATTTATATGGATAGATTATAAATTTAGGTGGTTTTATAGTTTATTTAGATTATTTTATTACCATTTAATCCAATTTTGGTTATTGAATTTAATTTCACTTCTTAATTCGACATAAACACATGCCTATATTTTTATAATTATTATTTTTAAAAAACCCACTTTTAGGTTTTGACAATAAGAATTAATTATAAATTAATTTTGTAACATTTATTTTTTGAATCTAGAAAAATGGTTTCTATATTTGGAATCATGAGGAACAAATTGTTTCAATATGTAACTTTAATTTTTAGACATTATGAATATTAACTTCAATAAATATTTTATTTACCATGGTAAAAGGGTAAATCTCATAAATAATGGTGGAAAATAATATTATAACAACACTAAATTACCCTAAAACGTGTCCTAATACTATAGTATAAGTTATATCTAACTATGGTCACCCTTGGGTCTATTTTATAACCCCATGGTGCCACTTGAGTATAAAAATGATATTTAATTACTTTTAATTTAAAGTTATGGAACATATAACCTAAACATGTATCTTGAGGGATAACAATTTTTATATAGGGTTATATAAGTTATATTATCGACAATAAATATATATTAGAAAGATAAAAACATTTCCTAAATTATTTTATTTTATTCATAATTTTTAAAGATCAAATAAATACATTTAAGTATGAAACAATGTTGATGCAGTGATTGCTTCTTTCATAAAGGATTCCAATAAATGATATTAAAAATGTGAAAATAAATGTAATTTTTTTTCTTCTTATGTCCTCCATAAATAGTTTTGAGTAAATATACAAGTTATGTTTGTATTAATGATTTTTTTTCGAGTCAATCATGTTGTTATAGATTTTTAAAAAAGACATTATATGAATAGTGTCAAAATTTACGTAATTCATGTTTTACAATATAAAATATTTTATTAAATATTTTAAAAATATATAAAACATAAAATTTATCAAAATATTTAGCATAAGATATAGATTTATTATTGACTCTTTAATTGGACATTTTCCATCTGTTGGTAACTATTTTGGTTTTCAATGTGTTAAATACATGACAAAATGGTAAAAGTAAAAAAGTGTTAAATAAAAATGATAGGGATAAAAAAATACCCAACCTATCATTTTCATATTAGATGATTTTATTTCAACATATACTCATATTATCTTCTAACTAGATGAATTTGGAATCATTTATTCCCAATATAGAATTTATAATAAAATAATAATTCAAGATATTCCTTAAGTGCCCCTCCTCCCTCTAATAAAAGGACGCCACATATAACACATTTCACACACCACTCATACCCCTTGGATCATCTAAAAATGTCCCTAAATAAGCTCCCAACATCCCCCTATTACCCCTTAGAAGACATACCCTCGGAATAATGATATTAAAGAAGGCCTTTTAGCTAAAATCAAAATTTGTTACACGATTTGAGGTAATGTCTTCTCGCAAGTTCATTTACATAATTTTTCATTCTCCATTCCATATATTCTAATTATTATTTATTTCAATATCGAAACTGGTATCCTAAATATACTATGATTTTGTTATGAGAAGTATTTTAACTACACTTACACAAACCTACGTTTAATTGGTATAGAACATACTGTTTCTATGGACCGTGATCTACTGCCTCATGAAACGACGATTGTTCAATATTTTCCGACCATCTTTCATGGTTCAAATTCTGATTTAAAGGAAACTATATGTGATATATATGAAATTTAATTAATCTCTATGTTTATTTAATTGTAATTTAGAACATACCATTATTATTTTCTAGTTGTATAAATATGATAATTTCATTTGAGGAAGTGCATACTGTCACCCACTCAATGTGATATGAATCTTTCATGCTTTACATGAAACATATAAATGTTAAAATTAATGAAATTATGTAACATATATAACATATATATTATACTATAATAATAATACACATATTTATCATTTTTTTCATTCAATTAAATATGAAGAAAATGAATGTATTGTTCATGCGTACGTACGACTTAACATATCCTTGAATGATGCATTTCATTTATTATATCCAAATAGAACATAATATTATAAATACATATACAATGGATTTATATGATATATATTATATCAAAAAAAATGAATATCATTCTGAAAAGAATGGAATTTTGACCACATTGATAGTTTATAATTATAATAAATTCATTTTTAATACACGTTCTGAACATCGAGGAAATGTCCAATATGAACTTAAATAATTAACTAACTGTCTTTTCAAGGTAATAAGTGATATAAAATGAATAATTAACTTGAAAATGGTACTAAATCAAGTATAAAATAACTGAAGTTAATTTTTTATGAAATTAATGAATGAATGAGTCTAGTCAGACATGTGGTAAGGGACTTCGTCTCAATATATTTACATTGAGTCATATTTCAATAATATATACCACTTTAATTTATATGGTTTATAATAAAACGCATTTAATTTTAATTTAATTCAATGGGAATATTTTTTCTATGAGAAATTTTACCAAACGATAGTTGGATTGTTTTTAACCTATGAGGTGACACTGACCTCCCCTATATCGTAATCGTTATTTGGCTTCCTCAATAATATGTAATGATTTTAATAGGAAATAATGATCACCTTATTTAATTTTTCATTGTTTTGGTATTAAAAAGTGGTTTTAAATGGATTGAATATTTCAATATCATGAAATTAGTTATTGTGATTACAAATGATATTTTATTAGTGAGATGTTGATATTTTCCATATTTTTTGTGTTATGACTATGTAATGGTATTTGGAAATTTAACAGGTGGTTAAATGATAAACCAAATAAAGGGTGGTTCCATGATAAACCAAAGATGTTTGGATACATTATATCCTCCAATTCATTTTGGATTGGAAGTCCTCCATATAGAAATTCAATTTAGTGATATGTGTGGATTTCGACCATATTGTTATTCTATTTTAGAATGTTTATGTCCCCAGTTTACCTTTATATGCTATATGATTCTCTCTTTGGGATTTGTGGAAATATTTTTGTTACAAAAATGCTAAGCAATGAGATTATATTTATTAAAGTGTTTTTATACATCTTAATGGTGAAATGTATTGATTTATGATAATGTATACATGGTTTACTTTTTTTTGAAAAACTAAAAGTTCTCCTTCTTTATGTATCCCTTACTAGGATTTTTATGCTCATAAAATATTTTTGAAATTTTTTTCATTGGAATTAATGTGGAACAGGTTCAAGGAAGAGATCTTGAAAAATTCATGTTATTTAAAACATGGATATAAACATGTTTCTTTATTTAAGAGTTTTTATTTTATGACAAAAATGGAAACGTAGTAGAAGTGTCTACTTGTAATATTCTTGTTGTTATGTATAAGTTCTGAACTAATTCTCTAAAGTTCTAAACCTAAAAATATCATCATTGTTAATTATTACCATATATCAAGACTATGCAATATTTAAGGATGTGGCCTTAAAGATTCAATGCTATGTAAATTTTGAGAAATTTTTTCTCTAACTTTGTCATGTTTTTTATTTTAATCTTCTAAAAATGTCACAAGAAAATTCATTTATGGAATTGTTTATTTTGAATATTGAATGTTGTTGTAGAGAGTAATGTATTATTTCTATATATGATTATTTATTTTTATAAGATAACCCATTCTATCAATTTTTTTATGATACCTAATGATATACGGAAAGAATTACTGATCAATCTATGGATCTTGTGATCAATTAATGGTTCATTGATTACCAATTAAATTTCATTTATTGGTATGAAATAGTAACTGTAAATTGATCAAGGCATAACAAATGGGTGATATTGTTGATATGAAATTGAATTAAATGATGTAAGTATATCTTCTAGTCAAAATTCTTCAAAATTAGGAAAATGGTTCAAAAATAAAATTTTATCCTATTATCCTATTTTTTATTTTATCAATAATCTTTTTCACACCACTTCAGTCTGGGGTATTATGATCACTATGCTTTTTTAGATTACCAGTTTATAGTGATTGAAAATATTTATCACCATATATAATTTTGTACCCTTTTCATCCATGTTCAAATCACCACTTATCACCAACTTTCTCCAATGAGGAATCTATGTTATGAGTTACTTTTGATTACTATTACACTTAAAACATTCCCCTTCAAAATAAATTTTTTATTATTCATTTTTGTGATACGATTTCCTATGAAATGAAATTTATTGTATTAAAAAATTAGTGACCCATATGAATTTTGTGGGTGAAACTTATTTTATGGGGTAGAATGTAATACCCCAAGTGTTTATAAATTTTATTATATTAAAGATAAATTCATGGATGGATTTAATTGCACGACAAAAGAAATTAAAATTTATTTATATTCTACAACATGTTAATATTGTATTACATAGATAATTGTTTTTAGTCTTCAGTACACAAAATACCTATTTATTTTGATATCATGTGTTTCACACAAGACAAAATTTTATCAAAATAAAATATTCTATTAATAATAATATTAAAATATTATTATATTTATCACCAATATAATGGAATTATTTATTTGAATATAGATAAATGATTTACGAAAATATGATTTCTCCATGTTTAGTAAATGATATTTTTAACAAATTAACTAGATATTAAATAATAACTATTTGGAAATAAAAAAATTCACTTTTTAGAAAAAAAACATATTCTTCATTATACGCTCATTTTATCTTAAAAATTTTAAAAACATTTTTATGAATGTTTTTAATTAATTTTATTTAGTATATATTCAATAAACTAAACAAATATTCATTTTATGTGTTTTATGTACCAGTCATACGAATAAATCCTATTCTAAGAATAGTACATTATTTTTTATAAAATGTAGTTTACCACCTTTCAACAATGTAGTTATTTTAGAACTAAATTTGGAAATATTTATACATTATATTTTAAGAAATAAATTTCATTTTTTAAATAGGAATATCAAATTTATCTAAGGGTCAATGTTTTAGAATTTCTCTAGATCACAAACCAAAATGGTTTGAACTTGAACCAATCAGCTAATTTGGATTGAGACATGGCTCGATTGGCATTCCAGATTCTCCTAGGAATGGAACTACTATTGGGTCATCAAATTAGTAATAAAAGAAATGATTTCACCCAATATGAACAAACTAAATAGTGGAAAATAAATAGAGCATCCCAAATAAATAAAATATTCAAAATTAAACATCATTTATACATCAACTGGAAATATGGCCATGGTGGAACAAAAAATCCAAACTAAACATGATAACTACAAAATCTCCATGTGACCTTGAGGGTCACTCTTTGATACCAAAATCATCCCTCACCCGCAGTGATATAAACAAAGCTGAAAACTACACCAAAATTAAAAAAACATGAAAGAACTATGTTCAAGGGTATTAAAAATCAGTAGGTATGGACAAAAAATATATTATCATTGGACATCCATTAAATAAAAGAATCATCATTTATGATTAGAAGTACAATACATAAAACTAGGCTTTTCTACACAGTTTCCACTTTAAAACCTAATACGGTCCATTTCTCTTCTTCTATTTAAAGCCACTTACCTTTATTTGAATATTATATTAACATTTTGAGGAGTAAGAAGATTCATTCATTAAAAAGGAATAAGGTATCTATAAAACATTTCCAAAAAAATTTTCATAAGCCTTTTAAAAATTACAATCACTTTTTAGATGGATTACACTAAGGAAGAGATAATGAACACTTATCATATAATAAGGGAAATGTAAAGATAATAATGTAAGAGTAACCAACAAACCAACAATAACAATCATCCCATATAGTGAAATAAGTGCCAATGAATATTAGATAACTAAAGATCCCAGTGGGATATCATAGAACTCACTATACACATTGACACATCCTAAAAGAATTCATCACCAGAGGAATAAAATTATCCCCCACACTTGATCACACACTACCTGTCATGAATGAGGGTCACTATCGCAAAACAAATCACCTAATATAGACAACTAGCTAGAGTAAAATCCTAAGTAAGTGTAGAATCTATTCACTAAAAATATACTAACTATTCTTGGTTACCATGTCAAGACTTATGTGGGGTGATCCAACAATTCCAAACAAGAATCCAATCACATGAACATATATCATATACAAGAAACTCACACAATAAGTCACCCCAAGCCACCCCATGGAATAATATCTTGACAATAAACTATCTGATCACTAGGGAGCATCATAGCATGGTCCTCCCACAATAATAAACATATTCATGTAAGGATAATTTTCCCATTAGAATTATCATGATAACAAATTTCAAAATAGTTTCAAATGGGCTGCAAACTCACTTCAAGAAATCTGTCATTTCTAAAGATCTAAATCCACCTTTATAAAATGGAGAAAACACACCATTTGACACATAAAGATAATTAGAATATTTTATTTTAGCTCGGAAACCAAATTTTCAAAGCAAATACATGTTCAGAAAAATTAAAAAATGGGACACACACTCTTATCACATGTCCAACCATTTTCAAAGTACCAATTCAGATGAAATTAATGTCCAAAAAAATTATAAATCCATTTGAGAAAAACAAGGCACCATTCTAGATGCCACAATTACATTCACAAATCCACACTATGTTTTAAAAACCAAATTCCACTCTAAAAATCTATTTGATAATTTTATCAAGCACTTGGTGTGAATCACATATCAAAATAAAAGTCGTTTTTATTAAAATAATTTGAAACCCCACATCAATTATCATAAAAAATATTTAAAAATATAAATTTCTTATTAACATAAAAGAATGGTTCTAAAATAAATATATCAATTATTCATAAATTTAAATGTAAACATGTAGGGGTGAACCTAACTCAGAATAAAAGTGCTTCAATAACACACACACACAAAACAACCTCACAATGGATCAAGGAAGAATGAAAATCCACGGGAAACCATTAAAATTCATAGAAATTATAAATAATGAAATTTTAAACCGTGATAAACATGACTAAGGGAGAAGAGGAAATTAATATAAAATGAATGTAGAATGAATATGATGAAAAAAATAGAAGATTACATTGAGAAATCACCACAAAACCATCACAAAAATCTATATCCAAGCATCATATGAGGGTAGGATGGAAGGAGAGGAAGGGAGGGGATAAATTTAGGTCTCATGAACCAGGGAATGAATGGAATATGTTTTTTAGGGATATAATACTAACAGGGTAGTGAGTTAACATCAAATTTTTAATGACCTAGGAATTATGCCATGTTTGGAAGCATGGTTTGCTAAACCGTGTACTAACCATGTGACATTGTTCTATCAATAATGGAAGAATCATGTGAATTCATTATTCATGGTTTTCCAAAACAATTTTTGGGTCATGTTCTCCTCAATAGAGGCATCCCAAGGCTCCCAATATTTCCTGTATCATTTCACATTGCTTCCTATAACACTACATTAATTGTGCGCTACATGATGTTGAATAAAAAAACTCCATTTTTTAAATAAAAAACATAATGAAACTAAAAAATAATAAAAATACGAAAAATTTAAAATTTAAAACCAATAAATCATGAAAACATGGAACTCTAGAGAAAAACCAAGATCCAAAACATGGTTTTGAACAATGGAAGAAAAAAAATACAAGTGTGGCAGTTCTCCCCACCATTACACATTTTCCATATATAAAACCAAAAATATCCAATTAATCATTCAATGCCACGATATATATCAAAAAAAACAAGATCCAACTTCTCAAACCAAGAACTCCCCATCCACGACCAAATTAAACTTACCCCACTTTCTCTTTAGGATTCTATGATCCCAAACCACTTCCCTAAAAATGATATAAAGATCAAACTACACCTCCACAACAATTAATTTTGATAAACCATTGGACGTACTAAAAAAACCCCAATGTTCACTAATAAGGAAAGACATAGAACCAAAAATAAAAATGAAACCATGTGGGTCAATGTTGAAAATGGATAACTAAACTTTTTAGCATCTTTGGAGGACAGAATAGACTCGCCGCAACTAGAATTAAAATAAAAAAAACCAAATAAAGAAAAAATTTCACAATAATATAAATGGTGGGTCACCCCACCATTTAGGAAAAAAACATAGACTAACCGGAATATACTAGAATGGGAAACTTGTAACAGCCTCACCAGAATCTCTTAATATCTACCATACTAGGTCAACCCAGACAAACCAAACTACCAATACAAGGGTAGTCCTAAAAATGAAACTTCAAACCTAGCAGAAAATAGATCTATGATTCATCATCTCAACTAGATGAAAAAATACCTATATGAGAATAATGAAACCATCAAAATTCATCCACAAGGATAACTACACATGGACTATAATCATAAAAGGAGACCTCTATGCCTTTGACAGCAAAATGAAACCATCCATGATGAAGATACTGAAACATGGAAACATAAATTGTGCACATTTTAGAATTGAAGACAATAATAGATCATCATACACCACACCCCTCTGATTACTTAATATTCCCAATAATTACATAGGGGCCTATGGTTGGAGCCTTGATGTCTCGAGGCATCCACTACCTTGTAGTCAGGTGCTGCTATTCCCCAATCAAACTCCCTCTTTTTTAATGCATGGAGGGGTAACACAAACTCTCATGAAAAATAATGGGGGCACAACACACCATGGAACTCACTACACTCCAACAAGGTACTTATATCAAAATGAAAGTCTCCCACATCCTACTCTTTCACTGTATTGAGAAATAAAATAATAAGGTACCCACTAATCCAATTTTCTCAAGAAAGGATAATTTATCAGAATTTGTAATGACAAACATGATTCCAATTAAATTGTATTTCTCAGGACGTCCATAACATAAACATGTAAATTTTAATGAAAATACAACACGAACAACACCACTAAAAATAACCATTATAATTGGAGGAATAATAAATTATAAAAGGTATTCAAACCAATCCGAGGTCATCACCACAATTCTACAAACATGCTAGGTTGTTATTCAAAGGGGTGGGTCTAGCTCTATGTTGCTTCATAAGAAAACCCTGAAAGAACTGTTCAAAGTGACCTTGGTTCCCATAGGTATGGAAGGTATTGGGAGTATTTGAGAATGATGACATCTTATAATCTGGCTTCTTGCGCTGATGCAACACCATGATCCTATGCTTAGAGGAAGTAGACAAGATATGTTAGAGGATTTAAATTATATTACTAGTACCACCAGATTCCATATCTTTTTTGGTATCCTTTCTAGAATTCCCTTCAAAACATTTAGAGACATGACCAAGGTTGAATTCCTCAAGAACTACTACAAAAATATCTTTTACTCAAACAAATATCCTCACCACATCACAAAAGTAGGTTAGATCGAATTGTGGAGCCTTTGACTACAATTCAAGATGAATCCCATTCTGAAAATGTCGAGCCTCCTCAAAATATTCCACAACACATTCTATATGGTAAAGAACTAGATAAAAAAGCCTCAAAATAACAATAACACTGATCCATAGACATGCTATATATTTCGCATCTTTATCCCCTTCTTCACCATCACTACCACTGAGAAATACTGATGGATGAATGAAGCCATAATGAAATCCCAGGTAAGATCTTATTATGTTTTGTTCCTGTAGACTGACATCCACCACTTCTTGGTTGGACATTCAATCATAAAGGATTCGAGAGTAACCATTTAAAAAATAGGAAAATTAAGGAAACATGAGATACCTTTCATTCCCCACATCCACTTTTCTATAGAGAGATGATTATCTTGACCATAAAAGAGAGGAAGATTCAAATTTTAAAACTCATGAAGGATGTCCTTTTGTTGATCCACTAAAGGGTCTTCCAAAAGTGAACTAACTATGACCGAACATCTAATATCCATTCAAAATTATGGGGTGTACACTAACAAATTAGAAAACCAACAGATCAATCAAAACTAATATCTAAACTATAATTATAAAACCCAATCCACAATATAAAAAATAATTCCAAGTCACAATAAAATACACCACAAAACCACTGGTCCTATAAACAGCACAATTTATTTTTCATAAAACACTGTTGGAATGAAAAAACAAGTTGGGTTTCACAATCACTAATAGTGTTTCTTAGATCCTTACTGACATGGAAATTCCCATTCTAATCGACGAACCCAACACTCATGTCAATCTGAGTACTCATCCAACCATTCCATTAACCATCCTAGTACTCAAATACATCTAATAATTTGATTATTCTTGAGAACAAAAAGTTGAGAAAAATCATTCCCATTTAAAATATTCATAAAAAACTTGAATATAATAATAACAACCTAGTCAAAATCTTTTTCCAAACTCCACACAATACTATATTTGATTCAGATGGGAAAAAAATCCCCTGGGTCCCTTCAAAATAATCCAATTACACCTTTTCAAAATAGTTTTAATAGTTGATAAAATATCATCTGATCAAAATCATTTGATGAAAATGACAATAATATTCATTTAAAAAAAATTCACAAAACAATATCCTTCATTCAAAAAATATCCGACATCTTTTTATTTGAAATATTTAGTCTTAGTAAACCACTCTACATTTTCCCCAAAAATCATCTTATAAAATTCCATTTTCTAAAGATTTATTCTAAATAAATATAAAAAATAATTTTAATTCTTGATAGAATGAAACCATTAAAATTTTAAATCCACTTTTTCAAAATTCCAAAACAATGGTTTTTAGTACAATTTTTAGAAATAAGAAGACCCCAAAAATTTAAAAACTGGAAACAAGTGTCAATGTATGAAATGGAATAATGGTTGGAGACCACTCCATATCATATCACCATCATATGAGGTCCTTCTAGACCATGTACGCAGCTCTAAATGGATTTCCAGTCTCAAATATCTCTTCAGGACCCTTTTCCCATATTTTCTTCATTTCCTAAGCACACAACATCATACAAGAACCAAACATACTAGACCAAGATGAACATCCCCTGAAATCTCAATTATTGTTCCAGAAAGTGTTATCCAAACACTCTACTATACCAACACCCCAATCTCTAAAAATCCAACTCCATATACCTTGACATTAAAACTAAAAAAAATTGCTCTGAATACATGGTCCAATAAATACTAAATGTACACTAATACCATTTCTTCATGAACCCTTCCAGGTGACCCCAATCTGTTACCCGAGATGTCATGATACACGTCCGGATAGGTGTTCCTGAACCACCCTTGCAAGAAACTAATGCTTAGGAATCAATAGATTAACCAAGGGAATGATTTAACCTAATATAGAAAAAATTAATATCAGGATATACATAGAGTAGCCAAAATAAATACAATATTCCTAATTGACCATCATTTACAAGTAAACTGAAGAAAAACCATGGATGAAAAAAATACAATATAAACTTGATGACCAAAACATCTCCATGTGACATTTAGGGACACTCTTAAATACTAAAACCAACCATCACCATGGGAAATTAAATCCATGATTAATCTAGGACTATGATCTAAAATATACTATAGGTGTGAGTATTAAAACATAGTAGGAATACTCGAATAAATCCATTACCAATACTCATAATTTAAATAAAATAAATCCCAATTTCATGATTGAACGAAAATATATATGACTTGTATTTTCCACATATTTTCCACATTAAATCTATACATAGTCCATTTCCCTTTTTCCATTTAAAACCATGTTCCTTTACTAGAAGTATTCTTTTTCATTATCACAGATCAAGAACTTGTTGTCATTAAAAAGGTGAGGATGGATGTATAAAAAATTTCCAGAAAGTTTTCCATTATACTTTGAAAACTAACTCATCATTTTCCTAAAGGATTTTACCATACAAAGGAGCATCAACCATGATAAAATAGTAAGGGAAATGGAAAAATAAGCATGTAAGAGTAACCCTCCAACAAAGCATCTCAATCATCCACCATATAAAACTATGTTCTAGAAAACAATGAATTAACTAGGATCTCAATGGAATAATATAGAACATAATATACAATTTGACTCATCCCGTAGGCATTCCTTAACCGATAAGATCAATTCTCACCCACACACTCGATCACACCATACATAGTCTAACCTAGGGGCATTATCCCATAGAAAAAAAATACCCTAATATGGGCCACTAGCTATAATGAAATCCTATGCTAGTTAAACTACTGATAATTAAAAACATGCAAGCTATGCTAGGTTCTTATTTCTATACAAATGTTCACGGTGATCCAACAATTCTAAAAAAGAGTCTAATCATATGCTAAAATATAATATAAAAGCAACTTACACAACATGTAACCACTATGACACACCAAGGAGAAATATATTTCCTTTAAACCATCATATCAAAAGGGAGTGTCTATGTGTGGGAATCCCAAAAAAGTTATTCATAAGAAATGAATGATAATTTTTCCCAAATGACTTTTCAAGTTAAAATATGTCATAGAAGTACCAAATTGGACTCAAACACACATTAATAAATCACTAGTTCTAAATGATCCAAATCAACCTATACAAAAATATTTACACATCCCATTTTAAACATCATTATCATACGAAAAATCTATTTCATTACTCATTCCACCATTTCTCAGAAAATAAAACTTCAATAAAATGTTAAATAGGTCATGGACCTTCATCACATGTCATCCAATTTTCAAAGAACCAAAGTACCATGCTAGCAAGAAAATAGCAATTTAAAAAACATTTGAGAAACCAAAACCACTAGATTAGATACGAAAATTACATTAAAAAATCGATAACATAAATTAAAACCCATATTTCTCTACCAAAAGCCAACTATGCAATTTATCAAACAGATATTGTGAATCACATAACAAAACAATTCCATAAGCTTTAAAATAATCGACAAACCCACTTAATTTGTCATCAAAATATTATTAAAAAATAATAAATTTCAAATTAACTTAAAAATAATGTTTGAAAAGAAATAAATAAATTATTATTAAATTTTAATAATATGCCCAAGGGGGAACCTACCTCAAACTCATGACACTTCAACAACGCACACCAAAAAAACCACTAAAGGCTCAAGGAAGAATTAACATCCATGAGGAACATTAGAAACATAAAACACCTAATTTAAACACAGATAAACAAGAAACCATTATCCATATGACTAATCAAGATGTTGAAATCAAAACAAAATGGAAAGAGATGGAAGATGAATAAGATATGATATTATTACCTTGAGAAATCACCCCAAAACGATGAAAATTACTAGATCCAAGCCTTGGAGGAGGATAAGAGGGTTTGAGAGGAAGGGAGGGGAACCTTTAGGGTAACACAAACTACAAAATAAATGGAGTATGATATTTGGGTAAAAATCAAGATATTTTAGAAATTGGATATAAAAACATCTGAATCTTGTAAACATGTGTCTTTAAAAACATGATTTCTCAACTAGTCTTCCAGATTAACATTAACTTAATCCCGCCGAATAAGTGGAAAAAAATTTTACTAAGGGAATAAACATTAAACTTAAGCGTAAAATTACATATAAAACTGTAAAAAAAACATTTTATAGAAATATTTCGACTATATTCCCAATTTTATTATTTGGGTTCACTATTTGAAGAATATTATCTAATTGATACATCCCAATAATAGTTACCTTTTATAATTTACAAGAATTTCACTCCTCACCAATTACAAAAGGTGATTTACTCTCTTAATTTCTTCACACATATCAAGACATTTTTTTCAACCAATCCCTATAATTGTTTTTCAAAAATTTCCTAATATGATCATATAATCCTCAAATTTGGCTCAAATCCATCCAAATAAGTAATTTAGTTCATACTAAACAGAATTACCCAAAGAAGGGTCAACATTCATCAATGTGCATTTTTTATTTGTTCCTTTATTCATAAGAATTAAATATTATTATACCATGATTAAATAATATTTAATTTATAATAAATCAAATTATTTAATTTTCATGTTATTTCTATGACGAAAAACATCACTCACTTTCATAAAATGTGGTATCCATTCATAATTTGTGTGTACTGCGGACGACCACCTCACGAACTGATATCGTTCATTCTACCATTATGACCTTTAATTGATGTGATTAATAATTGGAATTGTGTTTATATATGATATTAAGGATGTTTTTATACATCATGAATTATTAAATGAAACATCCCTTAATCATTTCCATTTTGGTAGAATATGATAACATCTTACATGTGTACGGCAGACTACAGTTTCACATAGCATTTTGATTCATTCATGCTATACAAAGAATGTTTTAAGGATGGGTTAAATTAAAATTTGTGATAAATTTGAAATAATAATTATTATTTTATTATAATATATATATATATATAATTTACTTTTATTTCATTCAATAAGATAAGAAAATGGATACAAAGTTCATGCATACGTACAACCTACCATCTCCATGAATGGTGTATTTCATATCATATTTATATCATTTATATATTATTATAAATTAAATTATACTCAATATATATGATATTTATGTCCTCATTTAGATTATTTAAATTATAATAAAATTAAAAAATTAATTGAACCAAAAATGAAAAACCAAAACTTATACAAAACAAAGCGTTTATTACCCAAAATGAAGCTTCAACATGGAATTTTTAAAAAATAGGTAATATAATGTCAAAATCAAATAATAAATGGTATGACTTATATATATATGGTTAAGTGGTATATTTATTATAAATGAGGATTTAAAATTACTGAGGAATTCAATATATAAATAGAGAGGTCTTATAGTCTCACTTTTATATCATCAAGACTTATTCCATATTCAACATTTGTATATTTTGTGTGGTGTATAAACATAACTATTACATAACATGAATTTAATTTATTTAATAATATTAAAAAAAATTATTCTATTATTTATTAAATCTTATGATTTGTAATTTACTCATATAGTAAGAGATTTCTATCAATGTTTTTACTTCCATGAGCTAGAGATCATATTCACCACCAATTTCAATTATTTTTTGAATATACTAAACATTAATGTATTTTATGATTATTTTATGTAATATTTTATGTATTTATATATCCATTTTTTTATATATTTCATGGGTTTATGGTTATTATATTTCAAAAATTGTTAATTAAATATTGAATGAATTTTCATTGTTTAATTAACATGTTATTATTGTGAACCTATATTATTTTAAGTGGTGTATATTCTTCCACATTGTCATTATATAAAATGAATATACATAAATTATTGTTATTTTATACTTCATTTAATTATTTATTTATTATGATTATTTAGTGTTATCAAATTGGTTAGTATTTATTCTTAAATTCTTATCGTTTATCGGGATACTTTATTATTATGCTTCAATAAATGAAATATTATGGTCTATATCTATATAATTATTCTTAATTTTAGTCCCGTATTATTATTCATGATTTAATCATGTAATTGTAAAATTTTTCTAGTATGTGGTACTAAATATAATTTTGAAATTTTTATAATTAAAATCATACATTATTTCCCTCTTCAGTTAAAAAACATTTTTATTCAAACACCCTGTTTTCTAAATTGTTTTCCATTTTTTAAATGATATTTGAGGCTAATTTTCGAGGAAAAATATTTAAAAAAAATTATTTCTTAAAGATAATTTAAAATGGTTTTCAAACCTATAATTGTATTATTTTCATGGTTGTTTAACAAAAATGTTTTCCCAAATGTTTTAAGTCTCGAAATTACTATTTCCAAGTGGAAAGGATATTTTAATCATGAGATATTTTTAAATGATCTTTCAAAAACAAATTTCTATATAATATGAAATAAATTGATATATTTTATTATTTAATCATGGTATTATCCAAGGACACAATTCATAACCTTTCATTGAATAGTTTATTTTTAGGATGACATGTTATTTATGAAACCCATTTCTCTTCCACAACGTATATCTTGATAAAATACTTATGAAACGAGATTATTTTCACAGGTTATTCAAATATTATATTATTATATATTTTATATATTTTTCACCAGTCATGATATCATGAAATGTTTATGACACACATTTAATTTCATGTTCTATGATATGATGTTTATGAAATCCATCTATTTTTAAGGTTCATGGTATGATGAATTTTTTATTATCCTCTAGCACATGAATATAGTATTTTATTATTCTTTCAAGGGGAATTATATATAAGTATAATTCATAGTGTAATGATAAATTTTATATTATCTTGGAGGGCATATGTGTGATCATGTGAAACCTATAAATAAGGGTACACCGGTAGTCATCCCAACAAAATAACTGAGGGTACATGGGTGGCCATCAGAATCACATAAAGGAGGTACATGGGTGGTCATCCAAAGATTATAAAGTATGGGAACCGAGTGCTCAAATAAATACCAAATAATTACGTGGGTGTTCATGTAACACCTTGATATTTTATGGACTATTTTTAGAATTATTTTAATAATTTTTATATTTTTCACTTCACAAAACCTTGAATATAGTTTTTTTCCTAAAATAACTAATATTGGAATCATAATATAAAAGACATTTATTATTTTACCAAGAAAACACATAGATTATCTTTTTTACATAAAAAACTATTTTAGGCTTGTGTTACACATATTATCGAGTTCCTTCGATAACTTAAGTAACACACAATAATGTGTTTTCACCAAACTAAAAAAATAATATTAATAGATTATTAAAATATTATTATAGATTCCACCATTCCATTAGAAAGGATGTTATGAATAGTATTAAATAAATTGTAAAAATATAACTTACACGTGTATATAAAATAAATAAAATGGTTATCAAATAGTATAAGTTAATTTAAGAACTAGTTCGAAATAGAGAAATTACTTCCCGAATAAAACTATTTGTCTATATATAAATATTATTTTATCTAAAAAAATTAAAAAAACCATTTTTATTAAAATTTGAAATAATATTTATATATTTTATATTTACTACGTATTTTATATACTCATCAAATATATTTTACAATTATAAGATAATAATTACTCAAATTTTAGAAATAAAAAGTTTATTTTTTCTAAAAGGTAATTTTACCTCCATTTAACGGGGAAACCATTTCAAATACGATTTATAAACTTATATAACTTTTATTTTTTAAACTAAACTGCAATTGTTTTTCATAATGTCAAAATTTTCTTAGTGTGAATTTTTGATATTTTGTTGAAAAACATTATTTTTTGGTAGAATATTGACAAATATTTAATTTTTACTCCAAGCTACTTTTTCTGTCTATTTTATTTTTATATTTTATTTATTTATTATTTATTATTTCAATGCTTAGTCAGAACACTTTTACATCAATTAATTTAGTTTAGGTCATTGTAACCAATTTACCAATTAAATAGTATATAAAAACATTTCTTGTTTAAACTAATTATTTCTTAAAAACCAGGTGATGTGAAACGACTATAGGATGAATTTTAAAATAATTTATGCCACATATGTAATTGGAATCATGAAAAATGTATAAAATATATTTTACATTTTTAATTTATAATTTATAATATGTTAAAATTTTTATTAACCAAAAATATTAGTGAACGTAATTAAAATTAATTGTAATGATAATGTGAAAAACATGTTTTATAATGGACAAAACCTTAATCATATGTCCCAAAATGACCTATAAACCTGCCGAAAATCCTCATGAATTTTATATTTATAACCTATCATACCTTTAATTGATTTTTTAATATTATTTCAGCCACATTTTCTGAGAAAACGTGGATGTAATTCCATTTTCAAACATTTACAAGAATGCCACTCCTTCCTCTACTATATGAAGGCACACACCCCTCCATCTTATTCACATATATGAAGCCATTTTTTGAAAAAATATATTCCTAAAACTAATCCAAACATACCTAAATTAATCTTATAAGACTCAATATTTTAGGATAGTCATTCAAGGAATCCAATTGTTGCAAACTAAATGAAGTTTCCCAAAGAAGATGTGATATCACTTCACAAGATCCTTTGTTTTATTTTTTTCTCCAAAACATAAAACATTCTTATTAAATGATGATATAGTCACCTCAGTATACTTAATATATTCAGATGTTTTTCTTCTCTATTTTTTACCTAAAAATACAGTCACTTCAATATAATGGGTATGGAACATAACATTCTAATGTACAGAGACCTACTGTCTCAGGAAATAATTTTTTCCATTTTTCCTTCACCACACCTCATGGTTAGTAATTGTGATGAAAAATATTTTTTATATTATATTTCGGATATTTATTTTGTATTTAAGATCTGTAACTATAATAAAAACATACCTTTATTATTTTAATTTTTTTAAATATGATAACTTTGTTTGTGAATGTCAGGACTACCACCAACTCAATGCAATGTGATTCGTTCACACTCTGCATGGAATGTTGGAATGATGGGTTTAGAATATGTATATGATGTTTAGGAAATAATAATTATACTATAATATATATATATATATATATTTACAATCTTTTTTTCAATGTAAGAAGAAAATAGAAACTACGTTCACGACAGACAGTTTACCGCCTCCATGAATGGTGTATATCATTTAGAATTTATAACTTTAATGTATTATTATAAAAACATATAAAATTAATATATATAATTTTTATATAATTTTTACTTTTTTATTAATATAATCATTGTCTATGTAAGATGACCATAAATAAAATATAAAAACATGTACAAAAAATAATGCAGTTATTACCTAAAACGTAACTTTTTCATGCAATAATTAATGAATTGGTATTATAATGTCGTATGTAAATAATATATGTTAATATATATATTAATATGGTTCAGTGATAGATTTATAATAATATTATTCTCATAATATTTGAGGTTTTAATGAGTACAATGAGAATAAATACTTGAGGTTAGGGTTTTCACGTCTCACATTTATTTTCTATGAGACCCAATCCATGTTCCCCTCCAATTTTATACATGTGATATTATTAATACCCATAAATGTATTATATAATAATTAAAATTAATTTTTCTTTAGATAAATATCTATGTTATGGTTTTTCTTTCAAAAATATTATGTTTTAATATGTAAAATGTTTTTAATTTAATTTTGTCTCATTTTTCCTTCTTCCAGACACAAGCCATATTTTACACCAATATATTTATATTCGTTGTATATATTGATTTTTTCAGGTTATATCAGGAATATACTTATTTCCATGATATTTTAAGTTCCATTTAATGTAATTATATCAATTTTATTATCATTCAACATTCCTAATGTTATAACAATTTATTTATAACTTCTCATAATTTATCGATATGGTTTTTGATTTTGATTCAATTGATGGAATATTATGATCCATATCTAATGAAATATAATGAATTTTATTACCTGATGGTTATTAATTTTATATATATTTAATTTTATCATTTTTCTACAATTTGGTAATTAATATAATTAAGAAATCGTTTTTATGAAAATATGTAATGATTTCTCCTTTTGGTCGGAAATCATTGTTCTTTAAAAACTGTGTATTCAAAAAATGTTTTCATTTTTTATATTTTCTTATAATGTTAGAAGGAATTTTTTACCCATTTATTTACCTTTTTAAATGATGGTTTTAAAATGAATCTTATTTTCAATTTCTAATAAAGTAATTTTTTTAAATTTTGGTGGTGAAAAAAGAATGTTCGACATGTACTGAAATACCCATGATCTTGAAATTCATTTTCGTGAGGCTTCCATTATACTTGTAAAAATAAAATACATTGAAGCTAATTGTTTACCAAATATTATAAAACAAATTATTTTTATATTTTCATCAAATAGAAATAGTTTTAAAAAATTTATTTTTAAAAGTGTTTTAAATGATTTTCAAAGATCCCATTATATGTCTTGAAATAATTGTTTTCAAAAAAAATAATTTCAATGATCTAAAAGATTATTTTGTATGTTTTGAAATAATTTTCAAAGAATATATTTTTCAAAATGTTCTCAATATGGTTTTTAAAATTTCATGGAAAATGGTTTTCAACATTCTTTAAACCATATTTTAAATGTTTTAAGGAAAAATGTGTTCAAAATGTTTTCATAATTCTTTTATATTTTTCAGAACAAATATTTTTCAATTTTTTTTTCAGGATTCTCTTATATTATTTTGTCTAAAAATATTTTCTGAAGGTTTTTAATGCATCCTTAATGAATTTTCACGTTTATTTTAAATGAAAATTCTTTTCAATGTTTTTTATTTTTTAAAATAGTTTTTTCAAATAATAATGGATATTTTCTTAATGGAATTTTTTCAAAATAACATTCCAAATTATTTTCCATCAAATATGATATTTTTTGGTGTTACTGATGAACTTTTTGGGGATATGATCCAAACTATTGATTCATATTATTTATTTTAATATATTATGTATTGATAGAATGATATTTATGAAACATGTTCTTCCTTAATTATATATATTTTTGTTAAACTATCTCTCTCTAACAAGATATATGTTTATGAAAACCACTTAATTTCACCGATTATGTTTTAATGAACTGATAATAAAATGTGTCTATTTTTCACAAGTTATGATATTATTATTATACCCCTTTTGTGTCATGATTTTTGATCGGATTTTTTATGATATTGAGAAAAATATATGTATGGTTTCATTGTTACATATGGGTAACTATATCTACCTCTAATTTAGTGATTAAATATTTATATCTCATGAGATAAACATGGATGGAATGGATAAAGAACAAACTTCAGTGAAGTACATTGTCTTCTAATATGGTATTGGGAGTGATTCATAACTTATAAGATATTCATGGGGGTGAACAATGACAATTGAGATAGTATGTGGAGTAAAACCATAAAAGTAATACGAAATTGGTAGTGATGGATTGACTACTATAGAAATAATTTTATATGATTATGTGCCTTCCACATATTCCATGACTTATTCCTATATAATGAAATCATGGCTCATGATCTGGATTCCCTTATGATTCATGTCTTTTGAACAACCAATATTTAAGCCATGACTCATGTTTATGGTACTAGATTTGTAGTGGATGATCTTCTAATGTAATTATCAGGTTCTCATACCTTTTGTTTCATGATTATTATTTCGTATCTATTTTATACCCTTACTAAAAATCTAAGCTCACCCTTTTATTATTTTTCTATTCCCTAGATTAATATTAAATTATATAACTATACTTACTTGTGGGGATTATCTCTATTAGAAACATTGAATATATTTCACCATGTTAGAATATTTTGTTCTATGTTTCTAAAGACCCTAAAAATTATGGCCATCAAGCAGTTATTTTTGTAATGTGATTAAAATTCATCTAATTTGATGAAATATCTATTTATGTTATACCAAGGTCACTATAGTTTATATCAAATGAAACATTTATTCAACCATTAGAAACACATATGTTAAGTATTTAGAGAGATACATAGGGATACATATAAGGATACTAATAGCAATGCCTATATTGATAATTCTAAGGGTAAAGAAAAGTATATGAAAATTTCCTAGATGTTTGGAAAATGATAGAGTTAGTGGTTTCATAGAAATACATCCTTATCATGATAAATCATTTGAATGTGTCTTTGGAATATATGTAGCTAGGGGAAACAACTTAGAAAATTTGTGTCAAGCTAGACTCGAGCGTAACATTGTACACTATAATGGGCCTTGATACACACCATGTTTGACAACCATGGATGATATGAATTTTAATTTCAAATAATCATTATGAACCATTGTGAAGGATATAAGTTGAATATGACTATTAATAACACTATATGAACAAAAGGTTTCATTTATTAAAGAAGTAGATCCATGATTTTGTCATCCTAGAAGTAATGTTTCATGATTATGTGATTTATATTTTTATATGTTTTCCCACAAATTCTTTTGTAGTTTTATTCAATGTTGGAAACTAAAAGGAACTTGGTTAATGTATATTGACACCCATTAAATTTGTATTAAACAAATCACAAAGAAATGAATAATTTAACATGGGTAATATTTTCCCACAAATGGAAAGAAATATAAGGTGGCCAAAGCTCATGGATCACATGATCCATATGAAGACATGTGATTGTGTGACCAGTACTATGTCAGATGTAGGAACCAAGTGTAGTGGATAGCATACGGTAGGTGATATTAATCACCCTTTGACATATCCTTCTACTCTGACAATGTCACCTCATAAAACCAATAGTCATGTGGTGGAATCTGGGTAAGCTCCCCCAGGTCACATAGTTTTTCTATTGGAAACACCATGGAATCAAACAAAAAATACATACAATATATGGAAGAATATATCCCAAAGATAGAGACACCATTTTTTAGAAAATCTCATGTGACGCATCACAAAAAGAATAATGGTCTTCCGAAAACATTCAACGAGACTCATGGGACACCTGAACCTTTGTAGGATAAATCAATGTAAATAAAAAAGGGTCGAGGTAGGAGATAATCATGGTGCTAAAAGACATTTGACTAGCCCTGGAGTCTTGAATGTCACCGCGAGACCCTGGTGTCTTGCCTGACCAATATATAGAGTTACCTTTGTCCTGTTAGCCTCATCGCGTGAAAATTCCAGGGTATGTTTAAGAAACCATATGCTCTCTCTTTGTCTCCCAAATGACAGATGGATTAATTTTTCCATGAAATGATTTCACGTCTCTATCAAAACTTTATTGGTCATGAAAAAAATCATAATGAGGGAGAGTAATTTCTATTGACATTACTCATGTGATTTCATACACCCCTCACCCTTTGTAATATAAAACAATTTTAATAAAATAATAATTAGGATGATTTCCCTTCTGATCATAAAACACTCAAAACATGATAAGGTCATTCATAGCCAGGCTTCGAAATACTCCTAGACAGATCATCCAAATATCCTGAAGTCCCCCAAACAAGCCATTCTTAACTTGTGAAATATCCCAGGAAAAGAATCGTCCATATCGTGATTGCATTTTAATATGATATTTGATCCAGAAAAACTCTTTTGACATGTCAATATTAAAAATATGGAAGCCCTTTAGCAAATCATCATAATTCAACAAGTCCATATAGATTTGTAATAATCCAATAATGGATGCATTGATGGAGGGACCCATGATTATTTAAAATCATGAGACACCCTCATAATAATCCATTATAGTGGATAGTGAAGACACATGGCAACAAAGTCCTTCAAAAACTCCCAGAAGGATTCATGGATGATACACCATGAATAATGGAAAACATCTGGAGTGGGGAGATCTATAAAATCCCCACCCTAGTATGAAAAATTGGATGACTACATACTAAAATTACTACTACCTATCCTGATGGAGAGAATGAAATTTGGGAATTTAGCATCGGTGCTAGAACATGTTTCTAGGGGTCGTTAATCTTGTGCCTAACCAGTCCTCTATCATGTTATATATCAGTGAACAATTGATGCGATCATCTTCTATGCATAAATTCACTTCATGTAGTCACTCAGTGGTCACATGAATAACTTATGGAAGGTTGTGTAAAGAACATAAATCACATATTCCATATCATGTGGCACTCAAAATAAACTAACACTGAATAAATATTATGCATTTAAAATATAATGGATAGAACAAAGACTAAAGGTGGAGGAATAATGAAGAAAAAATGATTTCTAAACCATTTTCACTTTTCTTGAATCATCCAAAACAGACTACATCAATAAGATATGTCATATGTATCCCCAAATGAACCTTCAGTGTGCTATTTGGGTCATGAAAATTATACTGGACATGTTAGAGAAAGTAACATAGTCCCCACTGGGCATTCCACTTTATTCTAGTGAATACCTCTAAGAATTTCTCCTAGGAATTAAGACATACTTTACATAGAACACCGGACTCATAGATTGGTGCCCACTCATGTCATTAAAGTATCGTGGTCACATATAGGCTTGTAATGAAGTTATCATTATACTATTTGGGTAATCTATTTGAGACTGCTGATGCCCACTACAGATATTGACGATGATTTGTGATGTCCCTTAAGATTGTTAGACAAGAAATGAGACACCATCCAAGACATGTAGTATTCACTCTCACGACAACCTACATATGTATCATGCAACTCTTATGAATAAAACATGGAATGTTAGCTAGGTTATGTGACGCCCTCTAGAAAAGTCAGGCTGGTCATGCGATAGATTCCATGAAAAATCATCTTAATATTTCAATTTCATCTAGAAAAGTTATCCTTGATCATGAGGTAACCATTGAATGCACCACCAGCAATATGAAAAGTCATTAAAAAGATCAAATGGATCATTTATTTGTCTTCATATATTCTAAAAAAAATTATCTATTAAAAAATAGGATGAGTGGAAAATTTGAGCATGTCAGGAGTGAAAGAGGAAAGAACAATAGGGAAACCTCCATATGTAATCCCATATCAAGGGAAATACAAAGACTCAAATTCTTACCATGGCTAGGATATATATAAATCCTCCCTGTGTTCCATGTGTAATATTATTATAATGTAAATGTTTTGAAAAATTATTATTTTAGAATAATAATAATTGGAATATTGAAAATAATATATAATGAGATAACACAAAATTGAAAAAACAAAATTGTTACATAATATTATAAATTTAACTTTTTTAAAGCGTATATCTTCTAACTCTAATGTACACCCCTTATTCACCACAATATTAAAAACTATTATCAAAATTTTATAAAAAATAATGAGGTTCTTATTCCTAAATTTCTATATGAATAACTGAATACATTTATTCATTATCTGGTAACCAAAGTGATTTGTACTGACAAAAATTACATGATAAGTCATTTTTCAATGACTTGTAAAGCATGTTAATAAACCAAAAACCTGCATTTTCATTCTATAATAAATGTATGTAGCTAGATTGTTCATATATATCTATCTACCCAAAATGTCTAGTCCAAATCACATTATGTTATGGATAGAATAAAATGACATCTCCTCTACCACTGAAATCACAACATTACAAGGTTTTCACTACCCAAAATAATTGATAGGGTTTATTTATTCAAAATTAACACAATTTCCTTCTTATTTTATCATTACTATCAATATTTAAATTATGATATGATACGCAACATAAAATATCAATTTGGTATGTTTCTTACGGTAGAAGTAACCCCAAACCTACCACTTTTATTGAAATATTGTTTCGGAGTATACAATATCAATCACACATGGAATATATTCACAAAAATATTTTATACACCCTAACAAAATGGTGTAAGAATATTTTTTTACATATGGATTATATTAAATCAATAAATAAATAAACAAGAAAAAATTAAAATGCATATAATTTTTTAATTAATAAACATGTATAATTATAAATGGAAATAATTTAAATAAAAGACAAAACATATTTATCAATGATTAATTTAGTTTGTCCCATTATATATAGTGAGGACATCAATCCAACCTAGTTTTGTAAATGTAAATATAATGAATATAAGAAGAAAAAAATATTCAAATAATATTACAAGGAAAAATACATTCTAAAATCAAAAAATATTAGACAATGAAACAAAATAGAAGAAAAAATACTTACAGGTTATTCTACAATATTAATTAATGGTTAATGGTACCAAAGGAACCCCTTATAGTATTTTAGTCCATGAACAATTTCCAAAAAACCCTAAATGGATCGACATAGTGATTTTTTATAGTAAAATCATCCCATATCCATTTAATTATAGCTCTGTGATGTGTTTAATAAAATGTTATAATTTCTAATGGAATGTTCTAGAAGGGATAGAAGCTTTGAAACTATGTTCAATCTTCTACTCCATATTCTACCTTAAACTAAACTGCAATACAATAATCAAAATCAATCACATTTAAACTAAGATCAATGTAGAATTATGAACCCAAAAATAGTGGTAAAACAGTAATATTTCAAATTGGAATAAGGAATAACACCATTAAACCTGTAACAACCTTGATCCAGTTGTGATTCTGAATCACAAATTACGTAAAACAAATTTTAAAGAATATGATAAATATATGAGATGTTGGTCTTGAATTGTGTGAAGTGGAATGAACTATTCATTTTAGAATAAATAATCATATTATTTTTGAAATATAAGAATTTCCATTCATGAAAAATATATTCTATCAATTGATAAAGACAACTCAAGCTTGGTGACACTCACATCGAGTGTTATAAGAGACTAACATGTTGTGAGAAAAACCTAGCTCATGTGAGATAAAAAACACATTTTAATATATATATATATATTCACATTTTTTATGATAAAATTGTTCAATGTATGCTGAAATGAAACTATAATATCCCCAATAGAGATAAATTAGTAAATCATATATGAATAAAACCAGTGGGAATGTTATCATGTAAGAATAAAATTGACCTGTAACTAGAATAACCATGTCACAGGTATGATTATACAAAGAATTATTTGAGTTTGATAAAATAATGTGAAATTATAATGATACAGTTAACCAGGTATATTTTAATTATTAATAAACAAGCATAAAAATGTTATGTAGTTTGATCCATTTGAAAATTGTACAACGATACTAAAAAAATAAAAATAATTCCACCATATTAAAAATACTCTAATGGTTACTGTAACGAACTTGAATTTTAACAATAAAAATTCCCTTATTATAGTTTTGTTATAAATCTCACTCATCATAATGAGATCCTAATAACAATATTATTAAGAATTAAATTAGTTTATTTCATCAAAACTAAGGTACCTAAATTGAAAGAAATAATAACACGACTGTTGGAATTGTAATATATCCAATTAAAATAGTAAACAAGCCAATAGCATAGTAACCTCAAATATGAAAATTTTAATAAAATGGATATATTATAAATAAAAATACGATATATTTATATCATGTAATAGATAATTAAATATTTTAAAATGGATAAATTTTGTGTTGGTATTTTTGTGAAGCATAAATATTTATTTAAAATAATTATATATTATAATTAATTGAATGAAAATTTAGTTTCATCAAATATATTAATAATTTAATATTTTGTTTCAATATAATTATAATATTATTTTACAAGGTAAATTTTCAGAGTATTATAAAATCTAATATAATATTAAAATCTTAACTCTCCAAAAAATGATGATTTTAATTTGTAAATGAAATTTTATTATTTAGAGAAATATTTTTATAAAATTTAGTCTATTTTTTATTTTAATATAATGAAAAATGTTTGGGGTTAAATGTTGGGAGATTTCTAAAATATTTTATTTCTTTGTAAATGGTGATAGGTGGTAATTTATGGTATTTAATAAATAACTAAATTATAAAGACATGGGTGATTTTTGGTTTAGTTAAGAAACCATTGGTGCGAAATCTCAGCGAAAAATTACTATATTTATTCATAGGAATAAAATCTATTAATACTCTTGAGAAAAAATAATAAACAATTAAATAAAATAATCAAAAACACCCCTCTCCTCCCAATATAAATATTTCCCCTCACCATACCTTCTCCTCAATCATCCAATGAATGGAATCCAAAATAAATTTTATCCAATTCTATTCCCAAGCCTCTTTCCCACATCAATGATCTTCTGGTATAAACAATTTATCAAAATCTAGTGCCTTGAAGATGTTTTTACTTAGACGATATACAAGTGGTTAAATCTTCCACCCTTATCCTCTATATTCATTCATTATTCATCCTCATGATTTCACACAAAATCCATAGAAACATGATTAATCAATTATAAAATTTGTACTATAATTTTATTGTGTTATTTTACTATCAATCATCAAATTCCTTCTCGTCATATTATATTCTAAAAATGGAAACATTGTATGTGAGGTGTCGATTCACACCTTTGTGGACGATGAGTATTTTACATTTCCATCTTTAATGCTAGATTTCACACCATTATTATGGTTAAGAAACAATAAAAATTTTATATTATATCTTTTTTCATGTTTTGTAACTAATATGTATAAATACTAATAATTAAAAGAACAAAACTACTAAGTGATGATTAAAAAACCGCCAAAATGAAATAATCATTTTCTGTTAATTTTTTATATAATGAAAATTCTTATATCTGAAAAAATGATATTTATGGAAATTTAGAATTTTGGAAATATATATATATCATATAAATCCACTTCTATATTTTTCCATCAATTAAACAAGAACTCCCATAACTAAACTCAAGGGAACTGATTATAAAATTGTGGAACGAATGCTCCTCAAATGATGAAATTGATTCTAATAAATTATAAAAAAATCCATAAATGAACATAATATAATTATAGTAAATAAAATATATTAAAAAAAATTTAGTTAATTAATAATTTGATATACTTTTATTAACTAATACATTTGTGTAATATAAAAATACATTCAACCATAGATTAAGGGATTCTCTATGATCCTCCATTTTCCTTTTAGGTTACACTTTATCTCTTTTGTTCCAATAGTAATTCTTAATACCTCTTATGTAATCAAACTAAATTAAGTTTTTATGATAAAAAAATATTTACCTATTGATATTATTTTCACTTTTCAGGGGAAATAAATGTTTTTTAAGGTTCCCTTTTCAATTCTTCTTGATAAGCAGGCCCGATGTATGGGAGCTTCCCAATTTCTTACCCATTTTTTAGTATACTCCCTAATATATTTCAATCAACCATTATTTTTCTATAACTAGTAATTGTTCCATGAAAAAATATCTAATTTGAGTTCTATTTATATTCAATCAATAATTCCTTTTTCAAATTTATAGACTCTTCAATATTTCCCATTAAACCTCATGAAAATAGTTCAATTATAATTATTCTTAAACAATACGTTTATATATTTTAATTTTAGATAGACATAATTTATAATGATTTATGAATTTTATACATTATTAATTTCCATGTATGATTATAATACTTTATTTCAAGGACACCATTATGATATTCCAATTTGTTATGCGGCATGAAATGATATTGATTCCCATTACATTCCTTGGGTACCTATTATGTTTATTTTGGATGTTTGATTCTTCATGTGGAACACACATACATTAACATGTTATGACGGTTTCACCCTGATACTAATTTAATTCATTTGATAATGTTTAGTCTATTGTGTTTTCATGTTGTGATAGGGAGTACACCTAATTCATTTATCGGACTTTGTCCACCATGTGTTATAGTCTATGTTGTTATCCATTACTCAAGTTTATGGCATGTTATATAGTGATACCAAATAACATTCATTCCAATATTTCATAATCCCATATTCTACATGTCATGATTTAATATTTTTATTCATTTTTTTCCTTTTATATGTCATCATGTTATCCATTTTATCCCATGTGCTATGATTTATTCCTATGTTTTTCCCCTACATGGATTTTTAGATCATCCATTTGTTCATGTATTCCCTATTTTATTTTATACAGATTTAAGAGATCAATCCAATTTAGGGGATCATTTTTGAGATTAAATAATTTTTTTTTGTTTTATGTTTTCTTAATATGTACCTAATCCTACCAAGACACAACACATTTGAATCTTTGGCTTATAATTGAAGGTTAATTATGCTATGAATAATGTAATAATATATTTAAATGCTATATAATCTAAAGTTATTCCCTTACTCATAATCTATTCCACGTAGAACCATATTCTTAAGATCTAAATATTGATTATAATAGAAAAAATACTTACTTATCTAAACCATATATTATGTTTCATAATCATAAATTATTTTCAAACACAATATTCCACATTAAATATACTATTTAATAAAATGTTCTATAATGTACCCATGTATAAAACAAAAATTTATTAATGTATTCATCAAAAAAATTATTTCTCACTAAGAATCATTTTTCAATGTTACCCCAAGAGTAAAATAATTAAAAAAAATAAACCATTTGGCTCAAATGGAAACATTATATATTTCCTTTAATGATATATACTCATACTTAGAGTTTTATAGGGACACAACTAATATAATTATAATTTAATGGAAATAAGACTTCAATAAATAGTAAATAAATTAAAATTCTTTGATTTTCAGGTTTCGATAATTATATCATATTCATAATAAATAAAATATATAAACATACTCACAAAAATAAGAATTGTTTTGAATTAGTTCCCTAGAACTAAATTTCATTGTACATAATTACATGTTTTTGTTATTAAACAATTTTGCTTATCACATCTTTATTATTATTATGAATGGTTATTTCATGTGATAATTTCAATATAATATTTGTTGAATTGAAATGACTTAGTAGTGATGCACTATGATGAGAACATTGAGGTTCCATGAAATTATTCTTCAACACTATTCTATGGTTGGATTATAGTGTCTAATGGGAGAGAGAAAAACATTCTATTAGGGGAAGAAGGCTTTGAAGACAATGATACACATTCTCATGGTGTTTTTCCTTATCAATCTCCATGAAAATATATTTTATGAACAAACCCATAAATTAGAAATCAACATTTCAATATGTTATTAAGTGTTCTAATCTATGGACATATTGATTTATCTATAAACGCTAGGATAATAATGAATGGATATCATGACTCACATTATTTTATTTATTGATTAATACTATGTCAACATATGTTTGTTGAATAACTGGATACATTGGGTTCATCCGTAGTGTAATTGTATTAAAATATAATGAACAAAATTATTTATATCTTATGCCCCTCGGGAAAAGTTGATATCATTATCCCAATAAAGGGAATGTAACTACCAAAAAAATCCACTTCCAAGGTGTTTAGTGGGAGAGTTCATTTCTAGAAATAAAATTAATGGGACATAAATCATATCGGTTGACGACAGAAGAATTCCACTTGTTTGATTAGAAACATTGTGATATAGGGACTATATTTTATAGTAAGTGTTTACAAGAGGATAAATTCCATTGAAACATTAAATTCATTCTATACATATTCCATGGAATTTTACTAGATTTCAACCTTCTAAATTAGGTGGTTATTTATAATTCTATTGAGAATGGGTCCTCAAGGGACAAACAATACGTTTTTTTTGCAATATCTGTTTAATTGTATTATATATTATAACATATTATAGTAAATATTATTTATTCAGGTTTGGTAGATCATTATTATTTAATTATAGCTAATTCAAAATAATATGTGAGTTAAATAATAATAATAATAAATATTTTTTTCTTGTTTAGTGAATATACTTCTTATAATATTTGTTATAGAATAATTTATTGGAGTTTATTTATTAAATACTAATTATTCAAGGACCGTTAATTTTCGAATAAGGAATATGGAATGAGTTTATTGGTTCAATTCGAAATGGTTTAAATGAAAAGTTTTTATATTCATTATTCATTTCACATGTCAATAATTTAATAATAATATTTTATTACTATTATGATTAGACATGGGGAAAATTGTATATTATAGAATTGGGAAATATATTATGTGTTTTTTTCCAACCATAAACCTTACAAAATAAAAATCTTAAAATATAACATTGGAAAAAATAGATTTTGTGGGAATAATGGATATATGGGCCTCTCTTGATCCCTATAATGATATCATTATATCAAGTGTCCTCTCATCTCCCTCTTCCTATCCAACTGGAGATCTTCGAAAGTTCAAATTCTCTTGAATATAATTTTATTGCAATCAAACATGAACGATGAATGTGATTACTGTCATCCAGTCTAACACATTAAGAATCCAGGCCATCATTGAAATCATTTTATTCACTCATTAATATACTCATGATGGTTCTACAATTGAATCTTGCACCATAAAGAAAGTATGACATTATCTCATCTACTAGTTCTTCAACTGAACAAAATTATATGTTTATTTAATTTTATATCCTCTCATATATTAATGATAAATTACATATGAAGATCCATCACATATATTACAGTGTTATAATCTATTCAGGTAAACTAATTTTTTGTATCATGTGTTGTTTTTGTCATTTAATGCGATTATTACATGTGATTTTAGACTAAATTCCATATTTTCAAACTGTTAATAGATGCTTATACAACCTCGATCCTATATTTAGTAATTTGACGGTTAATATGTTTATGTGAAAACTATTTATTATTTATTGATTCTCCATGAGTTCATGTTGGATTTTTCATATAATGATCTATATTAATAACTGACATTATTTTATATACCCTATCATTAATATAGCTAACATAGAAAATAAACTATCGAGGATTAAAAATGTTTAGTCATATTAATAAAATAATATAAATGTGAAAAATGTATTTTTTTTTAAATATAATGTACACTATATCACTATCCATATATGTGATTTATATTCTGTTTATTTCTTGTATCTCATTCTTTTAGGTCATATCAAAAAAATATGTTCAATGATCGGAATAAAATGAATCAATGTATATATCCAAACATAATGGCACCCAACTTGTAGAACTAAACACCCTATAACAACTATAAATTCCTTATATTCCCTTTCTTCTCATGAATGATAACTAGGGTTGTCCTAGTGATCTGTGTATCATATACATGACACAGTGATATATGTGAACTAAAATTCTAATTACACACCATGTATGTTTGATTACATTCCATTTTCCTCATTTTTCTCAATGATAGGAAACACGTCCATCCTCAAGGAATGTGCTACAGACATGGGAATAAGATAAGTACACTACCAAGAAAATACTATGCACTAAGTAGTCTTTTTCTAGTAGTATTCTTAAAATTATCTTGGATGGAAGAATTAAAAGTTAAATCAGACCTAATAAGTATTTAATTCAGGTTTCATTTATTTGGTAGTATATTCTATGTCATGGGGATAAAAATATTACATTAAATCAACTTCTATGTAAAAATTTAGTAAACACAAGTTGTTTCCTCAAATTACACAACTATGCTAATGTAATTATAAATGAAGTAATTTTTGATTAAAAGTATATATTATGGTTAGTTAAGGATGGTTGGATGTAATTAATATAAATTTAATTAATTATATAACCTTATGGTGAATTATCTATGTTAGAGAACAAATTGAATTAATTGATAACTAGATTAAAAATGTTTGTTTCTTGATGGTTGGATGATGATGAGATTATAATATCTCTTTTTTGTGATTGATTGTGTTTAATATATCTTATTTAAATTGTTATTAATTATCTACAAGTCATAAAACCCTCAATAATATATAAGTATTAGTGAGACCGTGATTTCTTTTATGTAAACCCCTTTCTACAATCCATTGGATCACATCCACCGTGTGTGATAAAATGATTATGTAATGATGGGGTATGTTGATGAGTGGAGGTGAAACAAATCTAGGATATATATAGGATCTCTAGGGAAAACACGCAATATAAACTAATGTGTGGTTCAAGTAGTTTTCCACTATGGCCAAGGATTTGTTAATTTTCAACCAGATAAACTAAATATTATAAAAACACATGAACATGAAACTTATATATTATTTATTTATTTTTTCATGGTTAATAATTTGTGTTTTTGATGCATCATGATCACCTAATAAATTAAATAAGAATGAAAAAATGTAACAAAATATAATTAGATTATGTGAAAATATATTTATCAGACATTCTCAATCACTTAATTAAATAAACTTAATATTAACAAGGAGTGTAAAAGGGTAAAAATGTCTTTAAAAGTAAAAAAATCCTTGATACTAAAGTTGAATTCAGATTATCCTTGAACTACATATGATATAATCAACCTCATAGTTTAATGTTCTTGACCAACCTTAGTTAGAGTTATTGTAATTGTCATTGATATTTTATTATGATGTTCTGGGTTGAATTAACATTGTTTATATGATGGGTGGATTATCAATATAGGACATGGTATAACTAATAAAAAATGGTTGATGAAATCATTTAAAATGATATCATGACTAGGGATTTAATTCAACATATAAAGGAACTATCAGTTAATCCAGTTGGGAGGTTAATATTTCCTAAAAATGAAAAAAATTGACATATTAATACCATGTATAAGTGATGAGAAAGGGAATATAAATCCATTACACTATAATATCTATTCAATAATATATTCCAAAAATGATGGTGAGGGCTATTAGGTGATGGAAAATAGTGAGATATTAGTAATAATTTAGGTAATTTTAAATTTGATAATCTGTTTTTATTTTTAAAAAATGCTCTAATTATATGCTCTTAATACATAGAAATAGAAAATAAAACGATATTGATAAAATTACTATCATCAATAAATTAGAAGTATTACCTTATCACTATAGAATATTTAAAAAAATTCATAGGCACTTGAGTGTTATACTAATACATAGAGAGAATGTTTACAAGATAAAAGACCCACTTCTCAAGTTCACTTTCATAGAGGAAAATGAGTAGAAAGTATTTATTGATTTGAAGATTGTAGATGATGATATGGATGTCCAATGATTCATTATATCAACTATGTCAAATGAGATTCCAATGTAATATGAAGATATAGATGTTCATATTATAATTTTTTATAAGAAGTATCTCTATCAAGAGAAGGTATCATCATTGAGATATGAGATTTATTATGTAAACCTCACATGAAATCATGGATATTTGAAACCATTTTGGGATCATCTTTTCAGAATTTTTCACTAAAAGGATTAATTAGACAGCTTGTGATTTAATATTAATGACGAGCTATGGCCAAATCTCATTATGTCATGAAACCCTAAAAAAATTCATGTTTTCTTCTGAATTATGATATTTTAAATAGAGTGAAGACACATAAATAACATCATTAAAATATTCTCTAAGTTGATAAGGACATGGGTCTTGAAAAGTCTTTCTTATTATATTGAATATGAATATTATGAATAATGAAATTGGGAAAAATATTCAATCCACATCTATAGATCCAAACCATTTTACTTCCAAGAAGAAATAGATCCCAAGGAAAGGAAAAGAAAAGTATTTAGTTTATTCTCAATGTGGTTAGTGATTAAAGTATAAGATGAATTGATACTAAAAAATGAATCAAGGGGAAGAAGCATGAGCATTTTTTTAAGTGAAATAATTTCATATCTATATCATGGGTAATAGATACTACCTGTGGTGATCAATTTGGTATCCAAATATAGGAATTTTGTATTTTTTTAATATATGTAGATATGATAATGATCTATGAGCTTCTAATGGTTCACGATTTCTTGGTCTAACCATTAGATACTTCTTTCATAAATTGTTGAGAAAATTAATTTTGTTTTTAATGAACTTTCACTATATCCATAATGTTACTTATAACATTATTTTGATTTATTAATTACATATAGAAGGATTTATTCACATCATTGGAAATAATGGATGAAACATTTATAAAAACAAGATATTTTATGGTATGGAACAATTGAATAATGGTAATTATTTATTAAATTATTATTTTTTATTTGGAAATTGATTAAGAAACAAATAATTATGAATTATTTATAATCCATTTATGGTATAACCATCATGGGCACATAAATGTGAATCTTTTCAAAATGAACTATAAAGATGGATACTTAGACTCTTTTGAGATTAATCCACTAGAAAGATGACACACTTTTTTTACAAGTCAAGGTGAAAAAGACACCATTTGGTGGTAAAGGTAACAGTGACATTGAGATTCAATATTTGGTACACACCGATGTGTGTTGACCTTTTAAATTAGAGGCTTGAGGTGGGTCCTCATAAATTAGTACATAGAGAGAGGAATTTTGTAGGTATGGTTATATCTGTTTAATGACGTATAAGTTGGACTCCATTGAGATGTTAATGGACTTAAATAATGAGTTTGAGAATAATTTTTGTATAAAGATAAATAATTTACAATCAAATCAATGTAGTGAATATCAGATCCAATAATTTATTGACATCCTACAAGTGTATATTATTTTCTCTCAGCTCAAGAAAAAAAATATACCACAGTGGAATGATGTTATTAAAAGGAGTAACCATAATATTTTGTACTTTGTAATGTCTATGATGAGTAACACAATCCTTTCATTATTCTTTAAGGGATATGAATTACAAAGGGAAATTAATATACTAACCTGAGTACCAATCAATAAAAATAGTATTATATTTGAGTTTTGGTATGGAAAGAAACTCATTTTATCACATGTTCTAGAATGGGGTTGGGAATATTTTATTTAGGATATCTCAATATTCAAACATGCACCATGTGGGACAATGTGTTTCTTTATAGGGTATCTTATTGAAACATTGAAATACTATATATAAAACCCATCATACAAGAATGTTATTACAACCCGAATACCAATTGTCATGGCAAGGAGCATATACTAAATGATGATCTTGGGGGAAGTATTGAATATTGTTACATTGGTTATCAACATATATAAGAGATATTAGATGAACACTTTTGTAATGCCCCCACCCCAAAAGCCTAGAGTCAGTGAATTATTATGTATCATTGGCATGATCACAAAAGGTCAAGTCTTGAAAGACCGTTTAGTTTAGTATCCTTGAAGGTACTAGATACATTCATAAGGTTTACATTACATCCTACAATGGAAAACTATAACAACATTTTTCCATGGAAAACACTAATATCCCATAGACTATCCCTGCAGGTCAGTCATAATATACTTATTCGCATCTCGGGCAATATAAAACATAGAAATGGGTGAGCTCAGATGCTCGGTAAGGATAAAAATATAGCAGAAACTTTCATAAATAAGCATAAACATTTAAGGCAATGTATAAAAACAAAACAAAAGCCTTTTAAACATAAAATTAATCATAATATTGAGAATATAAATCAAAATAATTCCATTTACTTAC
This sequence comes from Viscum album, assembly GCA_963277665.1. NCBI lineage: Eukaryota > Viridiplantae > Streptophyta > Magnoliopsida > Santalales > Viscaceae > Viscum > Viscum album. The sequence continues at coordinate 1,802,301,204 of OY728138.1, forward strand.
TCACGTGGATATTCTACTAGTCAAATAATCACATGCAATATAAATATCCAATTTCATAATGAAGGAATTCTTAATGCAAGAAATCATATCCACATAGTCAAGGCCTTGTGCCAAGACAAGAAATAAGAGTTGGTCAAGGCCTTGTGCCAAGAAACTAGTTAGTCTCGTGAGACATACCGAAGCATTGTGGAGCTATAACGGGTTCCACCCATCACTTAATAAGTCCAATGCATTCCTCGTATGAAACGTTTTAAACATAATATAAACATTCGTATTAAAACTAGGATAAAAACATGTCAATACATTATCCATAAACCATGAATTGTATAAAAATAAGACATCCAAATTCAAACATATCACAAAACCATCAATACAATATGGAAGTTTTGCATCATAATAAATAAACATCAAATAAGCTTAATATCCTTAAAAGGAAGTTGACATATATGAAATCAAAACCTTTTTTAGATAAAAATCTCTTTCTATTTTGAAATCATTTAAGTGTCACATAATTATAAGTAAAAAATTTATTTTGAAAATATTATTATAAGCTTTGTATGGGAAGATTAAATGATGTTATAATGGTAGAAAATTTATGCACCCATCGTATGAGTTAAAAAACATTATTAACTTAAATTTTTTGAAAAGGTCAAAAATTTCCTTGTTTGGAAAACGACTGAAAGATTTCTTTCAAAAACATATAAGTTAAAATAATGGTATAAATTAATTTAACACATAGCCTATTATGTAGTTAAAATGTTAGGAAATACATTTTTAAGAAACATGGATGTGGATGATAAAGAGGTCCTAGTAGATAAATACGTATAAACAACCTCAGATAATAAAGAGAATGTGAAATTAACCCATACCTTGTACTTTTCCTTTCCTGAGGGTAGGTTAAACTCTTGTATAATGGTGAAATAATTTTTCTTCAATTATACAAGAATAATATTAATTATTATGATATCATATATTATCTTTTAATATATCTTTGTTAATAATATTTTAGTATTATCGTCATTTCGGGTGTTAACTGATTTGTTTTCCATTACATGAATTGATATATTAGTAATGTTTTTTATGGATAAGTTTTATCATATTCTTATTCAGAATTATATTAAGTCTTTAATCATTATTTTCTATCATCTAATGAAAATTAGTCTTGAATGAATATGATGGGGAAGGCATCTCATTGCGTTCGTGGAAACAGTAATCCGTACGTACGCATGATCGACAATACCATTACTTTGATATTAAAATCCTATATGATTGGATGGTATATCATATATATAGAATCATTATCATATTATATTTATTATTGACATAAATTATACTTCATTATTATATTCATCTTAATAGTAATGTATTGAGTAAAAACTACACCACGACGTGGAGACGGTAAGTCCTACATAAGCACGTATGGTGAAATGTCATTCAAAAGATGGAAAGAATAATGAATATGGTTGTACCATATTTATAATAACATCACCATATATAGAAGAAACTGGATTTATTATTTTATATTGTCATCAACAAGTAAAGAAGATGTGGAAGAAGAACAAACATGAAATAGGCGGTGATATATTTACCTTTTCTTCGGGTTCTTCCTTTTAGTTTGATCAAAAGGGATGAATAGGTTGGATTTATGTCTAATGTAATGCATCTAGGATAAAGGAAAGACAGTATAGAGGGTATTTTGGTTTGTTTTGTCCAATAAAAATGGCATTCAAGGTGTGAATTAGAGAGAAGGAGAAGTGCCCTTTTATAAGAGGTGTGAGGGGCACCTAAGGGGAAGCTAGAAATATTATTTTATAATAAAAACATTTTCAATTTATAATGTCTACAAAAAGAATTATTCAAATTCTAACTGGGGATGGGTCGAAAAAATCTCTGCCAATAGGTTTTATATAGGTTTGGGTCACTATATTAACATTATCGTTTTTATTTAACTCTTAGTTAAATAGTTTGACATTTACCATGTCTCTTTGTGTTTTTATATTATATGGTTAATAAACTTACTATATACGTCCATGAAAATCACAAGTGGTTCATTAATGATACAAATATCATTATATAAGTCTTTTTTCTAGACCTTATATTTTTAGGAATAAAATATCAATTAATAATAAAATATTTGTTTTAAAAACTCTTTTATGTCAATTTTAACACTATTTGATATTTTGTTTTTTATAAATTCGTAACAACATTATTAATTCAAATAAAAATACATCTAACAACCATAACATGTCATATTAACTTATAAAATTTTTGGAATTCATAAAAATTCTCAAATTATATTTATTTGAATATTTATAATTCAATTATTTTAATATTTCATTAATAGGGTAATTACTGCATCATCATTGTGTCATAAATAAATTTAATTATTTAATTTCGAAAAATTTAAATAAAACAAATTATGTATGAAATATTTTTATCTTTCTAATGAATTTTTATAGTAGAATTTATCTTATGTATAACCCTATATTAGACATGTTTTAGTTATTAAGCATTGATTTTACCTCTTTTAACTCTTCTTTAAATAAAATGACAATAAATGTTCTAATCTTATCCAAGTGGTTCAAAGAGGTTCATATTTTTTTTATAAGGATTTTTCTGGTGGAATTATACTTATCTAATAGAATTAAGACATGTGTTAGGGTAATAATAATTTCATTTTTACCCTTAATTACCAAATTTACTTTCAACGGTGGTAAAAAAAAGTAAAAAGTTACTACTTTCCAAAAATTATTTTCATCTTATTGAATGACATTTTACTTACTGATATAAAAAATTTCTCTCAAATTTTTGAAATTCAACTGAGATAAGTGGTAAAATTAAGTTATATTTTAAATTTAAAAATGCACCTAGGAGGTGGGTAAAAGATGGTAAAAAGTTCAATAAAATTTTTATATATCTTAAATTATTATAAACTAACTCTAATTAATTATATTGAAATTATATAGGTAATATGTATCTATTTTTACATAAAATAAAACTAAATAAAATAAATAATTATTTAAATAAAAATTCAGTTTTAAACTATAACTAAGTGTTTTTTTCTATTCATCTAAAATCGAATGTTTTCAGAAAAAATACAAAAAATTCACCCTAAGCTAATTCCAATATTCTAAATCCAAAAAATGAAGTCCATTTTGAAAGATAAATTTTAGAAAATATAAAAAAGTGGGTATTACAATTCATAATGGGTAGTTTGATTGGTTATAACTCGAAGTAGCGTACAACAGACACTATTGTATTATTCAAAGAGATGCCTACCAAGGAAGCTTTCGGTGTTACATTCTCCCCTCCTTCAAAAAATTCCATCCATGAAATTTCTAGAATTTTACTACATAAAAAGATTCAGGTTGTTCTTCAACATAATTTACTCGGGTTCCCACGTTGCCCCTTCCATCTTATGGTTTCCCTAATGATCTTTCACCAGACGAGTCATCCGGTTTCTCAACACTTGTTTTCTTGTATCAAGAACCATGATAGGATCTTTGCAATAAGACTGACCAGGTTCCAGTTCTAATTCCTCATAGAATAGTACATGAATTGGGTCAGGCATTTATTTTCTCAGTAGTGATATGTGGAACACATCATGAACTTTGGAGAGACATGGAGGAATTTCCAAACAGTAAGCTACCTCCCGAATTCATTCTAGAATTTCGAAAGGTCTGATGTACCTGGGACTCAATTTTCCCTTCTTACCGAAACACATAACACCCTTCCATAGAGACACCTTCAAGAAAACATGATCCTCTACCTGAAATTCCAAATCCTTCCTTCAGTTATCAGTATAGCTCTTCTACTTACTTTGAGCTGCTTTGATGTGTATTTGATTTACTTTCACCTTTTCCATCATTTCCTCTATGCATTCTGGGCCTACGAGTTTTCTTTCACCAACATCATCCCAACAGGTTGGTGTACAACATCTCATTCTGTATAACACTTCATGTGGTGCCATACGAATTCTTGAATAGAAGCTATTGATATAAGAAAATTATACCAAAGGTAAATATTGATCCCACATACCTTGAAAGTCAAGTGAGCATGATCACAATATGCGTTCTATGGATTGAATAGTCTCTTCTGATTGTCCATCAGTTTGGGGGTGGTAGGCAGTGCTCAAATGATGATCAGTATCCATGGATTTCTAAAGACATCTAGAATCTTGATGTAAAATGGTGATCACAATTAGAAACAATCGATAGGGTTACTCTATGAAATCTCATAACTTCATTAGTATATATTCTTGCTAGATATTATAGTTGTAAATCTTATCTTATAGTAAGAAAATGTGCTGACTTGGTAAGAAGATAAATAATGACTCATATTGCATCGTTCTTTCTAGGAGACTTTGGTAGTCCGAGGACAAAGTCTATAATAATATTATCCCATTTCTACTCAGGTATGGGAAGAGGTTGCCTGACTCCTATGGGATATTGCATTCCAGCCTTCACTTGTTGGAAAACCATACATCCTGACACAAAATCAGCAATCTCCCTCTTCATGTTGTCCCAAAAAAATGTTCCTTCAAATATTTATACATCTTAGTGCTACCAAGGTGTATAGAGAAATTAGAACTATGAGAATCATCCCACAATTCCCTTTTTAGATCAGGTATATCGGGAACACAAAGCCTATTCCCAAATTTCAAAATCCCATCTTCATATATGATTTCGATCAATCTCCTGTCGTTCATAGATTTAATCTTCCTTTGAAATTTCTCATCATCTGCCTGAGAACATTTAATCCTTTCTAGTAAATATGGTTTGGAAACCATTTGAAAAAGAATTGGTGTTTCACCTTCCATGGTTATTCCCATATCAATATTTACTAGATCCATGAAAATAGGATCCATTTCAACTCTTATCTAGTTAAAAACTCCATGACCTTTTCGGCTCAAAGCATCTGCCATCTTATTTTCCTTCCTCGGGTGGTAGCGTATCATACAATAATAATCCTTTAGTAGTTCAAGAAATCTACTTTTCTTAATGTTGAGTTGTTTCTGAGATAAAATCTACTTCAATATCTTATGAACATTATAAATCTCACATTTTTCACCATAGAGATAGTATCTCCAAATCATCATAGCAAAGATTAAAGCTACTAACTCAAGATCATGAGTAGGATAGTTTTGCTCATTAATTTTTAGCTATCGTGATGCATAGGAAAAAACCATATAATTAGGCATAAGGACACAACCAAGTCCTTTCTTTGAAGAATCACTATAAATAAAAACCCCATCATTCTCTGACGGTAGAGTCAAGATAAGATCATTGACTAATCTTCTCTTCTGTTCTTCAAAACATTCTTTCCACTCTTTTTTCCAAACATATTTAACCCCTTTTCATGTGATCTTTATTAATGGGTTATCCAAATGATAAAAACATTTTATGATAGGCCAATAATAACCTGTTAAACCACTAAAATTGTGTACGTCATTTATACACTTAGGTTCTGCCCATTTTTTGGATTGCTATTGTCTTAGAATGATCAAAAAAGATTCAATCCTTAGAGTCGATATGGCCATGAAAAGAAATATCTTGAATGCATAATTCTCACTTCCTAAACATCCCATAAAATTCATTTCTTCTAAGAGTCTTTAGGATAGCGCACAAGTGATTTTCATTATCTTCGTAGATTTTGGAGTATACCAAGATATCATCAATAGATACCACTACAAATTGATCAAGATATTCCTTGAAATCTCTATTCATTAAATCCATGAAGACAAAGGGTGAATTAGTCAATCCAAAAGGCATTATAGTAAACTCATAATGCCCATACCTAGTTCAAAATGTTGTTTTCGTAATGTCTTCTTTCTTCACACACAACTGATGATATCCAGATCGAAGGTAAATCTTGGGAAAGTATTGAGGTCCATGAATTTGGAGAAACAAATCATCAATGCGAGGTAGGGGATACTTGTTCTTTATTGTTATAGCAATGATCTCACTGTAGTCAATGCACAACCTCATAGGTCCATATTTCTTCTTAACAAAAACGATAGGGGCTCTACATGAAGAAACATTAGGCCAAATAAATACCTTGTTACTCAATTCCTTTAGTTGTTTCTATAGTTCCACTAATTCCACAATGTCCATTCTATAAGGGGTCAATGATATGGTCCTTGAACCCGGAATTAAATCAATGGAAAACTCAATTTCTCTTTCTGGGGGATGTCCAGGTAAATCATCTAGAAACACACCAACATATTCTTTCACAATAGGTAAATCCTCAATTTGAAAATTCCATTCCTCACCTATAGTTATTTCATTCTCTTCCTCCCCAATAATTGAATTTAGTTAAGCAACTGGCGGTGGATCTAGATAAAAATTAGGTAGTGATGTTTTTTCTCTAAAGACAAGGAACTTCTAATCATTATCAAAAAATGTAACCTCTATTTTCTTATAATAATTTATTGCATCATGTTCGAAATCCAACCGATACCGAGGATTATATCAAATACAATCATGGGTATGATGATGAGATCAGTAGATAAATAACATCTATATGCCCTAATGGGGACTGATTCAAAAAACATTGTTGCAATGATACTTCCCTTATGAGTTTTTTCTGAAAACTCCCTTGTTAAATAAAATTTGAAATATCTAACTTTCTTAGAAAACATGGATTACATGAAACAATGTGATGATCCATAATAAAATAAATAATTTGTTAAAATTGAGGAAACCATTAAATTACCTACCACCATGTCTTTCGGAGCATAAACTTAGAAGTAGTGATATCATAATCTTGGCCTTGATCCCTAGGCCTTTTCTAAATTAATTTCCCCTAACTCTTAGGAAATTTATTCGCATAATTCCCCATTTCTCTAAAATTTTAGCATTCAACACGACAACCTCTTTCTTTCCCTTACAATCATGAGATTGGTGGCCTTTTTCACCACACATGTAACAGACTCACCTTCCCTTCAAGAAAGTACCATGGTGTTTCTTCTCACATTTACTGCAACATTTCCCTTCTTCCCCTTATTTCCATTTCCAGAGTGTTTAGAAGATCTCTTATTCTCTTGCTTTTCTTTAATGTCGTAAGTCTTAAAGAATTATTATTTTTTATCCTGATAGCACTTGAGAGAATATCTTTTTACGAAGAGATGTATTTTGAGACTAATGACCAACTGAGAAATGGATTTAACCCATCAAAGAAACTATCAGTCTTATTTATTGGTTATGTATATAATCTGCAGCATGCCTCGCTAACCTTGTAAAGTTAGATTCATAATTTGCGACAATCTCCTCCTCCTTTTGCCTCAGACTCAGAAATTATCTTTCTATAACTACTTGATGGGTATGAAGAAAATTATATTTATAAGAAAATTTCTATAAACTCCCTCCATTACATATTTTATAATTCATCATCTTCCTTTGCGATTTGAATCTATGACCACAATTGATCAACATCTCCAGTTAGGTGGTAAACTGCCATGATAACTTTTTAACTTTTTCTACTCCCCAATGGGTGGAATATTTTCTCTAATGAATTTACTCATTTCTCAGCTTCTAGTATATTTTTACCCATATTTAATGTTTGTGGGTGTTTCCTCATGAAGAGATCTAACATTGATACTCTATGTAGCGAATCAGGGTGCTCCATATGGGTAAGGTTAATATTCATAACCTTAGTGAGTTGTCCCAGTATGGTGATTAGCTGATCAGCACCAGTTTCATCACCAGCTATACTATAATTATCTTCAGTAGGAGGGAAATCCCAGCATGGAGTGAGTGCCTTGATAAAATTTTCATTCCTTACACTATGATTCATTTTGAAACAATGGCATAATCTAGATTAGTTTATGAATTGCAATACATAAATCCAAGCTTGTAAAACACTTGACATAAATTGAACAGTTTATGGATATAATCCATAATTATAAAAATGTTTTCTTTGAGAAGGAATATACTCATAAAACCTTCATAATGTTTTGTAAATAAAATGAGAATTATCCTAAGCGTATCCCCTGGGAGTGTCATAACCAAGAGTGCTGCAAGGACCATTGTCATGCACTAGTTCCCATTCGAGTCCATCTCAAAGTTGTATTTTCATGATTTACCCCTAGGTACATCTGTGATAGAGCTTCCTCTACCTACTCATATCCATACTGGAATGTATTGCTTGGAAAACTCACAAAATCACTAAAATACCAAACTTCTAAGAAGTTCTTTTATACTAATCCTCAAATTCTATCTTAGGGCTATGTGCTCTAATAAGAGTTTATCTAAATATAGTTTTCAAGGTTTTTACTAAACATTCTCTGATACAAACTATAACTCACTGACTATAAAAGCCCAAATTCGATGCAATATTATCTATCATTTTCAGGATCACAAAAGATCTTGTCTTGAAAGACAGATTGGTTTAGTAGCCTTAAAAGTACGAGATACATTCATAATGTTTACATTACATCATAAAATGGAAAACTAGAACAACATTGTTTCCATAGACAACAGTGAGATCCCATAGACTCTACCTGCAGGTTAGTCATAATATACTTCTTCGCGTCCTGGGAAAAATAAAACATAGAAACATTTGAGCTCAGATGCTTAGTAAGGATAACAATATAGCAGAACCATTCATAAATAAGAATAATCATTTAAGGAAATTTATTAAACCAAAACAATAGCCTTTTAAACATAAATTTCATCATAATATTGAAAATATAAATTACAGTAATTCCATTTACTTACCCACATGGATATTCTACTAGTCAAATAATCACATGCAATATCAATAGCCACTCTCATAATGATTGAATGCATAATTCCAGCCTTCATAACCACATAGTCAATTCCTTCTTCCAAGACTACAAATAATATTTTTTCAAAGACTTATTCTAAGACTCTTGTTTGTCTCATGAGACCTACCTATGCATCGAGGAGCTATAGTGGGCTCTATCCGTCACTTACAATGTCCAATGCATTCCTCATATGAAAATATTTAAACATAACATAAACATTCTTATTATAACTATCATACACAATGTCAATACATTATCCATAAACCATAAATGTTATAAAAATAACACATCCACATTCAAACATAACACAAAACCTTCAATACAATATGGCTATTTTTCATCATAATAAATGAACTTCATATAAGCTTAAAATCAATCAAAGCATGTTGACAAAGATGAAATCAAAATATTGTTAGAGAAATATATCTTTCTATTTTGAAATTAGTTAAGAGACACATAATTATAAAGCAAACATTTATTTTGAAAATATTATTATAATCTTGTAAGGGAAGCTTCAACGATGTTATAATGGAAGAAAATAGCCTCACCCACCTTATAAGTAAAAAAACATTATTACCTAAAATTTTTCGAATCGGTCAAAAAGTATTTTGTTTGGAAAATGATGGAAATAATCATTTCAAAAATATATAAGGTCAAATTATGGTATAAATGACTTTAATCCATTCTCTATTAAATAGTAAAAATGTTTTGAAATATATTTTTAAGAAAAATGGATATGAATGGTAAAGAGGTCCTAGTAGATAATTACGTATAAACAGCCTCAGATAATAACGAGATTGTGAAATTTACCCTTACCTTTTAATTTTCCTTTGTCGAGGGTAGGTTGACCTCCTGTATAATGGTAAAATAATTTTTATTAAATTATACAAGAATCGTATACGTTAATTTTATATCATATATGATCTTTTAAAATTTATTTGTTAATAATATTTTGTATTATCGTCATTTGGGTGTTAACTGATTTGTTTTTCTTTATATGCTTTGTTATATAAGTAATTTTTTTATGGATAGGATGTATCTTATGCATATTCATAATGATATTAAGTCCTTAAAAATTAGTTATAATCATCTAATGAAAATTAGTCTTGAATGAATATGATGGATAATGAATCTTATCGCGTTCATGGAGACGGTAATCTGTACATATGCACGTATGGTGACATGTCATTAAAAGGATGGATAGAATAATGAATATGGTTGTTCCATATTTATAATAACATTAGAATACATATAAGATACTGGAGTTATTATTTTATAATTGAAACAACAATGAAAAAAGAAGTGCATGAAGAAAAAACTTGAAAGAGGTGGTGAGATATTTACCTCTTCTTCGGGTTATTCCTTTTGATTTGATCAAAAGAGCTCCATATGTTAGCTTTCTGACAAAAGAAAGACCTCTAGGATGAATGTTGGATAGTTTAGATGGTTCTTGGAAAGGGTTTGGCCGAGTAAAATGGATTTGATGTTTCAAATTTGATAGAAGGGGAAGTGACCTTTCATAAGAGGGGCGAGGGACACCTTGGGAAAATCAAGAAATATTATTTTATAATAAAATAAATTTCGGGTTATAATTGCAAAAAAATGAATTATCCAAAGGCTAAGGTGGTTCAGTGTCAAAAAACTCCCATCCAATATGTTTTAGACAGGTTTGGGTCACTATATTAACATTATGTTTTAGATTTAACTCTTTGTTAAATAGTTTGACATTTACCATGTCTCTCTGTATTTTTATATTATATGGTTAATAAACATACTATATTCATCCAATATAACCCCATGTGCTTCATTGATGATACTAATATCATTAAATATGTCTTTCAGATAAACATTATATTTTTAGGAATAGAATATCAATTAATAATAAAATATTTATTAAATAAACTTTTTTATGTCAACTTTCACACTATTTGGTATTTTGTTTTTGCTAAATTCATAAAAGCATTATTACTTCGAAAAAAATTCATATAACCAACCCTAATATGTCATATTAACCCATAGAAGTTTTTTAATTCATCAAAATTCTCAAATTACATTAATTTGGATATTTATAATATCAATTATTTTAATAATTCATTAATATGTTCATTACTACATAATCATTATGTCATAATTAAATTTAATTATATAATGTCTAAAATTTGTAAATAATATACCATTATGTGGGAAGTATTTTTATATTTCTAATTAATATTTATAGTTTAATTTATCTTTTTTTATAACCCTATATAATAATTTTTTTAGTTATTAAACGATGATTTTAACTCTTTTAACACTTATTTTAATAAAATAATATTAAACGTCCTAATCTAATCCAAGTGGACCAAAGAGGTTCATATTTTAATTCTAAGGTTTTCTTGGTCGAGTTAAACTTATCCAATAGAATTAGGACATGTGTTATGGTAATAATAATATCATTTTTTCCCTTAATTATTCTATTTACTTTTAACCGTGGTAAATAAATGTAAAATGTTACTATTCACCAAAAGAAATTTCACCTTATTAAACCACATTTTACTTAATGATATTAGCTGTGTCTCTATAATTTTTGAAATTCAACTCAAAGAAGTGTTAAAATTATGTGTTTTGAAAATTTTTAAATGCTCCTAGGAGGTGGGTAAAAGGCGGTAAAAAGTTCAATAAAATTTTTATATATCTAAATTTTTTATAAACTGACTCCAATGAATTACATTAAAATTATATAGGTATTCTATGTCTTTTTTGACCTAAAATAAATTTAAATAGAATAAATAATTATTTAAAAACAATTGAGTTTTAATCTATAACTTAGTGTTCTTCACTAATCATCAAAAATAGAATGTGTTTAGAAAAATACCAAAAATTCACCCTAAGCTAATTTTGATATTCCGAATCCAAAAATGAATTCAATTTTGAAATATAAAACATATAAAATTTCAAAAATTGGGTATTACTATTCATAATGGCTGGTTTGATTTGTCAGAACACGATGTTGTGTACAACACACGATATTGTATTATACAAAGAGAATCATATCGTGGAATCTTGGGGTGTTATAACATTAAACAGTTCCCCATTGAAGAACTTTTTCTTGGGACACATGTGCTACATAGGTGTAATGGATAGGTAAGAGAACTAGAGATATGTTGTTTTCTAATAAAAATCATGGTTTCTAAATATTGGTTAATAATTATGATCATATCTTATTCAAGGTGGTCATAGGGAACTCATAAGATGAAAGGTGTTAAGAATCCGTGAAATCAAAGGTGGATACCATGTATCAAAAACATTTTTGGATTCTGATCAATCCTCTAGTAAATGAAATTTTTTTTGAATGAAAATGGGATTGGATGTGAAATATAAAAATTTATATAATGTAAATACCATTAAATCGTGAATTGTTGACAAAGAGTTTTGACAATTTTAGGACATTGACTATGAAAAAATCATTCTTTTAGATTCCAATGTTTAATCCATTATAATTATTCATTGTATATTAGCTTAATATGATTATAATATTTAGAAGATGTATTTCAAAACTATATTACCTAATGATATCCTTCAAGAGGATATGTACATGACACATCTCATATGAATTGTGACTCGTGTAAATGAAAAAAAAGGTATATGAGTTGCAAGGGTCAAATTATATTTTAAAAGAATAGATCGAGGTCAGGGATCGTATGATAAAATCAATCCATAAATTAATTTTCTTTTATTATGAATAATTGTGGGAAATTGTTTTAAAATTGGTCTAGAAGAAGTATATATTATTCATTGTAGTATATATTTATGACCTATTAATAATTTAAAACGATATACCATCATCACAATGGGTTAAGGATTGTTGAATAAAGTGATACTTCATAAAGTACATTAGTGAAGAAACCTACATTTTAGGTATCAAGATCATGTTTGATAGATACATGAGGATTATTGGACAAATTCAAGGTACAATCATTTACCATATGTGGAGGAGGTTTAGTGTGGAACAATTTAAGAAGGGATTTGTTACAGTGTAACATAGTATAAATATTTATAATAATTTTTTCCCTCATACATAAGAGGAATGTTATAGAATGAGAAATATCTCATACAATTCTATGATAGGATCTATCATGTATTTCATGATCTATTCAAGGATAAATATTTCTTATTCATTGAGTATGATAGGATGACTAATTGAAGATCTGGTTAAACAATGTTGGACTAATGTTACGTTTATCCTTAAGTGTATGAGGAATGCCAAGGATATGTTCTTCATATATCAAGAAGATGATAAAATAGGTTTCACGAGTTATCAATAACGATTTTTATAGATAGATCATAATGATATGAAGTTACAGTATAGTTTTTCTTTTCTATCACCAGAGGATGTTTGAGCTAGAAGATTATTATATTGTTAGTTGTTGCATAATATATAGTGGAGTCTATCTTTATTGCAGCATTTGATATACCTAAGGAAGAAGTTTTGATTCATAACATTTTCCAATATCATTATGTTTTCCTAGTAGTGTAGATCATATCACATTTTACAATGATATAACTTTAGTTATAGATCACTTCTATGATCCATTGTCATGTGGAAGAACAAAAAACAAACATTGGAAGTTTAATCTCTTTTTTGGATTTTGTTAAATGTGTTTAATTTATAATTAGTAGAGTGTCTATGGGTTAAAACGTCTTAGAATCCATAACAAAGGATTTATATGCTAATATTCATGAGTATCATTTGAGATCTATAGTACTAAAAGTTGTTGTCAATTTGTTATAGTGCAAGTGTATGTATTTGGGATTTGGTTTTCTAGGACTAAATTTATTATTTATTAGTTACTTTTTTTTCATTATGAATGTTTTATTATAAAATCACGACTATTCTTATCCTTGATACTTTTATGTAATTATTTTCTTAGAATATATTTGATGCTGAAATTTCATAGAAATTTCCCACTATATGGAGGACATATGGATACGAAGAAATTATTCATATGCCTTATTCTATAGAGGGATGATATTGGATGAAGGGATAGAGAAAATGTAGAATGTGAGAGGTAGAAGGATTATAATACATTGGTACACTTTATCATAGATTATATGTGTTGTAATATCAAATATTGGAGGTTATGAGAATAAAACAGTAAATAGGAAATCCATATTTTCTTTGGTTATTGAGTTTTTAAATCTAAATATGTGTGTATTGATCTTTTGATTTTAATATTTTCAGTAATGGATATCATCCCACATTTAATTTTATAAATTGAAGAAATATGTGATGACATGAGTTTATAGTGATGTAAGATGTATTGGGTGCATCATGAGTGATATTTAATTAATGTATTATTCAAAAAGTGTTGGGTCCCTTTTATCGACATACATAAATTTATAGCTAAGTCCATCGAATGGTATTGGAAATGCATACATAAATCCATGGATATGGTGTTATATAGGTATATGTTTTCTAGAAATATAAAGAAAGGGAAATATAGTATATATATTAATTTCAATATATTTCAAACTAGTTGAATAGAGATACCCTGATAGAAAGATTATATTACATGGTAAGCATTCTTAGGAGGTCGAATTTTATTATAATGATAGATTCTCTCTCTATGGATGACAAGAGGTGTCGCAATATGCTAACATTGGACAATAAGATTTTATGCCTAATAAAATTGATAAATATTCATAGAGGGTCACACACTATATGCATCCACAATCATAGTTAAATTTTAGTATTGAAATTAACAAGTTAGAATAAATAATATTTAATCCTTTTTTGTGGATCCCTATAATCTAATAACCTGTTATTATAAATAGTAACTATGTTAAATAATAATAATAAATATATTTTTCGGTTTGGTGAATAAAATATTTTTTATATTGATCTTATAATAATGAAATGATAAATATTCGTTAAATAGTGATTATTCAAGGATTGAAAAATGTTGATGAGGGAAAGGGAACTGAGATTCATTTTCTTGTTGGAAATGGTATAAATGATATTTAATTAAATTATTTATGTTATTGAAATGTAAATTATATATATATTATTATTATTATAAACATGGTCAATCTGGAATTATGGAATTGGGAAACTTATTTTGTGATATTTTACAATCCGAAAACTCCCAGAATAGATATAAAATTATATCATATTACTAAAAGTATATTTGTTGTAAAAAATCGATAGAGAGATAATCTATAAATACCAACAGAGTGATAAATAGATCTATATTTACCTCCTCCACTTCAATATCAGGCCAATGATAGATCATTAATATTTTTTCCTCTATTGATAAATATTCTACAACAATAAGTCAAGTATAATTAAATTGACCTAGATCAATCAATCTAGAACCAGTATGTTCTACAGTGTAATTTAGAGAATTTGGTAAATATGTGGATCACTTCTAGTGGGGTTCTATAGTTGAATCATTCCCTACAATGATGAAAATAAAAGATCTATTTTTACAAATCAAGAACATAGTGGAATTAAAAGTTAAAGTAATTTTATATCTAATCCTAAATAAAATATAAATTATTTGTGAATTTATTTTGATTCATTGTTCATAATCTTAATATTTTCAAGGAATCATCTATTTTCATTGGACATGACCTTTTTTTTGTAAAACAACACTTACATTTGAATTATTAATAAAATCTGTGTTAGTCATACCATTAATGGATGAATCATGTGCATTGAACCAACCAATTCAATCAATAATAGAGTGATGGATATGATATAGAAGATATTTACCCTAATATACACTAAATGGAATTCAATTGTACCTTAACATAACTTCATATAAACCTACATTACATAAAAATAGAAATAGAAGTATTTGATAGGATATATTTCATATCATACATTATACATGGGACTAATTAAACATATATAATTTTACTCATAAACCCAATGCCCATAGTAATAGTAGATCAGTAGATTTTTTAAATAATAGAAACAAGGGGACAAAAAATGTTATTTTAGATTCAATAATCCATATTTTTATAACTTTTTTAAAATAAACAACCTTTAAATAATAATAATTTTTAGGTTCTATATCTCAAATTAATTCTATTCTTAAAAATATCAAGGCCTAAACATGTGTTTTCATTTCAAATTTTGATTTGAATTGCATGATTAATAGTGTTGATAAATATCATATTAAAAAAATATGAAATATATAATCATTAAAATATATTCGTTTTAGAATATAGTTTTTAGTATATTCGATATGAAAACAATAATCAAAATTAATCCCCCAATAATTTTTTTTCAACAATAATGAATCAGATTTCATAGAAAACATCATAGAGGTATACATTATTCCAAATGGATGTTAATTGATATAAAAAACCTAGTTAGGGTTTAATTCATGACCAAAATCATTTAGTGGATTCATGTAAATCATTTAATCAAGATATCCATGCAAGAGTGTGGTCATAATGTATAGTTTGTTATTACTATGATAAAGGTCGGTGAAAAAAAATACAATAATGAAAGGATAGTTAACCACATGACATAAAATTACCAAAAAAATATATATCATTTCTCAGGGAATGAATCCAATTACCACCTATCTAGTCGTAGACATGATTTTTTAAATGATATATTTATTTTATTTCAAAATTCAATAATGGAAAATCGTTTTTTAGTAGATTTATTATCTTGCATAGACATGTTATGGGTTTTCATAATGGACTAAATCTCATCGTTCATAGTAGTGGTACAAGGATTAATTTCTCTATTATGTGTAACATATTTATTGTTCTGGGGTTCCCTATTTAAAAAATCAGGAGAAATATTAAATTTAATGTAGTTATAACAACATGTTTAAACCTACATGGATTTTTGATCACCCTCATGACATGATATCTAGTAAGCTGAAAATCATTAATATAATCATGAAGTTGAGTATCCAAATCACTATTATAAATAGTATGTTAATATATAATATATATAGGAATAAAAGGAATAATATCAATAAGAGTGTAAACATTAACTACATGATCAACTATAATATATCTATTTTGGGATGTATCAACACTTTAAGTAATGCTGGGTTTAAAATTAGGAGAAATTGACTACTTAAAGACAATATATGGGATTGTAATATATTTCTAAAACAATTTTTTCAATAAAATGTTTATATCCTTTCACCATATAGGATAACATAAGAAAATTAACTTTACAACCCTTGAATCAAGCATGAAAAATCTAATATTGTTATATTATGGGTTGAGAAACACCCTTAAATGTTGATAACATGGATGATGGTTACTATATAGTTCATAAAATATTATATAATTGATTGTATAAGACTCTCATCATTTTATAAGTAATATTTTTATAGTATTAAGAAATTATTTGAACAATATATGTTGTCTAAATCATTCCAGAATGTTATAAATGAGTTCCATAAAAGACTAATTCATATTTTCTACCAACCTATTTTTATATAGGGTCTTCCTGAGAGTTTTGTGAATAAAAATTCAATTAGATTATCATAAATGAGTGATCATGGTACTAAGAAACTCTATAACACATTAGGTTCTCAAGGAATTAGGAATCCTTCTATTTTAATTCTTAATTTTGGACTTATTAGTTATAATAAAATAAATCAAAATTAACTTATTCCTCATGATATAGAACAATATCTCCTATGAAAATTTATATTAAAAATGGTAAATTTATCAACCTATAAAATGTTAGGAAGTCCTAAAAGTTCCCTAAAAATGAATGGGAAAAATCATGTGGGAAACTAGATTTATATGTGATCCCATGGAAGGTGACTACATTAACCTTACCTAGAACATTTTCCTCACATGGTGGTATGTTATGGGGGGAGACCATCGGTAAATTTACCTTCCTATAAAACTCTTCAAACCCCCTTAAACTAATATTCACAAACCACTTATGTCAATGAATAATGATGACAAAACTAGCGACATATGTATTACCCAACTACCTAGTGTGGGTTATTAGATACAAAATATAAAACCCATTAACTAGATATTCATTAATTACATTACGAGAACCTTTAGATATGTTATAGAATAGTGTTTTTATTTAAATGAAAATATATTTCTATCCTAAACACCTAACAATATTATGTATTAGAGAATGTCAGGGTCCAACCTTTCATCATGTAAGGTAAAAAATGAGTTTATCTTCATCTATGCTTTTAAACTCTAACTATTATCTTATAAAAATATCGTTTCCATAATCAAACCTTACATTTACTCACTCAGTCATTTCAAAAAGTGAAATATATATCTATGAACATGTCAAATAGACAAAATTAGTTATAGAAACATACACAACTCTTCTAATTATAGGATATATTACATAAAAGAAACCATTTCATAAATTACATCAGAATATATATAATATTCAAAAAATAAATTTCAATTTAAATAAGACTATGTCATAAGATAGATGGGTCTAATATTTTCATACTACCTATAGTGATTATAGATAACATCAATAAACATTGATCTAAATTTACTATCATTAAATTTTATATAGTTCATACCATTCATCCTCAATTTAAATTTTATTTTATATTTAAATTTGGATGAACATGTAACAATAATACTGTATAATTCTCGATTTATTTTATATTTAACAAAAAATAATATTGATTTAAATGGAAATATATCATTATCTAAAGGGTCATGAACCAGTTTCAATACACCAATAAACTGATAACTAAAATAACCCTAATATAGTATAATGTAAATTATTAATCCCTAGGGGTTACTAACTACAACCTTAAATCATCAATGTGCCAAAGGGAAATATATTTACACAAATACACAAAATAGTATAGGTTAAAACATTACAAAGTCTGTATTCAAATCATTCCTTAAGGATATTTTACCATATGTAGATAGATAAATTTATAAAGGTAAAATACAAACCAAAGTATAAAAAACATTTAAAAATAAAAGGTCTCTGATAACCCATCTAATAAGTGGATCACAATCCCACTAGTCACCACCATCACTCCATTATATATGAATAAAGCACACCCACCTCCAAAAAGAGGTGATTTTCCATTACCATGACCCATCATAACAAAATATAAAAACACATGAGGAAAAAGGTATGTTGTGAGATATATATCTTAGTAGGGTAACTTTATGTGTTCTATAAAAAAATCCATAACAAAAAACCATTAATACCTTATAATTCAATAAATCCATTCATGACTATTCATATATATATATATATATCTAACAAAAAATGATTTTGAAAAAATAATATGGAAGGTACATGAAAACATGAATCAATGAAAATTTTATATAAACATTTATATGAAAAATTTATCATCAATAAATAAACTCTAGAAAGAATGGAATTTACATCGAGTCAATAATGAAAAAAAACCATGGTCATATTCCTTAATCTGTATTTGTTTCTAGTGATGTGATCCTCAAACATCCCATCCATCATTACAACAAAAGAATATATAAAAACTTTATAAGTATCAAGTAATTAGTATAATAGATCAACGCCCCCATTAGGGGATCTATCATGTGAACACAATTTGAGGACTGTTTGTTAAGTGTTTTCACTATCAATTTATTTCCTGGGAGTCTAATTCCTTGAAATCATGTCCAAATATCATACTAACCACTCATAATCACATGGGATTTAATCAATCAATAATTCATTCTTAGAAATGTCTTTTATTACAAATCAATTAATTATTAACAATTAAATTTCCCAGTTTCATGTTTGACATGAAATTTTTGTTTTAAAACAAAACAATATTTCTTCATAATATTAAATTATTTTCAAAATAAAATTCATTTTAATCAAATTTTCCAATGAATCAGCATCTAATAATTTTGTCAAATAAACATTCAATTGAAGCTTTCATTTTTCTAATTATCCACCTAATAAATTTGAATTCTGAAGAAATTATGGTTCTAATAATATCCATTACATTGTAATGTCACTCATAAAATCATCTCAATTCTAGGTTTTTATGTCAATTATAAAATATATACAAATCAATTAAGAAATTAATTTTTCAATTAACAGGTCAGGCATTATATAACTACATACATTAATAATGTGATGACTGGAAGAAAATCAATGAAAGACTCTAATGATGAATGAATGTGATGTATATCATGTAATCAAACCAAAAAATACTATCAAAAGAATTCTAGATTATTTTTATCAATAACACGATGATTTAACACTATACCATAACGATCGAAGGGAAATATCAGAATAATCCCAATGAAAGGATATCCAATTACTATAAGGTTATCCAACACAATCACTATTTTTTCAATATGTAAAGGGATGACGTTGAAGGAGTCAACCACAATTCATGGGAGCATTTAAATTCAAAAGAATGATAATATCATTAAAGGTTATAGTTTAGTGTATAAAATACTATTATTAGGGTTTTTAAGAAACATTTTTGGGGATTAAAAGTCCTCACTCAGATTTTTCTAGGTTGGGTCACTTCATTAGTTTTATTCTTTCACTAACTAGGTGCCAAGACAATGCTTTTGGATGGGGTTCATGATTTTACCCAATGGTTAGTTTAACTGTGCACCAAAAAAAATCCCAATCTATATGGATTCATGGTTTGGAGGGGGTGGCTGGACAGTTTGGAGAAACTATGTATCCCCTTTTAGTGTCTCTTCAAAGGGTTCACGGTTTTTTCGACCAATCCACATGGTGATCCCTAACCATGCACCAATCATACATAGACCCTAAAACCACTAAAACATTCAAAAATCTCATAAAATAACCTTAAATAATGACCCCTGATTAAAATATGAAAAATGGGTAAATAAGTACCCAAAAAAGGTTACGTGATATTACAACCACCCAACCATAAAAACAATTAGTCCCCCTAAATATTGTCAAGATGATTTCATGTCAAAGAGAAGATTCCAATAATATATCATTGGTTCCTCATGAACACATGTTTCATGGTAATAAAAACCATGATTACATGGAACATGAAAAAATGTTATATTCTACACAAAAATAGATATTGTCAAATTATCAACTATATAAACATGATGCTATGTTATGGATAAATCACAATTCAAATCAATATCTTCCTGGCTCAGGACATGAGAATGGTCAAAAGGATTTTATCAAAGATATGATACATGAAACATGTTGTGAATTTACATAATCAATGGTGTTAATAATACAAAGTAATACACATCTAACCTTGCTAACAATAACAAAAGGACCCATAACCCTTGGTGAATGAATTCCATGATTAACAAGCCTATGATGAACCTACCATGCTGAAACTCTCAATAACATATGGACAATAAATATAAATTCCAAAATTCATCATCAAAGATCATTGTATGATTTATACTAGCTCTATTCCATCACTATTCTATGATGAATTAATTTAGTCATCATCGTCACCTCTTGGAAAAAAGTCATTCTAACCATATAATAATCATGAATCTCTGACCAGCACATTCGATATCTATAAGGCCTCAAAATGGTCTATAAAAATTGTGGATTGGTAATTATACTTAGAGAAAACTCAACCAGTCCTCAATAGAAACCCCAAGATCCACAAAATTTTAGAACCCATGGTCTAGATAACGAATTGCTCATTCTATCTAGACCCAGGTCGGTGGATGATATTTCATGCCCACTCTAAAATGGAATATCATAATCTCTTAGAGGACTCTATAAAAATGGGATGTAAGAAGAGAAATCCAATTTAGAGACTACAATAGAAGGATCACGCTAAAATCAGACAATATATTTCACATTGAGAATTTCCATGTCCAAAAAAAATTGTATCTTGAATGGGAATGATGTAATCAGATTCATTAATCCAATAATTCACATCCAATATCACATTCTACATTCACATGTTATGAAAAAATAACCAAAAGGTCTATTGAAATCTCATCCCACATCCAAATTGGGAAAATATGGGGTTGTAGAATACCATAAGGTTTATAGTGCTAATCCACAACCTACTGACAATTATAAAAATGATAAATAATGAATGTGATGTCTCATCTCATACCTCATCCCAAGAATCAACATTTTATATCATATAACGTCTTTATTTTATAAGGATCTATATCCCACTAGGAATTATGGAAATCCTCCAAAATAGATTCTCTCACATAAAAAAGTATGACATGCCAATATTAGAAATAGGAAAACCTCAATAGTGCTAGAAAAATCATCAATAGTATCACCACAATATAGTGTGTCCTCTAATGCAATGAAATTTATCAAGAAGATGCAGTTTCAGAAGAATGATCATAATAAAAGAGAAGGTGAACTGAAAAAATATCATAAAAAACACCGTCACATCATCCAAGACTCAATAATGAAACTATGCAAGAAGATCCATCATATACTACTCTTATGATGATTCCTTCATGGACTAGGTCGGAAGATTCAAAATCCAAGTACCATCAATGAAATTTCTCTTTCCATGGGTTTAGGCACTGTTGAATGAAAAATAGTTTGGGTACTCCACCTAACATCACTTATAGATATTCAAATCATATTGTGAGAAGATATAAATCAATTTTTTGTGGTTGTAATGATTCGTAAACAATTCTAAAAAGGTTACATAACTAACACTTTATATTATATATCACAACATTAATATCAATATCATGGGATATTCAACACTTCTTCTATGTCATAATTTTTAAATAACATTATGCAATCACATGATCACATTATATAAAAATGTATCCCAACCAAAAACTAAATTCATCATAAAGAAAACATAGCCCTACGAGGTGATACAACACTAGCTAAGAAGTCAAAATATGATTCAACTCTTCAAAAGCGATATGGTATTTTGAATACCGCAAAAATATTACCCCATTTTGTGTGAGTGGATTCATTGGAGAATCAATACACTAAACCACATTATTGAATCAATAGTTATACCATATCAATCCAAAAAATCATAGAATGTCAAAATTGAAATCATACAATTTCTCCAAATATATAATATACTTTAACATATAAGGATCTAATGAATTATCATATTCAATACCTTGTTTCCCATAAACATCAATTCCTAAATCTAGAAATTATATTTTCAAATCATTGTACAATGTTAGTGATCTTTCAGTATTTCTAGACATATTCTCACATTACACTCATGATCTCTACAGTATTAGAGTAAACTAAATTTTCATTGAAAACAAATTTCATGGAGAATTTGAGGTACTAATGGAATATAATATTCATAATCATCATAGAAATGGTAGGAGAACTTGTTAGTCCAAAACACATAATAGGATACTCATAGTGAATATTTCAATGCCTAAAGGTGTTATTTGAGTTATCAGATTCATTGATTCAGAACTGTTGATAATAATACAAAATATAAATGTTCCAAAACCAATTTTCCCCTCTCAGATCATTAATAAATTCAACAATCCCAAAAAAGAATACTTTTTATTTACCCTAACTCATTTGAGTTTTCTTTAGTCAACTCAATGGAAAATTGCCCCATTAGATTTCCTTGTGAAGAGAATAGGTACTACCACAGGTGACAGGTCTCATGAATATAGATCAATAATATGTTATATTATAAAACTATGATTTCATAAATACTAATTTAGCTAGATACATATTGTATCATTGGATTGATATGGTTAATGTTATAGGTAATAAATAAATGGAAACTCCACCTCTAAAACTTGTGAAAAGATTGTGAAATCAGGGGAAAATGATAGGAAATATTTAGAAAATTGGAGGGTGATCATCATACAAATAATATCTATCCTATACAAAATGAAACATATATATTAACCTTATGAACTATAGTAATAACAGTCTAGCTCAACATGACCTCATGTCTTATTCCCCCAGAAAAATAGAGCATATCCCATCAAACATAGTAAAGGAGACCCATTAAAGATAATAATCTATACATGAGTTATTAGCAATCATCCAATCCATATGGAAAATAAAATCAATAGTTTTAATTGAAGAATTATAAAATTCTATAGGATCTCATAAACTAATAAAGAGAAAACTGAATTGGTACATCAATGGCTATGATATGTCTTCATTCTAAGGGACATTATAATATCCATCACAAAATATATAATAACAATATTAATATATATAAAATAAACGACATGAGTAAACATGAATGAGTGAGATGAACATTATAAAATAAATCAAAAATTATGGATGAAGCTATAGTGCTGGAGCCTTTCACAATCACTAAACACACATTGGATTCCTATTGATAATCTTTCATTCAAAAAGAAGCTTCATTTATTATGTTTATAGATCGGTCCATTATAATTGATTCATAATACACTTTTGTGATGATGAATATTTTCCACTATAAATGAGAAAAACTATATAATAGTCCTTATATAGTGTAACTAATAATTCACACGAACCATAGATCTTGGGATATTTAGTAAAACCCATTTCGGATTCTCAAAATTTCAACACGAGAGATAGTTGTAGGGGATCTGTCATGAACTACATGAGGTATGGGTGATGAAAAAAATATAGAAACACCAAGATACTCATCATAATTTATATTTCCATTGATGTAATTAATATAACATACATTGGGATTAAGAGGAACTCTCATCATCCCTGACATTCCAGATAAGTCTAGAATGATCCGTCAATTATTCTTCCATCACATATTCATAAGAACAGATAATTATAATGAACAACTGGTATAAAATATCATATAAAAGAAAAATATAAAATATTTAAGCTGACAATTTCTCATACATCTCACAACATGGGATATCTAAATGTGGTTTGGAAAGTATTTTGAATATAGAATCACAGTCCTATCACCCTATTGGAGGCTGAAAACCCCCCCATTGACTTCTATAAGACCATACATTATAGGTAGTCATGATTTCAAAAAAGAACATGAATTTATTTCACCTCTAGTCCATGGAGTTTCATTACCATCAATATTTAATACCTCAATCTAATTCTAGGACCTTCATTCTAAAGGATTCATACTTCTCCATTATAGACTCAATAATTTCCAAGATATAAAATTGTCATATTTTTTACAACCAATCCTTTACATCTTGAGGATTATTAGTGACTTCAAATATGGTGATTTATACACAAAATAACTATTAAGGATGATCTATAAAAACAACCTTTTATGGATCCACTACTATATCTTAAACATAAATAGGAACATATCCCCAATCATGACAAAATTAAACACTATTTCAACCATATTCTAGTTCACTAGAATATTTGCACGCAATGGTTCACTAATAACATCCCCATGTAATATTTAGTAATATTATCAAAGAAAGTATACTACAAAACCATAACAGGAAACACTAAAAAATATTCACGAATAATCTGATCAATATTTAAAAGAATATAAATTCAAATATATAGAATTTAACATTATAGTATTTCATGATACTCGGGCCATGTTTTTGAAAAAGAGTAGAATCATATCAAACTTTTCCTAAAAGATTCATTCCACAAACAATCCATGAATACTTAAGGCTTTGTATTATGAGAGATGTCCATGAACTCAATTGAATCCACCGACTATATATTAAAATTACTAACTAATATCAACTATGTTATTCTAAATATACATATAGAAATCAATTAATGAATGAAAATTTAATCCTTTGATACGATTTTTTTCATGAACCCACCTAAATTCCATGGTACACTAATACCGTTTATAGACCTGTAAAAGCTATATGATCATTCTTAATCTGTATGTTCGGTCAACTATTACATGAAATCATCATAGATTCCATGATGACATTTTTATCACAAGAACAAAAAACAACATCAGTTATAATATTAATTATTCAGCATTCCAAACACTCTTTAAAGAGGGTGGACTGCAATAAGATCGATAAATATCCAAATGTAAAATATAAAACAAAGTAAAAAATACATATATAAAGAAAAATTCTTTGAAAACCCCTATAATAGGGGGGTCACATTCCTACTAGTCACCTCCATAAATACATCTTCCACCAATCTAGTACATCCACCTCCTCCAAGAGGATATTTCTCATTTACACTGACCTGGAAAGATAAAACCCTAAAATGCATGTGGGGATGTTAAATTCGATTTAAGAAACCCAGTAAGATCTCACCAAGTGTTCTATATGAAATGTTGTATGAATTGAGTATTTAGTGATTTAATTTATATAAAATAAGTAATGTAAATCATTTATATATTTCCATCAAAATAGGGTATTATAAAAATACTAAAAGTACATCTCAACAAGATTAAATTACAAGTTTATATAAACATTTATGTAAAATAGTTTGAATGAATAATATAGTTCTACAAATAATTCAATGTATAATCATGTAAATAATACAAATAACTATGTTCATAGTCCCTGAGGTACATAGGTTTATTTTATAGGATCCCTAATATTCACAAAAATTTCCATGACTCAAAAAAATGATCACACCAACAATGGCTCAAGATATTTGGTTAATCAATAAATAATACATTAGGGGACCCGAGATTAGAAATATACTAAACATGGTTTAGTTAGTGTTTTCATTTTCAATCTAATTCTAGGTAGTCCAAGACCAAATATTCTTGTCGTAATCACTTATTAAAAATGTAGTCAAATTTTTTTATAAATTAGTGAATTATTTATTATTTTATTCATAGGAAAATAATTCATTTCAAATCAAATAATAATTCACAATAAAATTTCTAAATTTAAAAATAAAAAAGACTTTTTTGTTTCTAAACCAAATCATAGGTTTTCATACAAGTTATCCTTTTCAAAAAAATATTTAATTTTAAACCATATTTCCCATCAATTAACATTAAATCATTTCCCTATATCAGCATTTAATTCTAACCATCAATTTCCATAGAATGCAACAGAAAAGTTTAATTTCATTGAAATAAGGGGGATTCACAACATCTATGAAATTTTAAAATAATATATAAAATCATCTCAAATGTGGGATTTTAAATCAATTAAAATATAACTTCAAATAGATCAATCAATTAGTATTTAAATTGTAGGTGAAATCCCTCTAGAACAACCTTCCATAGATCACACTATCAAAACAACAATGAAAATTGGAAACACCAAAGAATAATGATGTAAAATAAGATCAATGAATCAAATCTAGAATAAATATCCATAAAATAAGATATTAGATCCATCATTGAAGTTATGATATATCACTCATTGTGAAGGATGGAACGGTAGATTAGAAGAAACCAATAGAGGGCATATCTATTTTTCAGAATGTGATTGAACATAATCATTGGTGGTTCGGTCTAAAATGTAAAGAGGATTGAGGTGTATATTTTTTATATTCTAATACTCTAAATACCAAAGAATCACATTATGGTCTAATGGGAATGATTAAGGGTTATTATTAGGGTCATGATATTTTCAGAATAAATTTGAAGGGATTAAAAATTTGTGTACATGGTTTGTTTGGATGGACAACATGTTTTGTACTAATCATTAACCAAAAATGAACCATTATTGATATTTTAGATGTGGATAATGGTTTGTAAGAATGGATATTCTAATCAAGAGCCAACTCTACAACCACACACTATCCAAGGGTGCTTGGTTTTTAGAGGGTGTCTGCATGGTTTGGACAAACTATGCGCCCACTTTCAGTGGATCATCAAATAGTGCACTATTTTCGAGGAAACGCCACATGGTTTTACCTAAGAGTATGTCAACTATTCATAGTCCCCAAAACTCCAAAAAATTTAAATACCCCATGAAATGACCACAATGAAATATAGAACTAATGAAGATAATACTAAGGATCAATAAATAAATTAAAATGGGTAATGAGATATTATATAAAGACAATGGGTCACCAACACACATCTTGTCCTATTTAACTCTATAATAATAGCTATAAAGGAATAAAATATAAAGAAATAATAATTTTTTTAGTCACTTATGTATTTTTTTCAAGCCTAGAATTTATTCCCAATTTCAATAACATCTACCCAGATTGGGACCCCCGAATGAATCTAAAAACTATTAAGTCTCTGTATAATATATAGATTCCAATCTAAATTACCAATTATATATAAATAATCATGTTTTATACAAATAATAGTAGTTAATTATGATAAGAAATCATAATGTAGACTATATCACATAAAGACAATAATATAGAGTTATGATCATTCATTAGTACACCATAATAAGTATTTATGTGGGTGTTTATGGTCTATACATCAAGTGGGTAGGCTCACTATAGTCTACATTAGAAGGTTAATGAAATATTAATGTATTTTTCATACCAATATAACATATACATTTATTTTCTATAGATTAATATTATTCTCTCTTTTATGAATAGTCATTTCATACTTAGAATATTCCATTTCAAAATTCAATAGTATATTATTTAAAAATTTTAGGATAATTATAGCCCTACACCCTCATGAAATACCCCCACATAAATTCATTTTCATATGGATTCTATTATGTCAATAAATTAATGGTACATAAGAAAATTTGAGGAATGTAATTTGATGATATAGTAAATATATGGAAAATATGGTATAGAAAAAAATAAAAGATCATTGAAATTTAATGTGGTTTAGACTAAATTATTATAACTTTGATAGAAATTGAACCACCCTATCATATTTTATTAATTTTACCACAATATATTCCTGAAACATGAGATCATCATTAAATAAGAAAGGTGAAATGCCTTCTTTACATAATAAATATTAATGAATGAAAAATAGATTGAGATAAATGAACTATAAACTAGTCAAACTTACTACCAACACGTTATTTCTTCTAGAAGAACCATGAGAAGGAATCTAGTTCTACATAAATGGTTTAGAAATAATCATTGGAATATTAAGAGATCCCTTATCTTTAAAATTTCTCCAAATCATTGAAAAACAACTGCTCGGGGATATGCTTAATACAATTGAATCAAGGGTAAATGTGATGTTTGACATAGAAGGAAGCTATAACTTCAATGATGTTATTTTTTATCTCTTCTCCCTATGATTGATTTTTGATTTCATAATTATTATCTATATAAAGAAATATTATTTATGATGTTAATGATAAATCCATATAATTAAGAATTTACTATAATAACATCAAATAGGTTGACAGATGATATTGGGTCAAAAATAATACACCACATCTGGCAGAGGAACCTGATGAAACATATAAATAGTATATTTTATGGGAGGAATAAATAAGAACTAATGTACATGAAAATAACATGAAATTATATGTGAGAAAAGTTTATCATATGATAATAAACAACAAATACATTTATAACATGAAAGAATATGTGGATACCAAAAAATGGCTCATAATAGGTGACACAAAACACCTGATTCTTATTATATCATTATCGTGTTAAACTAATTGCCCACATAATGTTTAATAACCCCATATCACATTAGATTAAAAATATATTATTATAATATATATCTCTTCATCTCAGGTGAGGATAATATTTTCCATGTATACAAATATGAAACATAATCATAATGGATCAATATTTTTGATCCATTAAATTACATAATATGTAATATTTGTTGTGTCACATTCTATTCCATATGTAAAAAACCCAAAAAAATAATAGGAATAAATTATTAATAAATATATTATAAACACTAATATAGTAGACTATAAAAGATATTACTTGTACAGATAAATAATTAATATGTGAAGATTGTTCAAATAAAAGTAGTTTTCTTTATATTGTACCTAATTTTAAAAAAAAATTAAAATTTTAAAATATAAATTTGATTAAATATAAATATTTTCTTAAATATAGTGAAGAAAATTTACAAATTAATTTTTTTATTTTTGTTAAATGATTTATTCTTTAGTCGATAACATTGTGTAGTGACTCTGACCCTAGAATCCAAGCGAAAGTGCCTTACTCCCACTAGAATATCATTATTATAAGATATCAAATCATGAAGGACTAAACATTTTTGTATGAATGGTAAAATAATTACATACATGATACCCATATTACATTTAATAGATAATATAAGTCATAAAAATTAAAAAACACATCATCCTTGAAACTCATTCCAAGAATTCATCTTAATATCTAAGAAAAAGGATACAAAATGAGGATGTGCTTAAATTATAAGTAAGAGTTATGTATAGTGGAAGAAATAATAAATAGATAAAAATAATCAACATGGAAACTTAAATAAATGAACAAACATTTAATATATATATATATAAGGAAAATTAATATGGACAGGTATGAAACTGAGGACATATTCCATTTATATATCAAGAGAAGGTTAAATAAATACTGAAGGAGAAGTAACTGAAACACATTTAATTTAATCAATTAACTGTGAACGAACTGCATCCATAACAATGTCAAGGAGAAAATATGATTAATGAATAATAATAGTAACTGAATTATCAATGGACTAAATTCCTAATTATTAGACACCATGTTTCAATAATACATGATATATTTACTATCCAAACCTTTCATAAGATGGTCTATAACATACTAGGTTAAATTCCATATTATAGGCCAAATGAATAGTCTCATGATACTACAGATGCATCAAGGTGGTTACATTAAATGGTTCCCGACCTATCGAATACCATTCCTAATAATTCCCCATATATCAAATATTTATTTTAATTCACAAACAATGTTCCTTATCATTATGTATCTGTATTGAGTAATTTCTACAAATTTATCACGATTTCCCCGATGGATCAAATATCATTCAAACTATAAATCATATGTAAAAAATGTATAATGTATAGCCAATAATTATCACCATCACATAAGCGTATAGAGATTTAAAATGAATATAATTCCCATTTGAAAATCTTCATAATTAGGTGACTTTTTAAAGAGAATGTTTATAATCAAAAAATAACATGACATTCAAAAGATAACTTTTCATACAAGGTTATTTACAATTTAAACCCCTTGGATGAGAAGATTCAATGTGAAACTTCAAATACCATAATGTATAGTTGAATAATCATTTTCATTTTCAAATGGGTAGTATATAATCCACATTAAGGTGATTTTTTTCATATCAAAAATAAATATCAATTTAATTTAAATTGAGATGAAATCACATACATTATGCTCCATTTTTTTCAAACTCCCTTCAACCACAAGTATAATGTTATAACGAATGTTATTAAATTATAAAATATCCATATAAATATTTATTTTATAATATATGATTGTTTTATAGCATCTGTTCTCTTACTTTTTAAAAATCATTCATTATTTTCATTGTTTCACATCATAATTTTCTTGCATTTCGAGTTTGTTTGGACTTTATATTTTTTGATTATCTTGAATAAACCATGATTTATTAATATCAAGAATAAAAACGGTGATTTAAATATAATATATATAATATGTATTTATATAAATCCTTAATATTTAGTAATATAAAATAAAATACAATATTCATGGACACGGTAGGTCATACGTAAGCATTAACATTATTTCTATTTTCTTTTCATATTGAAATAAGGAAAAATAAATGATATTTATGTATATTTTAATTAAAATATCATATTTATTTCATATATATCACATTTTCTTATTAAACCCATTTTTAATATAGTTCATTTAAATCATGAATGAACCTTAATGCTTCATGATTTGGTAGTACATCATCCACATGAACAATAATATCATATTACAAAAAAAATAGAGACCATGAAGATATGTTTTGTATAATAATTCTAGAATTATAAATAATTTATAAATATAATATATATCATATAAAAAATATAAATCAATAATAATTTTCAACCGTGATTCATGGTAATGGAAGAATGAATTTTATCAGTTAATGAGGCGATAGTCCGAACTAGACACAAAAATTGATTTTGTATCCCCTTAGATTAATATATGTATGTTTGTACATTATATCCTTAAAATAATGTCATATTAATAAATAAAATATACATATGTTTTTATATAATCATGATATAAAAATAATTGATGGATTTATAGAAGGAAATAAAATGAATATTATATTAGAACAACATTATCACTTCATCAGGTGTCATATATAGAATTTCACCAAAACCATCAAATGTGTTATTTATGACCAGAATAAAGATTATAGGATTATGGTATGGATTTTTTATGGTATTTTTTTGTTTATATGGTCAATATTGGATGGGGTTTGGGACTAACTGAGGGTATTGAGTTCCCTTATATTGTATAGGATGAGTGATATACTTGTAAATTCAAAAAAGTATACACAATTAGGAGGTGTCACTTTACTAATTTACCTATAATAAAGAAAAATTAATGATAAAATAGGATACTTCGTCTAAATAATTCTTCCAAATTTTTTATGGTTAAGTTTCTATGTTGTTTTACCTCTTTTGATTAATTATTATTCCCTTGATAAGGTCATTTTTCACCTAATTGCTGTAATTAATTTTAAATGTTTTCACTAATAATTCTGGTCAAAAATTAATTTGATCTTATTATAAATTATAAGTAATTATTATTAAAAATATTGAATCCATTTTCATAAATTCTAATAATATAAGTGACAGAAATTAATTCAAAATTAAACCCATAGACAGAATAAGAAATTGGGTTATTAAAGTGATAATGTTCAAAAGTTTATATTGTTTTAATTTTAAATTAAATATAAAAAATAATAAAATGACATATATTATAATATATATTTTTATTTAAACTATTTTGACCATAAAAAAGACAAAATTTAATTTAACATTCTATATTATTTGGATGAAAAGACAATTTTCAAATAAAATTTATTATTTTTTTCACTAAAAAACTTCTTAAAAAATACCAAAAACCACCCTAAGATAAAATTTAATTTATTACCTAAATATAAAGTTAATTTTTACAAATAATTTTTAATGTTTCCCTATTTTATTTGAAAATTAGTTCTCTACTGAATGGCAGTAAAACATTTTATGTAAATCACATCTTTATACATGTAAAATAGGATTTTTTTCTTATTCTATACATATCAAATAAATTATATCAATGTTAAAATATTTTATTGAATATATAATATAGAAATTTCATTACTATAGTGAACTAATATTAATTAATTTCATTTTCTAATATAAAAATACTTTGGCTGTATGTAGATAGTTTTTTATAAAAAAACATTTCCTTAATATTTAATTGGTTATTATAGTTATTTCAAATTAATTGGTAACTAATGAATTCAAACACATATTATCATAATATATTTAATCCATTATACAACCATATATTTAAATTTTATAATCTAATGATAAATTTGTACAATAATATTAATCGTATTTGGTAAAACCTGATCATGCGTATAATGAAATCCATTAAAAAAGTCGGTGTTTCATATAATGAAATCTAAATCACCGTTAAGTGAATTGAAATATTTATAACATATTAAATTTATTTAAAATTGTAAGTATATCATTATTCCTTGCTATGTTATATTCATATATATTCTTGATGTTTCATTTCAAATATGAAACTGAATACGAATATATTATTCTAAACTTTTGACATGTTATATTCTCTCCCCACTATAAATAAATTGCGTCCTCAATATTGAAACATGATGTTGGTAATATAGTGTTTTAAATTTGAAAAAAATTCCTTATTTTCCAACAATCATTGAAAAATATTTAATGAAATATCTTACAAATAGTATAGAATGGTATATACAAAATTCATCAGGAATAATCACATAATCTGGTTTTAGAGTATTAGAACATAAGAGGAAAAATGAAAAATTG
This sequence comes from Viscum album, assembly GCA_963277665.1. NCBI lineage: Eukaryota > Viridiplantae > Streptophyta > Magnoliopsida > Santalales > Viscaceae > Viscum > Viscum album. The sequence continues at coordinate 1,802,334,739 of OY728138.1, forward strand.
ACATGGAAGAGAAAAATAGAACCCATATATTGATGGAGATTTATTGAGTATATTGATCACAATAATGTTATTGATCAATGAAATTTTAAGGGGATCAAATACATATCTATGATAATCTACAGGGCCACGAGTTTAATATAAATAAATGTATAGTGACTAAAACATCAAGATCATTTTACAAGAGTTGGGGAATTATTTTAATCTATGAATATATGAAAACATACTCACATGATACGTTTCTATTTTATAGGACAATCTTGTCCTTTTTTGCCTTTAACTATTTATACTACAACTATTTTAACATATTGCCTTTAATGGTGATGTAATATGTTAATCTCGAAAAAATGTCCAAGGATAAACTGAAAAAATTTCTAAATAGTTAACATTTAAAACTATTATAATTAAACACATTAGAAACAAGGTCCCCCAATTTCCAAAATGAACATATCATTAACCATTATTAAATCATTAAGTATCTATTTAATCATCATATACTAAACATGCGAATTCATTTATCCATTATTAACATTAAATAAGGTAACAACATAAAATACCAAAAAACCCTTATTGGAAACATCCATTTTTCATAATTTATTAATAAAAATAAATTGTTGGACATATTCCTTAAATACAAAAAAGAAATTAAATACCTATCAATGACGGCAGAAACCAATATTTCAAAAAAAAACCCAGTATTCATTTCAATGGTACTAAATACTATTGAATTTATATTATTTATAGGAATCATCTTTTTATTCAAACAACATTATCTATGTATTATAAATTTATTAAGGGATAACATTCCCTCAATTCTATTTTTTTCCATGAAATTAAAATTTGGACCAAATTAATTTTCTTAGTACCATTCAATTCATTGTTTAATAAAAATAATTGTAGTAAAATCCTTATACATATCAGTTAAATAATTTTACAACATAATTTTGGATCCAAATACATATAAAATAATAATAATTCCATTACAGTTTTAAAAGTAATATATTTTTAACCTTGATCCCTTAGCTTCTTAGGTGGTAGATCCCATTATTACTTGGGGAATTTTCATTTGTAGTGCGCCATATTATTTTTCTTAAAAAACATAATAATAGTTTTTTTATTACCATGAAATTATTATTCTAAGGTACCCATTTCTTTGAAATTATAACAAACATCCAATCCCTTAAATCATTTCCTAGGGTGATTATTTACATAGTCATCAAATTTAGGGAAATCATTCATTCAATTCTTCCATTTATCCAATATTTTCTCTATATCTCTATTCATATCTTTCACCCATTTTAATTTATATGTCTTCATAAATTATTTATCTTTCTACATAGCACATCAAAATATTTCATTATATGATTAAAATATTTTGAGACACTAGCACCCTTCAGAGACTTTGCTTATTCTTTTTATAAATTGGTGAATCTTACACTACTTTTTCAAATATAATCTATATAATAACTATCTGTCCTTGTAAAGGTGACCTCTTAATCTGAAAAGTTATCTTATTCAGTTTTATTTAAGATAAGGTTCTTCCCTTTCATATAAGATTGTTTATCATGTGAAAAATATTTGTAAATGTATGTCTCCATAAAAAAATATCTTTCCTTATGTTATATATCGTCTTCCAACCTAGTATTGTTTGTCAACAACCACTATTTATAAACATTACCATTGATTCAAGATAATAAAAGTGTAATAATTTTCCTTTCACCACATAACAATACCTTAATATCTTCTCTAAATACATAATCAATTACTCAGCTGCAAATTGGATCAGTAGTACCACTATATAATGGTGGAATCAATCACAAAAATCAATAAATCATCAGAATGAAGAATAGGTTTCTTTATCAGGGAAAGTTTATTTTAATAACATTGTTAAGTTATCATAAAATATCTATAACTTTTTCAATTATTATACCATATATATTAAAATTATCAGTAGGGAATCCTCTATATTGGCCATGGCTATTGATACCATTCTTCTTTTTATGTGAAATTTATTGATAATAGAATAAACTTTATTAGATCATAATATTATGTAAACAAGTGTTTCATCAAAATACATATAAAATCATTATCATTAATTGTGAAATTTATGAGTATCTAATCTCATAATCATAATCATGATTTATTTGGGAAGTTCTTCTATAGATATCTATATATTATATCATAGGGTTGTTTTATTTGATCTATGTTTTCCTAAATCTATTTTCCAAGGTTTCTACTAAAACTCCATTGATAATAACTAATGAAACCTTGACCCTTGTATCTAGGAGGCGGTTCCATACTGTCATAACATTGGCATGACTCCAATGAATCAAATCCTGAAGGACTAAAATGTTATGTAGTATTAGTAAACTAGTCTAGATACATGGTACCCTTATTACATTAAGAAAATAAAATGGATCATAAAAATATAAAATCTCATCAGACTTTAAACTCATTCCAATAAATCACCTTTATATCTTGTGGAAGTGTAACAAAATAAGGTTGACATAAAATATGTAGTAAGGGTTATGTATAAAGGAATCCATAATGAAATAATGAGAATAATGTACATAGAAATGTAAATAAATGAAAAAAATTGATTTTATATAACATGATAAGGGAAAATAAATATTTTAATGTATATAACTGATCACACATTCCATTTATATGAATTTAAAATGAAAAATCAATGTGGAATGATAAATCACAGAAAAACATTCATTTTAGCCAATAAAATGTGAATGCACTACATCTATAGATAATGTCATAGTAAAAATGACATGGGTAAATAATAATACTAATTTAATTCTCAATGAAGAAAATTATTAATTTTTGGACATCATTTTTTATTAGTACATGATAAATTTACCATCAAGACCTTTCAGAAGACGGTTTATAACATACTCGATAAAAATACATATGATTGAACAAATGATTCATCTGATGAGACTATAGATACATTAAGTGTAGAAATTTTAATGGTCCCTAACCAATTTAAAAAATATCCAAATCATTCTCCATATATCTAATAATCAATTTAATCCATAACCAATGTTCCTTATCATTATGTATCATTAGGAGTAAAGGATACAAATTAACCAATATTCTGCCAACTAATAATTTTTCATTCAACGTGTTCATTGTTTGTCAAAATGGAATACAATTTGTGTAATAATTATACCCATAAAATAAGATTATGGATGATTAAAATAAATTTAATTTCCAATTGAAAATGTTCATTTGGAATTTATTGATTAATGAAAAAGTTTCCAATCACAAAAAAAGTGATATTGAGAAGACACATTTTACAACGTGGTAATTTTTATGATAAACCACTTAGATGAGATAATTAAATTTTAAACATAATATAACATTATTTCAGTGTGATTAATGATATCAAATGTTAATTTTGAAGTATATTCACCAAATTAAAGTTTATTATTTTATAATAAAATATGTTTTATGGAAGAAAATTGGGTTGAAATACTTTAACATATTCTTCATTTTGGTTTTAATATTGTTATAAACATATAATTAAACCATATTAATATTTATTTTGTCAAATATTATTCTTTTCTAACATATTATCATTAATTGTTTTAAAATATGTTTTTATTTTCATTATTATAGGTGTTAATTGTCTAATTTTTCTAGTATATTTTGATATGTCAATTTTATTCCTCTTACTTAAACCATTATTTAATATTATCTAGAATATAAATAAAGATCATAAGATCATATATATTTAATAAATATGTATTTATAGTAATATATAATCTATATTTTAAGGAAATTAAATACACTGTTCATGGAGACTGTAGGCCCTACGTAAACAGGAACATTGTTTCAATTTTATTATAGTATTGAAAGAAAGAAAAATAAAAGATATATATATATATGTGTGTATAATCTAATTAATATAATATATTTTATTCATGTATAACACATGTTAAAATTAAAATAATCTTTAATACATTCCATAATATGTTGGAATGAATCACACTGCTTCATGAGGCGGTGGTCTAATGTACACAAAAACAACATAATGATATATCCCAAAAACTGAAATCATGAAGTTATGTGTTATATAAATATTACAAAAGAATAAGTAAATTATAAATGTTATATATATATAATAAAAACTATAAATCCATCATTATTACCAACCTGTAAGGTGGCAATTGAAGAACGGATAACTTTGATTCACAAGGTGGTAAACTTACGTACACAAAATGATAATTGTTATTCCCATTTGATAGAAGTGTGTGTGGTTGTAGGTAAAACCATTAACATAAAAAAGTTTTTTTAGATTAAATATACGAAGATTATAATTTAATCATTATATAAAAAAATTAATGAGTTGGAGAAGATAATAAAATGAAAATGATTTTAGAAGAACATTACCACCCTTTAGGTATCACCCCTAGGTTTACTAAAAACATTAAAGGATAGATTAAATCCAAAAATAAATCTTTTAGTAGGAGTTTATGGATTTTTTTGAGTGACTTCGGTAATGATTTTATCATCGTAAATACTTGGGAGGTGTGAATAAGTGAGGGAGTGACTACCCATTTAGAGTGGGGGATGAGTGGAATTCTTATAGATAGTGAAATGTAAATAGTATTGAGAGGTATCCCATACCTCCTATTCCTCCAATAATTAATATTTTTATAGGTGGTTATATGGATAAAACATGGCTATAAAATGGCTTTTATAAAACATCCTAGGTCATTTATTTGATTAACAATAATGTTTAGTCCATTGATAATCTTGTCTTCCTCCTAACCACTGTAATTTATTTTAACTTTTTTCACCAATCCTTTTGGTAAAAAATACATTGAAACTTATTATAAATTATAATTTATATATATATAAAATATGAAATATTTTTTTAATTCATTTAACATATTTTAATCAAATTCATTTAAAATTATTCCCCCAATGAAATGAGAATGATGATTTTCTAAGAAAAAATTCTCAACAGTTTAAAAATGTTTGTGTATCCAAAAACAATATACATATGATTAAAATACCATAAATTTGATTAATATTTTTATAATTAAACTATTTTTCCATTAAATCAAATTCATAATATAATTTATCATTATAAATGTATTAGAAGAAAAGTCAGTTTTGAACAAAAATTCAGTATTTTTTACTATCCATCAAAAAAACTTCTTATAAAAATTAAAAAAAATCCGATTCTAATTTTGAAATTAATATTTATAAAAATATTTTATTTCATAAAATAAAATTTATATAAGTGTATATATTTTATTATAAACTAACTGCACCATTAAAAGATGAAAATAACATTTAAAAAAATACAGGTTTTATGCATAAAATTATATTTTTATTATAATATACATATAAATTTATTGTAATAAGTTAAAAAAATTTGATTTAATATATCATGTATAAATTTAAATAATATATTAGAATAATTTTATTTATTTTAATTTCTTAATATTAAACACCTTTGAATGTATAAAAATACTTTTTTAGAAAATAATTTACCTTTATATTTGATTGGATTTAATATTAATTTATAAATTATTGGTAACCAATTAATTACACCATATATATTTATGTAATATTGTTAATCAAATTTATTCAATTATGTTATAGGATATAGTTTTATTTTAAAATATAAATATTAACAGTATTCAGTAAAAATCATTATTAGCTGTAGTGCAAGCCATCGAAGAACGTCATTTCTGTATGTAATGAAAGCTAACGTAGTATTTAATGAATTGAAAGTTATTAAATAGATTTAAAATATTTAAAATAATAAATATATATTAAATTCTTGGGATGTTATAATCCATTCTATTATTGTTTTTCTATGTCACGTACGGAGTTGAATATGATGTCCATTTTTTATAATTTTTGGGTGTTATATATGGTTTTTCACATTATCACATTGTTAGAATATCCTATAACATTTAAAAAACATTTAAGTAATAAATTATATTTTAATGGAAAAATATTATGTTTTTTAATATATTTTGGGAGAATATAGATTCATTATCCAATATTTTAGACCTAAATAAATATGCTAGTTCCATAAAATTATCTTTCGGTCTTCTATTTGAATAAATAAATTTCTAGGTCAGATTCGGTTGTGGATTTTTATTAAATACATATTGAACCATGTTTTTCAGAAATATATATTAAGTATTATTAGATGAATGTTAATTATATTATACAAATATATTCTTAACAACCATAAAGGTGTAGTGCCTTTGAAAATATGGAAACATATGAAATTGGTCCATTTCTGAATTACAATATCTCAGACTATGTTTTCCTAATAAGAGCCCTTCATAGACATATATTCATTATGAATTTAGTCATTACATGGGGAATTAAAACATAATAAAGGGTGAGATCAAATTATAAATTATATTATTCAATTGAAATTCATTAACATAATATGAGCATAAGGGTCTGATAATTTGATCATAAAATATGAAAACCATACTATGAATATAAAAGTTCAAAAACATGAGGTATGGACAAAAGACTAGATTATTATTAGACATGAATCATAATGAATTCATATAACCAGATCCATGTGAGTATGTCATTTACATAATTGAATAAATTTTGTCATACACATATGCATAGGAAATTATTTCTATAGTAGTTAATGAATATTTACAATTTTATCATAGTGGAATGGGTTCAATCCCCAGTAAATGATAGGACTAATGGTTCACTCCCAAGAAAATCATATGAGAAAAAGTCTCATATTTAAATTAGTTTACTCAACATTCTATTCATGTTTATCTAATTATATGTTAGTCTTTACCCAAATCATTTGAGGGAAATATAGTTCCCACCAATCTCATAATGAATGTAATATAATTATTTTACACAAGATCATAAAAAATTAATTATATCAGAACCAATGAAATAAAATGGTCGTCATGAACATTTTCTCAAAGTATAGAATATATAAAATAAATAGGTTTCGTAATTATTTCATCATTTCATAACATAATATCCAATTGAATAAAGCATGTGTCATAAACATCATTTCATCATTAAAAAAGAACATTTAGAGAATGAATAACCATCATATCAATTGATCATAACCCTAGTAAAGCATAAGTAACATCAAATTATGTTATCATAGATTGAATTTTTTTAATGATCAAATGGAAGTGTTCATGTTGAAAATATTTATTCGACTTCAAAAAACACTTTTTGAAACATAAAAAATTTTAAAAATTATTTTCATTCAAGACAACCTTTTAAAATTATAATAGAATATTTAAAAACATTCAAAACATATCATATGAAAAAAATATATTCCATAATGATTCCTTTTAAAATTTATGAATTCATGAAATAATTTCACAATAATGTTCTTTCTAAAAAAATTGAAATCTTATATAAGAATCTTCAATGAAAATAATTGTCTTGTTGATGAGAAATTTCATTCATGTAGTGCATGTTAAAAAAAGATTCATTTCATATTTTTGTTAAATACAAAAAGGACTGGTTTAACAAAAGTCCTAAATATTACATTTAAAAAACACTTTCCAAATTAAAAAATGTGGTAAAAATGACAGTAATCATTCCTTTGGGTAATGTAAAATATAACTCCCCATACATTACATACATTAATGTTAACTAAAAATTGAAAAGTATGAATTAAAAAATCTTATAAATCTACCAAAGGATTGTATAGGTATAGTGTCTTTATAAACTAGGAAACATAAACAAGTGGTTCATATAACATATACATTGTATCCTGCAAATTTCTTCATAAATAGCCTTATTTTTTGACATATCTTACTTAATACCCTTATTTATGAACTGGGAAAAAAGAAACATATGAAAGGGGAATATAAAATGATTATAAAGGGTTAACATGTGAGGTATCAATTATATCATAATCATATGACATAAAAACAAAAATTTTGAAAATATTATCCTGCAAATATAAGATTGTGATACCATGTAATGGGATAAATCCTAAATGTTCAATGTAAACCAAAAATTAATAAAATAAGACTTGAGATTTTTAACATAAATAAATGTGTATAAAAAAATTTCTTATTAGTCAAGGATTATTTCCAAGACCATCGTAGTGAAAAAAGTCCATTACTGAACTTAGTTCACTCATCATCCCATCCCTGTATTAATGAACCTGATTTAATTTCCATTCCATTATTTTGTCTCTCATGAGATATAAATCATTACCCAAAAAATTGAAGGTATATATAGGTCAAACACATGTAATAATTAAATCATTCTTACGTGTGCCAAAAAAATATAAATCATTCGTTATATTATAACCCATTGAATAAAAAAGGGTTTCTTAAACATCATTCCATCATAATCCATATAAAATAAATGTGTTTTATAAAAATAATACCATCATAAAAATAATCAAAACATAGTAATAATAGGGATAGAAACATAACTCTATTTAATGAATCTCATCTTACATGGAAAGTAATTTTGATAATATAATTGAATGTAATTCGTATAAATAACATAACTTCTTCAGAAATGTTTTCTTTTCATAATAATTAATGAAAATTTTAATATAATCGAATTTAATTTAAAATAAACATGAAATATTGTATTGTATGTTTCATGTAAATATGACACTATGCAATCATAAGAATTTCTTGATGTTGTTTAAGTAAAAAACACTTTTGTCTTACTTTTGCTGTCAAAGTCAAAAAGCACCTCATACTACAAACCAATAAAATATTCCTTTCATAACGTTTAACAAAAAGTAAAAAATGGTTAAAATTGACTTTAAAATCCAATAGAATAATAGAAATAATATTACATATTACAGCAACATGGATGGTGATGATAAATATAGCCCAATAAATACTTATATATTAACCATCTTGAATAATAATTATATTGCAAAATTATCCTTTACCTTATATCCTATTACCATTATATGTTTTGGAATGTCATGTATAATTATTTACATAATTTTATAGTGTTATTATAGAATCATATACATTTTAATGTTATAATATATTATCATAATATAATAATTTTGTTAATAACATTACATTGTTACTTGTTATCCGGATAGTATCTTATTTATGATCTTATGCATGTTATGTCATATGAATTATATTTTTCATTATTATATCATATATATATCATTTCAAAATGATATTAACATAATATATACAATATTTAGTCATTCAATAATCTTATATTATCATGATTTAATGAGGATCATGTGGAATGAATCGCATTACATTGTGGAGACGATAGGCCATAAGTACTCCTGAGCGACGATATCATTCCCATAATTGTATAATTGTATTTAAGTGGATATTCTGTAATATTTCATAATAAATATCATTTTATAATAATAATATATATTTATTACTCTCGTCATTATATCTAACCAAGTAAGGTAGAGTTGAAAAAAAAACAAAATACACCATGACGTGGAGTGTAGAGACCCGAAGCTTGACGTACATGGACATTACATTACATTTGCGGAATACTTAGTACATAACAAAAACACACACTAAAGGATCGTAATAGTTTAGTGTCTTTGGAAACTCGGAACGTAATCTTCTAATCGTGGTGAAAGATCTTCAATATCTCCCATAAAGGTCATCCCTTTTTTCTACCTAAAACCTTTCTTTATATCCTGGGGAAAAGAAAACATAAAAGGGTGAGCTCAAATGCTCAGTAAGGGTAATCAAAAGAAAAATCAATCACATCATATACATAGCTTTTGGAAATCTTAACCTGCAAAAGAGCTCATAATATCATAACATGGGATATATCATAGAAGTGAAATGTAATCCCAATAATCATAACTTAAAACATGAAAATTTGTGGCATACACACATAATCATAGAAAATCATTTCTTGTTAGTCAAGACTCATTGCCAAGACTATCTTAGTGGACAAAGTCCCTTTCTGAATCGGGTAACCCTCGTTTCAGTCCTGTTTCACTGAACCGGTATAACCTACCATTTCAGCCATGTCTATCTCATGAGATATAAAATCATTACCCAATGCATTGGAGGGAGATATAGGTCCCACCGATCTTATAATGAATCCTTTATTATGTGTTCCACATAATCATAAAACATACATCATCGCATAACACATGTAACAAAAATGGGATTCTTGAAACATCATGACATCATAAATCAATTCATATAAGATAAAGGAATTCATAAACATAATTCCATCACAACATAGTCAAATCAATGTAAAAATATGGATAGAAACAGAACCCTTTATTATCTTAGATGGAAAATAATTTTGATAAAACACTTGAATTGAATTCTTGAGGAAAATATCCTTTCTTCTTCAAAATAAATTTCTTTTCACAAAACATCATGAAATTTTAAAAGAAAGAGATTTTATTGAAAATAGTCATTAAATCTTTTAGAGGAAGCTTCATGAAAATAAGGCTTTATAAAACAGTAGAAATCCGTTCGTTCCGTATAAGTTAAAAAAAACATTCTTCGTACTTTTGTCTGAAAAGTCAAAAAGTACCTCGTACGAAAAACGACAAAAGATTCCTTTCATACGTATTACTAAAAACTCAACGAAGGGTAAAAATGGATTTAAACAATTTTAGGTGGATGGAAATAATATTACATATTGAGTAAACATGGATGTGGATGATAAAATACACCCCAGTAAATACTTACGAATAAACAATCTCGGATAAAAATGAGATTGTGATATTTCCCTTACCTTAGGTCCAATTTGCTTCGTATGTGTCCGAACCTCCTGTATAATGATTTAAATAATGTCATTGACTTATTACAGAATCATATTCATTGTTATGATATCATATATGGTTCACTTATGACATTATATTACCCGTTCTTTTGTAAATTCCATGTTTAAGAAGCGTTTTGGGTAAAATCGTTTCATTTATCGTAGGTGTTTTGACTTGTTGTTCTTGACATCATTATTACTTATATCATGATTTACTTACTTCCAGAATATAAAATATGATTTATATATCATATATATTCAGTATATATATATATATATAATAGATAGATAAATAAAATGAAAAACACCGTTCATGGAGACGGTAGTCCGTACATACGCATGAACGCTGTTTTTCTTTCCTTATTGTCTTGAAATGGAAGTAAGTAGATGAAATACATATGTATATATATATACATAAATCCAGTAGCTTTATAATGTCATATATTTCATTATTATTTCTTATATATACTTTATAATCATTCTTAAATGGTTAACATGGAGAATGAATCTCATCGCGTCGTGGAGACGGTAGTCCGTACGTACGCACGAGCGATGATATCATTTCTATAAATATTGAATTGAATTGTAGTGGATTATACAATATATCAGAATCAATATGATGTTGTAATAACTATGTATAGTTATTCTTTACACCATTATACCCATCCATGTAAGGTGGTGGTGGAAAATAGATTACACCACGGCGTGGAGACGGTATTCCGTACGTACGCACGCGCGGTGATTTCTTTTTCCGAAGGATGGATAGATGGTGAAATAGGGTTGTTTCATACTTATAATAACATATCAGTATATGAGTGATACTGATGTTATTACTTTATAATGAAACAACCTAAGAAGAAGAAGTGGAAGAAGAAATAAAGATGAAAGAATTGGTAACGGTAATTACCTCTTCTTTGAAGCGCCTTTTGGAGACCTCCTCTTAGGGAACTAAAATTGGTCTTTGAGGAAGACCAGAACCTCTAGGATGTTGCTAGGGAAGTGGAGAAGAGATTTTGGCAGGGGTTGGACGAGCTTGAGTGCTCAAATTGGTGTGAGGAGGAGGGGGAGGAGGTGTCCTTTTATAAGGGAGGAGAGGGGCACCTTAGGAATATCTCAAAATATTATTTTATATTAAAGTCAAAATCGGTTTATAATGGTTCCAAAGGGTCTTATTTAGAAGCTAAAGTGGGGATGGGTCGAAATCCTATCAACCAATAGGATTTAGACAAGTTTAGGGTATTATTTTAACCTTATCAATTTGATTTAACTCTAAGTTAAATAATTTAACTTTTACCGTGTATTTTTGTTTTCTTTCACTATATGGTTAATACACTTACTATAAAATGCCAAACGAACCCCAAATTGTTTATTATTAATATATATATCCTTATCTAAGTCATTTGGCCGAACCTTAGATTTTTAGGAATAAAATAACAATTAATAATATAATATTTGATTTAAAAACTATTTTGTGTCAATCTTGACACTATTTGATATATGATTTTTGTGAAAGTCATAACAGAATTATATGTTCGAACCAAGTTGATTAAATCAACACTAATATATCATAGTAACCTATAAAATTAGTGGAATGCATAAAAAGTCTCAAATTATATTTATTTTGGTGTTTATAACATCAATTATGTCAATATTTCATTAATAAGATAATTATTGTATCATCATTGTGTCATAAATAAATTAAATTATTTGATGTCTAAAAATTACAAATAAAATACCATCATGTAGTAAATATTTTTAGCTTTCTAATGAATATTTATAATCGAATTTATCTTATGAATAACCCCATATTAAAAATGATTTACTTATTAAACTTTGATTTTAACTATTTTAACCCTTCTTTAAATAAATTAATAATAAATGTCCTAATCTAATCCAAGTGGGCCTAAATGGTCATATTTTATTCCTAAGTTTGTTTTTGGTCGAAATACACTTGTCCAATAGGATTAGGACATGTGTTAGGGTAATATTAATATCATATTTACCCTTAGTTACCCTATTTACTATTAACCGCGGTAAAAATAGTAAAAAGTTACTATTCACCAAAAAATTATTTTTATCTCATTGAACCACATTTTACTTACTGATATCAACCGTGTCTCTCGGATTTTTGAAATTCCATTCACAGAAGCGGTAAAATTAAGTTTTATGAAAAATTCAGTTTTTTAACTACCACTTAGTAGTTTCACTATTCATCAAAAATTGATGTTTTTCAGAACAATGCCAAAATTTCATCCTAAGCTATATTTCATATTCCGAATTCAAAAATGAAGTCTATTTTACCAAATTCATAACATAAAAGTTTCATTAATTAATTTTATAATTAAATCCCGCTGTTAAAACAAATAGCGTGTTTTTAAGAGACAATATCTATCAAAAGATTGACACTTGATTATGTCTGGTTTAAATGTGAAATTACATCCAATGACCAACATTGTATTAAATTGTAAAAATATATTCTAAATATACTTTAAAACCACTCAAATTAATGATTTATCACTATTAATTATTTCGATTAAAAAAAGTTGTTTTTAATTATAATTTAGTAATTTTCACTATTCATCAGAATATGAAAGTTATCCGAAAAGTACCAAAATTTCACCTTAGGCTAAATTCGATACTCCGAATCCAAAAATGAAGTTCATTTTGAAAAATAAGATTTACAGAATTTTAAAAAGTGGTTATTACTATTCATACCGGCTAGTTTTAATAATATTTTAATAGCATATCGTTGTTTAGTGAAACTCGGTATTGCGTATTACACACGCTATCGAGGAAGGTCACGATTGCGTTTAATGCAAGGCAAGTCAAGGATGCGTGTTGTGCAAGCTCCTTTTGGTGTAGCGTACAACACAAGACATTAATAAAATTAAAAAGAATATTTTTTATAAAATCTTGGGCTGTTACATGGAGACAGTAAGATATACGTACGCATGTGAGGTGATTTCATTTTTAATGGTGTGGATAGAATATGGAATGTGGTTGTTTCATAATAATAATAATTTATTATTATATAAATTATACAATACTTATTTCTTTATAATGAAATAATTCGTGAAGATGAAGTAGATGAAGAAATATGTTTGATGGCATCTGTTGAGGAGATTTCCTCTTCTTTGATTTACTTCCTCAAAATCACCTCTTTCAGCACTAAAGTAGGTGATTGAAATAGAAATGATCATTTAGAATATTACTCGAGATGTTAAAATGGGAAATGGTAGGGTAATGCCAAGCGTGAAGGATCAAAGTAGAGCGAAGAGGTGACAGAGGAGGTGACCTTTTATAATTCTGGTGACAGGCACTTATGGAAACTCAATAAATAATAATTTATCATTACATCAAACCCTAACCAAAAACCTCAAAATTTTCAAATAATAATATAAAATGTGATAAGGTGCTAATCTAATCAACAAATAAAATTTTGGAACGTTTTCTTTCTATCTAATCATTGTCCTTTTTATTAATATTTATTTTGCCGCATCATGACTTGTGTTTTGGTCTATGAAATTATTTCCTTGGCCTTGAATTACATTTTTGGGGTTAGGGTTGATCTATAGGTGAAATTCATAAGTTTATGTGAAAAAGTTCATGTTTTTGATTGACGTCGTTCGTCACACCAGTGAAGTTCATTTTGGAGACCCCGTGCGGCTTCACCCAAGCAACAGTATGATCCGCCTGTCTGTGGGAAATTAAAATGGGTAAATTTTATGATTTATTGTCTTGTTTAAAATTATTATTGATGATAATAATGTAATTATAATTATTAAATTGATGTGAATATTTTTATTTATTTATATTTTTATTGGTATGATTATTATTATTCTTATAAAAATTATTATCAATAATGATTTATTATTATTATTATTAATATTGATATTAATTTTATTATTAATTTGGAATTATTTTATTTTCTTATATTTTCATTTTCATTATTTCATTCATTTTTTTCCACTCTAACTCTCCCTTCTATCTCTCTCCGTCATGAACACCCCCTTGTAACCCTATTTACTCGCTGCCACCCAACCCTACTCCTCTCCCTCTCCTGCTACCTCAGCCTCCCTCCACCTGAACGCTTCTAGTCACCCAACACCCTCTTTCCTTGCTTATAGCCACCTCACATTCTCTTTGGCCTCCGACCCACTTCCAGCCATCGCGCCACCCAGGGACCTCCTCCACTGGCCACAATGTTGACCCCCTTCCCATATTCTAGAAGAAGCCTCCGGAAACCCCTCTTCCTCATGCCGGTGTGACCCCTCCTCTCCATCTATCTCCGACACGACCTATAATCCCCCTCCACCGACGCACCCCCTATCTAACTGATCGTGACATTCCCCCCTGCCCATTAAACAAACCATGACTACCATCCCCTCTAGCCGACCTTCGCTCTGCCACAGATTTACCAGCGAACATTCTCCCCTTCGTATGACCAAATTGTGAAAACACCCCCTCCCCCTTCTAGTCGATGCCGCCCTCAACCCCTGCAAGCCTCTCATTGGTGCACCCCCTCTTGGACTATGTGACACCCTCCTGCGCAGACCCTGCATGCCGGTGTGAAACGCTCTCTATTTGGTGATGATTGTATCCTTATTCGGTAAGGGATGTTGTTTTAGGGTTAAATCATAAATTTAGTATATTTGATTTTGTTGTGTTATGATGATTTTGGCTTCCTGCAATTGCAGTTGTGGTATGAACGAGGTTTCTCACTGGCTTCGGGAGGTCAATCCACATTTGAGGTATATTCTATTTTCATATTCCCCCTTTATGTATTGAAATATGTTTATTTATTGTATTTTTTAGTTCTTAAATATTAATTAATTATTTTATTAAGTTATGTGATTGATTAGTTTGGTTTAAATTTAGTGTTTAATATAATTTAGTTTTGTTATAAATTTTATACCCTATTTAGGTGAATTGACGTAGTTTGAAAAATTATTTTGTTTGAACATGTGGTCGGTATCAGATGGTTTGTTTGCAATAAAAGGCTTAATTAGTCCCATTGGCCATTGATCGTAGATTGAAATTTTTAGAATCAATTAATTCATTTTGGAGTTTTTTATAAAAAAATCAAACATCAATCACAACTTATTAACACCATTAATTAGTCGAATAATGATCTTTTATCCTTTAAAATATATATAAAAAATTTGTTTTGAAATCGTTATTTATTAATTCCTATTTTCGTTTTAGCCTAAAATGTTTGATAAAGTGTTTTTTTGGAATTATTGCTCATTCGGTGTTTTGAAACCATTTTTTTAGATTACATATATAAAATTGCAGTATTCAAATGCTCATTGACCATAGGAAATGTAATATTAAATTTAAATGGTAGGGTGTGTTTCCTAAACATTATTTTATAAATGGTTTAAATTATTTAATGAATTGCATAAGGGGTGAATTTATTTTTGGAATATCATGACACTGCATTTGATCAAAATATGAGGTTTCGATTAAGTTTTGTCTTTGTAAAGTTGTGGTATACCTCCCAAAATAGGTTTATAAATTTTTAGATAATTTATTAAATAATGCTGATGATGTAAGTTTGGTTTTAAAAATGCATTGAGCTATGCATACCTTTAAGTGTAGATTTCAAAGTATCGTGCATTTTATCAGGTTTTGCACTATAATAGTTTTCATGAAATGGACCGTTGGATTTTTGAAATGATTGCTGAATTATTATAATGTGGTGTGGTATTTGTAAACACGTTGTGAATTTGAATGTGGCATTTTAAGACATAAAATGGGTTTTCACAAGAGTGTTTAGTTCGTAATTGGATATTCTTGTGGAATTCATTATTCTGGAAAATGTTGTGAATCTAAAGGCCTATTTGTAATTATGAATAGCTATTTGAAAAACTCCCCTTGGTGTAGGTATCCAACCTAGCTGCTTTATTATGTGTTTGTAGGGTCCTAAATAAGCCATTTCCCTCATATGATTACTATTTTATGGTAGGGGACTAACCTTGACCGGGTCAGGTTGGTGCCGGTATGTGTGGCGCATATAGTTATATATATGTGTGTGGCATGTTGTTTAAATTGAATAGCACACCCCTTTTTGAAATATACTTTGGAATCTATAATACAAAACAGTTTTACTAATAATGATTGATAGACTAGTTAGGGTATGTGCTTCTAGTTCCCAATAGGATGGGGACATTTTGTTTTTATTGATATGGGATTGGGCCCCTCGACCATGGAATGTAGGGAGACTGTCAGGCGTTAGGGCATTATGACATCATTGAGTAGGGAATGCCTTTAGGATGAGTCACATATATCGTATGTTATTGTCTTCCTCTTGGTTCCTAGGTGTTCCCATGGTCCCCCACACTTGTATTATTAGTACCACAACCATCAATACGTGGAATAGTAAACACATGCTTGGTTTTGGAGTTATTTTTTTGTAATTTGTGAACTTTAGTTTAGGATTAAATTTTTTTTCAAGAAAAGTATTTTGAAAGAAAAAACATCCTTCTCTTTAGTCAGTGTTAGAAAAATATGTCTTTACTTCCTTTCTATGTTTTATTTTTCTTCTCCCCTTGATCCTTATTTCAAATTAAGTGGGTAACGGGTTATGGGTGTTTGTTTGTAAAATAAAACATATGGAAAAATATATATTTATATTTGTAGTTCGAACATATTAATCAATGTTTTCTTTATTTAAAGGTTGTGGATTGGGAATTGATTAATTTGTCCAACCAACTGAGTTTTAATACTCATGACTATAGTGTTTTCTTGTTTTTAGTTTCACATGTAGAATCATGTTCTGATTTCGATCACATTTCAAAAAGTTTTGTTTTGAATCCAAGAGTAACTGATGGGGTTAGGTGGAATTTTAGATGTTGATAGGTTTGTCATGTTCTTGATCGTCCATTAAATTTCTTTTCGTTTATTTATTTTCTAAGGTTATACTTGTTTCTACTGATTTTGTTATTTTCATGGGGAGAAATCATTCCCTTTAGATCTACGATGATGCCTTGGAACTTGTAGCATGCCCATGAGGATCGAGAACACCTATCAGGCCATGCTACGGATCGACTCGGGTGACTGGTTTAGGGTCGACCCGGGTTGGTTAGTGACAAACTTTTTCAGTGCTGGTTGGCTCTTTATATGACATTATTTTTCAAAGTGGCAGTTGTTATTTGGGGATATCATGGTAGAAAGAGTGGGAGTTTTTAGACTGGAGGCATACTAACTAGAAGGACGTCATGAAACCTTGCTCATTCCGATCCTCAGGTTACCATTGGATGTCCAGTCATGTTGGTATCCATTGATTATTGTGAATTTTTTAATGTTGGGAAAGGAAAAGGGAGTTGGGAAAGTAGCCTCATGATCTCACAGGGCCTAAGAATCTATGTAGAGTCATGGAAATTACCCTAGAATACACTCGGTGTTGGTGGGGTTACTTGCATATCGCCACCAACCATATGTCTGAGTCACCAATCCGAACTAGTTCCCCAAGTGAATCATTTTGGTCTTCATTATTACTGAAAATTGTTTTGTAACATTTAATTTTTGCAAATTTTGAAGAGTTGAATTTGAAAATAAAATGTCCACGTTTCGATTAAATTCATTTTTTTCATGTCCCTTAGTGTTCCCCCATGGCAGTTTGATGAATTCCCAAGGTTCATCTCTGGGTGGTGCGCCCTTAGAAAATCCTCTAGTTTATCATCATATAGACAACACCACCGAGTTTCAGAAATTGAACCATCCTCTCTTTTATGGACAAGCAAATCCTCTTGAGGCAGAGGAGTGGTTTTGGAAGATTGAGAGGAACTTTTGATTTCTTGCACTGTCTGAGTCATTGAAGGTAATGTTTTCTGCCTTTATGTTTGAAGTCCCAACCTAAAAAGGGTAGAATTCCATGTATAGAAGTAATCCTTGAAAATGTATCACATGGAAGTTATTCAATTCTACGTTTATCCAAAAATATTTCTTTTAGTTGACAAAGCTGAGGAAGAGGATGAAGTTTTGTTGTGTTCAATAGGGATTTTCATTAGTATCAAAATTATTTTGATGCTTCTTAGATATATTTTTATATGACCACGGGTTGGCTGTTAACGATCCAGAAAAGGTTGGGCGATTTGATTTTTGGCTCCGACCAGAACAACAGTCGAATGTGGCAGAGCTCAACCTAACCACCTTCTTAGATGTTGTGGGGAAATCCTTTCTGGCCGAAGTTAATTTAGCAAGAGGACATGAGGTGAAGGATCCTCCCCCATCCTTTTAAAGTAGTACATATGATGGAGATAGAAAGAATGGTAAGTGATTTGATGCTAGTTGCTCTAATATAAATATCAAGAGGCCTTCAGATCTTCTGTCTTCTTCAGAGAGAAATGTCATGATCTATCACCAATGTGGTAAGCATGGTTACAAAAGGCCAATGTGCACATGTACTCCATGAACCATCCACACCGAAAAATTATTGGGTCATCTGCAATGGTTCTGTTGTAGTTTTTCCAAGAAGTATTGTTAAGAGGGACCCTTCCCGTTGAAGGTCACCTCTGCCTGTTAGTATGAGTATAAAGATTATTGGGATCTTTTTTAGGCTTCATTTTTGTAATGTTTTTGGGATATAATATCCATGTATGGTGACTTTTGGTGTTTCATTCCTTTTATTTTTATTGATGGTTGATGTCGATCCCTTTGAACCTTCATTTTAATAAAGTCATGTTTTATTGAATTTTGATATGTGTTTTCTATACATGGGTTTCTAAAGCCTGACTATGAGGAAAGAGATTCTTCAATCATCAGATCTCCAGCCTTAGGTCTTGGAGTGAATTTGGATCATTGTCTGGAGGACCCTGGTAGTTAAAAATGGAATTATTTTAATCCTTTTCATTTATGTGGCATGGTTTTTGTTCTTCCTAGGGTGTGAGATTGTTGATATAGTAATGGTGGTAGTTTTGATACTCTATCAGTTCGGCCATTCCCTTCATTCCCTCGTTCCAGGGGGTTTTTGGTCCATTACGAAAGTTTTCAAAATATATTAATATCATCTGTTCCTTTGGTGGGGAGACCAACAATATGTCTCACAGAGTTACCCATGAAGTAATTTAGTGTTAGCCCAATACTGATAGTGGGGATTCCATTCAAGCCTCCCCATTTCAGTATAAAGTTTCTTTTCATTTATTATTTGGTGGAGGGTGGTCTCGTGCAGAACCACATAATCCTAAGTTCTTTTTCTTGAGTAAGCATTAGGATTAGAGTACACCCAACAGATCTGTTGGACTATGATTATGGGAATAAATTTCTAATGCTTTTTAGGTTCAGTACTTGTTTGAAGTGAATGATTTGTGTTCTTCTTGGTAGTGGTTAAGTTGTTTTTGTTTTCAATATGAGTTCTAACTCATGGGATTTAGTGCCTGTTTGGATCAATCACCTGGGGGTGCTTAAACTTTTGGAGGTGGGTAGCACAAAAATAGTTTTATCTTTGGGTCTTAATCTTGTTATGGATTTCTGGGGGAAGAAATCATATGGTGGGGAGATTTTTCACACCCCTTCCTGAGTACTGGTCTATGTAATTATTTGTTTTCCCTTAACTAATATTTTTCTTGGTTCAGATCGATTCCCAGATGACAATCTTGAGTTGATGTCAAATAGAGTGAGTTTGGGTTTGACGTCATTGGGTGCATGGGCACAATGTGTTTTCGAAACCCCATGTAGCTTCACCCTAGAAATAACACATTCTGCTTACATGCAAAATAAATAAATTGGATAATTTTTATGAATTATTTTATTATAAAAAAAATTTATTGATGATTAAAATATTATTATTGACATTAAAGTGACCTGAATATTTTTACAATTTATAATTTTATCGGAATAATTATTATTATTCTTATTTGTATTATTATTAATATGGACTTATTATTATTATAATTAATGATGTTTGTATTATTATAAATGTTGTTTTATTTATTTTTTTCCATTTTCATTCATTCTTTCATTTTTTCCTACTCTCTCTCTCCCTTCTCTCTCTCCCCATCACAAGAAGCCCCACTATAACATTATTTCTACACCGCCACACTACCATAATATTTTCCTTCTACTGCTACCTCGCCCCCTCCTCCTGTGTGCTTCCTGCCACCCAACGTCATCCTTCTACGCTTCTAACCACCTCACCTGACCTTTAGACTTGGACCCGCTTCCAACCGCTACGCCTCCCTCGACTCTCTTTCACTGACCTCAACCTCGACCCCATCACGATGTTCCATCAGACTTCATGTGTACTCCCACTTCTTCAAGCCGGCGTGACCCCTCCTCTCCGGCTATCTCTGGCATGACCTGCATGCCCCTTCTGTCGATGCACCCCATGCTCAGCTAATCGTGGCACCCCTACACTTCGAAAAATCCATGTCGGCCATCCCCTCTAGACAATCGAAACTCTGCCTCACCTTTATTTTCTGACAAGCACCCCTATGGACAGCCCAACTGCAATGGCAGCCCACCGCCCTCTTTGGCCGCCACCGCCCTCACCCCGTGTGATCCTCAAATAGGCTCACCCCCTTCTGGATGGTGCAACACCCTCCGGCACAACCCATAAATACCGGTGTTAAACCCTCTACCATTGGTGACAATTCCCTCCATTTCTATAAGAAATATTGTTTTAGAGTTAAATAATAATGTAATTGTGTTTTATTTTGTTGTGTTAGGTTGATTTTGGCTTCTCGCAGGTGCAGTTGTAGTGCGAACGACGTTTCATACAGGATTCAGGAGATCTTTCCTTGTTTGATGTCGGATCCCTTTTCTCGTTACTTTTTTAAGTATTGAACAGTGATGAATGGTTGTCTTTTAGGGATTAAATATTAATTCATTATTTTAGTATGTGATGCGATTAGTTAGTTTGGTGTAAATTTATTTTTTAAAATAATTTAGTTGTGTTCGATGTTTTGTACCCAATTTAGGTGAATTTTCATAGTGTTAAAATTGATTTTGTTTGAACATGTGGTCTATATATGAAGAAAATTCATAATTAGTCCTGATGGTCCTTTCTCACAGTTTGATATTTTTAGAATCAATTAATTGGTTCTGAAGTTGTTTCAATAAATTTTCAAACATCAATCACAGATTTTTAACAAAATTAATTAGTCAAATATTGGACTTTTATATATTAAGAATATGTTAAATATTGGGTTTTTAAATTTTTCATTGTGTCTGCCTATGTGAGTTTAAGCCTATGATGTTTGATAAAATGTTTTTTTTGGAATTATGGTTTATTCGGTGTTTTGTAACCAGTGTTTTCATTTTACATATATAAAATTGAGGATTTTAAATGATCCCTTACCTTTTAAAATATATTTTTAAATTTAAATGGTAATAGGTTTTTCCAAAAAAATATTTTATAAATGGTTTAAACTATTCATTGAATTATATAAGGCATGCATGTTTTGTTTTGGTATATCACGGGCATGCGTTTGATCAAAAGATGGGGTTTTGAGATGGTTTTGTGTGTATATCCACAATATACCTCTCAAAATAGATTTATAAATTTTTTAATAATTTATTAAATGATGTGGATGATGTGAGTCTGGTTTTAAAAATTTGATGAGCCGCACATTCCTTTAAGCATAGATTTCAACATATCATGCATTTTTGTCATATTGCACTCTATGCATTTTTATAAAATGGACTATATGCTTTTTGAAAAGAGTAGGGAATTATTATGACATGGTGTGGTTTTTGTAAACATGTTGATAATTTTAGAGTGGTGTTTTAAGTCTTCAAATGGGTTTTCAAAGTTGATTTTGGTTCAGAATTGCATATTCTTTTGAAATTGATTATTTTGGTTAATGGGGATAATCTAAATGATAGTTTGGTATTTTGAATGTCTATTTGAAAAAAAATCATCTTGGGATAGGTCTACTACCTAGTTGATTGATTTTGAGTTAGGAGGGTCCCTCATTTGGGATTTCCTTCATATGAAAATTATTTTAAGGCCATGGACTAACATTGAGGTGGATAGGGTGGTGCTGGTATGTGTCGTGTGTGTAGTCATATATATGTGTGTGTGTGTGGATTTTTGTATAAATTTCTTGGCGTTCCCCTTTGATAAATATACATGGGAATCTAGCATAGCAAAAGGTTTACTGAGAAAGATTTTATCACTGGATAGGGTATGTATTACTAGTGCCACATAGCATGGGGATGTTTTGTTTATATTATTATGGTATTGGGCCCCTTGACCAAGACAATTAGGGTGACAGTCGGGTGTTAGGGAGTTATAACGTTATTGAGTAGTGCATGCCTTCAAGAGGAGGCACATGTATAGTATTTTTTGGTCTTCCTCTGAGTTCCTAGGAGATCTTGCATTAGTCTGATACTTGTACCCTTACTACCATTACCCTATCTATGTAGAACTGTAACCTCATGCTAGGTTTTGGTGTTCATTTTGGTAAATTATGAACATGTGTTTGTGTTTAAAAATATTTCAAGAAATGTGTTTTGGAAAAAAAATCCTTCTCTTTACTCTGGGTTAGAATAATAAGTCTTTACTACCTTTATATTTTTTCTTTTCCTTAACCCCTTGATACTTATTTCCAATTATGTGGGTAATGGGTTATGTGTGATTGTTTGTAAAATACAATGCATGAAAACATGCACATTTATATTTTGAGTTCAAACCAGTAAATCAATGTTTTCTTTTTTAAAATTTTGTTATTTGGAAATTGATTATCTGAACCTACCAATTGAGTTTTAATACTCATGCCTATAGTGTTTTATTTTTTTCACCTACAGGTTCGAGTTCTATTTTGGATTTCATTGACCAATGTTTGGTTTCGGTACCAGAGAGTAACCCATGGGGTGATGTGGAGTTGTAGATTTTGAAATGTTAGTCATGTTGTTAATGGTCCTCTATTTTTCCTGTCATTAATTTATTTTGTGATGTTCTATTTGTTTCCACTCTTCAGTTTATTATCATGCAAAAAATCATTCCATTTAGTAATATTCTGATTCTTTTGTGCTTTTCTCTAGCCCGAGAGGATCAGGAATGCCTCTCGGGCCTTACAACGGATTGGCTCACGTGACCAGTTTAGGGTTGACCCAGTTGGTTTCATGACATTGTTGTCTTATTTAAATTTTATCTTCAATAACAAATAATTCATTATTAAAAGGGTGCAATATTTACTTAATTGATGTTAAATGTACCATATATATAGAAAATAAAAAAATTTATACCATATCAATATTATAATATATTTCTAAAAAAATGTTTTATGATATTTAAATAATTTAATAAAACATTATTGTGATAAACAATTAATAGTGACAATTTTGACATTGTTCAATTAATTGATTTTAAAAATATTAATATTATAATATAACTTCATACAAGCTATTTATTATATTCAAATGAGGTCAAGTTAATATAGAAAATTCATTTTACATATTAATTATACAAAATTATATTTACTTCAATAATTTTAAAAACGTTTATTTGTTGCCTCTATTAATAAAATAAGCAGGACATCAATTTCCTGTAATTATTTAATATACTGAATTTTTTAATAAAAGGAAAAATAAAATAATATGTTAAAGATAAATCAGTTATCTTTCAAAAGTATATTTTTATTTGAATTTATCTTGGGGGAAAGTGTAATATTCAAAATTTTATTCTTATTAACTTTTGAAAGTGACCCCTTTAACATCACTTTAAATAAAACTATACAAGTATCATAATCTCTCCTATAATGATCCAAATGGTCAATACTCGACCCTTTGATGATTATGGTAGATATATACTTGAATAATAATATTTTTTCATGTTTTTCGATCAATTAATTGGTATTATTATTTTATTAAATACAATATTATTATGTTTTCCACAATTAAATAATTTCTGCATCATTAATGTATAAGATATTAAGGATATTATTTATTTACTAAAATTTAAAAATAAATAACCATAATAAATAAAAATATTTTATCATTAAAATGATTATTTATAATCAAATTTATTTTTTAGATAACCTTTTGTTAAAAATTATTTTGTTATTAAAATTTGAGTGAGTCATATTTAACATTTCATTAAATAAATTTAGATAAATATTCTAATCTCATCCAAGTGGACTCAAATGGATATCATTTCGATCCGAGGATTATTTAGGTCAAAAACCACTTATGACATGATATTAATACAATTTTCAGTGTAATTTAATAATTTTATTCTTACCCTTAATTATCTGATTTACCCTTTTTCCCTATTAAAAAAATTACTAATGTTAATATTCATTATACCCAAAATTAAAATACAGATCTTTACATATTTTGGCTCTACTGATTCATAATATTTAATCCATTTTTTAAAATATAATATGTATATGCTTTAGAAATTAATTTATTATTATTTCTGTTTTAAGAAAGAGAGAACGAGTTTTAAAAGTTAGAACTTTTCTAAAGATTGAAATGTTTTTACATATGAATTCAATGTAAAATTTTTGATAATGACATACATTATATTCAATGATAAAAATATTTTCTATTTATAATTTAAAATAACTAATTATTTCAATTTAACAATATAAATTATTTAGATAAGATCATTTCATTTCAATTAAAATTTTCTGTATTTTTTACTATTTCCCAAAATTTTAATGTTATTTGAAAAAAACTACAATTTCATCCAAAGTAAATTTTAATAACCTTCTTCCAATGAACATGTTTATATTTTTTATTTTAATGTTTTTAATGGGTCCAAATTTAAATTTTAAAGGGGTTCTCCATTAAAATGTAGAAAATTAACGATTTTAAAACAAATATGTTTTTATAGATAAAATAGGGTTTATTCATACCTTATAACAAAAATATCTATTGGATGAATATAAAAAATATTTATTTATGAATATAAAAATTACATTTCATTAATTTAGTTTACTAATAGTAAATCACGTAGATAAATATATGATTGATATTTATTTTTCCTAAATAATTGGTAGTGAAAGACTTCACCATACCGTTTCATAAGTTAGATATATTTATTCCTCCTAACCAAACAACTAGGTTAAAGTGGTCATTTTATAATATGGTCATGTTGTGGTTCTTTTAAACTCATGATTTCATGCAATTGAAGTTATTGAAGAATTAAACTTATTTATGGAAAATATTTCATAAAAAACATGGGCTTTACATTCTACACCCTTAAATAGAATATTTATCTCAAAATTCATCACCTAGAAACAAAAAAAGGTGAGGATATATCTTCTTTATAATATCCTCAAGCTCCCACATAGTTTCCTCAAATTGGTGGTCCCACCATAAAAATTAACCAAGTGAGTGGTCTTGTTTTCTTGAAAATTCCAACTACAATCCATAATCTTTATTGGTTATTCTTCAAAACCATTATCTTTCTCTAGAGATACGAATTCATTGATTAGTATAAGGGAAGGTTTTGGTATTTACTTTCTCCATATAGATACATGAAACACATTATGGGAATTAGAGAGATTCAGTGGAAGAGACAATTCGTAACTACCTTCCCAACACGATCTAGAATTTTAAAAGGATTGATATAGGTGGAGCTTAACTTTACCTTCTTTCAAAATTTCATTACTCTTTTCCAGGGAGATATTCATATAAATGCCTTTTCACCCACTTCCAACCCTATGCATTTTCTCCAGTTTTCAGCATCATTGTTTTCTGACTCTAAGCTACTCTTATGTGTTGTTGAATAGATCTGACATTTTATACCATTTCATCAACATGATTTGGTCATAATATCATTCATTCCCCAACTTCATCTAAAAAAGTGAGATTTTTTCACTTCTATATGTACAGGGATTTTTAGGGAGCCATCTTAATAATGGAGTGAAGGCATTTGTTGTATGAAAATTCCACCAAAGGTAATTTGTTGATCCCAACCAACTTTTAAATCCACAAAGAAAGCTATCAACATGTCTTATAGAGTTTTATTTGTTCTCTCAAAACAATCATCTGACTAAGGATGACAAGTAGTGATGAAACAAAAATCTGTATCTAGATCTTGTGGAAGACTTCACCTGAACATTGAGGTAAAACATAGATCCTGATTAGAAATAATTTAATGAGATATTCCCTGAAATCACATTAATTCCTATATGTATATATCCTAGAATTATAATCAAAAGATATATCCCCTATAATAGCAATTAAATGTGCCAGCTTCATTAGGAGATCGATTATAACCCATATAGCATTGTGTTATTTAGATTTTTTTGGAAGTCCGATGACAATGTCCATAGGGATGTTTCCTCATTTCCTTTTTGGTATGGGTAATGGTTCTAACATACGCTTAGACTTCTGTCTCTCTGCCTTAACATTCTAATATATCAACCACTATGAGACAAATATGTCAACATCTCTTTTAGTTCCACCCTACCAGAAATACTATTTCATATAACTAAACATTTGTGTGCTTTCAGGGTGAATATTGAATGAAGAACTTTGAGAATCATCCAATAACTCCTTATTTAATTATCATATTGGAGGAATATAAACCTGATTCAAGAAAAATATTATTCCATAACATTCAAGGATGAATTTGGAAACATTTATCTATTTCTCTTATAGCTCAATATCTTCCATTTATGCCTCCTCAATCATCAATTCTATAGGTGGCTGAACATTGATTTGCTAAAGAAAATATTTCTCCACTTCTATTAAAATTTCCAAATCAATCCTTTTCAAATACATATTTATTGGATCTTTTTTTATCCTCATCATGTATAGGAATGAATGGTTCTTTAGACTCAAAGAATCTTCCACCTTGTACACTTTCCCAAGGTGGTAATGATTTGAGCAGTTGTAATTTTTAATCTACTCCAACCACCTTATTTGGTACATATTTAACTCCTTTTTTTGTTAATATACTATAAACTCTTTTGATCAGTATAAATATCACACCATTCACTATTATAATAATTCATCCATATATTTAATGAAAATATTAACGTAGTTATCTCCAATTCATGAGTTGGGTAATTTTGCTCACAGATTTTCAATTTTTGTGAAGCATAAGCTATCACAGTATCATTTTTCACAAGAACACATCCCAATACCTTCTTGGATGCATCACTATAGATCAAAAATATTTCTCCACTACAAGGGATTGTGATCACAGGTGCAATGGCTATGTTTCATTTGATATCTCTATAATTCTCTTCACATTGCTCAATCCACATGAACTTAACATGTTTCCATGTGAACAAGGATAGTGGATACGATAATCATGAAAAATCATTCACAAATCATCAATAATATTAATCCAAACCAATAATCATTTAAATATAATTTATAGGTTTAAGTCTCAGCCTACTTTTATTAACTTTTTTTCGTGATCCACATATATTTATTCCCATGAAATTATTTGACCCATAAATGTAACTTTCTGAAACCAAAATTCACACTTGGTATATATTTTATAAAGATTCTCCTTTATCTGGGTCATTAATACAATTCTCAACTGATCATCATTTTCTTAATTTCTCTTCGAATATACAATAATATCATCTATAAAGACCACAACAAACTATTTAAGATAGTCGCAAAAGACACATTTCATTAGATCCATAATTGTAACTGGGGAATTATTAATACCAAAAGGTGTCACTGTAAATTCATAATGTCCATACATAATATGGAATTTCGTCTTTGGTATATCCTCCTTCATGACCATTAATTAATGATTTCCTAAATGAAAATCAATCTTGGTAATGTATTTAGCTCCACGTAGTCGGTCAAATAAGTCATCAATTTGGAGAAGAGGATATTTTATCATGATAATGATCTGATTATGTTCTAAATAATTAATGAGGATTCTCATTGATGCATATTTCTTCATAAGAAATATAATAGGTGCTCCCCAAGGTGACACACAAGGGTGTATGGATCCCTTGTCAGGATTTTCATTGATATTTTTTCTTCAATTGATTTAACTCAATTGGGGATATTTTATAATATTTATTTGATAAATTAATAACACTTGGTATTATTTATATTGAAAACTCAATATCCGGATTTTTGTGGATGACAATGTAATTATTCTAAAATGACATCATCAAACTCTCTTACAATGGGAGTATTCTTAAATGCGATTTTCCCTCTAACAATTTGAGATAAATAAGCTTCATTTAATGGGATCAAGACCCATAAGATGAATGGAATTTCTCTTAGGAGTTTATAATAATCCATGCATTGATATATGATCATAGATTGGTCTATAATATGAAATTTATCTTCCCTTCCTTGGAAATTGGTAGTGCTCCAAATAGAGAAATGCAATCGTTTCCAACAATCACATTCAATTCCATTATAGGAAGGATCACATGATTTTCAAGAAGCACATTCCCAAACACATCAACTGGAGAATAATTATAATCTTCTAATTCAACTATTATTCTATTAGGATATGTCACAGCTAACATAACATCTAATTGTTGAGGTAATACGTTGATACAGTTAGAAAATTTAGTAGAAAAAAAGAATGGGTGGATCCCTAGTAAAATAAAACATTTTCTTCTTTAGATTGTATGGTAAGTGTACCTTTAGCCACGTCATTATCATACTCTACATCACCAATAATGATTGATTTTGACTTTCTATTATCTTTTTTATTTTGATTTTACTGAAAGAGAGAATCATCAATAACCCTTGTATTAAAAAATTTATTTGAATAATGCCCAATTTCATTGTACAAGTAGTGTTGTAGTGTTGGAGTTGCATTTTTTGTATCCTTTTCGTAGTTAACAACATTATACATCATTGTCCCATCACATCAGCAGTCAGCTACTCAATGACCTTCTTTTCCCCACTTAAATCATTTACTAGTTCCTTTAAGACAATTTTTTCTATTTTTCGTTCCACTATTTGAGCATAAGTGAAAACTCATCTTCTTTTCAGTGTGATATTTAGATTTGCCTTTGAATTCCATTTTTCTTTTCTTTTGAAACCCGTAGGATTGATGGGTTACTCCAATATCCATCTCAACCTAAAGATCACATCGAATGATTTTCTCTTAGATATTAAAGTACATTATTTCTAATTCCCATCCGAGACATGGTTTTAAGACAATATAAAATTGGTCAATTTTAATCTCATGTTGGATAATAATTCATGAATCACACCTTTTATGTCATTTATAATTTTCATCGTACATACCAACAGATTCATTACACTTTTTTTGAATGTTCAAAGAACTCTTTCTCTATCTCTGTTAAAATAATATGACAAATGTAGTAATTGAGAAATATGTTCTTGATCTTATCCAATTCTATGGACTAAATTTCATCTCATTACCTAGTATTATTTATTATATTATCCCATTGATCTCCTTCACTTTCTAAATGATAAGATGAATTTAGAATGTTCTGAACATTGATGAACTGAAATACTCTTTTCAGAGGTACTGGTCCATTGTAATCCAATAATGGATCAAAAGACCCACTAAATGAAGGTGGTTCCTACATAATGAATTACTAAACAGAATATTGTTACCTCCTTTACTGTTTTGGAAATCCTACATGATTCATATATTGGGTATTTTGTGGCAGCATAGATACAAGATTTTTCATTCCATATCCCAAAACATTTTTTTTCTCAGGAGGATAGTCATATCATTTCATGTTGCATTCACCATTAACGTGGTTCCTTCAGGTTCTATTCATTGACGTAAATGAAGAAGCATACTTCAAGAAACACTAGTAGTAATGGAAAAACTACACAATCAAGAATAAAATTTCATTTTAGGATTCTTTGGGTTTTAACCAAGGTTATTCATGATAATTTATAAAACACTGGGATTGTTACATATACTTCATCGTATCGCTTATGTTATTACTAAGGATTTCTCATCCTAGTTTCCAAATGATAACTATACCATTCATATTATACCAAATATAACAACCCTTAATTTACATACATTGATTTTAGTTCAAATTTGACGAATATTCATTACAAAATATAATTGATCCCCGATAAAACAATATAGGTATAGAGTCTTTAAAAACTGGGAAACAATAGATAATGGATCATAAATCATATACATGTTCTCCCACTTATTTCTTCATAACTAGACTTCTTTTTGAAATATCTCACTTAATACTCCTATTCATCAATTGGGTAAAAGAATCATAATAAAATGGTGATCTCAAATTCTCAATGGGGAAAAATATGGGGGATATCAATTATATCATAATCATAGGATATAAAAACATAACATTTGAAATTCTTATCCTGTATATAAAATATCTTGATAACATGACATGTGATAAATAATAAACTTTTAATGCAATACCAAAAGGTATAACATAAGATATGGAATTTTTTGGCATACATATAAGCATAGAAAATAATTTTTTATTATTCAAGTCTCATTTCTAATACCATCATAGAATACAATGTCTAGTGCTGAACCGTGTTCACACCTCATTCCATCCCTGTATTACAGAACCATATTTACTTCTCATTCCAATAATTTCTATATCATGAGAAATAAATCAATACCCAATTCATTTTCGTGAGATATAGGTCTCACCCATCTCATAATGAAATCATTCATACTTGTGCCACCAAAAAATAAATCACTCATCATAACATAACCCAAGGAACAAAAAATGGGGTTCTTAAACATCACTACATCATAATACATATGAAATAAATGGATTTCATAAAAATAATTCTATCATAAACCCAAACAAGTCATTGTAATAATATGGATATAACCACATCTGTATTTTAATAATGTCATGTTAGATGTAAAATAATTTTGATAATATACTTGAAATTTATTATTGAGGAAAATATCCTCTATTCTTCTAAAACATTTTATTTTACCAAAATTCCAAAATAAAATTAAATTATTATTAGTTAATTTAACATAAACATTTAATTTTGAAAATGAATATTTTTGTATGTATGGGGTTATGAAAGAGTAAGATTCTATTGATGTCGAATAAATAAAAAATCATTGTTCCCGTACATTTATTTAAAAATTCAAAAAGAAACTCAAACCCAAAATGAAACAATATTAATTTCATAAAATTTAATAAATATTTACCAGTGTTTAAAATTGACCGTAAACTATTTTCGAATAATTGAAAAAATATTTAATATTTTGGAAACAGGGATGTGGATGATAAAAATACCCTAATAAATATTTACATATAATCAAAATTAAATAACAATGAGATTGATAAATTATCCCTTACCATAGGTATGATATTTTTTTTATGTATATGAACCTCGTATAAAATGATTTAAATAATTACATTGACTTATTCCATAACCATATTCAATTTTATGTTATTAGATATGATCATATTATCATCTTTTTGTTAATAACATTTCATTGTTACTCTTCATTCTCATATTAACTGCTTTATGTTTTTATCAAATAAATTATCATTTTACTTATTAGGTAATAATTATATAATTAAGAATGGATAATAACATTAGATATAACATATTTATTCATTATGTATATTTTTATAATCAGGCTGTAATAAAGATCTTGTTAAATGAATCACAACACATTGTGGAGAAGGTAAGTCGTACGTACACACAAGCAATGATATAATTCCCATAACTATAGAATGGTTTTGAGGTGGATGGTGTATAATATTTACTAATAAAAATAATTTTATAATAATTATATATTGTTATTACTTCTATCATTATATCCGTCCATGTAAGGTGGTAGTGAAAAAAAACAGATTACACCAGGGCGTAGAGACATAAAGTCTTACGTATGCAAGCATGGTGATTTCATTTTTCATAGGATAGATAGAATATGGAATATAGTTGTTTAATAATAATAATATAATATGTGTTTATAAATAATACTTGAGTAATTAATTTAATATTAAACAACTCATGAAGTATAATTAGAAGAAGAAATAAATAGGAATGAATCGATAGAGGAGATGTCCACTTCATCGACATGCTTCCTCTAAATATTCCCTTAGAGAACTAGAGTAGGTATTTGAAGAAGAAAAAACCTCTAAAATATAAATATGAATGTTTTAAAGGGAATATAGTAGGGTGTGGTTGATCATGAAAGCTCAAAGTGGAGTGAATATGTGAGGGAGGAGGTTTCCTTTATAATTGAGGTAAAGGGGGCACTTTTCAAATATCCATAAATAATAATTAATAATAAAATAAAAACCTATCATGAGCTCCAAAAAATATCCCTATTATAATATATATTAGATAGGGCTGTAATCTCATCTACCAATAAATTTTCGACATGTTTTATATCAATTCAAACATTTACATTTTAATTAAAATTTAATTATCTTATTTAATTGTTAACTACACTAAAAAATAACTCAATATTAAAAGGGTAAAATATTTAATTATTTTATGTAAATTATACCATAAATAAATAAATTTTATCATTATATACTATATAATAATTATCATATATTTTTAAAAAATATTATAACTTCTAAATAATTTAATGAAACATTATTTAGGTAAAAAATCAATAGTGTCAATTTTGACAATATTTAATTCATTGATTTAAAAAATATTAATATAATAAGATAACTTTGATCCAACTACATTATTAAATTAAATATAGTTAATTTTCGTCTATAAATTTAATTTTAAATAATAAATTGCCCACATTATATTAACAATAATACTTTTATTAACAAAAAATTGTATCTCAATTCATAAAATGTTCATGTCATCAAGTGGTGTAATTTTTAATATACATATTTGTTGAATAATATTTAGAAACTAAATAATATGATTAATATAAATATTATAGATTTTAGAATAATATTTATTGTAGAATTTATCATCTATAAAATCCAATTTCTAAAATGTTATTCATATTCAATTATGAATTTTACAACATTAACATCACTTTAAATAAAATAATAATTTTTCTATAATCCCTTATATAAGAATAAAAATAGTGAATAAGTCTACCTTATGATGTTTATAGTTGAGATATACTCAAAAAGATTATATTTGGTAAAATATATGTTTCTTTTAATAGGTATGATTTTTATAATATGAACTATATCATTTATTTTTCATCAATTAAATAATTTCTACATTATTAATGTATAATCTATTAAAGAAATTATGTATTTTGTACAAAATGATAATAAATTACCATGATAAGGAAAAAAATTATAATTTAAATGAGTATTTATAATAGAATTTATCTTTTATATTATTGTATATAAAAAATTATTTAGTTATTAACATTTGAGGGACACCCATTTAAATTTTCTTCAAATAAAATAAATTAAATGTTTTAATCTCATCCAAGTAGATTAAAATATCACAATTATGACCCAATTATGGTTTAAGACGAATCTCAATAATCCAACGATATTAAGACAAGTGTTAATGTATTTTTATAATAACATTCTTACACTTAATTAAATGATATACCATTTTATCATATTAATAAAAATTTCCAATTTTAATATTTATAATTACCAAAAATAAATAAATATGGTTACATAACTTGGAAATACTGATTAAAAATATGGAATAAATTTTAAAAAATTGTAAACATAGATCTTCTAGTAAGTAAAGTGAAATTATTCCCATTGTAAGAAAGGTTGAACACATTATAAAAAAAATTTAGAAGATTTAAATGTTTTTTTCATCCAAATTAAATGTAAAATTTATGCTAAATACATAAATTATATTGAATGGTAAAAATAAATTGTATTTATACTTTAAAACCATTAAATATTATAATTTATCTTTATAAATTATTTCGATGAGAAAACATGTTTCCAATTAAAATTTTGTTTTTTTACTAATCATCAAAATCAGAACGTTATCAGAAAAATATAAAAATTTCATCCAAATTATATTTTTATATCCCACATGAAAATAAAATGTTTATTTAGTTATATAAAAATTATTACTCTATCATAAAACTAATTTAAATGTGGTTCTCTATTAAAAGGGGGGAAATTACCCTTTTGAAAAATATAGTTTTTATACATAAAATAAATTTTATTCATAAATTATGATAAAAATATCTATTGGCAGAATATAAAAATAGTTTATGAAGTATATTGTCACGAACCAGCCCGATTCGACCCTAAATCGGTCACAAGGGCTAGCCCACGACAAGTCCGGAGAGGAATTCTCGATCCTCCCAGGATGGTGACAAGAACCAAGGGAATCAATAGAGTACAAAAGGGAGAAATTTAGCCCATATATAAACAACAAAACAAACAGCGGAAAGAAATGGACAACCCAAAATACATTTATATAAAAACTAAATTGAACATTATTTTTCAAGAAACTGAAAGTAAAACAATAAAAAAAACTCATCTGACCAAACCGGATAACCAAATAACTCCATGTGATCCTTCTGTCACTCTCTAACATTATGATCACATTTCTCCCAAGGTGATCGAAATCATGTTGAAACCTGAACTAGGGGTAAAAATAGAAGAAAAATATAGGCATGAGTATTAATACTCAGTAGGTTAGCCTGATATTCTATTCCTAATGCACATCCGTTAAAATAAAAGAAACATCAATTACAAGTTTTAAATAGAAAATATAATGGTATGTTTTCCAAATAAAGTCCCATCTTTATAAAACAAGTTACCAGACAAAAAAATTCATGTTTTATAAACAAGAATGCTAGTAACAATTTTCAAAGAGGTGCAACTACCAAATGAAAATGGTTTTCAAGAGGGAATCTTTAAAGAATTTAAAATTTTAAATAAATCACACAAACTACTGAATTTACCAACCATACACATTGTATGCCGATGGTGATTAGAAAATAGCTAATGAGCTCAAGTCACAGGAACACCCCTAGGCACTAGTTTGTTGTGAGCCCCAGGTACCTCATATCTCGTTGAAAGTAACCATAACGAATATATGTTCTCATGAACATGAGACACTAGTATGGAAAATACCCATATCATAGGGGTCCCCCAACAACATCGTCATCATAGTTTATTTAGTGTTGTCATCATCAAAATTGCTACATGAAACAGGGGTCGAACCCCACAGGATCACAAGCATACTAGTACACGTCTGCCCTCCTAGATACCCGAGATTCACTTTTCAGCTCAATCAAGTTACACATATTATCAAATACACATTTTACATCAAAATTATATTCGAAAACCATAAAAACACAATCATACCACAAACATTATTCACATTTCTTTCCTGAATCAATAAACCCCTGAAAATGTTCGTAAATAGATTTCAAGAAGAGTATTAAGGCATTGCACATAAAACTGATTCAAAAACACTCTTTTAATTATACAAAAACAAACAAAAACCATACCCAAATATATTTTTAATTCCTAAAAACCTTTATTAAACACATTTCATTGACCCTAAAATAATCCTAATTGACACAACATGGTTTATACAAGTAAAACACTCATTCTTCATTTTTAGGAAAGGCCAAACAAGCCTTTAAACATTTTATCCAAACTATCATTGGACAATGTTATGCATTTAAATTTTATTAAGTAGTTGTATACAAACCATTTAAAGAATGAAACCACCTTCATAAATCTCTTAAAACACTCAGGTTACAAATTAAAAACACAGCCATTTTCATAAGAATGTGAAACATGCAATTTTCTGGCAACTTGGGCCAAAAATTATTGTCATCCAAAACCCATTTGTTTATAACACAAAATCCAAATATTGAATCCATAAAAGGATCCCAAAAAAAAAAATTTACATGCTTACAATGTATTTATAAATCCAAACAAATCATTTTAAATTGCACTATACAGATAAAATCCAACCGAGCAATTTACCGAACACATGCACGAACTCTTTAACAAAACAACTTATGTTAAGCACATAAAAAGGGATAAAATACCATTTTAATGTCATAAAGTTATTAAATATACTGAAACATATTCAAAATACAATAAACCATGTGTGAAATCTCAATTATTAATTTATCAAACAAGAGGAGAGCACATTTATTCCAAAACAACTATATTTTTAACAAAATAAGTCATAAAACATAATTTCCAAACTAAACCTTTAAAACAAAGGTTTTAAAGCAGAAAATATCTTATAAATAAGGTTATAACAGAATTAGGATGATGAATCTTAAATGATGAAGGCTTGTTCAAGGGATATTTTACCACAAATCCTTGGCGTAATGGAAATGCACACCCAAAATCACCATCCGAGTTTTCACAAATGATAAAACTGTGATGACCATCCCCTAAAGAACAAGAACCCCATAAATAGTCATTGGATGACAGAACCCTAGGTGGATCATGACTAGGGTATTTTATAAAACAAATAAATATTGAAATGAGGAAGAAGATGGAGGATAAAGGAGAAGGAATCTCACCTTTTCAACTAGAAAACTCTTCGTATTCCCTTAGATTTGCACCCTCAGATAAAAGGTAATGGCTTGAAACATCTTGGAGATGATCCTATGTTCTGGAAGTACTAGGTAAAGAAGATTTGTGGGAAAAATATCACGAATTGAATGAGTTATGTATGGAACAGTTTACCTTATCAATTCTGGATGATTTGTGGTAACATGAGAACATTCTCCCTAATCCGAGACTCATATGAGCTCCAAAGAGGGACAATCGACAATGGGGGGCGAGGATAGAGATAATGGATTCGTTTTTGTGGTGGAATCAACGAAATATAAAAAAATTAAATTAGATATAAAAGAATGTAATTATTATTTTTAAAACTGGAAATGGGACCATGGTCTAGCCCAGTACCTAAATAAGTAACCACCATTCACCATATTTATGAATTTATAAGGGTTGAAAAAGGATATGGTAGTATTAATATGTCATTGGAGTCCAAGTGGGAAGTCTAATGAATGAAAAATGTGGAAAATAAGGAGTTATTAAAAAATTAAATTTGGTTTTTAAAACTGGAAAAGGGCTCACGGTTGGACCAAATCATGAAATAACCACCCTTTCTCCGAAAACACCTAAAACCGAAATGGGGAACCCAAATTATGGTGATTACACATATATGGAAGAAAAAAAATTCTAAATTAATCTCACCCAACACTCAAGAAAAGGATCATGATTTTAAATGAACTGGATCCAAACAATGACATGAAAAGAAAAAAAGGGTGTGACATATATAACATATATATTTCATTAATTTCATTTAATAATTTTAAATAAAATATAAATATATTTAATTGATTAACATTTTTCAAAAATAAATGGTGACGAAAGGCAACACCATACATTTTTATATGTTAGTGATATTTATTCCCACTAATCTGACAACTTGGTTAAAACGGTAATTTTATACAAAGAAAATCACAATGATTTTTTAAACTCACTGTTGCATAAAATTAATGATATTGAAGAATTAAAATTATTTAGAGAAAATAATTTATAAAAACATATGGGTTTTACAGTAAAACACTTTTCAAATTATTTTTAGAAAACATGAATATGTAAGAACACATATTTTCATCAAAGTGGATAAATAAAGTTGATTTATATTAGAACAAATAATTGGAACTATTGAGTAACAATGTAATAGAAAATGAAATTAAAACATATATTTTAATTCCATACCCAGAAGATAACTATAGTAATGATTTTCATGAGATATAGATAATAATAGTTCATCACTTGAATAATTAACAAACAAAATCCCTATAAAATGAGATTATTTCATAAAACCCATATTGCATTACTAACATTGAATCCTAATACAAATGAAAGAATAAAATTAAATGAAACATAATTTTTTAGAATAATAAATAATGTAATTATTTTAAATTATAAATGGTTTATGTATATACTTCATAATATAATATAGGTGCATATCATAAATTATGTCTCAGTGAAGGAAAATTAATATTGAAATTTGGCACCACAATTGAATATTTCGAATCATAATCCCCAATATATGATATATTTATATTAAAATTAAAATATCATTATAATAATTATATTAATTATACAACATGTCTAAGGGGAAGTATATAAACCACAAAAAAAGAAACAATTGATGAATATGGCATATACTTGTAAAATTAAAAGATGGTCTACAAAACTCTTACCTGAAGACTAGAATTCCATTATACACATAACAAATCTATTATAATAAGATTATATTTAATATAAATATATTATATAAACATATTTATATATATATCATACCATAAATGACTTTAATTTGTTTTTTATTAACGATTCCTTGTTAAAATCTTGTATTCTTAAAAAAATACTTTTCTTTTTGTGTGTGTATTAATTTGATGTATCTAATACTATTACATTTATCATGGTTAAATAATATTTATATTTTTAATCATGAAATAAATATCTTATATATTCATATATATATATATATAGAGTAATCTATTATAGTTAGAGATAGAAAGTGATAATGAACCTTGATAGAGAAGGTAGGTTGTACATAAGAATGAATATTGTTACTATTTATCTCGATTGATGAGATAAAAAAGTTAAATAATTTATTTTATTTAAATAATAATTTTTAGGTCTTATGTATCACATATATTCATTAATTCTACACTTAATATCTACCATGAAAATAATTAGAGAAAAACAAATCACATCGCTTCACGAAGTGGTATTCCGCCGTACAAATGAATGACGTTATCGTATCCCACATATAAGGGAAACAATTATATGTGATATTATAATTATAGAAATAAAATAAAATTTCCAATGTAATATATATTCTGTTAATCCATCATTTTTAACACATGTGTAAAATATAAATGAAAAGTACATCACATCGTTTTGGGAGGTGGTAATATGTTTTTAAGATAAGAGATGTTATTATATTCCAAGTACCTAGTAGATGATAATGTAGATGTGGAATTATACCTATAGAGGTATAATAAAATCATAAATATAATATATAAAATTTAAATCCATAATTATATTTATTAATTAGATATAGTGATGGAAAATAAATAAGAACGTTTCACGAGTCGGTAGTCGTTGTACACATGATCGACAGCTTCCTTTTTTATTTGATGGAAGAGGAGGTTGATATAGATTATTAAATAAAAATAATAAAATATAATTATATGGTAGATATTGGTTTTATTATATCATAATATTTTATGAATATATTTTGGTTTAGTGAATGAAAGAAAATAAAAACCCAAGTTTAAGGACTATACATCTTCTTCAAATAACCTCTAATGTTTTACAAATAATGGATTCATAATACAGATTATTTTCAGAAATAAAGACTAGTAAATGTGGGGAGATATTTAACAAAGATATTTTTCACAATAATTTACAAACCAATGGATTTATAATTGTGAATAAGATAGTATATTGGTGTCTTTTTAGAAGTTTGGAGAGGACAATAATGCAATTTTTTAAAATAATAATGAGTACCCATGTTTTTCTCATCCCACGGGGCACAAAAATAGGTCAATGTAAACCCGAAGAGATTATAATGTATAAATATGTCTATAAATTGGGTTTTTTACGTATTAATAGGACATTTGACCCCTTATAGTTTTATTTTAACTCCTGGTAACCACCTTTTATCATTAAATGTAATAATAAATATTTTACTATTTTCACTATTCATTTTGTGGAAAAATAAAATTGAAAGTAAAATATAATAATAATTATAATTATAATAAACATGGATTAAATTTTTCCAAATATAATCCATTCATGTAGAGAAATTAATTTTTAAATTTAAACCCATAAACATAATGAGAGAATGGTTTTCCCAAGTGCAATTTTACAAAAGATTAAGAAGAATTTATATAAAAATTCCATTAGAAATTGATTATTATGACCTAAATTAGATTAATATATATAAAATATGACTAATTATAATTTTAAAAGCACATTAAAATAATAATTTCCTTGTAAATTCTTTGAATGAAAATGATGTTTTTAAATAAAAAACATTATTTTTTCAATTTTCACTGAAAAATGTATATTTTCAAAAAATTCAAAAAAAATTACTAAAGAATAATTATAAAATATTAAATTAAAATTTTAATCTAATATTAGAAAATTATTTTTTTAATTTAATAAGATTTTATTTTTTGAATTGTCTTCCAAATGCGATAAAAAAATTTAAGTAGTTTTTGAGTTTAAAATTTCATTTATTTTCATATCATGAATAGTATAAACATAAAATGAATTTTAAAACTTTTATTGAATATATACTCTTAAAAGTTCATGAAAATTATTAAAAATTGATTTTAGGAACTTTCTGTGGAAAAATGTGTTTTTGTAATAAAAAATATTTTGAAAAAGATTTCATTTATTATCAATCGATTGTAATTTTCACATCATAATTAATTAGTCACAAAATATTTTATATTATATAAATTTTAAACCATTTATTTAAATAGTTTAATAAATATTATTCATACCTTCTATTATGGTCACTATGTGATAACAATCATACTGAATTGTAATATATTAATAGCATTTCATGTTTCATTAAAACTCACTATTGTGTGTCACCCATGCTATGAAAGAAATTAAGTACAATAAAAAAATAAAAAAATATCATGGGCTATTATTATTGAATTATTGAAATTTATTTCACATTCTATATTTGATAAATTTAATCAAAAAACCTGGGGATAATATTTCTCTGTTTCATCATTGGGTTCCCACATAACTTCCTTAAGATGTTGGTTTAGCCATAATGAATTACCCAAATGAGATTTCTTGTACCATAGAAAAATATATCTCTATGATCTAACATCACCATTTGTTATTCCCCGTTTTAAAAGTCTTTCTTCAGTGCTATGATCTTTTAGTTCATAAAAACTAAAAGACTAGGTATGCACTTCCTCAGTAAAGATTCATGGAACACATAGATAAATTTAGAGAGGCTTGGTGATAGCTGAAACTAGTAATATTCCATACTGATACGATCTACAATTTCAATGGGATTGATTTACATAGGTCCTATATTCCCAAATTTCTAAACCTCATTACCATATTCGATGGAAAAATATTAGGATGACATTGTCACTAATATAGAAATCTAGATTAAAAAGTTCATTATCATTTTAACCCTTGATTAACTTTGTGAATCATTTATGTGTTGTTGAATGGTTCTTACTATCTCTACCATTTCTACGTCTATATTAGGTCCCAATATATATTTTTCTCTAACTTCATTCCATCATATATGTTCACTAAACTTCTTTCTATAGTATTATTCATAAGGATCCATTTGAATAATCATGTGAATGATATTGTTCAATGAAAACTCCACTAGAAGAAGGTATTGATCCCTATCTCCTTTGAAATAATTAAAATAATGCAATGTACCATAATGTTTTGTTTTTTTTAAATTATAAGTTATTATTTCAAGATGAGGCTCTTAGACG
The DNA here is from genome assembly GCA_963277665.1 of Viscum album. Classification (NCBI taxonomy): domain Eukaryota; kingdom Viridiplantae; phylum Streptophyta; class Magnoliopsida; order Santalales; family Viscaceae; genus Viscum; species Viscum album. The sequence continues at coordinate 1,802,376,800 of OY728138.1, forward strand.
ACACATGATTACATGGCCTGATGAGCCCAGAACAATTGTTCAACCTTTTTATGTTTATTTAAAATGGAACACTATAGAAGTTTTGGAAACTTTTAAATGGGTTCCATTATTACAAAAAATGAGGGAACCGCTGGGTACCAAATGATGTCTTTACATAAAAATGTAATTAACATCGACAGGCACAGTTCAAGAGAAAAAGTTAGTTTTTGGACATTTTAATAAATTTTCATATAATAATTTAATAATGGAATACTAAATAAACATCGATTTTATTTTATTATGAATTTTAAATTTATTTCAAAGTAACGTCAATGCAACACAATGTAATTGAAACACTTCTTTACAAATTAAACTCTATAACAACACTATAATGCAACAAAATAGAACAAATATTATATCTTTACTGATTTATTGAGATCAACCATTGGATCATTATAAAAACTCCTTGAACGCTTGTTGATTTGGAATTGGGGAATGTAAACTGATGAAAAACCATCAATAATGTATTGTTGAGTGATGACCGCAGTGACGTCGATCGTTGTCAACAAACGATCCACCAATCATGTATGGGTTGTTATTGATTTCATTCTTCCCCGTTCCTAGACTAAATGATGAATCAAGGTCAACCCATGAACAGGTTGACCCATGGATCATCATTCTTGTGAGAGGGTCTTTTTCGGGTTTGATTCTAAGGGATTAATTAAGGTTTTTTATTTTCATCATTTGATCATTCTAACGGGAGAAGATTTATGATGCAACAAACAACAGAGGAGGTTCATTCCTCAACATTATTCAATGATTTATTCATTACTTTTAATCATGTTCTTTAGAGGTTTATGAAAAATAGATCGATGTATGCCCATTTCTCAAGGCAACAATACCAAAACATAGATCGTGGCGGCATCAACGGCATGCAGCCGTGGCTGCATGCGGGTGATGATGCATGCCGGTGGCATGCCACCCTGGAGGAGGATGTAGACAGTGGGAAAAGATGGTGCGATATCATGATGCTGATGGGGAATCGTGTCGGATGAGGAGCGTCGTATCTAGTGTGTCGTTGTGGGGCAGAGACGGTGCACCGTAGTGGTGAGAAGGGGGCCTGCAACATTGGTTGCGCGTAGGGGATTAGGCCTCCAACAGTGGGACAACAGTGGCGCAAGAAGATGTGGAGGTCACACCACATCAATGGCTCCATAGCCTTATGTCCCTAGGGACCAAGGAGGTGGTGACTAAATAGTTAGAGGGGGGGCAGTGCACCAGCCGCATCTTGTCCAGGAAGACTGGCATGTTCATAGCGGGATGGGAAGGAGGCCAGCCTCCCCAAGGGGCTGGGCCACCCCAGTGTTCCAGACACAAACCAGGTCGTATTCGGGTCTGGTCAAACCATGTTCGGGATAGATGCAACTCAAGTAGGTGGACCCCAGGTTGGGTCATGTCGGGTCTATCTGACTGGTTCAGACTAGACAAGGACCCAATGGGTCCCTTATTAGAATCATGGTTATGACATTCAAACCATACGTTCCATTGATGTACTATTTGTTGTATCGGGACCCCTGCGATGAGGTGGAACTTTTGAAATACTCAAAGTGAGCCTTCGTGGAGGTTGAGATGTGACTGATGGATTGAGCAAGACATTCTCTCGGAATCGTGAGCGCTACAAGTGGGAATCATGTGGCTGGATGTGATGAGATGGAAGTGTCATGTGGACTGTGTGGCCTAGTATATGAGTACCCAGGAAGACCTATGTGGCCTGGAAGATGACTATCCATGTGGACCTATATGGCTCGGTAGATGATAAGTCATGTGAACTTGTGTGGCCCTAAATACAACTAGCCGAGTGGACCTCAGTGTAGCGGAAGATGAGTAGACCATTATAGCCCGACCAACTCAACAACTCATCATGGATAAGACCCTCATCAGTACAAAATTTTCATTTTTCGACTGATAACCTTTCATTCTATTCTTTAGGTTATACCGGTGTGAGTTTTCAGTTTTTTCGTGTGAATCATTCTTTTGTGTTCTTTCTTTGTGATTTGGGTTTCATATTGAGTATTGTGTTACTCACCACTATAAGGGATTTATCTTCTTGTGACATATACTATTCTGATTATCGAAACATTGATACAGACCATGGATGTCCAAGACTAGGTGGATCCCAAGGATATCTGACAAGAGAGGCATACATCTATGGCTTCTGGTAGTTACTCTATACCAACCCATCATGTAGGGATTTCTATGGACATACATTTTAGAGGCCTTTTTACTTTTCTATTTTATTATTTACTTTGTTGGTCTTTTATTTTTTCCCATTTTTCAGCTTATACTTTATACTCTTAGTTGTTTTCATAGAGGCATGTATTTATTCATTTCTGCCTTGTGGGATGGGGTTATGAGTTTGCATCTGTTCTAGTACACATAAAATGCCACCCCCACATAGGTTATATCTTTTGAAGCTAGTCCCAAGCCCCTGACCATTGGGAGGTGGTCATGGGGTAGTCAGAGTAAGGGCCCCATGGGACGGGTCATGAAAAATTGATATCAGAGGTGGTTTGTCCAACCTTATTGTCAATGATTTTGTGGTTTTGTTTTGGGAAAATAGTGTAAAACGTATCGAGTTTCAATTTTAGGCTTAGAGAGTCCAGTGTTGCTGCGATGACCAACGTATCCATAAACCATGACTGTGGGTTCATATTTTTGACAGGGTACATGAAACTACAAGTTGCAAGCATCATATAAGATTTTGATTTTTTTCCCCATTTCCTTGAGTTAGCTCACAAGGTATAACATATTGATCACATTTCATCTTGATCTATCTCATGATGAATCAATGCGAATAGCCTGTGTGGATTCTAGTTCATGACCATGAGGATGATACGCCAAGCAATTAGGCATCAGTACATAGACCAGTACTGGTGATGGCCCCACCAGGAGGTACAATAGTGTTACCACCACCAGTTGGTCAGTAGTTTCTACTGGCACTACTGGTAGAGGATTCACATAGGCTTAGTGAATTACATGTGTTCTAGAGGAAAATACCTCCCACGTTAATGGGTGTGATTCCCCCTAGGTGGCAGAGAAGTAGCTCGTGGTGGTTACATGAGTCTTCCAACTAGTAATGACACATATCGACTAGATGAGGATTATATATAAAAGTTTTCTTCAGGTCTCAGTAGGGAGATCATGGAGTTTGATGATCCAGGTGCACAATGAGACATTCCTCACCTGGATAGACCCAAAGCACCACATTAGAGAGGAGTTCTTCCCAGCAACGTTATTCTCAGTGTGCATACATGAGTTTCTGCACATATAATAGGGTAGCATGAATGTGGAAGAGTACTCAACGAGGTTCAACGATCTTTTTCACTACTCCATAGACATGGTGTGAGACCTATTATTCAGGGTTTGAGTATGTTATCAGGGACTATGCGGGGAGATCCGGGCATCATTAATATCACATATCATTCCTAATTACGGTGGGATCTTGATAAATCCTTTCTAATAGATATATTCTAGGTAGATTAGGTGCCATTAGTATGATCTACTAGTAAACCCCAGGTAGTAGAGTCGTCAACTGTGTTTATTAGGCAGTAGACAGGGGGCCCGTGTAGGCTTGGCATTTCAAGTGGTGACACTAAGATTCATGATCGGTGGAACAAGACCCCTCAAATAGTGGGAGTCATTCTAGGGGCGTGAATTTCTACTCATGCAGTAGATAGAGGCACGTCTATTATGATTTCTCGTCTCTCCACATGAATGACCGAAAGATGGTGGAGGGGATACCAAGGCATTGGTAGAGGATTTTGAGAGGTGGTCCGAAGGGTGGAAGATGTGGTAGGGGATCTAGTAGAGTAGGAGGCGCTCAGAGGAGGTTCGAAGTAACTACTGCCACAAAACCTCGGGTGCTCCACCATGGGCTCTGGGAGCTGGTGGATAGGGGCGAGGCTTGTTACAATTGATGGAGGTCTATGATCACGGATCTCTATAGATGATTATAGGTATGATTATTTTCTTTTACAACTTAGATATAGTTCTTATTGATAAAGGATTGAATCACTCCTTCCTTCCCACAATCATTGTTTGGACCTTACAAGTTCTAGGGGAGTCGTTGGCTCAATTAATATAGTTATAAAATCTTATGGGAGGGGATTAGATGATTACACACTAGTTCCATAATTGTGAGATTACTATGAGAATTTAATCCATCGATTGAGACTTACTAGTAGTGTCATCTTGTCCTTACAAATTCATCTTATGTATGGACTGGTTATCCAAAGTTCATGATTAGATTGACTACATTAGAAGCAGATTGCAGTGTGTATGTGGAGACTGGACCTTCACTATAGAGAAGGGATAACATGTAGCTTAGAATGTACTTTCTTAGAGGAGGGTGATGCAAATCACTCAGTAGTTTTCTAGCCCCAACCTTATTGTGATGGATGATAAGAGTCCTCACATTCCAATATTGGTGGATGAGTAAGTAGACGACTTTCCATAAAATGTTTTGGGAATACCTTATTATAGAGAGGTAGACTTATGTATTAATTTATACTTTGGGATGAAAATGATATCCACACCAGAATATATGATGGCTCCCACTGAGGTTCATGAGTTGAGGGTGGATCATGAGGACTTGTAGGAAAAGGGCTTCTTAAGTCCTATAATTTCTCCTTGGGAGTCCCATTTTTATTTTCTAAGAAGTCGTATGGGAGTCTTAGGACATTCATTTAAAACCAACCCTTGAACGTGGTGTATACGATGAATATGTATCCACTACTAAGGATTTATGATCACATTTATTAGCTTAAAATAGTTATATGATTCTTGAAGATAGACCTCATATCAGGCTATCATCACCATTGTGTACAAGATGAAGATATACAGAATATAGTCTTTAGATGTAGGTATGTCCACTATAAGCTCGTGGTGATTCATTTTTGTGTGACCAATGCTTCTACTGCGTTTATTGAACTCGTGAATAGGGTCTTCCATCATTACCTTGACCAGTTTTTGATGGTCTTCATTGAGGAAATTATTGTGTACTCGACGTCCGAGGAGGAGCATTCTACACACCTATGGATAATCTTGAATACACACTACGAGCACTGGCATTATTAGAAGCTCTCAAAGTGTCAATTATGGATTCATTAGTGCAATTTTCTAGGACACATCCTTTTAGATGATAGAGTTATAGTAGATACAACAATGGTAGAAGCGATAAATTCTTAGGAGCCATCCAGTAGGGGTGACTGAGGTGAGGAGATTCTTGGGTTTGGCTGGATACTACCATCAGATTGTGCCTGGCTTTTCTAGGGCAGCAGCACCCTAATCAGCTTTGACATAAAAGGGAAACCCCTTTGAGTGGTTAGAGAGATGCCTGTATATTTTTCAGGAGCTAAGGAAAAGACTAATGAGTTCACCCATCTTGATACTACCAGAGGAGGAAATTGGGTATGAAGTTTTCTAGGATGCATCAGATACCAGACATGGTTGTTTTTTGATGAAGGGGAAGGTAGTGATCACCAAATGATCACTGTAGTTGAAAAAGCATGATCATAACTACAAAACTCATGATATGGATCTAGCAGTAATGGTTTTTAAATTTGAAGATGTGGAGGTACAACATAATGCATGAACAGCTTACCATTTAATCCGACCAAAAAATTCTCAATTATATCTTATCCCAAAATGACCTAAACATGAGGCAGTAGTGATGGATAGTGTTCCTATTTAACTATGAATTCGAGATATTCCATACTTCTAACAAGGGAAACCTGGTAGTAGACGTGCACAGTAGGAGATCTGGTTGACAGTTTTTGCATTATGTGTTGGAGCAGTTAGCTGCAATGAATATATCCTTTGGAGATGATGATGGAGAATTTTAAATTCGGTTGATGAATGACACTCCCCCAACTCTATGGTGAGTTAGGTAGAAACATCTTTTGGATGTTGAATATGAGTTCCCACATTCATAGTTATCCTCGGGACAAGATCATGGTGGATATTTGATAGGCAACGAGCATGTCATAATTTTCATAGAATGCCACATTTTTCTAGTGGAATCACGTGAAGAGGTTTTGAGGGAGTTCCGTACCTCCACTTTGGCGATAAATACAAGAGTGATGAAGATATACAAGGACCTATGATGTTAATACTAGTGGATGGAGATGATGAATTAGTGGAAAAGTACATTTATTGATTCCACACTTGTCTACAAGTGATTGAGGAGCATCAGGTTCCTACTGGTTTGACTCAACCACTTGAGGGGTAGGAGTTGAAGTGGAATGGATTCATGATGGACTTATTGATGGGTCTACCTTGTACAACTAGGGCCATGATACCATCTGGGTGATTCTTGACCAACTCTCCAAGTCATCCCACATCCCACCCATTTCAAATCATGGTTTAGTAGAGAGCATGGAATGCCTATAAATGAAAGACATTGTACAACTCCATGGTTTCCCATCGACGATAGTCTTGGATCGTGACACATGCTTCACATCCCAGTTGTGGAAGGGATTACAGGAGGCATTCGGGACTCAGCTTCACTTGAGAATAGATATCCACACTCAGATGGGTTGTAAGAAAGAGAGGAATATCCAGGTATTAGAGGACATGCTTCGTGCTTGTATATTAGACTTCGTTAGTAGTTGGGAAGATCACCTTCCACTAATGGAGTTCATATACAACAACATATACCACTCCACAATTTGTATAGAACCATTTGAGGCACTTAACAGGTGAGCAGGAAGATCACCAATATACTAGAATGGTGTTGGGGAGTCAACACTCCTGGGTTTATATTTGGTATCGGCTACCACCGAGAATGTTCATGTAATCTAGGATCGGATGAGAACACAACAAGGTCAACAGAAAACATTTGATGATAGCATATAGAGGCCCATGGAGATCAAGGAGGAAGACCATGTGTTCCTCCAAGTCTCACCATGATGGGGATTGTAAATATTTGGCAGACGCATCAAGTTTTCGTCGAGATTGAATGACCTTTTTTATATTTTTTTAAGTGTTATAAAGGTGGCATACTACCATGTTCTCCCCAAATAGATGAACCTGGTGAAAAATGGATTCCACATATCATATTTGAGGATCTAAATGCATGATCATTAATAATTCATTGACTGGGGTGAGTAAGACATTGGCTATGGGGAAATGTTTTTGGATTTCCTAATAGAGATTGAGGATCGATAGGTGCATCTCCTTCTTTTACAGTTTATTACTCTAGTGTGCGTTTGATGGCAGTACCAGAATCTCTAGGAGATATTTTGGGAGTCAGAGGCTCAAATACTTGCTTAGTATGCCTATATTTTTGTTTAGCCTCTATTTTGGCATTTGAGAATGTAAATCTCAAGGGGGGGGGGGGGTAATGTAATGTCCAATAATTCCATGTAATTCTTTTAAAATTATATGTGATTATTTCCAGACTAGATGCACAAACGACACTTCATTATGTGTCCTAGTGAGCTCGAAACAATTTTTTGAACTTTTTTATGTATATTTTCAATAATACATGTGAGCGGTTATAGAATCATATATATGGGTTACCAGGCTAAAAATAAGAGGTTACTTTTTCTTTCAAAATGATGACTTTACCTAGGAATAGACTTAACCTCGACCGACATGGGTCGATGTAAAAATTTAATTTTTGGACATTTATAATATTTTATTTAAATAATTTATTAATGGAAAATAAAATAAACATAATTTTTATTTTGTATTTCATTTTAAATTTGTTTCAATGTAATGTAATTTCAACACAATGTATCCGAAATTCAGTTTCATAAATGAAGCAGTGTAACCATGATACAATGCAACAAAACAAAATGAATTTTCTATTTTGAATGGATTGAGTAAGGTCAATCATTGAAACTTTGGAGAAACACTCTAAACCCTTGTAGATTTGGAATTGGCGTACGATGACTGAAGAATGACCACGAATGACATATTGATGAGTGACTAACTCATCGACGCCAATAACCGTTAATGAAAAATACAACAATCAGGTAGTAGTTGTTATTGATTTCATTCTTCCACATTTTTTGACTAAATGATGAGCATGGGTCAACCCAAGAATAGTTTGACCAGAAGATTATCATTCATAAAAGATGGTATTTATCTGGATTAATTTTGAGGGATTAATTCATGTTTTTGATTGGCTCTGTTTGATCCTTCTAACTTGAGTGGATCGATGCCGTAACGAATAATGATGGAGGCTTGTTAATAAACTTTGTTCTATGATCTCTCTTTCCTTTTACCCCATGTGCTTGTCATTTTATGTGGGGTTATGAACAATGAATCATTGTGCACCAATTTTTCAGGGCAACGATCCAAAAACAATGATCGTGTTGGTGGGGGATTGCGGCAGCGACCACATGAGAGAGGAAGCACACAACGACGGTGCACCACATTGGAGGAGGTTGTGACAAGGGGAAAATGGTGGTGTGGGATCATGGTACCGGTAAGTCATCATCTTAGTCAAGGAGGGTCGCAACGCTGCTGAGGTGAAGCAAATGCGGTGAGAATGGGGCCCGTGGAATTGGATGCAAGCGGTGGAGTTGGCCGTAGAAATGGGCCAGTGGTAGTGCACAAAGACACGGCAGGGGGAAACCTGCGGTGACCCATGGGTTCTAGGGGGGAAACAGCTCACCTGCCACGTTTTGGTCATGAGAGTCGGCCAACTCGTAGTGTGCAGGGAAGGATACGGGCTGCCCCAATGGGTCGGGCTGCCCTAACGGGCCGAACCTATGACCCAACCACATTGTTCCAGACCCGAACCATGTCAGATCTAGGTTAGGTCAGCCTCAGCTTAGTTCAGTCCGAATAAGATAGACCAGTCTCGAACCCCACCCTCCCCTTCTCATTAATACAATAATAACCTGCAAATCATCCTTCTGGTTAATAAGACATTTCTAGCATTTGGAATCTAATGATGAGATAGACCTATTAAAATAATCCAAATAAGTCTCCACGGAGGTTGAGGTGTGATTGATGGAAAGAGGATCAAATTCCGAAAAAATGAAGTGTGCTACAAGTGATAATACTGTGATAGGCTACGACGAGATGTAATTGTTGTTCTGTTCTGTGTGGAATTGTAGATGAGAAGCCATGCCGACCTCTGTGTCCCGACAGACAACCGGCCAAGTAGACCTTTGTTTCCTGAAAGATGAGTAGTTGAGAAGACCTCAGTGGCCCAACTGATTAGTGCAACTCAGTAGCCCACAAGACTTCAACAACTCATTAGGGATGAGTTAATCAATAGTATAAATTTCACTACATTACGACTGCTAATACAAAATTCAATTATTTAGCTTATACCTATGTAAGATATAAATTACTTTGTGTTCATCTTTCCTTTGTGGTCTTTTTTAATGGTTTGGGATCCCTACTGAGTACTGGGTTACTCACCCCTGCACAGGCTATGCCCAGACATGTTGTGTCTTGTGAAGATGATCAAGACTTTTATAGAGACCTTGGTGTTCCCATACTAGGCAGTGCCCGGTTATATTAAACAGTGGAGGCATACTCCTATGGCTTTGGGAATCTACTCTATACCTACACTTCAGGAAGGGTGTTCTGTGGACAGACTTCTCACATGCCTTTGTACTTTAATGTTTTCATCTTGTCTTTATTGGGATTGTATTCTGGTCCTTTTCGTTAAGCTTAAACATTATACTCACAGTGGTTGTCATAGTGGAATGGATGTTATCACTTTCAGCTTTATGGTGTGGGGTTGTGAGTCTGTGTGTGTACAAGTACTCAGAAAATTCCTCCAACATTCATGTTATTTTCTTTGGAACTGGTCACCAGCCCATGGCCTTTGGGAGGCAATCATGGGGTGGTCCCGACACGGTCCCCGAAGGACGAGTTGTGAAAAAGAATATCACAAAATATACCCTTTGATTTTAATTGTCCCCATAGACTGGCCATATCTATGAGAGTGACGGCCAATGGTCTTATTCTATATTGGTTTCATAATATCCTGTTTTTGAATATTCAGACTCCAAGGGATTGGTTGGTTTCTTTCAAGGGTAGTAAAGTTCAGCATGGGATCTGGCTTAATTTATATAAGATTTCTAATTTTTTGTTAATCATTGTATTCATGTTGAACACACTTATTGGGAAGGGAATATTTTAGCTGAGGTTCTTCCCAAAAATGGATTCTTGGATAATTCATTCTTTTATACACTCATTTTGGAGTCCTTAATTAATGATCATAAGTTCAATGTCATGTTAAATGCTCTTGGCCTTCATCATTTTCATCCTCCATATGATTGTGTGAATTTTTATTTATATACGTCAATTTTCCTGTATTATTTCTATATAATGTTAAAAAAATTCTTCACATTAGTACTATAAATATTTTTATGAATACTTCTTTTGAACATCATGGTAAAGCCCTGATCTTGATTATACATAACGAAATGTTGTACCATGAAACATTAATATTTTCTAAATGTAAATAATGGTAGCTAATCAAGAGTGAAATATTATCTGATAGTGATGAAAACCAATGAATATGTAAGGTTATCAACTAAAACCCATATAGAATTTTTCCCTTTATATTTTTTGGTGAGTCTAATGAATAAATTAATTTTTTTCTTTTCATTTTTGCATTCTATTATAAATATTGGATGGAGAAATCATTTAATCCTTTGTCTCTTAGCATTAAATTTTTTTACCTACAATATAATGATATATATTATAATCAATATCTCATTTCATGTTGTCCCACCATAAGTACTATTTGACATTTTCTAGTGGTAGAAAATATACATTTTTCATCATTCAGTTGTGGGTTCAATCCTCATGGACTTACAGAATGGGAAATATGTCACCTTGAATATAGGTTTTCCTTTTTCATAAACTACATCTATATAATTCCCATGTTTTAATAATCCTTATTTACCACATCATAAAATATAACATAAAATCAAAACGTTACCAATACCAGTAATATTATCAGCAAAATGTAATGTTATTCTTCCTAAAATAACTTTTTCACTGAAACATATAAAAAATTAATGGGTATTTTTGGCCCTAAATGTAAACCATAATATTATTAATCTTGATAAACAATCATCACAAAAAACCTCAAAATGGTGTCTATGACATTGAACTTCTGACCGACCAAAATCTTTTAAACCCATGATGGTATCCATAAATCTTAATTTAATAGACATATAGATTAATTGAAAATTAACACCGTCTTGAGATGTTTCATGGATCTTATTACCAAAGTGCAATTTGTAAAATAATTCTATAGAATAATTCTTGAATCCAAATACTTAAATATATAAGCACTCTATTACTTAAATAATATATTTTCTTCTAAAAAATATTCCCAGTGGTTGTTTGAGTTCATCCTTGAACAGATACAATATCAAATGTTATTTTATTATTCAATTATTCATTTAAAGGGAGATAATCAATTCTCATAATCAAATAATAATTGACTTAATAATTAATTATAAGATTTTCATAGGGATCATTCATACAAAATCAAACCTCAAAATCTCAATTAAGGAGTGAATGATAATTTCCCCCTAATTATAAGGATTCACTTCTTTCATTATAATATCATAATCTCTCTATGTGTACTTTTTCATTATAGGTAGTTGTGGCATATTATATGCATTATTCATTCTTTTATGGTATTCATTCCCATAATTTCCAAATTCATTCAACATGATGAACATCAGTGTGAGTGGTTAATTATATGTATATTTCTCTCTATTTTCATTTTATGATTACATGATCCCCTTATTTTTTTCATTATAATAACTGATGAACAACCTTTCAATAGTTCAAATATTTCCCATCCCTATTAATAAAATTTACAATGTGTTTTCTACCACAATTAATGAATGAATGAATATTCATATTCTTTTATATATGGATCTTATTATTTCCATTGAACTCAATTTTTCTTTTTTTATCAAATCCATGAGATTGATGTGTAACATTATTCTTCATTTCTTCTTTGATTGCACATAAAATTATTTCTTCATGGCTATTGAAGTCCATTTTTCCCAATATTTTTTAGATACTCAGTTTTAAGCCATTAAAGAATTGATCAACCATTCATTTAGTTTGGATGAATATAAAAGAAATATACACCTACTGTATTGTAAAATTAGCCTTATAAGTACCAACCGATTTATCATAATTTTGATTTAGTTAAAGGGATTGCTTCATAATTTTCATATACAGAATATGAGGGAAGTACATTTTGAAAAAATATTATATTAAATTATTACTAATACATTGATTCATTTTAATCATGTTTCCCAATATTCTATATGATATTCCACCATTTATCCACTTTTCATTTCAAATGGTAGATATGAAAAATGAATTTATCTTATTCTGAACACTAGAGAATAGAATATATTATTTAGTGCATCCAATCCAATGAAAATCAACGAACAGATTGATGTAACCATTAGAATATGGTGGATGTTTCCTCATGAAGAACTTAAAGTAACATTGTTTTATACATTGATCATTTTTTTTCACCAATATTCATTTCTTGAGAATATTTTGTGATCATATATATGTTATTTTTCATTGAAAATACATTATCTTTTGGTTTCTCTGGGGGAAAATCATTTCATTGTATATTGAATTCATCATAAACATAGTACCTTCAGTTTCAATCCATTTAATTAAACAAAATCATCATAGTGCGAGTAATAATACTCATAGTGTGAAACCACATACTCATGAAGAATCACATATTGAATATGTAAATTGTAACACATTATTTATAATCTATGGAACACTGAGCTTAACCCAAGTCAATCATGTTCAGTGTGTAAATTATTCATACTATTATGAAAATAGATTGTGAATTTCAGAATCATATCCATTGGGAGTTTCAAACTAGGTGTGTAGTAAGGCCCATTATAATGTACCAAGCAATGCTTAAGTCGATCTCAATATGAATTTTTTAGAGGTATTACCCCTAGGAACATATATACTAGTACCATATCCACTTGTAATATCTGATTAAGAATTTATTTTTAGGAAACTAGTCACAGTATTCTTCACCAATATTCCATGATATTTTCTTATATATATAATTACCCATAGGAATATCCCTGAAAATTTCCTAAGGGGACTCATTGATTTTTTCTTATCCTAATTTCAAAAGGTAAAATATACCTATAATTTTATAACAACTATAGAAAACCACTATTTTGAGACATAAATATTACATATTTTCATATAAGTATGAATTTCATTACCAAAACACACACATGAGGATCATAAATGTATACTTCCATTGGAAATATTCATTTCCAAATAATTGGTTAATATGTGAATTGAAACATCTATAAATAAGGTCATAATAACTTAAAATCTTCTTATACATATTATACATTGTATATTTCATCATAACATGGTGAAAGGAAGAATAATAAATGGTGGACTCAGATTATCAACAAGGGTAAACAAGGGAAATATGTAAACATGATATGGGAATATGGGTCTGAGAAAATGATACTAAAATATAAAATACCTACCCTATATATCAAAGACAATAATAATGAGTAATTACATGCATATTGGAAGTTCATATCTCATTAATCATGACTAAATAAAAAAACACAATTCATGATAGGATAACATTGATATAAGATATGTAATTTAGGCATACATATAAACCTAAAAAATTATTTCCATGGTAATAAAGCCAATTTCAATTTTTACATAGTGAAATTGGTTCACTCTCAAAACCATCATATTCGTCATGGTTCATGTAACAATACTATTTTTTGGATAAATCCCATTACAAAATTTTGATCACCCCACATTCTAATCCCATTTATCTACTGAGATTTCTATATTTACCAAATGCATTGGAGGGATATGTAGTTCCCCCCAAGAATATAATGAAAACCATTCATAGTTGTGGCCCCAGATCATAAACCATTCATCATATTAATAATCATGAAAATATATGAGATTCATCAACATTTCTTTATATAAAAATATATAGAAAATAAATGGGTTTCATAATAATTTCCTCATTTCAGTATAGCATAACCTAGGTAAAAGAAGAATTATTAATAAGAATAATGTAATCATTAATATAAATCATGTATATAAAGATTAAAATGGTATCTTTGTACCACATCCCTATTAAATCACAAGTAACATCAACAGATATTATCATATATGAAAATTTATTTTAAAATATAACATGAATCATTTCATAAGGAAAATATCCTTACACTAGGAAACCCAATTTTAAAACATAAAATGTTTTGAACTTCATATTCATTTAATATAAACATTGAAACTTTTTGAAGAGGATTTAAATATAATTTTAAACATTTTTTGATGAAAATAATCATTTATGGAAAATTAGTATTTTTTAATTAGGAATTCTATAAATTATATGCAAATAATTTTCTTCGAAAAAATACTAAAAACCTATAAATAAAACATCAACAAATTATTATGATGGTAGGATTTATTAAACATTTCATAAAAATTTTAAAAAAAATTCCTTTCCTGATTTCGGTAACAAATGTAAATAGATTTTTTTGAATAATGTTCTCATGTGGGGAGGATGTGTTGTTTTTTAAGTTGAAGGGCTTAGTTGTGGTGGATTTTCTGGGCCCTTATAGACATGGGGATTCTATTCTTTTAGTGATATGTTCAATGATCAGTGGGATTCATGTTTTACATGATATTATTCTTACTCTAGAGTTGTTTGATATAGATTCTAGGATCATCTAAAATTCCATTCATTTAAAATATTATTTTCCCTAGTCCACTATTTATCATATGATGATAAATAAGATCATTCTTAATGAACCTTTAGTTAAGGCTCACTATGAGTGAAGGGATAAAATTCAAAAAATTCATTTTTTTAAAACAATCTCAATACACCATTTTTTTCTTGTATTGGAACCATTACCCTAAATGTTTTGATCTGGTAAGTATTGATTCTCAAGGGATTCTTTATTTCCATCCTACATTATATTTTATGGGTATTATAGCCTTTTTTCAATAAATAAAATTTTATAAAATAAAATATGTAAATATTTTCATAATAAATATTTTATGTAAATTTGAATACATCTTTAAAACATTTTTATAAAACATGAATATTATTGAAAATAATTTGTTCACTAGGGAGAAAAATAATCTCAATTTTTCTTATTAACATTTTTTTGAACTATTGATCACATAAAGATAGGAAAATAATTGTATTACATGTATTATCATGAAATTATAAGAGGATAATAACTTCCATGCGTATATTGATAGAATCGTCGTAATATTTCAACATTATAAGCATAAATATAAACAATCCCAATAGAAAATGTTATTGTAAAACAAAGCTAAGACCACTTTGGTATCATTTAATCATAAGCCCAATGAATGAATAACCATAAATGAAACAAAAAATATAATGATAATTAACAAATTCATAATGTTACATGTATAAGGGGTTTCATATAAACATCCAAAAATAAGTTATACTCGTAACATAATATATGTCCCAAAGAAATAAAATTATGACACAAAATATCTCACGACTTTAGAAACATTCAATTAATAATCCCCATAAAATAATAACAACAAATGAATCATTAAATTTCCTGAAAATTTGTACTTTAATGATATAAATTATCAAAGAGGAATAATATACAACAAAGAAAATAATAGTTTTGAATATGACATATGTCTCCAAAAAATAAAAGATATACTTGAAATCCATTACCTTAAGTCTCAACATCCTTAACACACATTTTTTGATCCTGTATAAAAACATAGATTTATATTTATTTATATATCAACCATATATATATATATATCATATACGATTTACTTATGAACTATTATTACATTCTTATTAATAATTCCTTATTAAAATCATGTTTCTTGTAATAATTTCTTTTTTCATTTATGTTATGATTTGATATTTTAAGTCTAATAAATTTTAAAATGGTTGAATAATATATATAATTATAACCATGATATAAATATAATATAAATTCGTTGAATATTTATTTATATTAATTCACAAATTATTGAACACCAAAATGAAATACATCATTTTTGGAGATGGTAGGCCATACACACATATGAATAATGTTACTATTTATCTCAATTGATGAGATGAAATAATTTTATATGTTATATTATCATTTAATAATCATTTTTATTATATATATCATATATATTAATTAAATTTACCATTATTTCCTTATATTGAATCATTAGTTAAAAATGAATTACATCACTTCGTGAGCTGGTAGTTCACCATACACACAAACGACGTTATCATATCCCTAATTAAATGGAATATAAGAAGGTATATCTTCTATAAAAATTCAATAATCGTAAATATTTTTAAAATATAATATTAATTTATTTAATCTATTCTTATTACCATCCAAGTAAAACAAATATTAAAAATAATTCACATCAGTTTGGGACACGGTAAACAATCATACACACAAGGGAGATTAATGTTTCTTGATGGGTTGTGAGGTAATCTAGTTGATTTAGTTTTATTATTAAATAGATATTATAATATCATAAATATAAAATAAAAAAATTTCAAAAATAATTATATCCATCCTTGAGAGTTGGTGATGGAAAACAGATAATATCGGTACACAAGTGGGTAGTTTGTCACACACACAATTGAATGTTTCATTTTTTTATTTGATATA
The DNA here is from genome assembly GCA_963277665.1 of Viscum album. Classification (NCBI taxonomy): domain Eukaryota; kingdom Viridiplantae; phylum Streptophyta; class Magnoliopsida; order Santalales; family Viscaceae; genus Viscum; species Viscum album. Next base: position 1,802,393,512 of record OY728138.1, read on the forward strand.
ATAGGATATAGATATTGGTTATTAAATTAACGTAATAAAATATTGACATATTTAACATAATGGTGTTATTATTTCATAGTATTATAATGATATTTTAAAGATTTATATGATGAAATAAAATCTAAACGCAAGTTTAAGGACTGTACATCTTTTTCAGAAAAGCACTTTCAGTTTATACCTACATCCTTCATAAGAGGGATTAATTTTAAATATAACACTTATATGATGAGGAGATTTTATGTAATGATAATATTTTGGATGATTGTTTATTATCCAAATGGTTTTGGATTTCAGAATAGTAGATTAAAGATGGTGGCCTTTTTAACTGGGTCAGAAGACAACGTTTGATTTTTTTGAAATGAATAATGTCTGCCCCTATTTTAAACATGACAAAAGGATACAATAAGTATCATTATCCGTCCTTATATATTATAATGTGGATATATTCACATAAAATTTGTGTTGTATAAGTTTCATTGGTCATTTACCACTAATCTTTTCAATTTAACCCTCAATAAACCAATTTAAACTTTTACCACAAAAGATAATTTTTAATAATTTTACTGTTAAATTTGACCAAAAATAAATTTAACATTTATTTATAATTTAATTTTTTGGATTCAAAATATGGAATAAAATTTTTCAAATTCCATTCACAAAATTAGAAGGTTTTATTTTAATATTAAACATACTAAGGTGATAAGAAATTTGTTTTCCAAAGAGGGAATTTTAAAATATTTAAAAAGTTTTTATATAAGAATTAAATTAAAATTAATTAAAATGAAATATATTTTTATTAAAATAAATAAATAAAGTATTAATAATTTTAATGCTTTATTAAAATAAAATTTAACTTGTTGAGGTTTTAATAAAAAGAAATTATTTTAAAAAAATTAGTATATTTCCTTATTCACTGAAAAATGTATATTTTTAGAAAACTACAAAAAATTAATTCTTAGTTAATTTTTATATAATTAATAAAAAAATGCAGATAATTTTTTCAAATATATTTACTAAAATTGAAAAAAAACATAATTTTAAAAATGTTTTTAAAAGGTGAAATTGATATATTTTAGAAAAAAATACGGTTTTTAAGTGTAAAATTAGATTTATTATTATCACATGTATATAAATACAATTAGAGAAATTTTAAAAATATTATTAAATATATTTTATATAAATTTAATTATAATCATTCTTGAAAAGTATTTTTATTAACTAATTGATGAAAATATCATTTGCGCGTAGAAAAAATGTTTCCAAAAAATGTTTTCCCTTATATTCAAATGGTTTTTATCATCTTTTATAATTTATTTTCCAAAATATAATTCATCTTATATATATATTTGTTTAATAAATATATTTTAAAATTTTTGTTAATTCTATTCGTAAACACAATTCCAATGGATATATGATATCAATCATATAAAATAATAACATATTAATAGTATGTTAAATTTCATAAAGAACATGGTGTCGTGTGTAGTAAAAGATATCGATGAAATTAAATTATATAAAAAAATCCCTAAAATCTTAGGGTATTACAAAATAATCAAAAATTTCATTAAATTAATAAAACTCAAATTTATGTCAATATAATCTATAACAATGATAATTTGAACCTCAATATAAGTTTTACATATGAGAATCTTAATTTTTCTAAAGACTATTTTTAGGTATATGCGTGTGTATTTAATTAAATTTAATATAATACATCAAGAAATTTGATATTAGAAAAATTATTCTAAAATTAAAAATAAATTGCATCAAAATATATAATATGTACAATTTTATTTTTTTTATAAAAATTAATACCTAAAGATAAAAAATTTTACCATATAGAAAAATTAATGGAAAAAGTGTTTTTCTTAATAGAAATGGAGAAAACATAAAATGATTTAAAATATGGGTTTGATGTGAGATTAGATTTTATATTATCATGAAATCCGATATTGATCCATTGACCCTTTTATAGTTCTATGGAATTATTGAAAAGTGATGAGTGTATAAAAAAGATCCATTTTCTCCTCTTATAAAAGGATAAAAATATATCATTCAATAATACACTTATATATTGATTTAATAATTAAAATATTCCATTTTACACTATTTATAACACCCTCCATAGATCATATTCTATTGGTCACTCTTTGTAATCAAATTCCCATTAATTTTATAGTGACTTGAAAGGTACTAACTATGTTGCCTATGAATGTATTAGCTCCTTAAACATTTATTCTTATTATTACTCTTCTAAATAATTTGTTAACAATAATAATATTATTAAATAAATATTATTTTAATATTTTTATTTTGTAATATTAATGGTACAACCCTTATTTATTAATTTATATCTATAACGAAACACAAAACAACATAGTTAGTGTGTTGTGTGGACTACTACATCCATGAAGTGGCATCTTTTGTTTTTCATTTCAACATTTAAAAATGTAATTAAGGGTGATAATGATGAATAAATATGATATATATAAAATAAATATGATTATTAAATGTTAAACTAATTTCCACCACATCCTCCCATTATAGTGAGAAATGGGAACACTAATCAAGAATGTGTGAAGATTACAACTTCCATGATAATTTTATTATCATTTTAATTTTTATAAATTATATAGAAATAATAATATATGGTAGAAAATATTGAAAAATGAAAATAATATCATTATCTTATGTTTATAATGATAATACATCAAAATAATGTTCTCATTAATCATGACTTCCAACCAAGTTAAAGAATGTTCATGTCTCTGTCCGTTTAAGCACCTATGTGGAAAATGAATTAAAAATAATTATATAAGAATATTGGATCTCGAAAAATGTAATCATTAAAATCTATAAGTAAAATAATTACAATTATATTTTTAAATAAATATTATATTATGCATATTCATTATTATTCCTAAAAAATTTATTTATCATGAAAATTTCTGAAATAAGTCGTTTTTGATTCATTTTTCACATGACATAAAAAAAACTTGTTTGGAATGAAAATAAATTATATTAAATAAATATAATTTATATATTAAATAATATTAAATAATATATCAATAATTTAACTTGAATCAATTGATTGGTAATGTTATCAAAATTATTAGAAATGCATAAAATAGATGAAGATATTAAAACCAAATGGTCGTAATGTGATATATATCATTGATGTACCCAAGATAAATAATTATAATACGGATTATACAAAGGTAATATTTATGATTATGTTTCTAAAATAATTTATTATGTTAAATATTTTAGTTTTATAGGATGATAGATTGTTATCAACTAAGTAATGCAACATGGTGGGAGATTTTGGTCCAAATTTCCATTCATTAAGACATTTTTTGTATTACAGAACAATCGTTTACATGTTTATATGATATATTTTATAATAAATCGATGATTAACTTATTTCATTCTAATTTCAGTTTCATGTTCATTTCCTTTAAGTATATTTTTTAAATATTACACATTCTATAATGATTTAATTTCAACATATTTTTAAAAATATAGATCTATGAAATGTGTACATTAATATTGATATTTTTTCTCATTATTTATAATGAATATTTAATTTTTTATCCCCTGAAAATATGTTTCTCTTTACCTCATTCTGAATATTATTTTGTATGATCAGTTTTGTGATGTGGGTTTTCAATAATGTTATTTCAAAATTTTAAATAGGTTTTTTATAACCTTTCAAAATAAAAGATTTTATCATCCAATCCACTTTTTATTTTGATAAAATTTATATATTTTTAAATTTCAATAATAAAAAACTATTTTAAAAAGAAAATTTTTTTAATATATTTTCAATTTCACATTTTAAAAATTTATTTCCTTTTCATCATTCCATTATTAAATATTCATTTTAAAGTAAAATGTTTCAAAAAAATCAAATAAATTTTGGAAAACATTGAATTATTTTCATGTTTTCATTATTAACGAATATTATTATATTTAATTTTATTTCAAATTTTAACTGCTTAACTTTTTGAAAAAATAATGTATTTTATAATTATTTGTTATTAAATTATATTTTTAAAAGTAAATATTTTAAAGGTAATTTCACTTACCATTTTGAAAACATTATGTCTTTATAAAGGTTACATTATTAAAGATTCATTTTAAAATTAAATTTTTTCATTGTATTTCCAATTATCATATTTTATTAAATCATGTATTTTAATTTATTTATTATCAATGGTTATTTTAAAAGTAAAAGTAATCATATTATTTTCAAACACACTTTTTTAAATACTAAATTACATTTCATGAATTTTTTATTATGGTTACTTTAAAAATAAATTTTATAAAATCATTTTAGTTTCTCCTTTTTAAAATTTTATATTTTCAGGGATTATTTATTTTGAAATATGTTTTTAAAATGTGTTCTCCGCCAATTAACAATTATTCAATGTAATTTGTAATTTATAGTTTTAAAATAATTTTTTGAAATCCTTTATATTTTCACACATATTAAATTGTCCAGGACTATATATCATGAAGAGATAAGTTAATGATAATTTATAATGTAATATGACATGATTTACTTTTTCAAATATGTGTTTTAATATTCAAGAATTTATTATTTAAATTTTATATGGTACTTTTGAAAATTTTAGAATACCAATTATTTTTCAAGGTTTATTTTTTGTCATATAAGTGTTTGATTTACATATGACACTAATATTTTTTTAAAAGAGATTGGTGGGGTATTATATAACCCTATAATTAATTTAATAAGGATTTATAAGGAATGAGAAATGAATTTTAAAATCTGGTATTTTTCATTACAAATAAAAAAGAATGGAATTTATATTGTCTAGAATAGTATGTAGTGTCATTTTTTCACTTCTCAAAAGGATGTGTGCGCATTTTTTTGTTCCAATCATAAACCATGTGGATTTTATTTATTAAAACCATATTTCATGTGCATTTTTTGTCATAAAATGTAGTGTGCATATTTTCTTTTGTTCACAGCATGAAGTGCATGCATTTTATTTGTTTACAATATGATGGCACACTTTTTTTCACGGTGCAATAATTTATGTATTTTTAAGATTTTAGAAAATTTTCATGTATTTTTTTATTCAATGATTTCATGATTGTGCTTTATTTTTAATATATTTCCTATATTTCGTTCACAATCACATGTTTCGGGTTATTGATATGTTTGTTTTGAGCACTGCCATAGATTTTATTATTCTTTACTAATATTATGTTGGTCCATATTGTATTATGATTAACATCGATATTATTTTGATCATTTATTAATATATATACTCCAACCTCATATTATCCTTCATGTATATGGTCCAATTCAATATTATATATTTCGAAATTAATAAGAATTTTTCCTCACCCCATCCTTATATTTTTATTACCAACGTTATAAATATTTTATTTCATGTGATATGTCCATAAAAGGTCAATAGGGTCATGATTATGGATAAATGTTCACAAGTGTACTAAAATAATACATTTATGTAAATAATATTCAAGAAACTAAACCCTTTTGGTTATGGATTGTTAAACTATTGTGAGATTTAAAATCATTATCCAAAGATTAATGTTTTTTTTATGATTAGTTTAGCATGGGTCATCATCCATTGTATCATAGGAAGGATTCATTATTTTGGAGATTAGTTTAGTTATTTTTTAGTGAAAATATTATTAAATATAGAGAAAACCCAATGGAGAAGTCTAAAGGGTTAGTTTATGTATATGATCACATCTTGATGTTTTGGTTACGTAGATATTTCATGGTTCTCCAAGAAATTAAATCTCGTACTATATAATAATAGTGGATTTTTGGTATGGAATAGTTGTACCTTGTGGTAATAACCTCTACGAGTGTGTATTAGGTATTAAATATATCGTCACTATGTGCATGTAAAAGATTCCTTACGGTACACCTGGTTGAAACAATAGTCGGATATGATTTGGTTGATCTCTTTCTCTTTAGGAACAACTGTGAAGGATTGATTTCCTTATTAAATTTAGAAATTAGGATGTGAAGTTTGGAAAATAGAATATTATGTAACATGGGAAGAACTAAGATAGTATTCATATTGACCATGTTTGACATAATTTAAATAAAAGTATTATGGTTTAAAATGAAGCTGTTATTGGATAAGACATATTAGGACTGGGATTTTACATTCATATATAATAATTATTTTTGATAATATCATAATATTTTTTTATTTAGTATTTTTTATAATAAATATCTTTGAAAAACCCAATGAAGGGTATGTAACGAAGGACTCATAAGATGATAATTTGGGAAATTAGTATCCTATTGTTTCTAATCATAATGTGGTTGATATCTCAACAGAAGATACATATTGAGTTTTTCATTGATATCTTTACTTCTACCTTTATTAAATGAAAATTAAAAGTCGGAGGATATAATTTCTCTAAGGGGGGAATTTAAATATCCATGATTATATATCTAAAAAAATGAAAACTGCGTTTGATAACCCGAGTGACACACTACACCCAACATAAAAACCACATCATATTGAGAAATCAATATTGATAAATCAAATATAAAGACTTAGACTGTCATGACCCGTCCCCCGGGGCCCGTGTTGGGACTACCCCAAGCCCTCCTCCATAGGACAAGGGATGGAGACTAGCACCAAAAGTGCAATTCTCTAAAACTGGGTAGGCATTACCTTTAAAATCTGAAAACACACAAAAGAGAGTACAAGATTGAAGAAAAACACATAGAAAAACATTATAACAATGTGTACGGAAAGTAAAAGGGGCTGGAAATACAAGACCAACTGTAAAGTACATGTACTATAAAAAGGGGAAAAAACTCTTGGATCATCAACATTTAAATCCTACCTGAAGGGTAGGTACAGATAGCCTCTGCAACACTCTACATCTGTCTGTCTCCTCCGTGTACCATCACGCCATGTGGTCTACCTCAGAGTACTGTCCCGTCCTGGCACACTCAACCTCAGTCCACGCAATCCGTCGTCTGCATACAACTAAACGAGGTGCAGGATCTCCCATGCATGGGTGAGTATAAAGATACTCAGTAGGGACCTTGAGACCCTCAAGGTATCAAAGAATCCAACAAGGATAAACCACCAAGTATGAAAATAAACAGATGACACCAGTTAGGTATATGCCTATGCATATACCTATGTTATTAAGAAATCCATCTCAATCATGAGAAAACACAAAAGTTGAAAACTCATCTCAAACAAGGATTTTATTCTAGGGTAGTATCATTTAACATCCCCAATAACACTGTCAAAACCTCAGCTTCTAGAGAACTCCTCCTCTATTGAGTACAGTGGGCATGTCACATCCCTAAGGCAATTCCCACTATCCTTGAAATACTAAGGTACTCCTCCGGTCGAGTACCATGGGTATACTACGTCACCAAGGCGCTCCCCATCGTGGTTCTACCATGACACCAAGGCGCTCCCCACTATGGGTCTTTCGCGACAACAATTTGATCCCCATTGGGCTAGTCGAATCACTCTGTGTCGAATCGGTCAGCAGTCATCAGGTCTCAGCCAACTACTTGGTCTCTGCACTTTTCTCACTCATCTCCGTGAGGATCGGATCCATGAGCTACAGTTCTATACACCAACTCTCATGAAGTCCCACATATAAGTATCTCAAAGGTCCACCACATCATAGAGGACTCAATACAATAGATGGTGCGTCAATCGGATGCCTGATCTGAGAGGTATTTTTCATTTAGTCCAAGGGGCCTGGTTGAATTCATGCACTATCCAACCTGACCGTATCCCAACTAAACCTCGAACACTAGTGGCATATAGTCAATGTGACTATCTCACTTCAATATTACCAACAACGCTGACAATTCTTCAAATGGATGTCTGGTGCCAAAGATATGGCCAAAGAAAGTAAATGGTCAGTAGTGGACATGGGTCCAGTCTGACCCCGTCGGACCTACCCGGTTCGACCCAGTCTAGGCCGACCTGGTCTGGGTCGACCTCGAAAGACCTGTTTGGTGTGGCCTGACCCATTAGATGGGCCAACCTTTTCGGTTCGGCCCGGCACACTGGGCCAAGCCCAGCCGGCCACATGGGCTGTTCGGCCCGATCTTGGGGCTGATTCGGCCCACGGTTTCGTGAGTGTGTGTCCCGGCACAGCTCGGCCCGAAGGGTTTTGTCGGGCCAATTAGACTAGTGCGCTGCGAGGGGGGACATAGGCCGACTCGTAAGGCCGGACCATTGGGAGTGCCGAAAGGAGAGCAGCTGGGAGGCGGGCCGGCAGGCGGCTGGGAGGTCGGGAGGCCGGGCTGACATGGTTCAGCGCGGCATGGGCCTGTGCGGGGCCGCTGGGTTTGGCCGGGGTACACGGGTGTCCGGTGGCGGCTGGAAGCTGGTTGGCACGGGCAGGCCATCGAGAGGCCGGGGAAGCCGGCGGCGGTGCAGGCCGGGGTGGGGAGGCCATTTTAACCGTTGGACGGCACGACAAGGGAAGCTCATCCATGAGGGAATGGCTGGGCCAGTTCAACCAGGGTGCCTTGAGGGGGGCCGCAGGCTGACTCTGGAGCTGGGTAGTGTGAGCTGGCCATTGAGCGGCCTGGGAAGATGGCTGATGTGGGGGCCAGGGTGGCTCAGACAGTTCGGCCTGTGGACAGCACCGCAGCTACGGTGGCTTGGTCAAAGGGCCGCGTTTCAACTCAGAGCAAAGCATAGCCAGGGCATGGCGCTATTCATGGAGGCTGTGGGAAGCACGTCCTTTTCTTGTTTCCTTCATCACCTTCAATGTCGCTTAGTTTTTACTTCGCCATGCCGAAGATCATCACAAACAAGAATGACATATGGTTCGGGCCATGTTGGTTTGGCTCACACCCTTCATGTTTAGGGTGGTAACAAATGGCTCATCAAGAAGTAAGAAAGATGAACTTCAATTGTTTTACAACCTCCGCAATGATTTCTTTCCAACTGAAGAAGAGAATAAGGAAAGTAATATTACTCAATATAACCCCTACCTTTGTTCGTTGTTCATCAATGGAGTCGCGAGCAATATTACATTGTTTTCATCATTCGTCGCGTCCGCCACACACTTCCAATCCTGACCTCACACATCGGTTGTGCAGGATGCTCCAAGTCGGTAGGATCCAAGGAAGGAAGTCGAAGTCGCTCCTCACTGGTGTTCTTTGTTCTTCATTCTTTGTTCTTCGTTGTGAGCTTTTTTCTCTTCTCCCAAGTTCCACTAAAAGAGGAATTCCATCAAAAATAATAAAAGATTGTCATATCTTATTAATTCTAAGGCACAATAGTCAAATTTGGTGAATTAATTTAATTGGCTCCACCTAATTAATGTAAAGGATTTGACATAATAAATTATGTGTTGGCACAAATAATTAAAGGGGAGGTGGTGGCACCATAAATGGTAGAGGTGGTCAAGCGGCTCCCCCTCATTAATGAGGGGAATTGAGAGATTTTCTTCTCCTCTCATTAATAAGAGGTTTAGTCCCGTGTGGTCCCCACGACATAACCTCTCACTGGAGGTTAGGTTCAGGTGGGCCCCTCCAACATAACCCCTCATGGGAGGTTAAGTTGTGGTGGTCCCACCTCCAACTTCCAACATCTACAAGGAGGTTATAGATCCAGTGGGACCCACATCCAAGCACCCACATGGAGGCCCAAACAAAAATAATGTGAAGATCACTTTATTTTATTACTTTCCACGAAAACCAAAAAACTAACTTGTTTTCTCGATTCACTACCATCGAAGTGAAAGTCCCTTTAAGCGAATATCAGCACCGCGAGTTCAACGATGCCCTCATATTTCAATTACGAGCACTGATTCAAAAGATATAAAAACTTGATGGTACGTTTACTAAACCTACCCTAAAAAACATCAGAAATTGATTCCGAGCACATCGGGCCACAGAATTATGCGCCATCAATTTCTGTGGACTTGTAAAATTACCATGTATTTATGAAAAAAAAATAGATGGAATTTCTGGGTCTTTACATAGATGGTATAATAATAGTATCTATTATCATTAGAAGCAAGATAATTAATATTAATTAATATTGAAAATGTTATAATAAATTTAATTTTCTAAATATGTCACATTATTTAATAAAATAGATATTAAATTTTATGAATGTAAATTTGGTATAAAAATGTTCATTTTTCAACTCACCTAAAAAATATTTACTTTGTAGTGATTTTTTTTCATTTTTTCCAGAAAATATTTATTTTTAGTTGATAATACGGTTTCTTCAATTTTATCACTATTTATAATTTTACTATAATTATAAAAACAGAATATAATAAAATAGTTATTTAAAAATAGTTTTAATATATTATTTTAACTTATAAATATCATTTCCATTATTTTTTGAACTATATAAAAATGATAACATAATAAAAAACTGGTTTTAGTCATCTTTTTGAATAATTATTATCATGGTGTAATTTGGTTGATTTATTACTTGATATACTCCAGTATTTAATTTTATTTCTAATAAATCATTTTCTGACATTAAAATTATTAATAATGATAATATGTTTGATGTTTAAATTTATAGGAAAAATTATCCATTTCTATAAAAACTTAATATATTTTATTAGGCGTGTTTATTTTAAAAGTATCATTTTAAAACATTAAAAATATTCTATGAAAAATTATTTTTGAAATTGAAATCATAATTTTATAGTTTATTAATATTTCCATTTGTAATTTAATCTATAAAAAATAAATTAGAACTATTAGTAAATTGTTACCCTTATATAAAGTAAAAATGGAAAAAATGTTTTTCCTTGGAAAAATGGGAAAAAATTAATAAAAAACATTTTAATAGATGTGTTATAAATGATTTTTTAATTTATCATGTTTCAAAAAATACTTTCTTCAACATTTTATACATTGAACCTTGAATAGTTCAATGTATTTATTGAAAAATAATGATTGTCGCCAAAATTGTTCATTTATCCTCTTATAAAGGGATTTCACTTATACCATTTATTTATATGCATAACCATAGAATTATTCATTGAAATATACCCTTTTAATCTTTCTAAAAAAATATATTGAAAACATGTTCCCCTATACACTTATAGTAATCATATGACCCTCAATTGTAAGGTGATTCATGGGTTAAAATCTAGTCTCCAATGTAGGTATTATTTATTTATTTATCCTTTCCCTTACTAATAATCGTCGCAAATATCATTTAACGATAATAATATGATAAATTATGTATTAATCGAAGACTTATATGTTTTTATATTAATGTTAAAACAATTATTAACTTATTGTAATCTATATAAGAAAACAATAATCAACTTCTCTGCATTTCTTTGACAACCACCACCATGTAGCCATGTAATTTATTTACAAATACAGTCATTAATTTATGTTTTTAATGGTTTTAGTGAAGAATAAACACGATTTATATCTTATAATTATTATTTTGAGATTGAAATTTAATATCCTCAATAACCCCCTCTAACACAATAAGAATCTTTAACACTACTTGTGCGTACATGTAGATTACAACCACCATAATGAAATTTTTTTTATTACATCTATTATTTAATAATTTATATTTAAGTATTTAAATTTGGAATAACATCATAATAAAATGTAAAAAAAGTCAATATTTTTATTTTATAATGATATTATGTTAAAATAACCACCACTTTAACCATATTCTCCAACCAAGTTAAAGAATGTTCATGTTTGGGTCGGTTTAACCACCAACATGAAATGGGATTTAATATATTATTATGGATGAATATGGGGGAATTAATAGTAATTATATTATTATATATTTATAAAAGGTGGATTATTATTTCTTCTATAAATAATATATTATATGTTTAACTTATTATTAATGTACACTTTAATGAAAAAATTAATGAAATAAGTAGTTATCAAATCAATCATCACAAATTTTCACCTGAACACATATATAATGAAATAAGATAATTTGAAATCAATAGAAATTACATATTATATATTATTACATGATATATAAATAATGAACTAGGTGTCATATTATGGGTAATGTTATAAAAATTATTAAATATGTGAAAATAGTTCAATTTGTAAACACCAGATTGTCATAATATGCTATATATAATTAATGTGGTCCTCGTAAGTTATTATAATTTAGAATATATAAGCGTTATAATTATGATTAATGTTATCAAATTTTTTATTTTTATAAAATTTTTTAAATTAGGTTACAGTGTGATTAACTACGGGAATAAACTAGGTAATGGATTTTCATCTCAATTTCCCATTAATGGGGCAATTTTTGTATTAAGACCTTATTTTTATATAAGTTTTGTGTATAATTTCTATATTATATAATATATTATGAATTAATTTTTCATTCAAGGTATTATATTTTAATTTCACTGTCATTTTCATTTGATAGTCTCTATTTAAAATTTTCACAATCCATAAAGAAATTTTTTTCTTCTTACATCAAAAAAACAAGATCTCTCAAATATGACAATCAACTAGATAAATTTTCATTCCAATTTATTTTAATTAATATTTCAGTTATTCTTATATAGATATCTATGGCAAAATTAAACTCCTATATTCCTTAATTTTAATTTTATATTTCATAATAATTTATGTCATGTGGGTTTTCAATAATGTTACATCAAAATGGTTGAATGTTTTTTTACATCATTTCAAAACTGATGGTTTTATTCTCCACTTAACATTTTATTTCGATACAATTTTTATTTTATTAGGTTTTCATTAATAATGATTCATTCTAAAAGAAACTTTTTTCATTGTATTTACAATTTCCCATTTTGAAAACCTTTTACTTTTTTATGTTTCCATAATTTTATACCATTTTTATATAAATATTTTAATATTATATTCTCTTAAATTCATAAAAACAAAACATAATATTCATGTTTCCATTACTAATATTAATTCTATAAGAAATTTTTTAATGTATTTTAACATATGTTTTTAATATATTATTTATTTTACATTATTTATATTATTAAATATTTTTTAAAAACATAACTTTCTCAAAGTATTTTAACATTGACTTTCAAAAAATCTATTTATTTTTCAATTTATTGTCTTTAATATGCTTCATAAATGTGAATGTTTATAATGTATTTTCACATCTATTTTTTGGAAGAATTCTGTATTTTTCAATCCACTATTTTTTAGGGTTCTTTTAAATGAAAAATGTTTCAAATTTTTTCAATTCCCCTTTTAAAATAATTATATAATTTTAAAGACTTCATCATTATGGAATCTTTTAAATGTGAAATTATATAATGTGTGGTATCTTCTAGTTTTTAGAAACATTTTTGTATTTTAAATGATATTTTTTTTAATATGTCTTTCAAAATAATTCTCATTCACTTCAAATTTTTTGAATGTAATTTGTAAATTAATTTTTAAAGTTATTTTTGGAAACATTCATATTTTAAATTATATATTCCCTTACTAGTTTTTATTTATAGAATAGTTAGTTTCACTATCCATTATATTTTACTATTACATAATTTATTTTTTAAAATTACATTTTGGATATTATTTTATTTCATATGTTCAATTTAGGTGATGTTTCTAAATGAATTAAGAGACACATTTTTCCATGAGTTCCTTAAGATATATGTAATTATTGGTTCTCTTATGGAACACACATTTATGAATAGGGTAGTTTAGGTCTGATATCACCATTGAATAGAATTTTTATGGACACCTCATTAAAATGGATCGTATGATTTGGAATTTTTTTATAATTTGAAGTATGATCATTTTGATTATTTACAATATGAAGCATGGGAAATTTGTTTTTTCACATGATCAAACATGGATTTTTTTGTTAAGAACATAAACTGTGGGACTTTTTAGTCTTTACAAATGATTGGTAGACATTTATTTTCTCACAATAAGAAGTTAGGAAATTTTTTATTTACAACATGATACTAACACATTTTTTTGTTCTCAATTATATAATTTATCTACTATTACTATTTTTTCACATTTACATGTTTTATCATGTTATTCCATGTTTTAATTATTAAGCCTTATTTTTTATGTTTTCAACTCTTTTATCTCTTGGCCACATGTTTATTGAAATTGATATGTATTTTGAGTCAGGTAAAAAACATTATTATTCATTAATGATTATTTTTATCTTATGTTTCTCTATAATGTTTTGTTACTATCATCCATGTAATTTTAATCGTTACTAATGATATTTATTTCCTCCTTATATTCTCCTTTATGCCATTGATCAAATACATTATGATATATCATTCCATTCCAGATTGTCTGATCTAAACCCTTTCTTGTGTCTCCAATCATGATGTTATAATTATTATTATATCATTTGAGATGTTCAGAAAAGTCATCCAACATCATGATTATGGTTTAATGTTCATATTTATTTAAAAAATATATTTTTATATAGCTATTATCTATGACACTCAACCTTTGGTTCCATGGATTTTGCGATTGTTGGTAGATGTATAATATAAATAACTATATTTATTTAGTTGTTATGTTAAGTATAACATGGGTTTCTATAATAATGAATGATTTATTATTAAACCACAAAACATTAATGAATGATAAAATGTTCAAATGATTAACATAATAATCAAATTGAACTTATTTTATAATCAATATATCTTGTTATTGTTTTTTCTAAGAATGATAAAAATAAATATTACATATTTGTATAGTGAAAAAACATATAAAACCATATAAATATAAATCAATCATTAAAAAATATAAATATAAATGAATTGGTTTTATTTTCATATCAAATTCATACATAAAAAATAGAATCACCACATTTTTTTACATTGAGTTTAAATTCTTCCTGAGGAAGAAGGTTTCACCTCTACACATTTTTCAATGTAGCTTCCTCCCTATAGTAATTGAAAAGTATATGAAATTGTTTATAGGTGTGATTAGTACTGATGGAAATTGTAATATAAAAATCAGTATATCAAATATATCAAAAATATATTGGAAATGAAGATTTATTATTATGAAACTATAACATCCAATTATTGATTTGACAGGTAAGAAAATAAACATGGAATGAGTTTTTCTATTTTTTGATGGGGTAGTGTCGAGTATGAATTGTTAGGATACATATAATGGTAATGTCAAATATGTTTTAGAATATCACCTTTTTTCAGCCTTTTTCCATTGGCTAAAGGAGGGTTACACATTGTGTTATAAGGTTACATGTCATTGATGGTTTTGGGTTCAAATCATGAATGGATTCACACTATGAAGGGTAAACATCACAAGGAGTGTTTACATTTGTTGAATTATATATAGATAAGCTTTTAAATATTATTTCTGATTTTTATGTTGAGTAAAAATCTTTTTTTAGTGGTTATGAGAATTAACTATTTCATGACATGTTTTCGGATTACACATCTTCCAATACCCCAACTGTGGTTTTTAAACATGCAGTGTGTATGGTATTTTCTTTTTGAATCCTCTCTAGTTTCAACTAATTCATCCCATAGTCTTTCCCATAAAATATTCAATCTATCCAACCCTTCTAAATTCATTCATTTTGAGTTTGATGGTCGTTGAGCTTGTAGTGTCTTTCTCGGATAAGCATTCCCCTTTATTCAACATCACTCTTCTTTTCTCGTATATTTGGATTTCAATATATAATTCTCAAATTTATGGATCTATTTCTTTCTTTGATTGATACCACCTCTAGATTCTCTAATATGTATACTACATCTCCATTCTCATTGATGAGTACCGTTGTGAGCGTAGTTTTTTAGGAAAAAGTTTGATGATTCCATTCTATTTAGCCAAATCAATTAACATTGACATTCATGATGTATTTCAACTATTGATTTAAATTTAATTTATGAATCATTAATTGAATTGATTTATTAAAAACCCAATTCCTATGAATTGGGAGATTTTAAATGTTTTTGGCATGGAAATTGGAAAACCCCAATTCCATTTAAATAAGGGTTGGTTGATGGAAATTGTTTGATTTATGTCAGGTAATTTAAATTTTATATTTGAGGGAAAATTTTCAATTAAATTGTTGTATTTAAGTGTATAAATGAATTATAAAATTAACAAAATTGGTTTTTAATGGATTTTAGACTTGGGGAAATGGATTAATATGTTTTTATTGAAACCATGTGGTTTGTTTTCTTAAAGAGAAATGTATTATATTAAACTCCATTTTGATTTTAAATGGGAAGTTTTCATTTTAAAATAGTAGAATGGGATTTAATTATATATTAGGCTGTCTAAAAATAAATTACCCACCATTTTTTATGTCATGGAAAATAGAATCATTTGGATTTTAGTGAGTTATGTGGACACGATCTATGCATTTACAATGTTCTAAAATGTACATACATATGGAAATATCCTCGATGGTATTTTCAAGATTAACCACTTGATAATGTCTGGGGAATTGCATATAGAAATATTGTTGAGATCATTTAGAGAGTGTGGAGTCCTATAGCCAGATATATTATCATACCTATTTCGCAGATGATCATGTTTCTTTCTTGATTTATATTTTAGATATAAATTAATGATAATGTTTTAAAAATACATTACATATATTATAGATTTATATAATATTATTTTTTATAAATATTTTATTTAATACATTGCTTTAGAAATATGCCACCATTTTTAATACCTTTTCTTAAAGTATATTCCATCATATGAATTGTAAAGCATGATTTCATGAAATATGCCTTAAAATGCCAAAAATATTATCTATTTAAATATAAATAATTCTTATGGTTAATCAATATTTGGAAGATGTTATGGAGTACCAGTTGAGACGTACCTGTATTTTAAGCTCACACCATACTTGTGACATTGTGTGTTTGTAGATTGTCTGTTCCATGTTTGAGCAAGGGGAATGGATGAGTTTGAGGTTGATCCTTCTATTGAACATTGGACATGGAGAGTTATTTCCAATAGTAATTGGGATTATTTCCTCTTTTATGGTACATGAGAGGTATTAATTTTAGATTTAATGCCTTGTTGACTTTCGATACTTTACTGGAAGTGCAGTTTCATTAGTTATGTATACTACCATGTTTTTTTTGCTTCTAAATTGTCTGTGGAAAATTTATTCCCATTTGTATGTTGTATGGTTACTAGTTTTAGTTACCAACTATTGGGGATTTGGAGTTACCATTGGCCTATATAATGTCAAGACCTGTTATCGGGTTTCTAGGGTACCTAGGGTCATTTGTGACAATGTGGTATCAGAGGAGGTTGTTCAGCTTTTGTGTTGAAGTCAATATGCTTTTTGGAAATATTATCAGGACTTAAAAGGTAGTATTAATTGTGTTCCTGGACAGTTCTTAATGCAATGAACCTTATGTCATCATAGATAGTTAGGGAATTATGTTCTAGGTAATAGTTGTATTCATTCTCCTATTCTTATTTTGATCGAGTGAAATCCAAATCTAGTTGTTTCATATATTGTGAATAATTTCCCCTTTTTTTCCTCAGTTTGAGTGTTAAACTAATGTCTTCCTTGTTTTTTATTGATGTTGTGTAGAATCATGCTTCTAAGAATATATGAAAATTAGATCTTGGGAGAATATGTTATTGAATTGTATTGATGTAATCCTCTAGTGGACCCAAATCTTGTTGATGTTATTAAGATAATTTTCCATACCTTGGGATAAGAGCAATGTCTAGTTCCCATTCAGGCTTAAATTGTGGATCCTTAGAGGGATGTTCTATGAAATAATTCTCAATATTTTTTTCACTAGAAGCTACATGTTTTCAAAGGCTCCACTGATCCATAACATGGTGGGGAATGGTCATGTAGGATAGAATTTTTTCTGAGTTTTTGGAGACATTAGATGAGATCAAGGAAAATTATTTAACATTTGTGTTAGAAGGGCTAAGCAGGAGATGTTGGGACATAATGTTAATGATAATGAAACAAGAATTCATATCATGGACTAACACCAAGGTTTTTTCACTAATCATTTATATGTACAATAAATCGTGTTGTCTAACATTGTGGATTTGTTCAAGTTTGAGTAGTCCAACGAAACTATGACTGAGTAATCGAATCACTTTTCTGAGATAGTGATGTTTGTGCTTATGTTTTATCAAATGAAAATATGATCACTCGACAGTTCTAAAATGGACTTTGATCATATATTTTTCTTCATTGGATTTATTGATAATCTTCGTACATATTTGAAAGTAATAGATATTGAGAAGATGGTTGAAATGGACCTGACTAAGAAGTCAATGTTTATGAAATTTCCTTTGTATACTAGTGGTAGGGCTAGTTCTATCAAAGTCAAATGGAAGTGTGATGATTCTAATGGTATTTCATGATAATAGAGTCAATAAAGACCTCCTATAGTTCTAGTAATAAGTCCTTTGACTTTGTATCTGTGTGGAAATCCAACACATTCTATGCAGATTTTCATTAAGGCACCCAGGAATAGTAAATGGTTTAAATGTTACCGAGATTCTTCAATAACATTTCTACATCTCATAGTAGAATAGGATCATAAAATCCTCCTAAATCTTAATGGTAATTGTATTTATCAATTATGAAAGTGCTCCAACCATAGGAGTTTATAAAAAAGCTGTTTCACACGATAGAAGATTCCCCAGAGGGAAAAGACATAGGTCCAATAATTGTGAGAGGTACCATTACTATAGCATCATCATTAGTTACTACTCTATTTAACAATGGATAATCTCAGTTGTTTATTACAACCAATATCATTATTATAATTAATCATCTTAGAGATCTTTTATCTTGTGAAATAGATATTACTAAACCACATGGGATGAAGAGAGAGTAGGTTCTCTATATTACATCTTATGACTTTCCTCTATCTAATGTCGAGATTCCTTGGAGTTTTCTGGTCCTCATCATGGAATCTATAAATGTCATATTCAAGATCGATTTCCCAATTTCCAATAAATTATTGATTGATTATTATCATCGGTGGGTCAACTTTACCACACCCAGTGGTGTGTCTCTTATATTTCAAGGAGAATGGAATCCATGGTCATGTAGTATAGGAACTTCTTATCCAGTGTTATGGAATTCAATATCAGTGATTTCATTTGATCTTGAGTTGGAATCATTGAGTGGTTAATTCTGTTAAGTTATATTTTTTTCCCTGATCCAGTTCCTTCTAATTTATATAGTTTTTCACTTGTAAGGGAAGCTGAGTTTTCCATTGACATAATGTCTGGTATTCAACCAGTTTGAATTCCCCCATACCGCATGTCAACAACTGAGATGAAAGATCTAAATTAATAATTTGATGATAATGATCTTATAAACCAGAGTTTGTTAGCCTAGGTGTCATCAGTTCTCTTCAATAAAAAATCTGATGATTCCCTTGACTAATATAAAAACATCTGAAAGCTCAATTGAGTAATGGTAAAGAACATGTTTTCATTTACATGGACTAATGATCTATTCAATAGGTAGAGATGTCTGAAATGGTTTTCAAAAACAGACCATTGATCTAGATACCTTCAGTTTAGGGTAAAAGAATCTTACATTCCTAAAACAACATTTAGGGGTAGGTACACCCAATATGGGTACCTTTTTATTCTTTTTGGTTTGAAAAATGGTCCTAAAAATATCATGGATCTAATGAACATGTTTTTTCACGAGTATATAGATAACTTTGCAGTAGTCTTTTTGGATGAAATCCTCATTTACTACATATTCATGGAGGATCATATGTTTCATCTAAGAATAGTTCTGATTCTAATAAAAAATCGTCGAATCTATGCCAAGATTTCAAGGTGTGATTTTTTTATTCAAAAAGATATATTCTTGGGACAGAGGGTGTCTGAACATGGTATATCATTTTCTTCATAAAAGGTAAGTGCTACTACACCAAATAATATTCTTTATTTCATAGAAACCACATTTTGGGTAAAGTGGAAACCATATAGATCAAATTACACAAGAGAATTACCCCATTCAAAATTCAAACCCCAAAGACAAATTTCGATTTCTAATAGTGACCATGGGAATCCAAGCGTCAATGCATACCACTATTCACAAAGCCGCTTGGTAATCCTACATTGAGTACTGGATCATAACTATTGTACTTGAGTCAATAAACCATCCATGATTTCACCACCATCATAATATCACTATAATCATTGTCACGTCACATCAATCCACTCTCAATGTAACCCGCAGTGCCTAACCCCACCAGAGTTGGAGATGCAGCTACAAACCCCTATCGCCATATCTAAACTATCACTGAAATCATCACAACCCTATCTCTGTCATGATAAAATCACTATATAATTTAAAAATAATATCCAAATCTATCACCTAATGTATAGTTTAAAAATACTCACTAGATTTAAACAATGACATCAAAAACCAATCCACCACTCTCGATGAAGAAGCTTTATAAAAAAACAAAAATAATCATGGTTTAACATGATAATGTGGAAGATGCCGACATGAGGGAAACCTCCTGAAACATCATTGACCACACAAACTCACACCACAACACACTGTAAAACATTATGTGTAGATCTGACTATGATAGGAATACTGGAATCCTGGTGTAAGAGTAGAGAACCGAATGGGCTCCTTCCACAACAAAGACATCGTCATCATGGACACCCAATGCCATTAGACTCCAAGTCATCTTGGGATTGTCATGATATTACTACAGGTTTGTCAAGGATTTATCAATTTTGGATTCTCCGATAACTACTCTAACTCAAAAGGGGTGATAAATCATGGGAATTATAATTTTTAGAGTTATTTTGTTGAGCACAAATGACTGTTTACAACTGCCCTGATATTGACTCTTCCAGAGGCTAGGTAAAGCTATGTGGTATTTTGTGATGCATCAGGTTTAGAATTGGGTTGTGTTATTATATAGGGTGATCAAGTATTTTCTTTACGATCTCATCAATTTTAGCCACAAGTGGATATTTACCCTAAACATGACCGTGAACTTGAATCTGTGATGCATACACATAAGGGTTTGTTTCACTAACTTTGTAGATAAAGGTTTTCTATATATTAAGACAAAAAAATATTGAGAAACATATTATCTAAAAATATCTGAATCTTCATCAGAGTTGTTGGATGTATTACCTTTAATCATTAAACTTTTAAATAATATATACCTTAGGGAAAGGGAAAATAATTGTACATGAATTAAATAGGAATATTCTGACCCATGAATTGAAATAATCTATAGAAGAGTGGAATTTGATGGAACTTCATTCATAGTTTCATATTAGAGATCCGGAAAATGGTCTTGATGTTTATTTAGCTAGTTTTAATTTGGAATCCTATATTGTTGAGTTGATTATTTAGGATGATGTTCTTGATGATTAATTTCATATCATTAGAGATTTTATTTATAGTTAGGAGAGAGTGTCCCATTGGTCATTCTCCAATGAATCCATTTTCAATAAAAATATATTTAATGTGCTTTTAGCATAAAATAATGTTGTGATGGGGGATTTTCATAAATTTTAGTGGATTTTGAACCCATGAACCAATACGATATCTTATGTCATTTGGATTTTTTTTGGTGGCTATGTATGAGACTGGGCATTGTAGAGTTTGTCTCTCTTTTCTATACATGCAAGAAGGTCAAGACTAAGCATTAAAAACGTTTAGGTTTTGTTTAACCACTTACAGTCCTCACATGGATGTGGAAATAAATCTACACAAACATTTTGTACGGGTTACCTCATATCCAAAGAAATAAAAATTCTATATTGGTTTGGATCGATAGGGTGACCATGTCAGCTCACATCATACCCATTCGAGATACAACCAATATTGAGGAGTTTCAAAGTCCCTATGTGAAATAGATAGTTCATTTTCACAGAGTTCCATCTATTATAGTATCAGATATAGGTCCTTAGATTGCTTATCTATTGTGGAGAGTCCTTTTGGAGGAACTAAGATCTCAGGTTTGTTTGAAAAAGGCCTACCTTCCATAGTCGCATGGCCAAACAGAGAGAGATATAGAAATTCTACATGATATCCATCACACACATGTTCACGAATTCAGTGGGACATTAGATGATAATTTGGGGATGGTTGATTTATTATATAATAATATTTACCATCCCACATCCATAATTAAATCAATTTATGCCATGTATATCTAGCATTGTAAATCTCTTTTGTGTTGGTCAGATATTGATGATTGTTCCTTGGTTAGACCATGTTTTCTATAAGGGAAAACATCAAATATTCATTTAATTTATCTATGAGTGTTGAAAACACAAATCAAATATATGTATTATG
Organism: Viscum album; assembly: GCA_963277665.1. Lineage (NCBI taxonomy): Eukaryota > Viridiplantae > Streptophyta > Magnoliopsida > Santalales > Viscaceae > Viscum > Viscum album. The sequence continues at coordinate 1,802,415,813 of OY728138.1, forward strand.
ATGATCGATTCCACATAATATTGTAGTTCTTAGTTACTGACCAAGGGATTTGGAATATTTCAACCCAGCTGGGTTTTCAACATCATGGGAGGAAATGGATGGTTTCTCCTCATTTTGTGAGAACATTAGTTGTTTTTAAACATGTGGGGAAACATGAATAATATTTATCACTAAATCCATAGATTTTTTCAACACATAACAAGTTCCATGTATTATATTGGAGGAATTTTTTCTTTAATTAATCTCACATTTTGAGTTGGAGTGATCTTGAGACTAAAACTGATTTATACTTGACTCAGTGGCGAGTCTAGATAGTTGATTTTGAGACCTAGGTACATTGTGGGAGGATGATACCTTTGGGTCGCATGCTATAGAAGCATGGTTTTGAAAATCATGATATGTGGGAATGTGATACACTAATGAAAGAGTAGTGGCCTCATTTTTTGGAATGGATGATTCTGCAGAGGATTTCTAGGGAAAGAATTTTTTTTAACAGTTGGGAAGATATAACATCCCATTACCGATATAAGAGGTAATACTTTAACCATGTCCTGGTTGTTCCCTTTCCATGAAGGTATAGGGTCAAATTTTAATTAAAAGGATAATTATAATGGTGAAGTCAGTGATTTTTTTGAATTTCACCTCTAACTCGCATTTTTATACTCACTACTAGAGGATTACACGTCATTTAACAAGGACACACATCATGTAATGGTTCTGCATGCATGTCATGAAAGTCTTCACGTTGTGTAGTGTACAAGTTAGGAAGTGAAATAAATTTTTTTGAATTATTTATAAATTATTTTATAATTTTGAGTGTCGGTTTTTTTGTTGTGGTGATGTGTTTTTCAGATGTTATAGGAAATAAATATTTTACGACTTGTATTGGTATCACCTTTCATGTAACACCCTTCCTTCTATTTTTAAACATGCATCCTGGATGGTATTTTATTTTTGGATCACCTCTAATTTTCACTCCCATGACCTGAAGCCTTGCCCATGTTATATTGAACATCTCCAACCCTACTAGATATCTTCGATTGGTGTTGAATCGCCATTGTGCTTACGGTGTGATTCTCAGGTAAGTGTTTTCCATTCTTCTTAGTCTTTCTCTTTTTCAACTCCTTGTAGATTTCAATAGATCATATTGACATTGATTGATCTATGTCCCATTTATTTAGATCTCTCCTCTAGGTTGTTCTTTAAGGTCTTCTACCCCTTTTCTCTCCTTAATGAGTTTTGTTTGGAGTGTTTTTTTCAAGAAAAAAGTAGGTGATTATGTCATGTTTAGACAAATGAAATATACTTCATTTGATTGATTTATTTCAATTATTTATTTAATTTAAATTTCTCAAAATTTATTTCAATTGATTTATTAAATAAGAAATTCCAATGAATTATGGGATTTGAAATAGTTTTTGAATAGAAATTTGGAAATTGGTTGATTTAAATTATTTATTTTATTGAATTTTTTTATATTAAGTAGTTGAAAAAATTATGAAAATGAAATTTGATATTTATGGATTTAGTTTTGAATGTTTTTATAACCTATAAAAATGTAATAATAGATTTGATAGAAATCCAGGGGCTTTATCTTGAGAAAAAGAATGTTTTGGATTAAAACATGTTTTGTTATTAAATAGAAAATTAGATTTTTTAAATGATAGAATGTGATTTAATTTTATTTTATGAAGTCTTAAAATAAATTTCTCATCATTGATTATGCAAGATCATAGGCAATCCTTAGGTATTTGGTGAGTTATTTATACAAATTGTACTATATTACAACATTATAAAACATCTATTGAAGGTCACATCACTGATTGGAGGGTGTCAAGCATCTTTGGGCCATTATTAGGGGGACAAGTGTATAGATATATTTTTTAGATCACATAAAGAGTGCAGATTCATGTAGCTAGAAATAAAATCATACCTATTTTGAATATGACTTTGTTAGTTGTTTGTTTTATATTTGAGATATAAATGTATGCCAATGTTTTAAAACATATTTACATGCCTTTTGATTTTATATAAACAAATTTATATAAATTATTTATCTATTCCATTTTTTTGAAATATTATATCATTTTTTAAGGCTTGTAATAAAGTAAATTTCATCATTTGAAATGTACAGAATGATTTGTTTAAATATGCATTAATACTACAAACATGTTTACTTTTAAAATGAAAAACCATTATTTTGGTTTATATATATATATATATATATATATATCTATGAAAAGTGTCATGGAATCCTTGGGGAGACCCTACTAGGTTTTTTAATTCACACTGTACTTTTTCCTTCGGGTGTTTACAGATTATGTCCTTCCCTGTTGGAACAAGTGGAAAGAGTCACATAGAGGTGGATTCATCTGTTAATCTTTGGACTTTTTGAGTTATGTCCTTATGGACTGGTCGTGATTTTTTCAATTTTGGTATTTGGGTTTCAGTACATTTGGATGTTATACCAATTTGGATTTTAGTACTTTACTCCTAATGGAGTTTCTTTTTAAATGAATTTTATAATGATTCTTTTTCATTCACATAGTTTGTGGAAAATTACTTCCCACAAGCATGTTATATAGTGTGAGGTGCTAGACTTCCAACCATGGGGATCATAAACAACTATCTAGTTACATCAGAAACAACTCAGTTTCTTGGTTACAAGGGTAGACTGGATATTTTGTGAGATAAAAAATGATTTAAATTATCATTTAGATTGAAAATTATTGGATTTATGGTATAATTGATGGTGTGTTTTAAACTCCTACCTTCATCAAGATATAATATCATCCTCTAAATTCCATATAATAATATATATATTCATTGTATAAAATAGAGATTAATGAGGTGATATATACAATTTATATAAAAAATAGTTCACGTTATAGGTTTGAGTGCTACATGAAAATTATATATATATTAGATGAAATTTATTACCCTATGAAACACTGTGGTGATATAATTTTAATTTAATATCCATTTTTATTGATATAATCGTTTTGTATCTAAATATGATTTAATATTCTTAATTTATTAGTTAATGATTGAATAAAGATTATTTTTAATTCAAAAAAATGAAAATTTTATTATTCCTATTAAACACTATATTAGGGGAAAATATTATATTAAATATTATAAATAATGTATATAATTTAAATCAGGGGTCATTTACATCATTATATTTCCTATTAATTCCATTATTTATATAATTTTTTAAATCCCCTTATGCACATCATCACAAAAATATTAATACCATAAAAACAAAAACACCAATAAAACATTTCTTCCTTGACATGCACAAAGTCTCCTTTAAAAATAATAATCCCGACTGCATGAACATCCATATTCCCATGTCATAAATTTCAATAATAAATAATTATATTATGTTACAATGATAATACAATGAAAGCATAAAATTGAATTTAAATGAAAATCCAAATCAGCCATTTAATTAAATTATACAGTTATACTTCCTCAATAAAAAATTATATGATTTCATTCATAAAAGAAACCTATCGTGTCACTACCCCCTCTCTAAATCTTATACTCCATGGTAATATACCTCAGACAACCATCTATTTATCACATGTGAATAAAGGAAATCATTGACTCACATAGCACATGTGGGTTAAATAACTACAATACAACCATTGAATGAATATTCTAAAAATTAAAAAGAAAACTGAAAAGTTTATAAAGTACAGCATCCTATACTAAATCAAGCTTATCATTTACTAGTACAATGGAATTTATAGTATGATACTTATTCAATGAGAGGTGAAATATATCCTAAATCATATTTAATAAATAAAAACTACTTTCACCAATTCCAATATCAAAATTGTTTTTATACCCCGAATAAGGTCTTATTGTATCACTAAAACAAAGCATCAACACTTGGGTAGAGCATAAATCACTTCTTAATAAAAAAATTCAATATATCTATGTGTAGCTTTATTATCTACACTTTTTATGCCCTTCCAGGAAAAAACATAAAACACCACTATATAGGATATATCATACTTCTCTTTTAATAATGTTACCATTAATTCAAAATCTATAATTTTATTATAATATATCAATAACTAGTTCATTTATCTTTAATGAATTATTTATAACATGAACCCATATATTTTAACCATATTACAGCCTTTCCATCGAACCAAAAATTCAGAATGATAATAACTTTTCTAGATTTTATATATTTACTATCATTATTATAATAAGAGGTACATAATATCCAATTACATAGGGGAATAATTATAATAATAAAATAAATAATATCTTTCACTAGTTCAAATTTATTTCATCTACTCAACATATTTTTCAACAGTTTTATAGAATATCCCTAAATCCTATAATATCTTATAATTCATCAGTAGAAATGAGAATCTATTTATCCATTTACCCATTATCAATGTATTCATCTAATATTATGATAAAACCTCACAACACCTTGTTGAATGTCTAGTCAATTAGGGAATGGATTTTAAACTCCATCCTCAACATGATCTATGAAAACTAATATCATTATCCTTAACTCAAATGTGTTACCCATTTTCAAATCTTCCATCCTTGGTACATCATTATTATATAGTTTAATATACTCTTTTGATACCAATTCTTATATATCCATCCATAATACATATAACATAATCAAATAGTTTTATTTTACTGATATTTAAATTTTTACAGATAATCATTCATAACCAAATATGTATTCTTATACTAATCATTCATTTACATATACAACAATATTAAAATCAATTTAATCACCATATTCTTATAAATCCATTTTAATGCATAAAAACACAACATTAATTATTTAAATATATTTTAAATTTAATGAAAAAAATATCTCAATAATCATCATTTCTCTAATAAGAGAGGATTTAATTAAAATATAAAAAACTGTCCTGGATAAGGCTTTTATAATATTACCACACACATGTGAAAATATTCACAGCCATTTTGATTATTTTTTATAAATATGACTACAATCTAAAGTCAAAAAATCCATTATTTCCATAATGTTTAGAAATTTTCTTCCTTGGACTAAATGAAATTAATTAACCAATCATGTGATCATTCCCAGGTTATAAAAAACATATTTAAAATTAAACCCTCTAAATAAACACAATATTTATAATTACATCATGAAAAACAACTACCTTCAAACCAGATGATAATAATTTAAATATTTTAATCCATTTTTATTAATCATAATGATATAATATAGTCCAACCCATAACATCCAAACATTAATCAAACTAACATTCATGAGGAAAATCTTCAAATTTATAATAAAATTACCCATGGGGTAGATTATATGTCAATGATGTGTGCGAAAATATATCTTCATACCTGAATCTAGGATTATTAATTGCACCCATGTACTCAATAATCATTAAATTATGATGTGGGTATTGGTAATTTCAACCGTTATTATGATAAAATAAAGAAATCCTATAAAATATATCATGGAAAACTAATGTAATTCAATAGATAATATCATCATTGAATCTTTTAGAATAATATATTCCCAAAATAGTGATCCACCAAAATCATATCAATCAATTATGCATGAGAAAATATAAATACCAACCATATAATAGTTATATATAAATAAATAATGTAGTTTTTTTAAGAATTGATATCTTATTTATAATATCTTTTATCATAATCATGAAATAATTATAATAGAAAAATTATTGACATGTCATCTATATCTTAATCCAGTAATCCCTCATTCACAGATGTTTGTAACCAACATATTGTTTTTCAGTCATGAAAAACTATTATTAAAAAAATTACAATATATCAAAATATAATAAAAAACTAATAATAGAATACTAATCTCATCGAGCAAAGGTTCATTCGCCTTCAATTTCCTGACCAAAATATTATCAATGATTAATAAATATAAATTAGTTATTTTTCATCATCATTTTATATCTTTAACACTACTTTGAGCATAATACATGGTATAAAATAGGTTAAGAATCATAGGAATATTATTTTTGAAGTTTGTTAGTCACTAAACAACATATTTTTCATCAACTACAGGGATGTCATCACCCTTAACGGTAAATAGTTATAATTTCTCTGTGGGATATAATGTCATGTTTTTATATAATGTACTTCAAGATCTCATTGAGTTAGTTTAAAAATTTGATATTCAAGGACCTCTCTCAGTCCCTAAATATGTTTACTAAAAATAAAATCCTTATAATGTGACCTAGAAAAACAAGTTTCCTATATTCAATATTCTTCCACTTATTCAATTTTGGAATACAGAGAGTCTAGAACATATTCATATTATTAGATTTGATTGAATAGGGGTTTTATAAAATTTATATGAATAAAAACATATAAAAAACTCAAACCTCTCAAAAAACTATTTAAAATTATTCTAAGGTGTTTATCATGTACTCTTGTTGTACCAATTTTATACCCAAAATGTACATCAAGTGAAAGGAAGTGTTTTTCCATATAAGATGCCCATTAATACTGATAGATCTTCTTAAAATTTATTCCTATATTTAAAATAGATATATACAAACTAAAATACAATGTTTGTATTTTTATGTGTATATTTAGAAAAATAAAATGTACAATGATTGAAAATGCGAAATTACAGCTTTTTACGAATCATTCTACTACTAATATTAGTAAAATTAATATCAATAATTATTAGCTGAACCTTATTTCATACACAGCAAATGTTTTACTCTATTTTATAAATAGAAGTCCGTTAATGAACATTTTTATTTGTAAATACAATGAAAAACCAATTTTCTAGGAGTAAACAATATCTACTTATTTTAATGGTAACCAAATAAGATACTATTTATCCTATCAAATATCTAAATATTTCGCTATATTTTCATTGAAAATAAATTGAACCAAATACAATGTATAATTCATATCATTGTAAAGTAGAAAAAGGAGTTGAAAATTGTATACATAATAGGATAATTAAAAAGGCATAAAACATGAATTATAATCATTATCAAAAACATCCAATCCCTGTAACATACATAATCTACAAATATTTTAACTAGAAAATGAAATCAATGGTATATTGTCTAGTAAAACTCTTACCAACTATTCCTAGATAATTCCTCAGGCTAGTTCTACATGATCATAGAGAATTGATAATTTTAAAAATACTAAAATAAATATAAACATCTATTGAAATTGAATTAATGAACATAATCATAAAATAATCCAAATAATCTCTAATAGAGGACCTATACTATAGTGGACTATCCCTATGTTTATAAATGTCACTTTTCCCCTCTTCATTAACCATTATCATGTTTTTAGAACCCAGTGTCCTCTTCCACCTCCCCTCTACATGATTAGCATCCATGTAGCCCACCTATTAAATAGTTTCCAATTTTGGTTAGGTTGGTAAATATGAGGATCCAATCATGGTATCCTCAAGAATTCATGCCAACCGTATTGATTCACATAATCATGAATGAATACTATATTCATATTGGTAAACATTAATTTAAGATTTTATTTGATTGAGTCTATATAAATATTTCTAAAATAATATAATATAACATTGAATTATTCATATAGGATACTTTGGACCAGTTCTCTATATGACGAATAATATTTTTTATATGGAATGAATATATATTTACAATTTTTTTATTTGGTCATTAATACACATGATCTATTTCTTCATTTATGTTATTCATAATTTCCTTTTAATTATTATATTTCTGGTACTAGTACTCAGATCCATGAAAATATGTGATTTTGAAGGTGGCGGAAGGATCTGGATCTGCTTCTCTAGATTACGGAGGGGACCTCTTCTGGAGATATGTGGTTTACGAGGCACCATTTTCTAGTTGGGTTTGTTTTCTTAGATTTTGAATGTGTTATTTATGGTTTTGTTTTTATGGTGTTCTTGGTGGCATGTTGTGTCAATTATGTTGGGATTCGTCTTTGGTTATGGAGACTGGTGATGGGTTATCAGTGTATGGGAAATCAGTTTAGGGTGATTTGTGGTGAACGAGATAGATTGAAGCCCAACCTATTTGAGTCGTCGATGTTCAGATTTGAAATGGTATCAGTCTAATTGATTGTGGTTCAGTATAATATTTTCATTGAATATGAGATTGATTTCATGTTGAACATGATTTTTTGTGGGTTTGTTGCGTAAACCATGTGACCTGAGTGATACTCGAACATGAAAAACGGAGTTTCTAAAGTGAGTTGGATTATTTGAGATCTTATGGAATGATTTTTATGTTTGTTGAATCTATGAATTTATGGAATGGGTTTGTGTTGGTTTGTCTAAGTTTTGGATCTACGGTCTGTGGTTTATGGGACATGGAATTTAGGTCATATCATCGGACGGTTCAAGAGGAGTTTTAAATTATGGAGCTTTCGCAGATCATGGCTATCCAGAATTAGAATTTTGAGAAGGTATGGAATTTTCCATCATTACCAGGTCCTTGCATCCTTGCACAGTACAACTAGCCAAGCAGCGATGAGAAGGTGTAAGATCATCTTAACATTTTAGATGCTGGGGAGGGGACATTCTTTGCAGATTTGAATTGGATTATTTTTTTCCATGAGACATTGTACTGTGAGGCTTGATTATATTTTTATTTCATTGATGTTTTTTAGGTTCTCCCATACCCATTAAAAGGGGTCTATCTTAATGAAAAATAGTAATTCTTAGTCGGGATGTCCATACAGATCTTATTTCTCTATTTTCATTATATTAATAAAATAAAGTAAATTTTCATTTAATACTTGAGATCATTTTTATTAAATTTGGATAAATATTAACAATTATCTCAAGTAATGTTGTGTATATATATATTGTATTATCAACTATATATATTAATTCCAAATACAAGATTCCATTCTCATTTCGTTAAATGTTTTTTGAAAACAATATTCATGGGAAGATGAAATTTGTTGTCCTGGGGTTAATATTTGATGGAAATGATGTGATAAAATGAAGGTGGAATAAGGAGGTTTGTTTATTAATGAAAACTATATGATTTAAATTCTTCTAAACCATTATATTTACCATTAATAATTCAAAAAAACGGTATTAAAAAATCCAATCACTCTCGTTTATGATACAATTTACATAACAAAGAAAATACTGAATAGGTAAGACACTGTCTTATATTTTATCATTTATTTTAAATTAATTTTGTATGGCCAATTTTTGGAAAAAAATATCGGTACCATTTATTTATAATGATTTTTTTTCAATTATATTACACAATAAATGATGGTATAGTAGTAAAACTTCAGGATAAAATATTTCCCAAAAACAATCCCATAAAACATTTATTCCAACAAAAATATCTATAAAACAATACAGGAAAAAAATAAACAATAAGGGTTGGAAAAAATTTTGTGGTTTGAATTGGGATATCTAATAGTATTTAATTTTTCTAGGGCCTTTTAAAATGGATTAAGTAAATGATTTCAATAATGGAGTGATTTCTGATAATAATTATTAAATATGGTTCCTCGATAACTTTGACCCAAATAATGATCTATGAATATTTACAAATTGAAAAACAAGAACTTCTAGATCACATTACCTAACTCATGTCTCTGAAAATTAATTAAAATATTATAAAAAATGTAAAATAAATAGAATCGTCTCATGTTTTTAAAATTGAAATTATATTTTATATATGCTCAGATGATTTATCATTTGATCGAAGTAAATTATTTGATAAAATTATATATTTGAGTAAAAAAATTATATTTAAAATAATTATTTCCATAGTTTTTCAATAAATTATTTTGACGAAAAAATATAATAATATTATTTTTATGTTATTCAATAATGATGAAGGACTCTATAAACACACAAAACATCAATCAAAATAATATCAGTATTAAAATTTATACAATATTTATGAATCATTCCTCCCATAAATTAATGATATTATAAATATGTTATTTAAAATATATGTATTGATGTATTAATAAAATATAGAACATATATAAGAAAATATAAAATTTAATTGAAAGATGAAACATGATAGTTATATCTAGTGGTGAGTATAATTTTTTTCAATGCATACTGCTGCATCAAAAACCTAATAGAAAATATAAAAAATGGTTTATCCCCAAAATGGGATTTTTTTACTTCCCAAATATGAGAAGTTCAAGTAACTATACTAAATCTTCTGATGGATGGGTCATTTATTATATGAACCATCACATTTCCTTGGATATAGTTTGTTTCAATATGAAATCAATTTACATAAACCCATATACATATTTATTGATATCTCCTAGTTATAATTACAACACTTATAAAATTATAGATGTTTTCACGGGATATAATTGACATCCTATCCTACTTTAACTTCTAGAATTACATCCATAGTATGTTGATTTTTATCGTAAAGATGTGGATTATCATTACCTCATCATTGAAAATAATTTTGTGGTTATATTATACTTGGTAGAAACATATTTTGTATTTTAACATACAACATTTAAATCCATCTATCATATCTTCTAATACATAAACCTCTCCAACCACCTCATATTCATCATCTTCCTCCTTTATAATCATTTAAATATTTTTAAAATTATCAATAATATAAATATATGAATTAATAAATATATAACCATCATAATAAATAATAAATGATAATTAGAAATAATCTTATCTATTTGTATTGATATGGTATAAACCATGGTTTCTTCCATGATTTCAACTAGATTATTCTAAACTAGTTGGGAAGTGGGAGAAGATCAAGGTAATCAAAAATAGTTAAGATCCCTTAATACACAATAGAAAATAATTATACTAAGTCAATTGGTGCATCTCCCACATATTATAGAAATTATTGGAATTACTCTCTGATATCACTCATTTCATAAGGACCTCTATAATATACTCAAATGAGATCTCCATGTACATTATTCCGTTAATGTGGCCCTAAGAATCATATTATATTCCTTTAACATTGTTCTATTATTTCTATAATTTTATAGTATGTGTGAAAACATAATTTATTTTTTACATCAATATATATTTTTTTTAATTTATTTAAATTGAAATGAATAATCGAAATTTATATTAGTGTCTGTCCCATACAACATTGAAAAAACTAACCTAAGGAGGGTTTCAATAAATTTTCATTAATAAAATTTAAATTTTAAATATCTATACGTTGGTTTTCAAGAGTCATCAATTGAGGAGATATCTAATATATACTAAACATCACATATTTAATTTTTTTAATTATTAAAGAATTAAAAAAATGAAATTAGGAAGTAGTTATTTCAATGAGATGATATGAAATCTAAAAAAATCATAGAATCATGAAAATAATGATTATTAAAAAAATCTTATAATTCTTAAATTATTACCAATCAGGTTTTCCTTTTCTCTGTGAAATTTATCTCATCCTCGCTCAATGATCATATAATATTCTAGAAAACAACACATTAGACTTTAGATATTATCAAAAGGTAACATTCCCAGTTATCTTAAGGTATACAATACATTTTCTTTCGTTGTGATATATTAAATAATATACGCATCAATTAACAGAATATCATACTTTCTACCTTAATTTTTACTCCAAACCACATTGAAATATTCTCACAAGTTATATTTTATACGTATAAAATGATTGGAGAAGGGAAAAATAGAATTTATAGAGATTGGAGATAAAAAAATGAACCCTAAAATAATATAATTGATGGAACTGTTTTATCTATGTAATTTTCTAATTTCTCAAATAGTAATCATGATAATGACTTATAATGCATAATATAGTTGAAATACATAATGTATGTAATGACTCTGGTTTTTAATAATATATAATTATATAAATCATTAGTTAGGGTGTTTTTTGACATGTTTATGAATAATGTGGTAAACTTATCCTCTAAGAGAACCTATAAATAATAGTCATATGTTATAATTGATTCAAAAGAATTTTTTTTACCCCTGGTTTTATATGGAATTAGATTAAATCACAACGGGTCCTTAAGAAAATTATATTATGTAAAAAAATATTATTTTAAACCATATACATATATTTTTAATGAGATTCTTATATATCTTTAATAGTACATCTGATTAGAAAAATGAAAAAGAGGTTATGTATTAAATATGGATTTTATACCATGTGTGATGTATGTCCCACATATATTGGGATCCATAATAGTTAACAGTCATAAGATGATTTAAATGAATATTAATTAAATACTAAATTAGATTATTTAATTAACTTTTCATAAAATAAGAAGTATGTTTAAACCCCTGATAGAAAATAAATTTGGGTCACCGCATTACCATAATATAATTGAAGACAATCCATTAATGTATAGTACATGACATTGGACTGATATGAATTTTAGGAATTAATGATGGATACAATATAATCTACCCATCATTTTGAGTTTCTGTGAGAATTTGGGAAAAATTCTATAATTGATTCTATGATTTATTTTTGGAAAGTCCCCATTAGTATTTAAATTAAAATATAATATATTTTCTTACTCGATTCCAGAAATTTTATTACTCAACAACTATTTTACATTTTTCAATCTCATGATCGAGGTTTTAACATTAATCAACTCTCAAGATAATTATTTTTCATTTTTTCATGGATTTCTACATCTTTGTTTTTTGTATCCATCATACGATTTGATTTACCTTACAATATGTCTACTATAGATTCATTTTTTATTGTAATTGAAACTATATACATTCTTTCATCATTTTGATTGATGATAGTGACCCTAGGATGTGGTGGAATCACAACATAGTGATAAATCAAAAACATCAGAAGAAATTGTAACAATTCATGAATTGTGGCACTATAATGATAGTTAAAAGATAGGGATTTTAACTTTTGGATAGTATTGGATGAAAACTAACAACAAGTTACACTATATATTTAGTCAACATATCTAGGTAAGTCTGATTTTCTAATCCTAGATGCCACATAATAGGTTCCCCATGCTCGATTGGCCACATGGCCTCAAGAACATCTCCCCAAATTCTAGAGGTTTTCTACTAGAAGAAAGGGACTTGGGTCGGTCTATAGGGAGACTATTCTATCATTACCAGAGTGTAGAATAGTGGATAATTATAAATAGAGGTAAAGAGTAGAAGACATAAGTAAACATAATTCCCAATGGAAAAATACACATCCATATTAACTAAAATAAATGTTATAACTTACAACAGCTAATGATGATATATTTCATGTCACTAGAACGATAGAAAATATTGATAAAACATAGGAGGCATACATGAAAAACTATATGTATCCAAAGGAAATACATAAACTTTCCCAAGATTCCCAAGGTATATCTCGGTCATCTACTACCTGATCCATCATAGCATAACATGAAATAAAGCTCCTAATGCATTATGCTTCACCTTATCAACATGCACATACATGTAATCCACTTTAGGTACCAAACGACCCATAGAGAGGGTGTGAGTTAAATATCAGTGGGCCCCCAAAAACAATGTCTATAAAATCTATCCCATGTAATGGAAATGTAAAAGTGCGAAATAATTCATATATAATGTAATATAGTATAATGTTACTAAATTCCATGTATCTTCTTCAGCCCTTATATGGTGTCTGAACATTTTACTAGTTCATTAATAAAGTAATTATCAATATATTTTAATAAGTCACATTAGGCATATCCATCACTAACATCACAAAGTGATAGTATAAATTGTCACGTTTTGAATGTGTAACAAAGAAACCATGATAGATAACTAAATAAGATGTGATTACAAGGTAATAAAAAAGGACACCTTGAACTTATAGTCTATTAACCCAATAGTAACCAAGTCTATATTAGGGGGTAACAGTGTAATCGAAGGATCATCATCAAAGGAATTTTCACAATAATATTTTTAATTGATTCTAAGGATTACATCCAATGTTAAATGGGATAAACGCTGTGGTCGTGGCAGAGGATGTAACCAAGGCTCCTCAAGTCACCTCAAATCCAAGGAGTGTATATGAGGTATCCTAAAATAATAATGAATGGATCCCAATGTGTCACTATGGGAATCTAATGGTAAAAAAGTATTGGGTTCTTTGGTAGGTCTCAACCAAGCCAACTGGCATCCTTGAGTAAGAATGACATCCTCGAGTTCCCAAGCCATTCCCTCGAGAATCCAAGAGCTTACACGAGTCAATCCTTCTTATAAATATATCATGGTCTATGTTTCCAATGTGTCACCTTAAATTTAATTTAGTACAATTAATTTTGTCAAATGATATTTATTCCATTAACAAATTCATTATGTTCAATCATTTTTTTTCATATGTATAATAAGTCCATGTAGCATAAAATCATGTAATTAAAACCATATAAGTCATGTTCAATTATTAAGGATCACTATGATACCTTCCATGAACCGTACATGGTGTGCTATAGACATGATACCAAACATTGATTTACATTTAATATGTCCTAGTCATATACGTACGTTTGATTTCCATAATATCATTTGAATGAATTATATACATTTAGGAACTCCCCTTAGGCATGTCAAGTTCAAGTGAAAAGGTACATGTTATTCATGATTTCATGATACAATATGAAATTAATTTAAGAGGTATTACCATTAGTGTGGTCTAGCTCAAACAAACCCAAATGGTGTATCAAAAATGTCAAAACATTATAAACTAAAATAAGGCATATCACCCTACATGGGGTATTAGGATTTGTGGATGTAACCACCAATATCCAAAATAATTTATGTAAACAATATAACAATATGGTCATAAAAAACATAAGCATGAAAAATAAGTTCAATAAATGACAAGTAATGAAATCAGTAATCCCCACATGTCATTATAAAAATCCACTAACTTGAGGGATTAGTTATAGAACACCCATATTAGGCATGTATGATTATTCTCATCCATTATTATCCCATAATTTTAATTGGAATATACCATGTCTTATAAAGGAGTAAAAATGCATTCACCTCTATAACTAGGTCGAGAGGATGAGAGATGAAGAACATATGAATTGAACTCGAGTACATACCACTGCACCTCAAATGTGACAAATAGAAGCTCAAATAGATCCCTAATGAATGTTATATCACTATCCCTATATTAATCCATAAAAAGGATCCAAATTGGAAAAAACAGAGGTTCAACATGATATAAATCAGATTAGGTAATAATGGTTGGGTTAATTAGATCATTATGGGTAACATAGAAAAATAACTCAAAATTTATCCTATGCTTGGTTTTTCTACACGGTTTGATAAACTGTGCACCAACCATACTAAATGGATCTACCAAAAAATTCAGACCATCTTCTTGGTTTAGACTAACCATGCATCCATACTGCATGGTTTACTCTAACCATGTGATCAGACCATTATTCCCAAAAATTTGGGTTTCAGGCTCCAAAATATTGTTGGAAATCATTACATCATTTGTAATCTCATTAATTATCCACATTAGGTCCATAAAATGGAATTAGACAAAAATATTAAGTATCCATACCAGATTCAAGAAGTGGTTTCTTATAGTGTTCCCCCATAAATGAACACATCCATGATTTCATCTTCCAAGGGTTGTGAAAATATATCTTAGAATACCACTGGCCACTGAGTAGGTGTATCGACCTCCATCTCGAAGGTATTTTGTTGTACACTGTCATCTTTCATAACACCTATACTAGAGGGACAACCCCTCCTCAGAGATATTTTGTTCTGATATCATAAATCCATAAAGGATAATCCTAAAGTTAAGCATTAGTATCAATATTATCATCTTCATGATCAAAAGAATGAGATAGGTAAGCATGATAACAGTGATGTTGTGAAACATGGAAGATGTCATGCATAACATGATACCTTTGAGGTAGTAACAACTGATAGGTTACCAGACTGAATCTTTCAATGATCTAAAAAGGCCATTCATATTGAGGTGTTATCTTCCCTTACTTATGTAACCTTATATGCCCAATAAAGGGTGATACCTAGAGGAAAACATGTTCCCTGACCCCAATCTCTATTGGTCATCAACGATGATCGTCATATGATTTTTTTCGATATCCATCAGTAGAAATACACGTCATGATCATTTGATCCTACAATTAAGTCTTTAGTATGAGAGGAGGACCTAGTAGGGATACCTCTCCTTGATATAGCTAGCGCAAGGGTTAACAACATGACCTTCCTTATAATGTCCTCTATAGGATCCATCTGAATTGTCTAATTAAAGTTATTATTATTTGTGAACTCGATGAGATGGATATGTTTCCCCCATGAAATACTGAAATCAAGGACACATTCTTTGAGTATGTCCTATAGAACCTATATCTCATGTTCCAACTACACATCAGTCTGAGGGTGAAATGTTGATCTTATCAGAACATATATACCCATAGCTTTCATCATTCCATTCCAAAAATATGATTTTGAATGGGCCTCTCTATCTTAAATGATGGTACGAGGGATCCCATATAGTCGTATGATATCGTAGACATACTTTCTTCCCAGATTATCAACTAATAAATTTTCTTGAATATGAATGAAGTGGGATGTTTTTGTAAGTTATTCAATAACGACAAATATAGTTTCGCTACCCCTCATCGACTTAGGTAATACGAATATGTATTCCAAAGCTATATCTTATCATTTCCATTCTGGGACTAGTGGAGGTTATAACAAGACTATAGGTCTCTGGTGATCTACCTTCACCTTATAATAGATGGAACACCATGGGATAAATCCTACAATCTAACATTTCATCACAACATACAAATACTAGCATCACATATCCCAATACATTTTGGAGATTCTTGGATGAACCTCACATTGAGAATCATGTGACTGAAGCCTAAACTCCTATCTCCTTTCTATAGGAACCCATACACATCCATGTATAGATAAGTTTTCATATATATCCACTGACTAGTCCAGAGGCCTGTCAAATTCAATGATACCATACTTGAGAACCAATCACTCAGGATCTGAAAATATTCTGCTCTTCACCTTTTCAAGGAGGGATGGGGTAATTTTCAAGGATGAGAGGAAAGAATATTTTTTTAATTCCATAAAAATTTACGTTAAACATAGTAAATGGGTCATTAACCTCCATTTATCACTGGATTACCTTATATTCTGTGCCTAATCTTTCTCACTCAATACATTTGTGACTATATTTCCCTTTTCAAGAATATAAGAAAGCTCTACATTGAAGGACTATAGATATTTGAACCATATTCTCTATTTGAGATTCAATAGACCTTGTGAAAAGACATATTTCAGGATCTTGGGGTTTATATACACCGTAATTAACCCTCCTAATTGATAGTGTATCAAGATACACAATTCATAGACAACTATTGTTACATCATAGTCATATGTCAGTTAATTTCTCTAATGAGGAATCAACTATTAGGATTTGTATGCAAGAAATCATTATTATTGCATTGATAGGGATCATAGTATGATTCCTGATACATCACAATAGATGTTATTACCTATGCCTAACTTTAGGAGATTTAGAATACATGTTGACACAAGACATCCATTCCACTCCTAAATGACTTTCTCGCCCACATTATACAACTTGAACAAAACACCATTCCTTGTAAGGAGAGAAATAGGTGAGGAAAGATGTGACAAGTTAGGTATGAAACACCTATAATATAAATAAATACTTAATAAACTATATATATCAAAGACATTTTGGTTTGCTTCTATAAAAATGCATCACTCCCCTTCTCTAGGTCAATAGAGATGCCTGAATCTGATATAATTTTACCCAAGATGTAAGATTTGTTGATATATAATAGGAACTTAGAATGTATATGATAAATATGGTCTCTATTAATTTACTTAGAATATTCTTGATGTTCATTTTATGAACTTTAAAAATGCATGAATACAAAAAGATTAGGCTCTAGTCTAAATCTGCTATCATTGAAATCCCACTCACCATTGTCTAGATAACAACTACCATCCAGAGATGTATATGAAACCATTAAATAATAGACTTCATAAAAGTAAATATATAGATCCTACCGATCCATCCTAATAATTACATAGAATTCCATCATAAAAAATTTGGGCACATAGAAAGGAATTACTTCTTACCTACAGGGGTTGTCTCTACACTAGCATATGCCCTCAGATCCTACCCCAAATGGTGTATCTAGGTCCATTACTCCGAATTATTTTTTTTCAATCCCATGTATTTCCATGATAAAAAAAGAGGTAAATGATTTTAAAGAACCAGTATCAAGTGAAAAAGATACTATAGTTGTTGGGAAAAAATCCCTCAAGGCATCATTGAAGCATTTTTTGAGGTGATTGTGTTTGTTGACAAGGTGGACATCTGTGTTGTGATTGTTGACAAAGAAAACCATGACATAAAAAGTTGTTGAAAAAGGGGATTTCATAGTGGCATGTCGAGTTCAAGGTTTGTGGTCATAGATCCATGTTTGATTCAAGAACGTTGACAAAGGAATGGATGATCTGGAGGCGGTACAAAAAGAGAAAAGTGGTTTTTGGCTAAGGGACTTGTTTTCTAAGGTCGTGGTGGCAATGAAACTTGTGTGCCTAATGTTTATCAAGATCAGAACATCAAAATATGTCAAAGGGATAAGGGGCATCCAAGTTTTAGGGTTGGTTGCGCAAGTGACTTGTGCGGAAGAGACTTGCGTGCCAAAAGTTATGCGCCGAGGGGAGACTTGTGCGCCGTAACATATGGTGTACAAATGCATATAAATAGTGGTATACCCCTCCTCATTCGGTGCAGAGTTCAACACTTCGAGAAATCAGAGCTCCCATCGCGTAGGTTTGGTGGTCACGTAAGTGGTGTGTGGTCGCCCAAGTAGAAGTTACGCACCATGTGATAGTTGTGCACCTAAGGTGGTTTGGGAGAGGAAGGAAGTGAGTCACCCAAGTTTATAGTTGAAGAAGGAAGTGTCGTGCAAGTGATTGAGGTGGACATGCATTCCAGGTTTTAAAGAAGTGTGACAGTTGATGGTTTCACGCCAATATTTGTTTGGGAGTAAAAGGGTGTGAGTCGAACAAGTTTGGAGCTGCAGAAGCCTGTGTTGCGGAATTGGTTGAGGTAGACTTGCGCATCAGTTATAACTTACATGCTGATAATTTCACGCTGGCTTAGAGAAGGGCACAAGGCAAGGTTGATTCACGACAATGATTCAGGGCTTTGTGGAAGTTGGAAGATTTCCTAATACCTTCAGTATAGAGTGAGATTCATCTACGTGTGAAAGATGGACTTCAAGAGAGCATCCGCATAAAACAGTGGATGTATTCATTAGTGATATTGAAGAGACCTTCATGTTTATAAACTGTGAGTGGATCCTTTCTAGAGAAGTTAGCAAAGGAAGAGGTAGAAGGTGATCCTCTCCATTGGTAGTGAGCCAGAGAGAGAGAAATAGGGAGTGACCCTTGGGAAAGCAGTGAGATGACCCTAAACATTGTATAGGCAGTGAGCCTGGGAATAGAGGTGATCTATCCCGGACCATGTAAACAGTAGTGTGCTTATAGTGGATTTGGTACATCGGCACATTGTCAGTTTATTCTCCTTGGGTGTATCCCAGTGAGGGTGAACCATGTAAAAATTGATGTGTCATGTGCATGCTTTACTTTCTATTTATATTGTGCAACGAGAAAGAGAGAGAAGATTGTTTTTCTTAATAGTGAAACAAGATCAGAACTGGATTTAATTTGAAATTAGTCATACCTTGATTCACCCCCCTCAGGGTATTCATCCATGTGAACCTAACAATAGTTTTGGCTAATAGAATAATAGCACATATTATAGACGATCCTAAAACATGATCCTTAGGTAATGACTATAAATCATTCATCAGGCCTTATCTATGACCCTGAGAAATAGTTGAACTACAATGATCCAAACATCTATTCTAGCTATACTTGTGATCATGGGTCTAGATACCATGTCCATGACCTCCTTGGATAGTCCTGTTGCTTCTACTCTAACTCCCGCCTGATAGTGGAAAATATCATGCTTCAAATGGTGGATATAGTGTAGATACTCTTTCATAAGAAACTGATGGAATGGTGTAATTGAAATTTTGATGATGCTACATACTGCTGCAATCCCGACACTCCACGTGTTATCTATCACACTATGCCATTAGATGCACTGAGCATTAGGACTGGTGACCCACTATATATATATACCTACATAGGTACACAAGATTCCACTTGTGTGATGACAAACTTCAATGTAATGTATCCTACCACTAGAAGAACTACTGTCCTAATATGGAACTTGTCCTCTATGCCCAGTACTGTCATCGTCAATCATGTTGGGATCTGTGATAAGTTCTTGATTTAATATTTCAAAAAAAGTTAGGTAGGTAGAAAACAGTCACCAGAGTATGGATGACATACTAGGGTCCATCATCAAAGCATCTAGCACGTGAAATATCTTCACCACTTAGAAGAGGGGAAAATCAATCAAACATCATGAAATGTGATGAATACTCATTAACTAACATAGAAACCTACTCGAGATATATGAAATATTTTTCTTTCTCATCTCTTATCATTTGATGAACAGACTAATCATCAACGAAAATCTTGAAATCAACCCATAACAGGCCCTAATGATGAGCATCCATGGTAATCACATCCCACCAGTTCTGGGCTGAATCCTTCATCGTGTTTGTAGAATTTTTGAATCTTTTCTCCATAGGTTTTACCAAATGCCAGGAGATCGATAGCGTATCCTATAGCGAAGGCACAAAATCTAATGTACGATCATCCCCAAAGAATGTGTGGTGATTCTCTAGCTAAAATACATGAGTCAGATCAGTCATCATAGCTGATGCTCTTGGAACACCATTCATGGAATTCATCAGACATAGAAAAGTATCATGGACATGGGTATCAATGCCTAGATAATGTACAATAGGTGGATCCTCAAGTGGAACTCCTAGTAGTAAGACTATAGAATTCTTTCCCACCATGTCTGGATCATGTTCATTTCCACTTTTCAAGCGTAGGACATGAGGACATCGTCGCGATATTGTTTTACATTTTCCAAGAACCTGCCTCAGTACAAACTTTAAAAAAAATATGACATCACTAGTGGAAGATGAACATATGAAAAATCACTAAATAATGTATACTTCCCCAATAGTTTGCTTAGAAAAATGGGATTAGTAAGTTCTTAGATGTTAGTTTCTTCAATTCCAGTAGATGATGGTTCAATATTACCATACCTCATAATTTTCTCGAAACTGTTTCGTTTCATTTAACATTTAATTACTTGGTTCAATCCTTTAGCATTAATAGAAATGAAAAGGAGGAATAAGAGCGTGCAACCATACCACATTTCTGTTTTCATTTTCTTATAACATGTATCAAATTTAATTTAATATAAATTTTATATACCAGTGAATCTGGTCCCATACTCCTTATCACTAATATTTACACCACATCTAATTTCTTGTAGAAATATTTATTTGTTAAATTACTCATTAAATCCCATTAGGGAATATAACTCCAATGAATTGAAATAGGAAAACATTCAATCACATATTGTAGTATAATAACAAATATATAAAAAAGAAATGACTAACTCATTAATCACAGGTGTAACAAGTAATGAAAAGAAGTTATATTAACCTATATGGCATGGGAATATGCATGATATATAAATCATAGGGTCTTATATGATCCATTTAATAATTATACATGACCTTATAACTTCGATCCAAGGATAAAATATAATCCTAATCAAAAGAATAATCTTCAATATCACATATCCTCTGTGTCACCAAACATTGAAATGATAACAACTATAATAGAAAAAGTAGAAAAATAATTATAATTGAGGCCACTCGACCATTACCCCAAACATAGGTTAGTAATCCCTTTAATGGATTATGAACAATTACCAAGAATTATTAATCTCCATACTATTCTATCTTAATAGAAAAGAATGAATGAAATCCACTAATACCACTTTGTGATGTCCTAGACCCCAATTCCACTTAATAGGTGTCACGATCCTGGTTGGCCACATGTCCTCAAGAGCATCTCTCTAAACGGAATAGGTTTCTAACAAGTAATTAGGGCCTAGGGTTAGTCTTTGGGGAGACTATGACCTCATTACCAGTGTGTATCACAATGTATAATAATATATATCGGTAAACAAGAGATGTAATAAGTAAAACGAATTCAAAGTGGACATGGAAAAATAAATTATAACTAATATAATTTAAATATAATCAAATAGATGTTGATGATATATGTCATCTGACTAGAAATAGGGAAAACATAGATACATATTTTCATTCATATATTCAAAAACCAATGTAGAAAATGTAAATACATAAAATATCCTAAGAATACTGAGCTACAGATCAGTCATCATTTGAAATCTCTATCCTAGACCAACAACTAATCCATTTTATAAAGCATTACACTCCCCTTTATCAATAACTACATAAATTGTATCTACCTTTAATACCAAATGACTCCTGGAGAGGATATGAGATAACTCTTAGTGGGCTGCCACCAATGGTTTCTATAACATATGACCCTTTTAATGGAAATCTATAAGTGTGAAAGAATGAATATATTAAGTATAGCATTACCATGTACCTAAATACCAACTACCTACTTTAGCCCTCATGTGGTGATATAAAATGTGACCATTTCATTTTTTATGTAAATACTAATTTATATTAATAGGTTATTTGAGGCATATCTAGTACTAACGTCCCCCCTATTATAATATAAACAGTAGAGGTTCCAAGGTGTAACAAGGAAAGCATGATTGATAAATAAATATAAAGTCATTCCTAAGTAATCACAATGGAAACCTAGACCATAAGGGCCACAATCTATTTCTAGAAAATGCGTAGGAGTGTAATCTAAGGAACATCAGCCAAGGAAGTCCCACAATAATATTTCTAATTGAGACCAAGGAATAGATGCATGGTAAAACAAGAGATAAGAATTGCTTGGCCCCAAGGATGCAATGAAGGAATGTCAGCAAACATTGGTCCAAAGGAGTGTATGCAAGGCATCATATAATAATAATTAAGGGATCCAAAAATGTCATATTGTACATCCAAATGTAGAAAAGGTTCGGGTTCCCAGGTAGGTCTCACCAAAGCCAAGCGATATCCTTGAATTGGAAAGACACCCTAGAGTACCCATGGAATTCGCTTAGGAATCAAAAAAATAACATGAGTGGAATAATTCATATAAAGATTTAATGTTCCATGTGCATAAATTATCACCATACATTAAGTTAATGAAAATTAATTTTGTCATATGATAACTATGCCACTATTGATTTCACTTTGTTCATGCCTTTCCATTAATTAGATTAACAAGAAAAAGTAGCATAACACCTTTTAATTAATACCATATAAGTCCATTTCAATTAATAAGGTTAACTCTTCTGCCTTCCATAAACATGTAATGGTGTTATATGGACACTCAACCAAACACTGATTTACAACTAATATGGCCAAGTCATAAATATTAGTCAACATTCCATAATATCATTTGATTGAATTACATACATTTAGTCACATACGGTAAGCGGTTCAAGTGGAAGTGAAATGGTACAATCTATTCAAAATTTCATGGTTCAATAGAAAATTAATGAAGGATGGATTACCAATAGTGTGGTCATGCAAAAAAACACATGAATGGTGGTTAAAATTGCTGAAACACTAAAAACGAAATTTTGGAATATCACCCTACATGGGGTGTTATGAGTTCTGGAGATAACCATCAAAATCTGATAACTATTATGGAAAAGGGATTAACATATGCTTCTAATGATTATAATCATGAAATATAATTTCAATAAACAACACACGATGGAATTAGCAGGTCCCACACATCAATTCCATAATCAATGAACTTATGAGTAGAGTTATATAACACCCACTATAGGATTTTATAACTCTCCCCATCCAATATTAGCCTAAAATTAAGTTTTGAATAGTGTATATGTGACAAAAGAGTAAAAATGAATACACCTTGATAATTAGGTTGATAGAAAGAAAGACAAAAAACAAGTCAAACAGACTCAAGTATATATCATTGTGCATCTAACATGATGAACAAAAGCCTAAAGGGATCCTAGGAAAATGAGATATCTTGATCCCTAGTTCAGGACTTCAAAAAAATACAAAATTATGGTAATGGAGGTTCATCCCACTTGAAATCGTATTAAGGAATAAGGGTTGGGATAACATGATCAGTAAGGATAAAATAGTATAATTACCCAAATTTTATCTTAGGCATGGTTTTGCCACATGGTTTTCTAAACCATGAACCAACCATGAATAGAAACCTATAGAAATGGGAGAAATCATAGGGTTCAGCCACACAGTTTGAGTAACCATGTGATATGGCTCTGCCAAAAAATGTAGACCATCTACACAGTTTAGACTAACCATGTGTCCTCATTGCACAGTATACTCTAGACATGATACTGGACCATTTTTTCACAAAAGGAGGGTTTTGGGATTTGAATAACCCCCAAAAATCATGTGACCATTTTGAACTCATTACGCATCCACTTTAGGTCCATAAAAGGGAAATAGTCCAAATATTTGAGGACCCATACCCGATTCAAAATCTAGGTTCTTATAACATGTGATCATGAAGACTATGAGTAGATCTGATTATCATGCATATTTATTACAAACATAATGAGTTTAATATAAATCCTAGAAGGAAAATTTTCATCATAAGAACACATGTCATGTACTTCGGGTTCCATGTTGGCTATAGTTTTGTGCGACATAATTATCACATTATAAATAAACCTAGTGTAAAATCCACATAGCTACCCTTATGAAAAAATTGAATTTATTGGGACAACACACTCAAATTTCCATTTCTATATACATGTTGTGTTTGAAAGTACCATAGTCAATGCAGATCATGGTAAAATGACATGGGTTTCACTTGATGTATATTATAAACAACCATCTAGAGCTATAAAAAGTGTATCAAAAATGTATATGTTGTACTTTACACCGCATTTATAGGGAAACATGCATGATTTGTGGGGTGGTAGAAAATTTTCATCCTAAATTTCACTGAAAAATCTTGTACTCTAAGGTACATGATGTGTAATTCTACCTTACCCATCTAAATTCCATTCAACTTTTTGAAACATGGTATACGATGTGTGAAAAGTATATTTTTAGATATATTCTATGTAATGTATGATTTATAACTTTCATTCCTAAACTATGATAATACATTATTTCATTATAGTGGATTATTGTTTTTATTGATCAGGTTCCGATGAGGTTCACTTGTGATCTTTGGTGTGATATTGGGCTTAGTACTTCCTTGATATGAATATTTATGTTAATTTGTAGTCCCCTATTTCCTATTTTATAGATAAGTCCAATACTATGCAACACAAATCAGGGTTAATCTACTGAATCTATGGAGTAGGTACACCTCCATATTAGATCTCATTCATGGATAAGTCCTCCACCAATGGGTTTGTACTCCCTCGTTAAGTTTCACGACCACCCAGAGGCATGTTCCACTTGTTATTATGAAAGGTTTGGCTGTGTTATATTACATAGCCAAAAGCATACATGATCAGTTGTATTATAATGATTGACATAGTCGTTTAGTACTTCTTTTCATTGGGAGAGTTCCCCATTGATGAACATGGTCCCCATAATATATTTCAGTGATGGTGTAGTAATCAAAAATGCTAATGGAATGGAATTTAATATTCAATTTGGCCCCCCTCAGATCATCTATGTATACTTTTTGATTTGGAATATATTTGTATATCAACATTAGGATATATAGACTCTTCATAAATCTAATATTTTTTAGTGGCTGATGGGGTACGATTATTGACTATTCGATTTTGGATAATTTGGAAATTATTTTTTTCCATATGATTTATTATTATATGAATATCTAACTTATTATAAGCATAAAATAATATGCAGCACTAGTATCTTTTTTGGAATATGTTATCTAGTTTATCCTTTTTTTATTCTTTCAGGTTTCCTCTCTTAGTAGTAGTAAGGGTGAATTCTTTCTTTTTGTTTCCTTTCTGGTTTTCCATGAATCATACTATGTATTTCTATACTCACCTCTACACCATCCATATTGATACACAAATTATTTCAACATAGATGATGAACATATATAAATATTAGACTGATAAATGTGGAGCTAGTTTAGGATGTTGGGTTCCATGTCTTCATAATTCATTGAAATGAATTTAGGAGCATGGCCATATGAGATAGTGGAGATGATAATTATGTTTCTGTGGGATATAGGAGTACATTCATCAGGAAAGAGGATCACAATTCATAGGATTCTAAGGATAAATAGATATAATGTTTCCCGTATACATTACATGGATATTTGTATTCATAATTATTTATGCATCAATTCATTATTTAAATTATGTTTCATTTTATATATTAATTTTTATATTGTTTATGTCTATTTTTAAGTCCTTATAAATGTATTTGGAATAGGTTAAGGCCTACCATATCAATAAAAATTCATAATTTATCAGGTAAACAACCCTTATTCTAATTGAGGTTGTCCTCGTGTGGCACTCTTAGATTTCATCTAGACTGGATGAGGCCTAGGTTGTATAGGTCGTGTTAGAGTGGTATCAGAGTGGGTTGTCATTGGGATTCATTTAAGGTTTATTAGTAAGGTAAGGATTCATAGAAACATGTGGAAATAGTTTTCTGGGGATATAGAGTTTTGTGGTTTTATCAAATATAATAGTATCAATTTAAAGTCTAACATATCCATTTCCTAGGAAACTGATAAAAAGATAGTTAAACCAGAGCATTGAGAAACTGTTAAGGTGTTCATTTATGGTTGTCAGATCCATCATTTATATTTTATTATTGTTCATTCAACAATGTTTCTTGACGTGCCATCTAGATATACTCTAATCAATATGGAATATTCTTATGAAAAGTTTTACCTACTAACATCTAGCCTGTATGAAGAGGGATGTATATTGTGACACAATTCATATAGTTGGGAATATATGCATAAATTTTTTAATATTGTTTTGATATTTTGAGTAATTGGTTGATATAAATACATTCCGTATTATTTTTGTAACCTAACTCCCCAAAATGATTATTATTGTCTATATTTTTATAACACGATTGATTTCATTGACTTAGATGATGCTTTCCAGTTCTTGATAAGATGAGTTCATTTAGGTTATTCATGATTTAGTTAGATGATTGATTTTTTTATATGATTTGGGGTTTTCTATTTTCTTGAAACACTGAAAAATATAATCATCAGTTAAAGAGTTTCCTCTAATGGTTAACATTTTACAAGAACCACTTTTGGTTATATGAGTCCCCTAATTTTGGACCTGGTCAGGTTGTGCCCTGATTTCCGTTCAGCGCCATCGGTGTGCTCCATTGCCTCCAGCGTTGTCTCCGATCAACAGGCCGTCTCCACTGGGCAGGGACAGTGGGTTCGGTGGAGACCTCCAAGCCAGGGACTTAAATTGAACACGGACGGCTCGATGATCACGGGGGTGATGCGCGGGGGGGCGTCGTGAGAGATCCAGCGGGTTCTGTGTCTGCTGTGTTTGCTGGTGAGCTTGGCAGAGGTGATTCTCTTCAGGCGGAGGCGCAAGCCTTGGCTGAAGGTCTGGAAATGTGCTATCGGAGGAATATCTGTCTGACAGTTGTGGAGACTGATTCTTTGCTTTTGTGTAATGCGATGCTGGGCAAAGGTAAAATTCCTTGGAGTATTGCTTACACTGTTAGGAGATGCAAAATGCTTATTGGGCCTGACATGGAGGTCTCTCACACATGGCGGGAGGGAAATATGGTCACTGATTTCTTGGACTCTCTGGAAACCACTGAATGCAGTATGTTTTCTTTCTCTAAATTGGGGTCATTTCCAGGTGAGGGGATGAAGTTCGTGGTTAATGATGCTCTGGGTTTGCAGTACTTCAGACCACCGTGACGTTCTTTTTTGTATTGTGGTCTTATAAATAAAAATTGTAATTTTCATGCAATAGTGGATAATATTATTTGACGTCATTTTTTATCATTTTAACACTAGTTTTTATCTTCTTTTAATGTGGGTGACATTATAAATAAAATTTGGATATTTTTTATTACAACTGGTGTATAAATGTTATAAAAATTTGAATTTAAAGGTTTTTTCAATGTGGGGGTTATATAATAACTAACACAAGAACCCAGTCGATTGGAATTTTCATGTCTATTTTATATAATGACATATGTCAAAAGTCTTAGAGATCTACTTTATTTTCCAATTTTATTACTAACCAATTTCCAAAATTTTAACGATGAGACTTTAATGTCATTTAATAGATGAAATAATATATAATGTCTTTTTATTTAACATTCAACATCAATTATTTAGAAAAAAATTCTGGATTTTGATCATTGAGACATTTGATGCATGTTTTATCAAATAAATGATGTCAAAAAACTATTCCACGCCAGTTATTGTGATAACTAATGTGAAATTTTCATCACTCAAATATTCAAGGTTTCTTTTCCTGAAAACCAAAATTCAATTGTTAATTGTTTTTTTACAAAAATATATTGAATTGATTATTTGATTCAAAATATGAAAGCTTATAAAAAAGATACAATCATGCAAGATAGAACAGAGTAGATTTATGTAAAACCCCGAATTGAAAAACTATAACCAGGAAAACATTTCTTATTAATAATTTACACTAAAATAAAAAATATGATAAAAAAATACAAAACATTTCTTTTTTCATTCTATAAATGTTCTCAAATCTTTGAAAACACCATTATTTAATCAATCATGTAATGTTCTAAAATCTATAAACAGAAAAAATATGTAATGGGACGTTATTGTAAAGACCCAAAGTATCATTAATAGAAATCCATATTGATCTAATTAAATATCTCTTTATGTTTATATAAAATTTCAACTTCTTTGGTTTTATGTTAAGAATTTTGACCGTTCCTAATATATCCGTTGAACAGTGATCACATGATTATTATAAATATAGGACATAACAAATCCAATTTACTCAGACAAAGGAAGCGATGTCCTCATCCAATAGATTTTCCCCATACGAAGACCATTTGTCAGTGATGGGAAAAGAGGTGGCATCTTTGGGCTTCGTTCTTGACCAAGCCCAAGCTGAGCTTCATTATTTCAAGCTCGAACGTGACCGTCTATGGGAAAAGTAGAAGTTGATTGAAATTTCCACTCGAGTGATGTTATCTGAGCCACCCCAAGAGTCTTTCACCATCGTATACCTTACCCTTAGGTCTTATGCGGCTGTTTTAAGGGGTTATGTAACAAATAAGTATTACTATGTTCATGTACATTACTGTTTTGTCTATAATAATGAATATAATTTCTAGTCATTTTTGATACATTGTAAATAGTTTTTAAATTACAAATGGTGTTTTTAGTTATTATTTAATTAAGAAATCTATTTTATTAAACTAAGGGATTTTTTATTTAAATAATATTTTAATAAAATAATATTATTATTATTAAATTAATTTTTATTAAATATAAATGATCTTATAATTTTATGAATGCCATTAAAATTTTTATTATGGTTTGAAAGCCATTTCTGTCAAAACACGTGAATTTTCGATAACTGTCAGTTTTTATTTTAAATGTGAAATTTCACATATTTAGAAAATTATTTAGATAAAATAAATGTTAATTCTTGGAATCAGGATGTCGAAATTATCCAATGGTGAATTTTTCATAAATTTCCGAGACAGTCAAATTTTTGGGTAAAAATTAAATACCGTTTAAATATATAATGTGTTTTATGACATCATAATAACCCAATAGTGATGTAATAAAATACTATGATATTTATGTTCGGCCAATATATGTTTTACCATTAAAATAATGTGATTTTGGGTTTGTTTGACTTACTTTTCAAAGCATTAATGAACCCCTCAAGACTTATTCAACACCTTGCCTTTTTAAATTAATTTACATGGGAGTGTGACTCACCTCCACATAAGCAAACCTAATATTTTAAGAAGTTCTGAATTTGGCGTTATAAAATATTGTTTTCGTATTACCTTTTCCAAAAACCATGGGCAAAAACCATGGGATGGTTTGTGGTTTGGATTAATTTAATATAAGGGGCCCCAAACCTAAATAATAAAGAATTCTCTCACCTTTCCTATATAAACCCACACATGCTCCCACTTCCTCCTCACTCAAAACCTTTGGAGTTCTTCCAACCTCTTCTCTACTCTCTCTAGAATCCTCCCAAGGTGCCCCAAGCTCCCAAGAAGCCTCTCTCTATCGTTTTCTACCACACTTCCAAGTAAGGTTTTTTTCATCCTTTCTCATTTTTGTCAATTTTCATTAAGTTGTATTACCATTTTATGTTAAATTATGAATTTTGGGGTACGGTTTAGCACCTCCCCCATAATTCCATATTATTTTTTGAATGGTGTGAGACCCCTTTCTCTCTCATTAAATGCCTCCCATGTACACCCGTTACTATGCCGAAATTCCGAAAGTAACTTATCTCTCTTCTTTTACACTCAAGAAATAATTTTATATCATGAATATAAATTCCATTACAATTGTTGGGACATGTATCTATATTGCCTCTATACTGTCCATTACATGAAAATATGATGAGTAACCTCTTTCTCTCTCATCAACCATTTTTTATGAATTCTTATGTCACGCCGTTACGCTGCCGAAATCGCACCGATTTTCTAAGCCAATGCCATTGTGTGGTGGACATCATGCCCATTTCTCCATGAAGGGTATCCACCTTTATGCACCTTTACATATTTATTAAAAAGTTTCATGTATGAATTCCATATTCCTTTATCGTGGAATAAATGATTATGTTTTATGAATCCATGTTTTATGATCCATGTGGCACACTTATGCATGAAATGAAATGTTTAAGAAGGGTGTGCCCTTATAGAGCTCCAATGCATTGGGTAATGTATAGTATCATGATACATCATGTGCAATGAGTGTTGACTCATGCTAATTCAAGTGCAACGAGGGTTTACATGTGCTTTATGTTCAATGAGTATTTACCCATGCTCCAAGTGCAATGAGCCTTGGCTCATGCTAATTCCATGTTAACTGTTGTTGCCACATTTCCATGTTATGATTATCATGCTTTATCATGCCTTTATGTTCATGTTTTTCTTATTATCTATTGATATTCCTATTATCTAACATGTATTTTACTCCTCATGTTATTCCATTTGTACTCCCTTACTGAGATTTATATCTCACCCTTTTCTTATGCATGTCCTCAGGTTATCCCATGCAATGCTAAGTACGAAGGAATGTAGTGGTCATGTAAAGGATGTTTTCAATAAAGATATAGTATTTCATGTTTTATGTTTTGATGTAATGATCCTAAGCCCCAAATACACTAAACATCTCTATCTTCTTTGTTGTATCAAGTGAAGTTTTATGTAATAAATCATGTTTAAGTTGTAATGAAAAGGTGGGTTGTCACAGTTGGTATCAGAGGATAGGTTTAGTTATTTTTGGGATTAGGAAACCCAAGTAAAGCCTTAGATACAAGACTAAGTATAATAAAATCATCCCTAAGTTTTGTTAAGTGCTAATTAAGTGGTTTATCAGTCAAATACATCCCTGTCTGGATACGAGCAGGTAGAGGTGGCTCTGGTACAGATGTATCCTAGGGTAAAACCCAAAAACAACGCTTTGAGCTAGACTCGAACGGGAACTGGTGCACAACAACGGGCCTTGCTGCAATCTTGGTTACGACACTCCCGGGGGATATGTTTTGATAAATTCAAAAGCTTAGTATGAAACCTTATTAAGGGAATTAAAAAAATTCCCCTACAAATATATGTTAGAAAGTAGATCATGAAAACCCTAGATTGAAGCCTATAGACTCTTGAGAAAGGAAATAAAAGTTTATTTATATGTCATCAAATTTTCTCTTTAGATTACCCATTATGTGTTACCCCTAACTTTCCTTTTATTCCAGAAAATGGATGGTAATATGAGGACTCAAGCTAACAACCATTGTGAAGATCAGTGTGATGGCTGTACTAATGTGATGCCCAATCCAATGG
Source organism: Viscum album (assembly GCA_963277665.1). Classification (NCBI taxonomy): domain Eukaryota; kingdom Viridiplantae; phylum Streptophyta; class Magnoliopsida; order Santalales; family Viscaceae; genus Viscum; species Viscum album. Next base: position 1,802,447,952 of record OY728138.1, read on the forward strand.
GAGCGGGAATCGCGAACTTTGTCATGCTTCTCTCTCAGCTAACTCAAGTTTTGAATAGAAACAGAGGTCAAGAGAAACGTTCACCCCCCCCCCCCCTAAGAAAGAACAAGTCACTATTGAGAGCTTCAAGAGACAAAGGCATCCTTCTTTTAGTGGATCATCTGATCCCACGATCGCTGAACAATGGATCAACTCTATTGAAAAGATTTTCACCATCCTCCAATGTTCTGAACAAGAGAAGGTTCTCCTAGCAGCTTATCGTATGGAGGGTGAAGCTGATAAATGGTGGACATTGATCAAAAATATGAAGCCTGAGGAGGATATCGAGGCATTGGAATGGAAGGATTTTCAGAATATGTTTTTCAATATTTATTTTCCATGCACCCTCCGGCTTAAGATGGAAAGGGAATTCCTTTCCCTCAAGCAAAAATATAAAGAATCTGTTGGAGGGTATGAGGAAAACTTCACAAGGATTGCATGATACACTTCCAGCTTTTTCGTTACCCCTGAATACATGGTTGACCGCTTATTTAGTGGGCTAAAGCCTAGATTACAGAAAGCATTGGTGATCCGTGACTTCGACAGCTATGAGGAAATTGTCTGATGTGCCCTCAAGGTTGAAATGGAGATTGGGGAGTCACAGGGGTATCATGGAGACAAGAAGCGTAAGGTGGACTTCAATGCTGGAGGTCCGATTGATAAATCCAATGGTGCTAAGAAGATCTAGAACCCCACTTTCCAAAAGTGCGGGAAGAAGGACCCTGGAAATTGCCTTAAGGGGACGAGAAAATGCTTCAGGTGTGGAAAAGAAGGGCACCTAGCTGTTAACTGTCGGCAAGAAAGACCCACTGCTACGACAGAGGAGAGTAATGCTCTGTTCGAAACTCAAAACGGTGTTCAATGCTATAAATGCAAAGAACCGGTTCATTTTTCAAATTAGTTCCCTAATCCAAGGGTTTTTGGAGACAACCAACAACCTCCAAGGTAGCAAGGAAGAGATTTTGCCATCACTTCTGCCGAAGTGAACCCCGACAATGATGTCGTGACAGGTACACTAGTTATTCATTCAAGAATAGCGAACGTACTTTTTGATTCAGGTTCTACGCATTTTTTTATATCTTGAAAGTTTAGTAGAACAATCCCAGCACCACCACAAATCATGGAAGTAAAGATGTCGGTGATTACAACAAATGGGGAAATCATTGCATCCCATGAATTTAAGTCCTCCCCTATTATAATCTATGGATTGAATTTCCCAGCAAACCTCATCATACTCCCTCTGTTGGAAGTTGATGAAATTCTTGGAATGGATTGGAATTCCTTATATAGAGCCATCATAAATTGTTGGGAGAGGAAAATCACACTCTATATGGAGAATCGACCCCCGATTCTTTACAAGTGTCAGGCGGAAGATGAATCTCCTTTAGCTCCATCATCTCAAGCATGGATATTACTGCCTTATGAGCATGCGTATCTGGCTCAGATGATTGAGTCCATGAAAGAAACCATCCTTAAAGAAATGCCTATTGTGATGGAATTCACGGAAGTGTTTCCTGAGGAACTGCATGGTCTTCCTCCTAGAAGAGATGTTGAGTTCTCAATTAAACTGTATCACCTGAGACTTTTATGTTATATAAATCAACAAACGAATCTTTTTCTACACACAACACTTTCTTGGATTTCTTTACACGAAATCACGACCTTCCTCGATAGCTTGCGTCGAATGCAATACCGAGTTTCACTAAACAACGATATACTATTAAAATATTATTAAAACTAGCTGTTATGAATAGTAATAACCAAATTTTGAAATTTTATAAATTTTATTTTTCAAAATGGACTTCATTTTTGGATTTTTAATATCGAAATTAGCCAAGGGTGAAATTTTGGTATTTTTCTGAAAACATTCAATTTTGATGAATAGTGAAACCACTAAGTGGTAGTTAAAAAAACTGAATTTTTCATAAAACTTAATTTTACCACTTCTGTGAGTGGAATTTCGAAAATCAGAGAGACATGGTTAATATTAAGGAATAAAATTTGGTTCAATGAGATGAAAATAATTTTTGGTGAAGAGTAACTTTTACCTTTTTTTACCACGGTTAAAAGTAAATAGGGTAATTAAGGATAAAATGATATTTTTATTACCCTAACATATTTCCTAATTCTATTGGACAAGTGTAATTCGAACAAAAAAAACTTAGGAATAAAATATGACCATTTAGGCCCACTTGGATTAGATTAGGACATTTATTATTAATTTATTTAAATAAGGGTTAAAATAGTTAAAATCAAAGTTTAATAACTAAATCATTTTTAATATGGGGTTATACATAGGATAAATTCGACTATAAATATTCATTAGAAAGATAAAAAGATTTCCTACATAATGGGATTTTATTTGTAATTTTTAGACATTAAATAATAAAATTTATTTATGACACAACAATGATGAAGTAATTATCTTATTAATGAAATATTGACATAATTCATGTTATAAATATACAAATAAATATAATTTGAGACTTTTTAGGAGGTAAACTAATTTTCTAGGTTAATATGACATGTTATTATTTATTTAATTAACTTTTTTCTAACTTATCATTCTGTTATGATTTTCACAAAAATCAATTACTAAATAGTGTCAAAATTGACATAAATAGTTTTTAAAACTAATATTATATTATTAATTGTTATTTTATTCCTAAAAATCTAAGGATCAGCCAAATGACTTATATAAGGATATATATATTAATAATAAACAACTTGGGATTCGTTTGTCTTGATATAGTAAGTTTATTAACCTTATAGTATAAAGACACAAGAAGACATGGTAAAAGTAAAATTATTTAACTTAATGTTAAATATAAATGATAAGGTTAAAACAGGAACCTAAACATGTCTAAATTCTATTGTATGAGAGGTTTTAGACCCATACCCACCTTATCCTCTAAATAAATCAATTTTGAGCTATTTAACACCGAACTTGACTTTATAATAAAATAATAGTTTTAGTTATTCCAAAGGTGTCCCTCTACTCCCTTATAAAAGGGAACCTCATACCTCTCTTCCTCACACCACTTTGAGCCTTCAAGCTCGCACAAACCCTACCACTTTCTCCTCTCCACTTCCCTAGATACATCCTAGAGGTCCTGGTCTTCTTAAAAGTCCAATTTTAGTGCCCTAAAAGAGGGTCTCAAAGAAGCACTTCAAAGAAGAGGTAATGTCTGTTACCGATTCTTTCATCTTTATTTCTTCTTCCACTTCTTCTTCTTTAGTTGTTTCATTATGAAGTAATAACATAAGTATCACTCATATACTGATATGTTATTATAAGTATGAAACAACCCTATTTCACCATCTATCCATCCTACGGAAAAAGAAATCACCGCGCGTGCGTACGTACGGAATACCTTCTCCACGCCATGGTGCAATCTACTTTCCACCACCAACATACATGGATGGGTATAATTGTGTAAATAATGACTATTTATGACTATTATAAAGTGATATTGATTCTGAAATTGTATACATACACTCAAATAAAATTCCACGATCATAGGAACGATATCATTACTCCTGCGTATGTACGGAATACCGTCTCCACGATGTGATGCGACTTGTTCTACATGATCTTCATTGCATAATGATTATATAAATATTGAATGAATTAATATGATATATGTTACACTAATATCATTCTGTAAATGAGGTATCTATAACCTAAAGAGAAGATTAATAATTTTTTCGACAAAACATGCATAAGAACAAAACGTTATAAACACCCGAATAACAAGTAGAAATGAAATATTACTACCAAGAAGCTAATAATATGACCATATATGATATCATAACAATAATTATGATTCTGTAATAAGTCAATAACATTATTTAAATCATTATACAGGAGGTTCAGACACTTACGAAGCAAATCGGACCTAAGGTAAGGGAAATATCACAATCTCATTTTTATCCGAGATTGTTTATACTTTGAAATTTACTGGGGTGTATTTTATCATCCAAATCCATGTTTCCTCAATATTTAATATTATTTCCATCCACCTACAATTGTTAAAATCCAATTTTACCCTTCGGTGAGTTTTTAGTAAAGGATATGAAAGGAATATTTTGTCATTTTTCGTACGAGGTACTTTTTGACTTTTACGACAAAAGTATGAAGAATGTTTTTTTAACTTATTTGGAATGAATGGATTTTTAAAACATTATTTCCAAGAATCTTCCTTTACATGTTTTCAAGTTTATTTTTAATCAACTTTTTTTAGTTAGAATTTTACGGGATGTTAAGGAAGGAAAAGTGTTTTTGAAATAGAAATGATATTTTCCTCATGAATGGAGTTCAAGTGTTTTATCAAAATTATTTTCCATCTAAGATAATATAGGGTTATATTTATATCCCTATAATTACATTGATTTTATTATGTTTTGATGAAATTATTTTTATGAATTCCTTTATCTTATATGAATTGTTTGATGATGTCATGATGTTTAAGATTCCCATTTTTATTACATGGGTTATGCAATGATGTATGATTTATGATTTTGTGGAACACAGAAGAATGGTATCATTATGAGATGGGTGGGACCTATATCTCCCTCCAATGCATTGGGTAAAGATTTTATATCTCATGAGATAGACAAGGCTGGAATGGTAGGTTATATCGGTTCAGTGAAAGAGGACTGAAACGGGGAGTGAACTCGGTTCAGAAATGGACTTTGTCCACTAAGATAGTCTTGGCAATGAGTCTTGACTAATAAGATATGATTCTCTATGATTATGTGTGTATTCCACAAAGTTTCATGTTTTATGTCATGATTATTGGGATTACATTTCACTACTATGATTTATCCCATGTTATGAAATTATGCTCTCTTTTGCAGGTTACTATTTCCAAAAGTTGTGTTCTTATGAATATGATGTGATTGATATTTCTTTTGTTTACCCTTACTGAGAATTTGAGCTCACCATTTTGTATGTTTTCTTTCCCCAGGTCAGGATGTAGGTTATTAAGTAAGATATGCCAAAAGGGACTGTAGATATGATGAAATAAATGGGAGACAGTGTAGATGCTTTATGAACCAGTTGTTTATGTTTCCCAGTTTTCTAAAGACACTATACCTACACGGTCCTTTTGTGGTTTTGTTATATGTTGTAATAATTATGCTTCAATTTTGAAGTAATAACAATTTATGTGAAGTATGGGTCGTTATAGTTGGTATCAAAGGGAGATTATAGTCAGCCTTTGGAAACTAGGATGTGGAATCCATAGTAAGAACCCTAAGGATAAGTCTAAGCATAGAACACAATCTTAGTGTTTTAGAAATTTCCATGAATAACCTAGGATAAGATCTTAAGTGTGAAATTTTATTCTTGATTATGTGGTTTTCCTAATATAATTACTGTTGCTCACACTATTCTTCTTGGTTTTAGTCAATGGCTGGAACCCGAAGGAACCGTGTTAATGCGGAATGCAACGGTCAATGAAATGATTGTTCCCCGGAGTAACCAAAAGTCATGGGAGATGGAATGAAAAATCATGTACCCATGCTCACACAACTTTCTCAAGCTATGAATCATGTAGGACTTCCAAACGAGAAAATAAAGGAGCAACATTCTGTTGAATCCTTCATGAGGCAGCGTCCACCTTCATTCAGCGGGTCTACTGATCCATTAGTTGCTGAACAATGGATTAGTACTACTGAAAAGATATTTTCAGTTCTTCAATGTTCTGAACTTGATAAATTCATCTTAGCAGTGTATCGTTTGGAAGGTGATGCTGATCAATGGTGGAATCTTATTAAGAATACGAGGCAAATGGATGAAATTGAGTCCATGGAATGGGATGAGTTCAAGAACTTATTTTTCAATAAGTAATGCCCTCGTATTCTACGAACAAAGATGGAGAAAGAGTTTCTTGAACTGAAGCAAAAGGATGATGAATCTGTTGGTACCTATGAAGCAAATTTTACAAGACTTGCAAGGTACGCTTCTGGTATTATTATCCAACCTGAGAGTAAGATCAATCGATTCTTTAGTGTCTTAAAACCAAGTCTTCAATGGGCCTTAGCCATAAGGGACTTCAATATCTACGAGGAAATCGTTCGATGTGCTCTCAAAGTTGAGATGGAGATTGGAGTAGCCCTTCCGTCATATGGGTTTGATAAGAAGAGGAAAATGGAATTCAAAGGAAAATCTAAAGAGCACACTGAAAAGAAGATGGGGTTTCCCTTATGCTCAATGTGTGGAAAGAAACATGGAGAGAGTTGTCTTAAAGGGACAAGTAAATGTTTTAAATGTGGAAAGGAAGGTCATCGGGCATTTGAATGCCGTAATGATGGGAAGAAGATGTCTAATGATGCATACAAAGGAAGGGATGCACAGAATGAACCTACTACACATCAATGTTTCAAGTGCAAGGAGATGGGGCATTATACCAATCAATGCCAAAATCCAAGGGTTTATGATGATGGTCGACGTCAACAAACTCTTAAGGATAAAGGCAAAGGAAAGTCACATGCAATTTCTATCAACGATGTGGAGTACGATAATTATGTGGTGAAAGGTACACATACCATCCACTCTAAAGTAGAAAATGTTTTATTTGATTCTGGATCCACCCAATCCTTTATTTCTGAAGAATTGTATAAGGATATCACCTTATTACCTCAACAGTTAGATGTTGAGTTAGCTATGAAAACCCCTAATGGCACAACAGTTGCATCAAATGTTTATAAATCTTCTCCGATTGAAGTTTGTGGGAAAGTGCTTCCTGCAAATCTTGTGATCCTTCCTATAGTGGAATTTGATGTGATTCTTGGCATGGAATGTCTTTCTCTACATGGAGCTCATATCAATTGCCAAAGAAGGGAAGTCACATTTCATATTCCAGATCAATCTATGATCATCTATCAATGCAAGGATGAACATAACCTTCTAGTGGAAATTCCTTCCATCTTATGGGTCTTGATTCCACTAAATGAAGGTTATTTATCTCAAATGGTTGGTGAGAAACTCACAATTAAGAATATTTCCATTGTATGGGAGTTTGATGATATCTGTCCGGAGGAATTACCGGGTCTTCCACCGAATCGTGAAGTTGAGTTTTCAATAGAACTCGTACCGAGTGCTTTGCCTATTTCAAAGACACCTTATAGAATGGACCCAATTGAGTTGTAGGAATTGAAGAAGAAACTCCAAGAGAATCTTGATATGGGTTTCATACACCCTACTCTGTCACCATGGGGAGCACCTGTTTTTTTTGTTAAGAAGAAAGATGGATCAATGAGACTCTGCATTGATTATAGAGAACTTAACAATATCACTATCAAGAACAAATATCATCTCCCGCGCATTGATGACCTATTTGACCAACTACGCGGAGCTCAATACTTTTCCAAGATTGATCTTCATTCAGGGTATCATCAATTAAGGGTCAAAAGGGAGGATATAACAAATATGACTTTCCGTACAAGGTATGGACACTATGAATTTATAGTGATGCCATTTGGTCTTACTAATGCCCCTGCTATCTTCCTGGATCTGATGAATAGAGTCTTTAGAGACTATCTTGAGCAGTTTTTGGTAGTCTTTATAGACGATATTCTTGTATATTCAAAGAGAAAGGAAGAACATAAAGATCACTTGAGAATTATATTGAAGACTCTGAGAAAGGAGAAGCTTTATGCCAAATTTACCAAGTGTGAATTTTGGCTTCAAAAAGATGCATTTTTGGGTCACATAATCTCAAAAGAGAGGATATCTATGGATCCAGCAAAAACAGAGGTTATCAAAAGATGGTCGAGACCAACAACAGTGACTGAGATCCGAAGTTTTCTTGGTTTGGCTAGATATTATCGACGTTTTGTGAAATATTTTTTACGATTATCTAATCCACTCACCAAGTTGACTCAAAAAGGAGTTATGTTTGTTTGGACGGAGGAATGTGAAGAGAATTTCAAGGAGTTGAAAAGAAGGTTATCCAGTGCACCTGTGCTCACACTGCCTTGTAGTGGAGAAAGGTTTGTGATCTACAATGATGCATACAAGAAGGGATTGGGGTGTGTTATTATGAAAAATGATATGGTGATAGCTTATGTCTCATGACAGTTGAAAATACATGAGCAAAATTACCCAACTCATGATTTAGAGTTAGCTGCGGTAATATTTTCATTAAAGATTTGGAGGAATTATCTTTATGGAGAAAGGTGTGACATTTATATAGATCATAAAAGTTTAAAGTATATTTTCACACAAAAGGAGCTGAATATACGCCAAAGAAGATGGTTGGAGCTGATTAAGGATTACGACTGCTAAATCCATTACCACCCTGGGAAAGCAAAAAAGATGGCAGATGCATTAAGTCGACAAGACCATGCTAGTTTATCCATGATGAGGATCACAAAAGATCCAATATTTATGGATTTTCAAAGGATGGATCTTGGAATTATAATGGAATGGGGAAAATCGTATCTTTCTCAAATGAATGTTCAACCATCTATACATGTGAAGATTAAAGAGGCACAGAAAGAAGATGTCAAGTTACAAAAGAAGGTGAGAAATGAACCTGAATTCAACCTTGATTATGATGGGATAATAATGTTCAGGAATCGGGTTTGTGTTCCTCCCATCCCCGAATTAAAGAAGGAGCTGCTGGATGAGGCTCATAGTTCTTCATTCTCTATTCATCATGGAAGCACGAAGATGTATAGGGACCTGAAAGAGTACTTCTGGTGGGATGGCATGAAAAAAGATGTTGCTGAATATGTCTCTCGATGCTTGGTTTGTCAACAAGTTAAAGTTGAGAGACAGAAGTCTAAGGGGATGTTACAACCATTACCCATACCCGAATGGAAATGGTAAAAATTCACTATGGACTTTGTCACAGGACTTCCTAAAACATCCAAAGGAAATAATGCTATCTGGGTCATAGTTGATCATCTTACAAAATCTGCACACATCATTGCTATTAGAGAGGATTCATCTCTAGATCAGCTTGCCATGATATATGTAACGGAAGTGGTAAGATTGCATGGAGTACCACTTTATATTATATCTGATCGGGATCCGAGGTTTACCTCAATGTTCTGGAGAAGTCTTCAGCATACTCTGGATACAGAGTTAAGTTTCAGCACTGCTTATCATCCTCAGACAGACGGTCAGTCTGAGAGAACAATTCAAACTCTAGAAGATATGTTGAGAGCTTGCTCTATGGATTTCAAAGGTGGTTGGGATCAACACCTACCTTTCGTGGAATTTTCTTATAATAATAGCTTTCACTCCAGTATTTAGATGGCTCCTTATGAAGCTCTCTATGTAAAGAAATGCAGGACTCCAACTTGCTAGGATGAAGTTGGGGAAAGAAAGCTATTAGGACCTGATCTCGTTGATGAAATGGCAGAAAAGGTCAGATCTATTCAACAACACATAAGAGCAGCTCAGAGTCGACAGAAAAGTTATGCCGACAACTGAAGAAAAGACCTAGAGTTTGAAGTGGGTGATAAAGTGTTCTTATGAATATCTCCCTGGAAGAGGGTCATGAGATTTGGAAAGAAGGGGAAGTTGAGCCCTAGATATATCGGTCCTTTCGAAATACTGGATCGTGTTGGGAAGGTAGCTTACCGATTGGAGCTTCCACCGAATCTCTCTCAAGTTCACGATGTGTTCCATGTATCTCTCCTGAGAAAGTACATACCTGATCCATCACATGTACTCAGCTCAGAAGTTGTACCACTGGAGCAAGATCTTTCTTATGAAGAACGACCGATAGAGATTATGGATCATAGCGAAAATGTCCTACGAAACAAGACCACTCGATTGGTGAAAGTTTTATGGAGGAACCACCAATTAGATGAAGCTACATGGGATCTTGAGGATATGATGAGGGAGAGGTATCCTCATCTGTTTGTTACAAAGTGACAAATTTCTAGGGCGAAATTCATTTTAAGGGGTGTAGAATGTAACACCCGAGACTTTTATGTTATATAAATCATCAAAGGAATCTTTTTCTACACACAAAACTTGCTTGGCTTTCTTTACACTAAATTGCGACCTTCCTCGATAGCTTGCATTGTAGGCAATACCGAGTTTCACAAAACACCGATATACTATTAAAATATTATTAGAACTAGCCGTTATGAATAGTAATAACCTCTTTTTCAAATTTTATAAATTTTATTTTTTTAAATGGACTTCATTTTTGGATTTGTAATATCGAAATTTTCCTAGGGTTAATTTTTGGTATTTTTCTGAAAACTCTAAATTTTTGATGAATAGTGAAACTAGTAAGTGGTAGTTAAAAAAAACTGAATTTTTCATAAAACTTAATTTTACCGCTTCTTTGAGTGGAATTTGGAAAATCCAAGAGACATGGTTAATATCAAGGACTAAAATGTGGTTCAATGAGATGAAAATAATTTTTGGTGAATAGCAACTTTTTTCTTTTTTTACCATGGTTAGAAGTAAATATGGTAATTAAGGGTAAAAATGATATTATTATTACCCTAACACATGTCCTAATTCTATTGGACAAGTTTAATTCGACCAAAAAAATCTTAGCAATAAAATATGACCATTTAGTCCCACTTGGATTAGATTAGGACATTTATTATTAATTTATTTAAAGAAGGGTTAAAATAGTTAATATCAAAGTTTAATAAATAAATCATTTTTAATATTTGGTTATACATAAGATAAATTCTATTATAAATATCCATTATAAAGATAAAAATATTTCCTACATAATGGTATTTTATTTGTAAATTTTAGACATTAAATAATTTAATTTATGTATGACACAACAATGATGCAGTAATTATCTTATTAATGAAATATTGACATAATTGATGTTATAAATACCCAAATAATAATAATTTGAGACTATTTATGAATTAAAATAATTTTATAGGTTAATATTACATGTTAGTATTGATTTAAATAACGTTTTTCGAACTTATCATTCTGTTTTGAGTTTCACAAAAATCAATTACTAAATAGTGTCAAAATTGACAAAAAATTGTTTTTAAAAAAAATATTATATTATTAATTGTTAGTTTATTCCTAAAAATCTAAGGTTCGTCCAAATGACTTATATAAGGTTATATATATTAATAATAAACAACTTGTGTTTCTTTTGGCTTGATATAGTATGTTTATTAACCTTATAGTATAAGAACACAAGAAAACACGGTAAAAGTAAAATTATTTAACTTAATGTTTAATCTAAATGATAAGGTTAAAACAGCAACCTAAACTTGTATAAATTATATTGGATGAGAGGATTTCTACCCATACCCACCTTATCCTCAAAATAAATCAAATAGGAGCTATTTAAAACCGAACTTGACTTTATAATAAAATATTATTTTTAGTTATTCCAATGGTGCCCCTCTCATCCCTTATAAAAGGGAACCTCCTACCTATCTTCCTCACACCACTTTGAGCCTTCAAGATCGGCCAAACCCTGCCACATTCTCCCCTACACTTCCCTAAAGACATCCTAGAGGTCCTTGTTTTCTTCAAATTCCAATTTTAGTGCCCTAAAAGAAGGTCCCAAAGAAGCACTTCAAAGAAGAGGTAATGTACGTTACCGATTCTTTCATCTTTATTTCTTCTTCCACTTCTTCTTCTTTAGTTGTTTCATTATGAAGTAATAACATCAGTATCACTCATATACTGATATGTTATTATAATTATGAAACAACCCTATTTCACCATCTATCCATCCTACGGAAAAAGAAATCACCACGCGTGCGTACGTACGGAATACCGTCTCCACGCCGTGGTGTAATCTATTTTCCACCACCACCTTACTTGGATGGGTATAATGGTGTCAATAATGAATATGTATGACTATTATAAAGTGATATTGATTCTAAAATAGTATAAATACACTCAAATACAATTCCAAGATCATATGAATGATATCATCACTCGTGCGTACGTACATAATACCGTCTCCACGATTTGATGTGACTCGTTCTACATGATCTTCATTGCATAATGAATATATAAATGAATTGAATGAATTAATATGATATATGTTACACTAATACCATTCTGGAAATGAGGTATCTATAACCTAAAGAGAAGAATAAGAATTTATTCGACAAAACACGCATAAGAATAAAAAGTTATAAACACCCGAATAACAAGTAGCAATGAAATATTACTACTAAGAAACTAATAATATGACCATATATGAAATAATAACAATAATTATGATTCTATAATAAGTCAATAACATTATTTAAATCATTATATAGGATGTTTGGACACTTACGAAGCACATCGGACCTAAGGTAAGGGAAATATCACAATCTCATTTTTATCCGAGATTGTTTATACGTTGAAATTTACTGGGGTGTATTTTATCATCCACATCCATGTTTCCTCAATATGTAATATTACTTCCATCCACCTACAATTGTTTAAATCCAATTTTACCCTTTAGTGAGTTTTTAGTAAAGGATGTGAAAGGAATCTTTTGTCGTTTTTCGTACAAGGTACTTTTTGACTTTTTTGACAAAAGTACGAAGAATGTTTTTTTAACTTATACGGCATATATGGATTTTTAAAACCTTATTTCCAAGAATCTTACTTTACAAGTTTTCAAGTTTATTTTTAATCAACTTCTTTTAGTTATAATTTTATGACATGTTAATAAAGGAAAAGTGTTTTTGAAATAGAAAGTATATTTTCCTCAAGAATGGAGTTCAAGTGTTTTATCAAAATTATTTTCCATCTAAGATAATATAGGGTTATGTTTATATCCCTATTATTACACTGATTTGATTATGTTGTGATGTAATTATTTTTATTATTTCCTTTATCTTATATGAATTGTTTGATGATGTCAGGATGTTTAAGATTCCCATTTTTATTACATGGGTTATGCAATGATGTATGATTTATGATTTTGTGGCACACATAAGAATGGTATCATTATAAGATGGGTGGGACCTATATCTCCCTCCAATGCATTGGGTAAAGATTTTATATCTCATGAGATAGACATGGCTGTAACGGTAGGTTATACCGGCTCAGTGAAACAGGACTGAAACGGGGAGTGAACTTGGTTCAGAAATGGAATTTGTCCACTAAGATAGTCTTGGCAATGAGTCTTGACTAATAAGAAATGATTCCCTATGATTATGTGTGTATGCCACAAAGTCTCATGTTTTAAGTCATGATTATTAGGATTACTTTTCACTACTATTATTTATCCCATGTTATGAAATTATGCTCTCTTTTTCAGGTTACTATTTCCAAAAGTTATGTTCTTATGAATATGATGTGATTGATATTTCTTTTGTTTACCCTTACTGAGCATTTGAGCTCTCCCTTTTGTATGTTTTCTTTCCCCAGGTCAGGAAGAAGGTTATTAAGTAAGATATCCCAAAAGGGACTATAGATATGATTAAATAAATGGGAGACAGTGTAGACGCTTTATGAACCAGTTGTTTATGTTTCCCAATTTTCTAAAGACACTATACCTACACTGTCCTTTCATGGTTTTGTTATATGTTGTAATACGTATGCTTCAATTTTGAATTAATAACAATGTATGTAAATTATGGGTCATTATATGAACTTATACCTGGGGCGCTACTATTATCCAAGACTCCATATATAATGGCTGTTGTATAGCTTGAAGAGATAAAGAAACAACTACAGGAGAATCTGGATAAAGGTTTTATACACCATAGTGCTTCACCATGGGGTGCACCTGTCCTCTTCGTCAAGAAGAAGGATGGGTCAATGCGGCTTTGCATCGATTATCGTGAACTTAACAAAATCACGATAAAGAACAAGTATCCTCTCCCATGAATAGATGACTTGTTTGATCAGCTACGTGGAGCAAAATACTTCTCCAAGGTGGACTTGCGGTTGGGATATTATCAAGTAAGGGTGAAGAAGGAAGATGTCCCCAAGACTGCTTTTTGTACAAGGTACGGGCACTATGAATTCATAGTAATGCCTTTCAGACTCACCAATGCTCCAACAATATTCATGGACTTATTGAATATAGTCTTTAGAGATTACCTTGAAAAATTTGTGGTAGTCTTTATAGATGATATTCTAATATACTTCAAAACCAAGGAGGATCCTGAGGAGCATTTAGAAACTATACTAGAGACTTTTCCCAAGCAAAAGCTGTATGAAAATTACAGCAAGTGTGACTTCTAGTTGAAGGAGTTCTCTTTCGTGGGTCATATCATCACAAGCAATGGGATATCTGTGGACCCCTCTAAAACAGATGCAATTGAGGGATGGCCAAGTCCAACATCGGTAATGGATATCCATAGCTTCTTGGGGTTAGCTGTATATTATCGATGATTTGTGATAAATTTCTCACGATTGTCCAACCCTCATACCAAGCTAACTCTAAAGGGAGTAAAGTTTGCTTGGATTGATGAATGCGAAGAATGCTTCAAGGAGTTGAAAAGGAGTCTTATCACTGCACCCGTGCTCACTTTACCCACAAGTGGGGAGATCTTTGTGGTATTCAGTGACTCTTAAAAGAAGGGCTTATGATGTGTGCTGATTCATAATGATAAAGTGATATCCTATGCCTCAAGGTAGTTGAAAATCCATGAGCGAAACTATCCAACACATGATTTGGAGTTGGTGGCGGTGATCATTTCCTTGAAAACTATGGAGAGAAATGTGAGATATATACTGACCACAAGAGTCTTAAATATATATTCACACAGAAAGAGATTAATATGCACCAGAGAAGATGGATAGAGATCATCAGGGATTATGACTGTTCAATCCATTACCACCCTGGGAAAGCGAACAAGGTGGCAGATGCCCTAAGTAGAAAGGATCCAGTGATTCTATCAATGATGAGAATTGAGAAGGATCCAATCTTCTGAGACTTGATGAAGATGGACATGGGAATCATAAAGAAGGTAACATCATCTATCCTTTCTCAAATGATTTCTCAACCATCTCTATTGGAACGGTTAAAGGATGATCAAAAGGATGATGTGGGAATTCAAGAAAAAGTGGAAGCTATCAAAAAAGGGAAATCCTCAATGTTTAATGTTAATGAAGAAGGAATTGTGTGTTTTTTGAAAATACTATGTGTTCCATCAACTCTGAAGCTGAAGAAGGAACTTTTGGATGATGTACATAGTTCAAATTTCACTATTTGCCTCGGGAGCACACTGATGAATTGAGATCTCTAAGAAAACTTTGGGTGGGATAATATGAAGAAGGAGATCGCTGAATATACATAAAAGTGCCTGGTGTGTCAGCAAGTGAAGGCAGAGAGGCAAAAGTCTAAGGGGATGATGCAACCATTGCCCATACCAGAATGGAAATGGTAAAAAATCACGATGGACTTTGTCACCAGACTTCCGAGGATATCTAAAGGAAACAATGAAATATGGTTTGTTGTGGATCATCTTACAAAGAATGCACACTTCATTGCTATTCGGGAGGATTTATCTTTGGATCAACTAGCATGGATATATATCTGGGAAGTAGTAAGGTTTCATGGAGTACCACTATCTATTGTGTCTGACCAGGATCCATGATTCACCTCTATGTTTTGGAAGAGTCTTCAACATGCTCTAAATACTGAACTAAACTTCAGTACGGCCAATCATCCTTAAACTGATGGCCAATCCGAGAGGACTATCAAAACAATTGAGGACATTTTGAGAGCATTCTCAAGGGACTTTAAGGGAGGATGGGATCAACATCATCTCCTGGTTGAGTTCTCTTATAGTAACAGTTTCCACTCAAGCATCCAAATGGCACCATATGAAGCCCTGTGTGGGAAAAGGTGTAGAACACTGGCAAGTTGGGATGATGTCGGTGAATTTAAGCTTCTTGGACCAAAAATGGTTTAAGAAATGGTGGAGAAGGTGAAAACCATTCAGCAGCATATCAAGGCAACCCAGATTCGACAGAATAGTTATGAATATAATCATCGACGAGACCATGGGTTTAAAGTTGGAGACATGGTTTTCTATGCATATCTCTATAGAAGAAGGTCATGAGGTTTGGAAAGAAAGGGAAGTTATGACCAAGGTACATCGACCCCTTCGAGATTCTTGATCATGTTGGGGCTATGGATTATCGATTAGAACTTCCACCTACTATCGCCAAAGTACATGATGTCTTTCATGTATCCCTCTTAAGGAAGTACATATCGAACCCTTCATGTGTACTCTCTTCTGAGGTGGTACAATTGGAAGACGATATTTCTTATGAGGAGAAACCAGTGAAGATCTTTGATCGTAGAGAAAATGTTCTACCATATAAGACAATGCCCCTCGTCAAGGTGTTGTGTAGAAACCACAAGTTTGAAGAAATTAATTGGGAATTAGAGGAAATGATGAAGTTGAGTTACCCACATATGTTTTAGTGTGGGAAAAGGAAAATTTCGAGGGTGAAATTTCTTAAGGGGTAATGACCCAAAGATTCATTAATGGAAATCTCTCTTGATGTAATTAAATGTCTCTTTATGTTTATATAAAATTTCAACTTCTTTGATTTTATGTTATGAATTTTGATCATTGCTAATATAGTTTTTGAACAGTGATCACATGATTAGTATAAATATAGGACTTTAACAAATCCAATTTACTCAGACAAAGTAAGTGATGGCCTCATCCTGTAGAATTGCCCCATATGAAGCCCATTTGTAAGAGCTCGGAAAAGAGGTGGCATCGTTGGGCTTCTCTCTTGACCAAGCCCAGGCTGAGCTTCATCATGTCAAGCTCAAACGTGACCGTCTATGGGAAAAGTGGAAGTTGATTGAAATTACCACTCGAGCGATGTTATCTGAGACACCCCAAGAGTATGTCACCATCACACACATTACCCTTAGGTCTTATGTGGCTGTTTGAAGGGGTTATGTAATAAATAAGTAGTACTATGTTCATGTACATTATTCTTTTGTCTATAATAATGAATATAATTTCTAGCCATTTTTGATACATTGTAAATATTTTTTAAATTAGAAATGGTGTTTTTAGTTATTATTTAATTAAGAAATATATTTTATTAAATTAAGGGATTTTTGAATTAAATAATATTTTAATAAAATACTATTATTATTAAATTAATTTTTATTAAATATAAATGATCTTATAATTTTATGAATGTAATTAAAATTTTTATGAAGGTTTGAAAGCCATTTCTGTCAAAACCCATGAATTTTCGATAAATGTTGGTTTTTATTTTAAAAGTAAAAATTCACATATCTAGAAAAAATTATTTAGATAAAATAAATGTTATTTCTAAAATCAGGATGTCGAAATTATCCAACGGTGAATTTTTCATTTATTTTTGAGACAGTCAAAATTTTGGGAAAAATTAAATACCGTTTAAATATATAATGTGTTTTATGAAATCATAATGACTCAATAGTGATGTAATAAAATACTATGATATTTATGTTTGACCAATATATGTTTTACCATTTAAATAATGTGAGTTTGGGATTGTTTGACTTACTTTTCAAAGCATTAATGGACCCCTCATGACTTATTCAACACCTTGCCTTTTTAAAATAATTTCCATGGGAGTGTGACTCCCCTCTACATAGGAAACCCTAATATTTTAAGAAGTTCGGACTTTGTCCTTATAAAATATTGTTTTCCTCTTACATTTTCCAAAAACCATGGGAAAAAACCATGGGATGGTTTGTGGTTTTGATTAATTTAATATAAGGGGTCCCAAACCTAAATAATTATGAATTCTCTCACCTTTCCTATATAATCCCACCCAAGCTCTCACTTCCTCCTCACTCAAAACTTTTGGAGTTCGTCTAACCTCTGCCCTACTCTCTCTATAATCCTACCAAGGTGCCCCAAGCTCCCAAGAAGCCTCTCACAGGCCTCTCTCTGGCATTTGGAAGCACACTTCCATGTAAGTTTTTTTTCTTCCTTTCTCATTTTTGTCAATTTTATTTAAGTTATATTTCCCTTTTATATTCAATTATGAATATTGGGTTATAGTTTCGCACCTACCCCATACTTCCCTCTTAATGTTTTAATAATGGTAGACCGCTTTCTCTCTCATTAAATTCCTTCCATGTACACCCGTTACTATGCTGAAATTCCGAAAGGAACTTCTCTCTCTTCTTTTACACTCAAGTAATAATTTTTTATCATGAATATAAATTCCATTACAATTGTTGGGAAATGTATATATATGACTTCCTTACTGTTCATTCCATGCAAATATGATGAGGAACCCCTTTCTCTCTCATCAGCCATTTTTTAGGAATTCTTATGTCACACCGTTACGCTGCCGAAATAGCACAGATTTTCTAAGCCAATGCCATTGTGTAGTGGATACCAAGCCCATTTCTCCATCAAGGGTATCAACCATTATGCACCTTTACTTATTGATTAAAAAGTTTCATGTATTAATTACACATTCCTTTATCATGGAATAAATGATTATGTTTTATGAATACATTTTTTATGATCCATGCGGCACACTTATGCATGAAATGAAATTTTTAAGAAGGGTGTGCCCTTATAGCGCTCCAATACATTGGGTAAAGTGTAGTATCATGATACGTCATTTTCAATGAGTGTTGAATCATGATAATTCAAGTGAAAAGAGGGTTTACTCGTGCTTTATGTGCAATGAGGATTTACTCATGCTCTATGTGCAATGAGCCTTGGCTCATGCTAATTCCATGTTAAGTGTTGTCGCCACATTTCCATGTTATGATTATCATGCTTCATCATGACTGTATGTCAATGTTTTTCTTATGCTCTATTGATATTTCTATTGTCTAACATGTATTGTACTCATCATGTTATTCCATGTGTACTCCCTTTCTGGGCTTTATAGCTCACCTTTTTCTTATGCATGTCCTCAGGTTATCCCATGCAATGCTAAGTACGAAGGAATGTAGTGGTTATGTAAAGGATGTTTTCAATTAAGTTGGTGTATTTAATGGTTTAAGTTTTTATGTAATGATCCTAACCCCAAAGAAACTAAACCTCTCGATCTTCTTTGTTGTATCAAGTGAAGTTTTATGTAATAAATCATGTTTATGATGTAATGAAAAAATGGGTTGTCACCGTTATATTATTAAAAACCTATTTATATGATATCTATTCATGAAATTATACTAATTCATAACTAAAAAAACAAAGTATTTATTGATGTCCACATCCAATATTAATCAAAATTTTGGAAATAAAGTCTAATTCCTATGATGAAACGAATTGAAAAACATTATAAGTGATTAAATAGTAAAAAAATAATAGTATATTGTCATAATATTTGATGATTTACTCTCTTTAATGAATCTTAAAATAGATCTATAATTATTTTTGTTCAAGTTGAAAATGCCTCATAAATGTTGAGAAATGAATAAATATATTGAATTTCTTATTTGATGAAAATATAAATATTCGCATTAGAGAACTCAGACTACTATACATAGGTGACATCATCATAATGAAAATTGTGCAGCCAATTCTTCTACTCTAAAGGATTTATAATTAGATAAAATACGAATCTATATTGTAATTTAATTTAAATCCCAAATAAGGCAAGTAATTTCATATATGTATTGTACATAATAAAATTTTTCTTAAAGTTACCAATCATTTTTAATATAAACCATATATCACTTATCATAACTGAGACAAAATGTTACAATACCTATGTTGTATATGTGTTAAAATGAAAATTGTTCATTGATCATATTGTCAAAAAAAAATTCAATAAACATTATCTACTATCATAAAATAAATAAAATTATATTTGAAATTATATTATAATATAAAGAAATAAAAAATTATATATATAATTGATATGTATCTAAATGGTTTAAATTGTTTGAATTGTTTTTTATTGAAACTGTGTTTTTATGTCACATATTTTAATGAATTTTTCATTGTTTTTTTAATCCTCAATTTAACAACACTTGTTAAAAAAACTAGCAATATTTTATAGTATGATAATTATATTTTAGAAAGAAATGACTTTTTTTGAATGTAGATATCCCTTGAATTCCAAAAATGGTGGCACCTAAGAAAATATAGAAAATTAAATTGGGCATTTACGATGTTTTAGAATTTCATTGTTGATGTATCAAAATCATTTTTTTCATGTGGAAATCACATTAAATATTTATATAAATTTTTCATTGTGAGAAAAATAAGGAATGAGATTTTATTAGTGATATAAAATAAGATTCATCTTAAAATATCTAATATTTTTAGAAAATATAGGTTATTCATAAAACCAATAAATGAATAACACTACGAAATCAAATACAATATATCAACTAAATGAATAAAAAAAATGAGTAAATTATCAGTTCTATAAAAAAACTAAAAGAGACATACCTGCAACATCTAAATCAGTTAGAAACAAAAAAATTTAAAATAAATAAGAAAAAATATATTGTATAATTACTAATTTTTAAAACACTAACTAAGAAATACGTACCTAGAAATTTAGAGTTTAATATTTAGTGGATTGTTTTTTAATTCCATTTCCTTTTTAGAAACACATAACAATGCTACAAAAATAAATAGAATATACCAACATAATGTAGAATTTGATAATCTAAATAATTTTTTTCTAAATTTTATTAAAAGAGATGTGCATGATAAATTAAATAGATATTATACTTAAGAAATAGATTAAAAACTATGAAGATAGGTATGATCTCCATTCATCCATGACACAATATTATTGAAAATTTAAAAAAACAAAAAATGTAATGAGATTAAATAATAGAAAAGATTGGTATAAAATAGAAAAATATTTATTATAAGAAAACATATCAAATATATTCATTAACATAGTTGTGATTATCTCATACATGATTCATAAAACATAGTTAACACATTCCACAATTCGTTTTTGATGATGTAACTGTAGTTATAATACATTAAATTGAAAATTAAATCCCAAATTTTTATAATCAAAAACAAATATTATCAAATATAAACTATATTTACCATTATATACATATATTGTATTGTATTTGGTTTTTTATCCTCAATTTATCATTTTCAAACCTCTTCCATGACTTTAATTATCATATATAACAACTAAAAACATTTATAAATAATAATAATTAAAAATAAATTTATAAAAAATAATAAAACATAATTTTTTGACAATCCTACATATTTTTTGTTAACACCACGTAATTTGGATCCAAACCAATATAATTTAATTCTTTCAAGAAAAATATTCCTAACATCCAATGACCTATACAATATTAAATTTTCATTATTAATAAAATTATATTTAATAATACATCACAATCATTTTATTGTTCTTACCAATCAATGAATGAAAAAAAACAAAACCGAATATCCATATTTTCTAATTTCCCATATAAATATAAAGTGTTTTTAAATATTTCATAGCTATTGAAATTAATTATGGATCTATGACACCATAAATACTAGTGGTCTCATTTAAAATAATAAGTATTTGTAGATACCAGATTAAATAAGAAATATAGTATATCTTTTGGAATCAACATTTTATATTGAAAGAAGGATGGAAACATAAATTTACTATTTTGAAAATCAGTTAAAACAAAAAAATGCTGAGAACATAAAAAATAACCTTATCATTCATATCTTTATATATATTTTCAATTGATATTATCATACACTTATATTTTACATCATCTAAAAGAAAAAAAATTATTCAATGAATACAAAACCTAAGATAATAATTACGGTCCATCAAAATCTCATAAGTATCTATAGATGATTATTTATTAGCCTTATGTTTCTTTTTTACTAATTCTTTTTATTTTAGATACTCCTAAATAAATTTAATGTCAGAAATAATTGTAAATAATTTTTTATTAAATTTAAATTAATTTTTTTAAAAAAATATTGAATTTCTCCAAATGTATGATAATGAATAATTTTAGATGGAAAAAGTAAAAAAACATTACCCTTATAATCTCGAACTCAAATAGCTTAGAAGGTATTAAATGAGAGTAGCCTATTTTGATCAATAATATCATGTATTTATATTATTACCTTACCCAACCGTATAGATTAGTGATGCATAGAATACCCAAAAATATGAATGAATCTCTATGTATAATAAAAAAATCAATAATTAATAAAAAAATATAGTTTGCGTAAGTTAATTTTAAAAAAATGTATAATAATAAAAGTTACCTAAATAATTCTTTGAGTTATTTTATCATTTCTTATATCCCTTACCTTGAACATTTCATATAACATGGACTATGTCAATATTATAATCATGTTTATCATCTATAAATTTTTTATTTGATGAAAACCCCTTATATAAATCCATAAATTCATCTTTATCATATTCTTCATCAAAATGAAATCATTTCCCATGAAGAATGATGGACCACAGATCATTCGATGAATCAATGGGAAAAAATTCTTTTCATGTGACACCACAAGAAATGGTCACACATTACATATAAATGTTTTTAAATAAACCACCTTAAACAAATAATCATAAATATTCTTAGCAGTATTACTATCAGTATAGTTATTCTTCAACGGTATGACTCTGAATTTATTATAATAAATTTACCACATATCCTCAAGAACATAAAATTATGCAATTGATTTTGAAAATAGGTTTTCATCTTTTCCACTTGAAAAATGCAGTGCTTCAATGATAACCATTACCCACTTTTTTTAATGATTCTCTTATCATCCATATTTTTAGCATAATATTTGAAACCATAAATATCAAAACTAGAACATGTGATCACATTAAGAGACAGTCTGCCCCAACCATTAAAATGTTTATGATGCAGATACATCTATGATGACTTTCTCTTTAATATATGAAATAGATTACATTTTATGCTTTTTAATAAACCACTTTTCATTTATTTTTGGATATTGTACCTTTATTTCAGTAATATGTGAAGCTATATACGGTCAAACCTCATCTGTGTTGTTCAAAATGTATAAATGTTCCTACATAACATTATTATATGGAATGAAATTTTCTTTTAATCCTAAAATCCATCGACTGTAACATCCCAAGTAAGTAATGAATAATAGATATTTTTATCTATGTCTATTAATGAATTAGATAGTGTTTTAGAGGCTTAAAATGAAAATAAATCCAATCTTAAGTATGGAATACACTAACATTCTTATAAGATTGGTTTACTTCCTTTTGATGGAAAACCCTTTTTAAATCAAAATTTTGACAATTTTATAATATATATTTGTCAAAAATAAACATATTCATTATGATTGGGACATTGAAATTTACATTGGATAAATTTGTGGTGTTTTTCTGACAATGTTCATTTTTTAATGAATAGTGAAAAATACTGCATTTTACATCAAAACTGCTTTTTAATCTAATTTATTTATATGATTAGATTATCTTTTGAATTTGTTTTAATGTTAAATTAGAATATATTTTTACCATTTAATCCAATGGTTGTCATTAGGATTAATTTCACTTTGGAATTGGCCATAAACTAAAGCCAAAATTTTCATAGATATTGTTTCAAAAACCCCGCTATTTGTTTTGACAATGGGAATTATTTTTAAATAAATTATTTCAATTTCTGTGTTTGGAATTTGGTAAAATGGATTACATATTTGGAATCATGAGGTCCAAATTATGTAATCAAGACTCTTTTGTTTTTGAACATAATGAATAGTAACAACGGTAATTATCTTTAATTATCTTGATTAATGAGTAATCGGGTACTTAAGGATAATAAAATAATATCATAATAATAAAAAAATGACACCAACATGTGTCCTAATTCTACTGGTTGTCTAATGGACGACCATGGGATTTCATGTGCCAAACTTGGGGACCCCATGAAATCACTTTTGTGAGAAAGTGACTTTTTATCTTTATATTTTTTAAAGAATGTTAAATGTAACAAAGAATGTATCACCTAAGTAAAATATTTTTAATTTTGTCTACATAAATTCCCTTTTAGACTATAAATATTCATTGGAAAGCTAAAAAGATTTTCTACATCATAGTATTTTTTTATAATTTTTAGACATTAAATAAATTAAATTATTTATGACATCATAATGATATAGTGATGACCTCATTATTTGACGATTTAAATAAAATGGAAAGATAATGTAATATCTAAGACCTACACATGTCCAAAACCTATTGTATGGGTGGATTTAGAACCCTTATCACCTTTACATTGAATTATATCAATGTGGGACCTTTTGAATCCGAAAATCATTTGAAAATAAAGTAACATTTCTTCACTTTCCAAGAGTGCCCCTCCTCTCCTCTTATAAAAGGCCCCCACCTCTACCTCCTTACCCACACTCTCAAAGCCTTTGGCTCTACCAACCCCTGCCCATTTTGTCTCTAAACATCCCTCTATTACTCCTTGAAGCCTCACATTGGGCATAAGTCTTCCCAAGGAAGCCTTTGAGCTCAAACCAAATGGAGTTACCAGATTTTAAGGTAATGTCTTCACTTGAGTCCTTTTGTTTTATTTTTATTCTCCAACCCCCTAAACTATTTTTATTCATTTATTTTGTAACAAATATAGTATCTTCAATATACTAGGATTTTTTTATTATAAGTATTCAAGCAACACTTACACACACCTACATCTAATGGTTAAAGGACATACTCTTTCCGTGGATGGTGAATTTATGCCTCCCAAAACGATGATTGTTCAAAATTATTTTAACACCTTCAAAGGTGGACATAAAGATGAAATATATTTATATATGATATATAATATGTTTATGTTATCCTTAAGCTTCTGTATTTTTCATTTTGGGCAAACATTTATGGTTTCCATTATGGGTAAACGTGATATCTTAATTTAAGGAAGTGCGGACTACCGCCCCCTCAAAGTGATTTGATTCGTTAAATACCATATGTGGGACGTATAAAGGATGGAGTTATGATATTATATATGATATTACACTGGCATTATAACATACCTTTATATCATTATGATTCCATTCTATAAAATACAAAATAGAAATGAAAGTAGCATTCATGCGTACGTACGACTTACCGTCTCCATGAATGGTGCATTTCATTTATTACCTCTAAAAGATTATGTAATATTATAAATGCATTTATATACTGGATATATATGAAATATATGATATCTACATCATGAATACCATTATGGATATAATGTATACATGAACAACTTGTAATTATAAAGGGTTTATTTTTGACTTAATTACCAATGATCGTTAAAAAGACCATTTTCAACTTAAATAATTACATAGTGTTCATGACATGGAAATAAGTGATATAAATGGAATAATGAACTTGAAAAAGGTTCTTAAACAAGTATAAATTAACCCAAGTTTATTATTCAGGAGATTAAAGAAAGACCGAGTCAAGTCGGACCCGAGGTATGGGACTTCGTCTCAATCTCCTTTCATTGAGGCATATTTTGTTTTATACACAACCTTATTTTATACGGTGTATAAACCCCTTTTACTTTTACATTTATTCCA
This sequence comes from Viscum album, assembly GCA_963277665.1. Lineage (NCBI taxonomy): Eukaryota > Viridiplantae > Streptophyta > Magnoliopsida > Santalales > Viscaceae > Viscum > Viscum album. The sequence goes on from OY728138.1 coordinate 1,802,473,428, forward strand.
AAGGGATATTTTTTTATAAGAAGAGTTTACTAAATAAAAAAAGGTAATGTTTTTGTCAAACGTATGCGGCGACAATGACTTCTGCGCCGCCGTGACCATTATTTGAGATTCGGCTTCCTCTACAAGCCATACCTTCTTTTTAAAAGAAAAATAAATACCATGTTTCACTTTTCTTTTATTATGGTATTGAAAATGGTTTTTATAATGTTTTTATTATATCAATGTGTTTTATTGATATCTTTTTTATTGAAATGTGGAAATGTTATGTTTCCTTTATGCATGTTTTATGTGATACGATTATGTTATGGTTCTTGGGAATTATTATGAAGACGGGTGGTTCTATGATAAAATAAGGGCGGGTGAGCCCGATATAGCTCTCCAATGCATTGGGTAACGTGAAGGAGTGAAACGTTAAGGTTTCTCCGAAGAGATTTAGGGAATATACTATGATGGTTATTCCAAATGTAACCAAGAGGGTTACTCCCAACGTAAGAATTTTATGAATGCCTCAAGTTACCTTTATGTCTTATGATTTCTATGATTTATTCATGATTTGATGAGGTATGTTAAAGTGCTTATGTTTTATGGGTAAAGTATGATTTCATTCTTATGTATATATGTACCCATGTTTCCTTTCCATATATTTTATATCCCTTACTGAGCTTTTAATGCTCATCCCATGTTTTTTTGAAATGATTTTCACAGGTCAAGGGAAAGGTACATGATATGATGATAGTGTCAAGGAAGTGTCATGAAAGAATCCATGTTTTATTTTAAATATGTTTCCATTGGTGGGAAAGAAGAATACTATCTTTATGTAACCACATTGTCTATATGTGGAATGTAATGCATGTTTTATGATCTAATTCTCTAAAACTCTAAACCCGAAAAGATCCTCAATGTGTAATCATGTAATAACTCAAGATTAAGTAAGGTTTAAGGCTGGGGCCTTATAGTTGGTATTAGAGGTCGGTTTAGATAACTTTAGGAGTTATAATTCTATTAAATGATTATCCAAAAATATTTTTTTTTGAAATGATATAACATTTGAAGATTACCATGTTGCTTCAACTAAGACATGTTTGTTCAGAATGGTTTTCCTCAGAGGAAATAGGGAAGCAGTGCTAGGAAGGCATAAAAAAGGAAATAACCTTCCGAATCAGCATCCCGAGTTGGTCGGAATTGGAACTGAATAGTTTGTTGCAGTAATGGCACAGTTGACTCAAGCGATAAATGGTGGTGTTATCTATGCATGAGACCAGCAAGATCAACCGCAGAGGAACATGTTAGTGGTGGAACATTTCATGAGGCAACATCCCCCGTCATTCAGAGGATCATCTGACCCTGTGCTAGCTGAAGGGTGGATTACAGCACTGGAGAAGATTTTCGATGTCATGGGGTGTTCAGACAATCAAAAGGTTAGTCATGGTATTTACCATTCGGAGGGTGACGCAGATCAGTGGTGGTCTATGGTTAAAAATATCAGGGACGCTGATGAGATTGATGCTCTTGACTGGGATGAATTCAAAGGTATGTTTCTTGAGAATTATTTTCCTAAGGCTGTTCGACTTAGGCTGGGAAATCAATTCATGGAATTGAGGCAAGAGGAAGACTCAGTGGATGCCTATGAAGAAAGGTTCACTCCATTGGCATGGTATGCTCCAAATTTTATCCGAGACCTTGATAATAAAATCAATTGTTTTTACTTAGGATTAAAGCCAAAATATCGAAGGTTATTAACTTCTCGTGAGTTTAAAAGTTATGAAAATCTTGTTCGATGTACTGAGAAGGTTGAAATGGAGTTATCCTATGATCAAGTGTTCTATAACAACCATCAGAAGAAGAGACCGAGGTGGCAGGAGAAAGGTAAGAATTCTTCAAAAAAGTCTGATGGTAAGAAAACTAAGTTTCCAGTTTGTGATAAATGTGGAAAGAGACATGCTGGGGAATTTCTTCTGAATTCTGGGAAATGCTATCGATGTGGTAAGATGGGACATAAGGCTCGTGATTTCACTGAAAAAGATCAAGGTGAAGGTAAGACCAAATTTGATTTACAGTTAGTGAAATGTTTTAAGTGAAATGAGATGGGTCACTATGCAAACGAGTGTCCTACAAACAGCTTGAGTGATGGGAAGCAGTTATACTACAAGCAGAAAGGGGTGGTGAAATCCTTTTCAACTACTTCAGCAGATGTTGGGTCATCAAATGAAGTTTTATCAGGTACTTTGTTTGTTTTTTCAGATTATGCCAGTGTGTTGTTCGATTCGGGGTCTACACACTCTTTCATCTCTAAAACCTTTTCTTGTAAAATGGGAATACCATCTCAAGAAATGACTCCTGATCTTTTGGTAAAAACACATGGGGGAAATGTTGAGGCAAAATGAATTTATAAGAATCTTTCTATCCTTATCTGTGGAAAGAACCTACTGGAAAACCTTATTATTCTACCTCTAGTAGAGTTTGATGTTATCCTGGGTATGGATTGGCTCTCTAATTACCATGCTAAGATTGACTGTAGAGCTAAAGAAGTTTCTTTTCAGAAATACTTTCAGTTTGTGTACAAGAATGAACCCTTACAGTTTATAACTTATCAAGAGGCCAAGAAACTTGTAAAAGATGGAAATGAATGTTACCTTTAACACATCGTTAAAAATAAAGGAACTATTCAGATTAATGATGTGCCTGTGGTAAATGAGTATCATGATGTTTTTCCTGATGAGTTGCCTGGAATAATACGAAATCGAGAAGTTGAGTTTACTGTTGACTTAGTTCCTGATGCTAAGCCAATTTTAAAACCCCCTTATCGAATGGCTCAAATTGAACTTTTAGAGTTGAAGGATAAATTGCATGATTTATTAGAGAAAGGTTTCATTCGACCTAGCACATCACCATGGGGTGCTCCTGTTTTATTTGTTAAAAAGAATGATGGTTCAATGAGACTTTGCATTGATTATAGAGCCTTGAATAACATCACTGTTAAGAACAAATATCCTTTGCCTCATATCGATGATTTGTTTGATCAGCTCCAGGGAGCTCAATATTTTTCAAAGATTGACTTGAGATCGGGGTACCATCAGCTGAAGGTAAAGGAAGCAGATGTTCCGAAGATTGCGTTTCGTACAAGATATGGCCATTATGAATTTTTAGTAATTCCTTTTGGGCAAACCAATGCACCTGCTGTATTCATGGACTTAATGAATAGAATTTTCCATGAGTTCTTGGATAAGTTTGTGGTGGTTTTCATTGATGATATTTTGGTGTTTTCTAAAAGTAAATAAGAACATGAAAGACATTTAAGGTTCATCTTGCTAACCTTGAATGAAAAGAAATTGTTTGGGAAATTCAGCTAGTGCGAGTTTTGGTTGCAACAAATTTCTTTCCTTGGTCACACTGTTTCTAAAGATGGGATAACTGTTGATCCTGCAAAAACAAATGTTGTGGAAGACTGGCCAAGACCCACAAATGTAATTGAGATTCGTAGCCTCCTTGGTTTGGCAGCCTATTATTGATGGTTTGGTAGAAATTTTTCACAGTTATCTAGTCCAATGACTAAGCTAACTCAGAAGGGTGTTAAGTTTATCCGGACAAAAGAATGTGATGACTGTTTTCAGGAATTGAAAAAAAGATTGGTGAATGCTCCAGTTTTGGCACTACCTTCTAGGAATGGTGAGTTTGTTATATACAGTGATGCTTCATTGAAAGGACTTGGTTGTGTCCTAATGCAGAATGATCAGTTAATTTCTTATGATTCACGTCATTTGAAAACTCATGAGGTAAATTACACTACACATGATTTGGAATTAGCTGCTGTTGTTTTCGCTTTAAAAATTTGGAGGCATCATTTGTATAGTGTAAAGTGTAAAATATTTACCGATTACAAATGTTTAAAGTATATATTCTCTCAGAAATAATTGAACATGAGACAAAGGAGATGGCTAGAATTAATCAAGGATTATGATTGTACAATTCATTACCATCCAGGAAAAGCAAATAAAGTGGCTGATTCTTTGAGTCGAAAAAGTAATGCTTCATTAGAAATGTTGTGTTTGGGACGTGATAATTTGGTTAAGGATTTGATGAACTTTGGCATAGAAGTTGTTGGTGCAGGATGTTCTTCTATTTTGTTTCAGGTATCAGTGAGATCATCTCTATCAGACAGAATCAAGCAAGCATAGAAGCAAGACAGTGAGTTGCAGAAAATGGTAGAGCTGGTTCATAAAGGTAAGTTGTCTGAATTCAACATTGATAATGATTGCGTTTTGAGATTTGGGAAGAGATTTTGTGTGCCTTGTGATTCACAGTTGAAGAGAGAGTTGTTATGTGAAGCTCATAGTTCTCCGTTTTCAGTTCATCCAGGCAGTACTAAGATGTATAGAGATCTTCGAGAGTATTACTGGTGGGATGGAATGAAAAGAGATATTGCTGATTTTACTGTGAAGTGTTTGACTTGTCAGCAGGTTAAAGCAGAGCGGCAGTTACCGAAAGGGATGCTTCATCCATTACCAGTGCCAGAGTGGATATGGGAGAATATATCTACGGACATTGTTGTGGGATTACCGAAGACATCTCGAGGTAATGATGCAATCTGGGTTATTGTTGATCACTTGACAAAATCTGCTCATTTCCTTGCTATACGAGATAATTTTTCCCTAGATCAACTTTCCTGTTTGTATCTTAAAGAGATAGTCAGGTTTCATGGAGTTCCTCTCTCCATTGTATCTGATCGTGATCTCAGGTTCACTTCTAACTTTTGTAAAGGCCTTCAGAAGTCGTTGGGTACTGAATTAAATTTTAGTACAGCGTTTCATCCTCAATCAGATGGGAAGTAATAACGAACAATTTAGACCTTGGAGGATATGCTATGAGCTTGTTTAATGGATTATCAGGGATGTTGGGACCAACATCCTTCTTTGGTTGAATTTTCATATAATAACAGTTTTCATTCCAGTATACAGATGGCACCATTTGAGGCGTTATATGCGAAGCGGTGTCGAAATCCAGCTTTCTGGGATGAAGTGGGTAAAAGGAAGTTGATGGGAACATAATTGGTAGAAGAGATGGTAGAAAAAGTTCAGCTGATTCAGAAACACATGAGAACAACTCAGAGTAGGTAGAAGAGTTATGCAGACAACAGGAGGAAGGATCAAACTTTTGAGATAGGTGATCATGTTTTTCTCAAAGTCTCACCATGGAAAAGTGTGATGCGATTTGGTAAGAAAGGAAAGCTGAGTCCAAGGTTCATTGGACCATATAAAATTATAGAGATAGTTGGATCAGTTGCATACCCGGTGGCTTAACCTCCGAGATTATCTCAGGTACATAATGTTTTTCACCTTTCGATGTTGAGAAAGTATATTCCAGATCCATATCATGTTTTGAGTCCAGAGGTAGTTCAGCTGGAAGAGAACCAATCATATGAGGAACAACCGGTCCAGATTCTTGACCATAGGGAGAAAGTGTTACGGAATAAGGTGATTAATCAGGTAAAGGATTTATGGAAAAACCACATTATGGAAGAGGCAACATGGGAATCTGAAAATGCAATAAGAGATAAGTACCCCCATTTATTTGATAAGTAAATAAATTGCGGGGGCGCAATTTTCTAAAGGGGGGAAGGTTGTAACATCCCATGTAAGTAATGAATAATATATATTTTTATCTATGTCTATTAATGAATTAGATAGTGTTTTAGAGGCTTAAAATGAAAATAAATCCAATCTTAAGCATGGTATACACTAAAATTATTAAAATATTTTTTTACTGCCTTTTGATGGAAAACCCTTTTTAAATCAAACTTTTGAAAATTTTATAATATATATTTGTCAAAATAAACATATTAATTATTATTGGTACATTGAAATTTGCATTGGATAAATTTTTGGTATTTTTCTGACAATGTTCATTTTTTAATGAATAGTGAAAAATACTGCATTTTACATCAAAACTGCCTTTTAATCTAATTTATTTATATGATTAGATTATATTTTGAATTAGTTTTAATGTTAAATTAGAACATGTTTTTAACATTTAATCCAATGGTGGTCATTAGGATTAATTTCACTTTGGAATTGGGCATAAACTAACGCCAATCTTTTCATATATATTGTTTCAAAAAACCTGCTATTTGTTTTGACAACGAGAATTATTTTTAAATCAATTATTGAAATTTCTATGTTTGGAATTTGGTAAAATGGATTACATATTTTGAATCAGAAATTTCAAATTATGTAATCAAGACTCTTTTGTTTTTGGACATTATGAATAGTAACGACGATAATTATCTTTAATTAGCTTGATTAATGAGTAATCAGGTAGTTAAGGATAATAAAATAATATCATAATAATAAAAAATGACACCAACATGTGTCTTAATTCTACTGGTTGTCTCATGGCCGACCATGGGATGTCTTGTTCCAATCTTGGGGACCCCATGAAATCACTTTTGTGAGAAAGTGACTTTTTATCTTTTTATTTTTTAAAGAATGTTAAATGTAACAAAAAATGTATCACCTAAGTAAAATATTTTTAATTTTGTCTACATAAATGATACTTTTGACTATAAATAGTCATTGGAAAGATAAAAAGATTTTATACATCATAGTTGTTTTTTATAATTTTTAGACATTAAATAAATTAAATTATTTATGACATCATAATGATGCAGTGATAACCTCATTATTTGACGATTTAAATAAAATGGAAAGATAATGTAATATCTAAGACCTACACATCTCCAAAACCTATTGTATGGGTGTCTTTCAAACCATTATCACCTTTACATATAATTACATCAATGTGGGACCTTTTGAATCCGAAAATCATTTGAAAATAATGTAACATTTTTTTACTTTCCAAGAGTGCCCCTCCTCTCCTCTTATAAATGGTCCCCACCTCTACCTCCTTACCCACACTCCCAAATCCTTTGGCTCGGCTAAACCCTGCACATTTTGTCTCTCCACATACCTCTATTACTCCTTGAAGACTCACTTTGGGCAGAAGTCTTCCCAAGGAATACTTTGAGCTCAAACCAAATGGAGTTACCCGATTTTAATGTAATGTCTTCACTTGAGTCCTTTTGTTTTATTTTGCTTCTCCAACCCCCTAAACTCTTTTTATTCATTTATTTTGTAACAACTCTTGTATCGTCAATATACTGGGATGTTTTTATAAGAAGTATTCGAGCAAAACTTACACACACCAACATCTAATGGTTAAAGGACATACTGTTTCCGTGGATAGAATTTATGCCTCCTGAAACGATGATTGTTCAACATTATTTTAACACCTTCAAAGGTGGACATTAAGATGTCTCTATATTTATATATGATATATAATATGTTTATGTTATCCTTAATCTTCTTTATTGTTCATTTTGGGAATCCCTTTATGGTTTCCATTATGGGTAAATGTGATATCTTCATTTAAGGAAGTGCGGACTTCTGCCCCCTCAAAGTGATTTGATTCCTTAAATACCATATGTGGGACGTATAAAGGATGGAGTTATGATATTATATATGATATTACACTGGAATTATAATATATCTTTATATCATTATGATTCCATTCTATAAAATACGAAATAGAAATGAAAGTAGCGTTCATGCGTACGTACGACTTACCGTCTCCATGAACAGTGCATTTCATTTCTTACCTCTAAATGATTATGTAATATTATAAATGCATTTATATACTGGATATATATGAAATATATGATTTATACATCATGAATAACATTATGGATATAATGGAGACATGAACAACTTGTTATTATAAAGGGTTTATTTTTTACTCAATTACCAATGATCGTTAAAACGACCGTTATTAACTTAAATAATTACATAGTGTTCATGACATGGAAATAAGTGATATAAAAGGACTAATGAACTTGAAAAAGGTTCTTAAACATGTATAAATTAACTCAAGTTTATTATTCAGGAGATTAATGAACGATCGAGTCAAGTCGGACCCGAGGTATGGGACTTCGTCTCAATCTCCTTTCATTGAGACATATTTTGTTTTATACACAACCTTCTTTTATATGGTGTATAAACCCCTTTGACTTTTACATTTATTCAAAAGGGATATTTTTTAATACTAATCATTTACTAAATGACAAAAGGTAATGTTTTTGTCATACGTATGAGGTGACAATGACTTCTCCGCCGCCGTGACCATTATTTGAGTTTCTGCTTCCTCTACAAGTCAAACCTTCTTTTTAAAAGAAAAATAAATACCTCATTTTACTTTTCTTTTATTTTGGTATCGAAAATGGTTTTTATAATGTTTTTATTATATAAATGTGTTCTATTGATATCTTTTGATTGAAATGTGTAAATGTTATGTTTCCTTTATGCATGTTTTTTGTGATACGATTATGTTATGGTTCTTGGGAATTATTATGAAGACGGGTGGTTCCGTGATAAACTAAGGGCAGGTGAGCCCGATATAGCTCTCCAATGCATTGGGTAACGCAAAGGAGTGAAAATTTAAGGTTTCTCCGGTGAGATTTAGGGAATATACTGTGATGGGAATTCCAAACGTAACCAAGAGGGTTACTCCCTACGTAAGAATTTTATGAATGCCTCAAGTTACCTTTATTTCTTATGATTTCTTTGATTTATTCATGATTTGATGAGGTATGTTAAAGTGATTATATTTTATGGGTAAAGTATTATTTCAGTCTTATGTATATATGTACCCATGTTTCCTTTCCATATATTTTTATATCCCTTACTGAGGTTTTTATACTCATCCCACATTTTTTTGAAATGTTTTTCACAGGTCAAGGGAAAGGTACATGATATGCTGATAGTGTCAATGAAGTGTCAAGAAAGAATCCATGATTTATTTTAAATATGTTTCCATTGATGGGAATGAAAAATACTATCTTTATGTAACCACATTATTTATATGTGGAATGTAATGCAAGTTTTATGATCTAATTCTCTAAAACTCTAAACCCGAAAAGATCCTCAATGTGTAATCTTGTAATAACTCAAGATTAAGTAAGGTTTAAGGCTGGGGCCTTATATCGACCATCACTATCATCAATAATATTTCATTATATAATAATTCTAATACACTCCACATCATTCATATAATAAGTATAGAACCCAATCACATCATCTGATACATATTTTCATAACAATAATGGCCTTCAATTAATGAATAGTTTTAACATATCCCTTCGATATTTTCATATATCATTCAAATTTAAACGTAAAATTCATATAAACAAGCCCACATATTCTAATCTCATACACCGTATGAATCACAAGATTGAATTTTGTATCAAAAAAATTATGGGAAATAACATTTGGCATTGGAAAATTATATGGTAAGCTTCATTCACCAACATATCTACACAAATTTGATAAATGGCTTTGGTATAAATGTTTGAAAACCAACTACATAACTTGATGATAATCTTCCTGATAAGGGTCAGTAATATACCACGTAGTGAGACCAGTGGTGGTTATATCATAAAAAACATGAATTTACTGATATTTCATCCCTATTAATTTACAATCCTTCAATTACCTCAAATTAAAAAAATTGAGGTATATCCATTGGTCAATTTAATACCATCCAAACACTACAAAAAAAATAAACTTCTTACACTTGCTTAATGTTTTGAAATTTATTGATAAATATGTTTTGTTTCATTTTATAGTGGGAGAGAGATCAAACTATATTCCCATTAACATAAAGTGAAATTTAGCATGAAACTAAACTTTTTTATTTAATTTTGTGTATAAATAGTTTTCAATAAAACTGTCAAATATGACTTCTCAGCTTCAATAACATCAAAGATATGTTTTATTCATAAAAATTTATAATATGGTATTTCATAAAAGATATATTTTTCCCCTAGATAATTTTTTGACGACCATAACATAATTTATTTACAAATGTAAATTCATTATTTTTCATGCTATAATAATATTATTCAACTAAAAATGGTTTTGGGGAAATATTATAATCCTAAGAACCATTATATTATTTTCAAATCTATTATAAAGATGATAAGTGGGAAACAATCATCAATTTCCAATGTATGCTATGTTCCTTAAACCCTCGAATTGATAACATGATTATTATTCATTAAAAATTGGATAAGATTTATATCCTCTAACATTTTATTCATATAAGTTTCCATATGTGGGAAATTCATTTATAGTAACATTATAATAACACAAATAATTTTTTTCAAAAATAAATTAACAACTGCATCACCTATCTCCCATAGAAGTTTCAAATCATCCTTAAATGGTGAAAGATACACATAAATATCATTTCCTGACATTTTTCATCCAAAAATCATAATAATAAAATGTTTTTTCTTCAGAAAACATTTTTTTTAAATGTCTTAAACTACCCAAAAATTATGGAATAAACTATATTAGCTACTTAGGTAGTATATGGATTCATTCCATCTATGAAATGTACCATTCATATATATAAAAAACTACTGCCAAAATTATGAAATTTATTATGAATCCACTTTTGTTGTGATGAATTAGAAGGATGACCCAAGATATCATCAAAAATTTGATCATCTGTATTTTATCGTAACCTTTTATATCAATTGAATTTTCAAATAGACATATCAAACAAATATTTATTGAATGGAACCAAATTTTTTTAGCATGATTTGTGATTATGATCTTGATAATGGATCTGAGTTTAATTATTATAATTATTGAAATATATTATTTGAAGATACATAATTGATTTAGGAGGAGGTTGGATTTCAGTACCTAAAAATGAAATAGAGTTGAAGTTTTAATCCATTTGATAGTGTGATATCATGTATTTAGGAAAATTAGAATAATATTAATATTACTTACAATAAAATAAATAATAATTAGGTTCATAATGTAACATCTTATATTCCAATCCCATCAGAAATAATATTTTTAAAAAATAATAATTGAAATCTGGAAACTAGTTACTTTCTGAAAGTAACTTTTAAACATTTTAATCCACTCCTGGTATATTTTATGATTCTACCCATTACATGATTTCCATAATTGAAATAGGATCATTACACATAGGATTATACCCACATTTTTCTAAAACAAATAATATATCTTGATTTCCAAATCATATTCAATGAGTTTTAACTAACCATTGGTATAACCTCATTGATTATGGAATTGTCCCAATGGTTATAAAAAACTATTGGAATTGGTTACTATAGAACATAGGATTTTTTTTAAATACATTGGATTAGATATGTTACAACCAAATTTTTATGTGACCATTGGTACATGATTTCCCCAAATATGTAATAGGATCCACCACCCCTTGTATCTCAATCCATTTCCTGTGAGCCCCACCAACTAGCATTTAGGATTCTTCTCCACTAGTGGTGATCTGTCCTCTAAAATATCTTTACATACATTAATCTTTATTATTAAATCTATGTTTCCAAATCATTTAGGTATTCAATCATCCATAATTTTTTTATTTTGCTTCTAAAACACAATTGAAGATTCATTTTTTCCCACATTTATTTATTTATATATGTTTAAATTTTCTTATGGGTGATGAAACATTGCTTTTTAGTATTTAATTTCTGTTAATAATTATTAATATAGTCTGATTTAGTGATTCTTATATTTTTATCATGTATTTTTGTGTTATTTAAGAATATTTTAGTATGGTTTGGGTTCAGTCATTTAATTTGGATTGGTTCATTATTATTTTTTGATTAATTTTTGTTCTTTTGGGTATTATTTATTTTATCCCAATTTTATTCAGTTCAAATGTTATTCATATAATGTTTTGTGATTCTAGTTTATCTAAAATTAATTATAAAATCATTGTAAGAATTTACCATAATAGGGGAACTATTGGTTGTTTATTTTTGAGTGACATAGTCTTACCTTGCATATGAATATCTATGTTTATGTAGTTTCAAATATATAATTTCATTTAGAATCATGTATGGAAACATTATACAAATATGTTTCGTAGTTTATGGGAAAAAAACTAGTATCTTATACTATATTAATACATATAGTGTTGGTTAATGGAAGTAATTGGTGGAGTTTTTAGAAAATATACAGGTCATTCTTATTTTATTATGTCTTTAATTTCGACTGTTATATAATTTCAATGGTGAAATTTGTAGTATTGGGTTTAGATTATTATTGTTGTACATTTATATATTTGGGATGTATATTAATGTTAATAACAAACTATTATAAATTATTACAGGGATCTCCCTATAATATTAGTGGATATTTTATTTTAAGAAATTCTTGTGATAAAGATAGATCATGCCTAATTTTTAATAGGATTAATCATTCATCATTAATTTCATTAGAAACAGGTTAATATTTACCAAATGATTAACCCATACTATTGGTTTTAGTATCTGTACCCTTGAGAATTGGAAAAAACATTTGGTATATTGTATGATAATATCATTCAATGTATGATTTTATATAGTCTATTTTATTGTGGTATTATTGTATTGATTGGGATTCTATGTACTCTGTAGATATTAAATATGGTGTTTTTGAGACATGACAACTGAAATTTCATGTTATTTTTAGGTTATTTATAGTTAAATGGATGGTTATTAGGGATGTTCAAATTTGAGAAAATTCATCTTATAGATAAGTGATATTTCATGTTTAATATCACGAGTACATATTAGTAGAGAGTTTTATTATGTTATGGGCCATTCATGTATAGGTATTTTTTTCATTTTTCTTAGTCATCATACTTGGTATATGTGTCTCCAAGAATTATTTAGGCACATGTGTGATTTTTAAAATTTTATTTTCATAAATATGATTAAAATATTATTAGGAATCCTTTTTTATATAAATAATATATTTTTGGGATTTAGTTATAAAATGAAACAATATGAATTTTATTAGTGTTTTATGAGTAATTAATTTGGGGTTCCTTACCAAACTAAACCAAACAATACCAAATAGAACTCAATCATACCAAATAACACCAAACCAAAAAATATATATTGATTTGAACCAAAATAAATATACCTAATTTGAAATACAAAAACCCACTCTGAATTCCACATCACTCCTCCTCAAATTTACTTATCACTCCTCTTAAAAAGTCGATATATCACTTGTTATAATGTCTACCACTTTCACACCTCCACACTAAAAACTTTCTTTATTCCATAATATCAGACCACACATTCCCCACATGATATCTTCCCATTTAGATTCATCATCAACCATCCAATTTAAAACATCAAAATAAAAAGACTACTGGGTTAGGAATCCATATTAACCTTTTCTAAAAACAATAATTAATACCACATAACATCAACTGATGTTTCATTCCTCATATAATACAAGCCATAATCACACTTACTACATATATAGAATTACCTTTATTACATTTACATCTAGGCGATGAAGGATTCCCACTAACCTCCATCAATATAAGGGACCACTAATTATGGATTCATCCATCCTAACATCATAATTTACATATGCTGTAGAGGATGGATACATAGAAATAGTAATCTTGTTTTCATGAATTTATATATCAAGAATAAAATTAATTAAAATTTTTAATAGAATATGTTAAACAAATTATAATCACCATTTTTTGTAGTATTATGTACATTAATTAATCCTTAGTATAGTGGAATTAATTATCATGGTTTTATATTTATAGTATTTTGTTATATATATATTATTATGTTTTATTTTATGCTACGATACGCATATAGAAATTTGTTTCATTAATGCCTTCATATAATGTGAACAATACCCATTTCATTAATTATTTTTTATTTCACTAAAATAGTATGTCATTGCCTTTATGAGATGAAAAATATAATTTTTATATAATGTATAGAATTTGAATATATGAAACTTATCATATCTCAATATATTTTTAAAAAAAGATTGATATATTTTTTATGTTTCAGTTCATAATGCATTATATTGTGTTTATATAAAATTCACACGTTATAATTATATTGGAAGATCTTGGTTAGGTTGTGAAGTTCTTAGATAACACATAAACTAATGTCTCTTTCAAAAAAACTAAAATATATGGTATCAACATGGGGAGGAAATGAAATATGAAAATGTTTAAGATATGAATTAGAGGGCTGTATTGGACAATTTATAATATATACCATTTGAGTTTATTCTTCATAATGAGAAGAACATGATAAACACATTACAATACTTTCACAGTAAAACACATTATTCATGTATTGAAAATAATGATGTTGGCTTGATGGAAAAATTAAATTTTGATTTCATAACTATAGAATATAAAAATTGTGGTCAAATGAAAAAGTTATACATTTTAATCCAACTACATCATGTGGAAACCTTGTAGGGAATATATAGTACTTTCATTGACTATATTAATACCTTTTTAAGTAATTACATCCAGATGATGAAGATATTCCTCTATCCATTATATGTTATTTAATTTAGTTATGGAACATTGATATCTTAAAATGATCATGTATTCTTGAAAGATTGTAGCATATTTTAGGAGGAAACTACAGAACAAAATGGTTGAATAAAATTTGTTACGTCCCAGTTGAATCTAAATATTTATGGAACACCATCTCATGTTCTATAGATTGTAATGTTTCACTTTCCATGGATTCCCAAAATCTACAATTATCTTTTGTCTAATAAAATATAAATAAAAATGAAATGGAATGATACGGAGAGAGAGAATGATAATAATGATCTCATTTATCCTGCAGATGGATTTTCATTATTTATATTTGATTCTCAATATAAATATTTTTCAAATGTCATGCATATTATGAGGTGTCAGGTAAAATGTGATATTTTTAGCTCATTCGGGAATATTCATACTTCGGAAAAAACATGTATAGATTTAATAAACATATATAACCTCCCTCAATGGATGTTTATGAAAATTCTTTTTAGTTTCATGAGTTTCCTCATATCTTGAACATCACATCCTGGAATGGTTATAAGTGTATAAATGAATGTTTTTTTAAAATTGTTGAATCATATTTTGAATGTTTTTGTGCGTGCATGTGATTCTTGATCTAAACACATATTTCATATGTGTGGTTTACTTATGTGTATAGTAATTGATTATTTTACTTATGAAATGTTTTTTTGATGGACCACGAAGGGAAAACTATCATGTACGTTTTTTTGAATAGTACTTGATCTTAATGACATAATTATTTTAATATTTTCAATTTTATGGGACATTGAAGACTCTTTCCAAAGAATCATCCATATAAGAATAATCATAAAAATTTTGACAATACCGTAAATACTGATAGTCCATATCAGCATATTTCTAGAACAAATGTTCAAAAATAATTGTCCGATATTAGATTTTCATTTTGGAATAGTTAGATGTAATCAAGAAAGAGGAATAATTTTCCACTAAAATGAATTAAAATAATAGGAAGAAAAATATATTCTTTGACTTCACTTATTGATCAAAAAAAATTTATGTCATTTCATATATATAATGTATATTGTAAAAAAAAATTGAAAATTTTTGTTCAATTCTACTAAATTTAATGTTAAATAAAAATAATGATTTATTAACTTAGTGTGACTTTGTGGATTGGGGTGTCATACCATAATTACATCACCTGGGTATTAGTGAAAATAAGTAGAATATTTTGTACACTTATTTTATGATAAATCATTTCAAAAAAAATTATAAGTACTAGAGACTGTCAATGACCATTATGGATATTGCAGAAAAAAATCCAAATGGTTAACTAGAAGGTATTTGAAGATCAGATATTCGAAGACTCATTGTAATCACATCCTTTTGCATGAGTTGATTCCAATAGAAATCCATCATCTTCTATCTAAAAATTTAACAACTTTAGTTATTCAATTGTGAATTTATTATATAGATCATTGTACTATAATTTTTTCTAATTATTTATTTTAAAAAATGATTTTAAAGGAAACCTTAATATTGGGTGAGTTTGATTAAATATTTCCTCTATGAGTTTTCAAATGAATGCAGCATTTAGCAGTTCCATATTCCAACAAAAATAATTTATGGAGGGTCTATTTATTTTATTTGGATGTGTCTAACTAAAATAAATATGTACTCATTGATTTCTTATATCTAGAATATGAATAATACTGAAGGTTCTATCATGATAGGTTACTTAGTTCATGAATATATTGATTTAAGTTTAATGTATTTTTTAATGTGGATTTGAGATGAAACATACTAGTGAGTAATGAAGAAGATAAGTATGTAAAAAATGAACCCATTTTTTCTTCATTTTTATAAATTGGGGGAACACCCATGAAATATACATTTAACTCATAAATCATTAAGGAGATGGATATATCACATCACACAATTTTTTTATAGTGATTTGTTCAACTACTATATAATATAAGTAAATTGAACATGTATATGTTATCTTGTCTCATATTCTAGTTTATATATCTTATGATATTTATATATTTTGGTCGGGAAAATAAATAAATGATTAATAGAAAGAATAAATTTTTTATCTTTGATAAGGGGGGATACGTTTAATAGTAATGAGTTTTAATCATGGTTGAAATTGAAGGTATAATTATTATGGTAATAAACTTAAAAATTAACATTTAATTGATTTTAATATTCATTTATATTGAATGTATTTTTTTTTCGTGTAGGCTATGTCTCTAAGGAAATAAGTTGTTTGGCTTTTGGTGCTAAATTTGTGTTTACTAGAGGAAAATCTATTTTGATTAGTGTGTATGCATTTATTATCACTAAACGAGAATTGAACATGAGAACCCAACAAGATGGTCTCATGGTAACATAAATAAAAAATATTATTCTAGTGCATTGGACAGAAGACGTCGGTTTATAAATATATATTATAATGGATTCATTGAAAACATTAATAAAATTGGATTATTACTCCCATTTTCATGTCACTATGATGAAATGAAAGTTATTTCATTCAATAATGAGGAATCATATATTTATTAATGATTGTGGATTTCGAGTTGTTGGCATGAATAACACCCTTTCTACTGATGGTCCATATATATTTTCACTAAGGGTGAAACTAGTATTTTAAGTAAATGATAATCCCTGGATTGAATTTTTGTGTCATTGTTGAATTAATCTCAAGAAATATTATGGATTATTGGGATGTTTTAGTCAACACCACCCTATATATTTTTACCCTCTCTTTTCATACCAGGAAAATTTTAACACAATGCCAAAAAAATTAAAACATTAAAAAAACACACCCAATGTCCATGTTAGTTATGTTCCTTTGGAATGATTGAATACATTCTAATAATTTTTTTAATGACCTTCAAAATCTCCAGTAATTATTTTCCCCTTTAGTACGAATAACTAAAAGCATTATTTATAACCATAGGAAAATAAATAAAATAATAAAAATGGTGAAATTTGATGATCAATAAGGGTAAATAATGGAGACATGTAAACATAATCTTGAGCGTAAGGGTATGTAAACATGATCATTAAAATAGAATATCATACCATATATATCAAAGATCATTATCATGAATCATGGAATAAATATTAGTAGTTCATAAAACATGAATCATGAGTAAATAAAGAATGTGAGTCATTAAAGTATAACATATGAATAAAACATGGAATTGTGGAATAACCAAAAATATATAATAAATATTTACATAGTATTCATAGATTTGTTTCCAAGGTTGTCTTGGTAGTATGGTTTCACTTCCCAAACCATCTTGGTAGTCATGGTTCACTCTCATAACCATCTAGGTAGGCATGGTTCACTCCCATAATCATCTTGGTGGACAAAGCCTTTAATTTTTATCTCATGAGATATAAATAATTACCCAATGCATTGGAGTGAGATATAGGTCCCACCAATCTAATAATTAAATCATTATTACATGTTCCATGAAAACATAAATCGTTCATCAGAGCATAACCCATGGAATAAAATGAGGTTTATAAACATAATTAAATTATAATATAATAAATCCATATGAATAATAGGGATAGTATACATGACAATGTATCCTTATTAAATACAGATATCATAGATGGAATATAATTTTGATGAAACATTATAATTTTTTTGTTGACAAAAATATATTTTCTTCATTAAAAACAATTTATTTTATTAAAACACAATACAATTTGGAAAGAAAGTAATTTCTATGAAAATAACCTTGAAATATTGAAAATTAATAATCATGGAAATAAGGAATTATGAAAATTTAAAAATACATTCATGACATATAAATTAAAAAACCGTATTCTTGTACTTTTTCTGGAAAAGTGAAAAAGTATCACGTATCGAAAACAACAACAGATTCCTCTCTTACCATTTAATAAAAATTCACCAATTTGTAAAATTGGATTTAATGAATTTAATAAGAATATAAAAATATTTTTGAATACATATTATTGATATATGGACATGTATATTATATATACCCTATTAAATACTTATATATAAGCAATCTCAAAAAATAATGACATTGCAAAATTACCCCTTACCATAGGTCAGATTACATCCATACATGTCCAAAACACTTTTATAGTGGTTATAAACATATTTTTATCCTGTAACATTACCATAATAATATTTATGATTTCTTATATTATTTATTTATTACTTTATATTACCCGTTCATTTAATAATTTCATGTCAAAGCAACGTTTCGAGTAACAATCAATTTATTTATCATACGTGTTTTGACGTGTTAATTTTCATCTCATTACATATATCATGATTTAATTACATCAATAATTTATAAAATGATTTATATATCATTTATTATATATAAAAATATATATATTATATATCAAAATTGAAATGGAATACATCGTTCACGGAGACTGTAGATTGTGCATACACATGAACGTTGTTTTTATTTTCTCATATACTAAATTGATAAAGGAAAAGAAATATATATGTATATTATTAAATTATAATTATTATGTTATATTTGTCATTATATTTATTATATATATTTTTTATCATTCTACAATGGTTAATGTGGATAACAAATATCATTGTGTCGTGGAGAGAGTAATTCGTATGTACACACGAGCAACAATATCATTACCTTAATAATTATATGGTATGGAATTAGATGGTATATAAATTATAAATAATTTTTATCATGTAAATTCAATTATTTAAATCCATTATTTTGATCATTATACCCATCGTAATAATGTATAGATGACAAATAGTTTACAACATAGCATGGAGATTGTAATATATACGTACAGATGCTTGGTAATATTATTTATGTAGGATTGGTAAAAAAAGTAACATGGTCTTCCCATTATAATAAAAACGTCCCAAAATATATAATTTCATGAGTTATTACATTATAATGGAGAAAAATTAGGAAATATAAGAATAATATGAGAATAACTTTGAAAGAGTTTGTAAAACAATTACCTCATCATCGAGTGTCCCCTTTTGATGTTCACAATTGGACTCCTTAGGTTGGCCTTCATCCGAAATTATGTATTATAAAATAAATTAAATGATTTTTAGGATAAATAGGCAGGTTTTTACCAATACAAAAGTTTTTAGAGGAGTGAATTTTATAGAAGGATATGTTCCCTTTTATAAGAGCTGAAGGGGAACCTTAGGATACATCAAAACTATTAATTTATTATAAATTTATTTCGGAATATATATATCACCTAAGTGATTTTTTCTAAATTTATATGATTAGGGGTTAAAATACACATAAAAATTTAATTATAGATGTCTTTTCGTCATAAAAGTAACCTTATTTTGGGATTTAACCCTTAGATAATCAATTTAACTCCTAGAGTGACAACTTTTATTTTACATTGTATGGATAATCAAGTTATTATAAAATTCTAAACAAACCCAAATAGAATAATTAATGGTATATTTAATATTAGAATTGTTATTTATCTTATATAATCATATTTATGAATTTTATTACATTTCATATATTGTTATTTATTTTAAAATATCATTTAGGTAAATTTTGACAATATTTAATATTTGAATTTTTATAAAATCATAATTACTTGACACTTTTAAAAAAACTACATTAATTCATCTCTACCATGTCATAGTCATCCAAAAAATTATCGGATGCCATAAAATATCTCAAATGATATTTATTTTAATATTATTAATATAATTTATTAAATTCTTCCTTTAATAAATCTACCACTACATCATTATTGAGTTTTAATGAAATTTTATTATTAAATTTATAAAAATTTTAAATAAATAATCTTTATGCAGATAAAAAATTTATATTTAAAATGAGTATTTATAGTCTAATTTTCCTTCTATATTAAACTATACTTAAAATGACTTTCTTATTAAAAATATGAGTATAACATTTTTAACATATCATTAAATAAAAATTAATAATGGTCATATTCTTACCAAAGTGGTATAAAAAGTTTATTATTTTAATATACCAATAATTTTAGTAGAACAACACTCACCAACATATATTAAGATGAGTGTTAGGGTAATTTTATAATAATGTAATATTATTTTTTTCCCTTATTTACCAAATTCACCCTTTAACTATGGAAAATTAAATACTAAATTTACCATTCATAAAAAAATTATTTTAACACTATTTGACCAAAATTTTTATAATGATTGCTTCCATGTAATTATTTATTTCAGAATTCAATTCACCAAAGTAGTAAAATTATATTTAATGCTAATCCAATAGATGATTCTATATAGAATGTAAAAGAGAAATTCAAAAGATTAGTTGTTTTTTAATATAATTTTAATATAAAAATAATCACAATGACCTAATTTGTATTATGAAATTTAATATTTAACTATTTTTAATTTAAAATAATTTTATTAAAATAATTATTATTTAAAAAAATACATTTTCACCTAAAATGTAATATTTTTCATTATTCGTTAAATAATGAATCATCAAACAAAATTATAAAAAATCACCCTAAGTTATTTTTTTCATTATCAATTCAAAAAAAATTGATTTTATCAAACTAAAATTCTATGAGTGTCTGAATTTTTTTTAATACAATTCATAGAAGGTAATGAAAATAAATTCATTTAAAAAAATAGTGGTTTTAAACATTGAAATACTTCACCAAAAATTATAATTTTCATTATAATAACCATTATAAATAAAATTTTAAATGTAATTACTACTATTAATTTTACTAGTTCAATATCTAGGTTATAAATATCTTATTTAAATACTTATAATAGTAAAGTGTTTCTTCATAGAAACTCAGTGTTGCCTATAATAAAAGCCAAATTAGAGTAGACTATAGTGAAAGGTTCCCTCGATGTAGCATGTAAGCTAATAAAAACATAGTGATCTTATATAATAATCAAAAAATTTATTCATTGTTCAATTAATTGATAATATAAAATGATAAAATTAATTCGAAAAAAATAAATTCACAAAATATTAGGGTGTTACATTCTACCCCCTAAAAATGAATTTAGCCGTTGAAATTATACTAGGTTAAAAAATATTTAATATTTCAATGTTCATTTCATAGAATCCCACACCATAAAATCAATTATATATATTCCTTTTAAAAAAATAAATTTTGTAAAATAATTGTTACCCAATGTAACTCATAACATGTTTTCCACAAAGGAAAACATTGGTGATGTTTTGGGAATGGAGGTAAAGGGTAAATAATCATTGACATTGGTAATAATCAATAATCACAAGAAAGTGGGTGATATAGTGAATATTAAAAATCACAAAACCATAATCTAAATAAGAAATAAAGAGTTCATTGGTATCATAACAAATGTTGATAATAGGGCACAATATTAAATCATGATTCTTTTCTTGATGTTGATGAATTTTAAAGAAGAGATATACTTTATTGATTTTAGTATAACTTCCCCCTTTGCAATTCTTATATCAGTTTCCACTACATCTCATATTATTTTAAATGAAGTTGAATATTTCATTAATAAAGCATTAGAAATTCATAATATCCATAATAGAATGAAAGGTCATTTTATAAATCTTATCATAAGAAAAATGATAGCACAAGTTACCAAATATTCATAAATCCACTAATGGTGTGATAATACATTAATCCCACAATCGTTTATGATGATTAACATAAGCATTCCATAAATAGATATGCCCATAGTTCTTCCAAAATATGAAAATCCAAAACATTATAAGGAATTCCAGATAACCTTCTTATGATTTATCTCAAATATATTATAATGAAGTTCATAATTCTAAAATTTCAAACACGTGAGTATGTTAATCATTTATTCTCTTGAAGCATTTAAATAACCAAAATCACCAAACATCCTTGTTTAAAACATGCATGTTTCATTATCCTTAATTCCAAAAATATTTAAACTTCATCCATGATAGCATATCCCATATGTCAATAAATCCTTAATCAGTTCCAAGGTAACAAGTATCATGAAATTTACTTATTCAAATCAAACATATTGTTATACAAACATCATTATCTCTACATCATGATTATATTAATGATTATATTACCCTCAATATTCTATTTTAAAAAATATATCACCTTATTACTAAAATAACTATTCAAGTACATCTGTAAAATTCAACATATTGTCTTAAATCTTTAAGTAAGAACTATACTAGACAATCAAATGGATGTTTCAATATTCCATAATACACTAAAAGTACTACTTCCATATTATTCTTGAATTCCAAGTCAAAAAATCTCAATCATTCAGAAAATTTGTTTTCATACTCCAAATATGAAATAGTGATCTGTTGAGAGTTTCCATTTCATTTATCATTGAGTGTTTGATGATGTCTATCATCATCGATAACCGTTATTTTAGGGTACTGGATAGCATAATTCTCATTTTCCTTACACTTTTAGTAATTATTGGGGAGAGGAACATTCTATGAATCTAGCTCTCCCTTCAAATTGTTGGTTAACTCATTCCCATTAGTTCATCACTCAAATACCTGATGGCCTTCATCCATGCATTGAAAAAATTTATAAAATCTCGTAAAAATATTTCTTCTATGATTTCTCCAAAAATTAGAACAAAATAGAAAGATCATTTTTTTATCTGCAAGGATTTTATATTCCCCTTTATACTCAATCTTATTATTTGTGTAAAAAAAGGGATTGGAATGTGACTCTGACCTCCATTTGGACCTTGATTGCACAAAACAAAATCACTTCATAGGGAAAAATTTTATTTTGGATAACACCCATCGGAGTCTTGTCATTAAGGAAATGAAGAACTTATCAACTTTACTTTTAGGCTGAATTAAAATTCCAGAAGTGTGCCTCACATGTCACGTAATGTTATAGTCATATGTACCAGTGAATTCATCAACCCTTTGGTGTAACTCAAGAAACTCCTTCTCCATTTTCATACTTATAAAATGATGAAATTACTTATTAAGGAATAATTTTTTGAACTCATTCCTGCCATGGATTCAATTTAATCTTACCACTTCATATTCCTGATTATTTTCAACCACTAGTCATCTTCACCTTCTAATTGACGAACATCCATAATTACATTCTCATGTTCTGAACACCAGAGAATAGATAATATATTTTTAAGGGTACTTATCAATTTTTGGGAAAAAAGTGGGTCAGAATACATGCTGAAATGAGGTTTATTTTTCCTCATGATGGAATCAATATAATTTAGATATTTTGTTGAGAATAACAATTAGATATTCAGCATTGGATATTTTCTCATTTATATATTCAGCATGATTCATAGCTTAAGAAAGATGGTTGAGCATAACAATTAGATTTTATATTCTAACTACCCTATAATTTTTATGCTCCAAAGAATATTTGGTTAATTATTATTAATAATTACCTTTAATAAAGATCCTTTGGGTTTCATCCATTTACTAAAACCAAAAGCATAGTGTTATAAACAGTTATAATTATTAGAAACCCTATAATCATGAAAAGCCACTTATAGGATGTCAAAATATTGAAACCTTCATTAATATATGATACATTAAGTTAATTATAGGTTATTCAGAGTCAACATCTATTTAAATACATCATAATAGTTCTTGAAGAGTTTGTGAATTTCTAAAACATATCCCCCAGGAGTGTCAAACCAGG
The DNA here is from genome assembly GCA_963277665.1 of Viscum album. Lineage (NCBI taxonomy): Eukaryota > Viridiplantae > Streptophyta > Magnoliopsida > Santalales > Viscaceae > Viscum > Viscum album. The sequence goes on from OY728138.1 coordinate 1,802,497,518, forward strand.
TGTGCACCAAGGCCCATTATGATAGAGTCATTCCCAATGGACAATGTCATAGTTTTTATTCCTAGGTACATTTGTGATATATCCACAACCACTGGTGTTATTTAGAGAGTAATTTAATTCTTGGAAACCACATACTCAATAATTAACAAAAATTACAAGAACAATTACTAAATGTTAACTCATCTTTAGAATTATCCATAGGGACATACCTATACATGTCATTAGAAATAAATATAGGTATATCACTAAAGTATTTTCATCCTTGTTTATAATGGGTAACTAAACCTTCGCTCTGATACAAACTATAGTGACCCTTGATTTTCATAAATGGACATTATATAATTTTTGTGGAATATTTGAAACATTATAAAAACACACTCCCAAAAACCACGTCTTTTTCTTCCTTTTGAAACATTGAACACATTCTTCTAATTTGGTAAAATAACTACAACATACCCCATTATGATCACCCCTTTAGTACACATAAAAAAAACCATTATTTCAAACATGTAGGAAAGAAAACATAAGAAAAATAGTGAGTATAAATGTTTAGTAAGGGTAAATAATGGAGACATGTAAACATAATCCTGGACATAATGGTATGATTGCGTTGTCAAGAAAATAGAAGATCATACCCTGCATATCAAAGATGATAAACATGTACCACGACATAAACATTAGTAGTTCATAAAAAATGAATCATGAGGAAATAAATAATATGATTCCTGAAAGCATAACATAGGAATAAAAAATGGAATTATGTTTAAAAAATAAGCATATAATAATTATTTCTATAGTAGTGGTGTCTTTGCATCTATGGCTATGTTGGTATTATGGGTTCACTTCCCATATCATCTTGGTATTCATGGTTTACTCCGATAACCATCATGATAGTCATGGTTCACTCGAATAAATATCTTGGTGAACAATTTTCTTTATGTCTATCTCAAGAGATATAAATATTCACCTAATTCATTATAGGGAGATATATGTCTCATCCATATCATAATGAGATCATTCTTAAGTGTTCCAAAAAAAACATAAATTTTTCATCATAATAAGAGCTAAGGAATGAAATGGTTTTCATAAACATCATTCCATCATAACATAATCCATCCAAAGGAATAATGGATATAATATAGTTGAAACATATACTTATTAAGTAATGTTATATTTTATGGAAACTAGTTTTGATAAAACAATTAAAATTATTTCTTGTGGAAAATAACATTTCTTCTTCAAAAACGTTTTCTTTTTCTAAAATTCTTCACAATTTAAAAAGAATAAAAACATTTGAAAATAACCTTGAAATATTTCAAAATAATTTTCATGGAAATAATTTTTTATGAAGACATAAGAATAATTTCATTCTATTCAGGTTAAAAAACATTCTTCTTATAATTTTTCCTGAAAAGTCAAAAAGTACCTCATATAGAATATGAAAAATGAATCATTTCATACCATTTATTAAAAATTCACCAATCGGTAAAAACCACATTAATAAATTATTGAAGAATATAATGAATTTTTTTTAATACATATTTCGAAAACATGGACATATATGATGAATATTCCCTAGTAAATAATTATATATATATATGAAATCTTTGAAAATAATGAGATAGCAAAATGTTTCCATACTATAGGTTTGATTACTTCTGTACTTGTCTAAAACTCTAGTATAGTGGTTTTATAAATAAAATTCACCTGTAAAAATATCATAATAATATTTATTATATCATATATGATTCATTTTTTACATTATATTACCCTTTAATTTAATAATTATATGTTAAAGTAACTTTTTAGGTAACAATCGCTTCGATTATCGTTTTTGTTTTGTCTTCATATTGTTGAACTTTTTACATAGATCGTTATTTACTTACTACTAGAATGTAAAAAATTATTTATATATCATATTTATTAAATATATAAATTTATATAATGGATATATAAATGAAATAGGAGACACCGTTCATGTAGAAAGTAGGTCGTACGTACCCATGAACAATGATTCCATTTTTTAATTGTATTGAATGGATGAAAGTAAATGACACACACAAAAACACACACACACACACACACACACACACATATATATATATATATTATTCCAATATAATTATAATTTCATAAAATTAATTCATATTATAAATATATATATATATATATTGTATAATAATTTTTGAATGGTTGACATGCAAAATGAATCACATCGAATCATGGTGATAGTAAGTTGTATGTATGCACAAGCAACATTATCATTCACTTATTAGTTAAGTGGTATCTAATTGGATGGTATATTAAATATAATTAATCATTATCATGTCAAATTATTTATTTAAATCCTTTATTTTCATTGTTATACAAATTGAAATAATGTATAGATGAAAAATAGTTAACTCTATGACGTGGAGTCGGTAAACCATACGTAGGCACCCATGGTGATTTTTTTCCAAAGAATAGGTAAAAGGAGTAAAATATTTTTCCAATAATAATAAAAACATCTCTAAATATATTATATTCTAAATTTATTAATTTATTATGGAAACAATTTATAAGGATTATGTGGATTTTAACAAGTGTGGTGAGGGGCACTTTAGGAAACTCCATAACTAATAATTCATTTTAAATTGAAATTCAATTAATAAAAACTAAAAAGTAATTTATTTGGAATATAATATTCTTATGAGTCATAATCCCATCAAAAAATTCTTTTTAGACATGTTTATGTCCAAACATTAACCTTTTAGATTTATTTTAACCGTTAGTTGGACAATTTAACTCTTACCGTGACAATAATTCTTTTTAAACTATAGGGTTAATATATTTACTCTAAAATTCTAAAAGAACCATAATTGGATCATTTATTATATATTTAACGTTATAATTATTATATGGATAAAATACATATCTTTATGAATTTTATATTATTAAATAAAATGTTATTTATTTAAAAATCTCATTTATTTCAATTTTGACACCATTTATTATTTGACATTTTATGAAATTATAAAACTTCATTCCTTCAAAAAAAACTAAAATATATTGTCCCTATGATAATATAGTAATAAAAACTTCATGGATGGAATAAAATATCTCAAATGATATTTATTTAAATATTATTAATATCATTTTTTTGATTCTTTCATAAATAAATCTATTACTACATCATCATTATGTCACATATAAATATAATTATTTAATGACTATATATTATAAATAAATTATAATTATGTAGATAAAAATGTTATATTTAGATATTTTAATTTATATTCAAATTTTTCTTCTATATAACCATATAGTAAAAATTATTAGCATATTAAAAATATGAGTATGGAATTTTTGACCTATCTTTAATTAAAACAAAATAAATTTCATATTCTTAACCAAGTGGCCCAAAAGGTTATAATTTCTACATAAATTTTATTTCTATCAAACCCACTCACCAGTTAAAATTAGGACATCTATGTAGTGTAGTTTTAAAATATGAAATTAATTTTTTACAACAATTTACCTTATTTACCCTTTAACAGTGGTAAATAAAATAGTAAAGTCACTATTCACAAAATTAATTATTTTGAACCAATTGGACAATAATTTTCATACTGATTATAACCATATATATCAATTTTAAAAAATTCAATTCTCAGAAGTGGTAAAATTACAATTAATTCTAATCCCACAAATGTGGATAGATGGCGGGTAGAATAAACAGTAATAAGGTCAAATAAATTTTTTAAATCTACATTCAATATAAAAATTATCAAAAAGAACACAACTATATTAATAAATTTCTGATTGATCTATTATTACTTGAAAATAAATTTTAGAAAATAATTACTATTAAAATGAAAAAAGCAATTTTTTACAGTGATGTAGTATTTTTCACTATATGTCAATAATTGAAACATCTGAGAGAAATTCAAAAAATTAACACTGAGTTAATTATTTCATTATGAATTAAAAAATTGTGTTTATTTTATCAAAATAAATTTCAATGAGTGTCTAAAATTAATTTTATTATTTTTCATAGATGGACATGAAATTAGTTTATTTGAGATAATAGTAGTTTTATACATATAATTACTTAACCAAAAATTATATTGTTCATTATAAAAACCATTATAACTTATTTTTAAAAGGTTGTTATTAATATTCATAATACATATTAAATATCTTGGTTATGACTATATTTTTTAATTAATTATTATAATAAATTGTTACTTTTCAAAAACTCTGTGGTGCGTGTAATGAAAGTCACGTCAGTGTTGTGTGTACAGAAAGTATACCTTACCGTTACTTAAAATATAATCTAATTTTAGTGATTTTATAAAATAAAAAATCAATATTTAGAATTGTGTGAATTGAAAATATCAAAAGATGAAATTTATTTTAAAAAAGATTAAATCAAAATATCTCTATATCTTACACCTTCAACCATTGTCCCTGATTAATTTATTACTTTTAGTGATTCCAATATTCCAATATTTCAATGTTTATTATGAAGCAAATTTTGTGCTAGAAAAAATATATAATCATTCAAATGCCTTCTCAGTTATTTTGGTTTAGCTCGACTTGGGTAGTTAAGGTTGTGACTATTCAAATTACTTTACTGTTGATTATAATTATTTTGTATCCAACTTGACCTTAATGTGAATTATAAATATATTGTAGTTTCACATTTCATTGAGTTCCATTTTTTAATATTTAATTAAATTATATTAGATTTGAAAAACAGAATTATTGTAAAAAAGTTAAATTTGAATAAAAAACATGACGGATTGAATTTTAACATATTAAATTAATTAAAATGAAAATCTAAACAAATGAAAAAAATGACCTGTACAAAAAATGAAAAAATGATGTAATAAAAAATATAAATGAAATGATTGAACTAAATATTTTTAGAAATGTCCTAATGTGTTGTCAAAAATGAACCGTATGACGTAAAAAAATTAAATTGGATCCAATTGACCATAGAATAAAATTATATCATACCCATTCTACCAATGAAAATTTGAACGTCTTTATTTTTCTCTATGACTAGACATTTGTGTTTTGATATTCTTCCAAAAAAATATAAAATGATTTAGTTATATCACATCATTTCAGTTATTTCTTTTTTAAATTTTTATTACCTAATTATGTCATGTCCCATCTACTTTTGTTTTGAATACACATTATTTATGGACTTCTAGTTACATATTTTTTTTTCAAATACCGGAAATGAGAAACATTGAAGTGATATAAAAGAAAAAGGCTGAAATACAATAATCCTAAAATATGATATATGAGAGTCCCTAAATTGGTGTGTCTTGTGAGTATTTTATTTCAAATATATATCTAAAATATATAATTTCATGTGATTAATTTTTTATCTTTTAATTGGGATCCATATCCTAAGAGATGGTCACTCTATGATAACCCTAGGTGTTAGTCTATGCAACCAGACAATATGAGGGGTGGTGGTACTAGAGGTAGGTGCATCACTCAACATACCTAATCACATCATGTATCTTCCTCTAACATACCATATAGATCATATTGTAATTTCACAGTATTGTTAGAGGTAGCTGGTATGTTTGGGTAAACTATGATTTCTCAACCATTTCTATCAGATCCTCCTCGTCTATCTTTACCTAATCCGATAATGGATACTAATCCCCATCCATTTTATTCATTTCCACATATGTTTATGCAATATTGTTTCCTCTAACTTCACTTTCCCTAGGTTTTTACATTCTTGGTCCTTCAAATTCTAAAACGAGACATTCAAATTTTCTAGGTTTATCATTTGGTTAGACTCTTTCTTTAAATGTTATCATTTCATCAGAACATAGGGATCCAATGGATCCCAATTATCAGTCTTCCTCATGTATATTTATAGATCCCTAGTAAATTTTTTGACCATAATTAATTATCATTATGAGATTTATTGAAAAAATATTTTTCTCTTTAATAGGTAGATCTTATGAAATGAAATATGGTAATACATGTTTTAATGTGGTGTGGAACCACTGCATATAGCTAATGGTGGAGTGTATTGTGTACCATAAAATAGATGAAAAAAACAAGTTGAGAATGTGGGATTTTATGGGTGAGGCTTACCAAATACTCTAAAATCACTCCCTTATTACTACTCACCTATAGAAGCCTACTAAATGAAGTAAATGATAATTCATGGGAAAAAATATAGGTTTGAGAATTTATCTGATTAAATGTTATATTATTATAGTATTTATATGAATTATTATTTTGGTTCCATATTCAATATAATTTCCTCAATGGGGAGGATGTGATTTTATCATATCACAAGGAATTATGCGAGTTATATAGATAATATAATCATAAGCAGTCAAGTGGTTGGCATGCTAGAGTGGGTTTATATTTAGAGGCCACACCTATCATGAATGAGTGTCAAGTAAAAAACACCTTTAGTTATCATTATTTTACTATTATATACAATGTTATTTGAAATAATATTTATATGTTTCCTTCGAATTAAAATAATTTGTGTAAATAATTTATTCTTTAATATAATGTTTCAAATGGTCATAACTCTCAAAATATTTCTATAATATAATATATATTTTATTAAAATAATCTCTATTCAAATTCTCTTATGGTTTTGTACCCCTAAATTTATGTATAATTTTATAATTTTTTGGTTGAAGAGTAGAGTCTTTTTGTGATTTTTTTTTCTTTTTATCCTATTAGAATTTAGTGATTTATGTCCCTCGGGTATCCTACCATTGAGGTGACAACTACTCTCTAATTTTAATTATAATTCTTCTTCCTATTTTCATTTTTTGAACATGTAGAGGAATTTAGTTGAAATATGTTAAATGTTCATGAAAAATAATATTTTAAATTATAATACTAAATTATTTGTCAAAAATTAAAATTTATGAACTATTTTTGACTTTTGGATTTCACATTCTTCATTGTCAATATTAGTTTATCCGATTGAATATTTTAATAGTTAATATAACACCATTAAAATTTTAACTTTTTCAATATGTAATTAGAAAATAAACCTTAGACTGAATGTAACTATTCATTAAAAATTATATAGCTACTCAATAACCATTAAGTAATAAAAAATATTTGAATTCACATTTCTTCAAAAAAATATTGATTAAGATATTTAGACATTGTACATTATAATATCTTATAATTAATAGATGTTTATGTTATAAATATTATTTTATATTTGATAATCAAATGTACTCTTATGAATCATTTCATTTGATAAAGTTACCCTTATGTATTGTTCAATTAAATATCTTTAATTTTTGTACAGATAATGAATTTCCCATTTTTTGGGCTTCCTGATTACCATTACATATTATGAATTTCCTATTTTTCGCACATATAGTCTGATTTTTCACAAATTGAATCTCGTATATCACTCCAGAAAAACAATACATATCACAATGACTAATTTCCCTTTCCAGATTTAATGTTCATCACAAACCTTACATATTCTCTCCTTTACACCCTTGTGTGTGGGATTGTTCTAATTCTACCACATGAAGAATATTTGTGTTATTTACATATTCTATTGAATGTCGGTATGTTTTTATTCTAGTTACCAGTAAATATCATATAATTAACAAACCCTGCATATTTGGTATCCATTATATATTATATTATATTAACCTTATCAATTTTTTTGTGTAGTTTTATGCATCAAGGATTTTCTAAATAACTAAAATATTTAAATTGAAAACCTCTAGATAGTAGCACCACTCATTCTTATGAAAACATTTTGATTATTTACCTATATAATATAAAACGCCCAAAAAACACAACTTACACACTAAAAATAAGAATCAATATCCAAAAAAATATTGAAACAACTTCTTCAACCAAAAATTTATAATAGGAACTTGTTTATCTCCTCCTCCAAGAAAAATTCCCGAACATAAAATTATTCAAAAACTCTAAGACGTCTAATTAAATATCTTCTAGAATAACTAAAACATCATAGAATCTTCCATAAAAATATTCCTCCTACTCAAAAGTATTGTATGACATTACTATATCCATAGGTTTGAAGTGAATAGATTATAATCAAATAAAAAAATTGAATCAAACGCCAACCTAACATACTATACCAACCACTATAAACTAAAAAATAGACCATGAAAAATAGAAGGTGAAGCTAATAGATATTAACCTATAGAAACGAATTTGTATATTTTTCCCCGAATCTAACCAACTGAAAATCTTACAAAATAAAAAAATAAAATATAATAAAATATACTTATATTTAATCAACCAGAATACGCGGGTAAAATTCAAAGAAAACTATAACAAAAAAATAAAATCCTTCAATAATTATTTAAATTTAATTAAAACAAAAAACATTCTCAACATTATAAATATAAAATGAAACATACCTATCATAAGTTTAATAAATATAAACTGAATATATAAGAAAAAACTAGATGTAAATCAACCAGAACTGAAATAATATGAAACTAATGAAACCAATAATGAATGGAAAAACCCAATAAATTCATCATGAACCAACCAATTCAAAACATAACAAAATCAATATTGAAAAAAAATTACATAATACCAAACTAAAATGACTAGAACATGATGAAACCGAATGAACCTATCTGGAATAAAAAATCCCGAAAGAAAACTTAAAAATACGAATCTAAACATTATCTAAAAATTTAAATATAAAATTAAATACATTATAGTAAACCTAATTAAATTAAATTAAATTAAATTGAAATGAATAAAATGAATTAAAACTTATGTAAATGAATATAATGTAATATATAATAAACTAAATTATCCAAGGGATGAAAAAACTAAATCAGATTGAAGTGAAAATATATAAACTAATATAGATGAATACAAATAAATAAATAAGATCTAAAATAAACCAAATTTATTTAATATGAAACAGAATAATCCCAAGATAACGACATCGTAATTAATTAATATAAATTGAATATAATTGATCCAAACTAAATTGAAATGAACTGTAAATAATGAAATTGAATTAAAAAGATCTAGATAAAATTATACTTTGTATAACTAAACATGAAAAACAATGATCAAAATGAAGGTGACCTTACATACTCTTATGATAATTAAACATTAACATTATTTAACAAAATAAACAATAAATACTCTTTTTTGAGGTTTCTTTTTATCAAAAACCATACTGTAATACTAACTATACAATGTCAACAATATCCATCAATTAAAATTTTAACATTATTTTTCCTATTTTTACCCATTTCAAATTAAATTATATAATCATAAAAAACAAAATGGGAATAAATCTATCATACATTTCACATTTCCATTTTAGCATATTATAATTGTATTTAACAATGATTATTTTTTCAATAAAGACATCCCATTTCCATTATTCTATAATTACATTTCTTTTCTATCTATTTAAATAATATATATATAATTATTCAAACTCGATCCATGATTTCACTATCCTTAATTGGATTGGTGTTAGGGTATACCTTGCCCCCCATGGTATGTTTGTGGTTTTTTGGCAGCCCCCCATTGTGGGATGGATTAAAGTCAATTCTGATGGTGCCTCGAGAGGTGACCCCGGTCCCTCTGGCTATGGTTCCATTTTTAGAGATCACAAGGGGTTGTCATTGGCTGTTTATATGGTTAATGTGTCCTTGTTTCATCTCTCGAAGTTGAAATGATCGGTATTATGTCAGCGGTGGAGAAATCTTGTCACCGTGGTTGGAACAATATCTCGGTTGAATGTGACTCCACCACTATTATTCTCTCCATTTGGAATGGTTCCTCTCATCTATCTTGGAATCTCACTAATCAGTGGACCAAATTATGGGATGATCCTTCATCTATGAATTATTTCATCACTCATGTCTACGGGGAGTTGAATTCTATGGCAGATGGTCTTGCAAATAGGGGCGTCAATGGAATTGACTTCTTATGGTGTGATGTGATCCCTGATGACCTTCTCTCTTTTATTCAGAGGGACCAATGTAAACTTTCAATCCTCATACTCTTGTAAGTTTGCCCTTATTTATTGTTAAATTAAAGAGGCTCTCCCTTTTGGGCAAGTTCTCATCTTAAAATTATATATATATATATATATATATATATAATTAAGATTCCTTACATTACAATTTAATTTAATTTATCAAATAGTTATTTAATGATATTCTCAATTAATTTTTCAATCATTATTAAATCATTATAGAAAATCATATTGCATCCTCAAGTACATGAATTTTATTTTATTTATAAAATTAACTATCATTAAATTATTTTCAATTATGGTTTTTGCCCTCATCCGAATTTTCCCAATATTTTAGGGTTCAGTGTTCACTTTTAGTTTTTCTTGTGTTGTCAAATCTCTAGAGACATAAGCAATAACCTATAGACACGTAAATTCTATGGATTGTTTTTTGATATAAGTTTTTTAAAATTAGGTTTATTTTATTTGGGATTAATGTTTTACTAACATATCAATATTAATTCAAATTAATATAATGGTTTGATTCTAGGTTATCACTCTTGGTGGATTCGAAGAATTAATTTTTCAATTGTTCCAATTTCTTATATTTGAGATAGGTTCATTTAGGGAGATCAAAAAAACATCATCACTTATTAGATTAAAGCCTAAAAACCTCATAATAATCACCTATACACATGAAGGATTAATGTTTTGATCCATCTAAAGTAATGGTTCATATTATCACATGAAGTGTGTGGCCTCAAATTCAATAAGGAAAAATGAGTTTAAAGACCGTCAAACAAAATTCTCAACTAAAAGAAGTGATTAAACATTAATGGATTGAGAAATGACATCCAATATGGCCCCATGATAATTCCTTGGAGAAAACATTAGACACCCGAAGCTTGGCATACATAGATATTACATTAATTTTGCGGAATACATAACACATACCAAAAACAGACACAAAAGGACCGTAATAGTTTAGTGTCTTTGGAAACATTGAACGTAATCTTCTGATCGTGTTGAAAGATCTTCAAAATCTCCCATTAAGATCTTCCACTTTTTGTTTCCTTACCTAAAACCTTTCTTTTAATCCTGGGGGAAAATAAAACATAAAAAGGGTGATCTCAAATGCTCAGTAATGGTAATCATGGATAAAATAAAACATACCATATACATTTGAACATAAAAACATGAACATAATGTTTAAACATCAAAATCTTTACCAATGACATAAAACATGGAAGTACATAAGGAATAGATCATAATGAAACATAAATCATAATAAAATAGCATGGGAAAAAAACATGTAATTGTGGTATCCATTAAGTACATGTAATGATTTCCATAGTAGCCAAGGCATTACTTCCAAGACCATCTTAGTGGAAAAAGTCCATTTCTGAATCGAGTTCACTCCTCGTTCTAGTCCTGTAATAATGAACCGGATTAACTTACAATTCCATCCATGTCTATCTCATGAGATATAAATCTTTACCCAATGCATTTTATGGAGATATAGGTACCACCCATCTCATAATGAAATCATTCTTACTTGCGCCACAAAATAAACATACATCATTCATAATAACCCAATGAATAAAATGGGTTTCATAATCATCATCCCATCATCACATAATCCATATAAAAGTAATGGATATCATTTCATAATAATAAATGTTAAACCATGTAAATAATAGAGACATTATACTTGAAACATACACATATAAAATAATGTCATCTTAGATGGAAAAATGGTTTTGATAAAACACTTGAAATGAATTCTTGAGGAAAATATCCTTTCTTATTCAAAATCAATTTAATTTCAAAAAACATAATTCAATTTTGAAGGAAATATATTTTGTTGGAAATAGTCATGAAATCTTTTGGAGAGGCTTCATGAAAATAAGGCTTTATAAAACTGTAAAAATACGTTCGTGCTGTATAAGTTAAAAAAATATTCTTCTTGTACTTTTGCCGGGAAAGTCAAAAAGTACCTCATAAAAGTTAGATTCCATACAACCCATGTAGTAAAAGTAAAAAATGGGTAAAAATGACATTAAACATACATGAAACCATTTTTAGGAAACATGGACATTGATGATAACAATAACCCCAGTAAATACTTACGAATAAACAATCTCTGATAAGAATGAGATTGGAAAAGTTATCCCTTATCTTAGGTCCGATATGCTTCGTACGTATCCAAACCTCTTGTATAATGATTTAAATAATGTCATTGACTTATTACAGAATCATATTCATTGTTATTATATCATATATGGTTCACTTATGACTTTATATTAACCGTTCTTTTGTAAATTCTTGTTAAATAGCGTTTTGGGAAAAATCGTTTCATTTGTCGTTTGTGTTTTAACTTGTAATTATTCATATGATTACATAGATCATGATTACGTACATCCATAATGTTTAACATGATTTATATATAATATATATTCAGAATATACCTATATATAATAGATCAATAAATGGAAAGAAATACACCGTTCCTCGAGATGGTAGGTCGTACGTACGCATGAACGTTGTTTTTGTTTCCTTATTGAATTGAATGAAATTAAGTAGATGAAATAAATATATATATACATAAATCCAGTAGCATTATTGTGTAATATATTTCATGATTAAGCATTACATATAATTTATAATCATTCTTGAATGGTTAACATGGAGAGTGAATCTCGTCGCGTCATGGAGACGGTAGTCCGTACGTGCGTATGAGCGATGATATCATTCCCATGATCGTGGAGTTGTATTAAAGTGTTTTTATACTTTTATATAATAAATATAACTTTACAATAATCGTATATATTCATTAATTTCAACATTATAGCCATCCAAGTAAGGTGGTGGTGGAAAAAAGATTACACCACGGCGTGGAGACGGTATTTTGTACGTACGCACGCGCGGTGATTTCATTTATGTAGGATGGATAGATGGTGAAATATGGGTGTTTAATACTTATAATAACATATCAGTATATTAGTGATACTGATGTTATTACTTAATAATGAAACAGATATAGAAGAATAAGTGGAAGAAGTAATAAAGTTGAAAGAATCAATAACAGACATTACCTCTTCATTGAAGCACCACTATGAGACCTCCTCTTAGGGCACTAAAATTGGACTTTGAAGAAGACCAAGACCTCTAGGATGTTTCTATGGAAGTTGAGAAGATAATTTGGAAGGGGTTGGAGGATCTTTAAGGCTCAATGTGGTGTGAGGAAGAGAGGGAGGAGGTGCCCTTTTATAAGGGAGGAGAGGGGCACCTTAGGAAAAACTGAAAATATTATTTTATTATAAAGTCATATTCGGTTTTTAATAGATAAATATTGATTCATTTAGAAGCTAAGGTGGGGATGGTTTGAAATCCTCTCATAAAATAGAATTTAGACATGTTTTGGTTTCTATTTTAGCCTTATCATTTAGATTTAACTTTATGTTAGATAATTTTACTTTTACCGTGTCTTCTTGTTTTCTTACACTATAAGGTTAATAAACCTACTATAACAAGACAAACGAACACAATGTTTTTTATTATTAATATATATATCATTATCTAAGTCACTTAGCCGAACCTTATATTTTTAGGAATATAATAACAATTAATAATATAATATTTGTTTTAAAAACTATTTGATGTCACTTTTGACAGTATTTGGTAATTGATTTTTGTGAAAATCATAACAGAATAATTAGATCGAAAAAAGTTAATTAAATCAATACTAACATGTCATATTAACCTATAAAATAATTTTAATTCATAAAAAGCCTCAAATTACATTTATTTGGGTATTTATAACATCAATTATGTCAATATTTCATTAATAAGATAATTACTTCATCATCATTGCGTCATAAATAAATTAAATTATTTAATGTCTACAAATTATAAATAAAATATCATTATCTAGGAAATCTTTTTATATTTATAATTAATATTTATAGTAAAATTTATCTTATGTATAACCCTATATTAAAAATGATTTACTTATTAAACTTTGATTTTAAATATTTTAACCATTCTTTAAATAAATTAATATTAAATGTCATAATCTAATCCAAGTGGGACTAAATGGTCATATTTTATTCCTAAGGTTGTTTTTGTTCTAATTAAATTTATCCAATAGAATTAAGACATGTGTTATGGTAATAATAATATCATTTTCACTCTTAATTATCCTATTTACTTTTAATTGTGGTAAATAAAAGTAAAAAGTTACTATTGAACACAAAATATTTTCATCTCATTGAACCACATTTTAGTCCATGATATTAAAAGTGTCTCTCGGATTTTCAAAATTCAATTCACAGAAGTGGTAAAATTTCATTTAAATAAAAAAGATAGTTTTTTATCTAACACTAAGTGGTTTCACTATTAATCAAAAATTGATGTTTTTGAGAAAAATACCAAAAATTCAGCCTAAGAATTATTTGATATTCCAAATTCAAAATTGATGTCTATTTTGTCAAATTCAAAACATATAAGTGGAATTAATTAATTTTAAAATTAATTCCCGTTATCAACACAAATAGCGTGTTTTTAAGAAAAAATAACTATCAAAAGATTGATACTTGTTTATATCCAATTTCAAACTGAAATTAGTTCCAATGACCAACATTGGATTAAATGGTAAAAATATATTCTAATTAAACATTAAAACCAATTAAAAATATAATCTAACCATATAAGTCATTGTGATGAAAAAAAGTTGTTTTTAATTAAAATATAGCGAGTTTTTACTATTCATTAAAAAATGAAAGTTATCAGAAAAATATCAAAACATTATCCAAATTAAATTTTTATATCCTAAATACAAGGAAAATTTTTATTTTGTCAAATTTAACTTATAAACATGTTAAAAACTAGATTTAAAGTGGGTGCACCATCAAAAGGCGGCAAAACTGCATTTTGTTTAAAAATATTATTTTTACCTAAAAATTTATTTTGTTCTCATACCATGTTCTAGAAAATATGTAAGATGAATAATAATGTTATAAATTTAAAAATTTAGTTAATATTATTCATAACGGCTAGTCCATAATAATATTATGACAATATATTGTTGTTTTGTGAAACACGGTATTTCGTACTACACACGCTATCGAGGAAGGTCATGATTACATGTAAGGAAAGTCAAGTTGGTTGCGTATACAAAAAGCTAATACGGTGTTGCGTATAGCACAAGATAATCTTGGTGTAGCATAGAACAGAAGACATCAATGAAATTAAAAAGAATATTTTTCATAAAATCTTGGGGTGTTACAAAAAACATACATGGGTTAACATCTATTGATTCTATGGTTTCAATGGAAGTGGGAAGTAGACTCTTGTGGGAGGAAATGTAGAATTAAAAAAAGGCAATGAAATAAGGTTCACTCCACCATTATGTGATAACTTCACAAGGATTGGTGTGAATAAATTCGCACCATGATCCAAAATTATAAACATGATATGAATAAAAAACAGAATAAGAATATGAGAATAACTTTTATTAAGAATCTCAGATGAATTAGAACAACTTACCTGTGTAAGAAAAACTTGTGTCAATAAAAATTCTGCATAAAATTACCATGAATGAAAGTGCCAAATATGGCCAACTAATTCGATGCCACGACATTAAATATTCATTTTTGAAGACTTGGCTCAAGATACCAAGAGTACAAAGAATACCACTTAAGTATGGTAGGCCTCGGGTGGTGGAAAGTAAGAGAGAGGATACTTTCCCACCCTTGGCCCGAAGTTGCTGCCAGCTTGCATCCACTAAACAGAGACACAAAGATGACCTTCTAGATGGCATAATTGAAGTGGGAAATAGTAGAAAAAAATGATTCTCAAGATGTATCCAAGCATCATATAATATTTAATTTCAAAACAATTTTTTGATTTCAATATAAGTTTAAATTGGTGGACTGTTTTTTAAGGCTGTAGAATCTCGATCAGAATATTATCTCCAACATCGGACACATAGAACATTCATTAACACACAAAATTAGCTCTTATCAATTTTTTTAGAAATTTTTCTCATGATAATCTATATCTTCAGTTAAATTTTTAGAATCCTTATTCTTGGATCTTGGCCGTTATAGTCTCTTTGTTGGGCTTTCTTCTAGTTTTCTTTGACCAGAATGTGTTGGCGCGAAAGCCCATTTTGGTGGTCTTCCAATGTGAATCATAAAATACTCAAAATAAAGTATTGTTACTTATATTTGGGGAGACCTGAAAATAAAATATGACAATAAAATCAAGACCATCGTGTATTTTATATGGTGATCAATAATTAACCATGTAATAGTAAATTTTAACTAAGAATTACAATCAAAATGTTAAATAATGTTCAAAGTGTAAAATGAATTAAAATGGTGTTTATGAATAATTACACTCAAAAATAATACAGATAATAACAATTAATATTAGCCTATTCTAGTGTCTAATCACACCCCCAACTTGAGTTTTACTGGTCCTGAGATAAATATATCTCAAAAATGTTAAATTCGAATTCTCTTTTCGAAAAAATATTAATACACAATGATATCCAAGAACCCTAATACCAAAAAATCACGAAACCAATCAAAATATTTTAATAAATGAGATTTTCATAAGAATATCTCAATCCCATGACCATTCGTTTGTGTAAATACATCTCCATATTTCATCCAATATCAATTAAGAGTGGTGATGTGTTGTGTATCACAATAGCCATGGTGGTTCATCATTTTTCAAGGGAGAAATGATGGAAGTGCTAGGGGGAACCACATTTCAATTTTAATATTAGTATTCAATTTTTTTATTTTACATATTTATTTTGTTTTCTTTTCAAAATTTTCATGTTAATTGAGATTACGCTCAATAGAGTCAACCCATGTAGCGGGACTTTGTCAATGTCTCACAGGCTCAAAGATCATATCAAAGCAAGTGGATACCAACATCATCTCAAGTTAACTTAATCAAAAAAAAATCCGAATTACCAATAAGAGAGATAAAATTACTATTTTTAGGCCAGAAAACTATAGAGCCATGATTCCTAAGTGCCGAAATCCAAGAATTATGTCTTTTCAATGATCTATACCATAATTTATGGCTTTTTATTTTTTAATTGAATAATAATATAAAAACTAAAATGATCACCAAACCTATGATATTTATTTGTTGGACCAAATGAACTAAAACTAATACCCCACAATCTAGAAGACATGCATTGTCTTTTTTTTATTTGGATGAAAATATAAACGATGATATAAAACATTGGACAACCACACTATCCAAAATCTATGGTCATGAAAGTATACATGGATAAAAATTACAAATAGGGCATGATAAATTATTTTATATTTAGTTTCAAAATGTTTAACGTGTATGATCTTGTTCAAGGATAATTAAATATTTCATTCCACACATTTTTTTATACCCAAAGAATTTATATTTTTTCATTCTTTTCACCCCCCCCCCCTACATTGAATAACATTGTCCCTAGTGATTAAAGAAAATAATATTTAGAAGTGGGTATATGTATATGATATGAGTTTTAAAAGGAATTTGAAATATTAAATATGGAACCATGTTTTTTGATGTTGAAGTTCACGACACTCTTGAGTAATCCATTGATCTCTATGTCACTTGGAGTAGCCTCGAAAATGATGGCAGTTTGTGTTTGTATAATGGATGAAATATAAATTTCCTAAAAATTCATCAATCTCAGTATTACCTGAATCATACACCCCAACACAATTAGAACACAATGAGAACCCCTCTAGGTTCCTTTAAATAAACAAAAAAAGCAATGGAAAAAACACACATGTTTTTTTAAGCATACCAAACACTAATAACTATAACAAGTAAAAATTAGAATAATATATATATATATGTCGATATATCAATTTTAAAATATAAATATATATATATATATAATAGAATAATGAAACACTATAAGATGTAGTTTTGTGGTCGGCGCACTCCACTACATCCTCTCAGTCTCAGGTTTGAGTCCAAGTGGCTTCGCCAGTTGTGATGGGGTTTTCCACACGACCTGCAACATGTCCTTTTAAATTATTATTATTATTATTATTACTATTATTATTATTATTATTGAATTTTATTTTTATTTAAACTTATAAATTCATACAAAATAAACTAATGATATATTGTCTTATTTTTAAATTTTTTGTTAATGTATTACTCAAGGACCACACCACGTGACATAGATAAATATAGAGATCCCCATTTATACCCATCCATAATCATTATAGAAGAACATGTCAACAGTCAAAGGTACTATCATATTCAGAGTTTATTGATTATGTTTTTTTGAAAATATGAAAATAATTCATTAACTATATTTGAAAAATAAAGATGATTCACTATGATTGGAAACATGAAAACCAAAGGGTTCCCCCCATGCATTACTTTTTTTTAACATCGTTAGCCTGACATGGATCTTGAATCTATAATTTTTTTCCTGGTTTATAGATTGGCGTTGTTAATTCAACCTACGTTTTCTATTTATTTAATGATTTAATGAATAGTTTTAACCTATGACCGTTGACCTTGAAATATGTGACCACATGTATGATCCATAATCTCTACTTCCCCATGGGAGTGCACCATATGCAATATGTATGGACCAGAGCATTTGGACCTCAACTATCCCAAGTGTAAATGACGTTTTTAACTATACTAGAGCACCAATTTTCCCAGTTCAAAGTGTATACCTTTCATATTTTTAGATTGGTAGGCTACAACTATATATTTATTATTCCTTCAATTTATATAAGACTCCATCCTAAGATACACATGTTAATTAACATCTAATTTCCTCTTTTCTTCAGCTAAAGAAATGGCAAAATTCATTTTTTTGATTACGTGAAATGCCTTATGATCAATTTTAAAAGGTAAATGGAATGACTTTCCATAAACCAACCTTTATTTGGGAATTCTATGTGTGGTTTTTTAATGTTATACGATATTCCTGAATAACATCAATGATTTTCTCAGACAAATATTTCATAGATGGGCTGACTTGTGTTTTAAAAAATTTGCTTAATCACCCTATTCACTGACTCAGCTTGACCATTGGTTTTAGGATGGTTTGCAGTTGGAACATTATGATAAATCCCATATGTATACATGAGTAAAGAGAATGGGAAGTTACAAAAATGGGTTCCTCAATCACTAATTATAGCCCAATGAATTCTAAATCAAGAAAATATGTTCTCTTTCAAAAATCGTATCACAACATGATGGTCGTTTTAATTGGTGTGAATGGACTCAACCAGTTTCTATACATAATCAATAAATAATAGGATGTAGATGTATCCCCTAAAGTTTGGGAAGGGTCCCATTAAATCTATTTCCCATCAATCAATTATTTCAATGACCAGAATTGGGGTTAGGGGCATTTGATTCCATTGGGTAATGGATCTTAGTTGTTGAAATTTAGGACAACTTTTTCACAATTTGAAGGAATCCTTAGTGAGGTTAGTCCAGTAGAAACCACTTTGGAGGACCTTTTCAGTGGTTTCATTTGTGGAAAATTGGCCTCTACATTCCACTCCAAGACAAAATTTTAGGATGGACTCTTTCTCACACTCAGGAACTCGTCTCCTAAAGATTTTATTAGGATAATAGTTTATTAGGTAAGGATCATCAAACATATAGTGTTTGACATCATAAAGGAATTTTCACTTATTTTGTGTGCCTACGAATTCTGGGATGTCACCTGTCATCAAATGGTTATCTATTCCATCATACCATGGGAATTCTATCACTGAAAAGAAGTGCACAATGATAAATGAATCAGACACAGAAAGGTGATGTGAGTTGTCTTTGAATTCCATCTCAGAGAGGTGATCAGCTACAACATTTTCAACACCCTTTTTATCCTTAATGTGCAAATCTAACAATTGAAGAAGAAATAACCACCTTATCAGTCTATCATTGGAATCTTGTTTTTGTAAATGGTATATCATGGCCAAATGGTGGGTGAAAAAAAATGATGGGTGATCCTAAGTGATTGGTCCTGAATTTCTCTAGGGCAAATAAAACAACAAGAAACTGGTTTTCAGTGGTGGTGTAGTTGATTTTTGAATCATTTAATTATTTTCTTGCATAATAAATGACACAAATAATTTTCTTATACTGTTGTCCGAAGACTGATCCTATATCTAAGACACTCACATTACACATGATATCAAAAGGAAATTTCCAATTTGGAGATTCCCTGATAGGTGGAGATATTAGTGTTGACATGAGTGTAATAAATAATTACTCACAGCTTGTTGTCTATAAAAATAGGACATCATTCACCAATTTAGAACAAAGTGGTCATAAAATTGGGATGAAATTCTTAAGGATCCTTACATAAAAACTAGCATGTCCTAAGAAGGACCCAAATTTATTAATAGTTTTAGGATAGGGATGGTGATGAATGATGTTGGCTTTAGATTTATAAACTTCAATAACTCTAATAGAGACCAGGTTTCCTAGAACAAGTCCTTCCTTTATAATGAAATTGAATTTTTCCCAATTTAGGATGATATTATTATCATCAAATCATGAAAAAACCAGTTAAACATTCAGAATGAATCCATCAAAAGCATCCCCAATGATGGAAAAGTTATCAATGTAGAGCTGTAAACAATCCCCCACCATGTCTGAGAAGATTCCCATAATGCACTGCTGGAAGGTTCCAGAGAAATTACACAATCCAAAGGGAATTCACTTGAAGGAAAAAAGTTCCTAATAGATAATTGACGTTTTTTTTCATTGAACCTAAAAGGAGACCTCTATTTGATTATACCATGAGAGTCGATCTAGGAAGAAATAGAATTGATGACATTCCACTCACTCCAGGACTTGATCAATAAAGGGAAAGGGGAAATTGATTTTTTTTGTAAATGAGTTGAGAATCCTATAGTCAATATTGACTCTCCTTCCACTACTGAAACTTGTGGAAAAAAGGTCACCATACTCATTGGTGATCAAGGTAATTACATATATCTTTGGGACTACATGAATTGGGCTTACCCACTCAATCTCAGTAATGGGGTAGATGATACCCATTTTCAAAAACATATGAAGTTATTTTCTTACCCAATCCACAATATTTTGATTTAGTCTCCATTGAAGTTGGCGACATGGTTTGGATTTAGATTCTAGAACAGTCCTATGAGCTTCATTGAGTGGGCTAATCCTAGGAATATCATAATGGTTCCATCCAGTTGATTTCTTTTGATTTCATAGGACATATAGAATCATAAATTTTTCATTGCATTAAAGTGAGGAAGAAATAGAAACCAGAAAGGCTTGATTGTCCCTTAAGAATTCATACTTGAGTGATGACGGTAGGAGCTTAAATTTGATATCAAATCGGTTGTCACATATAAATAAAGAATGTCAATTTGTATTAAACTAGGTTTCATTGTTCATATTTCTTGACAGAATTAGTTCCTTGTGAACAGAATATTTATCCACTAAATTATCCCGATCGGTTTTAGGAATGGGTATGGAATCAATGTTACTGATTTCGCCAATGTTATCATTGAATAGTGATTAGATAAAATCATCAATAGATCTATCAGAAAGAGATACAATCCAGGGAGACAAATTTCACTTATGTGATCAAGGAAAATCAATCTCTTGCTGACTTAAACATCCTTCAGTAATTACTAGATATTCATATATTTCACTATCAAAACTACCAATCCAATAAACCTTGGGGATCTCTTCATCATTATAAATTTGAGAGTTTTCATGTTAAATTGTTCAAGTCTAGATTCAGTTTTCCAAAGGTGATTATCATTTTCCCATTTTAGACTCAAATGACTAAGTTGACTGTTTCTAAGAAGGGACGACCAAGGATGATTGGGATTTTCTCCCTAGTACTTAATCTTATGTGATTTTCAGGGACAACAAAGTCAGCTGGGTAAATGAAATAATCAACTTTCACCAAAACATCCTTTATGATTCGCTTTGGTATATGAACACTAAGATATGAAAGTTGAAGATTGACATAAGTGGGTCAGAGTTTTTTTATCCCAAGCTGAAAATACATGGCATAAGTAATAAGGTTGACACTAAATAAAAAATAAAAAGGTCTATGATAATTTTGTTCTCTCCTTACACAACATTAATATATTTACATCCTTGATCTTTCAACATTGGAGTAATGGTCGTTTGAATGGTGTAACTAACATTAGCCACTAAAAGTGCATGGTTTTAAGTGAACATTTCCATTAAAAAGTGTACAAGTCCTTAAGGTACATTGGGTAGGCAAGAATGGTTTGGATTTCTTCAAAGAAGTGTAATTTTAAACTTAACCTAAGATAATATTTCCCTCAAAGTTTCATTTTGTTCTGGTTTATATTTTCCACCCATGCATTGAGCGAAGGGATCATGTTATTTGATTATTTAGTGATGTTTTAGTTCCTTCACATTCTCATTGGGTTATTCAAAATCCGTGGGTGGATCTTAATCATTTTCAGAAGTATTTGAAGCTCATAATGGTTCTAGAATGGCTTTTTAGGTTTCTCAATGGATTACCCACTTCATAAAATATTCACCGCTTTGAGCTGTTCATTAGAGGTTTGTGTGCAACTAGATTATCTGCTTAAAGTTAAGGATGGTACTACCTGATTAAGCATGGGTGCCTTCCTAGTTTTAATTGATTGTGGTTCATGTTTATCGGATGAGACATCTAAGTTCATTTTATCCATTTTTTTAAACAACTTCATAAGGATTTTAAGAGTGGTAGATTGAGTAGGGGCTTGTGTAGGTTAGTTTATACCAAGAGGATAAATTGTTTGTTGGATTGGTTTTTGCATGGGTTTCATGATCAGTTGTTGGTATTGGATATGAGGGTGATATTATTGGACTCATTATGGTTGGAACTATTTATGGTTATGAAAATTCTATTCATAGTATGGGTTTTGTCCTTGTGGATTACTAGGTTGTTGGTTATCATTCCAACAGAATCTTGTATAGTCATTGTAGCTCAGATTGAAAGAGTTTTATTAGTGTGGCTTCTAAAATTTCAGTGCATTAACATCTACCTGTGCTCCTCCTAGAAGAACATATTTAAGAGAAGGTATAGTTGGATAGTTGTCAGTCTTGTGGTTATGTTTGTCAAAAAAAATCAAATTGGCTCAATTTTTTGAATATTATAGACCTTCCTATTATCGATCTCCTCAACCTTCCTAGTTGGGGAAGCATGTTTCACCCTAAGGCTTTCCTCCTCCCTAGGTGTGTAAAATCCCCCTAATTTTTGCGGCTTCTTATAGTATGGTGATGTTTCTGATGTTTGATTTTGTTTATCAAGGATTTCTAGATACTCATAAGCATCATTGGGGGATTTATTTTTAAATGTACCATTGCACATCATGTCAATGAATTATTTGTTCTATAGGCCCAACCCTTCATATAAAATTCTCACTTGTTCCGGAATCGAAAAACCATAGTGTGGAACCATGATTAGTGTGTCTTTAAACCACTCCCATGTTTCATAGAATGAATCTCCCTCATTATCAAAAACGTTTTCGATGCTCTTTTTATGTTAATTGTTTTTTGTTGGGGAATGTATTTTTTGTAGAATTACATTTTTAATTAGTCCCAAGAGTTTATGGAAGATGGTATCAAATATTTATGCCAATTTTTAGATATATTACTAAAATTAAAAATGAAATTGTATAATCATAGTTGATTCTAGTTGATTTGGGGGACACATGGTTTCTACAATGTCGTTGAACTTCCTAACATGGGGGTAGAGAATCTCAGATTCTATTACATAGAATGTGGTAAGGTGTTTTAGGACATGAGGTTTAAATATGTTGTTGTAATATCCTAGGGAATTGTGTATAATCCATCTGAGGGAATTTGTCTAGGAAGGTGTGAGGTAGTCATTCATGGTTTGATAGACTACATTTCCCTCTATTTGGGGCTTCCTCATTTGGATTTCCATTTTGGATCCCACCTAGGTTTATGAGTTGGTTGCATTGAAGAAAATCCATTAAAATTTGCACAATTTTGGAACCTAGATTATTAGAAATATTTGGATCTAATGGAAGAGTTACCTTAGTGTACTTGACTCCCCAATTACAAGACTATCCACCCTAACTAGATGGTTTTATTAGTCACAGGTATAGGTGGACATGCACCAAAATTTAAAAAAATGAGAAAGGGAAAAGATAAGATAATTTTTGTGAGAATATAATAAATTTAAGCTAATATAATGGTTTTTTATATGACTTACATGGGTCCCCAAAAACAAAGAATAAATTTGGTCTCATACAAATTTACCCTAGATTTTACGGTTAAGCGATCACTTGTTGTTCCACTTGGGTTGTCGAATCCTCAGAGACCTAAGCAGTGAGCTACATACACATGCATTCTAAAGATTTTTTTGGCGAGTTGATTTTATATGGTTTTAAAGGTTCACTAATAGATCTATGTTAATTAAAATTAAGATAATTATTTGAACATGGGTTACCGCTCGGGGTGGATTAGATGAATTCATTTATCATTTATTTTAATTTCTTATATTTCAGATGTGTTCATTTAATGAGATAAAAAACATCATCATTTACTATTTTAATGCCTAAAACCCTAATAATAATCACTTATACACTTTAAGTATCAATTGTTTGAGCACTTCAAGGTTAATGTTCATATTTTCACTTGAACTGTGTGGCCTTAAATTCAACAACGAAGATTGAGTTTAAAGAACCTCAAAAAATTCTCAATTAAAAGATATGATTAGATATTAATAGAGTTATAAATGACATAAAATCCCACCCCTTTAGACTCCATTAGATCAAACGACAAGTGGGTTTGTTCTCAAATGATTCTATGGTTTCAGTGGAAGCGGGAAGTAGACTCATGAGGGAGGAAATGGAGAAGTAAACAAACCAACAATGAAATAACAATCACTCCACCA
The DNA here is from genome assembly GCA_963277665.1 of Viscum album. Lineage (NCBI taxonomy): Eukaryota > Viridiplantae > Streptophyta > Magnoliopsida > Santalales > Viscaceae > Viscum > Viscum album. The sequence continues at coordinate 1,802,522,450 of OY728138.1, forward strand.
TTGTGTGATAATTTCAAAGGGTTTCGGGTGAATAAATTCACACCATGAGAAAACTATATCATTATGATATGAATATGAAAATAATTAGTAGATAATAATCACTTTTATTAATAAATTATGATGAATTAGAACAACTTACATGTGAAAGACAAACATGAGAGAAAACAAATGCATCATAACATTACAATAAAAGAAAGCACCAAATATTCCAAACTCCTTCAACAATAGTGCTTTAAATAATTATTTTATTAATCAATTGGTTTATATCCCAACAGTACAAAGAATCCAACTTGAGTATTGTAGGCCTAGGCTGGTAGAAAGAATGTGAGAGGAGATATTTCCACCCTTGCCCCGAAGTTGCAGTCAGCTTGCATCAACTAAACAGAGGCACCTAGATGACCTTCTATATGGCCAAATTGTAGTGGGAAATAGACGTCAAAAATGTCTCTCCTGATTTCCCCTAACATTTTTTAAAATTTCTTCCAATATAAATTTTTGGTTTTAGATATTTGATTAAATTGGTGGGCTATTTTTATAGGCCGTAGAATCTGGACCAGAATTTTATCTCCAACTTGGATTGCATGGAACTCCCTTTAACCCTCAGAATTAGATCTTATCACATTTGGATAAATTGTTCCCCATGATTTCCTCTATATTTCATTAAATTTTTAGAATCATTGGCATTGGATCTAGTTCTCTATAGTTTATTTGTTGGGATGATGTCTAGTTTACTTTTCCCAGAATTTTTTGCCTTGAAAGCCCATTTTTGTGGTCTTCCATTTTGAATATTCAAGTACTCTAAAAGAATGAATTTTTCCTTATATAATGGTTTACCTAAAAGTAAAATATTAAAATAAAATCAAGTATATTGTGTATTTTATAAGGTTTTCAAATATATACCATGTAACAATTCACTTTAACAAATAATTACAACCATAATGTGAAATAATGATCAAATTGTAAATTTCACTAAAATGGGGTTTCTGAATAATTAATTACCTAGATATTATAAATATGAACAATGAATATTATCCCATTTCTAGGGATAATAAGTTTTATAAATCCAATTTCTCTATAGAGCGAGGTTTTGAATTTTGATGGATGTGTTCCTTGACCCAAATCATTTTACTCAAGAAGAAAGAAGATAACCTGGAACCACAGTAAAAGAACCAACATATCAGTAGATTATATATTTTATATTATTGAATTCAAATTTTAATATATATTGTCATATTAATTGGTCGATTTATATTTTTTATAGTGGTCATTAAGGGCCTTAATGAGGTAAAATCTAGACGTGTTGGTCAAAATAATCACTTACATTTGGTTCTAAGAGATTATCACTATAGAGGAATATGCAATCGGGCTGGGAAATATATTATCCCAACTAGATGTTGACCAACTGTAGGTGATACTTATGGTATCACTGAGTTCGAAAAAACTAATTTTGGGTTATCATAGGGTAAAGCCCATGTAGGAGAGGCACAAAAATTTTCATAATACAGTGTGAATGGTGTCAATGGTCCAATAATGAATTTATAAAATTTATGGAAGTAGCATGTCTATAACATAGACAAGACACCATTGTGGTTTGTGATGCATACATGTAGATGATTCATATATTATATAATGCACCAGATATTGGTCTGGGTGGTGGTTGGGATGATAAAATTCCTAGAAATATTTATTACAGTCATGAGGGTGAGGATGATAATGATTGCCACGACCCATCCTCGGGACCCGTGCCGTGACTACCCCTACCCCGCCTCCCATAGGCCAAGGGCTAGCGACTAGCACCAAGGCATAAATCCAGACAAAAATTGGAAGGCATTGCCTTTATAAAGTAAACAAACACCACCGAGTAAGAAAGCAGAAGTAAACACTATGTAAAACTGGGTACAATAGTAGTGTAGAAAAGTAATTGGGCCAGAATACAACACCAAACTGAAAGTAAAGTACAACTGGAAAGAAAGTACAACAACTGAAAGTAAAGCAGTAACGTCCAACCATCCACTGGAAGTCCCACCTAATGGGTGGGTATAGATAGCCTTCACAGCCCCTCGTGTCCAGCCGTCCGCTCTGTGTACGTTCTGCCCAGCGGTCCACCTCCATGTACCGACTTGATCCACAAGCCTCAACCACGATCAGCGATGTCTTTCATCTGCATCCAACACAACGTAGTGCAGAAATAGACCATGCAAGGGTGAGTATACGTTACTCAGTAGGGACCCCGAGACCCCCGAAGGTCTCCCAGAATCCACAAAGGATAATCCACAAAGGAAACATACAATAACAATGTAACATCCAACACTACTTAGGTTTATGCCCATACATATACCTAAGTCATCAATTCCAGTTCGGCTCCAACATCCGATCCCAAATTCGATCACGTCCACATAGGATAGTACAACCCAATCCACACAAGATAACACAACCAAATACACATAGGAAAGAAAGTCAATCATATCGAAGATATTGACTGAATGTCAAGACTCAGCTCACATATGTATACTTCTTCGTAAGGTGATAGAGATGATTAGATATATCCACTGATTCATCTAAGTTGGGACACATGTAGGATACTAAACCAGTTAAGTTGTCGGACCCACATAGGATACAGACCAGCGACTCCGCCAGACCCACATAGGATAGAAAGAACTGAGTTAAACACTGCCAGACCCACGTAGGATACATGAACAGTAGTCATTGTCATCGAACCCACTGAGGATTTCAGTATGGTCTTCATCGCTACCGAACCCACAGAGGATTTTAGTGCAGTATTCATCACCGTCGAACCAATGGAGGATTTTAGTACAGTCTTCATCGCTGCTGAACCCACTGAGGATTTTAGTGTAGTCATCATTGTCGTCGAACCCACGGATAATTTCAGTACGATTTTCATCGCTTTCAGTGCAGTCATTATAGTCGCAGCCAACTCTAGGGTTCCCACACACAGGATGCTCGTTTCTGGGAGGGTCCGCTCCATGAGCCAAAGTTGGGTTGATACATCAACTAACACTTAGTCCAGAGTTGATGTATCTCAATTTTCCATCTTGAAAAGCGGAACTCAACGTGACAGACGGCGCGTCAATCTGACGCCCGGTCTGAGAGTTATTGGCTTTTTTGTTCCAGGGGCCCGGTTGTTTTTTAAGTCAAAACCAACCCGACCGCACTCCAACTGTGTCCAAACCTCGAGCGGAGTAATCCAAACGGTCCGTCTCACTAAGAGGAAACCAACAAAGTCGACGGCACGTCAATCGGACGTTTGTAGCTCATGTTATAAGTGTTTCTGCTCCAAGGGCCTGGTTGGTTTTGTGTTCGAACCAACCTGGTGATACCAAAAGTTCTTCGAAACCTTGAGTGTAATATACCAAAATGACCGTATCGATCCAAGGATCGTATCTCCACTGACAGTGTGTTGAATGGAGGTACATAGCCCATGATATGGTCAAAAGAGCCAACCTGTCCGGTTTTTGGGGGTTTTGGGCCCGGACCGACCCGACCCGAGACCCCTGGGTCGGCCTAAACTGGGTCGAGCCGAACCGGATCTGGGTCTAGCCCATTAGGGTGTGGCCCGGCCTGGGCGGCCTGGCCGGTGCGGCTCGGCCTGGGTGGCCGGTCGGCCCGGCGCGGGCGCGCCCCGAATGGCCAGCTCGGTGCTGGATGTGCCATTGCGGAAGGGGGGGATTCCCCCCTTGATTGAAGCCGCGGCCCCACGTGGGGGGCTGCTCCCTTCTTCCAGTGGACGCGGTGTTGGGCACCGCATCTCCCCTGGGTACCGCGCGGCCGCGGGACTGGTCACATGCCGCTGCGGGTGAAGCCGCGGCGGTCCCTCCTGGCGGTGCGTCGGGACGCCGCCGCCTCCAGGCGGCCGGCCGGTGCCAGCCGCCGGTGAAGTCCGCAGGCCACCGGAGCTACTCCAGTGGTTCGTTCTTGCTCTCATCTGTGCCTGGGGTCGTCTCGGGACCCGTAGATTACTGCGACAACCTCTAATTTCTCAACAGTCCTGTTTCATCGTCGCCCAACGTTCCGCGCATCAAGAAAAGAGAATCGGTGGGTTCGGACTTGTTCGTTGGTCTGCACCCACCACATTAGTGGTTCAAATGACTTACAACAATTTAATCATATATCGAGGATATAATCTACATAAATTAAATTAAACCAAACCCCCTACCTTGATAATGAGTTAATGTTCTAAGAGCGTCGCGGAAAGAGGCGTCACGGGGTGTGGCTCCGTACACATTGATGGAGATTGTCTGAGGTGGAATAGCATCTCCCTTCCTTTGATGTGGGCAGAAGAATGAAGGATTGTGCATCGTTGTTCTTCGGAAAAATGCGTGACGACGTTCTTCATCGAGGTAGAAAAGTTCTTCGCCGGGAAGATGAAGTTCTTCCAAAATGTGAAGAACGCCCCCTCCCTCAACACAACGAAGTCACCACAATAAAATAAGGTTTTAGCCTCATTTTATTTCCCTTGCCAATACTTTTTAAAATTTGAACATTCAAAATTATGATCACTCATTTAATTAAACATAACTTGTCAAAATTAAATGAGGTGATAAATTGGAAATATTAAATGGGGGGGTTTTGAGGAGTTAGGAATGTGAGGGGTTGGGCTAGTGTGGGCCCCACGCCACCTTTATCCTCTCATGGTTGGTTAACAACATGTGGGTCCCACCCCCAACTCCCTTACTTAGGCTATAACTACCTAGATAAAAATATATAAAATTGTAATATAATTTTATTTATTCCTCACTAAAACCACAATTTTAACAACTCCTCCCAAGAAAACGCACCTTCGGAAAAGGTGCTCCTATGAAATTACCAGCGTTGTGGTTTCATCAGTTCCCTCAGATTTCAATTCTGAGAACCGGTTCAAAAGTTAGTAAAACCCGCTCGTTTGTTCACTGAACATACCCAAGCTAAACTTCAGAACATGATTACAGGCACACCGGGCCTCGGAATCTGGTGTCGTTAGAAACTGTGTTCTTGTAAAATCCCCATGAAAATTAAGAAAAAATTTCCCTTGAATTTTATGGGTCTTTACATTACTCCCACCTAAGGGCTTTACGTCCCCATAAAGATACATCATAAACTATGGAATCATATGAGGGTACCGAGCATGCATCTGAGCCTCCCGCTCTCAAGTGCTCTCCTGGAGGTTTCCGTGCTGCCATCTGATGCACACTAGAGGTATCGACCGTCCATGTAGGACCTGCTCCTTTCGATCCTAGATCTCCACCGGGACCTCCACAAAAGTCACCCCATCGTCAATGCCCAACTCCCTATGGTCGATAAAATGCGTCGAGTCATGCACGTATCCCCTCAGCTGAAATACGTGGAAGACGTCGTGCACCCGATGCAACTAAGGTGGTAGAGCCAGGCAATAATCCACCTCACCTATCCTGCTAAGGTCCTGGAATGGTCTGATGATGCGCGAAGATAACTTGAGGCCCCGGCCAAATCTCCGTAATCCATATCGAGGTGAGACCCGCAAGAAGACGTGGTCGCCATCCTCAAACTTCAGTGGCCTCTGCCTCCTGTCAGCATAAGACTTCTTCCGGCTCTGAATTGTCCTCATCCTCTCCTAGATGACCTGGAACATCTCTATTGTGGCCTGGACAATCTCCGGTCCCACAAGTGCTGGCTTCCCAGGGTCTGTCCAGCACAAAGGTGATCTGCAAGGTCGGTCGTACAATGCCTCGTATGGTGCCATCCCGATGGTGGAGTGGTAGTTATTGTTGTACGTGAACTCTACGAAGGGCAGGTGGTCCTCCCAGCTACGACCAAAGTCGAGGAAACATGCACAGAGCATGTCCTCGAGAGTCTGAATGGTCCTTTTCATCTGACCATCCGTCTGAGGGTGAAAGGCGGTGCTCAGACGTAGTTGTGTCCTGAATGCCTCCTGGAACGCCTTCCAAAGCTAGGAAGTAAAGCAAGTTTCTCAATCAGATATGATAGATGATGGAACACCATGAAGCTGTACAATCTCTTGAACATAGAGACACCCCAATCTCTCTACTAAGCCCTGCTCTCTGATGGATAAGAAGTGAGAAGACTTGGTGGGTCGGTCGACAATCACCAAAATGGAGTCGTGACCTCTGGAATTATATGGAAGTCCAGTCATAAAATTCATAGATATCTCGTCCTACTTCCACTCCGGAACCTCAAAGGGCTATACCAAGTCTTCTGGTACCTGGTGCTTTGCCTTCACATGCTGACAGGTGAGGCATCGAGAAATGAACTCAGCTACAGCCTTCTTTATACCAGTCCACTAGTGCTGTTGTCTGAGATCCTGTACATCTTCTCCACACCAAGATGTACCTCTAAAGGGGAAGTGTGAAACTCCCTTAGAAACTCCTCTTGTAATGCAGCTGGTACCATGGTACTTCCTCTGAAAAGGACGACGTGCTCTCCCCCCATAGATAATCCATCAGGTGCCTGTCCTGAGGATATCTATTCACGCCGCATCTCACATCCAACGTCCCCACGATGTGCCTCTATGACCCACTGATTAAGTGGAGGAGTGACTGTTAGTGACTGATGAAAGTCTACTCCATCTCTATCCATGAAGGATATCTGCAAAGCGGCTAGCTGCTATGTCACCTCACTGAGTAGCTGAATGCCTGTCCTCCTACTGAGGGCATCAGCTACTATGTTCCCCTTTCTAGGAGTATAGACTATCTCAATGTCATAATACTAGAGGAACTCAAGCCATCGCCACTGTCTCAGATTCAGGTCCTTCTGTGAGAAGATGTACCTGAGACTCTGGTGGTCAGAATAGACTGTAAAGCGCTCAACCATCAGCTAGTGTCACCGCATCTTCAGAGCGAAGACCACTGCTGCTAACTCCAGGTCATGGGTAGAGTATTTCTACTCATGCTCCCTCAACTGACATGATACATTGGAGATCACTGCCCGTTCCTGCATTAGGACACATCCGAGTCCGGTCCCTGATGCATCGCAGTAGACTACGTACCCTACTCCCTCCTCCGGTAGCCTCAAGATTGGTGTCCTGGTCAATCTCTATCTCAGCTCCTGGAAGCTCTGTTGACATCTTTCTAACCACACAAAGGGTTTCCCCTTCATTGTCAAAGCTAAGAGTGGTGCCGCAACTCTGGAGAAGTCTAGCACAAACCTCCGTTATTACCCAGCTAGCCCCATGAAACTCTGCACCTTCGTCACACTCCTGTGTGGCTCCCAAGCTAGCACTGCCTCGATCTTTGCAGGATCCACCATAACTCCCGCCTCAAAGATGACGTGTCCCAAGAAGTGGACCTCATATAACCAGAACTGACACTTTGAGAGCTTACCATAAAGCTAGTTCTTTCAGAGTGTGTCTAGTACAACCCGCAAGTGGTAGGCGTGCTCCTCCTCTATGGTCAAGTATATCAAAATGTCATCAATGAAGACCATGAAAAATCAATCGAGGTATGGCTGAAAGATCTTGTTCATGCGACCCATGAACACTGCTGGAGCATTGGTTATTCCGAAAGGCATAACCAAGATCTTATAGTGGCCATACCGACATCTGAAGGGCTTCTTCTGCATGTCTTCATCTCGAACTCTGAGCTGATGATAGCCTGACCTGAGGTCTACCTTCGAGAACCACCATGCTCCCTTGAGCTGATCGAAGTGGTCGTCAATCCCCAGTAGTGGATACTTGTTCCTCACAGTCACCTGGTTTAGGCGACGATAGTCAACACATAGTTTCAATCTCCCGTTCGCCTTTTGGCAAACAATATCTGGGAAGACCATGGGGAAACACTGGGTCGGATGAATCCATTTCCCTGCAAGTCCTCCAGCTGTACTCATAGCTCTCGAATCTCAACAGGGGCCATCTGATATGCGGTATTGGATATCGATGTATTCCCGGGGTACATGTCAATATAAAATTCTACCTCTCTGCGAGGAGGTAGTCATTGAACGTCGTAAGGGAAAACGTCCACATATTGATCCACCACAAAAGGAAAACTATGACTCTGCACATCAACAACTCCTAGGAAGAGGCTAGCCAACTGATGAGTGATGGGCTGTCCTTTCTTCTGCACAAGTCCATCTTATGCTGCAAAGGCTCCCTTCTCACCGGTGAAGGTGAACTTGCTCCCATCAGTGCGAACACACCGCACCTTGTGCCTAATATAGTCGATCTGAGCATTGACTGTGGATAACAAATCCATGCCCAAGATGACGTCGTAAGGCCTCGACGCCGCTACAAGAAGATCCCAGCCGAAGCTCTCTCCTCCTAGATTAAGCTCACACTACCGGCACCAGTGCGTAATCGTCGAGTCTGCTCCCATAGGAGTCTCTAGCCGTAAGGATCAATCCAACGACTCTGTCGGAATCTCTAAGCTACGAAAAAGGGAAGCAGCAATAAAATAATGACTTGATCTTGTGTCTATAGGAACTGCAGCAATGGTGGAGTAGACACAGATAGTACCACGAATCATCTCTGGAATGCTATGGTCATAGGCCTCTACTGCCTGAAGCTGATCCTGTCTCTTCCTGCCAGCTCCCTGTGGTCGGGGTGGACGTCCTGGTGGTGGTGGTGGTAAATCCTCAAAGCGTCTCCTACCACCTTCTACTCGTCCAGCTCCCCTGCCTCGTCCGCCTGATCTCAATGGATTGCTACGATCGACCCTCTGCCTCTACCTGGGTGGCCCCTCAACCGTCTGCTACTCCTCTGTACAGCGGGTCGGGCAGTCACGAGCCATGTGGCCCTGCCCGCCGCATGCGTAGCTCTGCCTGCTCCTCGGAAGGCTGGCTCTACGTCGTGTGCCCTGCACCTCTGAGCCAGTGTCCTGAGGTTGTCTACCTGAAGTTCTAGTCCACCATGACCCCTGTGACATCTGTCGACTGCCAGCTACAGACAACTCTGCTACGTGATGCCCTGCGGTTGGTCTCGCTGCTGGCGTAGGCTCAGCAAGAAATCTCTCTATGAGAAGATCTCTCTCCAGTACTCATGTCTGTGTCGGAATGATGAGGGAGATCATCGATGCCCTGATCTCATGCTTCAGTCCCTGCTTGAAGGTCCGGGCCCGGAAGAATGGGTCTCGTTTCATTTCCCTCGAATAGTGCGAGTGATCAGTAAATCTCGATGAGTATTTGGCGACCGTCATGCTGCCCTGCCACAGCTGTAGAAGCTCTTGGATGCTCACCGCATGGAGGGTGGCTGGGACGATCTCCGAGAGGAAGAGGCTCTCAAAGTCCATCCAGAGGAGAGATGCCTCGTCGTGCACCTGGAGCATCAAGATTCACCATCTGCATGCTGCCATGTGCAGGAGGCTCGCTGCGAGGATCACCATGAGGTCAGCTGGTGTCCCCACTAACATGAAAACTCTTACAACCGCATCCAGCCAATCCTCGACTGCCTGAGATTCCGTCTCCCAATGGAACTTGGGTGGTCTCTGACGCTGAAACTCATGCAGTGCACTAAGGTGATGTGCACTATCAGCAGCTGGGGCTGGTAGCATCGGTGGCTCAGTGGGTAGTGGTACCGCCGGTGCCTCTGCTGAAAAAGGGCCTTACACCGAGGCCTAGTCGCTCGGTGGGCTGTCGTCTCGTACAAAGCTCAGAACCCTTGTAGGCTACCATCATGGGGCCATCCTAAAAAGAAACAGGTGTTCCACGGTCAAACAGTATACCTGGTGAGCTCACACAAAGTAATCACAAAGAAATTTTTTGAAACACACATGCAATCAATGTTTTCGTGCATTGAGTCATAAATCAGAAGTCATGGTCCTGGTGTATGGATACATCGGCCGCCGCACCAACACTGGACTCCCTGGACTGATAACCACACTCAATATCCTCAACACTATTTCTTAACATAGAAGAAATATCAGAGTCCTGAGTTCGGTGGTAGAACCGTACTCCTTTGATACCAATTTGTCATGACCCGTCCTCGGGACCTGTGCATTGACTACCCTAAGCCCGCCTCCCATAGGCTAGGGACTGGAGACTAGCACCAAGGCGTAAATCCTGACAAAAAGTGGAAGACAATGCCTTTATAAAGTAAAAAACACCACAGGGTAAGCAAGTAGAAGTAAACACTAATTAAAACTGGGTACAATAGTAGTACGGAAAAGTAAGTGGGACAGAATACAAACCCAAAATGAAAGTAAAGTACAACTGGAAAGAAAGTACAGAAACTAAAAGTAAAGAAGAAACGTCGAGCTGTCCACTGGAAGTCCCACCTGAAGGGTGGGTATTGATAGCCTTCACAGCCCCTCGGGTCCAGTCGTCCACTCCTTGTACGTTTCGCCCAGTGATCCACCTCCAAGTACTGACTTGCTCAATAAGCCTCAACCACGATCAGCGTTGTCCGTCGTCTGCATCCAACACAACGTAGTGCGGGCATAGCTCGTGCAGGGGTGAGTATACGCTACTCAGTATGGACCCCGAGACCCCCAAAGGTCTCCCAGAATCCACAAAGGATAATCTACAAAGGAAAGATACAATCACAAAGTAACATCCAACACTAATTAGGTATATTACCATACATATACCTAAGTCATCAATTCCAGTTCACCTCCAACATCTGACCCCAAATTCGATCACGTCCCCAGAGGATAGTACAACCCAATCCACACAGGATAACACAACCCAATCCACATAGGAAAGCAAGTCAATCATATCGTATTGATTGAAATTCAAGACTCATCTTGTACAGGTATACTCCTTCGTAAGGTGATAGAGATGATCAGATATAGCCACTGATTCATCTAAGCTGGGACCCACGTAGGATACTAAACCAGCTATGCTGTCGGACCCACATAGGATACAGAACAGCTACTCTGCCAGACCCACGTAGGATAGAAAGAACAGATTCAAACTCTGCCAGACTCACGTAGGATACAAGAACAGTAGTCATTGTCGTCGAACCCACGGAGGATTTTAGTACGGTCTTCATCGATGCCAAACCCATGGAGGATTTCAGTGTAGTCTTCATCGCCATCGATCCCACGGAGGATTTCAGTACGGTCTTCATCGCTGCTGAACCCATGGAGGATTTCAGTGCAGTCATCATTACCGTCGAACCCACGGAGGATTTCAGTACGGTCTACATCACGGTCGAACCCACATAAGATTTTAGTGCAGTCGTCACAGTCTCAGCCAGATCTAGGGTTCCCGCACACAACATGCTTGTTTCTGGGAGGGTCTGCTCCATGAGCCAAAGGGGGTTCGATACATCAAATGACATGTAGTCCAGAGTTGATGTATCACAAAGTTCTTTCTCGACAAGAGGAACTCAACGTGACATTCGTCGCGTCAATCGGGCGCCCGGTCTAAGAGTTATTGGCTTTTTCGTTCTAGGGGCCCGATTGTTTTTAAGTCAAAACCAACCCGACTGCACTCCAACTGTGTCCAAACCACGAGAGGAGTAATCCAAAAGGTCCGTCTCACTGAGAGGAAACCAGAAAAGTCGACGGAACATCAATCGGACGTTCGTAGCTCAAGTTATAAGTGTTTCCTTTCCGAGAGCCCGGTTATTTTCGTGTTCAAACCAACCCGTCCATACCCAATGTTCTCCAAAACCTTGAGTGTAATATACCGAAGTGACCGACTCGATCCAAGGATTTCATTGCCACTAACGGTGCATCGATCAGAGGTCTGTAGCCCATGATATGGGAAAAGAGAGAACCTATCTGGTTTTTGGGGGTTTCGGGCCCGAGACCGACCTGGCCCGAGACCCCCTGAGTCAGCCCGAACCGAGCGACCCGAACCGGGTATGGGTCCGGCCCATTAGGGCGCAGCCCAGCCTAGCCTGGGCGGCCAGTTCTGGTGTGGCCGGTACGGCATGGGGGCCGGTTGGCCCGGCACGGGCGCACCCCGCACGGCCAGCTCGGTGATGGCCCTGCCGTTGCGGAAAGGGGGGGGGGGGGCTGCCCCCTTGATTGAAGCCACGTCCCCACGTGGGGGGCCACTCCCTTCTGCCAGAGGACGCGGTGCTGGGCGCCGCGTCTCTTCCCGGGTCCTATGCAGCCGTGGGACCGGTCGCCTGCCGCCGCGACGGTCCCTCCTAGAGGCGCGCCGGGACGACGCCACCTCCAGGCAGCATGCCGGTGCCGGCCACCGCCTCTAGATTCCGGTTAAGTCCGCAGGCCACCAGAGCCACTCCAGTGGTCTGTTCCTTCTCCCGTCTGTGCCTGGGGTCATCTCGAGACCCGTAGATTACTGCGACGGCCTGCAATCACTCAACGGTCCCATTTCATCGTCGCCCAACGTTCCGCGCATAAAGAAAAAGAATCGGTGGATTTGGACTTGTTCATTGGTCCTCACCCACTGCGTTAGTGGTTCAAACGACTTACATCAATTTAATCATATGTCGAGGATATAATCAACATAAATTAAATTAAACCAAAACCCCTACCTTGATAACGAGTTGATGTTCGAAGAGTGTCGTGGAAAGAGGTGTCGTGGGGTGTGGCTCTGTACACGTTGATGAAGATTGTCCGAGGTGGAATGGCATCTCCTTTCCTTTGATGCAGGAATAAGAACAAAGGATGGTGCATCTTCATTCTTTGGAAAAATGCGTGTTAGCATTCTTCGTTGAGGTAGAAAAGTTCTTCGCCGGGAAGATTAAGTTCTTCCAAAATGTGAAGAACGCTCCCTCCATCAACACAATGAAGTCACCACAATAAAATATGGCTTTAGCATCATTTTATTTCACTTGCCAATAATTTTTAAAATTTTAACATTCAAAATTAAGTTCACTAATTTAATTAAACTTAACTTTTCAAAATTTAATGAGGTGATAAATTGGCAATATTAAATGGGGGGGTTTTGAGGAGTTAGGAATGTGAGGGGTTGGGATCGTGTGGGCCCCACCCCACCTTTATCCTCTCATGGTTGGTTAAAAGCATGTGGGTCCCACCCCCAACTCCCTTACTTAGGATATAACTACCTAGAGGAAAATAAATAAAATTGTAATATAATTATATTTATTCCTCACTAAAACAAAAAATTTAACAACTCCTCCCGAGCAAGCGCACCTTTGAAAAAGGTGCTCCTAAGCAATTATCGGCGTTGCGGTTTCATCTGTGCCCTCAGATTTCAATTCCGAGCACTGGTTCAAAATTTAGGAAAACACGCTCATTTGTTCACTGAAAGTACCTGAGATAAACTTCGGAACATGATTCCGGGAACACCGGGCCACGGAATCAGGTGCCGTCAAAAACTGTGTTCTTGTAAAATCCCAAAGAAAATTAAGAAAAAAATTCTCATGAATTTTAAGGGACTTTACAATGATTATGATGAGGATAAAGGTGAGGATGGCGGTGAGGAAGATAGTGATGATGGTGATAGTGATTGATATGGGGAAATGTGATAGATTAATCATTTAAATGACTTTCTAATATTTATGAAATTTTATGTTTGAGGGTATGTTTTAGATGAATATTTGTGATGTTTTTAATATGTTTTATCAATAGTTGAATGAATTAATTGGTTTTATCTTTTATAATTTTTTTTATATTTGTTGGTTATTTTTTAAGGTAATTGATAATGGTGTGGTGCTGACATAATTTATAATGGTTATTTGAGTTTGTTTGGATAGGGTGGAGAATTATGGTGGTTGTTACTGGCTATTTGGGAATGTTTTGGGTGCTACATACTATGAATTTAGGGGGTGTCTATAGCAATAGAATAAATCATATTATTAGAGCAATAGAAATGGTTGAATTGGAACCACTAGAATATCTAAAGTTACATTAATATTATACCAATGGTTCACTAAGAACCATTGTTATATTTTAATCCCAATAGACTATTTTCCAATTGTTTTGAAAACCATTGGTGTAGGAAATAAAAATGATCCTCTAGCTAATACCAATGGTTTTGAACCATTGGTATATCCAATATTTATAATAGTGGTTCAAGTTAACCAATCATAGAATCGATTATAACACTTTATATTTAGTGAAAAATAAAAATAATGGTTTCCCAAGATCAGCATGAAATCGTTCATCAATTTTTATTTTTGAAATGTTTTCAAGGAATATATCTTGATTTAATTCTTCAATATGATCCAATGTATCATTCTTAATATTTTTTTCAATTTAATCTGTTTAATACTCTATTATTTCAATATTTAATATCTAATGTTTATGCTTATGGATAAAACCATAGAAAATGAGATTATCCTTGATTTCTCTAGAACATAACTTTCTCATATTCAAACCCTTCACACATGTAATTAAAATCAAATTGATATTTTGATGATATTGTTTAGGAAATTATATGATTGTTTTAACTCCTTTTTAATATTCATCTGTGGTTCTTCATAAATTTATCCAATTATGATCAATTAAATACATAAAAATTTACCAAATGTGAATATATTAAAACATCTAAATAGTTTAAAATATATATAAAATAGCTATAAAATAGCTATAAATAATTTATACAATATAAAAAAATTTACAACTATCAAAAACATTTTTAACATGACATTATAACAACGTTCAATTATCCAAAAAATTAATTATAAAAAAGGAATATCACAGATAATCATGATAATAGACAAATAAAAATAAAAAATAACATTAAAAAATTTCAAAATATATTGTTAATTATGAACAATATAATACAATAAAATATGCCAATATTATATAAACATGTACATAAAAACATAAATAAAATTATCTTAACAATAATATGAAAAAATATATGAACAATATTACAAATAGTTATACATAATTTACTGACAAACAATTATAAAAATAGTTATGAAAAATACCCTTCAAAAAGTTAATATAACAAAAAATTATCCTAAAAAATTGTTAAACAACCCACCCACATATATATATATTTGATGTTTTATATTAACCCTTGAAATTTATTATAGAAAAACAAACATCCAACATAATAGACATTAATTTGGGTAAATGAATTTTTCATATCTACTACCATTCAATCCAACCACCTCCTCATACATCTGACATACTTTGAGATTAATCTAATGAATATCAAATTTACATAGTGATTCAGGGGAACATCTAATGAAAAGAGAAATTGTTTTATACAAAAATTACTAATAATGTAAACATGTTATCAGATGAGTGTAGGAAACACTATTATTGTATAGAATCTATCATTCTTTAATGAACTACACATTTTCATACTTCATAAATTTGTCAAATTAAATTTAATCAAAATATTCTTCTCATATATCATGTTGAATTTTCTATTCAAGATAAACTATACACAAAAAAATATCAAATTTTTTATTTTTTTATGTATTCATGTAATTTGTTAATCAAGAAATTCTCTTGAGTAATATATTTTACGATATTGACTAATATGTTATAATTTCAATATATTTTTTCTTTATTTTAATACCCACATCATGTTTGAATATAAAAAAAATCATCCTTTAAATGAACGTCTAATATATTTAATCATACCTCAGTTCATTTCAGTTGATAATTTTTCATTAATTCAACTAATTACTAAACTATAGTCAAACTCTTGTATGTTAAATCATAGTAAATATGGTATAATGACTTTCTCATAATACTATTTAAAATAAAAATCCTCTATATAATTCATAGTTAAGATGAATATATGGACTACTCATAAAGGAATAACGTCTCCACCACATCACTAAATTTCTCAAAATTTATCAACAATCATAAATACTTTGTGTAGGAGTACTTGTGTTACTAATGTAATATTAATTGGGATTATCTTATATAACATTATCTTCCATTATATCCTTTACACTCATAACATTTTAACATGTGAAAGTCGTATTATCAAACATTGATATTATATAAATAATAATTAAACATACAGAACATTTAATAAATTACAATCAATTATGATATAAATTAATTAAACATAATTTATATTCCAAAATTAAAAAAATTAATTTATGTAACTGGATAATGAAAAATTCCTCCAAAATTATAATAAACTTAATCAAAGTATTTATAAAAAAGGAAAATACTGCAATATTGAAGAAAGAAATTGTTAAAAGGAAGTACAAAAACAAATCAAAACCTTCAAATAGAGGTTGAGGATATACATTAATATCTCGAAAAACAATGAATATGAAAAATTTATCAAAGATACCAATGAAAGAAGGAAAATAGTGGATGGAAATTCACTTCAAAATAGAATCAAAGTTCATTGATTGTTGTTGAATATATCGATATCTTAGTTGGTTGAGATTTGGTCGAAGGATGAAAATGACCAATAAATTTGGTCAATATTTAGTCCATAGAGGATTACGATCAAAATCAAAAGGAGAAAAGATGACGTAAAATGAAATGGGGAGAAAAATAAAGGAAATTGAAGACTTTGTTGGATTAAATTTCATCGAGGGATATGGTTTTGAGATAATAAAAATAAAACCTCATTTTATTCATATATTTTTTAAAATATTGTTAATTTCATATATTCTAAAAAATTACATTAGAACTATTTTTTATTTTATCCTTAATATTGGTTTTTCAGAACACCAACCTTAAAAATATATTTTTTAACATTCATTTACCACAAAATATATATTTAAATGTTTCTCTATGTGATTATTAATGTAGGATTTTTTTAAAAACCAGGTTCAAAACATTTAGATAGTGATTTTTAAACTTAATTTTTAAAAACAACCAATGTTAATAATTAAACCTAATTATTTGACACACGCCTGTCGTGGGGCGTGGCAAAACAATATTTTATTTACCTAAGTATAGTACAGCAGTTGATCCTAGGTATTCTCTCGAAGAGGAGTGCACACAAAACAAGGTTTTCACTTTTTGTTGGTTTTCATAAAAAGATTGGTTTAATTAATTTGAATGACTATGAGAGAAAAAAAAAGAAATTGATTGATTTTAAAAAATGATAAAGACGGTGATCGGATTGGGTTCTGCTAGACTTAGTGTTGTTCCATCATGGTTTCCAAATTTTATCTCTTCTTCTTCCTTAAAATGGTAAAAGAGATGTGATGAGAATTTTCCTTTCTAAAACCATAGATTGGTCTATCCTCCTTCCAATGTGTTTAGGTATGTAGATGGTATCTTGATTAATTAGAGCAATCCCAGACCTGGAATTGTTATTCCCTAATAAACCATGATTTCGATATACAATCCTACACACGTGTTTGACAACCGTCGAGCAATCACCACCCAACCCTAATCATGTTCCACCGTATACAGATTAAAATTGGGTGGAGGGAGATGTGATCATCGACCAAAGAAATATATAATTCCAGAATCAAAACCTTAACACAACCGCATTCAGAATTTAATACTGAATTAAGACTTGGAACCAGAAGAATAAAGAAGAACAAATTTTATTCATTTCATGCACAAAAACTCAAAGACAACACATAGTTCCATCCTCCCCTCTTTCCGATCACTCAAATGAAACTACCCCTCCATGGATGGGGTAAGAAAGATAATGCAGGAGAGGAGAGACATTTTAAAATAAAATAAATAAAAGAAAAATTTGAGAAGTTCTTCTCCTTGGTGTCCCAGAAGGAATGGGATGGAGAATGGGATGTTTTGAGGAGGAGGAGCTCTCCTCCTTTTATAGCCAGATTTCCGTCCTCTGAATGTTGCTGCGTTTTGGACCCAATAAATGACCTCTAAACTTGTTTATCCCTTCTTCAATGTTGTTAATAATTGTCTTGTCCGTGTCCCCTCAAAATCGCATCGGATTTGGAAACGTATTCCGAGTGTTATGGCCATTTTACTCGGATAATTTATTCTGTCCAATCAGAATCTTCAAAACGAAAAACCCCGGATTAGGAAGCTTTAATGGACCCTCAAACAGCCGAATCCCACGGTTTTTCCTTAATAAACGATGCTCCAAAACTCCTTGCGCGTCCACACATAGATGCTGACAAGCGTTGGGCCTACAATGGATGAGTTATGGAACCCACCCCAAAACTAGGCAGAACTGGAAATAGTTTTCTTGAGCCAAATCGTGAGCTTCTTTTGAGCTTCCATATAGCCGATTCATCTTTTAGTCCAAAAATAGTAAATGAAGCCCTGGATGTGCAGATTCTGGAAAAGAAAGAATTTCTCAATTTGGATCAGTGTAGTGAGTATTATGGCCAAACTAATGAAATAAGTTAAAACTATTAAAAATCCAAAATGACCAATTTTTACTATTCAGCTCAAAATAACACCATTATCATAAAAATGAAACAATTCATCTTAGAGGAGCACTTTTTTGGGTTTAAAACAATGATATTCAATATAAATTAATTGAAAATATTTTCTCAATCATGATTTTTTATATTATTTTTCATAAAATCTGATATTGAAATTCTAATATAAATACATTTAACATTTGTTTATATAAAATCAATGTTGACATTTGTGTGTTTAAAAGCATATTTCTACTAGTGGATCAACTTGTTGGCTATTTACATTGAATTTCTAGTTAGTCGTTAACATGGATTTATATGTTATAATTATATATTAGGACTCAATGCCTATTAATGTGGATGAGTTATCGATACATTTCAATGGTATCCTATGGCTTACCCTTTTTAGAAATATTGATCTATTGATAACATGTATTCGAAGGATGATGTTCAACTATTGGAGAGTGGTATAATGAAATCCATTATGGATATTGTTGGAATGTGCACTAAATCCTTATGGGGATTGGATTTTGGAATATATTCTTGGGAATTTGTGGGTTACATATCTTTCCCTAGGAGTGGTAACTAAATAGTAATCTCTTATAGTATAGAATAAAAATTCAGGGCGTAATGTTGGTATTCATGATTTTGATGTTATAATGGTTTAGGTGATAATGGATCAAAAAAGATGCATTTTTAATTATGCCTCTATTAGTGGAATATGTGTCTAGATGACGGATAAGGCACATGAGAAGCTATTTTGGGGGATGTTAATTTATATAGAAGGGAACATTTTTAAACTTAAAAGGATAGTGGAGAATTTGTTCCCTTATAGTTTTTTATAGGAATCCATGTAGTTGAAGTTGTGGATCTGGTGATGTACTATCATATGATTTTATCTGCCATAGGTTTATAATAGTTAAACTAATGGTGGGGATGGTTTGTCGAAGGAATTTGAAAAGATGGTGGAGCGGGTGAATTTCATTTATAAAATAAAAATAACTATGCAATGTAATTACATGTATAACATTATTAAGTGTACTAAAAATAAAATGATTAGTGAAATATTCTTAAAAGGATATCACAAACAATCAAATTAGGTGGTATCTTTATTTTTTGAGTATTTAAGATAAAATAATGTTACGAGTATTGAATTTATATTAATTAGGTTTATAAAAAATCAACATAAAATGATTAATCTATAACTAAAACTACGTAATACTAATAATAAATTATATCATTTTTAATGATATTTGACTAATTTATTATGAGTATAAAATTTCATAGAAATAAATAAATAAGGTAGAATGATTGATTTCACAATGGTGTTTTGAAAAAATATTGGTTTTAGACCCTATGAATCTTCCCCTTGGATTGAGTGGTTTGTTTATTTCTCATTTTCTTTACCAGATATCAATACAAAAATTCCCCCCATACATTTATTTGATTATGAAAAAACATTTCTTACTTATTATTACAGTATTAGGAACCCTTTATGAATACCACTTACTTCAGGGTTGTGAGAACTCATCCTCCTTGCTTTTCAATATTTTTATCATGAACCCCATTGTTGAAGAATAAGATAA
Source organism: Viscum album (assembly GCA_963277665.1). Taxonomy (NCBI): domain Eukaryota; kingdom Viridiplantae; phylum Streptophyta; class Magnoliopsida; order Santalales; family Viscaceae; genus Viscum; species Viscum album. Next base: position 1,802,542,133 of record OY728138.1, read on the forward strand.
TAATATAGATCCACATAGTGTAAACACCTTAAAATCATGATCCCATGCCTCTAAAAATTGACATAAATATATTATATTAGATATAGAGAGGAAATGTGGAATATGTCCTAAGGCATTAAAAGTTGAAACTAGATCCTCACAGAATACTACGATACTGAATGAGATAATCACTTTGATTAAATAAATACTCATTATAATTCATTAATCATTCTAATATTTTTATCAAAACCTATAAGTTTATATATTTATATCCTCTAAAAGGGATGGGAAAATTCATTAATCCATTGACTTTATTAAACATCACAAAATTTGAATTATGTTATGCAAGGATCCCAATAATGAGGAATTTTTACTTGCTAGTTCAGGTACACTAACAATCTGGATGATCCCCTAATCTTGTTGATGATACACATAGTGCTCACTAGTTATAAAATTCCTCCACCAACCAAAAAATAGAGGCAAGTATTTTTCTAATTTCCTTTTATCAGAACATCGGCTCTCTCTTCATCCACTGGTCATCAGGTAGATGTTTTTCAACTAGTTGGTTGAATTTTTGGTAAGTTAAAACCTTTATACTTCACCACATTGTAGGTAGTATTAAACCAATGGGTAATCGGTGATTTCTAAATGTATTGGATTATAGAAATTTAATACACACATTTTTCTTAATCCTTACATTGATTTAGTGACTACACTCCTTGAAATCAAAATATAAAAATTAAAGTAAACATAATGGAAATAGTTAGGGTCATAATTGAGTTTTTGATCCCAATAAAACCCCATGAGATAGAGATCGGTATAAAATATCCCCCATTATTATGATCAAAAATTGTTATTTTAAAATGTTATATCATCTTTATTTCATTTGTGAATCATATAAAAATCAATTAAATATACTTTCTATGTGATATAAAATTATTTCATGAAATTTACTTAATAAAATAAAACACTAAATATATCCTAATTAAAAGTAACGAATTTTTTTAAATATATAAAAAAATTATAAGTGAAAACTAGATATATGATAAATTTGTCCATGTTTGATATCTAAAAACTCATCACCCCCTTTGTAATTATCAAATGCAAATAGGGTAATGGAAATGTACCAAGCTGAAATAAAAATTATGTAGATTCTAATTATTTAAAAAGAAACATAAAAGTGATTGGGAAATTAAATATATGAAGAATTTATCGGGAATCTAAATATTTAATTCCAATTAATTATAAATAGAAACAGAAAAGAAGAAAATCAAACGATTTGAAAATAGGAAATAAAAACAACTAAACTCTCCTTTAATAAATAATTAAATGTAGCCAATATAAAGATAGAGAATATCTATAAATGATGATCAAGAGAGGAAGTATAGTTAAAAATAGAAATTCTTGTAAACATTTTGGATGGATTAAACTAACATGTAAAAAATAAGGTGATAGATAAAATAATTATTAGATAACTAAACTTGTTACATAAAACAATTAGAATATGTTAAATTAAATATAGAAATAAAAAATCAAGAAAAACTTCAATCTCACTAGATCAACCACATTAAACGAAAATCCACTAAATTAAGTAAGAAAAAATCATATTAGAAAAACCACAACCATGATAATTTTCTATATGTATTTTATAACTAAAAATCATATCGAAATATTTATCACTATGGGTTAATTATGTAAGAGTATTTTGAAGATTTTCTATTTGAGATTCTATATTCTCAAAATTTAAGTGTCATTATAATTTCAAAACAAAAACATATTTTCCATTATAAACCTAGAATTTTTCCTTAAAAATGATTTGGACTTTTAGAAACATAGTAAAAAATATTAAATAATATTATTCATTGTTATATTTTGAACTATTTATCTCTTCATAATTTACATTACAATATACAAAATTTTAATAAGTTAAAAATAAAAAATTAAAGGCAATTAACATCACTATTTTTCATGGGATGATCCATAATTATTTTATAAACATTATATGTACATATGATAAATGAAGTTGAGTCAATTGAGTTAGGATGAGGAATCTATGTTGATCCTTTATAAGAATTCTTTATTTTTTATTTTGTTCATCATATTTTTTTAAATAATTTATTTTGGCTTGATGTTCCCCTTTTTTATTTCATTCATTTAATTTATGTTTAGAACCATTCTTATTTTTTTCTTCATATAATGAATTTATTTCTTCTTTACAATTTTGTCTTTGAAAATAATCTTACTCTGGACATCTCTAGCTTTTATATCCTCTTTGTCATTTTTATTAGTTTCTCTCTTCATAATTATTTGATTTGTAATAAGAGATATTATAATATCCTTCACTTCCATTTTTTTCATCTACGATTTTCACCTCCTTATTTTCCCAATTTCTTGTCCATACCCAACAAATATTTTCTAATAATATTCCTATAGAAGAAACATTTCCAATAGGCATTGGACTATTTCAAACTATATTAAAAATAATAATCATGTTGATAATAAACTCATTATGATTCTTAGTTGGTCATTAAAAGTTGTTCATAGCAATACCTAATCTAGAATCATTGACATTATTACCTCATTTGTCAATGATTTCATGTATCATCCAAATTCTTTGTATGGTTTTGAAATAATAAACATGATTAAATTCATTTTATTAATCCCATAAGGAATATTTTTCCTGCTATTTCCATTAAGATGAAAATATATAATTCCTTTGGGATTAAATTAATATTATAATTCTTTAATAGGTATTTGTAAATGCATTCCCATTTTCCAAATTGGATAATATATATTACTAATAAATGTATACATGAATGTTTTCAAATAAGAGTAAATTTTTCTTTTAAAAGGGAACACATCACAATTAGTGTCCATCAGGAGCACCATAAAAAATTAAATAATATTCATCCTATGTAATATTTTTTTATAACCATTTACGGAGTATTTTAAAGGCTAGTTTTATACCAAATTTAGGATTGAGTTGGATGGATGAGTAGGGTATAATTATTTTAGAAAAGTAAAATATCTAAATAAAAATTAAAAAATATATAAAATGGGTAAAAAGGTGTAAATATAAAATATTAATGATTGATTTTAGAAAAAAAATTAATTAGTTAAATTAGGAAAAACCAATAACTAATTTTTTATACATAGTGGAATAAATTTACGAGTATATAAATTCTATTTATTATTTTTATCTTAAATAATAATGATTTTATTAAATTTATTGATAACTTTGATTTCATAATCATGACTATAAAATAAAGGCATATCGATTTTATTTTGCTAAAGCGTTGTCAATATAAAAGATAGTGTGGAAATAATTATGTATATAGAGAATTATTTGATAAATGATTTCAACAATACCATGGTGTGAACACATCCGACAAATCCCCTTAGGTAGAGATGATTTTGTATTCATGTTGGTATCTTTGAAAAGATATGGAAACCAATTCAACAATTTCCCTTGCATTTTAGTGGTATAAATCTCATATCCCATAATTCAAATTAATTAAGAATGTATTGAAGAAGACCCCTCAATTTGTAGTAGTGACCAACCTTTCCCCTTGTTATTAAATGATTATAGGAAGAAGATCATTATAAAAGATAATTAGAAGAAGTGGGATTTTCATTATAAAAATATTTTAAAAATCCTCACCCTTTATATCTGGGTGTTGATATAAAAATTAGATTGTATAGGGAGATAGGTAATATAGAAGAGAGGCTAGTAGATTTAGAATAAAAATTTAAATATGATATAAGGTTTTGATATTGTTAGAGATTATCACATTTAATCAGTTAGGTCACATTCAAATTTATTTACAGATCCGTATTTTATCATAAAGAATAAAATTTACTTTATGTGTAGCCATTAAAAAATTTAGTAATATAATTTAATCCATGAAATTTATTAATCATCATCATATGAAAATTATAATCTATTTGGTGCTCCAAAATAAAAAAATATACTTGTTGGATTGGCATAACAGGTTAACCAGATGACCCAACTGTCAATGCGGTGAGACTTATGGAGCAAATTGCTTCCGTAAAACCCATAGTATTAATACACTATTGGCTTGGAGCTAGCCAAAATCTAATTAGAATACATTCTAGCACATACTTATTATAGTGGTTGGGTAATGCTTCTCTAATAACTGATCAATGTGATTTTTAGCATGTTCAAGGGTTGGTAAATCCCCACCAAGTAGCTAGGTATAAGCCACTGGGTAGTGGGTCATTCCTGCAAGTGTGGGATTCTGAAAATTTCATCATTCCTTTTTTTGAATCCTTCTATTGATCCAATGAAAACACTTTATGATATATAAAAATTATCATATAAATTATCATAATGAAAATGGTTAGAATAATTAATAAGAAATTATGATCAAGAGAACACCATGAAAGAGAGAGGTAATATAAAGAGAATGCACGTCACATTCCAATGCATATATTCTTTATCTATTAATGTTCGTATTAGATATGGTTATGTGAAATTATAACTAATCCCACTATATTAGAAAATTTACATTATTATAGAATCCTTATTAATCATTTATAGCTCTACCCGCCACATGGAAACACATTTTGTTTGATAGAGGAAGTGGTCTTCTATGAAAGTTGTGATTTTTGGTAACTTGATTAGGTGTTAAATTTTCTCCTAGAACCAACAAAGAAGGGTATTCTGAATGGTTAAGACCATATAATTGGGTTATTATTAGATTTTTATATCTAATAGGACATTTAATAATGATGATAAGTTAATTATTATTGATTTGGTTCCTGGGGTAATTGTTAGTAGCTTTTGCAAAAGTTTCATAATAATATAACCATGATATCTTTAGTTGTGATTACAGAACTGTCTGAGAATCATTATATAGATAGTGGATTCCCCTAAATGTTGATGTTAGATAATGAGACCTATATTTCCTTTGAGCTACTATTTAAAAAAATTTATATCATAAAGGAATTTGGCATTAGAGATGTTTATGTGTAATTGAAGGATCATACTCATTTTTAATCTTTCAAGTGTTTGATTAGAATTTTTTATGTGACCAATGCCTTGTGTGAAATGGATTATCTAAAAAAACCATTGACGCAATTAAATAGTGTGGAGAAGCTCACAACCAGTAGTTATTATTTTATTAGTAGACATATTTTGGAATGGTGTTTATGGATTTTAGTTTTGTTACATTCATTTTTTATTCATCCATGACATTACTTTCTCAAAACATATGAATGTATCTATTTTGGTCCTTAAAAGCAAGGATATGGTGATTAAGATTTCTAGTAATTGGATTTTTCCTTAATAAATAGTTTACTACTAAGATAACCTAGATATCAAACCTCTAAATTTTGAAAAACTATTTGTGGAAATGGTAGTTTACTGAACAATATACATTTTTATGATTCCCAACAGTATATCACTGGTTTTTTCATTTTACAATTGAATATATTTTCGAGATAAATAAATTATGATAAACATTTTTCCAAAATTATACATTACATAACTTTTATTTCATGTCATGATGCCTATTTAGGGAACAATTATAAAATAAAACTCGTTGAAAACTTCTAAAATATTATATGATAGTATTTTTCATTTTAGAAATTATGTTTACCAATTTTCATAGTTAGTGATGGATAGATATTGCGGTGGGGCATTGAAAAAATACAATAAGTTTAAAAAAATTATTTTCCAATTGATTTTATGTATATTTGGTGAAATTATTATAACTCTTTAATGGAGAATCTAATGGAAAATTTTACACAATTATTGAACCTAAAAAATTGGGTTTATCATAATATTGAACTAATTCATTCTCATTTGTGTTTTTTATAGTTCACTATTGTGGTCGGATATAGAAAAATATAAAAGTAATAATTATATTGTTTCAAAAATATTTAAACCATAAAAATATAGATATAAATCCCACATATGAAAATCTCTAGGGTTTTTTTTCACATTCTTAATATATTTGGTGAGGATCCATGACTTGAAAGTACATGGCATGGGATTAATGTTAATATGAGAGTAAAATGCTATATTCCATCAAAATGAAAAAAAATTAATGTGGAATCCTTCTACACCAACAATCATTCCTCTATTGATATAGATATTTTTTTATTTTTTTATTAACACAATATTTGATGTTTTTTACACGAGTTAACTATTTTTTATATGATTCTATGTTCTATTATAGAATTAACATATTGATATAAATTTTCCTAAATTATTCTTATTATCCAATTATATAAAATGGATGATTTTACCTTTACTCTTTAGTTTTAAAATCCATGATCGAGGTATTTGTTTTTTCGAATATCAGTATTATTCAATATCATTGTTTCCTAGATTTCCCCACCATTATTAAATTATTCATCATCAATCATGAATTGTGTGTAGATTTTTATAACATTGATCTTGTTCAAATCACAGTCCATCCCAGATCTATCTTGTATGTTTTAGATCAATGATTTAGACTGTGGTTCAATGGATGATAACATATTGTAGTATTTCACCAATTTTTGAGGGAATGGGTTCTTATGATTTTCATCATATTATTTCCTATGATGTGAAAACTAATTCCATTCCTAAAAAGTAGTGCCCAGAAAATGACATCAGATAGTTTAACTTACATAGTTAATATATGTGGATTTGGGATGAGTGAGACTTGAGTCAATTCATGAAATTATATTGATATATTGGAAAAAAGATTTATTTAGTGTAAATTTATTGAATGCATGAATGTTTGTTTGAATGAACATATGCCATATACTCAGGTGTAGTGGTGGGTAGGGTTTTGAGTGTGTTAGGAATAAAAAAAATATAATCACAGATCACAATTCCATATAACACCCCTAGTTTCATAACTGGAATATTGATGGACTAAAAACATAGAATACCATTTAAATTTACATGTCATGTTAGATTTTACCACATTCCTTTTACCCCAGGTGGAATGTAAATTTGGTGTCTCTAAAAGTACACACTAAGTGACAGTATAGAGATACATGAAATTTATCACCATCGAACGTGGTGTGTAATATAATTACATGAAACCTGGTGTTAAGGTACATGCCAAAACATAAATAGTTCCCTCATTTAATGTATACTATTTTACACACCTTATATAGGGATCCTATTATGACATATAGGATTCAATTACGTGGTCGTGACCCAGGTAAATGGCTACATGTCCTGTTCCCTGTTTCACGTGTTGTGGAATTCTTAGAGACACATCTATAAGGAATTACTCATTCTTCATTCTCATTAATAAAGGTATGGTATGTCCATTATGAGTAATATTCTTTTTATAACATGACGTTTTCCGTTCATTTGATACTAGGGAAGCAGCATGAGGTAATTTAATAAGGGTGATTCTTACATTTCTAGTAATCCAATATAATTTATTCATGATCTTTGAAGTGATAATAGGGACAATATTCCCATAAAAATTTAACAAATGTTAAGGTTCCCCCAATATTATCTATATTGTACATACGGTCAGTACTCACACACAAACACACTTGGGACATTTCCCTTTATTTTTAGAGTTAATACCACCTTATCTTGGAGTTTAGTGGGGGTATTGTCCTCCTCTTTTCATGAATAATCCATTGTCTACTTTTTATTGAACAGTATAGTATGGTCCCTTATATATATGGGGGTGTTTTATTTGATAGTATGATTTGGTGAAATGGTTGCAAGATTGATGGTATGATATGGATGGACCAAAGGGAGAAATACTTATTTATTGGGTGATCATTCTCCAATTATGGAAAGACTATCATCTTTGTTACATGTCAATGGTATAGTATTTATAATGGATGATCATAAAAGACTATATTCGGTCTTATAACCCCACCTCAAATACCCATGGAGTCCATTATGATGGAATATGTAGGTGATTATCAATATTATTGATTGTAAACTCTTTAGTGATCTAATATTTAATGTTTTTCCCATGGGTTATGACCATTGGTCATTTTAGGGTGTGATTGGTACATTCATATTGTCCTTAAGATATCTAGTTGTAGAAAATGGATAGATTACTATCCCTTTATAATCATTTAGTCACCCTCTAGTACCACGAAATTTGTGGGAATTTGGTGTTTTATTTTTACCTCATTATATTTCTCTTGGACATCACAATTTGCAGGAGTTAAGTTAAATTTTTTATATTTGTTTCTATTATAGTATTTTAGGAATCATTTTGGATATGTTTATACTGACCTTATATGGGACATGACACAATATATCTTTTTTATGTGTAGATTTCGTATGGGTTTTGAGATAGTTTGGATAGACATGGAGTTACTTGGGATTTTTCGGAGCAGATGCTCAGTTAAACTCAATAATTCATTTGTCATCACATTGATTAGAGATGTTTTTTAAGAATACTATGAAAAAAATATAGTCTAAGAGTTTATAAAATATGGTATGACTTCCTAGTTTTATGTTTTCATGTATTTTCAGATGTACTATTTCCCACATACATTAACACGAGGAGTTTACGTCCACATCTAGACTAGTGAATGAAATATGTATATTATAGTTCATTATATATATATTTATATATTCTTCATACTGGTTCTCCTTTTTATTTTTATGTGTTAGAGATATGTATATGTTACCAGTTTTTTTTCTTTAAGGTCTCACATATAGTGATATATTCCCAATCAGTTCTACTCACCAACCCCTAGACTATTTGAGACTATATTTGAAAAGGGTTCTCGGATAAATTATTGTCTCAGTAGGGCCTCAGTAGGTCTAGTCAAGTTATTCCATTTCATAGGATTGAAACTATTTTATATTTCAGTGATTGTATAGGTATGAAATTACGAGAAAAGGGAAATAAAATGGAAAACAACATTTAAAATTGAATGAAATAAGATTTTGGGAAATAAATGAAATTTACTAGAAAATTAAAACTAATTATATTAGTCTAAAAATTTATTTATAGTGGTCTCTAAAATATTTTATTGAGATTAAACAAGGGTTTCATCAACCATAATCCACCTCCACCTTCTACCGTATAGATCATCTTCTACATTTCCCTATTATTTTTTGGAAATTTAATTTTTTAAGGTAGGTACTTATTGAGATCCCATCATAGTCCACTGACGAATTAATTCATCCCACACTAATCCTATTCATCATCAGTGGCTATAGATTAATGATATGTGTGATTTTATAGGAAGTCTTATGTTTGTAAATCTAGGAAAAAATATCTTATCCAATACTTTCTAATATTTATTCATTATTAGATGTGAATTTGGATTGAAATTCCCCAATTATAAATTCCACATATAGGTGCCTAAGAAAGTGATTTACTGTTACAAAAGTATTTTTAATTTATACCTAATGTGACATCTCGACATAGGTTCCACAGAATGACGCCCTAATCCCACGGTCTTAATTTCCTGACGAATGCCTCCCAATATTCCAATGGTTATAGAGTGTCATCAGTGGATTAATATCACTTATTGGGAGAAAATACCATATATATTAGAGTAATACCACAACATAAATAATGAATCATTATCCAAATGGAATATAACCATGACAAGGATACTAGTAGTATCACAAGATTACCAAAGCATCAAACACAATATCAAACTAAAGAGTTCATATGTCATGCTATACTACATGTAAAGTGTAAAAGTGAATAACCAAAAGTAAACACACACAAAACTACCATGTATTTATGGAACCACATTTTTTCCCCTACCCAATATTCATCCCAAATCATCCATCAATTTGAGGTAATTTTCCCTTTTCTTTTCCTACAAACATGAAGTCTATTCATGTACCGATTAGAATGACCGATTAGGGTGTTAGTAAAACTCATTAGGCCACCACCAACAGAATCTAAAACAATATCCAGAGAATAAAAATTGTATTTTGTTAAATAAATATTATGAAAAATCATTAATGTAAACAGTTTACACATATTCTATTATTCGTTATTTAGCTATACAACACCTCGGTTCCCAAGGACACCCTAACTCTCAATACCTTCTTAAGCCCATGATGAAGTTTAGAATATACCCAAGAGATGTCATATATCTAAATTCAATGGTAATAATTAATTATCACAATCCAAATATCAATTACATTATTATCATTCATTGAATCAAATCACATTTGAACTCCATTGTTATCATTCATTGTAACAACTAACGCTATTGTATTTTCATACAACAAACTATATCCCACAAAACATTTTGACATATGAATACTATCATTAAATTTCATATGTTTTCTTCACACTATGGGATTTTGATGTAGTAGACCTTTTCCCACACAAAATAACAGAATATAAATTCCATTTTTTTGATTCATCAATTCTTATCACAGTATGGGATTTTGATATAGTATGCTAGGTGTGACACATGATAAACACATTAATTTATTTTCCAATTAATTAATAAAATTCCAATATTTCTTATACACATTATTCCATTAATTAATTAAAAAATTAATTGATCACATTATGTCCATTAAATAATTTAAAAATATATTAATAATTCACTATCTCAAAACCAATAATTAACTCACCAATTAATTATTTATATTAAAAATCTCAATATGCGATTATTAATTCCAAAAAAACTTATTAAAATTCCAAAACTCAATATTCCAAAAATCAATTCAAAAATTAATTATTCTAATTTGAAATCTCAATATCCTATAATTAATTCAACAACTAATTATTCTAATTTAAAATCCAATTTTCAAATAACTAATTACAAAATTTATTTTTCTAATTCTCAATTAAACATTAAAATAATTGACTCAATAATTAATTATTCCAATTCAAAATTCCATATTACATTAATTAACTCAATAATTAATTACTCCCAAAATCCCAAAATTTCAATATTATAATGATTAATAAAACATTAATTATCCCCAATTTCACAATCCCTTACATAATTAATTTACCAATCTAGTTAATTCATTTTGGAAATTTAATTATGAAAAATCCCCCAAGAAATTATTCAATTAAATAAATGTAATTGAAATAATTACTATGTGATTTGAATAATTTTCCTCCAACATTAATTCATTGATTAATTACCACCCAACATATATTCCCAATATATGTTGCCCAATGACATAGAATGTGATATGGATCTTAAACCCTAATTCTAGATCAAAAAATCCAGATCCATATTTCTAGGGCTACAAATAAATATCCTAGATCTAGATCTCATAACATTGTAGATAACTTCCCTCTAAAAGATGAGGGAGTGATGAGAGAGGAGAAAGAAACGACATGGGATAATATAGTCTTACTGGGAGGGGTACATAACTTCAATCTGGTCATTGAATCATAATTAATAAAGGTTAGAATTTATTATAATCTATCTAGAAGGCTCTAAAATTATGAAAAGATGTTAAGGGTTGAGTTAGAACTAAATAGGGGTTAAAATGGTGGTTTAGAAAATTTGATATATAATTTCTATTGGATAAGAATACCTTAATCAATGTTTAGTGCTCTGGGTTCATGGGTTACCCTAATGATGTGCCATAACTATGCCCCTTATCTGGTGGGGTCACGGTTTCACCTAAAAGGTAACGTAAATTGAAAAATCATGAACCAACTATGAAAATACCATCTATTAGGGTTTTCACAATATGTTGGGACATGTTGTATGGTTTGGGCAAGATGTGCACTTCCATTTAGTTTCCCACTTTCCTCAATATTTAATAATTTTTATTTAGACACACAACAATGTAAAACCCAATAATATTATGCTCAAAAAAAGATAAAAAATGAATATCTGATAACCAGCCTGATACATCTCTTGAAAAGGATAATGTCTAAAAATCACCCTACCTTATAATAGCTCATCATCAAGCTATACTCCCAAGCACCTCTAAGATCCCTTGTCAAAATGATTGGTACATTGAGACTGTATATCCTCATATCACTCCCATTTTTCCTACTAAACACAACTATCTTTCTTAAATATATATACCATCAATATGATCTTTCCCCACATAAATTTCTCACTGTAATCCAACACATGTATCAGATCCTCCTAAAAGGATGCATCTTACTCAAGCACAAAATCATCCACCTTGATCACATGAGAAGAGTTAGGGTGATATTGTTGATGTTGTGTCCCAGGGAAAACATCATGAATTTCATTGTATCCTTATGGAAGATACAATTGATACTCCACCAGCCAAATTCTCTCTTCAATCTCAAATGGTCCAATATACCTAGTCACCAGCTTTCCATGTCCTTGTATTCTACAATGAACCAATCTAGGAAAATCATGAAGAAACGAATTATCACACTCCAAAAACTCTAGGGGTCATCGGTGTCTGTCAGTATATGAAATCTATCTTCTATGAGCCAATGGCCATCAGCTTTTTAATCAGCTATACCTGCTCCGACCTCTCCTTCACGGGACATGATCACAAAAACTCTAACTCTCCTACCTTTATCTAGCATAGAGGTGATATGTATAGTCTAAAATAAAGATCCTCAAATGTTTCTATCTTTATAAATTAATGATAACTATTTTTATTGGAATATTACATGAGTTATAGGTATTTTTAGCAAAACTCATAGAATTTTAAAATACATTCTCACAACATATCCTTAACCACATATATAGTGCTATCAAATTATATATCTCTATATGGGTGGAAATCTGTACTCAACAAAACCTGTGTAAAAAGTTCTTCATTCATCTTCTTCTAGAATTACAAAGTAAAACATTATTTACAATCTAAAATAATAATATTTGGAACCCTGTGTAGATGTAGTCTCTCCTGAACATACATTTCTCAAAATTGAACCACTAAAAAATCCTCTAACAAATGTAAGAGATGAACTACCTTTATCAAGATGTCCAAAATAACATGAATACTTTCACTCTTGTAATGAAATCTCTAGAGACCCACTCTAAATTCCATAGTTACATAATCCCTTACCCATTTCAGAATGGGAAATAACTATAGTACACCACGAGGCTGTTGATGCTCAGACTTCACTTGAAGAAAAGTGTAGTATCATATCACAAACCCTACTATCTCTTTTTTCATGCATGGCCACCAAAACAATCATCATAGGTTTGGATACATTTTGATGTCAACTAGATAAAAATCCCAATTCCAGGAATGAAACTCACTTTTCAGATCCTCCCACATTCTCATAAGGATAGAAACACAATTCCAAACATAGATTATCTCCTCCTCACCTATGATCCAATCGAAAGGTGACTCCCCAACTTCATGGATTTCCCCCAAGGTCAAAAATTATAAATCCCCGTACAATCTATCTCTTATCCATCCCAAGAGCATAGATGTTATGGATAATGATATGAGATTCATCTACTATTGACTCTTACATACTACAAAATTCATATCATTATGTAAAATTGAAATTTTCCACTCAACCCTAGACTCCTGAACAAAAGGAGCCATAGTTTTCCTTCTTAAGTCTTAACCAACATTATTTCCCTTATTAGTTATATTTTCTAGTTCTAAATTCAATGAATTAATTTAATCAATTCCCCTATATTCCTGAGGATTTAGATTTAATTGGGAGAAGATATAATTTATGATATTGTGATAACTATACATAGTAAATTTCTCACCCAACAGATAATTCCACAAACACTACAAGTCGTTAACAACTACTGGTTACTCAAGGTCATATATATGGTTGTTCCATTCATGGAACCTCATGTACAGAGACCCATAACAAAAAATTGATATCCCCACATCAACAAATCTCAATGCTATAATACAAAAGGAACACCAAACATAGTATTCTCCATAGATGGCTAAGGAAGGATCAAGATTAGTGCTAATTTCAATAACTTCTTCAACTCCATGAAAGAATTTTCTCAGGATTTTAACCATTTTAGCTTTATCACGTTTTTTACCAAGGCCAAAAATGGAATTAATAATCAAGAACAGTCTTAGAGTATTCTTTGATAACAACTATCTAAACCCTGAAAGTTTGGGATTTAAAAAATATTCATAGGTTACACCTAAGAAGAAACTTCCTGAACCTTCTCTAGGTCCACAAACACACCACCACTAAGATGTTATGAACTAACAAGTATACCAATTCAACCAAATATTGAGATTTAGATAGAAAGGTGTATATCCAATTCCCTCTTAGTGTACTCATTAAGATATCAAGATGTTAAGGAATGATCATAATGAGTCTTTAAGTACACCAAGATATCATCCACAAACACCACCACCAACTAATCCACATATAAATCAGAGATTCATTTCATCAATTCCATAAAAAAACTATTTCATTAATAAACCCAAAAGGAATTATGATGATCTCATAAAGGAAATAACTATTTCAGAATATATTCCATGATATATCAGACGGTCAAAATCTCAACTGATGATACCCTGATTTCAATTCAATATTAGAGAAAACACAAACTCCTCCCAATTGGTCAAATAGATCTTCAATATGCATAAGAGGATATTGGTAATTCATTTTCACCGAGTTCAACATCCTATAATCAACATACAAGCCTAGACACCCATTAATCATCTTTGAAAACAAAATGGGAGAACCCCAAGAAAATTTACTCGAATAGATAAATTTATTTTCTTCAAACTCCTCTACGTGATGCTTAAGCATCTGAAGAACTTTTTTTCCATTATATATGGTTAAATAAAAACATTCTTAGCCCCTTTAATTTCCTCAATTATAAATTCCACAACTCTCTGGGTTGGAATCCATGAGAAATATTTCAAAAAAAAATCATCTTTAATCGCTTCCAATATGGGTGGAAAACATATCTTATTAAATCCCTATATTCCAGAAATAAATGAGAATAATGGTAGGTATGGTCCCCCAATTTCTGGTCAAATGGACCTATATGGACCACCTAGATATCCCATTCTCTATGGTGGACATACTTTTCACCCTCATTAGATGAAAAAGTCACTCTTCTGCAGTACCAATCTATGTGGGATCAATATGCTAGAAATACTTCCATGCCCATAGTTTGTCAAAGACATTTATACCATGGATGTAAAGATCCCACAAAATTTGACACTCTCTGATTTCTAGAGGAATAAACTTTTACAAATAGATGTATCTCAAATATACTCCCATTATTTCATCTATCAACATAACCCCACTCAATAACTCCACTACATGACTCAAACTATTCAAATGTTTTGATGATATAAATGAAAGAGAGGCACCAATATTACATACGGAACTATATATTATAGATACTATAAGAATATTATCCCTTACTATTGGTGGTCTAACCTTGATATCCCCAAATGTAGGCTAAAACAAATGCTTTAGTCCTTCCTCTCTTCCTAGTGATCTATTTTGTGTCCCATATACTGCAAAATATCATAGATATAAGAATTAAATCCTTGAATCAAATCAGCAGTTTCATCTACTACCATGTCCATACATGTCTAGCATTTAGATTTATATGGTGTTGAAGATCCCCTACTTTCACATTGGTTCTATATAGATGCTTCATCACTACCCATATATTGTGGGATCCTAC
This sequence comes from Viscum album, assembly GCA_963277665.1. Lineage (NCBI taxonomy): Eukaryota > Viridiplantae > Streptophyta > Magnoliopsida > Santalales > Viscaceae > Viscum > Viscum album. Next base: position 1,802,557,649 of record OY728138.1, read on the forward strand.
AGAACTTCTATGAATGTCTCATCCTGATTCAAGATTTCACTCTACTTGTATATTGTGGAACAATATCTGGATGTTTACTGACCTACCACACTAGTGAAAGATCACTCGAGTAAGATCTTAGGTAGCTTACCCCTCTGTCTAGATAATCTTCATTTCACTACCTTTTATAATGATGTCATAGAGACACATTCTGCTCTTAGAAAACATTCCTTCTGATCATCCAACAACAAATATGTACCCCACATTGGAATCCTTCTTTAGGTTTCCCTCAGCTATGAGAGAAAGACCCACCACATTATGAATCTTCATTAACTAAAAATATCAATCTTAGGGAATCATATTATATTTACATATGACCACTAAATTCATTGAAATAGATTTCTCATCCCCTTACAATACTAGATCAATTCATTATAGGTTTGTAATGTGTATAGTATAGTGCATCACATAAATACTCCCCTGAATCAACCTCATGAACTAAAAATTTATCACTAACCTATGAATCTATAGATGGATTGTTCCCAGAAAATTTCAATGTAGTCCTTTAAAACATACAATCAAAATGTCATGTTCGCGCCCGAATATCCCACAAAAACATCACTAATACCCACAGAATATAAGAAGAAATCATGAACCTCTTCTCAGTAGGAGACTCCAAATGGTCAAGTATATTTTTTGATAGACTCAATCCCTAACTCAATTCCCTCATGTCCACCCTCTACAGTAAAAGTCGTAGGGTGCTTCAATTGGAACTCCTGTGTCAATTTTGAAATTCTCTTCACAGCCCACACTATATGAAATTCCATAAACTTAATCAATTGAGAACATATAACATGGTACCATTATAATTCTTCCTCAACTGGAAATACATATACTTTAGTTTTAATTAATAGTACATAATCTATATCCTAATCATCCTTTCATCCTCTCAACATGTGTCTTTATAGAAGAATGTCACTATAATTCCAAATATATTTAATTGGATACACAAACCTACATTATCATGTTTATGTAAGAATAAATCACAACAAGAGATGATAATTATTTTTGCAAAAGCCCTGCCATATTTTATGAAAGAAGGAACTATAACTACCCTTGCACATCCTACATCTAGGTTGTGGTTGACAAAGGGTAAAAGCATTTTCATTATTAATATTTCTAAATTGGAAACAAAAATTTTCTAATGTTTACATCAATTTACCACCATAAATGTTTTATTATGCACAAATTTCAATTAAATTTCTCAAAAAATGAAAAATAGTTCATGTTTAACAACTTACCCAAAACACGTTTTCTCTTACATGGATAAAATGATGCATGTCACAAAATATTCATGAGTACATATAATTGTGCATTCTTACTCATATCTCATGCCCTACCATCCATGAGTTAAGTATTAGAAAATAGCATAAATACTTTTCACTTCACACTACATGTGCATCACTAAAGGAGAAATAACATCCAACTATGACAACACAAATAAATAACAACACTCACACCTTTTGTACTTTTGTTTTCCTATGTACATGGGTTTGTAACCCCCATGCACAGGCTCATGTTAATTTAACGACTCTTACTAGTCTCTTGTATACATTTCCCATATAGTAAGACAAAATAGAAGGAAAAAATCTCATCTAATACCACTTTGTGATATAATGGACCGGTTTCGACACACTCTTTCCATGAGCTAGTGTGCCACTTGAACTCAAATTTTCCTCACCATACACTAGAAGTAGCTAAACATCATCGAGGGTTTAATAACTATTATAGAGATACTACAATCTATTTTTCAATGTAATATAACAATAAAATAAATAATCAACAACCAAATTACATATAACCATAATAAGGAGAATACTACTATAACAAGATAAACAAAACTATAAAAACAATATCAAACTAAAAAATAGATATGACATGCTACAGAACTTTTCAAATGTGAAAATGAAAACACAACAGTAAGAACACTATGATCTCTTAAGAGGGTCCACAACCATGTACAGATCCCTTATCCATGTCCATCCAATATAATCCATCTAAAATAAGGTCTTTTATTGTATCCAGGCTTGAATGCATGAATTCTTTTAGGGTATCAATTAGGCAGTTTGATTAGGGAATGATTAAAACTAATTAGGTCACAACCAACGATATCTAAAATAATATACAGTAAATAAAAGTGCATGTTGTTTAATAAGGAATATATAAAAATAAAAAAGTAAATAGTTTTCACTTATTCAATTAATGTTTATTTTTCCACATAACACACTAGTTCATGAGGACACGCAATCTCTCTCTACCTTGTTAGGCCCATGTTGGAGTATGAACTATCCTCAAGATATAGTAACTATATGAATTAAATATTTTCAATTAATTATCAGAAGACTTGTATGAATAACATTTTACCATTCATTTATTCAAATAGAATATGAATTCCATTGTTAGCATTTACTGCAACAATTCACTCTACAAGCTTTCGATACAATAGACCATATCCCAAACATAATTATCACATATTAATTCCATTGTTACCATTCAACATTTCAATTTAGACTCTATGATTCTAATTTTGTAAACCATATTCCAGACACATAATTCATAAATAAATGTCCTTATTACCATTCATTAATAATTATCACATAATGGGATTTTGACGTAGGATAACCTATCAATCATTTTATCACCGCATTAATTAACTCTCCAATTAATTAATCAAATTAAAAAAATTTAATATACCCATAATTCAATTAATAAATTCTAAAATTCATTAATCAATTTAATCAAATTAATTAATTCAATAATTAATTAATCAATTTACTATTTAATCACAAATAATTTATTCAACAATTAATTATTCATATATCACAATGTAAACATCTAATAATAATACAAAAATTAATTATTCATATTCTCAAACTAAATATCCATAATTAATAGAACAATTATGTATTCAAATTCACTATATCAATATTCAAATAATTAATTTGATAATTAATTTATCAAATTCACAATCCCAACACCCCCTAAATTAATTAAACAATTAATTATTCCAATTCGCAATCTAATATTCCAATCATGAATTAAATAATTAGTTATTACAATTCAAAATTATTCATTTAAGTAATTAACTCAACAATTAGTTATTCCAATCCACAGTAATACATTCCAATAATTATCTCACCCATTAATAATCATCCAAATCCAAAAACTTTTATATTCCAATAATTACTTCAAACATTAATTATCCCTATTTCCATAATCCCAATATTAATTAATTTTCTAAATTAATTAGCTTAATTGGGAAATTAAATTTCTAAAAAACCCTATAAATTCAAATATTATATACATATAATTGAAATCATGACAACATGATTTAAATAATAGACCACCAACCTCAAATTTTTTATGAACGATCACCCAATGAAAGTCCCCAATTTGAGCAGCATGCTAGTGTATATGGATATTTAGATCTCAACCCCTAGTTTAAGATTGAACAATAAAGATCCCATAGTCCAATATAAAGATCTAGAAATCCTACATCTAGATTTAATAATATATAGAACAAAATCCCACTAAAATCTGAGGGAGATATTGGAGAGAAGATAAAAACCAGACCTGTTGATATCCTCTTATAGGTAGGGTAGTAGGTTTTCAATCCAGGCTTCATATCATGAAGAACAAATGTTTTAAGGGGTTGGAATCCATATCAAAGTCTCCAAAATATATAGTAGATGTTATTGGTCAAATTAGAGACAAATATGGTTTAAAATGGAAGCTCGAGAAATATAAAATCTAATTTTCCAGGGATTAAAATCTTGTATGCATAGTTTTCTTCTTGGGGTGCATGATTTCCCCTAACTATGCACTTTAATTGTGCTCCTCATCTAGGGGTGAATGGTTTCTCCTAATTAGGCCCATTTGTTTTCAAACGATGCACCGATTGTGTGAATTTCCTATGATTGAATTTAAATGATTTTTTTGGGACCAGGAATATGGTTTGAGAAAGCCATTCACATTCCCACATTCATCTAAATCTAAAATTTTCACCCAAAATCTCTCCCAGGTAAATCATAAATCAATTATGATGAAATGAAGAAAAAAGAATAATTGAAAAAAATCATAAAAACCCGCCATAAAATGTCAGAATCTTACACTTATGTAACATTTATTAGTTTGTTTTGTTTATAATATACCATTTAATTTACTTTAACAAGTCCTTATCTTTAACACCATAGAAAAAAAGTATTAACAAATGTATTGGGGTAATGAATTGATTTAATCCTATTTTTTATTCTACTAAAAACATTTATTCATACATTACCCTTCCAAATGCCATGTTACTTCAACCTAGAAATGAGAAACATTTTTATACTCGTAGACAGAAATCATGGTTTATCTCCACCAATAAATAAATCAAGTCAAACGAATTATATTATTTACCCTAAAATAAATACCAAATTTATATTTAATTATTAAAATAATATTATTAACTCATAGTTATGATTATTTCTTAAATGTACCAGAATAATAAATATGTAAAAAATTACAATATATTTTCAAATAATTGTGGTTATAAGAAATGAATTATTTTTTAAACATATAACTACTTTTATATATTTATTCCCAGTATATTGTTACTCTTGACTGGTTGATAATAATGAAAATAGGTAAAAAGAAAATCTTATAAAATCATACCCAGACAAAACTATTGACTACCTATTTTGAAACCCCACTAGATTGACCTATCAAATGTATGGATGTAATTTCATACCATCCACATGGTGAGTTAATATCATTTCCTATTATAAATATTTGTGAAGGTAAAACTTTTATAATCAAGATTAATAATATAGAAGGCCATTAATAGTATACTTTTGATATAAAATGGTTAATAAATTATTATAATAACAATATTGTGGTTTTTGTTGTTGTTATTCGTAATATTACAATTGTCATCATCCTTATCATCTCCATTAACATAATCATCATCACTATCATCATTATTAAATTATTAAATATTATATTAATAATATATACATTGATTAAAATAGTTGATAAAAATTAAAATGGATTGAAGGATGCATAATGTTGTTTATACAATCTTCCTCCAAAAATTAGTCGTGTTTTTTAAAATATTTGTTTATTAATATAATTTTTTATTTATAAATAATAAATTACCTATTATGAAATTATTTGGAGTTTTAAATATATTTTTTAACATCATGAAGGAATGAAAATATAAATTTGGACAAAAAACTGTAACTTTTAGGGATCAGTAAACATCATTACTAGTCTATATATAGATCTAGATTATGTTAGGAAAATTGATATGATGGGATAATATTAAAATTATATATTTTTTAAAATTAATTAAAAAATATAGTAACTGTAAAAATATATATTTTTAGGGGATTTATAATAATTATAGAAAACTATAGGTTTTACAAAAAATATATAATTTGAATTCTTAAAATCGATTGAGTGGAGCTATTTTTAAATAAATACATTCTTATTTAAAGGAAATGAAACAAGATAATAATGATATTCCATATTATTTATATAAATATAGATTAGCTATATATTATTTGAGAATGTGATGAAATTTTATAAATATTTAGTAGATGTATATTATTTTTAACGGATTATGGTTCATGATTAAAGAATTACATGCATTCTTAAATAATTGGATATTATTCATAAATGACTGTGTTTCAAATAAAAAATTACCATATATCCAATGTATCTTGATATATGTAAAATAAATCATATCCTTCAATATTTATATCATAATTTCCAACCATTGAGAAATTATGAATAATTATACATGAGTATATAGTAGATGAATGTTAAAATAGAATGTAAATATAATAATTCATCCTATTAAAATTTTACACCAAGAAGTAACTCAGTAATGTAAATTAAATTGAAGGAGTTATTCTTTATTTATAAGTGGAAAAGAAAACATATATCATTTTTTGTACATATATCATAAAGATGTCTGTTATGAAAATCAGATATTATAATATATGGTTAGTTATGTCATCAAATTATAAATTATCACTATTGTCAATAATAAATAATATGTACTTAGGGTTATCTATATTTTCATCATGGTAAAAACAACACAAAATCAAAAAAGATTATTAAAGGTATCAATTGAATGAATAATTAAATTAGATGTAAAATGTAGTGGTTATTATGTATGATACACCAAAGAAAGATTATTTCACATTAAGATAATTGTTTTCTAAAATAATAAAAAAATCAATATATATAAACATGATGCATATAGAAACATTTTATATAAGGGTGTGAATATGAAAAAAGGAATAAAATAAATTAGATTAAATGTGTATATAATGATTATACTTATATAATATCAATGTACCCAAGTAAATTAATTTGAAAATCACTAAATGGGGGTGAATTAGTTTGGAAAAAAGTATTTTTAAAATTATCATAATAATTATTAAATATATAAATTGACACTTCATCTTTTTATGAATTATTATTTTTTGAAATAAATTACATTTCATTGATGGATTGACTTTTGTGATACCCATAGTAATTCATTATTTCTTCAAAACTCCAAATTAATTTTCACTATATGCAAAACATGGATTATCTTTCAGTGCACTCTACAATTTGGTGGTATTTTTTTACCCAAAATTTCTAGTTCCTTCTGTAGCATGGTTGACATCGACGTTTGAGTATTACTGAACTACAATATACAATTAATAATATTCATAAAATAATTTTTCGGTTTTCACCATTCTATTGGAATATATGTTATAGATAAGAATAAAAATATTAATAAAATATTTTTCATATATTTATATAAAATAAATTATGTTCATACTAATTATTTATATAAGAGAGTATGAACTATTTAGAAATAAAGTCATAATTCTTTTAAAAAAAATATTTTTCGATACAAAAGAATTAAATAAATAAATTAAAAAAACCACTTTTGAGCAATAACGTTTATTTAATAAATATATATATTATATTAAATGAGAAATTTAACAATAATATTATGTGTTTTTTATAAAATATATAAATATATATCCGATTTTATGCTTAAAATATGTATTTTTCCAAGGGGATATTTTACCACATTTTAATGGTATAGTTTTTTAATAATAAATATTGGAACTTTTATATATTATTTTATAAAAAATAATTTTCATTTTTTAATTTAAAATGTAAAAATTATTTTACGGTGATTTTTTTTCTTTTTATGTGATGTTTTGTTTTTTATTAACAGTGAAATTATGGAATTTTATATCAAAACTGACTTTTCGTCTAAATAAATTATAATGTAAAATTATATTTTAATATTTTTATGTAAAATTATATAAATTTTAAATATTTTCATAATATATATAACAATATTTAATAATTTTTATATTAAAAATAGATATAAAAACATATTAGCCTACTGAACATTTTCATTTTCAAAACCCTCTTTCTCCGCCCGTCTGTGTTATTATATTATAACTATGTTCCACCACTTATATAAATCTAATTTGGAAAAATTTATTACATATTTATATTAATCATAATGTTTTTTGTCTATTAATTATAACTTATTTTTTAACAGAGTAATTAGTTAGAATAGTTAAAAATTGATCATTGTAATTATGAGAAAATTTAGTTCACTAAATGAATAAACTTTAAACATAAAGGGAAAATGTACTTGAAACTTTTCCAATATCAATTGGAAGGAAATATTTATATTTTATCACATATTTTAAATATTACAGTTCATTATTTGTGGAACATGATTTATGTTAATCCTCCCAAAAGTGTTTTTCTTTTCAATTATTTACAAGAATGTCACTCCTCCTCCATTATAAAAGGGCATTCACTATCCCTAATTTAACATATCCCTAAATAAATTGGCTTTATCATAAACCTTACCAAATAAAATAAAAACATACCTACTCTATTAATATAATCCCATTTTATGTATAAATATAACCAAGGAGTCTGTTTTTGTTAAATAAAGGGAGACTCCCAAGTAAGAGGCCACGTTTATCAGTGACTTCTTTTTGTTTTATTTCTTCCTAAAACACCATAAATTATTTTAATATCATGATTATATAAAAAACATAGTGTCTTAAATTTAATAAAAATTTGTTACTTTAGGTTTTTACCTTAAATCAACTCTATTCCATCAAATCGAAACACACTCAGTATTAAAGTGTACCGCATACAATCACCTCGCGATTTGGTGTTATTCATTGATCCATTAACACCCATCATGGTTGTACATAATGATGAATTTATAGTTTATATGTGATATAAATGATATTCATATTTTTATTATGCTATATTCATAATTATATAATACATAAATTCATTGTTTTCATACTGTGGGAGTAAAATAACATCGATGGTGTATGTATAAGACTGCGTTCTCTTGAAGCGATGAGATTCATTTTCGATTTACATGAAATGTATTAAGGATTGATTTAATATATATATATATATGTGTGTGTGTGTGTGTGTGTGTGTCTGTGTGGGTGTGTGTGTGTGTGTGCGTGTGTAATATATGAATTAACAATTATACATAAATGAAAATATATTTACACATAATTCACCTTCCAATATTTCAATACAACACAAAAATGGAAACATCATCCTTATGTATGTGCTATATACCGTCCCCTTGAATGGTGTGTATAATTTTAGATTAATATATTTAATATATTATTTTAAATAAATATATTTTATATGTATATATGATATTTATATCATGGTTTAAGTTATATAAATTAAAAAATCATGATCATTGTATGATGACAAAAAAATAAAATGTTAGAATATATACAAAAAAAGAAAGTAGTTATTACCCAAAACATAACTTTAACACGAAACTATTAATAAATGGGTAATATAAACGAATGTGTAATTAATATATGATGTTATATAAAGGAATATTGTTCATTTTGATATTTTTAATCGTCTTATAATAATTATACATGGGTTTTCAATGATTAAATTAATAGTCAAGACTAGAGGGAAGATGATTTCTAATCTCACTTTTAATTCTGAGATACCTTTTCCATATTCCCCAATCATTTATTTTTGGTGTTTTATATAATTTACAATGAAATAATTTATATTTAATATGACTAATTTATTTTATGGTTAGGTTTCTATTTATGATTTTATTTCATAGGTATTGCGATTCAAACTTTTCTCTAACAGTATGGGATTTTGTCTCATTTTTTACTTTCGTGAAACACATGCAATATACACAACATATTTAATCTAATTAGTATATATAATCAATGTTATTATATTTTATGGTTGTTCAACTAAAATTTATTGGTATCAACCTATCCATTTTAGAACATATCCTTCTTAGGGTTTATAGTTAAAAATTTACCAAATCTATAAAGGAATTTTGCCTCAATTTTCATTCTTTTACAAACGTGTCAATTTATGTACATATATTATTTAACGAGTTATATAAACTACCAATTTTAAATTTTATATCATTTATATATTTATTTTAATAATATTTTATGATTCATGTAATGTTATTCCCTCATAGGTATTTTGATTCATTGACACTAAATTGGTAAGAGCTTATTGCTAGAGTCTCATTGTTTATAGAGAGTGGTTACAATTAGGGTTCAATTGATGAAATATTAAGAAAATACTCTAAAGAATTATAATTAATTTTAATAAAATATTTTTATCCATGATATCTTCTGGTAAATTTAAAAAAATTCCTAATATTTTGTAACATAAGATAATTAAGAAATACATTTTACAAAAAATTAGAGTTTATTTCTCTCTACGATCGGAAATATATTTTCTAGAAACCATGTTTTCCAAAAATGTTTGAGAAAATGTATTTCTTTTATCCAAATCTTTTTAAAATGAATTTTTTCCCATATTTAACATTTTTAAAAAATGGTTTTAAAATCATTATTCTTTTCATTTTCTGGTGAATGTTCTTTTGACTTCCACCAATAATGTGAAAAGCATCATTCTTTTTTATAATACAACATGTATGTGATTCTCCATCATCTTGACCACTCCATTAATTAAATCAGCCTTTAAAAAGTTTAAAGAATATTTTCAAACAAATGTTATTTTGAAAAGATTATTTTTTTGAAAAAATTAAATTATTTCCAATGTTCATTTTATAATATTTAAATTTTTATTTTCAATGAAAAGTTTTTCAAATATTTAAAATCATATTTTATATATTTTTAAAGATATATTTTAAGAAAATGGTTTTCAAACATTTTAATTATTTAAAATATATTTTTTAATCGGGAAAGGAAATTTTCCTCCAAAAAAAATTAGGTTTTTTTAATGCCTAATTCATTTTTTTTTTCAAGTAGTCTTCAAGGAAAATAGTTTTGAAAATGTTCTGTCTTTAAAAATTGTTTTCAAAGAAATATTTTTTTCATTATGAAATTATCCAAGTGACCATTTACAATCATTATCCTTCTGTGATTACATAATTTGATATAGATTATTCTATACTAGTGATATAAACTAAGGACACCATTCGTATCATTAATTTACATGGTTTATGTTTAAGATGAAAATTTGTTTTTGAAAACCATTTCTCTTCTATAGTTTATATCATAACAAAACAGTTATTAAAGATAGATCCTCTGATGTGTTATTTAGTGATTAAAGGATTGTGAAACTTATCCATATTCTATAGGTTATGATATGATTAAATATTTATGATACCCAATTTATTTCATGGATTATAATAAAATGTTTTTGAATCCCATCTCATTTTTTGTGTCATGATATGATAGATTCCTTATAATCTTGTGTAACATGTATGTATGCCTTCTTTATGTAATCGGTGGGAAATATATATCCATCCAATTCATTGGGTAAAAATTTATATATCTCATTTATTAGACATGGCTTTAATTGGGATTGATCCTATTGTAGTAAGATAGGGCTGCCAAATGGGATTGTAGTGCGACATGCCTAGTACGTGTAACTGTAACATCCCAGGTAAATAAAGAATAAAAAAATTTCATATTTATTAATATTTTTCAAATTAAATATTAATTTTACTTTAAAGGGTTTTGTTTTTTAGATAGCGTACCTGATACACAACAATGAGTTTCTTTGAAATCTTATGTTGCGCACTAGTAGTATAAAATATTATTTTAAATGGTAATTAAAATGTAGCCGTTGTGTTGGCAGGAATGAATAGAAATAACTAAAATATGAATATATATGTTTGTTAAATGTTTTTTCATTTATACAAAAAAAAAAGATAAAGGCTTAAAATAACAAAAGAATTCAATTTTAACCATAAATACTCTAATATTCACTAAAACGCCAATTTATCACCTTTTGATTGCGAACCCTCATTAAATATAGTTCTGGTCACTCTTATACATTCTGTTGGACCAAAAAATATTCTTATTTAGAATCGGGACATCAAAATTTATTTGTGTAATCTTTTTTATGGTTCTGATAAAGTTCATTTTTTAATGAATAGTGAAAAATGTTGTATTTTAATTCAAAACCTCTTTTTAATATAATTCATTTATATTTTTAGATAACATATTGAATTGTTTTTAATGTTCAATTAGAATATATTTTTACCATTTAATCCAATGGTGGTCATTGGAATTAATTTCACTTTGAAATTTGACTTAAACTAGTGTCAATCTTTTGATATATTTTGTTTCATTAAAAACACAATATTTGTTTTGACAACGGGAATTAATTATTAAATTAATTAATTCAACATATATGTGTTGATTTTTTTAAAATAGACATAATTTTTGAATTCATAATATCAAATATAGCTTACGGTGAATTTTTGGTATTTTTCTGAAAAACTCCAATTTTTAATGAATAGTGAAACCACTAAGCGGTAGTTAAAAAACTAATTTTTCATTTTAATGAAAAATTACCAAATCTGTGAATTTAATTTCAAAAATCCAACATACATGGTTTTCATTAGGAAGTAAAATTTGGTTCAATGGGATTAAATTAATTTTTTTGTGAATTGTATCATTTAAGTTTTATTAATCACGATTAAAGGTAAGTAGTGTAATTTAAGGTAAAAATAATGATATAATAATATGAAATTACCTTGAAACATGTGCTACCGATATTGGATGTGTCATGGTCTACCAAAACAATCCATGGGTCAACTTGGGTTCCCCATGGAGCCACTTGGGTTAGAAAATGACATTAATAACTTTTTATCTAATGTTAAAATAAAAATGTCACAAGCATGAATTTTTTTACTAAAACAATTTTTACATGGGATTATACAAGTCATATTTTTTACTATAAATATTCATTGGAAATATAATAATATTTCCTATATCATCTTTTTTTTTCTAATTTTTAGACATTAAATAAAAAATTAATTTATGACACCATGATGATGTAGCGATTACCTCATTAAAGAATTAATTAAATAAAATGAAAAGATAAGGTAAAATCTAAGACTTACACTTGTCTGAAACCAATTGGATGGGTTTATTTAGATCCCTTATCACCTTACCCTAGAAATATATCTTTTTGGGACCTTTAAAATTGGAAATGAATTTTATTATAAAGTAACATTTTATAACATTCCAAAAGTGCCCCTCCTCCCTCTTATAAAAGGCCCCACCTCTACCCTCCTTACCCACACCTCTCAAACTTTTGTCTCGACCAAAAATTTCTAATTTATCTCTCCTCATCCCTATCTTTCTCATATAAGCCTTACCTTAGTCAGGAAGCTTGTCAAGAAACCCTTTTGGTTCAATCCAAGGGGAGTTACCCAATTTAAAGGTAAAGTCTTCTCTAATGTTCTTTTGTTTTATTTTTCTTCTCCAACCCCCTAAACTCTTTTTATTCATTTATTTTGTATCAAAACGAGTATCTTCAATATACTAGTATGTTTTTATAAGAAGGATTCGAGCTAAAATTTCACACACCTCCATCTAATGGTTAAAGAACATACTGTTTATATGGATGGCGAATTACTGCCTCACGAAATGATGATTATTCAATATTCTATTATCACCTTTAAAGGTGGTAATTAATATGTCACTATATTTATATATGATATATATTATGTTTATGTTTTCCATATTCTTCTGTATTTCTCATTTATGGAATACCATTATGGTTTCCATTATGGGTAAACGTGGTATATTCATTTTAGGAAGTGCAGACTACCGCCCCCTCAAAGTGATTTGATTCGTTAATGCCATATGTGGGATGTATAAAGGATGGAGTTAATTGTATTACATGTGATATTATATTGTAATTTATATATACCTCTATATAATTATGATTTCATTCCATTAAATATGAAATAGAAATTATTGTAGCGTTCATGCATACGTACGACTTACCGTCTCCATGAACAGTGCATTTCATTTCATACCTCTAAATGTTATGTAATTTTATAAATGCTTGTATATACTGGATATATATGATATATATGATATCTACATCATGAATATAATTATGGATATAATGGTTATTTTTCCACATGATCAACTTTTAATTATAAAGATTTTATTTTTGACTCAAGTACCAATGATCAACAAAACGACTATTATTAACTTAAATAATTACATAGTGTTCATAACATGGTATTAAGTGATATAAAAGGAATAATTAACTAGAAAAGGGTTATTAAGCCATTATAAATTAACACTATTTTATTATTCATGAGATTTAAGAGTGATCGAGTCAAGTCGGACACGAGGTAAGGGACTTTGTCTTAGTCTCCTTTCATTGAGGCATATTTTGTTCCAATACAAGACTTTCTTTTATAAGCTGTATAATCCCTTTTGACTTATACTTTTATTCAAAAGGAATCTTTTATGTACGAATCATTTTACTAAATGACAAAATGTATGTTTCTTTTTAATGTATGCGGTGACAATGACCTTTCCACCACTGCGAGTATTATTTGGTCTTTGGCTTCCTCAAAAAGTCGTAATATTTTTAAAAGTAAATAAATAATATATAGTCTTTTATGTATTTTGGTATTGAAAATGGTTTTGATAATTGATTTTTTATGTCAATATATTTAAGAGATATATTGTGATTGAGATGTGGAAATGTTTTCTTTCCTTTATAATTGTTTTATGTGTTATGATTTTATAATCGTACATGGACATTTGACGGGTGGTTATGTGATAAACCAAATGACAGGTGGTGCCGTGAATACCAGGATAGGTGGTTACGTTATAACCTCCAATGCATTGGGTATGGAAGTCGGACATATGGCTATTCCATTTAGTGATATGTGTGGAATTCAATTGTATGGTTATTCCATTTAAGTATGTTTATGTCCCAAGTTACCTTTATATGTTATGTGTTCATTATATAGGTTTTATGGTAATATTTTGGTTACAAAAGGGTAAGTAATGATCTCTTATTCAGTGAAGAGTTTTTCTACTTCATAAAGGTTAAAATTATTACTTTGATAAAGTATTCCTGGTTTACTTGTTGTTTTGAAAAACTAACAGTTTTCCTTCTTTGTGTATCCCTTACTGTGATTTGTATGCTCATCACAAGTTTTTTTTGGAATGTTTTTCACAGGACATAATGTGGAATATGGTCAAGGATGGGATCAAGGAAAAGTCATGATATCTTAAACATGGAACTAGACATGAATATTTTTTTTCAAGAGTTCATGTTTTGTAAAAAAAGGAAACTATGTAGAAGTGTCTACTTTGTAAACTTTTGAGATGTAATAGTTATGTCCTAATTCTATGAAACTCTAAACCTGAAACGATCCTCAATATGAATTATTCATTTAATTCAATATTAAGTAATTATTAAGGTTGGGGCCTTAAAGATGGTATTAGAGGTCGGTTTAGACAACTTTTGGAGTTAGAAAATTGTTAAATTTAGAAATTAATTTATTGTATGATTGATATGATATAGCATTTAAAGATTACCATGTTGCTTCGCCTAACATATTTCTATGTTATGAATGGTTTTCTACAGAGGAAACAAGGTATCTATGTTGTTATGACATCAAGAGGAAGAAAACCTTCCAAATCAGCAACCTGAGATGGTCGGAATTGGAATAGAACAATTTTTTGCAGTGATGGAACTGTTGAATCAGGCTATAAATGGTTGTGGTAACCATGCATGAGATCAGCCAGATCAACTGTAGAGGAACATGTCAATGGTGGAATATTTCTTGAGGCAACATCCACCATCATTCAGAGGATCATCTGACCCTGTTCTAGCTGAAGGGTGGATTAATGCACTGGAGAATATTTTTGATGTCATGGGGTGTTCAGAACATCAAAGGTTAGTCTTGTTGTTGACCATTTTGAAGGTGAAGCTGATCAGTGGTGGCCGATGTCGAAAAATATCATGGATAGTTATGAGATTGATGATCTTCACAGGGATGAATTCAAAGGTATGTTTCTTGAGAAATATTTTCCTAAGGTGGTTCGTCTTACGATGGAAAAACAATTCCTAGAATTGAGGCAAGAGGATGACTCAGTGCCTGCCTATGAAGCAAAGTTCACTCTACTTGAAAGGTATGCTCCAAATTTCATACGATATCTTGATAGTAAAATCAACCATTTTTACTCAGAGATAAAGCCAAAGTATCGAAGTGCTTTAGATTCTCGTGAGTTCAAAAGTTATGAAAAATGTGTTCAATGTGCGGAGAAGGTTGAAATGGAGTTTGCCGATGATCATTTTTTCTTTGACAAACATAATAAGAGGACCAGTTGGCAGGAAAAATGAAAGAAGTCATCAAAGAAGTCAGGAGGTAAGAAAACCAAATATCCATCCTATGAGAAGTGTGGAAAAAATGCGTCCTGGAGAATATTTATCCATGCCTGGGAAGTGCTTTTGGTGTTGTAAGTCCGGTCATATTGCTCGTAACTGTAAGGAAGATGATCAAGCAGGAAATGAAAAGCCAGCGGTATGATGTTTTAAGTGTAATGAAATGAGTCATTATGAAAATGAGTGTCTAAAGAATAACTCAACTAGGGGAATGAAGCCATACAACAAGAAGAAAGGGGTGATGAAATCCTATCCAACTACTTCAGCAAATGTTGTGCCATCGAATGAAGTATTATCAGGTACACTGTTTGTCTGTTCAGATTATACCAATGTGTTGTTTGATTTAGGGTCTACACATTCTTTCATTTCTGATAAGTTTTATAGAAAATTTGGAATTCCATCTGAAGATATAAATCCAGAACTTATGGTAAAAACACCTGAAGGGAACGTTGATACAAAAAGAAATTATAAGAACCTTTATATCCATGGGTATGGAAAGAATCTAGCTGAAATCCTTATTGTTTTTCCTCATGTAGATTTTGATGTTATTTTGGACATTGATTGGATTTCTATTTTTCATACTAAGATTGACTACAGAGCTAAAGAGGTTTCTTTTCTGAAAGATTTTCAGTTTTTGTACAGGAATGAACCCTTGCTTTTGATAACATATTAGGTAGTTGAGAAACTAGTAAATTATGGAAATGAATGTTACCTTGCACATATTGTTGAAAATAAAAGAATTGTTCAGATTAATGATGTGCCAGTGGTAAATGAGTATCTTGATGTTTTTTCTGATGAGTTTCCTAGTATTATTCATGATCAGGCAGTTGAATTTGTTGTTGACATAGTTCCTGGTTCTAAGAAAATTTCAAAACCCCCCTTATTGAATGGATCAAGTTAAACTTTTATAGTTAAAGAAGAAATTGAAAGAGTTATTAGATAAAGGTTTCATTCGACCTAGCACATCACCATGGGGTGCTCCTGTCTTGTTTGTTAAATCGAAATATGGTTCAATGAGACTTTGCATTGATTATAGAGCCTTGAATAACATCACTGTTAAGAACAAGTATCATTTTCCTCATATCGATAATTTGTTTGATCAACTCTAGGGAACTCATTATTTTTCGAGGATTGACTTTAGGTCGGGGTACCATCAGTTGAAAGTAAAAGAATCAGACGTTTTGAAGAATGTGTTTCGTACTAGATATAGCGATTATGAATTTGTAGTTATGCCTTTTGGGTTAACCAATGCACCTGCTGTATTCATGGACCTTATGAAAAGAATTTTCCATGAGTTATTGGTTAATTTGTGGTTGTTTTCATTGATGATATTTTTGTGTTCTATAAAAGTAAATAGGAGCATGAAAGTTATTTAATGGTTATCTTGAAAACCCTAAAAGAAAAGAAACTGTATGGAAATTTTAGCAAGTGTGAGTTTTGGTTACCACAAATTTCATTCCTTGGTCACATTGATTCAAAAAAATTGCATTACTGTTGATCCTGCTAAAACAAAAGTTGTTGAAGAATGGACAAGACCCACAAAAGTAACTGAGATCCATAGTTTTCTTGGATTGGTAGGTTATTACCAGAGGTTTGTTGAAAATTTTTCATTGCTATGTAGTCCAATGACTAAGCTAACTCAGAAGGGTGTTATGTTTATCTCGACAAAAGAATGTGATGATTGTTTTCAGGAATTGAAAAGAAGATTTCTGAATGCTCCAGTTTAGGAACTAACTTTCAGGAATGGTGAGTTTTTTATCTATAGTGATGCTTTTTTAAGGTACTTGGTTGTGTACTTATGTAGAATGATCAGGTAATTGCTTAAGCTTCGCGTCATTTGAAAACTCATGAGGTAAATTACCCAACACATGATTTCGAATTAGCTGCTGTTGTTTTTGCTCAAAAAATATCGAGGCATCATTTGTATGGTGTTAAGTGTGAAATATATATTGATCATAATAGTTTAATGTATATATTCACTCAGAAAGAATTGAACATGAGACAGAGGAGATGGCTGGAATTAATCAAGGATTACGATTGTATGATTCATTACCATCTGGGAAAGGAAAATAAAGTGGCTGATGCTTTGAGTCGAAAAAGTAATGCTTCATTAACCATGCTACATTTGGAATGAGATCCTTTAGTTTTTGATTTGATGAACTTTGGAATAGAAGTTTTTGGTGAAGGAATTTATTCTATTTTGTGTCAGGTGTCAGTGAAATCATCTCTATCAGACAGAATTAAGCAATCATAGAATAAAGACAGTGGGTTGTAGAAAAAGGTATAAATGGTTCAGAAGGGTTTGATTCCTGAATTTAACATTGATAATGATTGTGTTTTGAGGTATGAGAAGAGATTATGTGTGACTTTTGATTCACAGTTGAAGAATTAGTTGTTATGTGAGGCTCATAGTTCCCCGTTTTCAGTTCATCCTGGCAGTACTAAGATGTACAGAGATCTGCAGGAGTATTACTGGTGGGATGGAATGAAAAGCGATATTTCCGATTTTACTATGAAGTTTTTGACTTTTCAACAAGTAAAAGTAGAGTGGAAGTTACTGAAAGGGATGCTTTAGTCATTACCGGTGCCAGAGTGGAAATGGGAAAATATATCCATGGACTTTGTTGTAGGATTACCGAAGACATCTCGAGGTAATAATGCAATCTAGGTTATTGTTGATTGATTGACTAAATATGCACATTTCCTTCCTACCCGAGATACATTGTTTCTAGATAAACTTTCTCGGTTGTATGTTAAAGAGATAGTAAAGTTTC
The DNA here is from genome assembly GCA_963277665.1 of Viscum album. NCBI lineage: Eukaryota > Viridiplantae > Streptophyta > Magnoliopsida > Santalales > Viscaceae > Viscum > Viscum album. The sequence goes on from OY728138.1 coordinate 1,802,576,200, forward strand.
ATAAAGTTCCTCTCTCCATTGTATCTGATAGGGATACCAGGTTCACTTCTTACTTTTGGAAAGGCCTTCATAATTCGTTGGGTACTGAATTAAATTTTATTACAACTTTTCATCCTCAATCTAATGGGTAGTCAGAATGAACAATTCAAACATTGGAGGATATGCTACGTGCTTGCTCGATGTATTATCAAGGAAGTTGGGACCAACATCTTTCTTTGGATGAGTTTTCTTATAATAACAGTTTTCATTCTAGTATACAGATGGCTCCATTTGAGGTATTATATGGGAAACGGTGTTGAACTCAATCTTTTTGGGATGAATTAGGTGAAAGGAAGTTGATGGAACTAGAATTGGTAGAAGAGTTGGCAAAAAAAGTTCAGCTGATAAAGAAACACATGAGAAAAGCTCAGAGCAGGCAGAAAAGTTATGCAGACAATAGGAGGAAGGATCTCTCTTTTGAGGTAGGTGATCATGCCTTCCTCATAGTTTCACCTTGGAAAAGTGTGATGTGATTTGGTAAGAAAGGAAAGATGAGTCCAAGGTTCATTGGACCATATGAAATTATGGAGAGAGTTGGATTAGTTTCTTACCGAGTGGATTTACCTCTGAGTTTATCTCAGGTACACAATGTTTTTTATGTTTCGATATTGAGAATGTATATTCCAGATCCATCTCATGTTTTGAGCCCAGAGGTAGTTTAGTTAGAGGAGAATCTCTCTTATGAAGAACAACCAGTCCAGATTCTTGACCGAAGAGAGAAAGTGTTGCAAAATAAGGTAATTTATCATGTGATGGTTTTATGGAAAAATCATATGGTTGAAGAGGCAATGTGGGAATATGAAAATGCTATGAGGGATAAATACCCCCACTTATTTTGATAAGTGATTACAATTGCGAGGACACAATTCCCAAAAGGGGGTAAGGATGTAACATCCAAGGTAAATAGAGAATAAAACATTTTAATATTTATTAATATTTCCAAATTAAATATTAATTTTACTTTAAAGGGGTTTCTATATTCTATAGTGTACCTGATATGAAACAACGAGTTTCTTTGAAATCTTATGTTGCACACTAGTAATATAATAATATTATTTTAAATGGAAGTCAACACATAGTCGTTGTATTGAAGGGAATGAATATAAATAACTAAAATATAATTGTATATGTTTGGTAAAAGTTTTTCCATTTATCCAATAAAATATAAAGTCTTAATATAAGAAAATAATTCAATTTTAAGCATAAATACTCTAATATTCACTAAAAGGTCGATTTATCACCTTTTGATGGAGAACCCACATTAAATATAGTTTTTTTCACTCTTATAAATTCTATTGGACCAAATAAAATTCTTATTATGAATTGGGACATCAAAATTTACATTGTGTAAATTTTTGGTATTTTTCCGATAAAGTTTATTTTTTAATGAATAGTGAAAAATGTTGTATTTTAATTCAAAAACTATTTTTAATATAATTTATTTATATTATTAGATTATATTTTGAATTTTTTTAATGTTTAATTAGAATATATTTTTACCATTTAATCCAATGGTGGTCATTGGAATTAATTTCTCTTTGAAATTGGACTTAAACTACTGTCAATCTTTTAATATATATTGTTTCATAAAAAACACGCTATTTGTTTTGACAACAGGAATTAATTATTAAATTAATTAATTAAACATATATGTTTTGAATTTTTTAAAATAGAAATCATTTTTGAATTCAGAATATCAAATATATCTTAGGGTGAATTTTTGGTATTTTTCTGGAAAACTTTAATTTTTGATGAATAGTGAAACCACTAAGTGGTAGTTAAAAACCTGATTTTTCATTTTAATGAAATTTTACCACTTATTTGAACTGAATTTCAAAAATCCGACATTCATGGTTGTCATTAGGATGTAAAATGTGGTTCAATGGGATTAAAATAATTTTTTGGTGAATAGTAATTTTAAGATTTATTAACCACGATTAAAGGTAATTAGTGTAATTTAAGGTAAAATTAATGTTATAATAATATGAAATTACCTTGACACATGTTCTAACCTTATTGGATGTGTCATGGACGACCTAAAAAATCCATGGGTGAGCTTGGGGACCCCATGGAGCCATTGGATAAGAAAATTACATTAATAACTTTTTATTTAATGTTAAAATAAAAATGTCACAAACATGTATTGTTTTACTAAAACAATTTTTACATGGGGTTATACAAGTCATATTTTTTACTATAAATATTCATTGGAAAGATAAAACTATTTCCTACATCATAGTATTTTTTTTATAATTTTAGACATTATATAAATAAATTTATTTATGAAACCATGATGATCCAGCGATTACCGCATTAATGAATGAATTAAATAAAATAAAAAGATAAGGTAAAATATAAGACATACACTTGTCCGAATCCTATTGGATGGGTGTATTTAGAACCCTTATCACCTTAGATTAGAAATATATCTTTTTGGGACCTTTAAAATTGGAAAATCATTTTATAATAAAATAACATTTTATAACATTCCAAAAGTGCCCCTCCTCCCTCTTAGAAAAGGCTCCCACCTCTACCCTCCTTACCCACACCTCTCATGCTTTTTGATCGACCAAAATCTTCTCATTTTATCTCTAAAAATCCCTGTATTCATCATAGAAGCCTTACCTTAGGAAAGAATCTCTTCAAGAAACCCTTTTGGTTCAATCTAATGGGAGTTACCCATTTTAAAGGTAAAGTCTGTTATAATGTTCTTTTGTTTTATCTTGCTTCTCCGACCCCCTAAAATCTATTTATTACTTTCATTTGTAACAAAACCAGTATATAAAATACACTAGTATGTTGTTATAATAAGGATTAGAGCTACACATACACACACCTCCGTATAATGGTTAAAGAACATATTGTTTTGGTGGATGGCAAATTACTGCCTCACGAAACGATGATTGTACAATATTATTTTAACACCATTAAAGGTGGCCATTAAGATGACACCATATTTATATATGATATATATTATGTTTATTTTTTCCATATGATTCTGTATTTTTCATTTATGGCATACCTTTATGGTTTCCATTATGGGTAAACGCTATATCTTCATTTTAGGAAGTGTGGACTACCGCACCCTCAAAATGATTTGATTCGTTAATGCCATATGTGGGATGTATAAAGGATGGGTAAAATGGTATTACATATGATATTATACTGTAATTCTAATATACCTCTATATAATTATTATTTCATTCAATTAAATATGAAATAGAAATAAAAGTAGCATTCATGCGTACATACGGCTTACCGTCTCCATGAACGGTGCATTTCATTTCTTACCTCTAAATGTTATGTAATATTATAAATGCATGTATATACTAGATATATATTATATATATGATATATAAATCGTGAATATAATTATACATATAATGGATATTTTTCAACATGAACAACTTTAATTATAAGGCGTTTATTTTTGACTCAAGTACCAATGGTTGACAAAAAGACCATTATTAACTTAAATAATTACATAGTGTTCATAACATGGTAATAAGTGATATAAAAGGAATAATGAACGTGAAAAAGTTTCTTAAGAAAGTTTAAATTAACACTAGTTTATTAGTCAGGATACTAAAGAGTGATCGAGTCAAGTTGGACACAAGGTAAGGGACTTCGTCTCAATCTCTTTTCATTGAGTAATTTTTTGTTCTAATAAAAAACTTTATTTTATATGCTGTATAAACCCCTTTGACATCTACTTTTATTCAATAGGAATATTTTATATACGAACAGTTTTACTAAATGACAAAAGGTTTGTTTCTTTTTAACATACGCGGTGACAACAACCTTTCCACCGTCGCAAGTATTATTTGATCTTTGGCTTCCTCAACAAGCCGTAATATTTTTAAAAGTAAATAAATACCATATAATCTTTTATGTATTTTGGTATTGAAAATGGTTTTGATAATGGATTTTTTATTTAAATATATTTAAGAGATATATTATGATTGAAATATGGAAATTTTTTCATTCCTTTATAATTGTTTTATGTGTTATGATTTTATAATAGTACATGGACATTTGACTGGTGGTTACATGATAAACCAAATGACAGGTGGTGCGGTGAATACCAGGATGGGTGGTTACATTATAACCTCCAATGCATTGGGTATGGAAGTTGGCCTTATGGATTTTCCATTTAGTGAAATGTGTGGAAGTTGACGGTATTTTTATTCCATTTAAGAATGTTTATGTCTCATGTTACCTTTATATGTTATGTGTTCTTTATATGTGTTTTATGGTAATATATTGCTTACAAAAGGGTATGTAATGATATCTTATTCAGTGAAGAGTTTTTACTACTTCATAAAGGTGAAAACTGTTACTTTGATAATGTATTCATGGTTTACTTGTTGATTTTAAAAACTAACAGTTTTCCTTCTTTGTGTATCCCTTACTGATCTTTTTATGCTCATCCCAAAAAAAATTTTGAAATGTTTTTCATAGGACATAATGTGGAATTGGGTCAAGGATGGGATCAAAGAAAATTCATGCTATCTTAAACATGGAACTAGATATGACTCTTTTTTTCAAGAGTTCATGTTTTGTTAAAAAATGAGACTATGTAGAAGTGTCTACTTTGTAAACTTTTAAGATGTAATATTTATGTCCTAATTCTCTAAAACTCTAAACCTGAAAATATCCTCAATGTGAATTATTCATTTAATTTAATATTAAGTAATGTTTATGGTTGGGGCCTTATAGTAATGACCTATGCATATAATGTATTGTAATTTCACAATGTTATGTGTGAAACTGATCACACGTTCAATATATTATGCATGAACCTGATTACAAGTTTACATATTTATGTGGTAATCTAGATATATGGTAACAATGTTTTCAGGGAACCTAATTAAATGGTCATATTGTTATGTATGGTCTTTGTTTCATGTCCATAAGTTTATGTAAGGGCCTTATTTCATGCCTTTAATATAATGAGTGATCATTTTTCTGTTTAAACTAGATCATAATGTTATTATATGATGTCTATGAATTAAATTCTGTGTCTTATACTAATGTTGTTCTCTCCTGATTCATGTTCTTTGATTCCCTTATGACTCATGTCTTATGATATTCCTGTATTTCATCTATGACTCGTGTATATGATCTTTGATATACAAATGATATTAATATTTTTTCCTCATGTTATCATACCCATATTTTCATGTTATGCTCATGTATTTACTTTATTTACACTTACTGAGCATATGGTCTCAACTTTTCTTAGGATTTATTTCCTCAAATTTTGAAGAACGATTTTAAGTAGTAGTAAAAATGGAAATATATTCATGGGAGAAATTCGAAATATCTAACCAATTTAGAAGATTGTGTTTCAAGATTACCAAAAAAAATAAAATATTGATTTCCGGGGGAATGTACTTCTACAATGCGCTTCATATTCATCTAAAATAATGTAATATCAATGAATGCTAGGATTATGTCGTTATAGATGGTATTAAAGGAAATTTCCAGACAAACGTTGGAAAAATGGTAAGACAAAATTAGTGAGATTCTTAAGGATATTTCAATAGATATGTTTAGAGATGACACTAAGTATTCATCTAAGGAAGACTCAATGTTTAAGAAAATACACTGTAGTTTTCGTAAAAGAATTAGAAAATAGATTCCTATAAATATATAATTTTATGGATATTGCAAGTGGATGTAGATTTGATAAATATATACCTAGAAGAAACAATCCCAAAATAATATTATTGATATAGACTCAATTTGAAAATGGTGAATGAATATAGTCCTCGCTGCAGTCCTGGATTGACACTCCTAGGGGATATTCATTAGAAATTAAAAAAATAATCATTACAAACCATTACGAAGGATTTAAATAGAAGATGAATATTATTGGGCTAGAAAAATCCTACAGTTTCATATATTAATGAAGGATACATGATTTATATATCCTAAAAGATATTTCTCATGATTATGTGGTTTTCCACTATGATTAATGTTTCTCACAGTACATTATTTTATTGTATTCAATGGCGGGAACTAAAAACATTTGGGTTAACATTGAATGTGAATAAAAATAATGTTATAAGTAGTCAATTGAGATGATGACTATAGTAAAGGATGTTGTCATTGTTCTTAATCAGTTTTCGTTGATCATGATTAGTAATGTATACCTTGAACAACTCTTAGACTTACTAAATATGAGAAGGAAAGGGTTTTTTGAGAGTTTAAGCAGTGGAGACCATAAAGGAAAGAGGGTCTAACTGTCCTTATGAAAAGAATGTTGGAATAATTACTCTTCATGTTATCTCTAATAGAAGTGAACATATTTTAATTGTGAAATAAAATAGTAACTATAAATGGAAAATTAAAATTTTATGTCATGCAATGAATGAGAATAAGGGTCTTCTAAAGATATCATTGCCTATTAACAACTTTAAATTGGGAATGTATGGGATTTGTGAAAATATATTTCTTGAATGTAAATATTTTGAATATAATTATTAAGGATGATATTGTAATGGTTATATTGAGGATGATGAATAGACTACATATGAAATGTGAAAGGAAATAAGTTTAAAAAAATATGACTAAGCATGGAATTTTTTTTGAGAAGGAAGCCGGATGAAGGAATTATTTATGTTTTAGAAAACAATGATTTTATTATATAAATTATGAAAAATATAAGGATTTTTCAGAATAAGATATATGTTAATTATGTGATAGAATATGCGGAATTACCCTAATGAGCTAAAAATGTGATTTAATGGTAAGGTTATACCTTCCATTAAACACATGATTTAAGGAAGGCAACCCTTCATATGATCCAAATTTTTATTCAATGGTGTTTATTTTGTATAAAATTTAATAATATTGATGACTTCAGAACTAATAAAATAATTTTTGACAAAATTTTTCATGTTATCATGATTATAGTTTCGTATGATTTTGGATTTAATGATTATATATGATATTATATATTCTATGAATAGAAGAAATAAAAATTTAGCTTTTAATTATGATTTTTATGGTAATTCAGTTTATTACCATGTTTTAAAAGGGTACATGATTAAATTATTCACATATTTGGTATGGAACAGTCAATAGTGACTTTATAACATATAAGGGATCAATGGTATACTTATTTTGATAAATTTAGTGACCTTATTTATATGTATTTGTATTTTCATCTATTGAATGGGTAAAAAGGATTACTATATAAAAAGGTTTATATTATTATTTGAATGAATATTTAGATATTATTATTTCTTAATATGAATATTTATGGAAATTTTATAACCTATAATAACAATTTTTTGAAGATAACTAAATATATATGGGATGAATTTTCAATCTCTTTATGGATTTTATGATTAATTAGTGATTCAAGAATGCAATTTTCACTTTCATTTTCTAGAGTAAGAGATGATGTGGAAATTGGACATATAGTAACCAAATGTTGATATTGTGCATATAAAATGGAATGAAATCAAGTATGTGTATCTCGTTGTGAAAATGATTAAACATTATGAAAACGATCCCATAATAAAATTTTATCATGTTATCATAATTGTTATGATATCAATGACTTAATCATTCCTAATTAGGTTATCATTTTATGGTCACTAACCTTCTCTTGATAACCAACTTTCTTTTGATCAGTTATCCTTATCAATATCTATAAATATTTTTACTTTTTTTCATGTACAAATATTCACAATGAAACTAATGTATAATGATCTATGATTTTTATACATGGATATTACAACCTTTTGGATTAATATTCATTATATTATACTAGTACATGTTTGTGGTTCTTAATCGTTCAATGTGTTTTAAAACTTAGAACACATTATTCTGATTAGGTGAAAGACCATCAACATATTCCATGATGATCTTCAACTATTTTAATCCTTCATAAAACATTTCTTTATAAATTGCGGAAGGGAAACATAATAAAATGTTAGGTTAGGTTTCCAATGAGGGTAAACACGCAAGATATATAAGTATAACAAGATAATAAGGGTGTGAAAACATGAGCATAAAATTCCACAAGAATACCCTATATAAAATAAATTATAATATTAATCCATGGAATTTATAATTGTTAGTTCATAAGAAAATGAATCATATTAAAACCGCAAAATCGGATCCCTGGTATAACACAAATGGAATAAGACATAAAATTTGCGGTAGACACATAAATAGGTGGTATCATTCCCCCTAAGTCAAGGTTTATTTCTAAAAATTATCTAGGAACTTAATTAGTGCTGAACGTAAGGTGTATGATGCACCATAATCCATAGTTTCGTTCCTTTATATATTATTGATCAATTTTCCTCTTCATCCCTTAGTGGATCAATTTTCCCCTTCATCCCAGAGTGGATTAAAAACATCAAGTTGTTTCCCATCATTATCTCATGAGATATAAATCAATAACCAACTAATTGGTGGGAGATATAGGTCCCACATATAATGTAATTAATTCATATATATATGTGTTCCATAATATCAAAAACATTCATTACTTCAAGAATAAATAAAATAAATGGTTTTCATAAACATTTCATCATAGCATGTCTCATTGAAAAACAACGTGAATCAAAAACATCATTCCAAAAATACATAATCCATTAATTGAAAAAATATTAATATTTTCCATATATCATGTCATTAAAAAATTATTAGAACCAATGGATGTCATCTTATATTGAGTATAATTTATAATGATCGTTTTATGATATTTCATTATAAAAATATCATTTTAATTTTGAAAAATGATTTTTAAATCATAAAAAATGTATCAAACCTTATTCATTAAAAATAACTATGAAAACATATAAAATATGTATTGAAAAATATTTTATTCATAATTTAAATAATATTCCTTGAATATAGTTAAATGATCATTTAAAATTCTTTTAAGACATTTTGAAAAAATGTTTTTTTGAAGTAACACATATTTCTATCTAAGGATTAAATTACATTACTTGAATCATATAATATCAGGAAATGATGGGTATTTGTGATACAAAATTTAAAAGGTAATCATACTAACCATGTAAAATAATATAGGTTCATAAAATAACATGAGTCTTAAAAAAATAAATTTGTCACAAAATTACCTCACAGATATAGTTACATTTGAATTGTAAAGCACAATAATGAGAGGTCATCAAATATATATATGTAAATACTCATAAGTTTATGGATAAAAATCATAGATTACATTAATAGGTAGTATATAAAAACAAAAAAAAGTAAAATAATGGTGGATATTGAAAAAATCTCACACAAATAATTACGGGTATATAAATACCTTACCTTATGTCTTGACCTCCTTCGTATATGTCCAAACCTCCTCTTCTTCGGTATCTCCATTTCGCATTCACTTAAGTACATCATTGGAATTATTTATGAACAAAATATGGTATATTAGAAAAATTAACATAGTTTTTGTAGTATATTTTGAGAAATATATTTAAAAAACATATTTTTATTTTAGAATAAAATAGAAGAAGTGACCTTTTATAAGAGAGGGGGGATGAAATCATCGAATTTATCAAATGAGTAATTTATAATAATTTCACTCCAAATATAAATAACTCAAAAATATCATTCATTATAATATAAGATATGATAACCTTGTATGTTAATCATCTAATAGATTTTATCTGTGTTTTAAAGTTATTTTAAATCTTATAATTTTGACTAACCCTTAGTAAACCTATTATACATTTAACTACGATAACTTTTTTAATATAAACCAGATATTATTTTTATGTATAATGTTTAAATTGACCATAAAATGATATTTTAAGATACATTAGAACATATATAAATAATTTTTTGATTATTTATTATTTTTATGTTTTTTTTATAATTTAATAATATATTATTTTCAAAAAGAACCATAACTGTCCATTTGGAAACTATTCCCCCATTTGAATCTATGAAGATAAATAAAAAATTATATTCAATCCAAATAATTTAATACATATATAATATATTATATTCTTTTCTAAAATTCATCGACCACCATTTGTAATTAAAATTTTATTTCTTTTAATATTTATAATATCAATTAATTCACAGTATCGTTAACTGAATAATTAATTCATCATCATTGTGAAATCATTTATGGTAATTATTTTGTCGATAAATTATAAAAATAAATTTAAACAATGCAGATATTTTTTTAACATTAAAATAAAATATATAGTAATTTATATCTTTTATTTAACCACATATTATAAATATTGTACTTATTAAAACTTATAATGTGACATTTTATCACCCTCTTTGATTTTCATAATATCTAAGAATTTTTCATGGAAAAGTTCTTTCTAAATAATTAAATTTTGATACTTATGTGTTAATGGTGGAATTAACTTCATCTAGTAACATTTTATATCATGTTAGGGTAATTTTTGAATATTAATAATATTTTTTTACCCTTAATTATGTAATTTACTTTATCTATGTTAACAAACGATTACCAAAGTTACTATTTTTATTTCCCTAAAATAAAAGTTTCCTATTTAAATAATTTGGATGCTTTTATTATAAATATGCAATCCATTTTTTAAAATTTAATTCACATAAGATTTAGAAATTAATTTAAAATTAATTTGACAGACAGAACAAAACGAATGTTTTTTATGTAAAAAATGTTCAAATGATTGAAATGTTTTTATATTGAATTTAAATGAACATTTTATTCAAATGGACTAAATTTGATAAAATGATATAAAATTTATTTAAATATACTTTAAACCCATTCAATAATATAATTTAACATTATAAATTATTTAAATGAAAAAAGATGTTTTCAATTAAAGTACAGTATTCTCCACTATTCATCAAAAAATCTAACTGATTAGAAAAATAAAAATAAATTCAAACAAGTAAATTATGAAAATCCTCTTTAAAATTAAAATTTAATTTTTTGAAAAATAATTTCTAAATGTGTCAAAAACTATATTTGTACAAAATTAAAAAAAGGTAGCAAAATTGTTTTCTTAGAAAAACTCAACATTTATGCATAAAATTAGATTTGTTCTTATATAATTACATGAAAACATATAAGATGAATCTTAAAAATTTTATTACAGTTATATTAAATTAATATAATATATCAATATAGGCTTGATTATTTTTTGGAACCAAACACATTTTTTATCATTTAAAGAATTTTTCTTGAAAACATTTCCAACTATTTTAAAAAGGGTTTAATTTTCAATTTAATTAACTTTTCATCAAATTTTTTATTATATAAATTTGTATAAATCATATATTTATAAATCAATTAATCCTACGGGTACCCTCCATTATAGAGGCTCGGTTATAATTGTCTTGATTTGAAAATTTTAATATTAAAATGATGGTTTTTAGAAACTCAATGTTTTCTATAATGAAAGATAATAAGATGTTTTGTGTAGATTGAGATTAATGTGGTGTTGTTTAAAATTTAATACATCAAAATATATTTATTTTTGATTAATAATAATAATAATTCATAAAAACATGGGGTGTAAAATTCTATACCCTTAAAAGAAATTTTTTACTTGAAATTCATTATTCTAAAACTAACATATAATGATAAATCTACCTCATTATTTCTTCAAGAACTCATTTTTCTTTTTACAATGGGTGGTTTATCCACATAATTTTTACCAGGTGAGTGGGATTGTTTCTTATATCATTATCTCTACGATCTAAAATTCCTACCAGTATGTGTTCATTACAATGATCATCCTCTATCGATATGAACTCTATGTTTTGTACATGTGAAGGATAATGTATCTAATTTCATAGAAGAGATACATAGATAAAATAATGAACTAGATGGACGTTTAGTGTAAGAACCAATTTTTAAAAAACCATTTTGATACAATTAGGAATTTTAAAAAGGATGTTCCATCCATGCAATTAAAAATTTCACTTTGAAAATCAAAGATAGATGTTTGACAATTTTATTTTGGAAAAACCACATCATAAAAATGATCAATAAAATACCCTCTTAAAGAGAGTGAAAATAAAAGTTGAATATAACTAGATTATTAGTATTATTATTGTGATAATATTAGTATAAATTAAAAACATATACATGGATTAAAATTCCAACTATCATGTTTTGATGGAGAGTGATGGAGAATATGGTCATTAGAAAGTTAACCAACATAGAACGATAAATCCTTAATGATCTAGGGGACCATTTCATTCATCAGAAATTATGGTACTGGGATAGAATGTTTATTTTATTATACTATTCCTAATGTTTATGAATATTTTCATGATCAAATACATATTTAATTTTATTCTATTTGGTATGTAGAATCACATCCATCAGTTCTGCCTTGATCAAATTATACTTCCTCTCTTGCACCATTAAATGATGTTAAAATTATAAAACATGAATAACTAAGGGATCAAAATATCTGTAATTAGATGACATATTATTCCTTCTGTCGTTATCTATAAAAACAAAAAATTTAGTACAAGTTATCCAATATGCATAAATATTCATATAGTTAAGAAATATATTAGTCTTTAAATCCTCATCCAAATTTAAAAATAAAACATTTCATAAATTGATACCCCTATATTTATTCTATAATATTAAAATCCTAAACTATAAAATGAAGGAATCAAAATTTTAAAAATAAAAATACCATTACTCCCCCAAAAAACATAACATTTCAATTAATTATCACCCACCAAACATGTGAATACTATTATCATGTTTTCTCTTTAAACAATGTAATAACATAATTACCATAAAACCATATTAAAAATATTTATGATTTTTAAATTTTACTCTTTACTCATACCATAAATTGTTGAACCCTATAAAACCAATAAATGATATTATAAACTTCTTTTCCATCATATTATTCCCAATTTATTCAATATTGTACAATTAATTTTATCATAATAAAAAATTTACTTATACAATAATCCCAACACCATAAATAATTATGGTTTATTCTTATATTTATCATGTGTTCTCTAAAAATATCACATTTCCATCATAATCACATTTAATGGAAACTAGAACATATTCTCTCGTATATATTAGGAAAAACAATTATGGACATATAATTAAATTAAACAATATTCTATAATACAATATAATAAATTCTGAAACATTATTCTTGAATTCCATTAAAGAAGAATTCAATCATCCCACCAATTCATTTTCATACTCCACATCTCCAATAGTCATCAGGAGTGATTTCCATTTTTATTTGGATTTAAGAGGTTGTTGACATCGATCATCATTATTGAATATCATATTTTGGAACTTTATAGAATAATTCCTAGATTATTTACACTCCAATAAATAATTTGTGAATTTTTCATTTGTTGGAATCCTCCTTTCCTATATTAAATTAGTCGGACTATCCATCACCTTTCAATATTCATGGGCATTATGTCAAACCTTTTCATAATTATAATTCCCTGGTTATGTTCAAACACTTTTCTTTATATTTAATCCAACATTCCTAGCATCTAGATCGCATAAATTTCATTCAATACTTTAATTTATTTGAGTATTCATGAGACTCGATCTTTCTTTTATTATCAGAACCATGGGAATGGTTGGTATATCAAATTTTAATTTTGGCATTTTATTGGGCATTGAACAATTTCTTCATGGTTTTCAAAGTCTCTTATACATAAAAACCTTTTGGGACTTTGTATGAAGACACTAAATAATTTTTCAACCATAAACTCATGATAGATGATAATACTATAAGTTATCCTTGAAAGTCTTATAAAATTTACTTTGTAAGAACAAACCGATTTTATATCATTTTTCCTTATCTCAAGGAACACTTTCTCCATTTCACATGAAGAATTCATGGAATGTACTTATTGACAAAAAGAGTTAATGAACTCATAGCATTTCATGGAATCAATTTCATCTTGTAGCCTCATATATTTGAAAAGATTACACTATTGAGCCAATTCACCTGCCAAATAATTTACATCTAAGATGTCTCTTTCATTTTATAAACATTATATAACTAAAAATATATTTTCAGTATTACTGATCCATTTCCCATCCATGAGTTGATCAGAAGACCCAGTTTATGAAGGTTGGTGTTTCCTCAGGAAGGACTCAACTAATTTTTATTCCCTTATATTATCATTTGTAAGTCAATGATGATTCATAGTTTGAGAAATAATTACAAGAATAGAAATGAGAATTTATTTTTCTCTCCCATATCATTCTGTTTCATAGGGCTAAAATAATTGAATTACCCAACACATTTATTATTGATATGGTTAATTCAGGTTCCATCCATTGACTAAAACCAAAATGCATTATGTGAACAACAATAATCATAGTTGTAGAATCACATAATCAATGGAGGCTGCTTATAAAATTCCAATCAATGACACCTTAGGATTAACCATTTTTTATTTCTCGATCATTACAAAAACTATTAGATTATAACATATAATTAAACATATACATATGGATATTACATGGGTTTTCCAATCCTAGTTTCTAAATGATGACTAAATCATTCATATGATACCGTCTATAATGACCCATTTATTTTAATATAGTTATTGAATCTTTTTAATTAATATGTATTATGTTACACAAAAACAATCCTTAGGACTATAATAGATTATTTCCTTTATAAAAATAGAACACATTTTTTATTTTGTTTAATTACCATCAACATCTCCCATAAATATCTTTCCCCTTAGAACTCAAATATAAAAACTTTGTTTATTACCTCAGAAAAGTAAATATAAAAAGGGAGAGCTCTGTAGCTCATTAATTATAGTCATGGAAGATATATAAACATTACATGAGCATAAGGGTATGAGATTAGGGGAATAAAATTTTACAGGAATAACATGTATAATATATTTCATAATATTAAATCATAAAATAATAAATTGGTAGTCCATAAGACCAGAATTGTAAGAAAATAAAATCACCTAATCCATTAGACTATAATAATAGAATAAGACATATAATTTGTGGTAGACACATAAACATGTAGTATTATTCACTATATGTCAAGGAATATTTACAAAACATATCAATTTAATTCATGGGGTATTCATCTATTGGGTGAGACCCAATGCCATCCCTAGTCATATTCCACTCCATCTAGTGGATAGTTTTCCCCTTATTCTTATATTGTATCAAGTTCCCCTATATTCCCATAGTTGGTTAATCCCAACAACTTATTTCCAATAATTATCTCAAGAGAAATAAATATTTACACAATTAATTCGAGGGAGATATAGGTCCCATCAATAACATAATGAATTCATACATATATTGTCACGACCCGTACTGGTGGGGCCCGCGCCAAGACTCCCCATGCCCGCCTCCAATAGGCCAGTGGCTGGTGACTAGCACTGAGTAGGCATGTCACTAACATGGGAGGCATTTCCTAAGAACATGTACACACACACATTTCCAAGCCCACAAATACTGAAATGTAAAACACCAAGGAACAAATATTTATGCATACAAATAAACCCAACCAACAGAGCACGACGAAAGGTAAAGTACTTTAAAAGTAAACTGGGCCAGAATACAAGCCCACCAAAAACAAGAGTCTGAAAAACTTCAAAGTCCAGCCTGTAAGCACAAAGGTACTGGGACTGCTGCTCATAGCCCTAGGAAATCCTCGGCCTGTAGGAAACTCAGAAAGCTCGGTCCTGTCCTGGTCTGCCCTGGACTCTTTCAAAAGGCTTCTCGTCTGCACAAGACACCAGATGTGCGGGCAAAGCCCTTGCAGGGGTGAGTATAACAATACTCAGTAGAGGACCCCAAAAAACCACAAAACAGTACACAAAGAAACGGTACAGTCAGCTATGCATAATATATGTTTACAGAACATATAAAACAAACCAGATATAATCAAAACCCAGGCCCATGGTCTGGATACAAGTCACGCAACCACATACCCCCGCAAGGGATTCTGTTTGAAGATTCTGTGATGCACTCGTTCCGGGAGAACACACTCCACGAGTGTTATAGTTCTAATGACGTCCGTCCGAGAAGTGATGTTCATTGGAAACTGTCACGAGATATAGCTACACTCATTACATGAGACACACTCCTGAGTGGAAGGGTTACGATAGATAAAAGTACTCATTATGGGAGACACACTCCTAAGTGGGAAAGATCTCGATACACAGATGAGGATCACTGCCGGGGCCATGGCGGATACCGCGAATCATCCGGATTTCACCTTCTAGGTAGAGGATCAACACTCGGTAAAGTTGGTCATGTCGATGCCCGACTCTACCTAGGTTCTGGATTGGATAGAGGATCTCGATCCGGGACTCTCAGATGGATGCCTGACTCTATCACAGAAAAGTATTGCTGAAGGGATCATAATCTGGCGTGAGGGAATGATGCCTGACCTTCAAGGGAAAAGAAGAAGGGGCAATAACTCAAACGAAAGATGTACAAGGCATGGTGAACAAAAGGACCAAGCCGTTCTCCAAATGGTACACAGAGTGTAGAATTGATACACGACGTGTTGTCCGACCCCGGGCACTGCCCATTTACAAGGACCCATGTCGTGAGGCTGGTCGTAAGAAAGAACTTAGTACACGGCGTGTAGTATGGAGTACATGCCATGTCTGGGTAACTGGGGCTGTCTCTATGTACTCTATCCATGAGCCCGTACACGGTCACCAACCCGTGTACTCCAACCCGTGAGATCCGCACATGGTGTGACCCGTGCTGTTTACCTCTCCTGACTGGGTGATAGAGTACACGGTCATGTACTCCATCCCGTGTCCGTGTATCCCCGGGATACATGCCGAGCTCCGCATAGCCGCCTCTGTCGAGCTGTACACGTTGTGCCACCTGAATTCGTGTAGATCATCTCGTGTCCGTGTACCACCTGAAGTACATGCTGAGATTCGAGAAAGGTCCAACACGCCGTGTGACCGAGTTCACACGCCATGTGATCCTTCTTTGACCCCGAAACCCTAGCCGCCACCATCAGAACTACACGGCTTGTTCTTAGGAAGTACACGCCGTGCATTCTGGAAATTTCCAGAAACGTGGACCTCTACCATATCTCCTCCCGTGCTGCTCTGATCATTAATCCGGCTGTCCGATCATCACGAATCCTTTAGATCTTGGTCACCTCGACACCACGAAGCTATTTCCGTTGTTTTTGGGCCTCCGATCAGCTCTGAAAACATGATTGATCTTCTCGCGCGAAGAATGCTCGAAGAACGCCCCTTCCGATATGGTCTGATTCGTCATCCACTATCGTCGTCGCACCTCCAAAAGGTCGTTGCATCGTCGAAACTTCGACTTGGGATCGTTGCATCACAGAAAGGATGCGAAACGATCCATTTTTCTTCGCCCCGCGAAGAACGTGAAGAACACGCGAGGAAAAAGGAGGAAGAAAATCCACATAAACAAAAATAAGGAACGAACCTCCGCCTTCGTTAATCACGACGTTGATCTGATCCCATTAACAGGTTTAAACAGAGCAGAGATCAACATGAATATAAAGCACGGATTAACTCCCCAAAATCATCCCAATGAAAACCATCCCGGAAGAACGTATGGATCCGCGGATCAACTTGTTTAGGTTTGAGCCGCGTTCGTCGTTTAAATTAAAATAAGGGGAAAACAAACTCAAAACAAAAACCCCTACCTTTCGAAAGGATCGATAGTTGATGAAGGCGTTGCGCTACTGTTGTCGTCGAGATCCTTCAATGTTGTTGGCATAGAGATTCTCGACTTCGATCCGTTGTCGTTCGCCAACGCGTCCTCCTCCTCCCAAGCTCCAAGAGAAATCTCTCTCTTTCTCTCAACTCACAGGGTTATGAGGCTAACCCTGTGAATTTTCCATAAGGACGCATTTGTAGCGGAGGATTAGGTCGTGTTCAAAAAAAGAGGAAATTTTTTAAAATAATAAAATAAATTATTAATTTATTTTATTCACTCCAAAGAGATTTCCTCTTTAAAACGCCCCAAAGTAAATTTTTTTTGCATCCGTCCTACGCTGGTTGAGGTTAGAGTCATTCTTAGGAAAAAGTTGTCATCCCGGATGCAACGGTACACTCAAATTTTTAATTCGGGCATCTATTTGGAAACTGCCACAACCACGCACAAGCGCCAACTCACTTGACTTAAAAAGGTCAAACCACCATTCCGGGCTCACTGGACCTCGAAATGATATGCCGTATTCGTGCCCAGTCTCAAAATAATTCTATATAATATTTAAAAATAATAAATGGAAAATTAGAGACATTACATTCTCCCCACCTTGGGGATTTACGTCCCTGAAAATCCAAAACAAAGTCTACTAAAAAAGTTGAGTGTACTGGGAACGGATCTGGGCATCCTACTCCCATGAGATTTCCTGAAGATTCTTGTGCTGCCACCGGATGCGCACTAAGGGAATCGATCGCACACGAAGGATCCTCTCCTACCGATCCTCGATCACCATCGGGTACTCAGCAAAGGTCACTCCATACTTGATGTCCAGCTCACCCCAGTCGATGACGTGCGATGGGTCATGCACGTACCTCCTCAGCTGTGACACATGGAATACATCATGTACCGATGCTACTGTGGCGGTAGAGCCAGGCGGTATGCCACCTCGCCATCTCTGCCCAGGATCTGGAAAGGTCCGATGAACCTCGGAGATAGCTTGCCACCTCGGCCAAATCTCTGCAACCCACATCGAGGTGAGACCTGAAGAAAAACGTGGTCTCCCTCCTCGAACTCCAGTGACCTCCTTCGTCTGTCAGCATAAGACTTATTCCGGCTCTGTGCAGTCTTCATCCACTCCCGGATGATCAGCACCTTTTTTGCGGTAGGTTGCACTAACTCTGGACCCATGAGTGGTGACTCTCCGGGGTTGGTCCAGCAAAGTGGTGACCAGTAGGGTCTCCCATACAAGGCCTCGAACGGTGCCATACTAATGGTAGAGTGGTAGCTGTTGTTGTACGCAAACTCCACCAGTGGTAGGTGGTCCTCCCAGCTACGACCAAAGTTCAAGATACAGGCCCGCAACATATCCTCCAGAACCTGAATGGTCCTCTCTGTCTGACCATCTGTCTGGGGATGAAACGCTGTGCTCAAGCGTAGCTGAGTCCCAAAAGTCTCCTGCAATCCCTTCCAAAACTGGGATGTGAAGCAGGAATCTCGGTCTGAAACTATAGTCTAGGGTACTCCACAAAGCCGAAATATCTATTGTACATAGAGACGTCCCATGCTCTCAATGTAACTCTGCTCCTTGATAGCTAGGATGTGGGCTGACTTGGTGATTCTTTCAATGATCACCCAGATGGAATCATGCCCCTTGGACGTTCGTGGAAAGACTGTCATGAAGTCCATCGATATTCCATCCCACTTCCACTCTGGAACTTCCAGGGGGTGAGAAAACCTTGCTGAAACCTGGTGCTCAGCCTTCACCAGCTGGCATGTGAGGCAAAGAGAAATGAACTCTGCCACTGCCTTCTTCATGCCTGGCCACCAGAACTGATGTCGGAGGTCCTAGTACATCATTTCCACTCTGGGATGTACCGCCAAAGAGAATGTATGGAACTCCCTCAGGACCTCCCCCTGCAACGCTACTGGTAAAACAGTGTGTCCTCTGAAAAGGAGTATGTGCTCCCCACCTTGCGAATATCCATCAGGAGCATGTCCTGTGGATAACTGAGCACGTAAGGTCACATAGTCGGCATCCCCAATATTTTCCTCCCTAACTCGCTGTTAGAGTGTAGGGGTGACAACCATCGACTGTAGGTAGGCTTCATCCTCTCCATACACGAAGGAAAACTGCAACGTGGCTAATTGTTGTGTCGCCTCACTCAACAGCAGTGAGCTCGACCTTCTGCTAAGAGCGTCTGCCACCTTGTTCCCCTTCACAGGAGTATAGATGATCTCAAAATCATAGTCCTAGAGGAACTCTAGCCAACGCCTCTGCCTCAGATTCAGGTCCTTCTATGAGAAGATATACTTGAGGCTCTTGTGGTCAGAGTAGATAATGAACCGATCACCCATAAGGTAGTGTCGCCACATCTTCAGTGCGAAGACTACAGATTCTAACTCGAGATCATGGGTCGCATAGTTCTGCTCATGCGGCCTAAGATGGCGTGAACCATAAGCAATCACCGTGTGCCACTGCATCAGGACACAGCCGATCTCGATCCCTGATTCGTCGTAGAAAACTATGTACTCGACACCTACCTCCGACAATCTCAAGACTGGGGTGCTCATCAAACTATGTCTTAGCTGCTCAAAAGCCTACTGGCACTTTTTTGTCCACACGAAGTGTTTCCCCTTCCTAGTCTAGGCCGTCATCGATGCTGATATCTGGGAGAAATGAAGGATGAATGTCCGGTAATATCCTGCCAACCCAAGGAAGCTTCACACCTCTGTCATGCTCTGAGGTGGCTCCCATGATAACACAGCCTCCACCTTGGTTGGGTCCACAGCTACTCCATCTGCTGAGATGTCATGTCCCAGAAATTGGACCTCCTGAATCCATAACTGACACTTCGAGAGCTTTCCATACAGATGGTGCTCTCAGAGTACGTCCAGAACCATTCACAGGTGTCTCGCATGCTCCTCCTCTGACACTGAGTACACAAGGATTTCGTTGATGAAGACCACTACGAACCGGTCCAAGTACGGCTGGAAGATCCGGTTCATCAGCCCCATGAACACTATGGGGGATTTGTCATGCCAAAGGGCATCACCAAGTACTCATAATGACTGTAGCGACATCAGAAAGCTGTCTTCGGTATATCCTCATCCCGCACACGTAGCTGGTGATATCCTGATCAAAGATCAACCTTCGAGAACCATTGATAGCCTCTTAGTTGATCGAAGAGGTCATCAATTCTCGGCAGTGGATACTTGTTCTTCACTGTCACCTGCTTCAAGTGCCGGTAATCCACGCACAACCTCAAAATCCAGTCTGCCTTCTTGGAAAACAAGACCGGGGCCGCCCAGGATGAAACGCTGGGTCTCACGAAACCCTTTCTCTACAAATCATCCTACTGCACCCTCAGCTCGTGAAGCTCTACGGGAGCCATCCGATAAGTCGATGAGGAAATCGGTGTTGTCCCGGGGTGTAAGCCGATGCAGAAGTCAATTTCCCGACGGGGAGGTAACCCTGGAACATCTTCCGGAAAGACGTCCTCATACTTCGCCACCACTACTGGGAACTTAGAGCTCACAACATCTACTTCTTCGAGGTTAAGGCTAGCCAAATCATGGGTGATCGGCATCCACCTCCTATGCATGAGCCCACTTTGTGCTGCCTGAGTTTCCTTTTCTCCGACAAAGGAAAAACTTGTTCCATTACGGTGGACACACCTCTCTCTTCGCCTAAAACAGTCAATCTGGGCATGGATGGAAGATAACCAATCCATACCGAGAATGATGTCGTAAGGCCTCGAAGCTACCACCAAGAGGATCCAACCTAAAATCTCACCTACAAGGGTATGATCACACTGTCTTCAAAGGTGCGTGATCGTCGAGTCTCCTCCTGTAGGTGTCTGCAAGCGTAAGGATCGAGTCAACTGTTCTACCAGAATCTCGAGGTTTTGTACAAGACATGTGGCTATAAGGGAATGACTGGAACCTGTGTCTATGAGTACGGCAGCAAAGGTAGAAAAGACATAGATCATACCTCAAAACATCCTTGGAGCCCCTGGGTCGTATGCCTCGACCGCATGCAGCTGTCCCTATCCTTGTCCCCCAGCTCCCTGAGCCTGGTGTGGACCTCCTAGGGGTGGTGGTGGAAGTAAGTCGAAGCGTCTTCCACCACCTGCAGCTCTCCCAGCTCCTCTGCCATGTCTGCCGCCCGGCGGATCTACCTGCTCCGTTCTCTGCCACTATCTCGGTGGTCCATCCACCACTTACCTATCAACAGCACGACGTGTTGGGAAATCTTTAGCGAGATGCCCCCAACCATCGCATGTGTAGCATCGCTTCTCGCTAGACTGACTGGATCCAACCTGAGAACCCTAGACTATCGATCCCCTGTCCTGGGTCCCCCAATGACGTCTCCCTAATCTAGATCCCTATGTCTGACATCAGCTCCCTGCTTCCGGTGTCTCCGCACCTGTTTGCCTGCTGTTGACTGCTGGTGGCTATCTCTGCTCCGCCAAGATGCTCTCGATCATCAAGGCCTGCTCGAGCACTCCAGCATAGGTTGATATGCATAGAGGCATGACACTAGCTCAGATTTCTCGCCGTAGACCTCGCTCAGAGGTCCGAGCCATGAGGTACTGATCCCTGACCATATCCATCGAGTACCTAGCGAGGTTGGTGAACCTCGATGAATAGTCAGCCACCGTCATACTGCCCTGCTGGAGCTGAAGATGCTCCTGGATGTGCACAGCTCTTAGTGTAATCGATGAGAAATCCTCCCTGAAGAGTCGCTCAAACTTCGTCAACAAAAGAGTCTCCTCGTCATGAGTCTACGTGGTCAGACTCCACCATCGTACGGCCGAACCCTAAAGAAGTCTCACTCCTAGGATCACCATCTGGTATTCTGGTGTCCTCCCTAGACGGAAAACTCTGGTCACCACCTCAAGCCAGTCCTCAGCCGCCTGAGGGTCGGGCTCGCCTCAGAACTTGAGGGGCCACTGTCTCTGAAACACGTGGAGTGCGCTGAGCCTGCGTTCCTGACTGGTCGGTACCGCTGGTACCACTGGCTGCTCCACTGGTGGTGGTATAGCAGGTGCACCACCTGGTGGCAATGCTTGGGGAATTGGTCCATGTATCGAAGCCTCTTCACTGAGGGAATCATTCTCATGATCGTGCTGCTGAATCCAAGCGGGTACGCATCGCGGAGGCATCCTGTAATGAATCAAGATGTGTCACGGTCAATCAGTATATCTGGATAGCTGACACCAAGAATATGGAAGACACAACCCATTCCTATATGATGCATCTACCTTTTATTTCCACGCAACCAGTATTTTCATGAACTGGGTCGAAAAGAAGGTTATCTGAGTCCTGGTGTATGGATACGTCAGCCGTCGGACCAACCCTGGAGTCTCTGACCTGAAAGTCAAACCTGAAACACTTAACATTGTTGCCCCAACCAAACTCATAAACTCTTCGTCCTAAGGTAGAACCAACCACCTCTGATGTCACTCTGTCAAAACCCGTCCCGGTGGGGCCCGCGCCGTGACTCCCCAAGCCCGCCTCCAATAGGCCAGGGGCTGGTGACTAGCACCGAGTAGGCATGTCACTAACATGGGAGGAATTGCCTAAGAACCTGTACACACAGACACATCTACAAGCCCACAAGTGATGAAATGTAAAACACTAAGGAACAAAAATGAATGCATACAACTAAACCCAACCAACAGAGCACGACGAAAGGTAAAGTATTGTAAAAGTAAACTGGGCTAGAATACAAGTCCACCAAAAACAAGAGTCTGAAAAACTACAAAGTCCAACCTGTATGCACAAAGGTACTCGGACTACAGCTCATAGCCGTAGGAACGCCTCGACCTACAGGAAACTCAAAAAGCGCGGTCCTGTCCTGGTCCGCCCTGGACTCTTTCAAAAGGCTGCTCGTCTTCACAAGACACCAGACGTGTGGGAAAAGCTCGTGCGGGGTGAGTATAACAACACTCAGTAGAGGACCCCGAAAAACCACATATTAATACACAAAGCAAATGTACAGTCAGTTATGCATAATATATGTTTATAGAACATATAAAACAAACTAGATATACTCAAAACCTAGGCTCGTGGTCTAGATACAAGTCACACAACCACATAACCCCACAAGAGATTCCGTTTGAAGATTCTGTGATTCGCTCGTTCCGGGAGAACACACTCCACGAGTCTTATAGTTCTGATGACGTCCGTCCGAGAAGTGATGTTCATCGGGAACCATCACGAGATATAGCTACACTAATTACAGGAGAGAAACTCCTGTGGGGAAGGGTTACGATAGATATAAGCACTTATTATGGGACACACACTCATGAGTGGAAAATTTCTCGATACACAGATGAGGATCACTGTCGGGTCCATGTCGGATACCGCGACACATCCGGAATTCACCTAATAGGTAGAGGACCAATGCCCGGTAAAATTGGTCATGCCGATTCCTGACTCTACCTAGAGTCTAGAATGGATTGAGGATCTCGATTCAGGCCTCTCAGATGGATGCCTGACTCTATCACAGAAAATTCCTGCTGAAGGGATCATAATCTGGGATGAGGGAATGATGCATGACCTTCAAGGGAAAATAAGAAGGGGCACTAACCCAAACGAAAGATGTTCAAGGAACGGTGAACAAAAGGACCAAGACGTTCTCCAAAAAGTACACAGCATGTAGAAATGATACACACCGTGTTTTCCGACCCCAGGTACTGCCCGTGTACAACGGCTCGTGTCATGAGGCTGGTCGTAATTAAAAACATAGTACATGGCATGTAGTACAGAGTACACACCGTGTCTGGGTAACTGGGGCTGGCTCCGTGTACTCTGGCCATGAGCCCGTACATGGTCACCAACCCGTGTACTCCAACCCGTGCGATCCGCACACGGGGTGACCCACGCTGTTTACCTCACCTAGCCAGGTGATGGAGTACACGATCATGTACTCCATCCTGTGTCCGTGTATCCCCGAGATACACGTCGAGCTCCCCGTAGCCGCCTCTACCGAGATGTACATGCTGTGATGCCTGAAGCCGTGTAGAGCATCCCGTGTCTGTGTACCACCCGAAGTACACGCCGAGCTTCCGGAAAGGTCCAACACGCCATGTGACCGAGGTCACACGCCGTGTGATCTTCTCTGACCCCGAAACCCTATCCGCCACCATCAAAACTACATGGAGTGTTCTTCGGAAGTACACGCCGTGTATTCTGGAAATTTCCAAAAATGCAGACCTCTGCCGTCGCGCCTCCAGTAGTGCTCCAATCATTGATCTGGTCGTCCGATCATCACGAAACATTCAGGTCTTGGTTGCCCCGACACCACGAAGTTGTTTCCGTCGTTTTCGGGCCTCCTATCGGCTCTGAAAACATGATTGATCTTCCCGCACAAAGAACGCTTGAAGAACGCCCCTTAGGATCTGGTCCGATTCGTCATCCTCCATCGCCGTCGCACCTCCACAAGGTCGTTGCGTCATCGAACCTTCGACTTGGGATCGTTACACCATAGAAAGGATGTGCAACGATCCATTGTTCATCTCCCCATGAAGAAAGTGAAGAACGCACAGGGAAAAGGAGGAAGAAAATCCACATAAACAAAAATAAGGAACAAACTTCCACCATCATTCGTCACGGCGTTGATCTTCTCCCGTTAATAGGATCAAAATGAGCAGAGATCAACATGAATATAAAGAATGGATTAACTCCCCAAAATCATCCCAAAGAAAACCCTCCCGCAAGAAAGTACGGATCCGCAGATCAACCTGTTCAGGGTTGAGCCGTGTTCGTCGTTTAAATTCAAATACGGGGATAAGAAAATCAAAACAATAACCCCTACCTTTCGAAAGGATCGATCGTTGACGAAGGCGATGCACTGCCATTGTCGTTGAGATCCCTCAATGTTGTTGGTGTAGCGATTCTCGACTTCGATCCGTCATCGTTCGCCAACACATCCTCCTCCGCCCAAGCTCAAGAGAAATCTCTCTCTTTCTCTCAACTCGCAGGGTTATGAGGCTAACCCTACGAATTTTCCATAAGGATTCATTTATAGGGGAGGATTAGATCATGCTAAAAAAAGGAAATGTTTTAAAATAATAAAATAAATTATTAATTTATTTTATTCCCTCCAAAGAGCATTTCTTTTTAAAACATCCCAAATTAAATTTTATTGCTGCCGACCTACGCTGGTTGAGGTTAGAGTCATTCTTAGGCAAAGCCGTCATCCCGGACGCAATGGTGTGCTCATATTTTTAATCCGGGCATCCATTTGGAAACTCCCACAACCGCGCACAAGCGCCGACTCACTTGACTTAAAAATGTTCAAACCACCATTCCGAGCTCACTGGACCTCGTAATGATGTGCCGTCTTCGTGCCCGGTCTCAAAATTATTCCATATAATATTTAAAAATAATAAACGGAAAATCTGATACATTACATATATGTTCCAGAATATCATAAATCATCCATTAAAACAATACTCATGGAAAAATAGTATTTATGCTCATTTTATTATAGCATATCTATTAGGAAAGTAGCAGGATTTATAAATATCATTCCATAAAAATGTAAACAAATTAGTGAAATAATATGAATGGTATTCTTATATCATATCACCATTAATTAATTACAAACAACAATATTTTTCATCTTAGTTGGAATATAATTTTTAAAGATATTCCTGAAATTTTTCATGAGGAAAATATCATTTCAACTATGAAAAATCCATTCCAAATAATTAAAGAATATTAAAACATATTTCACTGAAAATAACTATGAAAATATATAATGAAATATTTGAATAAAACTTTAAATAATATTTAAATAATATTCATTTAAAATTGATAATGGATCATTCCAAACATATATAAAACATTATTAGAAAACTATTTTGATAGAACATAGATTTCAGATCAAAGAGAAAAAACATTACATGAAACATATAATTTCATAGAAAGAAGGATATTTATGATAAATATTTTAGGGGTAATTATATAAACATTGTAAAAGAATATTTGTTCATAATACAACATGTGTCATGAAGAAGGAAAATTTAGAAAAAATTACCCTACCGATTGGTAAACTTTTGAACCGTAAATACCATAAATAAGAGATCATAAAAAAGATATGTAAATTCCAATAAATTTAAGAATAAAAAGCAAAAATTTCCTTCATGGTTAGAATATACACCAAACAAAATAAAATAGTTGTGAATATGGAATAAGTCTCAAAGAAATAAAAGTGAGACTCCAAATCTATTACCTTATATCTTGACTTCCTTCTTATATGTTTAAAACTCTCATTCCAGAATTCCATTTTGGTTTTAACAAATGTACATCCATGGATATATTTATAGCCAATAGAAGGCCTCTAAAATGAAGGTATCTATGTTTTTATGATATTTTTATAGGTTTTGGATAAACCAATTTTTAATTATTTTTTGATGAAAAGAGTACAAAATGTTCCCTTTTATAATATAGAGTTGGGGAACTCTTTAAATTTCATAAATTATCAATTTATAATACATAAAATCACATTTTAAATACATAAAATAGATATCTATTCAAAAATAATATATGATATAGTTGTAATATAATCAAAAATATATTTTATCCAAATTTTTGTGTCATTTTAAACATTATCACTTTGATTAACCCTTAGTTGAAATATATAAATTTTAACTATATTAACAATTTATCAATATAAAAAATGTGATTTATACATATAATGTGTCATTTAGACCATAATTGGAAAATTTATGATATTTTAGGCCACATTCCATCCCCTATTTCTATATTGAATATTATTACGATTTATAGATAATGTAATAAAATATTATTTTCATAAAATATCATAATTTTCAATTTCATACTTTTCAATACATTGACATTGTGAAATTCAAGAAAACATGATATAGTCAAAATAAATAATTTAATACATCTTTAATACGTATTGTTAATCTAAAAATTTTAATAAATCCCTAATATGTTAGGTTAATCTATAAAACTTTTGGAATTCTATAATAATTTGAAATTATATTTCATTTATATTTTTAATATCATTTAAAGGATTATTTAATTAATTGATTAATTTCTCCATCATAATTCTGTAATTATTTATTCATTAAATTTTAAAAAAAAATATTTAAATGATATAGTAAAAAATTACTTCCTAATAATATATATTCTATAATATATTCAATTGGACCCATATTTAAAATATTATACTTATTAAAATTAGTAGTGTGATATTTTGTCCCTCTCTTTGATTTTAATAATATATAAGCCATATTCTTAGACAATTACCCATTAAATAATCCAATTTCTATCTACAGATGTTAAGGTTTGAATTAAAATAATACAAATACATTTGGGAAATTGTGGGGGTAATATTATAATATTTATAATGTTCTATTTACCCTTAATTTTCAAATCTACCTGTAAGAGTGGTAACAAAAATTTACCAATGTAATTATTCCAGTTTTCCAAAAAAAGAATCATACATGTTTACTAAATTTTTAACATATGAATGCAAATATGGATTCAATTTTTCAAAATTAAATTAATATATTTTTAATAAAGTATTTTAAATTTTTTCCCTTAAATGAGACTAAACAACAATGTTTTAATATATACATTTCCAAAAATATTAAATTTTTTCTATATTTAATTTCAATGTGAAATTGATTACAATAACCTTAATTGAATTAATGGTTATAAAATAGATCCAATTTTAATTTAAAAAAAATAAAAATATTATTTTACTCTATAAATGTTTTTCATTAAAAAGTATCTTCCAATTAAAATTCTTCATTTTCCACTACTCACAAAAACATGAAACATATCATAAAAAACCAAAAATTCAACCAATGTAAATTTTGATATTAAAAATTCAATGAATACTTTTATTTTCTAAAATAGATTTTAAAATTTTTTCATAAACTATATTGAAGACAAGTTACCCATCAATTGGTGGAAAGACTGTCTTTTTTTAATATATATATATATATATATATATTTTATGCCTAAAATTAGATTCGTTATTATATAATCATTAAAAACAATAATATGATTGACAAATAATCTATTTAATTTATATTTAATTAATATAATCAAATAATATTTATTTATTTTTATTGGTATAAAACACAATTTTTTCCATTTAAATGAATTTTCATATAAACATTTCAATTTATTTCAAATAAATGTTTTATTTTCATTTTTAATTTAATGGTTACCAACGAATTAAAAAATATATATATATATATAAAGTATTTTTGTGACTCAGTCAATCTTGTTCATAACCATTATTCTAAAGACTTGAATATAAATTTATTATTTAAATAATAACAAAAATAAAATGTTGTTACAAAAAAACACAGTGTTTCTTGTAAGGGATGTTAAGTCAGTGTTTCAGGTAGCACAAATTTAACATTGTGTAGTTTGTAATAAAATACATAATAAATTATTAATTTTATTATATTTATTATCATAAAAAAATTGATAAAAACTTGTGTTCCATATTTTCACCTATTTGGAGACCTAGTTATGAGTTACTTGGTGTAAATTTTTTGTTTCAATTATCCCTATTTAAAAGAAGTTTTATTATTAATTTTTCTACGAACTGGGATTATATGGATGAATTTTAAAAGAATAAATAGATTATGGACTATATGTATTTCTAGGGGAAATTTCATTTTAACAGGGGTGTAATGTTACACCATGACTTTTTATGAAATAATTGTTTTTATCAATTTAAATTTATTTGATAAATTGCATTGAATGCTACACCAAGTTATTATTGATTTATATTCACCACCAAGTTAGTCATGTGCACTACACAAAACATATATTATAGTTAGGTACATGTAACACTATATTTGTCTTGTGTTACACAAAATTATGAGTTTTTTCCTTAGCTTGCATTATATGTAAGACTGGGTTTTAATGAACATCAGTATCCAATTAATAATATTATTATGGTGTTATTATAGTTATAAACTAGTTTCTAGAATGAATGTTCCGAATAAGATTAAATAAATTATAATAATATGGTTTATGCATGTATAAAAAATGAATTTATATGTTAAAAATTAATTAAAATCAAGAGTATCAACTATTTTAAAATAATGAAATAACTTTTCTAAAGAAAAAAATAATGTTCTATGTAGAAAATCTTTTTCTCTCATGAAATTAAACACCCCACATTTAATGTGTATCTTATTTCCAAACTATGTTTTTTTTTGTTTTATTAATTATATTTGAAAATATAAATTTATTTTTTCCATTTGGATGTCAACATAATATTACGGTTGATTTCATTTATTTTTCTGAGAAGTTTAATTTTTTGTTGAATAGACAAAAATACTAAATTTAATTGAAAACAGAACTTTCATTTAAAAAATTAAAATGTAAAATTATATTTTGATTTTTTTTTAATTTTAAATTAGATAAATTGTAAATATAGTAATAAAATTTATGTCATTATAAAAAATTTAGATTAATTTTAGGTAAAACATTGTAATCTTTTGACCATTTTCACATTCAAAACCCACTTTCCCATCCCATCAGGGATATTATTGTTAAATTAAATTATACAACTTCTATGAATTTAATTACTAAAAAATTATTCCGTATTTTTAATATTAATTATTTATAATTTATAATAAATAATTCTTATTTTTTGACAGTAATTATTAGATAAAATAGTTCAAATTAATCATGACTACTAAGAGAAAATTTGTTTACGAAGAGAATAAATGTTTGTACTAAGGGGGAAAATAACCTAGAACTATGACCAAACCCCATTAAATTGAAATATTGCAACCATATCACTTATTTAATTGAAAATAGGTCATTATTGGAGGAAAAATATGTTATGCATCACAACATTGTTCACTTTTTTGGTATTTAAAATAATGTCACTCCTCCTCAATTATAAAGGGTAATTTATTCTTCACAATTATTCAAAATTATCAAGAAATTTGAATCATCATAAAACTAAAAAAATATATGCCAAACTTCCCTCATCACTTAATATATTCCTTAATTTTTATGAAATTTAATAAAGGAATTACTTTGGTGAAAACCAAAAGTTGATACTAGAGAAATGGTAATGTTCATCATTGCATGTTTTTTATTTATTCCCCAAACACATTCAATTATTTTGATAAAATAAATATATAGTATCCTTATAGTAATAAATATAATTATATTTTCTTATATTAATTTTAAAACCTATAACTTCACACAAATCCAACAAATGAGATATGCAGTCATCGTTCTTGTGTACCCGAACAATAGCCTCACGAACAGATGTCTTTTGTTCTTCCATTACCACCATTCATAGTTTAGAATAATGACTGGTTTATAGTTTATATTTTACATATATGATATTTATTATTTAATTCATCTTCAATTAATTTTATATAATGAATGAAATCATGTTTTTCATTTTTTAGAATATGATAATGTTTTTTGTGTGTATGTTGAACTTCTTCCATACAAAGTGATGTGATTCGTTCACAGATTACGTTGAATGTATTAAGGATGGGATTAATATAAATATTTTCTATTTATGAAAAAAATAATTCTACCATAATTATATTATATATATAAATATAATTTAATTTTCTTTCTCTAAATAGAATAATAAAATAGAAACAATATTCATGTGTATATACGACCTACAGTCTCCAAGAGTAGCGTATTTCATTTCCTATTAATATATTTTATTGATAAATATAAATATAAATACAATGAATATATATGATATTAATATGTTATTTTAAATTCAATATTTTATAAATTTATGATCACTATAAGAGGGCCATAAATAACGGTCAAAACATTTATGAAAAAAAGTCGTTATTTCAAAAAACATAACATTAACAGGGGAGTGTTACTAAATGGATAATATAATTAGATAATTAAGTAATATATGGTATTATATATAATAATATTGTTCTATTATTGATGTAAAATAAGTATGTATTTATTTTACAGGAGGCTTGAATGTCTAAAATGAGATACAACACTTAATGTCAAGTGATTTTGAATCTCACTTTTATTTTTGAGAGACATATTCCATATTCACCATTCATCTTTTTTGAAGTGTAAACACAACCCTATGCCATGATATATGAATATTATTTCTCATTTCATGATAATTTAATTTTTTATTAATATTATTCTTTCATGGGGCTTACTATTGAATTGTTTCTAAAGCATTATTGTATTTTTCAACTCACCTTTTACTTCTATGAGAGACACGCTATATTCCCCACCACTTTTTTCTATATGGTTTATATAATGAACATGAATGTATTTCATTATCATTATATTAAAATTTATTTTTATTTAAATATCCATTTTAGTCTCACTATTTCATATCTTTTATCGTTATAAATTTACCAAATTAGTAATTGAGTGTTGCCTCAGTTTTCATTCATTGAGACCAATGTTGTATTATGCACCTATATTATTTAGAGGGAGTATATACTAAATATTTGATAAATTATATGATGGATATCAAAAATTTTATGATATTTTAAATGTAATGAATTTTTATTCTATCATGGTGATTATGATTCAATGTTACCAATTTGTTGAGATCTTATTATTACAATCTCATCGTTTATCAGGATTGTTTATGATTATTAATCCATTGATGAAATGTTATGTTATATCTGTCAATAACATTCATAAAATTTATAATCATATGTTTATTAATGATATATAAATTTATTCACACTATTTTCTCCTCCTTTTTACTTATAATAACTACAAAAAAAATGTTTTTTAGAAAATATGACTTCATTTCTCTCTCTGGTCGGAAATCTGTTTTCACTAAAAACAATGTTTTCTAAAAATGATTCTTAAAATGTAATACTATTATCCTACATTTTTTAAAATATAATTTTAAAAAAAATTTATAGTAAGTACCAAACATTAAAGAATACATATTCTAGTAATCTTAGAACTAGAGATTACTTTAAATTCCTAAAGATATTTAATGTTTATAATTTTATAGAATTTGAAAAAAAAAATTATATTTTAAAATTGTACTTAGCGCAAAGAGCTGTAAGGGTCTCCTAAACAATAATTTAATGGTAAACCACACTTGGTGTGAGGGGAAATAATAACGTATTATCATGCCTACCTAGCTTCCAAAGTCTCCAATTTAACTTGTTTATCCAACATTGATCTCTTTTAGCCTAAGGAGGTGAATTTGATCCGAGGGGACACACAAGGTATCCATAACATTAGGCCCCTTACACTTTTTTCCCTACTATATAAATATTTGTAAATTTTGTGTTCCACTTGAATAAAAATGATAATATTAATTATTAGTCAAAACATATACTCCGTATCATTTTTTTACCCAATGAGAACCCTTTAAAATAAAATTTCGTTTCTCTTTTTTTTAAAGGTTGTGGCCGAAGCCTCATTTTATTATTAAATCAATGCAATGACCCCTTTTAAATGGGTATAGGGAGACCCATTACATAGCCCAAAGGCCCAGTGGGAATGTAGCCCATAATATAGCCCGTAGGCCCAAATTTTTGGCCAAAGGCCCATTCTATGAATAGTAACCCAGTAGCTACAGTAACTGCCGCTACTACAGTGCCCTGCCGCCGCTATAGTGCTCCCCAAAAAAATTTGGTTTCTCTTTATGGTCGATCATCACACTTTTCCTTTGATATATTCATTACCTCTATTCTCCCTAAAATCATGTGAAAATCATTTTAAAAAATGGGATGAAAAAAACATGGTAAGAGATATTAAATAAAGGAAACCATTTGTCTAGTAAAAACCCATAAATCATTTTCTGTAAAAAATAAATTTTACCATGAAAAATAAATCATAATTAAAAAATATCATTATATAATATTTTTAAAATTAAACCATTTTTATGAAAACACGTAATAAATAATAAAAAAGATAAATTGTTATATTAGGTCATAATTTTCCATTTCACAAATAAAAATATTGCAGATCTCTTATCTAAATATGGAGTAACCAACAAACTTACATTTATAATAATAACTAAAATATTATACCTATAATACCTTAGGATAAACCTAATTGGTTAACTCTATCCCATTACCAAAGGCATTAGAGATCTATAATGGGCTCACATGCCTTTAGTTTAACAAAGAACCATTGTACTCATAATTGATTCCCAATAACTATAAGTAAATAAAATACATTTATGTTTTGTAAAATAATCATTCATTGGGAAATTAAATTATCCATTCTGAAATCACTTTTAATTTTCGCAAATTCTCGAACTCATAAATGAAAACATTTTATTTGAAAATAAAATTGTAAACATATAAATAGAGATTAAAAACATTTAGGTATCATAAAAGCAGGAAAATTCATTCATTGCCTGTACATTTAAAAATTCATTTCCACTATTGTGAAAGAGATGAAAGGGGAAATTTAAAATTACCTTTTCAATAAAACCCCTTACATAAAATATAAAAAAATTAATTTTTGAGAACATTTGTGAAAAATTCGATAAGTAACATTTTAAAAAATTAATTTCTATATAAATACATCTATAAAAATTAATTTTGAAAACATTATGTGAAATATAATGTTTTATAATATTTTATCTTTAAAATATTTATAGTGATTTCTTTGTAACACCACGACCCCAGTTACCCTGAGTTGGTGCATTATTACATATCATTGGCATGATCACAAGAAATATCAAATCTTTAAAGAACGATTAGTTTAGTAGCGTTGGAAACACTAGATATATTCATAAAGCTTTACATTTCATCATAAAAATGAAAACTACAACAACATAGTCTCCATAGTCCACACTCTTATCCCCTCATAATATCCTTGTAGTTCATTCATAAATTACATCTTCACATCCTGGGAAAAATAAAACATAGAAAATGGGTGAGCTCAAATGCCTAGTAATGATAACAATATAGTGGAAACTTTCATAAATAAGAATAAACTTTTAAGGCAATGTATAACTAAAACAAAAGCTTTTTAAACTTGAACTTGAACATAGTATGGAAAAACTAAAATGAAATAATTCCATTTACTTATTCACATGGATATTCTACTAATCGATTAATCACAAGAAATATCAATAACCTCTTTCATAATGATGAATGCATAATGCCAGACTATCATAACCACATAGCCAAGGCCTCGTGGAAAGACTAAAAATAAGATTTTTTCAAGGCCTTGGGCCAATACACTATTTTTTCTCATGAGACCTACCGATGCATTGAGAAGCTATAGCGGGCTCCACCCGTCATATATTAAGTCCAATGCATTCCCATATGAAAAGGTTTAAACATAACAAAAACCTTCATATTATAACTAGCATACTAAATGTAAATACTTCATCTATAAACCATGAATGTTATAAAAATAACACATACATAGTCAAACATATCACAAAACCTTCAATACAATATAGAAGTTTTGTAT
Organism: Viscum album; assembly: GCA_963277665.1. NCBI lineage: Eukaryota > Viridiplantae > Streptophyta > Magnoliopsida > Santalales > Viscaceae > Viscum > Viscum album. The sequence continues at coordinate 1,802,611,346 of OY728138.1, forward strand.
CATAATAAATCAACTTCAAATAAGCATAAAATCCATCAAAGGATGTTGATATAGATAAAATCAAAACTCTTTTTAGAGAAATATCTCTTTCTATTTTGAAATCATTTAAGATTCATATATTTATAAAACAAAACATTTTCATTGAAAATATTCTTATAAGATTTTAAGGGAAGCTTCGACGATTTTATCACGACGGAAAATAGCCGCACCCACCGTATAAGTTAAAAAAACATTCTTACCTTAATTCTGTCAAAAAGGTTAAAAAGGACCTTGTTTGGAAAACGATAGAAAGATTACTTTATAAACCACTTATAAAAGTCAACAAGGGTATAAATAACTTTAACACATAGTAAAAATGTTTTGAAATACATTTTTAAGAAACATGGATGTGGATGATAAAGATGTCCCAGTAGATTATAATGTATAAACAACCTTGGATAATGAAGAGATTGCGAAATAAACCCTTACCTTGTAATTTTCCTTGGTTGGGGTAGTTTAACCTCCTGTATAATGGTTAAATAATTGTTATTAAATTATTCAAGAATCATATATATTATTATGTTATCACATATGATTTTTTAACATTTCTTTGTTAATAATATCATAGTATAATCGTCATTTCGGGTGTTAACTTACTCGTTTTCCTTTATATGTTTTGTTACATAATCCATTTTTGTCATGGTTAAGTTTTATCATATTCATATAAAGAATGATATCAAGTCCTAAAACATTATTTTTAAATCATCAAATGATAATTATACTTGAATGGATAAGATGGAGAATGAATCTCATCGCGTTCGTGGAGATGGTAGTCCGTACGTACGCACGAGCGACAATATCATTCTTTTGATATTAAAATAATATATAATTGTATGGTAAATCATATATACATAATCATTATCATGTTATATTTATTATTTTAATGAATTAAAAATTATTATTATACCCATCCAAATAATAATATATTGAATAACAATTATACCACGACGTGGAGACGGTAAGTCGTACGTACGCACGTATGGTGACATGTCATTCAAAGGATGGATAGAATACTGAATATGGTTGTACCATATTTATAATAATATTACAGTATATAGGATAGACTGGATTCATTATTTTAGAATTGGAATAACAATAAAAGAAGTAGTTGAAGAAGAAATGAATTTGAAAAAGTGTGGTGAAAACATTACCTCTTCTTCAGGTTATTCTTTTTGATTTGATCAAAAGGGCTCCTTAGGTTGGATTTCTAACTAAAGGAAGGCCTCTAGGATAAAGTGGGTAAAGTTGAGAGAGTATTTGGGGAGGGTTTGGCCGAACCAAAAGGCTTTGAAGGTGTGAATTAATGAGAAGGAGGAGTGCCCTTTTATAAGAGGGGTGAGGGGTACCATTGGAAAAGCTAGATATATTATTTTATAATAAATTAATATTCGGTTAATAATGGCTCTAAAGTGGCTTATTTTATGTTTAAGATGGGGATAGGTAGAAAACAACTCAACCAATAGGATTTAGACATGTTTGGGCTACTATATTAACCTTATCTTTAAGTATTAACTCTTAGTTAATTAGTTTCACTTTTACAATGTGTCTTTGTATTTTTATATTAAATAGTTAATAAATATACTATATACATCCAATAGACCCCCAAGTGGTTCATTAATGACACATATATCATGATATAAGTCTCTTGTACGAACCTTAGATATTTAAAAATTTAATATCAATTAATAATATAATATTATTTTTAAAAACTATTTTCTGTCAATTTTGACACTATTCAATAGTTGATTTTTGTAAAACTCATAACCAAATTATTATTTCGAAAAAAGTTAATTAAAGCATTCCTAACATGTCATATTAACCTATAAAATTAGTTTAATCCATAAAAAGTATCATATTACATTTATTTTGATATTTATAATATCAATTATTTTAATATTTCATTAATTAGGTAATTACTCCATCACTATTGTGTCATAAATAAATTAAAATATATATAGTCTAAAAATTATAAATAAAATACAATTATTTAGGAAATATTGTTATCTTTTTAATTAATATTTATAGTCTAAAATCCAACATATATAACACTATGTAAAAATTGTTTTTCTAAAAGATATATTCTTATGTCATTTTTGTATTTATTTTAACTTAATTAAAATAAAGTGTACCTATCACCTACAACTGGCTCCATGGTGTCCCAAAATTGACCCAAAGACGACCACGGTCGGACATGTATCCAAAAGAAAAGGTTAAGACACCTTTTAGGGTAATTTAGTATTATTATAATATTATTTGTTTAACCCTTATTTAACAGATTTACCCTTTAACCATGATAAATAAAATATTTACCGAAGTAATTATTCAAAATGTCTCAAAATAAAAGTTACCTATTTACACAATTGGAAATACTGATTCCAAATATCGAATCCATTTTTCCAAATTCAAAACACATAAGTGGCAAAAATTAATTTAAAATTAATTCCCGCTGTCAAAACAAAAAGCGTGTTTTTAAGATATATTAACTATCAAAAGATTGATACTTTTTTATGTCCGGTTTAATTGTGAAATTATTTCCAATGACCAACATTGTATTAAATGGTAAAAATACATTTTAAATATACTTTAAAGCCACTAAAATTAATAATTTTTCAATATTAATTATTTTGATTAAAAAAGTTGTATTTAAATAAAATTTAGTAATTTTCACTATTCATCAAAATATTAAAGTTATCTGAAAAGTACCAAAATTTAACCTTAGGCTAAATTCAATACTCCAAATCCAAAAATGAAGTCCATTTTGAGAGATAAAATTTCGAACATTTTAAAACATAGGTATTACTTTTCATAACGGCTTGTTTGATCGGTTGTGGTGCCTGTTAGAACTCGATGTTGCGTACAACACACACTATTGCATTATTCAAAGAGAAGCATATTGTAGAAGCTTGGGGTGTTACATTCTCCCATCCTTAAAATAATTTTGTCCTCAAAATTTCTAGAATACTACTGCATGAAAATACTTGGGTGGTTCTTCATCATAAGTTCCTCGGGTTACCACGTTGCCTCTTCCATCTAATGGTTTCTCCACAAGACTTTTACCAGACGAGTCATCTGGTTTCTCAGTACTTGTTCTCTTGTATCAAGAATATTGACGGGCTCTTCGCAATAAGAGAGATCGGGTTCCAGTTCTAATTTCTCAAAGGTGAGTACATGCGTTGGTTCAGTCATGTATTTCCTTGATAGAGATACGTGGAACACATCGTGAACTTTGGAGAGACTTGGCAGCATTGCCAATCAGTAAGCTACCACCCCAATTCGTTCTAGAATTTCGAAAGGTTCGATGTACCTGGTAGTCAATTTACTTTTCGTAAAAAAACGTATGACTCCATTACATGGAGATACCTTCATGAAAACATGATCACCGACTTGAAATTCTAAATCATTCCTTCTATTATCAGCATAGCTCTTCTGCCTACTTTGAGCTGCTTTGATATGGTTTTGGATTAACTTATAATTTTCCATCATTTCCTCCACCAGTTATGGGCCTAAAATTTTTCTTTCACCAACGTCAACCCAACTGGTTGGTGTGCGACATCTCTTTCTGTATAATGCTTCATATGGTGCCATCTGAATACTTGAATGGAAGCTATTGTTATAGGAAAATTCTACCAGATGTAAATATTGATCCCACATACCCTGAAAGTCAAGTGAGCAGGATCTCGACATGCCTTATAAAGTTGGAATAGTTCGTTCTGAATGTCCATCTTTTTGAGGGTGGTAGGCAGTTCCTAAATGAAGTTCAGTATCAAGGAATTCGGAAGACTTTTCCAGAATCATGAAGTAAAATGAGGATCACAATCAGAAACAATCGATAAGGGTACTCCATGAAGTCTCAAAACTTCATTAATATATAGTCTTTCTAGTCGTTCAAGTGGTAAATCTTCCCTTATAGCAAGAAAATGTGATGACTTGATAAGACGATCAACAATGACCCATATTGCATCGTTCCTTCATGGAGTCTTTGGTAGTCCCATGAAAAAGTCCATCGTGATATTATCCCATTTCCACTCAGGTATGGGAAGAGGATGGAATACTCCATTAGGCTGTTGCCTTCTAGATTTCACTTGTTGACAAACCAAATATATTGACACAAAATCAACAATCTCCCACTTCATGTTGTCCCAAAAAAAATTTCTTCAAATATCTATACATTTTGGTGCTCCCATGGCGTATAAGTAAATTGGAACGATAAACATCATCCAGCAATTCCTTTTTTAGATCAGGTATATCGGGAACACAAAGTCTCTTCCCAAATTTCAAAATTCCATCTTCATACACAAAGTCTCTCAATATCCCATCATTCACAGCTTTAATATTCTATTGAAATTCTTCATCATTGGTCTGAGAACTCTTAATCCTTTCTAGTAAAGATGGTTTGTAAATCATTTAATAAAGCATTGACGTTTCACCTTCCCTGGTTATTCCCTTGTCCATCTTCATTAGATCCATGAAAATTGGATCCCTTTCAATTCATATGTTGTTCAAAACTCCATGATCTTTTCTACTCAAAGCATCTGCCACCTTGTTTACCTTCCCCGGGTGGTAGTGTATCATGAAATCATAATCCTTGAGTAGTTCAAGCCATCGCCTTTGCCTCATGTTGATTTTGTTTAGTGAGAAAATATATTTTAAACTCTTGTGATCAGTATAAATCTCACATTTTTCACCATAGAGGTAGTGCCTCCATATCTTCAAAGCAAAGATCACAACTGCTAACTCGAGATCATGAGTAAGATAGTTTTGTTCATGAATTTTATGTTGTTGTGATGCATAGTCAATAACCCTATCATTCTGCATAAGGACACAACCAAGTCCTTTCTTCGACACGTCACTATAAATAACGAACCCATCATTCCTCGATGGTAGAGTCAATATAGGAGCATTGACTAATATTCTCTTTAGTTCTTCGAAACCTTCTTCACACTCTTTTGTCCAAACAAATTCAACCCCTTTACGTGTGGGCTTTCTTAATGGGTTAGCCAACCAAGAAAAATTCTAGACGAAACGTCGATAATAACCTGCTAAACAAATAAAACTAGGTACCTCAATTATACTCATCGGTGCAGGCCATTCTTGGATTGCCTTGGTCTTAGAAGGATCAATAGAAATTCCATCCTTAGAGACAATATGGCCAAGAAAAGAAATCTCCGGAAGAAAGAATTCAGACGTGCTAAACTTCCCATATAATTCATGTCTTCTCAGAGTTTTAAGCATAATGCGCAAGTGATTTTCATGATCTTAGTATCTTTTGGAGTATACCAAGATATCATCAATAAATACCACCACAAATTCATCAATATATTCCTTGAAAACTCTATTCATCAGATCCGTTAATACAGAGGGTTCATTAGTCAATCCAAAAGGAATTATTGTAAACTCGTAATGCCCGTACCTGGTTCGAAATGTTGTCTTTAGAATATCTTCCTTCTTCACACACAACTGATGGTATCCAGATTGAAGTTCAATATTTGAAAAGTATTGAGCTCCATGCACTTGGTCAAATAAATCATCAATACGAGGTAGGGGATACTTGTTCATTATTGTTATAGCATTGATATCCTTGTATTCGTTACATAACCTCATAGATCCATATTTCTTTTTAACAAAAAGAACAGGGGAACCCCATGGAGAAACACTAGGGAGAATAAATCATTTATTACTCAATTCCTCTAGTTGTTTCTTTAGTTAAACTAATTCTACAATGTCCATTCTATAAGGATTCTTCGATATAGGCCTTGATCCAGGAATTAAATCAATGGAAAACTCAACTTATCATTCCATAGGATGTCCAAGTAAATCTTCCGGAAACACATCTACATATTCATTCACAATAGGTGCATCCTCTATTTGAACATTCCTTTCCTCACCCACTATAATTTCATTCTATTACTCCCCAATAATTGAATTTAGTTGAGCTACTAAGGGTGGATCTAGATAAGAATTAGGTGGTGACGATTCTGCTCTAAAGATAAGGTGTTCCTTATCATCATCATTAAAAATGGTAACCTCCTTCTTCTTACAATAAATCATTGCATCATGGTACGAAAGAAAATCCATACCGAGGATTATATCAAACTCAATCATATGTATGATGATGAGATCAGTAGATAAAGAACATTTATGTGCTCTAATGGGGACTGATTCACAAAACTTTGTTGCAGTGATACATCCCTTAAGATTTTTAACTGACAACTCCCTTGTTAAATCAAATTGGAAATATCTAATTTTTTTAGAAAACTGGGAAGATATGAAACAATGTGATGATCCATAATAAAATAATTCATTTTCTAAACTTGAGTAAACCATTAAATTACCTGCCACCACGTCTTTCAGAGCCTCTACCTCAGCAGTAGTGATAACATAAGCTTGGCCTTGTTCCCTTGGCCTTTTCTGAGGTAAGTTCCCCTGATGCTTAGGAAATTCATTTTCATAATGTCCCATCTCCCTGCAATTGTATCATTGGACATCAGTAGCTTCCTTCTTCCCCTTGCAATCATGAGCTTGGTGTCTTTTTTCACCACACTTGTAACAGACACCCATTCCCTTCAATCAGGTACCAGGGTGTTTCTCCCCACATTTACCATAGGATGGATATTCAGCCTTTCACTTCTTCCCCTTATTTTCATTCCAATATTGATAAGTAGATCTCTTCTTCTATTTCTTTTCTTTAAAGTCATAAGACTTAAGGAATTCCTTTTCTGTCTTGATAGTACATGAGACAATGTCTTCATACGATGAGAAGGATTGTAAGACTAATGCTCGACAGAGAAATGGTTTTAACCCATCAAAGAAACGATCAATATTACTTCTTAGGTTAATTATATAATCTCCATCATACCTTGCTAACCTTGTAATGTTCGTCTCATATTTTACGACATTCTCATCCTCCATTTATCTCAGACATAGAAATTGTCTTTCCATATCTACTCGATGGTCACGAGGAAATTATTTTTCTAAAAACAGATCTCTCAACTCCATACATTCCATATTTTATACTTTATCATCTTCCTTCATGTTTGTAATCAATGACCACCATTGATCAGCATCTCCAGTGAGGCGATAAACTGCCATGATAACTTTTTCCCTTTCACTACTTCCCAAAGCCTGAAATATTTTCTCTAGGGAATTTATCCATTGATCAGCTACTAATTGATTTGTACTCTCATTGAAAATTGGTGGTTTTTGCCTCATGAATAGATCTAACATTGACCCTGCATGCTACGGATCAGGGTGCTCCATATGGGTAAGGTTATTATTCATAACGTGAGTGAGTTATCCCAGTATGGTGATTAGCTGATCGGCACCAGTTGCATCACCAGCTCCACTATAATTATCTTGAGCAGGATAGAAATCCATACACTGAGTGCATGCATTGATACAATTTCTATTTATTCCACTAGGCACCATTTTTAAACAATGTCATAAACTAAATCAGCTTATGAATCAAAATACACAATTTAATACTTATAAAACACTTAACATAAATTGAAATATTTATGGATATATTCCATAATCATAAAAATGTTGTCTTTGAGGAAGTATATACTCATAAACCTTCATACTGATTTTAATGAAAATGAGAGTTATCCAAAGAATATCCCCTGGAGTGTCGTAACCAAGATTGCATCAAGGCCCGTTGTCGTGAACCAGTTGCCGTTCAAGTCTAGTTCAATGCGGTGTTTTCTGTTTTACCCGTAGGTACATCTGTTCCAGAGCCGCCTATACCTGCTCATATCCAGACAGGGATGTATTGCTCGGAGAACTCACCAAATCTCTACAATACCAAAATTATAGTAAGTACTTCTATACTAATCCTCAAAGTCCATCTTTGTTCTATGTGCTCTAATCCGAGTTTTTCTAAATCTAGCTTCCAAGGTTTGTACTAAACATCCTCTGATACCAATTGTAACGCCCCGACCCTAGTTACCAAGAGTTGGTGCATTATTACATAGCATTGGCATGATCCCAAGAAAGATCAAATCTCGAAAGACCGATTAGTTTAGTATCCTTGCAAACACTATATATATTCATAAAGTTTTACACTTCATCATAAAAATGAAAACTACATCAACATATTCGCCATATTCCACACTCTTATCCCCTCATACTATCCTTGTAGGTCATTCATAAATTACTTCCTCACATACTAGGAAAAATAAAACATAGAAAATATAACGACCCATACTTTACATACATTGTTAATACTTCAAAATTGAAGCACACTTATTACAACATATGACAAAACCACAAAGGACCGTATAGGTATAGTGTCTTTAGAAACTGGGAAACATAAACAACTGGTTCATAAATCTTCTACAGTGTCTCCCATTTATTTCATCATATCTAGGGTCCCTTTTAGCATATTCTACTTAATATCCATCTTCCTGACCTGGGGAAAAGAAAACATAAAAGGGTGAGCTCAAATACTCAGCAAGGGCAAATAAAGGAAATAAAAATCATATCATATCTTTTTGAAAATCAAAACCTGCAAAAGAGATCATAATATCTTAACATGGAATAAATCATAGAAGTGAAAATGAGATCCCCATAATCATAACATAAAACTTGAAACTTTGTGGCATGCACACATAATCATGGAAAATCATTTCTTGTTAGTCATGACTCGTTGCCAAGACTATCTTAGTGGACAAAGTCCCTTTCTGAACCGAGTTCACTCCTCGTTTCAGTCCTGTATCACTGAACCGAAATAACCTTCCGTTCCAGCCATGTCTATCTCATGAGATATAAAATCTTTACCCAATGCATTGGAGGGAGATATAGGTCCCACCCATCTTATAATGAATCCTTTCTTATGTGTGCCACATAATCATAAATCATACATCATAGCATAAACCATGAAATAAAATGGGATTCTTAAACATCATGACATCATAAAACCATTCATAAAGGAATTCATAAAAATAGTTCCATCACAACATAATAAAATCCATGTAATAATAGGGATAGAAACAGAACCCTTTTGTTATCTTAGATGGAAAATAATTTTGATAAAACACTTGAAATGAATTCTTGAGGAAAATATCCTTTCTTCTTCAAAATCAATTTCTTTTCACAAAACGTCATGCAATTTTAAAAGAAATAGATTTTATTGAAAATAGTCATGAAATCTTTTGGAGGAAGCTTCATGAAAATAAGGCTTTATAAAACCATAAAAATCCATTCGTGCCGTATAAGTTAAAAAAACATTCTTCTCGTACTTTTGTCGAAAAAGTCAAAAAGTACCTCGTACGAAAAACGACAAAAGATTCCTTTCATACATATTACTAAAAACTCACCGAAGGGTAAAAATGGATTTAAACAATTGTAGGTGGATGGAAATAATATTACATATTGATGAAACATGGATGTGGATGATAAAATACACCCCAGTAAATACTTACGAATAAACAATCTCAGATAAAAATGAGATTGTGATATTTTCCCTTACCTTAGGTCCAATTTGCCTTGTATGTGTCCGAAGCTCCTCTTCTTTGGAACGCCTCTTTGAATCCTCCACTTAAGGAACTAAGAGTGGTCTTTGGAGAAGAACAGGACCTCTAGGACTATTCTAGGGAAGTGGAGAGGAGAAAATGGCAGGGGTTGGCCGAGCTTGAGTGCTCAATTTGGTGTGAGGAGGAGGGGGAGGAGGTGCCCTTTTATAAGGGAGGAGAGGGGCACCTTAGGAATATCTCAAAATATTATTTTATATTAAAGTCAAAATCGGTTTATAATGGTTCCAAAGGGTATTATTTCGAAGATAAAGTGGGGAAGGGTCGAAATCCTATCAAACAATAGGATTTAGACAAGTTTAGGGTATTAGTTTAACCTTATCAATTAGATTTAACTCTAAGTTAAATAATTTAACTTTTACCATGTCTTTTTGTTTTCTTTCACTATATGGTTAATACACTTACTATAACATGCCAAAAGAACCCCAAATTGTTTATTATTAAAATATATATCCTTATCTAAGTCATTTGGCCGAACCTTAGATTTTTAGGAATACAATAACAATTAATAATATAATATTTGATTTAAAAACTATTTTGTGTCAATTTTGACACTATTTGATATATGATTTTTGTGAAAGTCATAACAGAATTATATGTTCAAACCAAGTTGATTAAATCAACACTAATATATCATAGTAACCTATAAAATTAGTGGAATTCATAAAAAGTCTTAAATTACATTTATTTTGGTGTTTATAACATCAATTATGTCAATATTTCATTAATAAGATAATTACTGCATCATCATTGTGTCATAAATAAATTAAATTATTTAAAGTCTAAAAATTACAAATAAAATACCATTATGTAGGAAATCTTTTTTTCTTTCTAATGAATATTTATAATCTAAAATCCAACATATATAACCCTATGTAACAATTGTTTTTCTAAAAGATATATGCTTGTGTCATTTTTGTATTCATTTTAACTTAATTAAAATAAAGTGCCATTATCACTTACAAGTGGATCAATGGGGTCCCAAAATCGACCCAAAGATGCCCATGGTCGACCATGTATCAACCAATAGGTCTAAGACACGTTTTAGGGTAATTTAATATTATTATAATATTATTTTTTAACCCTTATTTACCGGATTTACCCTTAACCATGGTAAATAAAATATTTACCGCAGTAATTATTCAAAATGTCTAAAAATAAAAGTTACCTATTTACACAATTTGAACATCCTGATTCCAAATATAGAATCCATTTTTCCAAATTCAAAACACAGAAGTAGCAGAAATTAATTTAAAATTAATTCCCGCTGTCAAAACAAAAAGCGTGTTTTTAAGAGATAATAACTATCAAAAGATTGACACTTGTTTATGTTCGGTTTAATTGTAACATTGTGTCCAATGACCAACATTATATTAAGTGGTAAAAATATATTCTAAATATACTTTAAAACCACTCAAATTCATAATTTATCACTATTAAATGTTTTGATTAAAAAAGTTTTTTTTAATTAAAATTTAGTAATTTTCACTATTCATCAAAATATTAAAGTTATCCGAAAAGTACCAAAATTTCACCTTAGGCTAAATTTGATATTCTGAGTCCAAAAATGAAGTCCATTTTGAAAAGTAAAATTTATAAAATTTCAAAAAGTGGTTATTACTATTCATAACGGCTAGTTTTAATAGCATATTGTTATTTAGTGAAACTCGGTATTGCGTACGACGAAAGCTATCGAGGAAGGTCGCGATTGCATGTAAAGCAAGCCAAGCAAGTGTTGTGTAGAAAAAGATTCCTTTGATGATTTATATAACATAAAAGTCTCGGGTGTTACATTCTACCCCCCTTAAAAAGAATTTCGCCCTCGAAATTCGTCACTTTGTAACAAACAGATGAGGATACTTCTCCCTCATCATATCCTCAAGCTCCCAAGTAGCTTCTTCAAGTTGGTGGTTCCTCCATAAAACTTTCACCAATCGAGTGGTCTTGTTTCGTAGAACTTTTTCGCTACGATCCAGAATCTCTATCGGCTGTTCTTCATAAGAAAGATCTTGCTCCAGCGGTACAACTTCTGAGCTGAGTACATGTGAAGGATCAGGTATGTACTTTCTCAGGAGAGATACATGGAACACATCGTGAACTTGAGAGAGATTCGGTGGAAGCGCCAATCGGTAAGCTACCTTCCCAACACGATCCAGTATTTCAAAAGGACCGATATATCTAGGGCTCAACTTCCCCTTCTTTCCAAATCTCATAACCCTCTTCCAGGGAGATATTCGTAAGAAAACTTTATCACCCACTTCAAACTCCAGGTCTTTTCTTCGGTTGTCGGCATAACTTTTCTGTCGACTCTGAGCTGCTCTTATGTGTTGTTGAATAGATCTGACCTTTTCTGCCATTTCATCAACGAGATCAGGTCCTAATAGCTTTCTTTCCCCAACTTCATCCCAGCAAGTTGGAGTCCTGCATTTCTTTCCATAGAGAGCTTCATAAGGAGCCATCTGAATACTGGAGTGAAAGCTATTATTATAAGAAAATTCCACCAAAGGTAGGTGTTGATCCCAACCTCCTTTGAAATCCATAGAGCAAGCTCTCAACATATCTTCTAGGGTTTGAATTGTTCTCTCAGACTGACCGTCTGTCTGGGGATGATAAGCAGTGCTGAAACTCAACTCTGTATCCAGAGTATGCTGAAGACTTCGCCAGAACTTCGAGGTAAATCTCGGATCCCGATCAGATATAATAGAAAGTGGTACTCCATGCAATCTTACCACTTCCTTTACATATATCATGGCAAGCTGATCTAGAGAGAAATACTCTCTAATAGGAATGAAGTGTGCAGACTTTGTAAGACGATCAACTATGACCCAGATAGCATTACTGCCTTTGGATGTTTTAGGAAGTCCTGTGACAAAGTCCATAGTGATGTTTTCCCATTTCCATTCGGGTATGGGTAATGGTTGTAACATCCCCTTAGACTTCTGTCTCTCAGCTTTAACTTGTTGACAAACCAAGCATCGAGAGACGTATTCAGCAACATCTCTTTTCATGCCATCCCACCAGAAGTACTCTTTCAGGTCCCTATACATCTTCGTGCTTCCAGGATGAATAGAGAACGAAGAACTATGAGCCTCATCCAGCAGCTCCTTCTTTAATTCGGGGATGGAAGGAACACAAACCCGATTCCTGAACTTTATTATCCCATCACAATCAAGGTTGAATTCAGGAACATTTCTCACCTTCTTTTGTAACTCGACATCTTCTTTCTGTGCCTCTTTAATCTTCACATGCATAGATGGTTGAACATTCATTTGAGAAAGATAAGATTTTTCCCCTTCCATTATAATTCCAAGATCCATCCTTTGTAAATCCATAAATATTGGATCTTTTGTGATCCTCATCATGGATAAACTAGCATGGTCTTGTCGACTTAATGCATCTGCCACCTTGTTTGCTTTCCCAGGGTGGTAATGGATTGAGCAGTCATAATCCTTAATCAGTTCCAACCATCTTCTTTGACGCATATTCAACTCCTTTTGTGTGAAAATATACTTTAAACTTTTATGATCAGTATAAATATCACACCTTTCACCATAAAGGTAATGCCTCCAAATCTTTAATGCAAAGATTACCGCAGCCAACTCCAAATCATGTGTTGGGTAATTTTGCTCATGGATTTTCAACTGTCGTGAGGCATAAGCTATCACCATATCATTTTGCATAAGAACACACCCCAATCCCTTCTTGGATGCATCACTGTAGATCACAAACCTTTCTCCACTACAAGGCAGTGTGAGCACAGGTGCACTGGATAACCTTCTTTTCAACTCCTTGAAATTCTCTTCACATTCCTCTGTCCAGACAAACTTAACTCCTTTCCGAGTCAACTTGGTGATTGGATTAGATAATCGTGAAACATCTTTTACAAAACGTCGATAATATCCAGCCAAACCAAGAAAACTTCGGATCTCAGTTACTGTTGTTGGTCTCGACCATCTTTCGATAACCTCTGTTTTTTCTGGATCCACAGATATCCCCTCTTTTGAGATTATGTGACCCAAAAATGCAACTTTTTGAAGCCAAAATTCACACTTGGTAAATTTGGCATAAAGCTTCTCCTTTCTCAGGGTCTTCAATATAATTCTCAAGTGATCTTCATGTTCTTCCTTGCTCTTTGAATAGACAAGAATATCGTCTATAAAGACTACCACAAATTGATCAAGATAGTCTCTAAAGACTCAATTCATTAGATCCATGATGATAGCAGGGGCATTAGTAAGACCAAATGGCATCACTATAAATTCATAGTGTCCATACCTTGTACGGAAAGCCGTCTTTGGTATATCCTCCCTTTTGACCCTTAATTGATGATACCCTGAACGAAGATCAATCTTGGAAAAGTATTGAGCTCCGCGTAGTTGGTCAAATAAGTCATCAATGCGTGGGAGAGGATATTTGTTCTTGATAGTGATCTTGTTAAGTTCTCGATAATCAATGCAGAGTCTCATTGATCCATCTTTCTTCTTAACAAATAGAACAGGTGCTCCCCAAGGTGACGCACTAGGGCGTATGAATCCCTTATCAAGATTCTCTTGGAGTTGCTTCTTCAATTCCTGCAACTCAATTAGGGCCATTCTATAAGGTGTCTTTGAAATAGGCAAAGCACCCGGTACGAGTTCTATTGAAAACTCAACTTCACGATTTGGTGGAAGACCTGGTAATTCCTCCGGAAAGACATCATCAAACTCTCGTACAATGGGCATATTCTTAATCGTAAGTTTCTCTCCAACCATTTGAGATAAATAAGTTTCATTTAGTGGAATCATGACCCATAAGATGGAAGGAATTTCCACTGGAAGGTTATGTTCATCCTTGCATTGATAGACGATCGTAGATTGATCTGGAATATGAAATGTGACTTCCCTTCTTTGGCAATTGATATGAGCTCCATGTAGAGAAAGCCAATCCATGCCAAGAATCACATCAAATTCTACTAAAGGAAGGATCACAAGATTTGCAGGAAGCACTTTCCCACAAACTTCGATCGGAGAAGAATTATAAACTTTTGATGCAATTGATGTGCCATTAGGTGTTGTCACAGCTAACTCAACATCTAATTGTTGAGGTAATACGGTGATACCCTTAGAAAATTCTTCAGAAATAAAAGAGTGGGTGGATCCAGAATCAAATAAAACATTTGCTACTTTAGAGTGGATGGTAAGTGTACCTTTCACCACTTCGTTATCGTACTCCACATCGCTGATAGAAATTGCATGTGACTTTCCTTTGTCTTTATCCTTAAGATTTGGTTGACGTCGACCATCATCATCAACCCTTGGATTTGGGCATTGATTGGCATAATGCCCCATCTCCTTTCACTTGAAACATTGAAGTGTAGTAGGTTCATTCTGTGTATCCCTTCCTTTGTTTGCGTCATTAGACATCTTCTTCCCATTATCACGGCATTCAAATGCCCGATGACCTTCCTTTCCACATTTAAAACATTTACTTGTCCCTTTAAGACAACTCCCTCCATGTTTCTTTCCACACTTTGAGCATAAGGGAAAGTTCATCTTCTTTTCAGTGTGCTCTTTAGAGTTTCCTTTGAATTCCATCTTCCTCTTCTTATCAAACCCATGTGACTGATGGGTTACTCCAATCTCCATCTCGACTTTGAGAGCACATCGAACGATTTCCTCGTAGCTATTGAAGTCCCTTATGGCTAACGCCCTTCGAAGACTTGGTTTTAAGCCACTAAAGAATCGATCGATCTTACTCTCAGTTTGGATAATAATACCAGAAGCGTACCTTGCAAGTCTTGTAAAATTTGCTTCATAGGTACTAACAGATTCATCATCCCTTTGCTTCAGTTCAAGGAACTCTTTCTCCATCTTTGTTCGGAGAATACGAGGGAAGTACTTATTGAAAAATAATTTCTTGAACTCGTCCCATTCCATAGACTCAATTTCATCCCTTTGCCTCGTATTCTTAATAAGATTCCACCATTGATCAGCATCTCCTTCCAAACGATACACTGCTAGGATGACTTTATCATGTTCAGAACATTGAAGAACTGAAAATATCTTTTCAGTTGTACTAATCCATTGTTCAGAAACTAATGGATCAGTAGACCCACTGAAAGAAGGTGGACGCTGCCTCATGAAGGATTCAACAGAATGTTGCTCCTTCCTTTGCTCGTTTGGAAGTCCTGCATGATTCATAGCTTGAGAAAGTTGTGTGAGCATGGCTACAAGATTTTGCATTCCAGCTCCCATATCGTTTGGTTGCTCAGGGGGACAATCATTGCATTGCCCATCGCATTCCGCATTAACACGGTTCCTTCGGGTTCCAGCCATTGACTAAAACCAAGAAGAATAGTGTGAGCAACACTAATTATAATAGGAAAACCACATAATTCAAGAATAAAATTTTCATGCTTAAGGTCTTATCCTAGGTTATTCAAGGACATTTCTAAAACACTAAGATTGTGTTCTATGCTTAGACTTATCCTTAGGGTTCTTACTAAGGCTTTCACATCCTAGTTTCCAAAGGTTGACTATACCTTTCCTCTGATACCAACTATAATGACCCATACTTTACATACATTGTTAATACTTCAAAATTGAAGCACACTTATTACAACATATGACAAAACCACAAAGGACCGTATAGGTATAGTGTCTTTAGAAACTGGGAAACATAAACAACTGGTTCATAAATCTTCTACAGTGTCTCCCATTTATTTCATCATATCTAGGGTCCCTTTTAGCATATTCTACTTAATATCCATCTTCCTGACCTGGGGAAAAGAAAACATAAAAGGGTGAGCTCAAATGCTCAGCAAGGGCAAATAAAGGAAATAAAAATCATATCATATCTTTTTGAAAATCAAAACCTGCAAAAGAGATC
Organism: Viscum album; assembly: GCA_963277665.1. Classification (NCBI taxonomy): domain Eukaryota; kingdom Viridiplantae; phylum Streptophyta; class Magnoliopsida; order Santalales; family Viscaceae; genus Viscum; species Viscum album. The sequence continues at coordinate 1,802,627,779 of OY728138.1, forward strand.
ATAATATCTTAACATGGAATAAATCATAGAAGTGAAAATGAGATCCCCATAATCATAACATAAAACATGAAACTTTGTGGCATGCACACATAATCATGGAAAATCATTTCTTGTTAGTCATGACTCATTGCCAAGACTATCTTAGTGGACAAAGTCCCTTTCTGAACCGAGTTCACTCCTCGTTTCAGCCCTGTATCACTGAACCGAAATAACCTTCCGTTCCAGCCATGTCTATCTCATGAGATATAAAATCTTTACCCAATGCATTGGAGGGAGATATAGGTCCCACCCATCTTATAATTAATCCTTTATTATGTGTGCCACATAATCATAAATCATACATCATAGCATAAACCATGAAATAAAATGGGATTCTTAAACATCATGACATCATAAAACCATTCATAAAGGAATTCATAAAAATATTTCCATCACAACATAATCAAATCCATGTAATAATAGGGATAGAAACAGAACCCTTTTGTTATCTTAGATGGAAAATAATATTGATAAAACACTTGAAATGAATTCTTGAGGAAAATATCCTTTCTTCTTCAAAATCAATTTCTTTTCACAAAACGTCATGCAATTTTAAAAGAAATAGATTTTATTGAAAATAGTCATGAAATCTTTTGGAGGAAGCTTCATGAAAATAAGGCTTTATAAAACCGTAAAAATCCATTCGTGCCGTATAAGTTAAAAAAAACATTCTTCTCGTACTTTTGTCGAAAAAGTCAAAAAGTACCTCGTACGAAAAACGACAAAAGATTCCTTTCATACATATTACTAAAAACTCACCGAAGGGTAAAAATGGATTTAAACAATTGTAGGTGGATGGAAATAATATTACATATTGATGAAACATGGATGTGGATGATAAAATACACCCCAGTAAATACTTACGAATAAACAATCTCAGATAAAAATGAGATTGTGATATTTTCCCTTACCTTAGGTCCAATTTGCCTTGTATGTGTCCGAAGCTCCTCTTCTTTGGAACGCCTCTTTGAATCCTCCACTTAAGGAACTAAGAGTGGTCTTTGGAGAAGAACAGGACCTCTAGGACTATTCTAGGGAAGTGGAGAGGAGAAAATGGCAGGGGTTGGCCGAGCTTGAGTGCTCAATTTGGTGTGAGGAGGAGGGGGAGGAGGTGCCCTTTTATAAGGGAGGAGAGGGGCACCTTAGGAATATCTCAAAATATTATTTTATATTAAAGTCAAAATCGGTTTATAATGGTTCCAAAGGGTCTTATTTCGAAGATAAAGTGGGGAAGGGTCGAAATCCTATCAAACAATAGGATTTAGACAAGTTTAGGGTATTATTTTAACCTTATCAATTAGATTTAACTCTAAGTTAAATAATTTAACTTTTACCATGTCTTTTTGTTTTCTTTCACTATATGGTTAATAAACTTACTATAACATGCCAAACGAACCCCAAATTGTTTATTATTAAAATATATATCCTTATCTAAGTCATTTGGCCGAACCTTAGATTTTTAGGAATACAATAACAATTAATAATATAATATTTGATTTAAAAACTATTTTGTGTCAATTTTGACACTATTTTATATATGATTTTTGTGAAAGTCATAACAGAATTATATGTTCGAACCAAGTTGATTAAATCAACAATAATATATCATAGTAACCTACAAAATTAGTGGAATTCATAAAAAGTCTTAAATTACATTTATTTTTGTGTTTATAACATCAATTATGTCAATATTTCATTAATAAGATAATTACTGCATCATCATTGTGTCATAAATAACTTAAATTATTTAAAGTCTAAAAATTACAAATAAAATACCATTATGTATGAAATCTTTTTATCTTTCTAATGAATATTTATAATCTAAACTCCAACATATATAACCCTATGTAACAATTGTTTTTCTAAAATATATATGCTTGTGTCATTTTTGTATTCATTTTAACTTAATTAAAATAAAGTGTCATTATCACTTACAAGTGGATCAATGGGGTCCCAAAATAGACCCAAAGATGCCCATGGTCGACCATGTATCAACCAATAGGTTTAAGACACGTTTTAGGGTAATTTAATATTATTATAATATTATTGTTTAACCCTTATTTACCGGATTTACCCTTAACCATAGTAAATAAAATATTTACCGCAGTAATTATTCAAAATGTATAAAAATAAAAGTTACCTATTAACACAATTTGAACATCCGGATTCCAAATATGGAATCCATTTTTCCAAATTCAAAACACAGAAGTGGCAGAAATTAATTTAAAATTAATTCCCGCTGTCAAAACAAAAAGCGTGTTTTTAAGAGATAATAACTATCAAAAGATTGACACTTGTTTATGTTCGGTTTAATTGTAACATTGTGTCCAATGACCAACATTATATTAAGTGGTAAAAATATATTCTAAATATACTTTAAAACCACTCAAATTCATAATTTATCACTATTAAATGTTTTGATTAAAAAAGTTGTTTTTAATTAAAATTTTGTAATTTTCACTATTCATCAAAATATTAAAGTTATCCGAAAAGTACCAAAATTTCACCTTAGGCTAAATTTGATATTCTGAGTCCAAAAATGAAGTCCATTTTGAAAAATAAAATTTATAAAATTTCAAAAAGTGGTTATTACTATTCATAACGGCTAGTTTTAATAGCATATTGTTATTTAGTGAAACTCGGTATTGCGTACGACGAAAGCTATCGAGGAAGGTCGCGATTGCGTGTAAAGCAAGCCAAGAAAGTGTTGTGTAGAAAAAGATTCCTTTGACGATTTATATAACATAAAAGTCTCGGGTGTTACAGAAAAGGGGTGAGCTCAAATTCCCAGTAAAGATAACAATATTGCAGAAACATTAATAAATAAGAATAAAAATTTAAGGCAATGTATAACTAAAAGAAAAGCCTTTTAAACGTGAACTTCAACATATTATGGAAAAAATACAATGAAATAATGTCATTTACTTATTCAGATGGATATTCTACTAATCGAATAATCACATGCAATATCAATAACCACCTTCATAATGATGGAATGAATAATGCCAGACTATCATAACCACATAGCCATGGCCTCGTGCCAATACTACAAATAAGATTTTGTCAAGGCCTTATGCCAAGAAACTAGTTTGTCTCATGAGACCTACTGATGCATCAAGGAGCTATAGCGGGCTCCACCCGTCTCATATTATGTACAATGCATTCCCAAATGAAAAGGTTTAAACATAACATAAACATTCGTCTTAAAACTATCATACCAAATGTAAATACTTCATCCATAAACCATGAATGGTATAAAAATAACTCATCTATATTAAAACATATCACATATCCTTCAATACAATATATAAGTTTTGTATCATAAGAAATAAACTTCAAATAATTGTAAAATCCATCAAAGGATGTTGACATAGATGAAATCAAAACTCTTTTTAAGGAAATATCTCTTTTTATTTTGAAATCATTTAAGAGTCGTATATTTATAAAATAAAACATTTTCCTTGAAGATATTCTTATAATATTTTAAGGGATGTTTTGACAATTTTATAATGGCAGAAAATAGCTGCACCCGCCGTATAAGATAAAAAAGCATTCTTACCTTAATTCTGTCAAAAAGGTTAAAAAGGACCTTGTTTGGAAAACGACAGAAAGATTCATTTATAAACCAGTTATAAAAGTCAACAAGGGTATAAATAATATTAACCCATATTAAAAAAAAATTTAAATACATTTATAAGAAAATGGATCTGTATGATAAAGAAGTCCCAGTAGATTATTACGTATAAACAACCTTGGATAATGAAGAGATTGCAAAATAAACCCTTACCTTGTACTTTTCTTTGGTTGGGGTTGGTTAACCTCATGTATAATGGTTAAATAATTTTTATTAAATTATACAAGAATCATATATATTATTATATTATCATACATGATTTTTAACATTTCTTTGTTAATAATATCTTAGTATTATCGTCTTTTCGGGTGTTAACTTACAAATTTTCTTTTATAAGTTTTGTTACTTAAGACAAGTTTTTCATCTATAGGTTGTATCTTATTCATATATAGAATGATATCAAGTCCTTAAATATTATTTTTAAATCATTCAATGATAAATATACTTTAATGGATATGATGGAGAATGAATCTCATCGCGTTCGTGGAGACGGTAGTCTGTACGTACGCACGATCGAAAATATCATTCATTTGATATTAAAATAATATATAATTGGATGGTATATCATATATAAAATATAATTATCATGTTATATTTATTATTTAAATGAATTACAAGTCATTATTATACCCATCCAAATAATAATATATTGAATAACAATTACACCACGACGTGGAGACGGTAAGCCGTACGTACGTACGTATGGTGACATGTCATTCAAAGGATGGATAGAATAATGAATATGGTTGTACCATATTTATAATAATATTACAGTATATAGGATATAATGGATTCGTTATTTTATAATTGTAATAACAACGAAAGAAGAAGTTGAAGATGAAATGAATTTGAAAAAAGGTTGTGAAAACATTACCTCTTATTCGGGTTCTTCTTTTTGATTTGATCAAAAGGGCTCCATAGGTTGGATTTCTGACTAAAGGAAGGCCTCTAGGATGAAGTGAGGGAATTTTAGAGAGTATTTGGATAGGGTTTGGATAATCCAATAGGCTTAGAAGGTGTGAATTAATGAGAAGGAGGAGTTCCCTTTTATAAGAGGGGTGAGGGGCACCTTTGGAAAAGCTAGAAATATTATTTTATAATAAATTAATATTCAGTTTATAATGGCTCCAAAGTGGATTATTTAAAGGTTAATGTGGGGATAGGTCTAAAACCACTCAAAAAATATGATTTAGACAGGTTTGGGTTACTATATTAACCTTATCTTTAAGTATTAACTCTTAGTTAATTAGTTTCACTTTTACAATGTCTCTTTGTATTTTTATATTATATGGTAATAAACATACTATATACATCCAAAAGACCCCCAAGTGGTCCATTAATGAAACACCTATCATGATATAAGTCTATTGGCCGAACCGTAGATTTGTAAAAACTTAATAACAATTAATAATATAATATTTGTTTTAAAAACTCTTTTATGTCAATTTAACACTATTCAATAGTTGATTTTTGTAAAAATTATAACAGAATTATTACTTTGAACAAAGTTAATTAAATCATTCCTAACATGTCATATTAACCTAAAAAATAGTGTAATTCATAAAAAGTCTCATATTACATTTATTTTTATATTTATAATATCAATTAATTTAATATTTCATTAATTAGGTAATTACTGCATCGCTATTGTGTCATAAATAAATTAAATTATATAATGTCTAAAAATTATAAATAAAATACCATTATGTATGAAATTATTTGAGATTTATAATGAATATTTATAGTCGAAAATCCAACATATATTACCCTATGTAAAAAATGTTTTCTAAAAGATATATTATTATGTCATTTTTGTATTTATTTTAACTTAATTAAAATAATGTGTCCCTATCACATACAAGTTGCTCCATTGGGTCCCAAAATCGACCCAAATAAGCCCATGGTTGGACATGTATCCACCAATAAGTTTTGTACATTTTTAGGGTAATTTAGTATTATTATAATATTATTTTGTAACTCTTATTTACTAGATTTACCCTTTAACCATGGTAAATAAAATATTTACCGAAATAATTATTCAAAATGTCTAAAAATAAAAGTTACCTATTTACACAATTTGGACATCCTGATTCCAAATACTAAATCCATTTTTCGAAATTCAAAACACAAAATTGGCAGAAATTAATTTAATATTAATTCCCACTGTCAAAACAAAAAGCGTGTTTTTAAGATATATTAACTATCAAAAGATTGATACTTGTTTATGTCTGGTTTAACTTTAAAATTATGTCCAATGAGAAAAATTGTATTAAATTGTAAAAATATATTCTAAATATACTTTAAAACCACTAAAATTCATAATTTATCACTGTTAATTATTTTTATTAAAAAAGTTGTTTTTAATTAAAATTTTGTAATTTTCACTATTCATCAAAATATTAAAGTTATCCGAAAAGTACCAAAATTTCACGTTAGGATAAATTCGATACTCCGATTCGAAAAATGCAGTCCATTTTGAGAGTTAAAATTTCTAAAATTTTAAAAAGTATTTATTACTATTCATAACAGCTAGTTTGATCGGTTGTGGTGCGTGTTAGAACACGATGTTGCGTACAACACACACTATTACATTATTCAAAGAGAAGAATACCATAGAAGCTTGGGGTGTTACATTCTTAGTTAAAGAGTCCATTAAGAATATAATATCATTGATGTGAGCCTTAATAAAATAATACATTGTGTGTGTATATATTGTAAATCAACATAAAAATTGGAAATACTATATAAAATAATAAAAGATCAATTTACACATAATATTAGGATGACATAATCAATAATTACATTTTTAACAAAAATTGTTGTAATTGGGTTAATAAAACCATTAACTCACTTTGAAATTACTTAAACATTTTCCAAAAAAATGTATGTTTCATTAAATAATATTATTGATTTATTAAATAGTATATATATATATAATACCTTATATAACCTTTTTATTACATATTACAACTGATTAATTAATAATATTTTATTATTTTCTTAGCTTTATTTGTTTTTATTTCATAGTCTCACGGTCTGTTTACTTGTGTAATATTATGGATGTTCTTGTAAACTTGGATCACTACTCTATAAGTAGAATAAAAGTTTATTAAAAAATTTTATTACATTTTAATGGTCCCTTATGTCATTTATATTTCTTATAAGAGGATGATTCAATTGATAAAATGTTAGTAATAAATTTTTAGTTTATTTTTTGCTGTTTTTTGGAACACCATGAACTACTATCATTTTATTTATTATTATGAGTATACATTTTCCCCAAATCAATTAGAATATTATAATAAACCTATTAATATATTATTTAACCTTAATTATACTTTTATGAAACTTTATGAAGGTAGTATTTTGAAAATAACATAATCAAAAATCACGGAGGTTGTTAATCACTATAATGGGGAAAATGATTTTTTTCATTGAATAAGAGGAGATGATAAATAAAATGGATTTTTTATACATAATTTGAAACATAAAAATTAATTTATATACATTAGTATGGATTTATAATTCTTTTATGGGTGAAGGAGGCGAGGAGAAAATAGAAGAGGAAAAGAAAATAAGACTGTGAAATTGAAAAAATTACCTCTTGAATATCTCATCATTTGGGGGCCCATTGAGAACCAAGGATATTACATTTTGGGTGAATATCTAAATATTTAAGTAGGGAGAGTTTATAGGATATATTTTTTGATATTTTGATATGTTATGATTTTTTTAGGAGAAATGGGATGGTATTTATAATTGAGCAGGGGTTGTTTTAAGTGATTAAATAATGATTATTTTATAATAAAACCCAACTATGTTGAGGTCGCACTAATTTCCAAGACTTTTATAGAAAAATATTGTTTTAAATAATAATTATGTTTAGTAATAACTCAAAAACCAATTTAATTTGGTAAATGTTAGGTATTTTAAGCATTTACCTTTTTATATTATCTATTTTTTATTATTTTACCTATACCGCTGAAAATCATTGTTTACCAATAAAAATTTCGTATAACAAAAAGTAAAATTCAAAATACTACATAATTTTAAACTTATGCTTCTATATATTGGATCCATTTTCCAGATTCAAATCACATAATTTGGAAAATTATATTTAAATTTAATCCCTGATGCACATTGAAAAGCAGGATTTTAATGTGAAAAGGTCAAAAGATTGAAATGTTTTTTATCCAATTACAATGTAAAATTGAATAATATTAACTAAATTAGTGATATAAATTTATAAGTGAACTAATTATATATTAGAAACTATTTAAAATAAAATTTAACTATATGGATTGTTTAAATGAAAAATATGTTTTAAAATAAAATGTATAATTTTCATTATTCGTCAAAAAATGAATCTTATTAGAAAAATACAATAAATTCACTCGAAGATAATTTTTATATAATAATTTAAAAATAGAGTATATTTTTAAAAAAATTATTTATAAAATTTTCAAAATGTACACTAAAATAAGGTGAACTATTAAAATGCGACAAAATTTCCATTCAGAAAATTATAGCTTTTATACTTATAAATGGATTTATTTCTCATCTTAAGACTATAAAACTAATTAGATGAAATTAAAAAATTTATTTGATATATAAAATGTATATTTCATTAATATATATCACTCTTATATAGATTTAATTTATTTTCATAAAATTTCCTTAGCGAATAAATATAGTTTTTTTATAAACATTTACTTTATACAGAATTTTTTTTACTTTAATTTATAATTAATTAGTAACCAATGAATTAATATTATAAACATATGTAAAATATATATTAATAATATAGGTAATCTCATTTATTCTTTTATTCCAATAATAAGGTGATAAATGTCTCATTTAAATAATAATGTTTATTCGTTTGTATAAACTTGATGTTGTTTATCATATATGATATTGCACGTAGTGTTTTATTTTAAAAAATTTGTGTTTTACATTCTCCCACATTTTAAAAAATTCAATTGATTAAATTTTAACTCATGATTTAATAAGTGGGGGCTTAAATTTTCAAAATTCCATTTTAGAAATCACATATCAAAACAAGGTTCAATAAAAAATGTATCTAAAAATAGAGAAAATAAAGTTTTATGGTAACATGAGATAACACATACTAGTGTTACATGTATGAAATCAAGGACATAGATGAGAAATCTAACTATCATGTTTTAATTGAAAGTGATATAAAACATATTTAGCAGAATATTTACAACCACAAACCCATTAATTTGTGATTGGTTAAACGCCCATTGATTTCTCAGTAATAAAAGTAAACTGATGAAATTTTTATTTCAGAATAATTTTCCTAAAATTTAGTAATTACTTTATTTCATATATTTATAACATAAGTTGATATACATACGTAAAATGTTTAATTTCATCCTTTAATAAATTTCTATAACAATCTTATTATTTCTCCAATAGAGGAGTATTCAAGATGAATTTTCATACCTGAAGCATCAGAATCTAATCCAAAAAATTAAAAAATACATAAAAGTATAATTATCTATTACTCATGTCATTAGGGATTAACCAAAATCACAATGGGTATAAAAAGATATAATACTCTAAAAATAATTTACCTGTATATGAATAAAAACTACATTACTCTCCAAAATTTAAAAGTAATACCAAAAGATAAACAAAGACCAATCAACAAAAAACTATCCTTAAAAAACGTTAAATATTCTAAACTAAAATTTAAAATCCAAAATCAGAAGTATTTGATATCTTGCTCTTCTATGAAAAAAGATAATATTTATCATCAAATTACATAAATCTTTATTAATGTCTCATACCAAAATGAAATTTCCCCAATCAAATAAATGTCGAGATATAATATTCATTTCTATATATAACCTGAATCACCATAAATCATATATGTTTCCAAAAAATAAATCATCTGTTATTTATCTAATAAAACCCCTATTATTATGTTTAAAATGAACATATAATGTTCCCAAAATAGTGAAAATTTTCTAAAATAACATTAATCACTTAATCATAATTTATTTTTCTAATATCATAATTATCAAATCGATAAAACATATATTACAAAAAGGATCATAAAACGTATTCATAAAATAGATTAAAAAATAAAAAAAATCATGCTAATGAGTACATCATATATGGGTCATACACCCTTATCACCCTTCAGTTGTGGGTTCGATCTATGAAACCGTTCCAGACATGATAGTTTGTTACCCATCTGGTGGGTTTCCCTTTTCCTAAAACTAAATAAATACAATGCTTATAAAATTATATAAATATCTAAACAAATACTCAGAAATAATTTTAATATATTTTAAACTCGAATGTTATCTAGTAATATTCGTTTTTCATACCAAAAATTAAGAACCTATAATTACCTAATATTTCAAGATGATATAAACCGAAATAAGACCAATTATAATAACATTAGTTAATCCAAAATTAAACAAATTATACATAAAATAACCCTTTTAATATATTAAAATATTTGGTTATATATACCTTAAAAGTAATTACATTCTTACGTTATTTAAAATGTATCAATTCTATTTTACATATATTTCCAAATTTAGGAAAATAAAACATACTATAGAAAAATCTATAGTATTTACATGATTCTAATAAAACATTTAAACTAGAAAAATATCATAAATTAGAATAATCGATATATAAACACATCCTTTGTTCAAATTCAATCTTAAACTATTAAACATGCTTTTCACCTCATTCCTCAATACATCATTTTATAATCAATGTTGTGAATCATATCCATATGATTCATCAAAAACAACCAAAATATTTATTCATTCTATGAATATAATAATATAATTCGTACATTAAATCAAGAAATTATTATTTCTTAGATATAACCTTTATCATCTCACATGATGGATAAAATCCAAAAATTAAATTATAATGTCCTTGTGAAATTTAACTTTTCGAGATAGACAGTAATGTTGTAAAATTTAAATAAAACTAAAATTAGAACATGAACCATAAAATTATTCAAGAAAATTAAAGGTGTTAGGGAAGTCAATTAGTTTCTTATAGGTTATTTGTATACTATTAAAGTTGTGACAAAAATTTGAATCTGTTTTTTCAACTATTATGATAATCAAATCATATTGTAGTGATAATAATTTTGTTATAGATCACTTTCTATTCATTTTGATGAAAAGCACTTCATCTTTAGAAAATAACCTCATTAAAATTTGAAATGAATTATTAGTTATTAAAATGAAAATAGTATTTTTATATAATATAACCATATAAGCTCTATAATACTTTAACCATCAAATATTTTATAGCTAAATATATTACCATACTAAATCCAATCTATATAAAAATATTATTAATATCCAATAAATCCATCATAATAAACCAAAAAACATGTGTCTAGGTCTTTAAACATATAATCATCCTTAAAAGTATAAATCAATAATTATATCTATATCTATAAATAAAACCTAATAAGAAAACATATTTATCTCTAATGTTGTATACACCATTCATATGTGCCAAATGTGAGGACCTAACCTTAAACAATATGCAATATAGTAATAATAAAATTTGAAATCACTTTCAATTCCCAAATACAGTTTAGGTTTATAATTTTATAGAATTATGAAAAATTATGAAATATAAAAATAGTACATAACATGTGTAAACATATAATTAGTGTCCATTTTTCCAAAAAAGGAAACCATTTTAAAATAAAACTTATTTTCTTTTTATGATCTATCTTCACCGTTTTCCCCTTGATCTCATATTTTTCTCCCATAAATCCTATGAAAAGAATTTTATCACATGATATGAGAATAAAATTATCTATAAGTGAAATAAATAATTGGAAACTGTTATTCAAGTGAAAACCCATAAAACATTTAATAAAAACCCAAATTTGTTACTGTGAAAAAGGAATCGTCCTTTCAAAAAGATAAGTATATTTCAATTTGAAAATTACAAATATTTCCTAAAAACTCATAAGAAATATTATAAAACATAAATATTTAACATGAGACATTATTTTCCAAACCAATTTTACAAATATTATAGTTATCTTGGTTAAATATGGTGTAACTATCATAGTGACATTTGGAATAATCAATGCATTATTATTCCAAAAATATCTCCATAAAGCCTAATCTGTTAAAGTGCATAGTTACTAATTTTTTTTATTTCAATAATCTTGTCTCCCACCTTAAGAATATATTTTTTATCACTATGTTCAGTAAAAAAAATTCCTATTTAGAGTCAATGGTGGAACCTCATGTCACTATTTAAATTAAATTCATTTAAATTCATTTTATTTTGATGTTTTGTGTGTTTTTATTATTATTAGATATTTTGGGATGTCTTTAGTGCTGCTAAAAGGATTCATAGTTTTTTGCATCATATCCCATGGAGACCAAGACACATCTGACCCCTTAGTATTTGTGAAATTAATGGGGTGATGTGTAGACTCACAATCATGAATGGATTATGGTCTAGTTGATGATGTATTTGGGTTTTGTGTAAGGGTTATGGAGGAAGGACACAACTTTCTCCATTGGTTTCCCTATGGTAGAGGTTTTGTATATATTCATTATAAGGATATAGAGGAATTCCATGGTTCATAGGGGTGATACACTATAGTGGGTATTTATTTTCTAGACAGTTATTTTTAGTATTATATTACAGACATACCATAGTGTATAATGCAATATTTTAGTGGTCTAGGTGTATGGAGACCCTTATTATATTAAATTAGGATGGACTATGTCAAATGATAGGGTTTCATCATCGTGATAAATTAGAATGAAATATTACACAAAAATCCATGGATGATATACAGTAGTGGGTTACTAGTGGAAGTGGTTGAGAAATTGATGTCCTGGTTGAGTAATAGTTTACCTCTATCAGGGATAATATTTAGAGAATTTCAATAATTTATTATTCTGGATTTTGTTATATTGAGTCTCATTAATTAGCTTTATCTCATTTTCCTGGACATAGGGAGAGTTTTTGTTATCTTCTCATTATAATTGAGTTTTTTCTATTTATTTTAGATTTAAGTGAATTTATATGCTATTTACCTTTCTTATTCTACTCCCCAAATTCCCCCTCCTTTATAATTATTTTCATTTCTCATTTAAACTCGTATCCATGTGTGCAAAAAATATACACATTGGTTTTATTCTTGTCATGGGGGTTTTATTTTTAGTGGTTATATAGTAAGTTCCCAATCAATATTATTTTACCACTGAGAGCATGAGGGGGTGAATAAGTGATATCCTTTTCTTTTAATTTTACTTAGTAATGAAGAAATATTCACCTCATATTAATGATTTATTTCCATACTAAAAACAAATAAAATAGACATCTATAAGAAGTCAAAATTTTACAAGGTTTACTGCTCAACAAGAGTATCTATGTCCTTGGTATGGTATGGAAACAATCTGATACAACGCAATCTACTTGAAAATTATCCTTATATGAATAGTAAAACAAGTATAATATATTCTTACACTAGTGTAACACAATGATCAATAAATTAGTGCATGTGTTCCTTCTAGTAAAATTAATGTAATATAATATTTTTATCAAACATGGAACAATGTTACTTGATCAATTTCAAAAAAATAAACTTCAAAAACAATTCTTCACTTCTTTATCCAGCAGTAGGGAAGAACATCCCTGAACATCGTAATAATAATGAATATGATTTTCCAATATAATTCCCATGTATTATTTCTCGTTATAGAAATATAACTATATTATAATACCATAGAAACAATACTGAACTTCTTCATACTCAATACACAAAACACAATTTGATTTCCAAGTCTAATGATTCAGCCCGATATGATAATCCTCTAAATATGATCTTATTCCTTTTTCTTCTCCTTCTTCTTCTGCATAGGAAACTTATTCATGAAAATACAATCCATAAACTTATTTTTCTTTGATATTTGGAGTTTATCTATCTAATTTTATGAACATAAGTCTTATAAATAAAGTATATGGTACTAACTCCTTTTATAGGCTGTACAAATATTTTTGGGTGGGATTCTGAAAAGTTTTTCCGCTCAACCAAATTTCTCAGAATCATTAATTCCCATTAATTCTGGATGCATGAGAAACTTCTTTAATACTTCATAACTCTTATCGAATATTATTCAATCTTATTATAACTTTATCCCAATTCAAGCATCATAAAATTCTTTGTTCTGATTCTAATTCCTCACTACCATTTCTCAATTACAATGATCTATTACACTTGAATATATGAACAAATAGAAATCTTCTTGATATGTTGTTCATACCCTCTAGAAAAAAAATAGAACTGATTTTAAGTCAATATGTTTATCTAAACAATTTTAAAGGATAATATTCATATTCTGATTTTCACATTACAATGAAAATAGAAACCCATGAAGAAATATTCTTCTTCTTCTTTTCCATGATAATCCTACATCTGGTCCTATTATTTCTGCCACCTCTAGTCCAATGGATCTTGAACCAATATATTAGAGTCCATATTTATATTGACTTTCGTACTAATGAAATTATCCATTCTCTCTTTATATAAAAGATATCCAAAAGAGTGAGAAAATTCCTACCTAATTACTGGTTGATAACATTATTGGTCATTCTATAATAGTCTTTTTGTATTGGACCCTTAGAACTTCAATTATTTTCCCTTTCATTGGTCCCAAAAACTCTTATTAAACAAATGTTTTCTTATTATTATTAAAATGGAATAACAAATCTGATAGATCAATATCAATAGTTTGAATTCATAAACATCATTATTATCTAAATAGGATACCAATGAACTTCATTCTTAGAGGATTTACATATTTTGGAATGTATTCTAAATGAAAACCTACATCTTCATCTACACTCAATCTCATCAACCTTATTCGCCATAAAAAATAATTTCCCAATGACCTGATACATATGGACTTGGAAATGATTTGGATTCTCAAACTAACTTCTCCAAAAATATTCACCAAGTATCATGACTTCCTTTATGAAGTTGAATACATTTAGTATCTACATAGCATCATCAGAATTTCGTTGATATGTATTATAAATTCTATATATCCTAGAAATATCATTCATCCCTACCAAGTCTAAACATGAATTCCCTGAATGTAATTCACAACACCTCTTCTACCTATTCTTTTAATATTCCTGTATAACAAGATCAATAAAATAGTTATAATTTTTTTGAATTAAGAAAATAGAAATATATTTACAAATTTACATTAGATGCATTAATAAATGGATTCTATTACTCATTATGATCATATCCTCATTCTAAACCCAACGTTACATTGTTGAGACTTCGATTCAAGAATATATCTTCCCAATCTAGTAGAATTTCAAAAGAACTATGAGACAGATGTTCAAAATATTTGGGTTAGCTAGATCATTATGTTGATGGTTTTAAACCCGATTATCAATTTCAAAAACAAAATTCTTTAATCTGTATTTCAATTAGTTTTTTCATAATTCTTTTTTCTTAAACATGATCAACATGTTGGTCTATTTCCAATAAATACAACTAAAACACAACATGGTTGTACCAATCCCAACCCCTTGGTATTTTTATCAATACACACTTTAATACCTAATAATACCACTTTATGTTATTTTCTATCTTTTCACTAATCAAACCACTATTTTATTTCTGCCCCTATTTCTTATCTCTCACTATTTTTCCAATCTCTCTCCCTTATTGACAATAAAATTCCATGTGACCATCCTGATATGTTTATCACTTATTGGAAATAGATCACATTTCGTAGGGGAAGAACATTTCATCTTAGAATTATAGAATTATTATTTAATGTAATAGAAGTATCTCATTATTTTCATAGAAAATATTATTTATTATAAAAGCCCAATGTTTATGTGGGAAAACCCATTACAGAATATTATAGGGTATAATCAAGGGTATCAATATTATCCATTACACAACATTCATGTAATACCTTTTCATGTATCTTTCAAAATTCTCATGACTGGGGAAATACTTGAAAGACTATTTAAGATAAAATCAACATGCACGTGTCTTTATAATCATATTAGATTATTATGGATTATAATAATAAAACATTATAATAAATTAATATTTTTCATAAAATCATTAATTTCATAAAAATAGAATTATTAGATTCATCAACACCATCATCATTATTTAGACTATGTTAATTAACTACATGTTAGTACAAGGATAAAATGTTTTCGTTTACACGGAGGAACCTTGATTTTTAAGAAGAAACAATCGAACTATGATTCCTCACTCAGTTTTTACTTCATCTTATTATTCATGGATTTTCCACCCAATAGATTATCTTCTTTCTATTCATCCTTCTATTATTTTGTAACATAATTATTCTCATCTATATTTTCCTCTGATGTGTATTTAGATATTTATGATGAATAATTATCATGATTTTTACAATTATTTAGTATCTTCTTCATCATATATTCCTCTTGGGATGGGAATATAGTCAATAATATTTTAGAAATATGCCCATATTGCTCACATATATTGCATCATTTCTGGTTCTTCAAGTACTAATCTATTGATATAATTTTTCAACCATATTTTTAATATCATAAAACTTTTTCTTCCACTTTTCATTAGATAATTTTTTATATTATTCCAACATTCAATCCATTGTTACCTTTTCTGGAAAAATAACTAAGTACACCATCTTTTCAAAATCATTACTATTATTTTTATCATGTTTCAAAATAATTTTCTATACATTATTCCTTTTAGAGGATTGGATCCCCATAAAATTAAATTCTTCTATAACTCATGAAATGGTTTTATTGTTTTTTTAGGCAACAAATATTAGTCATGTGTACAAACCCACCATAATTTTAGTAGTACTATTAGAAGGAATACCATCATCTCTAACACCAATAATACCAAAAATTATTGAGATATTTCACAAAAATTGTCTTGTATTAGTTACCAAAACTTCATTTCCCTCATCCTTTCTGGTATAACATGAAATATTTGTTTTCATAATGGTATTCTTGATTAGAAGTGTCAGAATTAGAAGTAATATAAACCTTTTACTGATTATCATTTTTAGAAACAATTGTCTCTTCTACTTTGTTGCTCTCAGACATTTACAAAACATTTCCAACATTAATATTTCCAAATATTAATTTTAACTTTCTTCTCAAACATTGAATAAAATTATGTATCTTTATCAAGTTTATCCTTTCTCTATATTTCAGAAACATTACAGATATAATTATTGAAACATGTAACCCTCAGTTCAGCATTAAAAATATTTTATTGTACAAGATCCCACTCATCTTCTTTTTCTTTTACCTTACCATCGAGATATTCATTAATATTATTTAATTTATTAGGGGATTTATTCATTTCATAAAACTCTTTTAGATGATTTAATTTCTCATTAACATTATACTATTGTTTTTTTAATTGTTTTTAAATTCCAACTTCGTTATTTCTTTTTTAGGCCTCCCAATCATCTTCCGGCATTCATTCAATTTTTATTTTAGATGAAATTATTATTGAGTTTATTCTTATATAGATCTACTGAAAAAGAATTATTCATTTGTATCTATGGAAATTTTCTTACTATAAAACTTATTGGATTTTTTATATTCATATTTACAGTCTTCTTCATTAATTCATCTTTCATTACTATTATCAAAACATTCCTCATTAACTGTTGAGGTAACCATTTTTTATTCAATACTATTTATTAATTCTTCACTATCATCAACCATACATAATAATTTTCTCCATTTGGATTTAGATAACTTTTTATATCTGACCTTGTAGTATGATTTTTCCTTATCACCCTTTTTCTTCTAAGATATTCTGGGACTTATTTCTTCATTATCACTTTCTTATTTATCCCCACATTGTGGAAAATTAGAAAAAAAATGAAAAACGGATCCCTAGAAAAAAACTCTATCATCATTTTCCCTTTATACATTCATGTAACTATTTTCATATTTTTGGAAAGCATGGAAAAAATTTCATTTCAAATATTTCATACATCACTTTGATAATCATAGTAAACAACTTATTCTTCCTCAATAACCTTCCTATAATATTCTTTCTTGGAAGCCTTGAATGTTATTTCATGATCTACTTTTTTTCATTTTTTATCATTATCCCTACCCATCTAATATGTAATGTGAGTACTATAAAAATAATTAATAGATACTATTTATAGATCTCAATCTTCTAATGGAGAATCTTTGGTGTCAAATTTTCATAGGGATTTCCTAAAATCATTTCAACAAAAGTAAAATCATATAACCTTTCTCCAAGACATATAATAGTGCTATAAATGTCATTAACCCTAGAAAAAGAAGTCATCAACAGATTCATAATCAACAATCTTGACTTCATTGTAATTTAAACTCTATAATTGCAACTTTTTAATCTTAACTTTTTGTATTGCCTTTGTCAATGTTTTCATCTTATCTGATTTTCTTTTTATAGTGAAAAAATCTTTTAATCTTAGAAACTCACTTCTAGAATGTGATGAGAGTAAATAAATTTTAGCTTTTCCTTCGTTCTCAATGTTTTCCTTATCAGTATTTATAAGAGGAGCATTGTCAAGTTGAGGTGGGAAACCATTAGTAACTGCTTTGGAAACATCATACCCATGGGACATAAAATATCTAATAATTCTCCCATTATATATATTATAATACCGGTCATTTAATATTATAATCCCATTTATTTTCACAAAAATTTCATTATCCCTCAAAACATCTACTTTAATGGTTTCAGCAAAGAGTAATCAAAGGGAACCTTCACTCTTATACCATTTTTAAGAGCCTGGTAAAAATTGTTGTATCCCTGAGAGGGTAAGGGGTGAATTAATGATATATTTTTCTTTTATGTTTCTATACTAATTATAAAACCATCACCTCATATTAATTATTTATTCCTCTACTAAAAAAATCAAACACACATCCACAAGAACAATAGTATTTACAAAGATCGCTACCAAACAAGAGTATCAGCGTCCTTGGTTGATATGGAGATAATATGATACCACACTGTTGACGCTCCTTTCGTCACAGAATCTAAAGATCGGAAAAGGGAATATCTGAGCTCAAAGTGATTAATCCTTTGAAGAAACATCAAAAATCGACAAAGGGATGGAAAAGGAGAACATTGCCCATAGGTCGCGCAAGTTCCCTCTTGGTCGCGCAAGTACACTTGCGCGCCGCCTAACACTTGCGCGACCCCTCATGGTCGTGCAAGGGACTTGCGCGACAGATCTGGTAACCGCCCAGTAACCGCCCGGGGTCTTCTTTTGCCTATAAATAAACCCTGTGGGCCCCCCATTCAAGAGGATCTCTTTCCAGAAACTCGGATCAAAGCTCCCGACGCCCAAGTCTCTTCTAAAAAGCTTCCAGAACACTTCTAAGGTAATTTCTTACCTAGAATGGAAGATCTAAAGGGAAGAAGGAAGGCCAAGTGTTGAAACTTATCAAACACTTGCGCGCCGACTTAATTCCTTCAATATAACTTGCGCGTCCCCTCTCTGGAAGAACCTCAAGAGGATGATAAAGGGTTTTATAAAGAATCGCTCAAGTATTTCAACTCTGGTTGAAAATCGCGCAAGTATCCCTCATGTCGCGCAAGTATACTTGCGCGACCAACACTTGCGCGCCGACGCAGGACTTGCGCGACCTTCAAGACTTACGCGCCCCTAGCTTTTTGGGTGCCCATCTTGCCCATTTTTACCCCTCTTAAGCCATTTCACCCTTCCTATTCAAGATTCAGTCTTCAAGATACTCTTCAAAAGCCATTTATGGCATGATTTCTTGATTTGACATCCTTATCTGAAAGGAATTCTGTGAAATACCTCTCAAACACCCAGTGATTTAAACATCTTTATGTCACCAAAGATTGAGAGTTCATTCATTTCAACCTCATCCTTTAAGATGAGAGAATCCTAACCTGGGTCTCCTTTTCAGGAATAAAGACTCAGTCATAACCTTGGGCTTCCTTTTCAGGAGTAAGCCCCAAGTCCCCTAACCTAGGCTTCCTTCTCAGGAATAAGTCCTAGTCATAAATCTTGGGCATCTTTCTTAAGAATAAGCCCCAATCAAGTCCTTTAATCTTGGGCATCCTCCTCAGGAGTAAGCCCCAAACCTTAATCCCTAACCTGGGTCTCCTTTTCAGGAATAAAGACTCAGTCATAACCTTGGGCTTCCTTTTCAGGAGTAAGCCCCAAGTCCCCTAACCTAGGCTTCCTTCTCAGGAATAAGTCCTAGTCATAAATCTTGGGCATCTTTCTTAAGAATAAGCCCCAATCAAGTCCTTTAATCTTGGGCATCCTCCTCAGGAGTAAGCCCCAAACCTTAATCCCTAACCTGGGTCTCCTTTTCAGGAATAAAGACTCAGTCATAACCTTGGGCTTCCTTTTCAGGAGTAAGCCCCAAATCCCCTAACCTAGGCTTCCTTCTCAGGAATAAGTCCTAGTCATAAATCTTGGGCATCCTTCTTAAGAGTAAGCCCCAAGTCTCTTAAAATTTCTCTTAACCAGTCACAAATTTTCTTTGATTTGGGTTTCCTTTTCAGGAATAAAACCCAATCATAAGTCCCCTCCTAACTTGGGCATCCTCCTTAGGAGTAAGCCCCAAGATTAGAGTATTCAAATCTCCATGAAGCACATATAACTTTGTGGACCCTGTTCTTGGATTTTCTCCCTAAAAGTAAATCCTAAACCTTCGCCTATCTGGGCAGTCATCTATACATAAGCCCCAAAACAAAATTCTTATGATTGCATCTTTTATGGCTCAATGGTCTAAATCTTACCAATACCTCTTGTTTCTCACACCGAGCATGACTCACGTGAGCTTAGAGTGTAAAAGTAATTATGACATTCATCTTTGAGCCATCAATCATAAAACATCATATCCCATTCCTCGAACTACGTGGCTTCTGATTCCTTTTTTCAAAAACAAAGGATACGTAGGTAGCCCATTTGTGGGTTCGATCCCAACATTGAAATAATCTCTGTCCTTCTGAATGACGATAAACTTCAAGTGCCCCACTGAGTGGCTTTAAAACCAGCCTGGTCATCAAAATGACCAAGAGACTTTTATATAAATGTTTTGAAGGATACCATTGACCAAGAATCTCTAAAAAAATATAGATGATTCTATATTTGATGAAGAACCTCGAATACATATAAAAGATTCTCTAAATTTCTTGCATATTTAATCATTGATTGTTAAAACTAAAGGAAAGCTCATTTTATACTTGGTAATGTAATAAGGATTCACGAACTTAACTTAAATCTATAAAGAGAGTCCCGGAGTAGACAATAATTCCCCTCAAAAAGGTGTGATGAGTCCGACCTCCCATCCTCTCGACCAATGCAAATTCCTAAGCCTCATTAGCCCACAAGCTAATGAGCGCCTACCTTTGGAAAGTAGGTCCAAACGGATGTGGAATCATTGGATGTTTCCGGTTCTACGAACAAACCCGTTAGAAACCGATCGGAACATTTGAATCTCCCGTCAAGGAGGTCATCCCCGGATTCCGCGCGAAACAAAAATGGTGAACCCGATGTGAATCCTTAACCAAGTTAAAGTGATGATTCTTCTTATCTGTTAGGCCCTTTGGGCCAACAAGGAAATCATTGACATGTGCTCATCCAAAAGATGCAGTGGCCGGATTCATCTTGATTATGTCTGTTACATGGAACAGGCACTCTTTTTTTCAAGATCTTCTACAAAAATGGCTTTCCTTAAATTCACCCCTGTAAATACTGCTGCTGGGAACACCTCTACTGTGAGGTCTGCTGCTGTGAAAACCAATGCTGCTACTCCTGCTGGAACGTCATCCGCTCTGAGGATGACATCACCAACTCAGCGTCTTCAACGCTTTGTTTCTAATGCACTGGTTAAGGAGTACCGTCGCAACGGTACTATCCCAACTCTGGAGGCCGCTCGTCAAGCCCTCCAAGTTAACAATTCTACCTGGTTGTCCGGACAAAGGCGACCAGCAATCAAGAAGCAGGCGGTGCTGACTACCGTCTCCAACTGTTTCGGGTCGTTATCCCCGGAACGCAATTTCCATTCACTCCCTTACTCCGAGGAAGTGAATGAGCAGGTCCCGCAGGACCTTAATTCAAAAAGACATGAGTCCTTCTCAAGGGCTACCATCAACAATCGCCGCCAGACTCGTGCGGTAGTGCGCCCTCAACATGATGAGGGTACCGGCTCCAGGCATTCAGCTCAGGTTCCTCGAACCCGAGCAGGCAAGATGAATCACCAGAGACGGAATCCGGTTAATAATAGGCAGGTTGTCATCCCTGCCATCTCCGGAGAAGTCCACCAACCTAACTTGGTGGCAAATAACGAGCAGGCATACACACCTGTTCGTTTTAATCCCGCTGTCCAGCAGACTCGTCTGGCAGCATCAAGCCGATCCCGCCAGGCAATTCCGGCGGAGTACCATAGGCAGGAACATACACCTGCTTATACATCAGCAGTTAGTCAGCAGGCTCGTCTGACTACATATGATGGATCTCGTCAACAGCGTTTGGCGAAGTGTAATCAGCAGGCACATACACCTGCTAATACTAATCAAGCCTACCAACAGTCTCGTTTGGTAGCGCACGGAGAAGTCAGTCGGAAAGCCCCGACGACAAACAGGAGGCAGACTAAACTCTCTGCCTCCACACTTGAGTACTGTCAGGATTCACTGACAGGAAAAGGAGGACAGGAGCAGGCACATACACCAACTCCAAGCCCGGAATGGACGTATATCCCTGTTCCGGCGGCTGAAGTCACCAAACATATTTTGTCAATGGTGAAAGAGCAGAAGCAAATTCCTGCTCATATTCTGGATGCTTGCCAGGATATCATAACAGCTTCAGCATCATCTCAGGGACAGACACATAAATCTATCCCTAGCAGTGGAGTGACACATCAACAATTCACTCCGGAACAGACACACACATCTGTTCCAGTCCAAGAGGGTTGTGGGGCCTACTCCCCCATATCATATGGACAACCAAGTCAGGCACATACACCTGATTTGAGCGATGATCGTCAGCCTAACCTGACCATCTTTCCTGATCAGGCACATACACCTGCTCAGAGCAATCACTTTCGTCATCAAGTGATTTCTAAAGCGAGTAAGAAGGCATCTAAGAAAAAGATCCGCCCAGCACAATCAGGAGATCAAAGGCCAATCTGCAACAAGGCCTTGCTCAATGCTGGAGTTCTTGAAGCCCTCAGACATTTATCTGTCGGAATTCAAGATTCTACTCCCTCAGTTCCCAAATAACAGGAACATTAATCCCGAAGGTCTTCAACAGACACTTCCTCATGAAGACTTGCTTCATGAAAATTCGGTCAATCTTGAAGTTTCTTCTTCAGATGAGAACCACAGGAACCCTCTGTGTGGTCAGAAGACCAAGGAGCAAGAGATTTCATCTTTTGCTGTAACCCATCATGAAGGTCCTCCTCATGGTGATGAACTTCGCTGCGAAAGTCCTCTCCGCAGTAGTGATTCACATTGTCTCGAAAATTCTTCAGAAGGCAATGTAGTGACGAGAAAGCCCTCCTATCTTGAGGCACTTGCAAACGTAAAACCAGTCATGTCTGAAGTTTTACTATCGGCAGGTGAAACTCTTTCTCCATCAGAAGATAGCTTGGGGTTCAGGTTATTCTCCGAACCTTCCCTGGGTCATTCATCTTCCAGCATGAATAGTGATTCCTCTTCCAATCTTGTTGAATCCGATGAAGCAACAAGGAAACACCAACTCTGGTCCAAACAGGTAGAAGAATCTTCATTTAATGATAAAGAGGAAATGCTGAACATGAGGAAAAAACTGGCAAAAGGTGAAGTACCAGTCATGTTTTGGCCTTTGGCTGATTCACAGTATGACATTCCAAAGATGTTGACGGATGATGGAATCCATGATATTCGTCTTAACATATGGAAAACTCTTTGTCAATTAAAGAAGAAGGTATTATCTTACGATGAATATGAAAATCATCTTAAGATAATAGAAGGGTTACAACGCCAGATTGATTTGGCATCTCTATCAGTCTCTCGGTATCCGAAGGCTGAAAAGCAACAGAGAACCCTTCAACGTTCATGCCTTGGCGCACTAAGAAGATTGCGTCAGTTAATTTCCAATGCTCCATCTAATGTTCATCTCAGAGGATGGGGTATTCACGGAGCACTACATTTCACAGTGCTTTCCGGTCAGCAAAGCCCGCCGAAAATGGTCTCATGCAATGTTATTGCCCATGGCCGGCCACAGTCAATGGGCTTTGTTCATAATCAAAATCTTGCTCGAGATCAAGCTTCAACTAGTTCCTCTCAAAATCAAGTATATAGAGAACAGGTTGTTGAATTGCTCCTACACCAAGCAGGCGAGAATATTGCACAAGCCTCTCGTCTGGAGCAAACACGTCATCAAATGACAGAAGTTTCGGAAATCATCCAACGGTCTGTTGAACCAGGTGATAAAAGTGGATACAGGTTAATGCATCCAGCTAATTTCCGAACTAAGATCCGCAAGATCAAGAGAGATTTCAAGAAGATCTCAGACATAGCATGTCAAGAGACACCCCAGCTTGCCAGACTGGGGACTTCTCTAACCCAACCCTTAGAATCAACGAATGGGATTCGAGGAGTTGAGCAGAAGCAACAGGAACATCCCCAGTCCACCGGACTGGGGACTTTTTCAAATCTTCAATCCCTCCCTCAGAGAAAGTCAGTATTCTCTCGATTAGGGAATAAGCCTCAAGAGGAACGAAGAGCCAAGCTATCAGGAGATTCTCTCCAAGTGACGGTTCACAAAGAAATTCCTGAGGGGTCAAGTCAACGGAATTCCATGTTTCATCATGAACATGGAAGAAGACAATATCACAGAAATGTTGATAGAAAGGATTCTATGAAATACGCATCCATTAATGTCATCACTGCCGTTTCTGCTGATTCACCAGATGAGGCTCAATCAGAGGGATCAGATGAAGAGGTTCCTGCTCAAGAAGTTGCGCACATAGACCTAAATGAAGAAGGTGTGCGCACACGTAATCAAAGGCTTACCCAAAATCTGGGTATTCCTTCAAGTAACCCACTTCCCCCTCTCCGAAAAGGATCCAATAAGGGGAAAGGAAAGAATCAGGTTACTTCTCACCCTTCCTCTGAAGGAGGTCAATCGCTCTCATTAGAGCAAAGGCTTGCACAACAGGAGGAAGAAATGAAAGAATTAAGAAGGTTGAATGCAGAACTACTTCAGAGTAGTCTTCTTCTTAAGAATGTTGAAGTCCTACAGCCGAAGGAATTTGTTGTAACTACTGAGATGGATCAGGAATATCCTCCTTTATCAGTACACCCACAGAGGTCTAATCCTACGGGTCAAACGCAACAACGGTTGGCAGCACTACCATTAGTTGCAGCACCAACCTCCACGGCTGTCCAAGCTCCATTCATTGCACCTACCCAAAACCAAGTTCAACCTGACGTTTCTCAAAAGTTAATAACTACTATTGAGTCATTAACAGCTCGGTTAGAAACTATGGAAGGGAAACGGGCGCAAGTTCAACCTGAAAAGAAAGTTTACCCTGAATGGGTAGATTCAATTTCTCCTCCATCCAGTTTTGGAAACCCTATTTTCCCTACTTTCAATGGATCAGGCGACCCTGAACAACATTTGACGCATTACGTGTCTTGTTGTGATCCTATGATGGGAACTCCAGAACAACAAGAAGCAGTGAAACTCAGATGCTTCGTGCGAACCTTGCAAGGACCAGATTTTGTCTGGTATACAAGCTTGAAATCCCGGTCGGTCATCGGATGGGAGGATCTTCGTCAAAAATTCCTTCTTCAGTTCAGCTCAACTTTGCCAAAAACGACAGTTTTCGATCTTACAAACTGCAAGCAAAGGGAGAATGAAAGAGTCTCTGATTTCATTGCTCGTTGGAAGGGATTAACGTATTCCTTGAGTTTATCACTCCCTCAGGAGGAATTATTGCCAATCTGTGTGGCAAATTTGCGTGACGAATTACGCACGCCATTGATCCCTGTGAAATACACAGGAGGGTTTCGAGACCTTACTTCAATCGCTCAACAGATTGAAGATTCCCTTATGCAGGCTAAGGTTAAATCTCGTGTAATTCCATCAGCTCCAGGAAGAAGAATGGGTAAAGCAGAAACTGCTACAGTTATGCTTAAACAGGCACCTATACCTATTTCTACTTCAAAATCTTCATCTTCTCGAAGGGCTCCACCTCCTGAGCGCCAACAACAAAGGTTGTTTCGTCCAAATGATCAAAAAGATCAACGACAAAAACAATTTGAGGATATGAAGAGTAAAACATACTCTTTCTGAAGTGAGAAAGTTCCTGGTTACTTCATTTCAGCTCTGGAAAATAATTTGGTTCAATTACCAGTGCCGAAGAGACCAAACAAGGAAGGAGATGAAGACCGTCCCAATTATTGTCCCTTTCATCAAATGTTGGGGCATCCCATCCAGGAGTGTTTTGTCTTTAAAGACCTCCTACAAAAGATGGTCGACTTGGGACAAGTCAAATTGAAGGGTTCTTCAGCTCATGTAGCGTGTATTACCGCTACAGATCCAGAGGAAGGAGGCGAGTGGCAGGAAGTCAAAAGCAAAACTGCGAAAAAATATGATGATTGGATGGTCAGAAAGACAATCAATCGGACCCATTCCATTTTGCGAACACAATTGAAGAAGCCAATTGTGTCTCCTACAAAAGCTGCAGTAAAGCCTCCATCAAAAGACAAATCCTCAAAAGGGCAGAGCAATTCAAAGAAGAAAGAGGAATCAGAAGAAGATGAGTATGTATCAAAGCCTAAATTGTCTTTGACTCTGGCAGATTTCATGCCATCTACTTCAAAGCAACGGGCACCGCCCCATCAAACGGCACAGCCTAAACAGGCTAATCAGGCAGAGTCTTTATCAGACGAAGAGTTAATCTTTGGTTCTGTTTAATCTCAATGGATGGAGAACAAATCACGACTCCAACTAATGCCAGATTTCTGAAGAAGTATTTTGTATAAACACAAAATATTGTTCCCAGAACCAAGACTCTTACAATTGGTTCATACACCAAGGTCCGGTATGACCTTAAACTACACCAAGGTCCGGTATGACCTTAAACTACACCAAGGTCCGGTATGACCTTAAACTACACCAAGGTCCGGTATGACCTTAAACTACACCAAGGTCCGGTATGACCTTAAACTACACCAAGGTCCGGTATGACCTTAAACTACACCAAGGTCCGGTATGACCTTAAACTACACCAAGGTCCGGTATGACCTTAAACTACACCAAGGTCCGGTATGACCTTAAACTACACCAAGGTCCGGTATGACCTTAAACTACACCAAGGTCCGGTATGACCTTAAACTACACCAAGGTCCGGTATGACCTTAAACTACACCAAGGTCTGGTATGACCTTAAACTACACCAAGGTCCGGTATGACCTTAAACTACACCAAGGTCCGGTATGACCTTAAACTACAACTTCGTCCAACATGACGTTAAACTGTGTCACCTTCAATGTCCGAGATGACATTAAACTAAATTTTGTCCCTGCAACATGACATTAAACGGTGCAGCACCAATAGTCCTAACTGCAAGACTTTAAACTGCATAGTCCCTGATTTTGTCCTACATGACAATAAACTGTATAGAAGTTCCTATATTTTGTCCGAGATGACATTAAACTATATTTTGTCCTAGCGACATGACATTAAACTGTGTGGCACTTTCATCGTCCAGCATGACGTTAAACTGTGTTAAGTCCCTTATTGTCCTACATGACACTAAACTGTATTCTGTCCGAGATGACATTAAACTATATTGTGTCCTAGCAACATGACATTAAACTGTGTGGCACTTCCAACGTCCAGCATGACGATAAACTGTAAAAAGATCAGAACTGATATCCTCATATTGATTCACCTTAGTCTTAGCTACATGACTTTAAACTGTACAGCATCAGTTCTTCCTTGCTATATGACGCTAAAACTATACAGCAATGGTCCAGTATGACTTTAAACTGCAACTTCGTCCCACACGACATTAAAACTGTGAAAAAGTTCCATAAACAGTCCAGCATGACCTTAAAACTGCATCATTCCTGGTCCATGTATAGGACCATAAACTATTTGCAAATATGTCCAGCAAGACGTTAAATTGTGACGTCCTAACTACATGACGCTAAACTGTATAAAAGTCTCTCACGTCCGGAAAGACGTTAAACTATATAATCATCAAAAGTCCAGCATGACATTAAAACTGCACAATCCCCCTTTCGTCCAATATGACGTTAAACTGTATTGTCCCCATCGTCCTAACTACATGACGCTAAACTGTACAGAAAATCCTTGATATGTCCTACATGACATTAAACTGTGCATCGTTAAGGTTGTTATTACCTCTTGTTTCTCACACCGAGTATGACTCACGTGAGCTTAGAGCGAACATCAACCATAACACTCCCTTTGGGCCACTAACCATGTGTAAGTCCCAACAACATTTTTTTTAGATCATTGTCCACAAAAACAACTTGATCATTAATTCATTCTTTAATTGAACTACACAGACTTTGATCCTTGCCCTCCAGGCTGGGTATGTAGGCAACCTCCCAAAGGTTCAAGCCCAAAAACAATCTTTTCACATTGGTTCACCACAATCTCATATGATGATGATTTGTGAAACCACCCTTGGAATCAATATCTTTACATTGATTCACTTTCGTCCTTGTTATATGATGTTAAACTATACAACACTTTTGTCCAGTACGACAATAAACTACAATATTCTTTGATTTCCTCATTTGAGAAGGAACCATTATTAACATTGATTCTTTTTCAATCATGGTTTTCATTTTCAAAAAGACTACGTACATACATGGTAATGCCTAAACTTTTTATCTTAGGTTAAAACCATCATTGCACTAAAGTCCCTTTTCACCCTTCACATGTACAAACCAAATTTGTACAAAGGGTAGTTTCTAGAACTACGTGGACTTGATTCCCATCTTTATGGGATACGTAGGAACATTCGAGTGTCCCTCGAATCCAGTCCCAAGTCTTTTGGGCCTAACCCCAAATTTCACTTTCAGTCCCTTGGCTGAAAAGTCCTCATGAAAACACACACTGTGTATTCATTATTATGGTCCGAATTCTATGACCCCAAAAAACTAAGATCACTCATCCTTTCGTCCTGCATGACGTTAAACTGCATTTCAAGAACTACGTATGGCTTGATTCTCATTCTTATGAGATACGTAGTGAAGTCCAAGTTTCAATTCAGGACCCAGCCACAACATGATTATGGTTTTCATTGACCTATGTATCTCTATATACATTGGAAAATACCCATCTTTATGTATTATAATCCTAACCTTAAATATTTTCAGATCTTCATAACCCTTTTCATGACTTATGGTCACAAAAATGTCAAACTTATGAGAATTCTTTTGCCTGACTATGCAGCACGTGCCCATAGGTGGCCTTGCATAAACAGTCCACATAACAGACTTGTCAGCCAAGAGATGCTATTTATTTGACCATGCAACCAATTCCCATAGGTGGCCCTGCATGTTTTCAACCCCCTAACGGGTTTGTTAAATAATAGTAACTTCATTCTTGGGAAGAATGCCTCTTTTGTCCTTATTTGTCTTAAACGACAGTATGTAGGGATCCGCAAAAATAGCCATCCTTAACATATTTGTCCCATATCCTTTTTCATGATCTGAAAGTATTCAAGTCTATGGTTTATTCTTCTTCCCTACGTTTGGGTCAGACCTTCGTAGGAGTGATATTCATCCAGTTCTTCGATATTCTTGTTTGGAAATATCTTCTCCATATTCAAGTACCTCTTTCCATACAACAAACTCTATGCTTTAGAAAATTTGAATCTCCATAAACTTTCACTGGCTTTTAGCACTAGGAAAGTAAATTTTTGAGAGTTCTTTTGCCTGACTATGCAGCACGTGCCCATAGGTGGCCTTGCATAAACAGTCCGCATAATAGACTTGTCAGCCAAAAGATGCTATTTTATTTGACTATGCAGCCAATGCCCATAGGTGGCCCTGCATATTTCAACCCCCTAATGGGTTTTGTTAAATAATAGTAACTTCATTCTTGGAAACTACTTTTTCTAATCCCTTTTAGCTCTTTTTCATATCATTCCTCAGATTCAAATATTCTTAAGTCATAGTTTACATATTTTCTCTCATACTTGAGTATGGTAATTTGTTTTCAGATAAATTATCAAGGAATTAAATCCATTTTTAATCCATTTTTCGGTCAAAGCTATTTCGACCTTAAACATTAGCCCCTTTATGTCCGGCGTGCATGACTTTAAACTGCCCACACAAAAGACAAAGGAACTCTGAATAAAAGTCAAGTTCCAGCACACTTGTGCGCTGCCTTCTGCGCACTGAAGACTTAGAAACCACCTTTTCCTTTGGATGTCTTTTATTTCCTCAGAGTCAAATCCTCATTTCTCTCCGGATCCAACTCTGAGGGGGGACTTTTGTTGACGCTCCTTTCGTCACAGAATCTAAAGATCGGAAAAGGGAATATCTGAGCTCAAAGTGATTAATCCTTTGAAGAAACATCAAAAATCGACAAAGGGATGGAAAAGGAGAACATTGCCCATAGGTCGCGCAAGTTCCCTCTTGGTCGCGCAAGTACACTTGCGCGCCGCCTCAACACTTGCGCGACCCCTCATGGTCGTGCAAGGGACTTGCGCGACAGATCTGGTAACCACCCAGTAACCGCCCGGGGTCTTCTTTTGCCTATAAATAGACCCTGTGGGCCCCCCATTCAAGAGGATCTCTTTCCAGAAACTCGGATCAAAGCTCCCGACGCCCAAGTCTCTTCTAAAAAGCTTCCAGAACACTTCTAAGGTAATTTCTTACCTAGAATGGAAGATCTAAAGGGAAGAAGGAAGGCCAAGTGTTGAAACTTATCAAACACTTGTGCGCCGACTTAATTCCTTCAATATAACTTGCGCGTCCCCTCTCTGGAAGAACCTCAAGAGGATGATAAAGGGTTTTATAAAGAATCGCTCAAGTATTTCAACTCTGGTTGAAAATCGCGCAAGTATCCCTCATGTCGCGCAAGTATACTTGCGCGACCAACACTTGCGCGCCGACGCAGGACTTGCGCGACCTTCAAGACTTGCGCGCCCCTAGCTTTTTGGGTGCCCATCTTGCCCATTTTTACCCCTCTTAAGCCATTTCACCCTTCCTATTCAAGATTCAGTCTTCAAGATACTCTTCAAAAGCCATTTATGGCATGATTTCTTGATTTGACATCCTTATCTGAAAGGAATTCTGTGAAATACCTCTCAAACACCCAGTGATTTAAACATCTTTATGTCACCAAAGATTGAGAGTTCATTCATTTCAACCTCATCCTTTAAGATGAGAGAATCCTAACCTGGGTCTCCTTTTCAGGAATAAAGACTCAGTCATAACCTTGGGCTTCCTTTTCAGGAGTAAGCCCCAAGTCCCCTAACCTAGGCTTCCTTCTCAGGAATAAGTCCTAGTCATAAATCTTGGGCATCTTTCTTAAGAATAAGCCCCAATCAAGTCCTTTAATCTTGGGCATCCTCCTCAGGAGTAAGCCCCAAACCTTAATCCCTAACCTGGGTCTCCTTTTCAGGAATAAAGACTCAGTCATAACCTTGGGCTTC
This sequence comes from Viscum album, assembly GCA_963277665.1. NCBI lineage: Eukaryota > Viridiplantae > Streptophyta > Magnoliopsida > Santalales > Viscaceae > Viscum > Viscum album. The sequence goes on from OY728138.1 coordinate 1,802,659,190, forward strand.
CTTTTCAGGAGTAAGCCCCAAGTCCCCTAACCTAGGCTTCCTTCTCAGGAATAAGTCCTAGTCATAAATCTTGGGCATCTTTCTTAAGAATAAGCCCCAATCAAGTCCTTTAATCTTGGGCATCCTCCTCAGGAGTAAGCCCCAAACCTTAATCCCTAACCTGGGTCTCCTTTTCAGGAATAAAGACTCAGTCATAACCTTGGGCTTCCTTTTCAGGAGTAAGCCCCAAATCCCCTAACCTAGGCTTCCTTCTCCGGAATAAGTCCTAGTCATAAATCTTGGGCATCCTTCTTAAGAGTAAGCCCCAAGTCTCTTAAAATTTCTCTTAACCAGTCACAAATTTTCTTTGATTTGGGTTTCCTTTTCAGGAATAAAACCCAATCATAAGTCCCCTCCTAACTTGGGCATCCTCCTTAGGAGTAAGCCCCAAGATTAGAGTATTCAAATCTCCATGAAGCACATATAACTTTGTGGACCCTGTTCTTGGATTTTCTCCCTAAAAGTAAATCCTAAACCTTCGCCTATCTGGGCAGTCATCTATACATAAGCCCCAAAACAAAATTCTTATGATTGCATCTTTTACGGCTCAATGGTCTAAATCTTACCAATACCTCTTGTTTCTCACACCGAGCATGACTCACGTGAGCTTAGAGTGTAAAAGTAATTATGACATTCATCTTTGAGCCATCAATCATAAAACATCATATCCCATTCCTCGAACTACGTGGGTTCTGATTCCTTTTTTCAAAAACAAAGGATACGTAGGTAGCCCATTTGTGGGTTCGATCCCAACATTGAAATAATCTCTGTCCTTCTGAATGACGATAAACTTCAAGTGCCCCACTGAGTGGCTTTAAAACCAGCCTGGTCATCAAAATGACCAAGAGACTTTTATATAAATGTTTTGAAGGATACCATTGACCAAGAATCTCTAAAAAAATATAGATGATTCTATATTTGATGAAGAACCTCGAATACATATAAAAGATTCTCTAAATTTCTTGCATATTTAATCATTGATTGTTAAAACTAAAGGAAAGCTCATTTTATACTTGGTAATGTAATAAGGATTCACGAACTTAACTTAAATCTATAAAGAGAGTCCCGGAGTAGACAATAATTCCCCTCAAAAAGGTGTGATGAGTCCGACCTCCCATCCTCTCGACCAATGAAAATTCCTAAGCCTCATTAGCCCACAAGTTAATGAGCGCCTGCCTTTGGAAAGTAGGTCCAAACGGATGTGGAATCATTGGATGTTTCCGGTTCTACGAACAAACCCATTAGAAACCGATCGGAACGTTTGAATCTCCCGTCAAGGAGGTCATCCCCGGATTCCGCGCGAAACACACACAATCCAATAAAAAATTAGTTTTGTGTAGAATACAACATATATAATATTATCTTATACTCATTTACCACTATGATCAATAAAATAGTGCGTTTTATCCTTCTAGTAAAATTTATTTAATACAATTTGTGTGAAAAATGATACAGTGCCAATTAATCAAATATCTAACAAAAAACGTTATAAAAATCCCCCTATATATCCAACTATTGTAAAGAAATTCCATAAACTCTAAAATGATACTCAGCCTGATTTTTCAAACATGATTCCAATGTTTTATTGCTCAATATAGAAATATATCTCTATCAGAATACTGATAAAATAAACTTGAACTTCTACTTCCTATTTTTGTAAAAACCAATATAATTTCCCTATTTTGTGATTCCACTAGATATGATAATATATTTAATGTGATCTTCTTAATTATTATTCTTCTTCTTCTTATTCTTCTTCTACCTTCCGAAAAACTACATCAAAAAAGATCGATCTACAAACATCTTCCCCCTAAAATTTTAGAGCTTCACTAACTTACCTTATAACAAACACTCATGTTCAAAAAATAAAATGTATATCCTCCATTTATAAGTGATAAAAATATGTTTTGGGAGGGATTCAAAAATTACTTCCCACAAAACAAAATTTCTCAAAGTATTGATTTCCCTTAAATTCCTGATGCATTTATGACATCTTAAATAATTTTTATCTCTTCCTGAAGAATTCATAATATTCATACATCATAATATCTCTTCAAACATCTTAACATTGTTTATTCTGATTCTAATTACTCATTATATTCCCCTAATAAAAATCTCTTTGACACTTTAATATATGAATAAAAAGAGTGATTTTCAATATGATGTTTAGAACCCCTTACAGAAAAAATAGAATTATGGATATCCCATTACGTTGATCCACACCTATTTAATGACTTATCTTCCCCATATTATTTAATAATTTTGTTTAAAAAATAATATTCTATATTAAGTTTCTCTATACCAAATGTGACAAATATAAAACATATGTCTTGTCATTATGATGTTCTGTAACAATTTATGAAAACCAAAGAAAGAATATTCTTCAAACATCAATCTAAATGATAGATATTATATTTTCATCATTTTACATATGTATTTAAATGATTTAACCCCTTCCAATTAATCAATTTGGGATGATTTGTATCATTTTAGTGTTTTGGTGAATTATGGGCTAATGGTGGAAATTGCTTAATTCTGTAAATTTAGAAGTTTTGTGGAGATTCTGTATTTCCGGAATATCATTTATATTTTTTTATACAAATTGTATGATTCTGTTTTTTAGGTTTCTATGTTTGATGGGATTTATTTTATCCTGATAGACCCAAATCTTAATCCATCATTCAGATGCACAAATCTAGCTCACAAGTCCAGTCTGGAAAACTGTGCACAGAATTGGATAACTTTATTGTGGTCCCATATATCATAAATGGAAGAACCATTGGACATGATATTTTACATAGATCTCGTAGACATCCAGGGGAATATGTTTCATTAATATGTACGTGCCCAATTCATTCATTATTAAGGCCATAAATGCTCTGGAACTTTATTCATTGGAATACGTAGAGTCTGTTTGGAAGAATTAAAGATTTGTTGTAAAGAGATCATATCTCTCTCCACACTAGGAAAATAATGATGAAATATCTTAACCCGACAGAGGGTACATATTGGAACAACATTTATGAAGACTCCTTCTCGATATTCATCCATTTATTATGCCAACCAGACTCAAACTCTCGGTGCAGTAATTTTGGAGGGAAATTCCTAACTCCAAAAGTCTATATATAAGAGTGTTCACTTCCATTCAAAGGGGTTGAAGAAGGTGCATGAGAGGCTGTGCAGGAGGATTGAGTTCTTGAATTTATTTTTATTTTCTATTTTCTCTTTTCTTTGTTTAATCATTCTCTCTTCTTCCCCTTTCACCTCTATTACACTTCACATGGAGGGGTAAAACCTTTGTGTGATCAAGGAAGGGGGAGTTTCACTTTTGTAATGTCGGAGTTTTATGCTTAAATTTAAAACCCTATTTTTCATTTCAGTGACATATGTTATCACTATTTACAAATTATCTTAATTTTATCATGGTTTGATTTTTGTTTATTCATTTTTAATAGCTTTGGTTAAGGACTTTTAATCTCCCTCCGCCTAGTGCAATTTGTCTCGATCGAGCATATTGTGTTAGGTGGTGAGTGTCCAACGATCGTTGGAACTTGTGTGGAATTAGTGGACTTTTTTCAGAGTTATAAGGAGCAAAAATTCCCAACTGGGACATTCCTTAGTGGTTTATGGGTTGTTTATGAACTTCTCTACACATAAAAGTGAGTTCTATTTGCTTCTTTAACCAAGGGTGATAGATAACTCGATCGAGGAGTCTTTCAGTTATCATTAAAAAGGAAGAGATAGAATACAATATTTATTACTATGATGACATTGAAAAAGTGAATCCTATCATGAACTCAGCACTCTATTCATCCATTTGTGTTCAGACTTTTTTTTTATCGCTTTCTTTATTTTTCAACTCGATCAATTTCAAAAACAACCTTTTCTCTTTCTTAAATATAACTGAAAAACATAATTGTTGTGCACTCCTCTCTGGAGATAACATAAGATAACCACTCTAATATATTTTAACATAGTTATTTTTTTTCACACCCCATAATAGGCACATGTCAAAACTTGGTGCCGTTGTCGGGGAGGCAGTGCCAACAGTTTTTTCTCTTTCTTGCCTCTTTTCTTATTTTCAATCCAAATATGAATTTCTAGAAACTCAAACACTGAAACATACCCCATTGATCCTGAAAATGAATGAAATTTTTTTAATTGGACCAAAAACCTCAATTTACAACCTTAATTTGAGGAAATTTTTCATACAGAATCGAGTGAAACTTCAAGTGTTCACTCCAGGCCTGTCATCGTGGCTGGAAATCAAAACAGATCCCTTAAAGGCCTTTGTGCCACGCAATTCCTTCATCAGAATAATCTACGTGTTATTCCAGTGTTAAAAAATGATTTTGAGATGAAACCTATTATGGTACCATTTCTCCCAAATTTTCATGTCTTGGCAGGTGGAGATCCCAACAAACCTATCAATGAATTCACACATGTCTGCTCAACCTTCAGACCACGTTAAGTAGCGGAGGAAAAAGTAAAGTGGATGGCGTTTTTTAATTCATTGGAAGAAGATGTTAAAGAATGGTTTTATGGCCTACAACATGGATATGTGGATGATTGGAATGACCTAGTGAGATGCCTCATTCAAAGATTCTTCCCCGCCTCCAGAAGCACAGCCATCAGTAAAGAGATCTATGCCATTAAAGAATCATCTGTAGAAACCCATTACGAGTACTGGGAAAGATTTAAAAAGATATTTTCCATCATCCCACATCAATCCATTGAGGATCATCACTGTCATGTGTTATTATATCAAGGATTACTATATGATGATTGGAACCTTCTTGATGCATCCTCTGGATGTGCATTGATTGAAAATCCTCCAGAATAAGCCAAAGGTTTGATTGAGAATATTTCTCTGAACACGAAACAGTTTGTACAAGAGGTATGACCACAAGAGGTATTCATGAGGTATGAACTTCTCATCCATCACCCTTACTAGAAACTAAGATTTATGAGCTAACTATTTTGGTGAGACCGATAACCTTGAAACTAGTGGTTGGTGAACAGGCACCAGTTAAAGTATGTGGTTTATGTTCACCACCTGATCATTTCATGGACCAATGTGTTGAAATACAGGGAATAGAAACATGGTTGGAAGCTCTTCAGCAAATAATATTCCAACAAAATCAAAGATGGAGAGAGACAAACCATGTTCAATATGGGTTTGGAAATCAGCAGAATAAAGCTAGACCCCCTTTCTAACAACAACTCCAAAACCCCCCACCATTTCAACAAAATCAATCATATAGCCATCCTTCTTATCAACAACCACCTACTTTCTTAAAATCCTATGAACATCCATCAACCAAAGCACAAATCATAATTTTGAACCAACAATACATATATGATATTGAGGGTCTTAAAGTCTTTGTAAAATATTTTACCACCAAGTTTGAAGGTCTCCTGGACTTTCTACCCAGTAATCCCAAGAAACTTCCTTCCCAAACAATAAAAAACCCAAATAAGAATGTCAGATTGATAACTACAAGAAGTGAAAGAGAGATCTCACCAAAACATCCCATGAACCTGAAACAAGACCACCTGGGTTGAGGGAGAATTAAGTGGTAAACTCTAAAAATTCTGTGAAAATGCATTGTGAAGAAGAGAAGACAGTGGAGGAATAGAAGGATGGGTCAAGGAAGAAGAGACAAGAAACACCATTTCAAAGAAAAAAAGGGAGAAGAAATACATACCCCCTCCATTTCCATCAAGGTTGGTTGAATCAGTGAAATTACTAGAGGAAACACTTCAAAAAGAAACTCTAGAAACATTCCAGATAGTGGAAATCAATATCCCCTTACTTTATGCAGTCAAACAAATTATAAGGTATGGTAAATTTTTTAAGGATATGTGCACCAAGAAGAGTAGACTTCAAGTTAATGAAAGTATCAACTTGGGAAGAAGTGCCTTAGCCCTTATAACACCACAATTGCTAACCAAATGTCAAGATCCAGTGACATTTTCTATTCCATGCACCATGGGTTCTTTAAATTTGACTAATTCATTTTTTGATCTAGGTACTATAATTAATGTATTTCACCACTCAGTATAAACTTCTTTTTAGATGGGAGACTTGAATACCACAAGAGTGGTTGTCCAGCTTGCAAACAGATCCACTGTTTTCCCTCTAGGAGTTTTGGAAGATGTCCTTGTTAATGTCAAAGATCTCTTGTTCCCAACTGAATTCTACATGATCAATATGGAAGAAAATAGAATCACATCACACTCAGCCATCAATTTGGGGAGACCTTTCTTGAAGACAGCCAAGACCATCATCAATGTCCATAAAGAGACACTAACCGGGGAGTTTGGGGAGAGCACTACTTCAATATTTTTGAATCCATGAGGCACCCATCGGATGATCTCTCCCTCTTTTCAATTTCCCACGAAGTTGGTGCATAAACCTTTGATGAATCAGGTACGTTTATGAATTCTTAGACGTAGGAGAGACTTCTTCCAATGAAAATATCATTGAACATGTGGATTCCAAACATGCTAGAGATTCTGATTTTATCTGGGAGGAAGAGGAAAAATATGATTTATTTAATGATTTGTTAAATGATGAGGAAGATGGTTTGGTTTCTTCTATGCAAGAGGTCCAAAATTTGGAAGTGGGAAACGTCATTTTAGTCTCATCCCTTGAGAATCCCCCTGATCTATAACTCAAACCACTCCCCTCTTATTTGAAATATGTGTACCTAAGGGAGGGGGAGAAACTACCAATGATAATTGCTAATGATCTCTCTAAAATCCATGAGAATTCATTGATTGATCTTTTAGAGATAATGTACAAGCTATGGGCTGGAGTTTAGGTGATATTCTAGGAATCAACCCAAAAAAATGTTCACATAGAGTTTTTATTGAGGGAGATTCCAAACCTATCAGGAAACCCCGATGGAGGTTGAATCCCACTTTAATGGAGGTTGCAATGATGGATATTGAAATGCTATTGGAATCTAGGACCATCTATCCCATCTCATATTCACAGTGGGTTAGCATAATTTATGCAGTTCCAAAAAAAATTGGCCTAACCATTGTGATGAATGAAAAGAATGAATTAATCCCAGTGAGAATTCAAAATAGCTGGAGAGTGTGCATTGATTTTAGGAAGTTAAATCAGGTAACTCAGAATGATCATTTCCCCATTCCCTTCATTGATTAGATGTTAGAGTGATTGGCAGGGAGAACTCATTATTTCTTTTTGGAGGGATTTTCAGGTTATTTCCAGGTACCCATTTCTCTTGAGGATCGAGAGAAGACAAACATTAAATGTCCCTTTGGATCTTTCGCATATGAAAAAAATTAATTTGGATTATTTAATGATCCAGGTACATTTTAGAGGTGGATGATAAGTATATTTTCTAATCACATTGAAGATTTCATGGATGTTTTATTTGATGATTTCATGGTTTTTGGAAACTCTTTTGACCATTTTTTGAAAAATCTGAAAAACGTTTTCAAATCCTGCATTTAAAAGAATCCTATTTAAAATTTTGAAAATTTTAATTTCATGGTAGAGAGAGTGATTTTCCTTGGGATTGTCATTTCCAAAAAGGGCATTGATGTTGATAAGTTAAAAATTTATGTGATAAATTCTTTACCTTACCCAACTTGTGTGAAGAAAGTAAGATCCTTTTTATAAGATGTAGGATTCTACATGTGGTTTATCAAGAATTTTAGTATGTTTTCTCCCCCCTCTCTAAGTTTCTTCTAAAATATGCTGATTTTGAATTCAACGTTGCATTTATGGAATTATTTGATGAACTGAAGATGATATTGATTGAACCACCTAGGATGCAGCCACCAAATTGGCAAGAACCATTTGAGCTATTTTGTGATGATTCCAACCAAGCAGTTGGAGTGGTCCTTTATTAGCTAATTGAGGGTAGTCCACAAGTCATTGTATATGATTCTTGAACATTGGATGTGGCTCAATTCAATTACACAGCCATAGAAAAAATGTTTTTATCAGTTTTTTTACATTGGAACAATTTAGATCATATCTGCTCGGAACTAAAGTCACTGTATTTTATGATCATGTTGCTCTCAGGTACATGATAAAGAAGGATGAAGCTAAAATGAGGGTAGTGAGATGGTTGTTACTACTGCAGGAGTTCAACATAGAAATCAAGGATAAAAAGGAATCTGAGAACCAAGTGGTTGATCATTTAAGAAGACTTCCCAACACTTCTAAATCATAAATTCCAGAAAAAGAACCATTTAATGACCACATTCCAGAAGAGAAGTTGTACTTGGTTAAAGGTGAAGTGACTTGGTATGCTAACATGGTCAATTATCTGGTAACATCTCAGGTCCCATCTCATTTCAATTCTCATCAAATGCAAAAACTGAAAGATGAATCTAGGTATTACATTTGGGATGATCCATTTCTTTGGAATATTTTCAATGACCATGTGATTAGAAGATGTTTCCCTTAGAGTGAAATTGGTTCTGTCTTTGAGTTTTTTCATCCATTAGCTTGTGGAGGCCACTTTGGACTTTAAAGGACAGAACAGAATGTTTTAGCATCTAGAATGTTTTGGCCAACCATCATTAAATATTCTCATGAATTTTGCAAAAGGTGTCCAAAATGACAGTTTTCTAGAATCATTTCAAAGAGACATGAAATTCCCCAATGACCACTTATTTTTGTGAGATTTTTGAAGTCTGGGGGATAGATTTTATGGACCCTTTCCCAATTTCATTTGGAAATTATTTTATCTTTCTTGTGGGTGATTTTGTTTCCAGATGGGTGGAAGCAAAATCCACCAGGACTGATGATGCAAAAATTGTTTGTGATTTTGTCAGGACTAATATATTTTTTAGGTTTGGAGTGCCTAGAGCCATCATTAGTGATCAAGGGACTCACTTTTGTAATAGGGGAATGGAGGCTCTGCCGAAGAATTATCAGGTGCATCATAAAACATCAACTCCATATCACCCACAAACAAATGGTCAAGCTGAAGTGTCCAATAGTGAAATAAAAGGATTTTTGGAGAATACTAATAAACCAAATAGGAAGGATTGGCGCCAGAAGCTAGAAGACGCATTATGGGCTTATAGGACAGCCTTCAAGGCCCCGATTGGAATGAGTCCATATAGGATGATTTATGGGAAAGGTTGTCACCTACCTTTGGAACTAGATCATAAGGCATATTGTGATGTGAGGAAGATGAATCTGGATCTTGGATGTGATGGGAAAGAGAGAAGAGAGGGAACCTTTGTAGTATAGGATTTTCATTTGATGTTTATTTTTCATAAAAAGTAAAAAAAAAATTGTGTGTTTTCAACTTTTTGTGTGTTTATTTTTTTTAGTTTTTAGTGTGTTTTTTGAATCTTTTGAGCTGAAATGATTATCATTTCTATTTTTGAAACCATTATCGTTGAGTGAACCAATTTATTCCATGAAATTTAGCTTAACTGAATGCTGAAAATAATTTTGTTTCAAGTTCAATTTTGGGGGAATTTCATGAAAAGTACTCCGATTTTTGAATTTCATGCCATATTTCACTGTCTTTAGCTTTGAAATCACTTTCCTGTGTGGCTTCTAAACCATTTTTTTCATATTATTTTCATTCACCTCACTTATTTAGAGAACCATACCATGAATGTCTTAACCAGAATTTTATTTATTCCTTTAAAAACTTCAGGGTTTGGGGAATCTGGGTTTTAAATGATTGAGGAATTTATTTTGTTTTAAAGACCCCTTTTCAAGATAATCCATTTAATTATGGTGTAACTTGTACATTTAATCTGTGTATCCCATAGAATACATGAATATCCTGTTAGGTTAACCACATTACAAGCCAATTTTCTCTGTCCAACCCAGTCTTGAAGTGAAATTTCATGATCAATTTGATCATAAGTGTGGGGGGGAGATGTATTGTGTTGTGATAACTCATTTGATGAAACATAATGTGGAAATTCAAATTATAAAAAGATGTGTGTGCTGATGAAAAATCATTCTATTGAAAGATATTCCTTTCAGGAGATTTCATGATAAGAGAAGTTGTGCATTTCTATAGCATCTAATGGAGGAAGAAAGTTATGCCTTTTCTGCAGCTTTCAAAAGAAATCATGTTTGAGAAGATTGAAATTTACACTGAAATGATGAGGTGTTTGATAATTTCTTGAGCTTTTATAGTGATGTAGCTGAATTTCTACTAAGGGGAGTGAGGAGGATACCACACATGAGTGAAAATTAGAATTGTTCAATTTTTCTTCAAAAAGAGTCAAACCCACCTCATTCAGCCTCAGAATTCTTCACATAAAATCATACCAACCAAAATCCATAGAATAGCCCTACAAAGTCTTCATGATAAACACATGTCCCTGAATCACATTAGGTGGATAATTAGTAGTTTTTCAAACCTATGGTGACCCTTGCATCAGTTTTGATGAGAAAAACTTCGTTGAAAATTGATATTTTTGAGATTAGAGAAAACACAGGTGAGGTAGGTTTCTTGTGTGAATGGGAGGAGAAATGAAGAGGAAAAATATTGAATGATCAGATTTGAGAACTTGGAATAATTCTTATGGATGAGTCATGATATCTTTTATTTCTTGGTGTGGAATTAGTCGATCTCAATGGAATTTGTTTTAAATTTTCACTGATTTGATTTTGATTTTGATTTGTCTGGGAGTCCAAGTGCTAAGTGCGGGGGAATTGATAGAGATAATATTTTCATTATTTTTCAAAAAAAATTCAATAATTTAACCCCTTCCAATTAATCAATTTGAGTTTATTTGTATCATTTTATTGTTTTGGTGAATTATGGGCTTAATTGTGAAAATTGGTTAATTCTAGAAATTTTGAGGCTTTGTGCAGCTTCTGTATTTCGGGAATATCATTTATATTGTTTTCCAAATTGTATGTTTTAATTTTTTAGGATTTCAATTCTCGTTGGATTCATATTATTTTTATGGACCCAAATTTCAATCCATCATTTGGAAGCTCAAATCTAGCACACATATCCAGACTCGAACACTATGCACAGAATTGGAGAATTTTATTGTTGGGCCCATATCTCATAAATGGCTGAATCATTGGATCAGATATTTTACATGAATCAAGAAGACATATGGAGGAATATTTTTCATTAATATGGACATGCCTGAGTCTTTCTTTCTCAATGAAATAAATGCTTTGGATATTGATGAATTGGAATACGTAGAGTCTGTTGGGCATAATTAATGATTTGGAGTAAATAGATCATATCTCTCTCCACGCTTGGCCAATAATGCTGAAATATCATGATCCGGTAGAGGAGACACATTAGAACAATATTTATGAAGACTCCATCCCAAGATTCGGTCATTTCATATTCCAACCGGTCTCAAAATTTTGGTGGAGTAATTTTGGAGGGAAATTCTCAACTCCAAAAGTCTATAAATAAGAGCGTTCACTTCCATTCAAAGGGTTTGAAGAAGGTGCATGAGGGACTGTGCTAGAATATTGAGTTCTTTAATTTATTTTTATTTTCAATTTTCTCTTTTCTTTGTTTAATCATTCTCTCTTATTAACCTTTCAACTCTATTACCCTTCACATGGTGGGGTAAACCTTTGATTGATCGGGGAAGGGGGAGTTTCACTTTTGTAATGTCGGGGTTTTGTGATTAAATGTAAAACCCTATTTTTATTTTGAATGAATTATATTATCACTTTTTCCCAATTATCTTAATGTGATCATGTTTTGATTTTGGTGTATTGATTTTTAATATCTTTTGTTAAAGACTTTTAATCTCCCTCCACCTAATGAAATTTGTCTCAATCGATCATATTGTGTTAGGCGGTGAGTGTCAAGCGATCGTTGGCACGTGTGTGGACTTTTTGGACTTTTTATATAGTTATAAGGATAAACAATTCCTTATTAGGACTTTCCTTAGTTGTTTAGGGATTGTTTATGAACTTCCATGCATATAAGAGTGAGTTCCATTTGCTTCTTTAACCAAATGTGATAGATAACTCGATCGAGGAGTCTTTCATTTGTCATTCAAAAGGAAGAGATGGAATATGATATTTATTACTATGATGACATTTCAAACATGAATCCTACCCTGACCCCATCACTCTTTTCATCCATTATTTTTAAAACTTTCTTTTTATTGCATGCTTAATTTATCAACTAAAAATATTTCCAAAATAACTTTTTATTCTTTCTTAAATTTAAGTGACAAACATAATTATTGTGCACTAATATCTAGAGACAACATAGTTTATCCACTGTAATGTATTTTAACTTAGGTATTATTTTTTTGGTCACACCCTTGCATTGGTTTGGATGAGAAAAACATTGTTGAAAATTGATATTTGTGAGATAAGAGAAAATTCATGTGAGGTGGGTTTCTTGTGTGCACATGAGGAGAAATGAAGAGGAAAAACATTGAATGATCTAATTTGATAACTTGTAACAATGGTTATTTATGAGGAATTATATGTTTTATTTCTTTTTAATGAATTGATGGATCTCATTGACATGTGTTTTGAATTTTCAATAATTTAATTTTGATTTGGACTTGTCCGGGAGTCCAACTGATAAGTGTGGGGGAATTGATAGAGGAAATATTTTCAATTATTTTATTCTTAATATCAATGTTTTTAATCCCACCAATGTGTTATTTAAAGTGAAATTGTCACATTATATGTTTTAGGAGTATTTTTTAGCTTAATTGGAAAAATAGCTTATTTTGGATTTAAACAGTTTTAATTTATTAAAATGTTTCAGCCATAATTTTTTCTACACTGATCTAAATTGAAATATTATTCTTTTATAGGTATCTATGTTTTATGGGATTCATTTTACCCTCCTGGACCCAAATCATAATCTACAATTTGAAATCTCAAATCTAGCTCACAAATCCAGCCTCAAAAACTGTTCACAAAATTGGAGAATTTTATTGTTGGGCCTATATCACATAAATGGCCAAACCATTGGATCTGATATTTCACATGGATCAAGAAGAAATCTGGAGAATTTTTTTTCATTATTATGTATTCACTTGATTATTTTATTTTCAAGCCCATAAATTCTTTATAACTTGATTCATTGGAATAGGAATAGTCTGTTTGGAAAAATTAAGGATTTAGAGTAAATAGATCATATATATCTCCACACATAGAGACTAATGCTGATATTTCGTGAGGTGAAAAAGAAGAAAAAATTGAACAACATTAATGAAGAAACCATCCCAAGATTCGGCAATTTAATATATCAACCATACTTAAAACTTTGGTGGAGTAATTTTGGAGATAATTTATCAACTCCAAATGTCTATAAATAAGAGTGTTCACATACATCCAAAGGGGTTAAATAAGGTTTAAGAGGGGATGTGCTAGAGGATATAGTCCTTGAATTTCATTTCATTTTCTATTTTCTCTCTTCTATGTTTAATTATGCTCTCTTCTTTCCCTTTCAACTCTATTACCCTTCAATTGAGGGTTAAAAACTTTGAGTGATCAGGGAAAGGGGAGATTCATTTTTGTAATGTTGGAGTTTAGTGATTAAATGTAAAACCGTATTTTTCATTTGAATGACATATATTCTCAGTGTTTCCCAATTATATTAATGAGATCGTGTTTTGGGTTTTGTGTATTCATTTTTAATAGCTTTGATTAAAGACGTTTAATCTCCCTCCGCCTCGTGCAATTTGTCTCGAACAAGCATATTGTGTTAGGTGGTGAGTGTCCAGCCATAGTTGGCATGTGTATGGAATTAGTGGACTTTTTATAGAGTTCTAAAAAGCAACAATTCCCTATTGGGACATTCCTTAGTTGTTTAGTAATTTTTTATGAACTTCCATGCACATAGAGGTGAGTTCAATTTTCTTCTTTAACCAAGGGTGATAGATAACTCGATCAAGGGGTCTATCATTTGTCATTCAATAGGAAGAGAGGGAATATGATCTTTATTACTATAATGTCATTGTAAAAGTGAATCCTACCCTGACCCCATCACTCTCTTTATCCATTAGTGTTCAAACTTTCTTTTTTATTTCTTGATTTAGTTTTCAATTAATACAATTTCAAAAAAAACAAAATTTCCTTGTTTCTTAAATTTAAGTGACAAACATAATTATTGTGCACTACTCTTTGGATAAAACTTTGGTTAACCACTCTATTACATTTTAACTTATTATATTTTTTGTGTGTTTATTTTTTTCAGTTTTTGGTGTGTTAAAAAACCTTTTGAGCTGAAATTTTTATCATTCCTATTCTTGAAACCCATGTCATTGGGTGAACCAATTTATACCATGAAATTGAGGATAAATTAATGTTGAACATTATTTTTTTTCAAGTTCAATTCTTTGGGAATTTCATGAAATGTAATCTGAATTTTGAATCTCATGCCACATCTCACTGTCATTATATTTGAAATCACTTTCCTTTGAGGCTTCTGAACCATTTTTGTCATATTCTTTTCATTCACCACACTTCTTGAGAGAACCAGACCAAGTTTGTCTTAACCAGAATTTGATTTATTCCTTTCAAAAAATGAGGGTTTGGGGTACATGTTTTTAAAATTATTGAGGAATTTCTTTGGTTTTAAAGCCCCCTTTTCAAGATATTCCTTTTCATTATGTCCTACCTTGTACATTTAATCCTTGTAGCCCATAAAAGACATGAAAATCCAATATGTTAGACACATTACAAGCCAATTTTCCCTATCCAACCTGCTCTTGAAGGGAAATTTCAGGATTTAGTTTAACATTATTGTGGGGGAACCTGTCCTATGTTGTGCTAACTCATTTGACGAAACAATAGGGTGGAAATTAAAATGATGAAGAGATTTGTGTGCTGATGAAAAATTATTCTATAGAATGTTGTTCCTTTTCTGGAGATTTCATGATAAGAGATGTAGTGCCTTTATGGAGCTTCTAATGGAGGAAGCAAGTTGTGCCTTTTCTGGAGCTTTCAAGAGAAATCATGTTTGAGAAGATTGAAATTTTTTCTAAAATGCCGAGTTGTTTGAACATTTTGTGATATTTTATGATTATGAATCTGAATTTCTACTAAGGGGAGTGAGGAGGATACCACACATGAGTGATAATTAGAATTGTGCAATTTTTCTTCAAAAAGATCCAAACCCACCTCATTCAGCCTCATAATGTTTCACATAAAATCCCACCAACCAAAAGCCAGGGAACAACCCTGGAAAATCCTTATGATAAACACATGTCCTTGAATAATATTAGGTGTAGAATTCTGAGTTTTTCAAACCTATGGTGACCCTTTCATTGGTTTGTATGAGAGAAAAATTGTTGAAATTTGATATTTTTGAGATGAGAGAAAACACATGTGAGGTAGGTGTCTTGTATGAATGGGAGGAGAAATGAAGAGGAAAAATATTGAATGATCTGATTTGAGAACATGGAATAATTTTTATGGATGAGGCATGATATCTTTTCTTTCTTGGTGTGGAATTGGGGGATCTCAATTGCATGTGTTTTAAATTTTCTTTGATTTGATTTTGATTTTTACTTGACCGGGAGTCCAAGTGAAAAGCGTGGGGGAATTGATAGAGATAATATTTTCATTATTTTTCAGATGTGTTTCAATTATTTAACCCCTTATATATAATCAATTTGAGATGATTTGAATCATTTTAGTGTTTTGGTGAATTGTGGGCTTAGTTATAGAAATTGGTTAATTCTGGAAATTTAAATGTATTGTGGATCTTCTATATTTCGGGCATATTTATTATATTTTTGATCAAAATTGTATGATTACATGTTTTTAGGATTTTTATGTTCTATGGGATTCATTTTATCCTTATAGACCCAAATCTTAATCAATCATTTGGAAGCTCAAATCTAGCTCACAATTCCAGCCTTTAAAACTATGCACAAAATTAGAGAATTTTATTATTGGGCCCATATCTCATAAATGGCCAAACCATTGGATCTGATATTTTTCATGGGTCAAGAAGAAATCCTGAGGAATATGTTTCATTAATATGGACGAGCCTGATTCTTTCATTCTAAAGTCCATAAAATGCTTTAGAACATGATGTATTGAAATACAAAGAGTTTGTTTGGAAGAATTAATGATTCGGAGTAAATAGATCATATCCCTCTCCACACTTGGCCAATAATTATGAAATTTCGTGAGCCAACTGAGGAGACATATTGGAACAACATATATTAAGACACCTTCTAGATATTCAGAAATTTAAATATGCCAACTAGACACAAAGTTTTGGTGGATTAATTTTGGAGGGAAATTCTCAACTCTAAAAGTCGATAAATAAGAGTGTTCACATCCATTTTAAGGGGTTCAAGATGGTGCAAGAGGGGTTGTGCTATGGGATTGAGTTCTGGAATTTATTTTTATATTATATTTTCTCTTTTATTTTTTTACTCATGCTCTCTTATTCCCCTTTTAACTCTATTACCCTTAACATGGAGTGGTAAAATCTTAGAGTGATCGTGGATGGGGGAGTTTCACTTTTGTAATGTCGGGGTTTTGTGATTAAATGAAAAAACCTATTTTTCTTTTGAATGACTTATATTATCACTGTTTATCAATTATCTTAATGTGATATTGTTTTGATTTTTGTGTATTAATTTTTAATAGATTTGGTTTAAAGACTTTTAATCTCCCTCTGCCTTGTACAATTTGTCTTGATCGAGCATATTGTGTTAGGTGGTGAGTGTCCAGCGATTGTTGGCACGTGTGTAGAATTAGTGGAATTTTTCTAGAGTTCTAAGGAGAAAAAATTCCCGATTAGTACTTGCCTTAGTTGTTTAGGGATTCTTTATGAACTTCCATGCATATATGAGGGAGTTCCATTTGCTTCATTAACTAAGTGTGATAGATAACTCGATTGAGGATTCTTTCATTTGTCATTCAAAATGAAGATAGGGAATATGATCTTTATTACTATGATGACATTGAAAAATTTAATACTACCCTAACCTCATCACTTTCTACATCAATTAGTGGCAAACATTTCTTTTTATTTCTTTCTTTATTTTTCAACCCAAACAATTTCAAAAACAACTTTTCTTATTTCTTAAATTTAACTGAAAAACATAATTCTTTTGCACACCTCTCTGGAGACAACATAGTTTAACCAATATTTTTAACGTGATCGTGTTTTGATTATGGAATATTCATTTTTATTATCATCGGTTAGAGGCTTTTAGTCTCACTCCACCTAGTGCAATTTGTCTCGATTGAGCAACTTGTGTAAGGTGGTGAGTGTTCAGCGATCGTTGGCACGTGTGAGGAACTAGTGGACTTTTTCTAGAGATCTAAGGGGAATAAATTCCTACTCGGGACGTTACATAGTTCTTTAGGAATTGCTTATGAACTTCCATGCACATAAGAGTGAGTTCCATTTCTTTCTTCAACTAATGTTGATTGATAACTCGATCGATGAGTCATTCATTTTTCATTCAAAAGGAAGAGAGGGAAAATTATCTTT
This sequence comes from Viscum album, assembly GCA_963277665.1. Taxonomy (NCBI): domain Eukaryota; kingdom Viridiplantae; phylum Streptophyta; class Magnoliopsida; order Santalales; family Viscaceae; genus Viscum; species Viscum album. Next base: position 1,802,676,670 of record OY728138.1, read on the forward strand.
ATTACTATGATGACATTGCAAAAGTGAATCCTACCCTGAACCCATCACTCACTTCATCAATTAGTGTTCATCCTTTCATTTCGTTTCTTTCTATTTTTTTCAACTAAAAAAATTTGAAAAACAACCTTTTCTTCTTTCATAAATTTAAATGACAAACATAATTGTTGTGCACTCCTCCCTGGACACAACTTAGGTTAACCACTATACTACATTTTAACTTAGGTATTATTTCTTTCATCACACCCCATGACAGGAACATTTCAAAACATGGAATCATTGTTGGGGAGGTTGTCACAACAATCTAGTTCTAATATTTTCTAAATATTTTAATTTATTTTATTTAAAAAAATCTAAAATAATCCAAGATGTATGCCAACTGCATTTATTCATGTTGGATTGATTACTCATAGTTGGAGGGACAAATGGTTTTTAATGATGAGGAATCCCTCTTTCAATGTAATGATTAACTCATTATTTTGGCCAAGAAAATGATGAAATGACATGTCAGAGGTATCTCACTTCAAGAACAGATGGACATGGTGAATCAAGTCAACATTGATTATCAACTATTGAAGTCTATAGAGAATATTACATTGCATCAAGAACCTCAACCTGAACCAGAATAAAAATCAGTGGGGGAAGTGAAATCACCACTCATCTTTCAAATAGAGGAGCCTAACTACCTACCTCTACCCAATGAAATTCAACTCAAAGAGGATCTCCCCCCCGAAGAAGAAATTTAATCTGAGAAAACATGGGGAGATGATCTTTTCCTAAACTAATTGTCATATAATTTTAATAAAAATAAATTTAGTATCACCTCACCTTGATTTTCAGACTCAAAAAACATGCGTATTTCCTAGGTGGATGAGGAAGAAAAAGATGATGCACCCGATGAAGAACACATACAGCTCCCCGAACATGTTAAATAATTATTGGATGGAGTTCAAGAGGTAATCCAAGTGGATTTTCCTATGGAAAAAGAGATGCAATATGCTTACATTGGAAGGTATGAATATGATATCTGACACATCATGCTTTAAATATTTTCAAATAGAATTATACATTGAATATTCTTTTGATTTTTCTAATGATGTAGCATATCTTCAGCAATCACTTGAGAATAAAGAGGAGGCTGTGAAATTAGAAAAAAATAATGATGGGGACTCATTCTTTGTCCTACCACCACCATGAAAATTGTATCTTATTTTACTAGGGGTGGATTTGGTGTACTAAACCCATGGTGTCCTCAACAGAATGGATTAATCAAATGATGTGAAGAAGATGTTTTTTTGGCTCCTCAAAAAGAAACTCAACCCACATTCAGATTGGGGATAACTAATTAGAACTGCCCATCTAGAGGCAGTCAAAACCCAAGGCCCACTTAGGGGATTAAACCAAAATATGTCCTTTTCTCTCATCCTATTTCATTTTTTTTCAATATATTTCTTATGTTTTCTTTTGTTCTTTTACTTGTAGTTTTTTAGTGTGCATCACATAGGAGCTTAACTCAATGTTGTGTTACCAATAATTTTTATTTTACCACTCCTTTAAAATTGCTTGTTGTTGTGATTCATTTTTGAATTCTACTTACATGTTAAATCCACTTGAATTATTTGAGGACACTACAACATTTAATTGTTGTAGAGGGAACCTTTTTACGTTTTTAATTTCATTTGGTGTATGTTTTTCAAAAAAAATTGTGTGTTTTAAATTTTTTGTGTGTTTATTTTTCAGTTTTTGGTGTGTTCTTTTTTTGAAAATTTTTAGCTGAAATGATTATCACTTCCATTTTGGAATCCTATATCATTGATTGAACCAATTTTTTCCATGAAATTGAGCTTAAATGAATGCTAAAAATGACTTTGTTTCTATTTTAACTCTTTGGGAATTTCATGAAAAGTACTCATATTTTTGAATCCCATGCCACATCTCACTGTCTTTATAATTTAAATCACATTCCCATGAGGATTTTGAACCATTGTTGTTATATTATTTTCATTAACCTCCCTTTTTGAGAGAACCAGGTTTTTGTTGTCTTAACCAAAATTTGATTCATTCCTTTCGAAACTTGAGGGTTTGGGGTACATGAATTTTAAATGATTGAGTCATTTCTTTGGTTTTAAAACCCCTTTTCAAGACAATCCCTTTCATTCGGGCCTACCTTGTACATTTAATCCATGATTCCCTTAGAATCTATGAACATACTTTTAGGTTAGACACATTACAAGAAAAGTTTCCCTATCCAACCTACTCTTCATGTGAAATTGCATGATCTAGTTGAACTTATGTGTGTGGGGAGCTGTCTTGAGTTGTGCTAACTCATTTTGTAAAACATTTGGTGAAAATAAAATGATGAAGAGATGTGTTTGCTGATGAAATATCATTATTTTGAAATTTGTTCATTTTCTAGAGCATTCATGATAAAATAAGTTGTGCCTTTATGGAGCTTCTAATGGAGGAAGAAAGTTGTGCCTTTTCTGGAGCTTTCAAGAAAAATCATGTTTGAGAAGATTGAAATTTTTTCTGCTAAAATGCTAAGCTGTTTGAACAGTTATTGATATTTTATGATGATGGAGCTGAATTTCTACTAAGGGGAGTGAGGAGAATACCACACTTGAGTGAAAATTAGAATTTTTCAATTTTGGTTCAAAATAGCCAAACCTCCTCATTCAGCCTCAGATTTTTCATATAAAATCAAACCAACTAAAATCCATAGAAATAACTTGCAAAGTACTCATGACAAACACATGTCCTTGACTCACGTCGGGTGGAGAAGTAGGAGTTTTTCAAACCTATGGTTACCCTTTCATTGGTTTTGGATGAGAAAAACTTTGTTGAAAATTGATATTTGTGAGATGAGATAAATTCCATGTGAGGTAGGTGTCTTGTGTGCATGAGAGGAGAAATGAAGAGGAAAAATGTTGAAGGATCTGATATGAGAAATTGTAATAATGGTTGTTGATGAGGAAGGATATCTTTTATTTCTTGGTATGGAATTGGTGGATCTCATTGGCATGTGTTTTGAAATTTCTTTGATTTAATTTTGATTTTGACATGTCCAGGAGTCCAACAGCAAAGTGTGGATAAATTGATAGGGGAAATATTTTCAATTATTTTATTCTTAATTTCATTTTTTTAATCCCACCAATGTGTTATTTAAAGTGAAATTGTCACATTTTATGTTTTAGGAGTATTTTTGGGCTTAATTGAAAAAATGGATTATTTTGGATTTGAACCGTTTTAATTTATTATAATGTTTCGGCCATACTTATTTCTAAACTGATCCAAATTTAAATATTCTTCTTTTATAGGTTTCATTGTTTGATGGGCTTCTTTTATCCTTATGGACCCAAATCTCAATCCATAATTTGGAAGCTTAAATCCATCTATCAATTCCAGCCTTGAAAACTGTGCACAGAATTAGAGAATTGTATTATAGGGCCCATATCTCATAATTGGATGAACCATTGGATCTGATATTTTGGATGGATCATGAAGACATCCCGAGGAATATGTTTGATTAATATGGAAGTACCTGATTCTGTCATTACCATGGCCATAAATTCTTTGTACCTTGAAGCGTTGGAATATGAAGAGTCTGTTTGTAAGAATTACAGATTCGAAGTAAATAAGTCATATATCACTCCACACATGGAAAATAATGGTAATATTTCATGAGCCGATATAGAATACATAATTGAACAACATTTATGAAGACACATTCCTGAGATTCGACAATTTAATATGCCATCTGGAATCAGTATTTCGATAGAGTAATTTTAGAGGGAAATTCTCAACTCCAAATGCCTATAAATAAGAGTGTTCACTTCCATTAAATGTGTTTTAAGAAGGTCCAAGATGGGATGTGATGGATAATCTAGTTCTTTAAGTTACTTTTATTTTCTATTTTCTATTTTTTATGTCATCATGATCTCTTATTCCCCTTTCAACTCAGATACCCTTCTCATGGAGGGGTAAAACCTTTGACTGATTAGGGAAGGGGGAGTTTCACTTTTGTAATGTCGGAGTTTTGTGCTTAAATATAAAAACCCATTTTTCTATTGAATGAATTCTATTATCTCTGTTTACCAATTATGTTAATTCGATCCTGTTTTGATTTTTTTTATTCATTTTTAATAGCTTTGGTTAAAGACTTTTAATCTCCCTCCGCTTAGTTCAATTTCTCTCGATCGAGCATCTTGTGTTAGGTGGTGAGTGTCAAGCGATCGTTGGCATGTGTGTGGAAATATTGGAATTTTTCAAGAGTTCTAAGGAGAAAAAAATTCCGGATCGGATCTTTTCTAAGTTCTTTAAGAAATTTTTTATGAACTTCCATCCACATAGGATTGAGTTCCATTTCTTTCTTCAACCAAAGGTGATTGATAACTCAATCTATGAGTCTTTCATTTGTCATTAAAAAGGAAGAGAGGGAAATTGATCTTTATTAATATGATGGAATTGAAAAATTGAATCCTACCCTGAACCCATCACTCTATTTATCCATTAGTGTTCAACCATTCATTTCATTTCTTGTTTTATTTTTCAACTTAAACAATTTCAAAAACAACCCTGTCTTATTTCTTAAATTTAAGTGACAAACATAATTGTTGTAAACTCCTCTCTGGAGACAACTTAGGTTATCCACTCTAATACATTGGGAGGGTACATTTATAGTTACTCATGTATGTCCTTTTGGTGATGTGCAGATTGCGAAGGATGGATAGAAGGGGCTGTTAACTTTTAATGGGAACAGAGTGATGAAATTCCATGGGTCCATTCCATCAGATCTAGTGGAGGATATCCTACTCCTCCAACCTGTCTATCAATAAGAGCAATCAGGTTTTTCCTCTCCTTTACACATTTTTATTAGTGTGTTTCATTTTAAAATCTTCTTACATGTTAAATACACTTTAATGCATTGAGGACACTTCATCATTTAAGTGTGGGGGAGGGAACCTTCCTAGTATATGATTGTTATTTTATGTTTGTTTTTCACAACAAATAAAAAATTGTGTGTTTTCAAATTTTTGTGAGTTTATTTATTTTAGTTTTTGGTGCTTTTTTGATACTTTTGATCTAAAATTTTTTTCATTACCATTTTTGAAACCCCTTTCATTGAGAGAACAAATTTATTCCCTCAAACTGTGCTTAAATGGATGCTAAAGATGACTTTGTTTAAAGTTAAATTCTTGCGTAATTTCACGAAAAGTCCTTATATTTATGAATCCCATTGCACATCTCACTGTCTTTATATTTGAAATAACATTTCCATGAGGCTTCTGAACCATTGTTGTTATATTATTTCACTCACCTCACTTATTGAGAGAACCAGACTATGCTTGTCTTAAATAGAATTTGATTTATTCATTTCAAAACCTGGGGGTTTAGGGTAATTTTGTTTTAAATGATTGAGGAATTTCTTTGGTTTGGGATCCGCTTTTCAAGATAATCTCTTGAATTATGGCCTAAATTGTACATTTAATCCTTGTATCCCATAGAATCCACGAACACCCTATTAGGTTAGCCACATTACAAGCCAATTTTCCTTATTAAACCCTCTCTGGAAGTGAAATTGCATGATCTAGTTGAACATAAGCATGGGGGAAGCTGTATTGTGTTGTGACAACTCATTTGGTGAAACTTTGGGTGGAAATTCAAATGATGAAGAGATGTGTGTCCTGATGAAAAATAATTTTGTTTAAAGCTGTGCCTTTTCTAGAGCTTTCATGATAAGAAAATTTGTGTGTTTCTAGAGCTTCTGATAAAGTATGAAATTTGTGCCTTTTCTGAAACTTTCAAGAGAAATCATGTTTGAGAAGATTGAAATTTTTTCTAAAATGTTGAGCTGTTTGAACATTTCTTGAGCTTTTATGACGATGGATCTGAATTTCTACTTAGGGGAGTAATCAGGATACCACACATGAGTGAAAATTAGAATTGTGCAATTTTGCTTCAAAAATAGCCAATCCCTCTTCATTTGACCTCAGAATTTTTCACATAAAATCCTACCAACAAAAATCCACAAAACAACCATGAAATTTCCTCATGATAAACCCATGTCGTTGACTCACATCAGGTGGAGAATTAGGTCTTTTTAAAACCTATGGTGACCTTTTCATTGGTTTGTATGATAAAAACATTGTTGAATATTGATATTTGTGAGGTGAGAGAAAAAACATGTGGGGTATGTGTATTGTGTGAATGGAAGGATAAATGAAGAGGAAAAAATATTGAATGATATGATTTGAGAACTTTGGATAATGGTTATGGATGAGTCATGATATATTTTATTTGTTGGGGTGGAATAGGTGGATCTCTATGGCACGTGTTTTAAATTTTCATTGATTTGTTTTTTATTTTGACTTGTCCTGGAGTCCAAGTGCTAAGTGTGGGAGAGTGATAGAGACAATATTTTCATTATTTTTAATATGTTTTTAAAAGATTTAACACCTTCCAATTTATCTATTTGTGTTGATTTGTTTCATTTTAGTGTTTTGATGAATTAGGGGCTTAATTTTGGAAATTTAAAATTTTTGTGGAGCTTCTGTATTTGGGGAATATCTTTTATGTTTTGATACAAATTGTATGGTTCCTTTTTTAAGTGTTTTATGTTCTATGGGATTCATTTTATCCTTCTAGACACAAATCTTAATTCATCATTCGGATGCTCAAATCTTTGACATATTTCCAGCCATGAAAACCATGCACATAATTGAAGATTTTTATTGTTGGTCCCATATCTCATAAATGGAAGAACCATTGGATCTGATATTTTACATGGATTAAGAATACATACTAATGAATATGTTTCATCAATATGTACTCGCTTTATTCATTCATTCTGAAGGCCATAAATGCATTGGAACTTTATGTATTGGAAAACAAAGATTCTGTTTGGCAGAATTAAAGATTCTGAGTAAATAGATTCTATATCTCTCCACACTTGGCCAATGATGCAGCAATTTCGTGAGACGACAGAGGAGACATATTGGAACAAAATTTATGAGGAATCCTTCCAAGGATTAGTCTATTTTATTATACCAACCGGACTCAATCTTTTGGTGGATTAATTTTGGAGGGAAATTCTCAACTCAAAATGTCTATAAATAAGAGTGTTCACTTCCATTCAATGGGATAAAGAAGGTGCAAGAGGGGTTGTGCTGGAGGATTGAGTTCTTGAATTTATTTTTAGTTTCTATTTTCTATTTTCTTTGTTTAGTAATGCTCTCTTATTCCCCTTTCAAATCAATTAATCTTTACATGGAGGGGTAAAACCATTGAGTGATCGGGGAAGGGGGAGTTTCACTTTTGTAATGTCAGAGTTCTGTGCTTAAATGTAAAACCCAATTTTTCCTTTGAATGAATTATATTTTAAATGTTTCCCAGTTATAATAATTCAAGTTTTGATTTTGGTTTATTAATTTTTAATAACTTTGGTTAAAGACTTTTAACCTCCATCCACCTAGTGTAATTTGTCACGATCGAGCATATTGTGTTAGGTGGTGAGTGTCCATCGATCATTGGCATTTGTGTGGAATTAGTAGAATTTTTCTAGAGTTATAAGGAGAAAAAATTCTTTATTGGGACTTGCCTTAGTTGTTTAGGGATTTTTGTGAACTTCCATGCACATAAGAGTGTATTCCATTTGCTTCTTTAACCAAGGGTGGTAGATAACTCGACCGAGGAGTCTTTCATTTTTCATTCAAAAGGAAGAGAGGGAATATGATCTTTATTACTATGATAACATTGAAAATATGAATCCTACCCTGAACCCATCAATCTATTCATACATTACTTTTCATCCTTTCTTTTTATTTATTTCTTTATTTTTAAACTCAATCAATTTCAAAAAACAACCTTTTCTTCTTTCTTAAATTCAAGTGACAAACATAATTGATGTGCAATCCTCTCTAGAGACAACCTAGGTTAACCAGTCTACTACATTTTAACATAGGTATTATTTATTTTGTCACACCCCATGATAGTAACGTTTCACTCACTGTGATAATACTATTAAATCTTATCCAAACTGTAAAACCCCAAGCTTCCATGGTACAGTTCTCTTGGAATAATACAGTGGCGTGTGTTGTACGCATCTTCGAGTTCTAATACACACCAAAACCAATCAAAAGAGCTGTTATGTATAGTAATACCCACTTTTTGAAAATTTATAAATTTTATCTTTCATAATGGATTTCATTTTTGGGTTTCGAATATCGAATTTATCTTAGGGTTAATTTTTGGTATTTTTCTGAAAACTGTCAATTTTTGATAAATAGTGAAAAAACACTGAGTTAAAGTTTAAAACAGAATTTTTATTTAAATAATTATTTATTTTATTTAAATTTAAATAAGTTCAAAATAGATACATAATAATAATATATGTTCAATGTAATTCATTGGAGTTAGTTTAGAATAATTTTAGATATATAAAAATTTTATTGAACTTTTCACCGTCTTTTACCCATCTCCAAGGAGAATTTGCAAATTCAAATAAATCATAATTTTAACTCTTCTATGAGTGGAATTTATAAAATCCAAGAGACATGTTTAATATCATGGAGTAAAATGTGGTTCAATAAGATAAAAATAATTTCTGGTGAATAGTAACTTTTTACTTTTATTTACCACTGTTAAAAGTAAATAGGTTAATTAAGGGTAAAAATGATATTAATATTACCCTAACACATGTACTAATTCTATTGGAAAAGTGTATCTCGACCAAAAACAACCTTTGGAATTAAATATTATCATTTAGGTCCACTTGTATTGGATTAGGACATTTATTATTATTTAATTCAATGAAGAGTTGAAAGAGTTAAAATCAATGTTTAATAACTAAAATAATTTTAATATAGGGTTATACATAATATAAATTCGATTATAAAAAATAATTATAAATATAATATTATTTCCTACATAATGGTATTTTATTTATAATTTTTAGACATTAAATAATTTAATTTATTTGTGACACAATGATGATGAAGTAATTACCGTATTAATGAAAGATTAAGATAATTGATATTATAAATACTGAAATAAATGAAGTTTGAGACTTTTTGTTAATTAAAATAATTTTATAGGTTAATATGACATATTAGGATTGGTTATATGAATTTATTTTGAAGTAATAATGCTTCTATGAATTTATAGAAAAAATACCCAATATTGTCAAAATTGACATAAAAGAGTTTCTAAAATAAATATTATATTATTAATTGATATTATATTCCTAAAAATATATGGTTCGTCCAAAGGACTTATACCATGATATTATTATCATTAATGGACCACTTGGGGGTCTATTGGATGTTTATAAAATGTTTATTGACTATATAATAAAAAAATACAAAGAGACATGGTAAATGTCAAACTAATTAATTAAGAGTTAAAACTAAAAGGTAAGGTTAATAAAGTGTACCAAACCAGTCTAAAACCTATTGGTTGAGTGGATTACGACTCATACCCACCATAGACTATAAATAAATCAATTTTTAGCCATTATAAACCTAATATTAATTTATTATAAAATATTATTTTAAGTTTTTCTTGAGGTGCCCCTCAACCCTCTTAAAAAAGGGAACTCCCCCTTCACTCTAATTAATATCTTATAAGCCATTTTTCTCGGCCAAACCCTGACAAAATACCCTCTAAACTATCCTAAATTCATCCTATAGGCCTTTTTTTGATCAAAAATCCATCCAAAGGAGCCCTTTTGATCAAATCAAAAGGAAGAACCTGAAGAAGTGGTAATGATTTCACCACCATCTTTCGAGTTCCTTTCTTCTTCCACTTCCTTTTTATTTGTTGTTTCCATTATAAAATAATAAATCCAGTATCTTCTATATAAATTTATTTTATTATAATTGTGGTACAACCAAATTCCTTATTCTATCCACCCTTTGAATGACTTTTCACCATACGTGCGTGCGTACGGCTTACCATCTCCACGTCGTGGTGTAATTGTTATTCAATACATTATTATTTAGATGGGTATAATAATGATGTGTATTTTTTGTAAATATTACATAAAAATGATAAGTATTATATATATGATATACCACCCAATTATATATTATTTAAATATCAAAAGAATGATATTTTCGTTCGTGTGTACATACGGCTTACCGTATCCACGACGCGATGAGATTCAATTCCATGTTCACCATTCATCGACGATTATAAAAATATATATTACTAATAAGTATGTAATATATGAGATAATAATGCTAATGGAGATATATATATATATATTTATATATATAATTATTTATGTACTTACATATATCTTATTTACTTACTTCCATTCAATACTATATGAAAACAGAAACAACGTTTATGCATACGTACGGACTACCGTTTCCATAAACTGTGTTTTCCATTTCATATATAAGTCTATTATACATATTTATAATATAAATATTTATTATATATAAATCATGATTTATATTCTGAAAGTATTTAAATCAGGATCTTATTGATACAATCAAGAGTAACAAGTTAAAACACGTACGATAAAGAAAGCGATTATTACCTGAAATATTAATATAACATGGAAATTATTATTAAATGGCTAGTATAAAGTCATTAATGAATAAGGTATGAAATAATAAATATTAATATGGTTCTGTTATAATTTAATAACATACTATAGTCTTCATACATGAGGTTAAACATACCCTCAACTAATGGAAAGTGCAAGGTAAGGGATTTTAATCTCACTCCTTATTCTCGTGAGATTCATTCCATATTTCCACTATTAAAATTTGTGTGGTGTATGTACTTCCCATAATTGTACTATTTCTGTAATACACTTTAATTTATGTGTATTTACATATTCATTTTATGATATTTCTTTAATGGGGTATATGTTACGTAAGTTACCAAATTGGTAAGGGTTAATTCTTCAATCTCGTTATTATCTAAGATTACTTATGTGTAAGTATTTACGGGGACATTTTTATCATCCATGTCAATTTTTCATAAAAATGATTTCAAAATAAATATATTAAGGATTTGTGAAAGTTACTCTTTATCAATGTCAGAATTTTAAATGTTTTAATGATTTATCTTTCTAAATCTTTTTAATTAATTTCCATGTTTTCAAAATGATTTTAAGGATTTATTTATAAGGACATGAATGTTTTGAAATGATAATTATTTTCAAAAGTTTCAAATTGGTGTGGGAAAATTTGACTTAAAAAAATCTTTTAAATTACTTCCTTTATAAATGTGTGAATTTTAAATGATTTCACAAAAGGATATTTCTCTCAAAAAGTTTTACTCATCATTTTCAACTATGTGAGCATCCTTTAGTGGATATTATTTTTGATTGAGGTTAATATATTATATTACAATATTCCATGTTATATTGAATCAGTTATGATATGTTTGACTATGGATGTTCTATTTTTATACAATTCATAGTTTATGGTTAATGTAATGACATTTCGTGTGCTAGTTTTAATAAGAATGTTTATGTTCTTTTTCAACTTTTTCATATGAGGAATGAATTGGACTTTGTAAGTGATGGGTGGAGCCCGTTATAGCTCATAGATTCATCGGTAGGTCTCATGAGACAAACTATTGTCTTGGCACAAGGCCTTGACAAAAAATTTATTTGTAGTCTTAGCACGAGGCCTTAACTATCTGGTAATAATGTCCGGTATTAGGCATTCCATAATTGTGAAATTAGTTATTACATGTGATTATTCGAATAGTAGAATATTCATGTGCATGTTTATATGGAAATGTTTCAATAATTTTTACAATATTATGTTAACTTTTATTTTTAAAATATTGTTGTTTTTTATTACTCATATTGCCTTAAAATTTTATAGCTTTCGCTAAATTATTTACCCTTACTGAGCATCTGAGCTCACCCCATTCTTTTGTTTTATTTTCCCAGGATTACAAGAAGTGTATTATGATTGATATACAGGGTTAACTAAAGAGAAAAATGGATTTCTTATATAACTATCTATGTGGTGTTTTATGATTCAAATTGTAATGTAATGTTAATATATGTAATCTATTTCCCAAGACTGCTAAACTGATCGGTCCTTTAGGACTTAATTCATTGTAATGATACCAATGTATTAAAATAATGCACAAGATCTGGGTAACTAGGGTTGAGGCATTACAGTTGGTATCATAGAAAGTTTAGCAATAACATTGGAAACTAGATTTAGATAAACTCTGATTTGAGCACACTACCCTAAGATAGGCTTTGAGGATTATTATAGAAGAACATCCGAGAATTTTAGTACTATATAGATTCTTTGAGTTTTCCAAGAAATAAATCCCTTTCTGGATATGACCAGGTAGAGGCGGCTCTTGCACAGATGTTCCTAGGGGTAAAACCTGAAAACACCGCTTTGAGCTAGACTCGAACGGGAACTGGTGCACGACAACGGGCCTTGCTGCACTCTCAGTTACAACCCTCCTAGGGGATATGCTTAGGATAATTCTCATTTTCATTATAAACAACTATGCAGGGTTTATTTGTATATATCTCCTCAAAGAAAACCTTTTTGTGATTATAGATTATATCCATAAATGTTTAATTTACGTTAGGTATTTTAGATGTTTAGAATTATGAATTGTTATTCATAAACTGACCTACTGTATTCCATTGTTTAGAAATGGTGCCCAGTAGAAGGAATGAGAACTCCAACAATACATATGATCCAAAGAGTAAGAGGGGTCATATCATTCATAGTATTAAGCCAACATTTAGAAGGGAAATAGTCTCCCATGTATTCTCAACATATGAAGAAATAATATCATATGTTAGTAAGATAAGTAAAGAATTCTCTGAGTCCTATGGATTTAAAGGGAATAAAGAGAAGAAAAGGATGGTAGAGAGAACGATAGATAAAGGGAATAGGGGAAAGAAGAATTTTCCCATATGCAATAAATGTGGAAATAATCACCTTGGTAAATACATGAAGGAAGTGGGTGTTTGTTATAAGTGTGGATAAAAAAGACACCAAGTACATGATTTCAAGGATAAGAAAAAGTTTTCAAATGTAAACTGCTTCATCTGAAAGGTGTTGAGACACTACGCGAATCAATGTCCCAGTAATAAAAGTATACCACAAATGATGTTATTAGATAATAATCAAGTTATGATACTACCTCGGATGAAGATGAATGACTAGTGTTCTTATGTTGTTATTATAGTGTTATTTCATTTGAGTGTTGTACCTACAGTATACTGGTTATATGAATTGTAGAGATAAATACGGATTGTACTTCAGTACTATTTAATTGAGGATTTTCGATTATAGTGAGCTAAAATTTTGGTAAAATACATGCTTGAAGGAAAGGTAATCCTTAATATGGTCCAAATAACGAGATAGTGATTTTGGAATAATAGATGGTTGATTTGAATAAATTATATTGCATATTCTTGACTACCTTGAAACTGATTTATGATTTGTCATTGTTTGAGTTTACAACATTTTTGGATAGATGGTGTATATCCAGTATTTTATAAATAATAATGGAGAATGAATGTAATCAATAAGGTTTTATGGTAATTTAAGATGTTACAAAGTTTTAAAATAATACTTGATGAAGGTGTTCACATGTTATTATGTGGAAAAAGGGATCTTCATTGTGTTTAACATATTTATAAATTTTCTACTGTGAGTTTGGATAGATTTTTTTTATAAGTCTAATTGTTGGAATGGATTAAGATACTATTGTTAAGGTTATTTTTTAGTTTTTATAAAAAGACAATACGTAGACTGTGTGACAACCCATCGCGTCGGACAAAGTTGCGGCAATTGAACCCACAACCATAGTGCGATTGGGATTTATCTCCTACCACTGTACTATGTGATGTTCCGGGATGGTATAATGTAGTTTCTTTTTTTAAAGGGTCTGATATGTGAATTATAAATTCATTATATTTGGAACCCTATACGATTTGGATAAATATAGTATTTTTGAGTTTTGGAGTGAAAGATGAGATTGTGGTAGAAAATTATTAATGGATAAAACTCAAAGTATAAAGTAAGTATATCTCTTTATGATCTAAGACAATATCATAAATAAATTCCTCAAAATTAAGAAAAGGATCTTAGAACAAAAACGTTGTCCTAGATGGTACCTTATATCATCACAAATTTATGGCTTTGTGATTGTTAGCATTGTCATAGCCATGTTCTCTACCACTCTCCATCAGATATTGATGGTTAGATTTCTCTTCCATATCCATGTTTTCCTAAATTGAACCCCATTTTGTGTTATTTTCTGTAGCCTTCATACATAGTACTCGTTATTTTAAAAAGAGTCCTCATTAATCCATTTTTCGATGTCGGATTTCAACTAAGATATTTTGAAATATCAAACCCAAGTTTCCAATACCGAGCATAAATTATGAGGATGCAATTTATTGAAATAGGGGAGAATATAACACCCCAAGCTCCCATGGTACGGTTCTCTATGAATAATACATTAGGGTTTGTTGTACGCAACTTCGAGTTCTAACACACACCACAACCAATCAAACTTGCCATTATGAATAGTAATACCTACTTTTTGAGATTTTATAAATTTTATCATTCAAAACGGACTTCATTTTTGGATTTTGAATATCGAAATTATCTTAGGGTAAATTTTTGGTATTTTTCTGAAAACATTCATTTTTTGACGAATAGTGAAAAAACAATGCGTTATAGTTTAAAACGGAATTTTTATTTAAATAATTATTTATTTTATTTAAATTTAGTTAAGGTAAAAATAGATACATAATACCTATATAAGTTCAATGTAATTCATTTGAGTTAGTTTAGAATAATTTTAGATATATAAAAATTTTATTGAACTTTTCACCATCTTTTACCCATCTCCTAGGAGTATTTTCAATTTCACATAAAACATAATTTTACCTCTTTTGTGGGTGGAATTTCGAAAATTTGAGAGACACGGTTATCAATGAGTAAAATGTGGTTCAATAAGAAAAAATTAATTTTTGGTGAATAGTAACGTTTTACATTTATTACCACGGTTAAAAGTAAATAAGTTAATTAAGGGTAAAAATGATATTAATATTACCCTAACACATGTCCTAATTCTATTGGAAAAGTGTATCATGACCAAAAACAACTCTAGGAATAAGATATTATCATTTAGGTCCACTTGGATTAGATGAGGACATTTATTATTATTTAATTCAAAGAATAGTTAAAAGAGTTAAAATCAAATTTTAATAACTAAAATATTTTTAAATATAGGGTTATATATAATATAAATTCAATTATAAATATTCATTAAAAATATAAAAATATTTCATACATAATGGCATTTTATTTATAATTTTTAGACATTAAATAATTTAATTTATTTGTTACACAATGATGATTCATTAATTACGGTATTAATGAAGGATTAAGATAATTGATATTATAAATACCCAAATAAATGTAATTTCAGACTTTTTCTGAATTCCAATAATTTTATAGGACAATATGGCATATTAGTATTTGTTATTTGAATTTTTTTCTAATTAATAATGCTTCTATGAATTTATCAAAATCAAAATACCTAATAGTGTCAAAATTGACATAAAAGAGTTTTTAAAACAGATATTATATTATTAACTGATATTCTATTCCTAAAAATCTAAGGATCTACCAAAGGACATATATCAGGATAGGTGTATCATTAATGGACTAATTGGGGTCTATTGAATGTTTATAGTTTGTGTATTAACCATATAATATAAAAATAAAAAGAGACATGGTAAATGTCAAACTAATTAACAATGAGTAAAAACTAAAAGATAAGGATAATAAAGTGACTCAAACCTATATAAAACCTATTTTTGAGTAGATTTCAAACCATCCCCACGTTATCCTCGAAATAAATCAATTTGGAGCCCTTATAGAACGAATATGAATTTTTTATAAAATAATAATTTATGTTTTTCCTATGGTTCCCCTCACCCCTCTTATAAAAGGGAACTCCCCCTTCACTCTAATTCACACCTTCTATGACATTTGGATCTGCCAACCCCAGAAATAATACCCTATAAACTATCCTTCATTCAACTTACATGTCTTAGTTTGATTAGAAATCCAACCTAAGGAGCCCTTTTGATCAAATCAAAAGGAAGAACCCGAAGAAGTGGTAATGATTTCACCACCCTCTTTCGAGTTCCTTTCTTCTTCCACTTCCATTTTCATTGTTGTTTCCATTCTAAAATAATAAATCCAGTATATTATATATACTTTGATGTTATTATAATTTTGGTACATCAAAATTCATTACTATATCCACCATTTGAATGACTTGTCACCATACGTGCGTACGTACGACTTACCGTCTTCATGTCGTGGTGTAATTGTTATTCAATACATTATTATTTTGATTGGTATAATAATGATGTGTATTTGATGTAAATAATAAATACAACATGATAAGGATTATATATATATATATATATGATATACTATATAATTATATATTATTTTAATATCAAAAGAATTATATTTTCGCTCGTGCGTACGTACGGATTACCGTCTCCACTACACGATGAGATTCATTTCCATGTTCACCATTCATCGACGATTATAAAAATATATATTACTAATAAGTATGTAATATATGATATAACAATGCTACTGGAGATATATATATATATATATATATATATATATATATATCTGTGTGTTTATTTATGTAATTACATATATCTTATTCACTTACTTCCATTCAATACTATATGAAAATGGAAACAACATTTATGCGTACGTACGGACTACCGTCTCCATAAACAGTGATTTCCATTTCATATATACGTCTATTATAAATAATTATTTTCCAAATATATATGATATATAAATCATTATTTATCTTCTGGAAGTATTTAAATCATCATCTATGTGATACAATCAAGAGTAACAAGTTAAAACATGTACGATAATGAAAGCGATTATTAACTGAAATATTAATATAACATGGAAATTATTATTAAATGGGTAGTATAAAGTCATAAATGAATAATGTATGATATCAAAAAGTTTAATATGGTTCTGGTTTAATTTAATATCATATTATAGTCTTTATACAAGAGGTTAAACATTCCCTCGACTAAAGGAAAGTACAAGGTAAAGGGTTTTCAACTCACTCCTTATTCCCGTGAGATTCATGACATATTGCCACTATTACCTTTTGTGTGTTGTATGTACTGCCCATAATTGTACTCTTTGTGTATTACAATTTAATTTATGTGTATTTACATATTCATTGTACGATACTTCTTTCATGGGGTGTATGTTTCGTAAGTTACCAAATTGGTAAGGGTTAATTCCTCAATCTCATTATTATCTGATATTGTTTATGTGGAAGTATTTACTGGGATATTTTTATCATCCATGTCAATTTTTAATAAAAATTATTTCAAAATGAATATTTTAAGGATTTGTGAATTGTAATCTTTATCAAGATCATAATTTTATTTTTTTTAAAGATTTATCTTTCTAAAACTTTTTAATTAATGTCCTTGTTTTCAAAATGATTTTAAGGATTTATTTATATGGACATGATTGTTTTGAAATGATAATTCTTTAAAAAAGTTTCCAAGTGGAATGGGACACTTTTATTCAAAAATATCTCTTAAATTACTTCCTTTATAAATTTGTGACTATTAAATGATTTTACAAAAAGGATATTTCTCTCAAAAAGTTTTACTCATCATTTTCAACAATGTCATCATCCTTTAATGGATATTATTTTTGATTGAGGTTGATTTATTATAATAAAATCATTCATGTTGCATTGAATGAGTTATGATATGTTTGATTGTGGATGTTCTATTTTTATACCATTCATGGTTTAACGTTAATGTAATGAAATTTCGTATGCTAGTTTTAATACGAATGTTTATGTTATGTTTTAAATTTTTCATATGAGGAATTAAATGGATTTAGTAAGTGACGGGTGCAGCCCGTTATAGCTCCTCAATTCATCGGTAGGTCTCATTAGACAAACTAGTGTCCTGGCACAAGGCCTTGAGAAAAAATTTATTTTTATTCTTGGCACGAGGCCTTGACTATGTGGTAATAATGACCTGTATTACGCATTCCCTCATTGTGAAATTAGTTATTACATGTGATTATTATACTAGTAGAATATTCATGTTCATTTTTATATGGTAATGTTTTATTTTTATTACAATATTATGTCCAATTTTATATTTAAAAGGCTTTTGTTTTAATTACACATCTTGCCTAATAAGTTTATGGATTCCTCTAAATTATTTGCCCTTAATGATCATCTGAGCTCACCCCTTTCTTATGTTTTATTTTCCTAGGCTTCCATGAAGTTTATTATGATTGATATGCAAGGTTAAGCTAAAGGGAAAATAGAATTCTCAATGTACTATCTATGCTGTGCTTTATGCTTCAAATTGTAATGTAATGTTAATGTATGAAATATATTTTCCAAGACTACTAAACTGATCAGTCCATTGGGACTTAATTCCTTTTAAACATGCTAATGTATTAAAATAATCCACCGGCTCTGTGTAATTAGGGTCGGGGTGTTACATAAACTCTTCAAGAAATAATTTTCCTCTTATTTTCATGCTAATCTTCTATCTAATAATATTATTAGATTCACCTCCACTACAATGGCTCATGAACAAACCCATCAAATCCTTTATTTCTATTAACCCACATGTTATGGAAATTATTCACTCTCTTTTTACATATTTGATACCAAAAAAGATAGGAAAAACAATTCAACTAGATGAATGATTGAATTCATTGTTGATCAATCTGTGAATTTATTCTTGTTTCGGACCCCAACAATTTATTTATTTCATTTTCATTGGTCCAAAAACTCGAAAAAAATAATTGTGGTTCTCATGAGTAGGATGGCATACCCAATATGATGGATTGGTATTAGTAGCATCCACATAATAAACTTCATTATTTTCTAAATATGATACTAAATAAGTAATTTCTATGAGGATTAAAATATTTTAGAATTTGGTCTAACTAAAAACCAGCATCTTTATCAACTATAATTCTAATCAACCATCCAATCATTCAAAAAAATTATTTTGATGATCTAATCCCAAAAAAATGATATTGAAAATCTTTGTCTATACAATATATCATATTGAACAAACATACACATGTGTCATGAATTCATTCATGAATTTGAATATATTTATAATGAACATAAATTTGATTGGTTTTCATTGTTATGTAATATATCTTCTCTTTCCCCTGGTAACATCATTCTTTCCAACCATGTTTGAAAATGATTTTCATGAATATGATTGGAATCACATTTTCTTCCCCTTTCTTTCATCAATATTGAATCACATGTTTTACAGAATAATTATTATTTTTGGGAATTAAAAACATCAATTTATCCTCATATTTACCTTTGATCCCTACTAGACCAGATTCTCTACCTCATTACAATTACAACCACATTCTAGATCCAATTTGAATCTGGTGATCCTTCTCGTATACAAAACATCATCTCATTTTGATAGACATTCTAAAGCATTTTGAGTCTGAAGTTATGATTATAATGGTTATTCTGATCATTATCTCAATGGTTCAATATCTGATTATCACCATTACCCACACCTTTCGTTCGAATCAATTTCCAATACTTTTCACAGCATACTTATTTTCTTCAATATGGTCAATATATTATGTTGTAGACAAAAACTAAAACAAAAAACAGTTAGGGAATAATAGTAGAGATAATATTCTTTCCAGAATTTCATCTACTCGTTAAGGGAAATGTATTATAACTTGTTTATTATGGAATCAAGGTAGGTTCTTTTATGTATTTTCTTATATTAAACACTATTATATGCTTAGATGATTTAAATTATATTATCTCTAAATTATATCTTTATGAGTTAAACATAATTTGTTTTAAATAATTTTTAACTAGTTATTAAATTATTTAGGGACATTTCAAATGAATGATGTTTCCTATAATTCCTGAGAGGTGCTTTTAAATGAATTAAAGTGTTTCAATATAATGTTTAAAAATGTTTTCATTTTTTATGTGTATATTTATTAAATTAAAAGTACGTATTATAAAAAATGAAGTTATAGTTATTGATTCATTTTTTGAATTATTAGTTTTTTGAGTTTTTTCATAACATTTGAAATTGATGTCGAATTGGAATGGAATTCCAAGTGAATTTTTGAAGGCCCATTAAACAATTTATTAAAAACATTATTATTTACTTTCTTCCATTGACTAAGCCCTTATATATATAGTTTTTCATTTTCTTCCCCGAAGGAGGAGGTTGTAAATTTATTATTGATAAATATTATTAATGATTGTGAAAAGGGGTTTTTTTGTGATATTGTTTTTTATGCTAGTTGATATTTAGTTCTTATGAATTTTTGTGATGAAGTTATGTTTCATTTGTTTTAATCCCCTAAATTTATTAACATTATTGGAGTCTAGTATCCCATGTATAGGTAAGAAACATATCAAATTATACTATATATTGTGCTATAAATAGGATTAGTGGCCCGTGGATATAGATTTAACATGGGATAGATTATTTTTACCCTAATTGTTTGGTTTCTACCAGGATGAATTATAGCCCGGTAAGGGTTCCCAGACATCCAAAATATTGGAAGCTTCATTATTGCTTTCCTAGGGTTACATATCACCAGTTCATACCATGTCACTTGATTATTATTAAATTTCCCATCACATTACACCATTTTGAGTCTCATATCGGGGAATATATATATATATCTATAATTTTCCTCCCCAATAATTCAACTGTAAGAAATAATTAGGTGGTTTTTGTTCATTATTATTATGAATCATTGATACCTTGGCTCTATTTGTGCTTATATACTGCCCCAGTTGGGGTTTTATGTTTTATTTCAAACATACATACAAATGGTTTGTAAATTATATTTTCTTCAAAAGAAAAAGTGATATTAAAATAATGGTTGTCGAAAATAGTTGTCGATAATGGGAAAAAATATACGTTTTATTATAAATTTAATTTTTCCCTTTTTGTGTGTTAAAATATATTTTTGAAGGAATATTTTGATCAATTATTTGGGTTTGAAGATTTTTTTTGGACTAGATGTGCTTCGTTATAATTTTTAAATGGTTTACCCTACTTTTGGAAACAATAGGATAATTTTTATTAATTATTAACATTATTTTAATTCATATAAAATACAATTTTATAAATTATGTTAATAAAATAATTTAATGAATGTAATATAAAATGAACTACATAAAATCATTGGTGATATCCTAATAGTAGTTTTTGACTTACACAATGGAAATAAACTATTGTGTGTGGATATTAAGCACACCTACGTTTTTATTGGTTCCCGTTATTTGATTATATTAATTGATTTACCATTGGTTCTAATTGTGGGATTTTTAGGATGTTGTGAGTAACTGGGGGTAACATGGAGGATTCTATAGTTATTTGTGTTCCATTTTTTTTCTTTTAGGATGATTTTTCCGTCATTTTGGAAATTTACGTTCATTATTTTTTACATATTATATCTTCTCTAACTATAATAGTGTTTGATTATTTTAATATATCTATTGGGTGTATTTTTAGTGTGAATTACATGTGTAGTTATCTTATTATGGATTGGTTTATTTTAATTACATGAATTTACAACTTCTTGAAAGGTCATTCCAGATACATTGTAGTTTCCACTGATTATTAATAAATGTATTTAAGGGTGAAATCATTACCGTTGGATTAGTTTGGTTCTCTTTATTCTTATTGAAATCCCATGGGGATCTTTAATATACATGGATCCTTATATTGAGGATGTTGGAGTAAATGTTTGATAATTTCATGGTCCAGTTTGCTACCAAAAGAACTCATTGTCTTGGTTCATAAAAGGTTATAGGTTCTCAAAATTTCACAATTTAATTTGGATGTATGGTTTTAGATTGTATATTATGATCATAATTTAAACTCATCATATTTTTAGGAGAATTTTTATGATAACTACCTTTCATACAAATACAAGAGTGTTCATAGGATGTTGATAATTTTTTTAGATTTTGGATAGAGATGATGGAATTTGGTCATCATTAGGATTACCTGAGATACAATAGAATTTTATCTATGATTTCAATTGAGTATGAAAATTTTTAAATTCTTTCATAATTATATTGCATGGGTTAACATACTATGAATAATATGGGTTTATGATTTTGGAACTATTTTACAGATCGATGCAAAACTTGTGAATGTTTTTTCAAAAAAGTTATCCAATTCATGGATGATTTGGCATCCCATTGGGGTAAGATATTTAGATATATCTTCGATAATTATAAATAACTGGGAATAGAACAAGGAGAGCCTTTTGATATATTGATTATTTTGATTGAATTATTTGGTAATTCTTATATATACTTATTGTTTTTTTATAAAATAGGTTTTTTTGTGGGAAAAGGATGAAATTTTATGATTCAAAATCATTTGAAGTAAAACCATAAGGTGTTTTATAATATTAACATTATTTTCAGAAAATATATTTCAAAATTGATTATTTTTTGGAAAAAACCTTGAATGTATTTTAGAGGTTTTAGACCTTTTTGGTGGGTTATTTGTAAATGTGTATAATCGTATTTGATATTTGTCATGAGTGGTATATATATAAATGAATAACAAAGAGGTAATTTGATATTTTTGAAAAGTTAGAGTGTTTTGAAATGGGAATGGGGTCTTTTTTATCACATTTCTATTTAGATTATTGTAGATCAACCTAATTAATGATCAGTTCCCTTGTTTTAAAAATAAGTTATCTTTTTTAGATAAGTTAAATGATTAAAAATTCATAGTGGAATTATAATTTCAAAAATAACTAACTTGTTTTAAAAATGTTGTATATTTTCAAAATCACGTCATGTTTTGAAATATAAATTTTGATACCCTGAGGATATTTTTGTTTTTAAAAGATTGTTTTCTATTATAATTTTAAATGTTTAAAAAATAATTTACATTAGTTATGGATTAGATTAGATTTTTTTCACATGGATAATTGGAACATCTTCTTTTAGTTTTGAAAAAATAAATTTGTTGGATTCCTATTTTATGTTATTCAAAAATTCCTACCATTAATATTATGATTCTAGGAATAAAGATGTTTATTAGGTTGAACCTTAGAGTGAATACTTTTGTTTTTTGATCATCGTCTATTTTAAATTACGTTATACATAGTCTATGAATATAGTGGAACATGTCTTTTTACATCTAGTTGTGTATCAGTGCATCATGGGGAATTATACAGGATGGTGTTTGTTCGGTGACAATATACCAACACCATGTTGGTAGACAATACACTAAGTTATTTAGCTTTATTTTTTTCTGAGTTAGAGGTGATGACTTTTTTAGAATGTCTCTTGATTCTTTATATGTGATCCCTATATGATCCAATGATAAATTTTGTGATATATTATTGATCCATCGGGTGTTCATGCCCCGTTTTTGAAGATATTGGTTTTTGTTGAATGGGTTCATTTATATCATTATTGGTATTTATTTTATTGAGTTGATGTGGGGTGATCTATTTAGGACTTCTGGGTTTCATTGGTGTTTAACATTCGGATTGTTTTTATGAATTTACATTGATTGAGTTTTTGAGTTGGTCTTCGTTAATTGTATCCTTCAGCATCACATTTTGGTTAATCTTGTGTGAGTGATTATTGTTTTTGCGATGACTAATAGTTATTTATTGAGTCTCATAATATGGTTTTTTATAATATTTGAAAAATATTGAAACCCATTCATTATGATAATTTGATGGATTTATCAGGGGGATACCTTGGGTTTGTGTTTGGGTAAATTATAATGAGAAGATGGTTACTAGTTAAACTATGAATGATAATGAGTTATTATTTCCTATCTGGGCCATAATGAAATTATTTTCCAGGTTTTTGGCTATAATTTTTCCATTAATCTATTTCTCATATTAGATTTAGAACTGTCTCTCTCCTTATAGATTTATATTCATTATTATTGTATATCTCAAGTGATTTTGTGGAATGCTTGATTTGGTGACCTGATTTTGTTGTCATTTGGAATTCGTGTTTTAATTTTCACTTTTTTTGGTGTTTTGAGTTTGTTTCCTATATAGGTGTCTATAATTGAAGGAATTTTAATATATACATTGATTATTAATTGAAAATTGGTTTTTAAGTTATTTTTATCCTCTTAGGTATTCTTAGAAGTTTTTTTTAACTATTTAGATGAATTATAAATGGTGTGGAGACCTATAATAAATTTTTATTCATTAGATATTTATTTTTGTTTTTTTTGGGGGGTGTCTGAGAATATTGTGGAATCATAGTGTTTTTTATAAATGTTCAATGATTATTATTAAGATATTAAAAAAATCAATTGTTTTGTGGTGTTTGATAATGATTCATATTTTTATTCATAAAATATTTTTTATTTGTTTCCTTCCCTCCCACCTTAGATGCTTAGGTGAGGAGAGAGTTTCTTTTCAATGTTATACCATTTTAGTGACCTTTTATAGTAATTAATTGGAATAGTAGGGATAAATAAAATATTTCATGTCACTATTATACTGGTTTTTATATCTATTTACTTTATTTTTATGTTTTTCAATGTTGGGTATGTTTTCCTATGTTTTGGGATGTCTTATGGGTTTGAAGAATGTTATATGGATGGTCATTTCATAGACCTTGGGGGCCACAATATTGAAAACACCTTATATTAAATAAATATCTAGTGTGATTATAGGATTCAATATGAAAGTATGGTTTTTTTCAAGGTATATTAATGATGGATTACTATATAATGGTAGGGGAGGAATCACATGTTGAATGCTATGTACTGCACCATTTAGGATCTGTGTAGGGATTCAGTATAAGGTTAATTAGTATTGATATAATTCAGACATGTATAGGGTAATGAATTGTATTTATTTCAAATATATTTAGTTTTTTAGTGTTGTAGAGACTTCTCATAGTAGGATTCAACATCCTAGCATCCTAGGTTCCTATGGACCCTTAGTTGTGTAAAAATAAGGTTTTCAACACCATCCGTTTGGGTTTCTCAACATAGCTATATTTTTTTAAACTACATCATAATCCATAAATGATATTTATTTGTTGTCTACTAGGGTAGGGTATAATGGAATAGTTGTTCTGGAAACACTATCATTTTATTATGTCGTCATTATTTTTTTTGGGGGGTTTTCCCACATAATTTTTTTAGGGGGTTTGGCCCCCTTTGTATCCTCTATCTCATATGTGTATAATAAGGAAGAACTAATAGAGCTCCCCTCTCATTGATGGATACATCTTCTAGTTTCTGATCTTTTCGTATTAGATTTAGGCATATTTCTAATGTATTTCAATTCATTAGTTATTTTCCTCATCTTTTATCCTCCTCATTTACCGTATATTTCCCTTTATGCTATGATCCCTAATTATTATTTTTGACTAGTTAAGGTATTTTAAAGTACTAATCATGGCGTATATGATGTTTAGAGGTTCCAATGGGTGTATTCATTTATATTTTAGCATTAAATTTAGAAGAAGATGCATTTAAAAATTTTTCTTATTTAATCATTGTTTGTGTTTTTAATATATTTATTTATATAATAGACCATAAAATACATTGATACATAAAATTTTCTCCATTAAAATTTATATCATTATGATTTACCCAATAGGTGTTTGAAATTATTATTATATGTTTATAAATTTATAATAGAGATATGACATTCGTTATGTTTAATAAAATTCCCGTGTTTTCATTTCCAAATAATATATGTGTTATAATGTGGTGTTTCAAACAAGTGTTATATTTATAGACGGTGATTGGTGATTTAGTGGATTGATTATAAAAAATAAATTAACTTCCCATAATTATAATTATTTTTGGATTGTAGGGTCTTAATAGAGTTTTGAAACATTTTCAAATGATATTCACATGGTATTTAATTCTATTGGTAACATTGAATGTCCAATTGGAATATTTTTAAAAGAGTTTTTTTAATATGGGTTTTTCCCAAGATTCATCCATTTTCATTATGTACCATTTTTATAAATAATTTACCTCATGGATGAGGTTGTATATATGTTATTATATAAATCTTAGTCATGATCGTGAAAATGGTTTATAATATTATAGGTTGTTTGATATTAGATGAGGTTTATTACTTGTTAGTTTTTATAATGGTCTTGAGAATAATGTTTCGGAAACCCCATTCTTTATTAATATCATGGGTTTCTTGTGTAACTATGTATCATTTCATATGAGTGAAAACAATAGATTATATTTTCACTAAACTAGGGTCAATGGACCATGGATTTGAAACCCTCCTATGATACATTATGTTTCCCACCTTATCTTGAACACTCGAAGGATGGATTACATACTAATATGTTCTATAAGTCTACCTTTAAAATAAAGGATTTAATATTTTTTGTTTAGCTTTCCTAGTAAATTTTTGAAATCATTTTTAATTAGACTTATTTAGTTTCCCCTTATTCTAAATCATGTTGAAGATGATTCAGATGATTCATGGAATATATATATATATATATATACAAAATTTTTATCCCCTATATTTCAATTATATGCCTCCATTGTGTGGTATTTTTTCATTATGGATAGGATTCATTAATTCATTATTACCAGTTGTGATTATATATTTATCGACATGTGGTTTTTGGTTTACCATAAAAATTACATATCAATGTTTTGTAAAGTGTTGTTTCTTTAAAATAAAAATTATGTTTACTTTAAAAAGTCTATTAGGAAATATTTTTAAAAAATAAGAATAAACAGTTGGATTTATTATGAATTTAAAATTACATTTTTTTTGTGGTATTATAGATATTTTTAATTGATGTTTTTGATTCATTTTTTGGTTTGAAAATAGTTTTAAGGCTGGTTGAGCATTATTTATTTGTTAAAAAGTATATTACCCAAGTTTTAGAAAAAATATCATATTGTGTGATAATTTATTTATTAACTCCAATTCATGTGAGATACTATTTTATAAATTATATCCAAACAATAATATATTGAATCTAATATTAAAGTAACTATATATAATCACTGTTGAAATATGACTGGGAATGATTTCCTCACACCCTTTATATAAATCATGGTTTTCGTTATGGGTATCTATAATGATTTTTTTCTGGTTCCCATTAATTTATCCCATTTTTGATTGATCATTTCATCTAGGTTTTAGAATTTCATGATATGGAAAAATCTAATTGGACACTTGGATGATGCTAGAATTGTTCAGGTTCTATTCCTTTTTTCTTTTGCGATGTTGCATTGTCTATTTTGGAAGAAATATTTTTTAATTTCTACAAGATATATATTCACAAACTTTAGTCAAATTTAATGATTTTGATATGTTTATTTGTCGAATGTTTATTGTGCTAACCTACTTTTTAAAAAAATTATATATTATTATTTGATTTTCATGGATTTTTAGTGTCTGCATTAGTAATTTTTTATTTATAAAGGTTACTTCTACTTTTTTATATGTTTATGAATGGGTAATATCACTCCCATAGATTATATTGATAACCTTAGTACTTCTCACTATCCCATTTGTATTGAGAACACCCTTTGGGTCCTGTGTGCATGTTAGGTTGTGTACCAGTTTGGTGGTAGCCTAAACTTGTTCATTACATAAACCTATTAATTTAGAAATAAAGGATCTTCTTCATTGATTAATTATCCTTCATTAGAGACAAATTTTCTTTTTTTGAATGTTTTTTTATAGATCCAACATTTTTATTGATCTCGATTATAATTAATATATTTTTTCTTCTTACTCAATATCTTCTTTATTACTAACTTTTTCTTTAAATGATTCTTCGGTGTAATTTGATTTACTAAAAAATTATTTACTAACATTATCCAGAATTTCCTTTAAACTATCATATATATCATAGTAAGAAATAATATCACGTAATGATTGATGATTTCATTTATTTATTGAATTATAATTTTATTTTCTATTCAATAATATTACTATATTTAGACTACTGTGTTTGGTGTTTTCTTTTAATGATATAACATATTAATCACCCCTTTATTATTTATTATTTCTATTTTATATTTTCAAAACTTTTAATATGATTGAGATAAACTCAATCATAATCATGGCTTTTCAAGATATTTGAGCCTTTAAAAGAGATATCATTTTTTGTATTCCCATTTTTCTATATGGTAAATACTAATCCAATTTAATAAGTTATCAATATACTTTTGGGTTTTTTAATAGTAGAAATATCAATGTATAGATCATCAAAATAGTTATTTTGGCCAAAAAAATCACTGTAGAATCAACATCAATTAAATTACAAAAATATTCTTTTTATGAACATCCAATTAACTATAAATCAATATATTAGTTTTTTTATATGATTAAAAAATTCATCATATAATTCATAAATATATTTATTTATTTATTTATTATATTATAAATCATATAAATTATGATTCACTACAATTTACTCTATTTTATGAATAAAATAATGTTTCAACCATATATTTTATCATTTTTAAATAGATATCATGTGACAATTCAATATTAGTGTGTGAAAAGTAAAACTCGTTGTGTAAAGACCCAGAATTTCTGTGGAAAATTTGTTCATAAATACATGGGAATTTTGTGAGTCCGTGAAAATTTACGGTGCATGATTCCATGGCCTGGTGTTCTCAGAATCAATTTCTGAAGTTTTGTTCTGGTACGTTCAGTAAACGTACGAGCGGGTTTTTATAACTTTTGAACCGGTGGTCGGAATTTAAATCTGAGGGCACCATTGAACTCGCAGCGTCGGTATTCGCTTTAGAAGACTTTCTCCTCGATGACATTTGGTCGAGAATAAAAGTTAGTTTTTGGGTTTTCCTGGAAAAATAATAAAATAAAGTGAGCTACACTTTATTTTATTTAAGCTCCCATGTGGGTTATTGGTAGATAAAACCGCCTCTTGGAAGTTGGAGGTGGGACCACCACACCTTAACCTCCCATGATAGGTTATGGTGGTGGGGACCACATGAACATAAAATCCCGTGAGAGGTTACGAATGACCTGAAACCACACGAAAACATTAGGAATTTTATTCGGGACGTGTAGGAGGAGACGGCGCGCCCATTGGAGGTGCGGTGCGCGCGTTACGTCCGAGTGTGTCGTTTTCAGCAGCTCGGCGCGCGCTAAAATGGCGCGTTGGGGGGTCAAAACCACCTGAACAACCTCATAATGCCATTAAATGGTACGACAAAAGCCTTTGTGCGATTTGTGAAATGGTTGGGCAGACAACACGTCAATCGAGGTGCCGTTTGACCGCGGTCACTAGAAACGTGTTTCTGGTGTCAAAAAACACCAAAAACGGCGTGAGACGGTCGAATTCAGAGAAAACGTACTCTGAATGAGCTGAAACCAAACGAAAACATTTGCAATATTATTCTTGACGTGTAGGAGGAGACGGTGCACCCATCGGAGGTGTGGTTCGCGCGTTACGTCTGAGTGTGTCGTTTTCAGCAGCTCGGCTCGCGCTAAAACGGCGCGTTGGGGGGGTCAAAACTATCCGAACGACCTCATAATGCAATGAAACCGTATGACAATAGTCGTTGTGCGATTTTTGAAATGGTCGGGCTGATGGTATGGCAATCGGATGTTCTGTTTGACTGTAGTGACCGGAAACACATTTCCGGTGTCATAAAACACCAAAAATGGCGCGAGACGGTCGAATTCGGAGCGAACGTGGTCGAATGACCTGAAACCACACAAAAACATTAGAAACATTATTAATGACATGTAGGAGGAGACGGAGTGCCCATCGGAGGCGCGGTGTGCGCATTACGTCCGAGTGTGTCATTTTTAGCAGCTCGGCGCGCGCTAAAACGGCGCGTTGGGGGGGTCAAAACCACCCGAATGATCTCAGAATGCCATGAAACTGTACGACAAAAACCATTGTGCGATTTTTAAAATGTTCGGGTAGATGGCACGTCAATCGGAGGTGCCGTTTGACTGTGGTGATCAGGAACGCGTTTCCGGTGTCATAAAACACAAAAAACGGTGCGAGACGGTCGAATTCGGAGCAAACGTGCTCCGAATGACCTGAAACTACACGAAAATATTAGGAATATTATTCATGACGTGTAGGAGGAGATGGCGCGCCTATAGGACATGCGGTGTGCGCGTTACGTCTGATTTTGTCGTTTTCAGCAGCTCGGCGAGCGCTAAAACGGCGCGTTGGGGGTCAAAACCACCTGAACGACCTCGGAATGCCATGAAACCATTCGACAATAGCCGTTGTTCAATTTTTGAAATGGTCGGGCAGACGGAACATCAATTGGAGGTGCTGTTTGACCGTGGTGATCGAAAACGCGTTTCCGGTGTCATAAAACACCAAAAACGGCGCGGGACGGTCGAATTCGGAGCAAACGTGCTCCGAATGACCTGAAACCACATGAAAATATTAGGAATATTATTCGGGTGTGTAGGAGGAGACGGAGCACCCATCGGACATGCGTTGCGTGCGTTATGTCCAAGTGTGTCGTTTTCAGCAGCTCGGCGCGCGCTAAAACGACGCGTTGGGGGGGTCAAAACCACCGGAACGACCTTGAAATGCCATGAAATCATACGACAACAGCCGTTGTGCGATATTTGAAATGGTTGGGCAGACAACACATCAATTAGATGTTCTGGTTGACCGCGGTGACCAGAAACGCATTTCTGGAGTCATAAAACACCAAAAACGGCGTGAGACGGTCGAATTCAGAGAAAATGTGCTCCGAATGACCTAAAACCACACGAAAACATTAGGAATATTATTTGTGACATGTAGGAGGAGATGGCGCGCCCATCAGAGGTGCGGTGCGTGCGTTACGTCCGAGGGTGTCGTTTTCAGCAGCTCTGTGCGTGCTAAAACAGCAGGTTGGGGGGTCAAAACCACACGAATGACCTCGAAATGCCATGAAACCGTACGAAAACTCCTGTTTTGTGATTTTTGAAATGGTCGGGCAGACGGCACATCAATTGGTGGTGTTGTTTGACCACGGTGACCAGAAACGCGTTTCCGGTGTCACAAAACACCAAAAATGGCGCGAGATGGTCGAATTAAGAGAAAACGTGCTCCGAATGACCTGAAACAACACAAAAACATTAGACATATTATTCTTGACATTTAAGAGGAGTCGGAGCGCCAATCGGATGTGTGGTGCGCGTGTTACGTCCGACTGTGTCGTTTTCAGCAGCTCGACGCGTGCTAAAACGGCGCGTTGCGGGGTCAAAGTCACCCGAACGACCTCGGAATGCCATGAAACCGTACGACAACAGACATTGTGTGATTTTTGAAATGGTCGGGCAGACGGCATATCAATTGGAGGTGTCGTTTTACCTCGGTGACCGGAAACGTGTTTCCGGTGTCATAAAGCACCAAAAACGGCACGAGATGAACGAATTCGGAGAAAACATTCTCCCAATGACCTGAAACCACACAAAATATTAGGAATATTATTTGTGATGTGTATGAGGAGACGACATACTCATCGGAGGTGCGGTGCGCGCGTTACATCCGAGTGTGTTGTTTTCAGCAGCTTGGCAGGCGCTAAAACGGCGCGTTGGGGGGGTCAAAACCACCCGAAAGACCTCGGAATGCCGTGAAACCATACGACAACAGCTTCTGTGCGATTTGTGAAATGGCCGGCCAGACGACACGTCAATCGGAGGTGTCGTTTGGCTGTGGTGACCGGAAACGCGTTTCTGGTGTCATAAAACATCAAAAACGGCGCGAGACGGTCGAATTCAGAGCAAATGTGCTCCAAATGACCTGAAACCACACGAAAACATTAGGAATATTATTTGTGACGTGTAGGAGGAGACGACGTGCCCATCGGAGGTGTGGTGCGTGCGTTGTGTCATAGTGTGTTGTTTTCAGCAGCTCGATGCGCGCTATAACGACGCGTTGGGGGGTCAAAACCACCCAAACGACCTCGGAATTCCAAGAAACCGTATGACAACAGCCATTGTGAAATTTTTAAAATGTTCGGGCAGACGGAACGTCAATCGGAGGTTCCGTTTGACCGCGGTGTCTGGAAACACGTTTCCAGTGTCAAAAAACACCAAAAACGATGCGAGACGGTCGAATTTGAAGCAAACGTGCTCCGAATGACCTGAAACCACACTAAAACATTAGGAATAATATTCGTGATGTGTAAGAGGAGACGGCGCGCCCATCGGAGGTGAGGTGCGCGCATTACGTCTGAGTGTGTCATTTTCAGCAGCTCGACGCGCGCTAAAACGGCGCGTTGGGCGGTCAAAACCACCCGAATGACCTCAGAATGCCTTGAAATCGTACGACAATAGTCGTTGTGTGATTTGTGAAATGGCCGTGCTGACGACACGTCAATTGGAGGTTCCGTTTGACTGTGGTGACTGGAAACGTGTTTTCGGTGTCATAAAACACAAAAAATGGTGCGAGACAGTCGAATTCGGAGCAAATGAGCTCCGAATGACCTAAAACCACACGAAAACATTAGGAATATTATTCGTGAAGTGTAGGGGGAGACGGTGCGCCCATCGGAGGTGCAGTGTGCACGTTACGTCTGAGTGTGTCGTTTTCAGCAGCTAGGTGCGCGCTAAAACGTCGCGTTGGGGGGTCAAAACCACCCGAACGACCTCGGAATTCCATGAAACTGTACGACAACAGCCTTTGTGAAATTTGTGAAATGGTCAGGAAGATGGCCCATCAATTAGAGGTTCTTTTTGACCATGGTGACCGGAAACGCGTTTCTGGTGTCATAAAACCCCAAAAACGCCCCAAGACGGTCGAATTCGGAGCAAACGTGCTCCGAATGACCTGAAATGTATAGACCCGAAGCTTGACGTACATGAACATTACATTACTTTCGCGGAATACTTATTACATAACAAAAACACACACACAAGGATCGTAATAGTTTAGTGTCTTTGGAAACTCGGAATAAAATCTTCTAATCGTGGTGAAAGATCTTCAACATCTCCCATAATGATCTTCCTTTTTTTTACCTAAAACCTTTCTTTATATCCTGGGGAAAAGAAAACATAAAATGGTGAGCTCAAATGCTCAGTAAGGGTAAACAAAAGAAATATCAATCACATCGTATTCATAAGAACATAACATTTTGGAAATCATAACCTACAAAAGAGAGCATAATTTCATAACATGGGATAAATCATGGTAGTGAAATGTAATCACAATATCATAACTTAAAACATGAAACTTTGTGGCATTCACACATATTCATAGAGAATCATTTCTTGTTAGTCAAGACTCATTGCCAAGACTATCTTAGTGGACAGAGTCCCTTTCTGAATCGAGTAACCCTCGTTTCAGTCCTGTTTCACTGAACTGGTATAACCTACCATTCCAGCCATGTCTATCTCATGAGATATAAAATTTTTACCCAATGCATTGGAGGGAGATATAGGTCCCACCCATCTTATAATGAATCCTTTCTTATGTGTGCCACATAATCATAAATCATACATCATCGCATAACCCATGTAATAAAAATGGGATTCTTAAACAACATGACATCATAAAACAATTCATATAAGATAAAGGAATTCATAAAAAATGTATCCATCACAACATAATCAAATCCATGTAATAATAGGGATAAAAACAGAACCCTTTTATTATCTTAGATGGAAAATAATTTTGATAAAATACTTGAAATCCATTCTTGAGGAAAATATCCTTTCTACTTCAAAAACATTTTCCTTTCTTAACATGTCTTACAATTTAAAACTAAAAGAAGTTGATTAAAAATAAACTTGAAAACTTGTAAAGGAAGCTTCTTGGAAATAATTTTTTAAATATCCATTCATGCCGTATAAGTTAAAAAAAAACATTCTTCGTACTTTTGTCGGAAAAGTCAAAAAAATACCTCGTACGGAAAACGACACAAGATTCCTTTCATTTCCTTTACTAAAAACTCACCTAAGGGAAAAATTGGATTTAAACAAGTGTAGTTGGATGGAAATAATATTACATATTTATGAAACATGGATGTGGATGATAAAATACACCCCAGTAAATACTTACGAATAAACAATCTCAGATAAAAATGAGATTGTGATATTTCCCTTACCTTAGGTCCGACTTGCTTTGTAAGTGTCCGAACCTCCTGTATAATGATTTAAATCATGTTATTGACTTATTACAGAATCATATTAATTGTTATTATATCATATATGGTCCACTTATGACTTTATATTACCCGTTCTTTTGTAAATTCATGTTAAAGTAACGTTTTGGGTAAAATCGTCTCATTTGTCGTTCGTGTTTTTAACTTGTAATTATTCATATGATTACTTAGATCATGATTACTTAATTCCAGAATATAAAACATGATTTATATATATATATATATTCAGAATATACATATATAATAAATCAGTAAATGGAAATAAATACACCGTTCATGGAGACGGTAGTCCGTACGTACGCATGAACGCTGTTTTCGTTTCCTTATTGAATTGAATGGAATTAAGTAGATGACATACATATAAATATAAATAATTACAGTATCATTATTTGGTCATATATTTCATTAGTACTTATTATATATACTTTATAATCATTCATGAATGGCTAATCATTGAGAATGAATCTCATCGCGTCATGGAGACGGTAGTCCGTACGTACGCACGAGCGATGATATCGTTCCCATGGTCATGGAATTGTGTTGAAGTGTATGTATACTATTTAAGTATCAATATCACTTTATAATAATCATATATAGTTACTCATTACACCTTTATACCCATCCTTGTAAGGTGATGGTGGAAAATAGATTACACCACGGCGTGGAGACGATATTCCGTACGTACGCACGCGCGGTGATTTCCTTTTTCCGTAGGATGGATAGAAGGTTAATTAGAGTTGTTTCATATTTATAATAACATATAAGTATATAAGAAATACTGATGTTATTACTTTATCATGAAACAACTAAAGAAGAAGAAGTTGAAGAAGAGAGAAATTGAAAAGATGGGTAATGGATATTACCTCTTCTTTGGAACGCTTCTTTGAATCCTCTACTTAGGGAACTAAGATTGGTCTTTGAAGAAGACCAGGACCTCTAGGATTATTCTAAGGAAGTGGAGAAGGGATTTTGGCAGGGGTTGGCTGAGCTTGAGTGCTCAAATTGGTGTTAGGAGGAGGGGGAGGAGGTATACTTTTATAAGGGAGGAGAGGGGCACCTTAGGAATATCTCAAAATATTATTTTATATTAAAGTCAAAATCGGTTTATAATGGTTCCAAATGGTCTTATTTCAGAGCTAAAGTGGGGATGGGTCTAAATACTGTCAACCAATAGGATTTAGACAAGTATAGGTTATTATTTTAACCTTATCAATTAGATTTAACTCTAAGTTAAATAATTTAACTTTTACCGTGTCTTTTTGTTTTCTCTCACTATATGGTTAATACACTTACTATAACATGCCACACGAACCCCAAATTGTTTATTATTAATATATATATCCTTATCTACATCATATGGCCGAACCATAGATTTTTAGGAATAAAATAACAATTAATAATATAATATTTGATTTAAAAACTATTTTGTCTCAATTTTGACACTATTTGATATATGATTTTTGTGAAAGTCATAACAGAATTATATGTTCAAAACAAGTTGATTAAATCAACACTAATATATCATAGTAACCTAGAAAATTAGTGGAATTCATAAAAAGTCTCAAATTACATTCATTTGAGCATTTATAACATCAATTATGTTAATATTTCCTTAAAAGGGTAATTACTGCATCATCGTTGTGTCATAAATATATTAATTTATATAAAGTATAAAAATTATAAATAAAATATCATTATGTAGGAAATCTTTTTATCTTTCTACTGAATATTTATAGTCGAATTTATCTTATGTATAACCCCATATTAAAAATGTTTTAGTTATTAAACTTTGATTTTAACTATTTTAACTATTCATTAAATAAAACAATATTAAATGTCATAATCTAATCCAAGTGGACCTAAATGGTCATATTATATTCATAAGGTTGTTTTTGGTCGAATTACACTTATCCAATAGAATTAGGACATGTTTTAGGATAATAGTAATATCATATTTACCCTTAGTTACCCTATTTACTATTAACCGTGGTAAAAAAAATTAAAAAGTTACTATTCACCAAAAATTATTTTCATCTCATTGAACCACATTTTAGTCCTTGATATTAACCGTGTCTGTCGGATTTTCAAAATTCCATTCACAGAAGTGGTAAAATTATGTTTTATGCAAAATTCAGTTTTTAACCTACCACTTAGTGGTTTCACTATTCATCAAAAATTGAAAGTTTTCAGAAAAATGCCAAAATTTCATCCTAAGCTATATTTCATATTCCGAATTCAAAAATGAAGTCTATTATAACATAGAAGTTGCATTAATTAATTTTATAATTAAATCCCGCTGTTAAAACAAATAGCGTGTTTTTAAGAAACAATATCTATCAAAAGATTGACACATGATTATGTCTGGTTTAAATGTGAAATTACAACCAATGACCAACATTGTATTAAATTGTAAAAATATATTCTAAATATACTTTAAAACCACTCAAATTAATAATTATTACTATTAATTATTTCGATTAAAAAAATTGTTTTTAATTATAATTTAGTAATTTTCACTATTCATCAGAATATGAATGTTATCTGAAAAGTACCAAAATTTCACCTTAGGCTAAATTCGATACTCCGAATCCAAAAATGAAGTCCATTTTGAGATCTAAATTTTCTAAAATTTAAAAAGTGGTTATTACCATTCATAATGGCTAGTTTTAATAATATTTTAATAGCATATCGTTGTTTCGTGAAACTCAGTATTGCGTACTACACACGCTATCGAGGAAGGTTGTGAGTGCGTGTAATGCAAGGAAAGTCAAGGATGCATGTTGTGCAAGCTCCTTTTGGTGTAGCGTACAACACAAGACATTAGTGAAATTAAAAAGAATATTTTTCATAAAATCTTGGGCTGTTACATTCTACCCCCCTTAAAATGAATTTCGCACTCGAAATTCGTCGGGGTTATAAATGGTTTACTATTCGAAAGTTTCTTTAATAGAAACCCACATCGTAAAAAGGAATACCAAAACCAATATTTAAAAACAAAAGTATGAAACTTAACGGTTACCCAAATAAACTAATCACTGGGTTTCCACATAGGTGAAAATATGGATATGGAAGAGAAATCTAACCATCATGTTCTGATGGAGAGTGGTAGAGAACATGGCTATGGAAAATCCAACAATCACAAATCCATAAATTTGTGACGATCTAAGGTACCATCCGATTAATCAGATATAAGATCACTAGGACAACATTTTTTTTGGTTTTCAAGATCGTTTCCCTAAAGTTGATGAATTTGAATTAGAATAAATACTTACTTTATTTTGGTACAGTCGCACTATTGTTCGTGCCTTGAACAATTTCCACTTCATCTCTTAAATAAATGAAGTTGAATTTGTTATTCGTGAAGTGTTAGCAGATCATGTGATAGAATGACGGGTCATTCCATCTGTCTCAAACAAATGGTTAGCAAAAATTATATACATAAGTCGATCTATAGTGAGATTAATCATATATGGTTCCTAAAATGGACTTATACATCATATATCATACTGCTTAATATAATAAAACTAGTTTCTATTAAACAGGGACTTCCTGTAGGCCAGTGGTAGGCGATAAAGGCCAGTCGCACTTCGGTTGTGGGTTCGATTCCCACAGCCTTGTCCGAAGCGATGGGTTGTCGCCTGTCCTGCAGGTTGTCATTTTTCTAAAACTATATTACTATAACATCCCATCAATAATATCGAAAATCTTCTATCCTTAAACAATACTAACTTATGTCCAACATAATCCATTCTAATCTTTAGGCTTATCCATAATACTACAATCCACTCTCATAATATAGTGAAAACGATTACCATAGATTTAATACTGTCGTTAATCCCCATATATCATAAGATATGTTTTGTTGGTCACATTCCAAACATTCAAAGTCCTTAATTATGTATTCTCTTGAATACCTTAGTGAAAACATGAATGCAGTTAAAAGTTAACACTTTCCACATACCAAAATCCTCAAAATTCTATATACTCAAACCATGATATAACCTTCTCCTTATATCAGTCATGAGCTCATGAATACTATCAAACATTTAATTTTCTCCTTATCCCTTCATTATGCGCATATCATCTACATTCCAAAAATATCTGAATAACCTTTCATGGATACTGGTAACATTAATCAGACAAGAGTGTAACAATCCTTACATGTCTCTTTATTCCATAGTAGCATGAGATTACTTATACAAAATTACACATGATAAACATGTAATCATTCCACTACATTCTTAAACCATTGACCGAGCTTCAAAAATTATTTCATCTCACATATCATTTGTAGTCTCTTCATCATCATCCACATAAATACTACCCATATGACCATACCGATTCTCTTCATGAGTCTTTCCCTTAGGGCATTTGTTTGCATAATGCCCATACATTCCACATTTAAAACACTTAACCATTTTTTATGTCGTAGCAATACCATTATCCTCATCCATGGTGTTAACCGACCCTTTTCCTTTGCACTTACTTGCTTTGTGTCCTTCTTTTCCACACCCAAAGCATCTTCCAGTTCCCTTGAAACATTCTCCTTGATGCCTCTTCCCACATTATTTACATAGGGGAAATTGAACTTTCTTTCCTCTATGATCATCATGAAACTCCATCTTTCTCTTATTAGCCGAGTCAGGAATCTTACCAAATTTTACTTTATTGATCATATTATGAGATTGCTGATTCGGCATAATAATGATGTTTGGACATCCGAATCCCATTTAATTTGGTTTCTCATGGAGAATATCATTCCATTGTCCATCATATCCTCCATTATTGTGAATCATCTTGTTTCCAGCCATTTTCTAAAACCCAAACAGAATAGTGTGAGAGGCAAAATAATGCTAGGGAAAACAACATAGTAAAGGGGGAGTACCCTTAATATCTAACATCTTAGGTTAAATTATAAGATCGTTATCGTAGTTCTAGGAGTATATCCTATACGTATACTTATCCTTAGGGACATCCCTAGACATACCATAGAAATATCTCTAGGGATCTCACTAACGTTTTTGCATCCTAGTTTCCAATGGTTGACTAAACCTTTCCTATGATACCAACTGTAGAGACCTGAAGCTTGACGTACATGAACATTACATTAATTTCGCGGAATACTTAGTACATAACAAAAACACACACACAAGGATCGTAATAGTTTAGTGTCTTTGGAAACTCGGAATAAAATCTTTTAATCGTGGTGAAAGATCTTCAACATCTCCCATAAATATCTTCCTTTTTTTTACCTAAAACCTTTCTTTATATCCTGGGGAAAAGAAAACATAAAAGGGTGAGCTCAAATGCTCAGTAAGGGTAAACAAAAGAAATATCAATCACATCGTATTCATAAGAACATAACATTTTGGAAATCATAACCTGCAAAAGAGAGCATAATTTCATAACATGGGATAAATCATGGTAGTGAAATGTAATCACAATAATCATAACTTAAAACATGAAACTTTGTGGCATTCACACATATTCATAGAGAATCATTTCTTGTTAGTCAAGACTCATTGCCAAGACTATCTTAGTGGACAAAGTCCCTTTCTGAATCGAGTAACCCTCGTTTCAGTCCTGTTTCACTGAACCGGTATAACCTACAATTCCAGCCATGTCTATCTCATGAGATATAAAATCTTTACCCAATGCATTGGAGGGAGATATAGGTCCCACCCATCTTATAATTAATCTTTTCTTATGTGTGCCACATAATCATAAATCATACATCATCGTATAACCCATGTAATAAAAATGGGATTCTTAAACAACATGACATCATAAAACAATTCATATAAGATAAAGGAATTCATAAAAAATTTTCCATCACAACATAATCAAATCCATGTAATAATAGGGATAAAAACAGAACCCTTTTATTATCTTAGATGGAAAATAATTTTGATAAAATACTTGAAATCCATTCTTGAGGAAAATATCCTTTTTACTTCAAAAACATTTTCCTTTCTTAACATGTCTTACAATTTAAAACTAAAAGAAGTTGATTAAAAATAAAATTGAAAACTTGTAAAGGAAGCTTCTTGGAAATAATGTTTTAAAAATCCATTCATGCCGTATAAGTTAAAAAAAACATTCTTCGTACTTTTGTCGGAAAAGTCAAAAAAATACCTCGTACGGAAAACGACAAAAGATTCCTTTCATTTCTTTTACTAAAAACTCACCGAAGGGTAAAATTGGATTTAAACAATTGTAGTTGGATGGAAATAATATTACATATTTATGAAACATGGATGTGGATGATAAAATACACCCCAGTAAATACTTACGAATAAACAATCTCGGATAAAAATGAGATTGTGATATTTCCCTTACCTTAGGTCCGACTTGCTTTGTAAGTGTCTGAACCTCCTGTATAATGATTTAAATCATGTTATTGACTTATTCCAGAATCATATTCATTGTTATTATATCATATATGGTCCACTTATGACTTTATATTACCCGTTCTTTTGTAAATTCATGTTAAAGTAACGTTTTGGGTAAAATCGTCTCATTTGTCGTTCGTGTTTTTAACTTGTAATTATTCATATGATTACTTAGATCAT
The DNA here is from genome assembly GCA_963277665.1 of Viscum album. NCBI lineage: Eukaryota > Viridiplantae > Streptophyta > Magnoliopsida > Santalales > Viscaceae > Viscum > Viscum album. The sequence goes on from OY728138.1 coordinate 1,802,717,449, forward strand.
GATTACTTAATTCCAGAATATAAAACATGATTTATATATATATATATATTCAGAATATACATATATAATAAATCAGTAAATGGAAAGAAATACACCGTTCATGGAGACGGTAGTCCGTACGTACGCATGAACGCTGTTTTCGTTTCCTTATTGAATTGAATGGAATTAAGTAGATGACATACATATAAATATAAATAATCCCAGTATCATTATTTGGTCATATATTTCATTATTACTTATTATATATACTTTATAATCATTCATGATTGAGAATGAATCTCATCGCGTCGTGGAGACGGTAGTCCGTACGTACGCACGAGCGATGATATCGTTCCCATGGTCGTGGAATTGTGTTGAAGTGTATGTATACTATTTAAGTATCAATATCACTTTATAATAATCATATATAGTTACTCATTACACCTTTATACCCATCCTTTTAAGGTGATGGTGGAAAATAGATTACACCACGGCGTGGAGACGGTATTCCGTATGTACGCACGCGCGGTGATTTCCTTTTTCCGTAGGATGGATAGAAGGTTAATTAGAGTTGTTTCATATTTATAATAACATATCAGTATATAAGAAATACTGATGTTATTACTTTATCATGAAACAACTAAAGAAGAATAAGTTGAAGAAGAAAGAAATTGAAAAGATGGGTAATGGATATTACCTCTTCTTTGGAACGCTTCTTTGAATCCTCTACTTAGGGAACTAAGATTGGTCTTTGAAGAAGACCAGGACCTCTAGTATTATTCTAGGAAAGTGGAGAAGGGATTTTGGCAGGGGTTGGACGAGCTTGAGTGCTCAAATTGGTGTGAGGAGGAGGGGGAGGAGGTATCCTTTTATAAGGGAGGAGAGGGGCACCTTAGGAATATCTCAAAATATTATTTTATATTAAAGTCAAAATCGGTTTATAATGGTTCCAAAGGGTCTTATTTCAGATCTAAAGTGGGGATGGGTCTAAATCCTATCAACCAATAGGATTTAGACAAGTTTAGGTTATTATTTTAACCTTATCAATTAGATTTAACTCTAAGTTAAATAATTTAACTTTTACCGTGTCTTTTTGTTTTCTTTCACTATATGGTTAATACACTTACTATAACATGCCAAACGAACCCCAAATTGTTTATTATTAATATATATATCCTTATCTACGTCATTTGGCCGAACCTTAGATTTTTAGGAATAAAATAACAATTAATAATATAATATTTGATTTAAAAACTATTTTGTCTCAATTTTGACACTATTTGATATATGATTTTTTTGAAAGTCATAAAAGAATTATATGTTCGAACCAAGTTGATTAAATCAACACTAATATATAATATTAACCTAGAAAATTAGTGGAATTCATAAAAAGTATCAAATTACATTCATTTGAGCATTTATAACATCAATTATGTTAATATTTCCTTAAAAGGGTAATTACTGCATCATCGTTGTGTCATAAATAAATTAATTTATTTAAAGTCTAAAATTTATAAATAAAATATCATTATTTAGGAAATATTTTTAGCTTTCTACTGAATATTTATAGTCGAATTTATCTTATGTATAACCCCATATTAAAAATGTTTTAGTTATTAAACTTTGATTTTAACTATTTTAACTATTCATTAAATAAAATAATATTAAATGTCATAATCTAATCCAAGTGGACCTAAATGGTCATATTATATTCATAAGGTTGTTTGTGGTTGAATTACACTTATCCAATAGAATTAGGACATGTGTTAAGATAATAGTAATATCATATTTACCCTTAGTTACCCTATTTACTATTAACCGTGGTAAAAAAAAGTAAAAAGTTACTATTCACCAAAAATTATTTTCATCTCATTGAACCACATTTTAGTCCTTGATATTAACCGTGTCTATCGGATTTTTGAAATTCCATTCACAGAAGTGGTAAAATTATGTTTTATGCAAAATTCAGTTTTTAACCTACCACTTAGTGGTTTCACTATTCATCAAAAATTGAAAGATTTCAGAAAAATGCCAAAATTTCATCCTAAGCTATATTTCATATTCCGAATTCAAAAATGAAGTCTATTATAAAATAGAAGTTTTATTAATTAATTTTATAATTAAATCCCGTTGTTAAAACAAATAGCGTGTTTTTAAGAAACAATATCTATCAAAAGATTGACACATGATTATGTCTGGTTTAAATGTGAAATTACAACCAATGACCAAAATTGTATTAAATTGTAAAAATATATTCTAAATATACTTTAAAACCACTCAAATTAATAATTTTTCACTATTAATTATTTTGATTAAAAAAGTTGTTTTTAATTATAATTTAGTAATTTTCACTATTCATCAGAATATGAATGTTATCTGAAAAGTACCAAAATTTCACCTTAGGCTAAATTCGATACTCCGAATCCAAAAATGAAGTCCATTTTGAGATCTAAATTTTCTAAAATTTAAAAAGTGGTTATTACCATTCATAATGGCTAGTTTTAATAATATTTTAATAGCATATCATTGTTTCATGAAACTCAGTATTGCGTACTACACACGCTATCGAGGAAGGTTGCGATTGCGTGTAATGCAAGGCAAGTCAAGGATGCATGTTGTGCAAGCTCCTTTTGGTGTAGCGTACAACACAAGACATTAGTGAAATTAAAAAGAATATTTTTCATAAAATCTTGGGCTGTTACATGAAACCACACGAAAACATTAGGAATATTATTCGTGACATGTAGGAGGAGACGACGCGCCCATCGGACGTACAGTGCCCGCGTTACGTCCCAGTGTGTCGTTTTCAGCAGCTCGGCGCGCGCTAAAACTGCGTGTTGGGGGGTCAAAACCACCCAAACGACCTCGGAATGCCATAAAACCGTACAAAATCAGCCGTTGTGTGATTTTTGAAATGTTCGGGCAGACAGCATGTCAATCAAGGGTGTCGTTTGACCACGGTGACCGGAAACACGTTTCTGGTGTCATAAAACACCAAAAACGGCATGAGATGGTCGAATTTGGAGAAAACGTGCTCTGAATGACTTGAAACCACATAAAAACATTAGTAATATTATTCTTGATGTGTAGGAGGAGACGGCGTGCCCATCAGAGGTGCGGTGCGCGTGTTACGTCTGATTGTGTCGTTTTCAGCAGCTCGGTGCGCGCTAAAACGGCGCATTGGGGGGTCAAAACCCCACGAACGACCTCGAAATGCCATGAAACCATACGAAAACAGCCGTTGTGCGATTTTTGAAATTTTTGGGCAGACAGCACGTCAATCGGAGCTGCTGTTTGACCGTGGTGACCGGAAACGCGTTTCCGGTGTCATAAAACACCAAAAACGGCGTGTGATGGTCGAATTCAGAGAAAACGTGCTCCGAATGACCTAAAACCACACGAAAACATTAGAAATATTATTTTTGACGTGTAGGAGAAGACGACGCGCCCATCGGACGTGTGGTGCGCGCAGTACCCCGAGTGTGTCGTTTTCAGCAGCTCGGCGTGCGCTAAAACGGCGCGTTGGGGGGTCAAAACCACCCGAACGACCTCAGAATGCCATGAAACTGTACAAAAACAGCCACTTTGCGATTTATGAAATGGTGGGGTAGATGTCATGTCAATCGGAGGTGTCTTTTGACCACGGTGAACAGAAACGCGTTTCGAGTGTCATAAAACACCAAAAACGGTGTGAGACGGTCTAATTCGGAAAAAACGTGCTCCGAATGACCTGAAACCACAAGAAAACATTAGGAATATTATTCGTGATTTTTAAGAGGAGACTGCGCGCCCATCGGACGTGCGGTGCGCGCGTTACGTCATATTGTGTCGTTTTCAACAGCTCGGTGCGCGCTAAAACGGCGCGTTGGGGGGCCAAAACCACCCGAACGACCTCAGAATGCCATGAAACCATACGAAAACAGACTTTGTGCGATTTGTGAAATGTTCAGGTAGACGACACATCAATCGGAGGTTCCGTTTGACCGCGGTTAACGGAAACGTGTTTCTGGTGTCAAAAAACACCAAAAATGGCACGATACGGTTGAATTCAGAGCAAACATACTCCGAATGACCTGAAACCACACGAAAACATTAGGAATATTATTCGTGACTTGTAGGAGGAGACGACGCGCCCATCAGAGGTGCAGCGCGCACGTTACGTCTGAGTGTGTCGTTTTCAGTGGCTCGGCGCGTGGTAAAACGGCGCGTTGGGGGGGTCAAAACAACCCGAACGACCTCAGAATGCCATGAAACCGTATGACAACAGCCGTTATGCAATTTTTAAAATGGTCAGGCAGAAGGCATGTCAATCAGAGGTGTCGTTTGACCGCTGTGACCGGAATCGCGTTTCCGGTGTCATAAAACACAAAAAACATCCGAATGACCTGAAATGATAACATTTCTTAATTTGGTGGTTTTAAATTATTATAGCACCATGATTTGATGTCAGGTTTAATTTTATTATATGTATATAATAACTGAATAATTATTTTTAATTTACATTTGTTTTGTTTTTTTTGTTTTTTTTGTCTGATTGTAGGTTTATTGAAGCAGAAGATTGAAATAGATGGACCTGCTCAGATCGTTGAAGCACGTTTATCATTTATGATGATCTTTATGTTTATGATGTTTGAAATTGTTTTCCAATTTTTATGTTTTTTATCTTATTTTATCACTAATTTTGCACCGTGAAGAAAAAAACAGAATTCGTACATTTCATTAAAAAAATGAAAAATATTTAATTTAATATTATATATATATATATATATTAAAATATTTTATTTAATATTTATATATATATATATATAATTAAATAATTGTATATAAAAATGAAAAATAGTTTATTTAATATTATATATATATTTCTTTAATATATATATATATATTAAAATATTTTATTTAATATTATATATATAAATATTTTCATTAATATATATATATATATATATTTATTTAATAAATATATATATATATTTCTTTCGGTATGATTTTTTTTTAAAAAAAATTTCCAGTGTAGCGACCGCTAGAGGCGGTCGCTATAGGCTGCCTGCCGGGAAGCATTAGTGACCGCCTAGCGGTCGCTATAGGCTGCCATTTCGGCCACCTATAGCGACCGCCATTGGCGGTCGCTATTTCCCTACATAGACGGAGTAGATGCGATCGCCAATGGAGGTCGTTGGGCGGTCTCTATAGCCCTATAGCGAGCGCCAATGGCGGTCGCTAATACCCTTATTTTTAGTGGTGTAATCGGTCTTTCGACACTAGATATTTTGTGATCATGCTTATAATACGTAATTATGCACCGACTCTGGGATTCTGGGGTCAGGGAATTATAGTTGGTATCAGAGGATGTTTAGTAAAAAACTTGTAAACTTGATTTAGATAAACTCTGATTAGAGAAAAAATCTCTAAGATAGAATTTGAGGATTAGTATTGAAGAACTTCCTAGAATTTTGGTATTATAGGGATTAAGTGAGTTTTCCAAGCAGTACATCCCTATCTAGATATGAGTAGGTAGAGGCGGCTTTGGCATAAATGTACCAAGGGGTAAAACCCAAAAACATTTCTTTGAGCTAGACTCAGGCAGGAACTAGTGCACGACAACGGGCCTTGCTGCAATCTTGATTATGACTCTCCTAGGGGATATGCTTAGGATAATTCTCATTTTCATTACAAACCATTATGAAGGGTTAATGAGTATATATTTTCTCAAAGAATTTTTTTTATGATTTTGAATTATATCCATAAACTATTCAATTTATGTTAAGTGTTTTACAGGATTGAATTTAGGTATTATGATTCATAAACTAATCTAGTTTATGCCATTGTTTAGAAATGGTGCTTAGTGGAAGGAATGGAAATTGTATCAATGCACGCACTCCATGTAGGTATTTTCATCCTAATCAAGATAATTATAGTGGAGTTTGTGATGCAACTGGTGCTGATCAGCTAATCACCATAATAGGATAACTCACTCAGCTTATAAATAATAACTTTATCCATATGGAGCACCCTGACCCACAACTTAGAGGGTCAATTTTAGATCGCTTCATGAGGCAACAACCACCAACATTTAATTAGGTTATAAATCCACTATAAGCTGAGAAATGGATACATTCCATAGAGAAAATATTCCACGCCTTGGGGAGTAGCGAAAGGGAAAAAGTTATCATGTCATTTTACTACCTCACTAGAGATGCTGATCAATGGTGGTCATTGATTCAAAAAAAAAAGAATATGATGAAGTATCAAATATGGAATGGAGGGAGTTTAATGAAATTTTCTTAGAAAAATACTTTCTTCATGACCATCAAGCAGATATGGAAAGGAAATTTCTGAGTTTGAGGAAAAATGAGGATGAGAATGTCGCAAAGTATGAGGCGAACTTTACAAGGTTAGTGATTCATGCTGCAGATTATATATGTAACCCAAGAAGTAAGATTGATAATTTATTTGATGGGTAAAAAACATTTATCCATCGAGCATTAGTCTCAAAATCCTTCTCGTTGTACAAAGATATTTTCTCATGTGCTGTCAAGACATAAAAATAATTTTCTAAGTCTTATGACTTTAAAGCAATGTAAGAGAAGAAGAGATCTGTTGAACACTCTAGAAATGGAAATAAGTGGAATAAAGGAAAATTTGAATATCCATCCTGTAGTAAATGTGGGAAGAAACACCCTGGTACTTTCTTGAAGGGAATGAGAGTCTGTTACAAGTGTGCTGAAAAAGGCCACCATGCTCATGATTACAAGGGGAATAAAGAGGATTTCGATGTTGAATGCTACAATTGTAGAGAAAGGGGACATTATGAAAATGAATGTACTAAGCATCAGGGGAAATTATCTCAAAAAGTCCAAGGGATCAAGGCTAAGCTTATGCTATCACTACTGTAGAGGTTGAAGCTTTGAAAGACATAGTGGAAGGCAATTTAATGGTTTCCTCAAGTTTATCCAATGCTTTATTTGATTCTGGATCATCACATTCTATCACATCTTCCTAGTTTGCTAAAAAATTTGATATTCCCAATATGATTTAACAAGGGAGTTGTCAGTAAAAACTCCTAAGAGAAGTATCATTGCAATAATTTTTTGTGAATCAGTTCCCATTTAGTCATATAAACATTATTTATCTGTTGATCTCATCGCCATTCGCATGATTGAATATGATATAATCATTGGTATGGATTGGATTTCAGACCATGATGCAAAAATTTCTTTTAATAAGAAGGAGGTTACAATTTTTGATGATGATAAGGAGTAACTTATCTTTAGAGCAGAAACGTCACCACCTAATTATTATCTAGATCCACCCCTAGTAGCTCAACTAAATTTGATTATTGGGGAGGAAGAGAATGAAATAACTATGGGTGAGGAAAAGAATGTTCAAATAGAGGATGTACATATTGTGCATGATTATGTTGATGTATTCTAAGAGGATTTACTTGGACATCCTCCAGAATGATAAATTCAGTTTTACTTAGATTTATTTCCTAGTTCAACGCCCATATCAGAGACCCCTTATAGAATGGCCACTATGGAATTAGTGGAAATAAAGAAACATCTTGAGGAATTATGTAATAAGGGATTTATTTTCCCTAATTTTTCTCCATGGGGATCCCTTTTTATTTTTTTAATAAAATAGATAGATCTATAGGGAGATCAATGCTATAACAATAAAGAACAAGTATCCCCTACCTCGCATTGATGGTTTATTCGACCAACTTCATGGAGCTAAATACTATTCAAAGATTGACCTTTGATCTGGATATCATCTATTATGTGTGAAGAAGGAATAAATTCTGAAAACAACATTTTGAACCATCTACGAGCATTTCGAGTTTACAGTAAGGCCTTTTAGATTGACTAATTCACCATCCATCTTTATGGATCAATTTAATTGAGTTTTCAATGAATATATTTATGACTTTTTAGTGGTATTTATTGATGATATCTTGGTATATACAAAATCTATGAATATCCTGAAAAACATTTTCACATTATCCTGAAGACTCTTGAAAGAAATGAATTATATGGGAAGTTTTGCAAGTGTGAATTTTGGCTTCAAGAGATTTCATTTCTTGGCCATATCATCTCTAAGGATGAAATCTCCTTTGATCTTTTTAAAAAAATATCAATCCAAGAATGTACCGCACTGAAGAGTATAACTGAGGTATGCATTTTTATTGGTTTATCAGGTTATTATCGGAATTTTTTCTAGAATGTTTCTCGATTGTCTAACCCATTAACCAAGCTCACACGTAGAAAGGTTAAAATTGTGTGGAAAAAAGAGTGTGAAGAATGTTTTGAAGAACTGAAGATAATATTTTGCAATGATCCTATATTGACTCCACCATCGGGGAATGATGGGTTTGTTATTTATAGTGATGCAACAATGAAAGGACTTGGTTGAGTCCTTATGCAGAATGATAGGGTTATTGTATAAGCATCACGACAACTATAAATTCATGAGAAAAACTATCATATACATGATCTTGAGTTAGCAGCTATAATCTGTGCTTTTATGATATGGTGAAATTATCTCTATGGTCAAAAATGTGAGATTTATACTGATCCCAAGAGTTTGAAGTATATTTTCTCACAAAAAGAAATCAACATGAGGCAAAGATGATAGCTTGAACTACTCAAGGATTATGATTGCACGATATACTACCACCCAGGGAAGGAAAATAAGGTGGAAGATGCTTTGAGCTAAAAAGATCATGGAGTTTTGAACATGATGAGAGTTGAAAGGGATCCTATTTTCATGGATCTAGTGAATATGGATATGGGAATAACCATGTAAGGTGAAACATAAATACTTTTTCAAATGGTGCTTAAACTATCTTAACTAGAAAGGATAAAGTGTTCTCAGACCGATGATGAAGAGTTTCAAAAGTAGATTAAAGCTGTGAATGATGGGAGATTGAGTGTCTTTGTGTATGAAGATGGAATTTTGAAATTTGGGAATTGATTTCTGTTACAGATATACTTGATCTAAAAATGGAATTATTGGATGATTATCAAAGTTCAAATTTCTCTATACACCCCAGTAGCACTAAGATGTATAGAGATTTGAAGAAACATATTTGGTGGGACAACATGAAGAGGGAGATTGTTGATTTTTTTGTCAAGGTGTATGGTTGTCAACAAGTGATGGCTGGAAGGCAACAACCTAGAGGAATCATGAAACCTCTTCCCATACTTAAGTGAAAATTGGATAATATTACGATGGACTTTGTCATGGGACTAACAAAGACTCCTGGAAGGATTGATGCAATATGGTTCATTATTGATCGTCTTACCAAGTCAGCTCATTTTATTGCTCCAAGAGAAGATTTACCACTTGAAAATCTAGAAAGACTATATATTAATTAAGTTGTGAGACTTCATGGAGTACCCCTATTTATTTATTCTGATCGTGATCCACATTTTACATCCAGATTCTGGAAATGTATTCAGAAATCCTTGGATTCTAAACTTCTTTTGAGCACTGCATACCACCACCAAACTGATGGTCAATCAGAAAGAACTATTCAAACCTTAGAAGAAATTTTGAGATCATGCTCACTTGACTTTCAAGGTATTTCAGATCAATATTTATCTCTGGTAGAATTTACATATAACAATATCTTCCATTCAAGTATTCAGATGGCACCATATGATGAGTTCTACAGAAAGATATGTTCCACACCAACCTGTTAAGATGATGTTGGTGAAAGAAAAATTGTAGGCCCAGAACTTGTTGAGGAAATGATGGAAAAGGTTAAGGTAATCCATGCCCACATCAAAGAAGCTCAAAGTAGGCAGAAGAACTATGCTGATAACTGAAGGAAGGATTTGTGATTTTAGGTAGGAGATCATGTTTTCATGAAGGTGTCTCCAAGGAATGATGCTATATAATTTGGAAAGAAGGGAAAATTGAGTCCCAGGTACAATGGACCATTTGAAATTCTAAAACAAATTGGGGCTATAGCTTACCATTTGGCAATGCTGCCAAGTCTCTCCAAAGTTCAAGATATATTCTATATATCACTGTTGAGAAATACATGCCTGATGCAACGCATATACTTACCTATGAGGAATTAGAACTGGAACCCAATATGTCTTATTGCGAAGAGCCTATCAAGGTTCTTGATACAAGATAACAGGTGTTGACAAACCAGAATACATTATGGTAAAAGTTATATGGAGAAACCATAAGATAGAAGAGGAAACATGGGAACTCGAGGAACGTATGATGAAGAACCACTCGAGTCTTTTTTTGCAGAAATATTCTAGAAATTTTTAGGACAAAATTATTTTAAGGATGGGAGAATGTAACAACCGAAACATCCATGGTACACTTTTCTTTGAATAATACAATAGTGTGTGTTGTACGCAACATCGAGTTCTAACACACCACAACCAATCAAACTAGCCGTTATGAATATTAATACCCACTTTTTAAAATTTTATAAATTTTACCCTTTAAAATGGACTTCGTTCTTGGATTCGGAATATCAAAATTAGCTTAGGGTGAATTTGTGGTATTTTTCTGAAAACTTTCAATTTTTGATGAATAGTGAAAACATTGAGTTATAGTTTAATATCAAATTTTAATTTAAATAAATTTTCATATTATTTAAATTTATTTTAGGTCAAAATAGATACATAATACCTATATAATTTCAATTTAATTCATTGGATTCAGTTTATAATAATTTTTGATATACAAAAATTTCATTTAACTTTTTACCGTCTTTTACCCAACTCCTACGAGCATTTGCAAATTTCCATAAAAATTAATTTTACCACTTCTGTGAGTTGAATTTAAAAATACAAGAGACATGGTTGATATTATTAAGTAATATTTTGTTCAATAAGATTAAAATAATTTTTTGTGAATAGTAAATTTTTACATTTATTTACAACAGTTAATGGTAAATTGGGTAATTAAGTTAAAAATGATTTTATTATTAACCTAAAAACTATCCTAAATCAATTGGATAAGAATAATTCGACCAAAATAAACCTTAGGAATAATATATGAACCTATTTGGTTCACATGGATTAGATTAAGACATTTATTATTATTTTATTTAAAGGAGAGTTAAAAGAGTAAAATTCAATGTTTAATAACTAATCCATTTTTAATATTGGGTTACACAAAATATAAATTCCACTATAAATATTAAATTTAAATATAAGAAGATTTACTATATATTGGTATTTAATTTATAATTTTTAGACCGTAAATAATTAAATTTATTTATGACATAATGATGATGCAGTAATTACCATATTAATAAAGGATTTAAATAAATGATATTATAAATATCCAAATAATTATAATTTGATATTTTTAATGAATTAGATTATTTTATAGTATAATAATACATGTTATTTTTGATTAAATGTATTTATTTCAAACAATAAATCTATTAGGACATTAACAAATATCAATTATTAAATAATGTCAAAATTGAAATAAATGAGTTTTAAAAACAAATTCAATATTATTGGTTGATATAATTATCCTAAAAATCTAAGGATCATCCAAAAGAGTTATATAATTATAGGTGTATCATTAATGAACCACATGGGGTTCACTTGGAAGTTTATTGAATGTTTAGTAACAATATTATAATAAAATACAAAGAATGATGGTAAATGTCAAACTATTTAACTAAGTGTTAAATCGAAAGGATAAGGTTAATATAGTGACCCAAAACAGCCTAAAATATATTGGTTGAGAAGTATTATATCCATACCCACCTTATTCTTGGAATAATTCTTTTTGGATCCATTATAAACCAACATGTATTTTATTATAAAAAAATATTTCTAGGTTTTCCTAAGGTGCCTCTCACCTCTCTTATAAAAGGGCACTTCCCCTTCTCTTTAATTCACAGCTTCAAATCCTTTTGTCTCAGTCAAAACCTACCCAAATACCCTCTAAAATGTCCTCACTTTATCCTAGATGACCTACGTTAGTCATAAATCCATCCTATGGAGCCATTTTTTCAAATCAAAAGGAAGAACCCGAATAAGAGGTAAATATTTCATCACCTCTTTCAAGTTCCTTTCTTCTTCCAATTCCACATTCTTTGTTGTTTCCATTATAAAATAGTAAATCCTATAAATTATATATACTGGGATGTTATTATAAATATGGTACAACCATATTCATTATTTTATCCATCCTTTTAATGACATCTCACCATACGAACGTGCGTACAGCTTACTGTCTACATGTCGTGGTGTAATTGTTATTCAATACATTATTATTTGGATGGGTATAATAATGAAGTGTAATTGATATAAATAATAAATATAACATGATAATGATTCTGTATATATTATATAACATGCAATTATATATTATTTTAATATAAAAAGAATGATATTGTCGCTCGTGTGTACATACGGATTACCATCTCCACGAACGCGATGAGATTCATTCTCCATCATATCGATTAAAGAAAAAAATTCATTAGATGATTAAAAATAATGTATAAAGATTTAATATCATTCTTAATATAAATAAGATATATCTTATTCATAAAAAACATTACAAATAAAGAAAATCATATAAAGTAAAATGAATCAGTTAACACCCGAAAAAACGATAATAGTAAAATATGATTAACAAAGCAATATTAAAAGATTCTATATGATATCATATTAATGTATATTATTATTGTATAATTTAATAACAATTATTTCACCATTATACAGGAGGTTAACCTACCCTTGACCAAGTAAAAGTACAAGGTAAGGGTTAATTTCACAATCGCATTACTATCCAAGGATTTTTTAGGTAAGTATCTACTAAGACCTCTTTATCATCCACATCTATGTTTTTTTAAAATGTATTCCAAAACATTTTTTCTATTTACTAGACTATGGGTTAAAGAAATTTATACACTTTATTGAATTTTTATAAAATGTTTTGAATGGAATCTTTCCATCGTTTTTCAAATAAGGTATCTTATGACCTTTTCGTCAAAATTAAGGTAAAAATGTTTTTTAATTTATACGGCGCGTGTGGCTATTTTCTGCTGCTATAACATCGTTGAAGAATCCCCTACAAGATTATAATAATATTTTCAAAATAAATGTTTTATTTATAATTATGTGACTCATAAATTATTTCAAAATAGAAAGAGATATTTCGCTATAAAATATTTTGATTTCAACATCTTTTGATGGATTTTAAGCTTATTTGAATATGATTTATTATGATACAAAACTTCCATTTTGTATTGAAGGTTTTGTAATATTTTTTACTATGGATGTGTTTTTTTATATCATTCATGGTTTATGGATAAATTATTGACATTTAGTATTCTAGTTATAATATGAATGATTATTTTATGTTTAAACCTTTTCATATGAGGAATGCATTGGACTTAATAAGTGGCGTCTGGAGCCTACTATAGCTACTCGATGCATCAGTAGGTCTAACTATACAAACTAGTGTCTTGGAAAAAGTACTTGACCAAATCTTATTTGTAGTCTTGGAACAAGGCCTTGAATATGTGGTTATGATGTCTGAAATTATGCATTTCATCATTATGAATGTGGCTATTGATATTGCATGTGATTATTAGATTAGTAGAATATCCTTGTGAGTAAGTAATTGGAATTATATTGATTTGTATTTGCCATATTATGATGAAGTTTATGTTTAAAAGTCTTTTTTTAGTTTTATATATTTCCTTAAATGTTTATACTTATTTGTAAAAGTTTATACTATATTGTAATCCTTATTGAGAATCTGAGCGCACCCCTTTCTATGTTATGTTTTTTCTAGGATGTGAAGAAGTATATTATGACTGGCCAAGAGGGATAGTCCATGTGATCTTAGTGTTGACTATGGAAACAATGTTGTTATACTTTTCCATTTTGTGATTTAATGTAAACCTCATTAATGTATCTAGTACATTCAGGGCTACTAAACTAATCGGTCTTTCGAGACATGATCTTTTGTGATCATGCCAATGATACGTAATAATTCGCCGATTATGGGCTTCTGGGGTCAGGGCCTTACATATAATGTTTCTAAAACATCATTAAGATCAATATTTTATATAAATTATGAAATTTAAAAATTTTGTATCACTAAAATTTTGGTTTGGATACCCAAATATACATCTTCTTTTATATTATTTTTGGGATAATCTCAGTGAAACATCCAAATTATTGGAAAAATATATTTCTTAACCCTGATTTCTACACTTTATATTTATCTCTATATTTTAAAATATATTTATTAAATAATAATAAAAACTATAATTATTTATTGAAAAAATTTGGGGACTTTATAATAATATTTAGGTCCTTTATCATTAAAATTATCGTAATCTAACACTTCCACTACCACAACCCAAATGTTGTAAACACTAACTTTTATATTTTTTTGAGAATTCTAAAACTATACTTATATCTGACATAGAATTTAATTTTTTGGGGTGTTATTATTATTTTTTATAAACCCCTTACATCTAAACAACAAAAAATATCAAAATTCTGTGCATGATTTCCTTAAAAAGTTCATATATAATAACATATAATTGTAATTCCTAAGTATTATATTCTTTATCATATAATACATCTATATGGTTTTCATATGTAATTTATTTTTAAAAATCCATCATGAATATTAAGATAATAAAAATCATTCCACCTAGCTATAGAAATTATGAATCATTTATAAAAACAAGACATTTAAAAATATAGAATTTGTTTGATAAACCATCATCAAAAAATTTATATATATTAATAATTTTATGGTGTAAAATATAAATATATAAATAACTAGTAATATTTTTAATATCTATAATTCCATCCTCATTTCAAATCATTTCCTTTCATTTTAAATTGTCTTTATATGTGAAAATGCCTTCATCACATCAATTAAATAATTTAAATTTTAATGGTTCTTCTATCATGATCCTTGAGTGTCTAATATCAATATAAGACATAAAATATTTGAAATATCAATGTATTCTAACGTGATATAATAAAACAAAAATGTTTTCTATACGATTACAATTTTGGGTACAACTCGAATGGTTATAAAACCACAAGGTAACAAGTTATAATTAATAGAAACATTATATAGGTAACTGCCAGAATAATATTTTTGCTTCAAAATATTTTTCATGAATTTATGTCTGAGGATGTAAAATTTACCTTCGACTCATATGATTTCTTTATTTTTTAACTATTTAATATATAATAAAAGATACACGATTAGTTTTTATCATTAGAAATTATGCATATAATATTCTAGGTAACCTCCCATAAAAAAGACTAAATCCCTATACTAATAATCTACTTTAATTAAATTATATTATCATAATGTTTAGTGCTATGTTTTAATTTTCATAGATTCTCAACTAAACTTTACCACCCTGGTATTTTTTGAATTATTTTTTTCAAATTAATTTATTCTTTTCGCTATTTTTCATTTCCAACAATATTGAATATATTTTATTTATATGGAATCGAAAGGTTTGTATTATGTTGTATGTAACAATATGGTATGGTTTTTCTACATAGGGAACTTATATTAGCTTATGGTATACACAACAAAATTTCTGGCTTGTGTTATACAAAATGTCGAGTTCTTTCGATGACTTGTGTTACAAGCAAGAATTTTTTTTACAAACCAATGTATGTTATTAAAATATTATATTTTAATATAATAAGTTATAATCAAGATATTAATTATAATTTATTAATATTATTAACTAATATATGAAAATATATGGTTTATATGATGAATTCATCTGTTACTTCTTAATTATAAATAAAAATATATATATCATTGGATTATAAAGAAATGGTTTTAAACTCCCAAAGTCATTTGGAATAAATAAAATTATTTAATTATAATTATTTAATTTTATTACAAAAATAAATATTTTATATATTAAATAAAATATTTTTTATATTCATCTAATAGATTTTATAGGCCAAAGATAAAAAAACATAATTTTTCACAAAGAACACTATATTTTTCAAAAGGGTATTTTTTCTTCCTTTTAATGAAGAACCCATTTTAAATATATAATTTGAAAATTTTATAATTTATATATGATAAAATAAAATTTTTCATTGAAATTGGAATATGAAATACACTTTTTATGATTTTTTTTATTTTTCTAACAATCATCATTTTTGGATAAATAGTGATTTTTTTGCAGTTTAGTTCAAAACTTCATTTTAATAAACATTATTTATATTGGTAAATTATATTTAAAATTTTTCTTAATGTATAATTAGTTCAATAATAAATTAATATATAAAATTCGAGCAATTTTAAACAATTTCACAATAAAATTAGATATACAAGCATTTTAAACTTTTGAATGTTTAACATTAAAAATCATCCTTTATGTTTTATCAGCCAGATTAATTTTAAATCTAATTTTTCTTTTTTTTCTTAAAATTATTTAAAATATATTTCTTTTTTTGAATCAAAATTTTTGTTTTAGGATATATTTTCAATTTTACGTTTCTAATATAAAAATATTTCCAGGGTAAAAAAATTATCTATGACAGTATAGGTAAACAATGAATCGTGTTAAAATTAAAAGTTAAAGGATTAAAAAAAATAAAAACTATAGCATTTAAAGGGTTTTTGAGGTGTATATAGACACTATACTTTCTAAAAAATAATAAATTCCTTCCAAATCATTGAATTTTTTATCACCTCAAAATGGATGTCTTTAAATATAAAATATTCATTAGTTAATCACTTAAACCCACCTCTCATCAAGTATAAATACCACCCCTCACTACCCCATTTCAACCCAAAAACTATTTTATTTCCTAAAAAAATCTTCACAAAAATCTAATAATTAATATTCTAATATCCTATTGGTAATGTTCTCAACATAATTCCAAATCTAAGGACCTAAATGGTCTTTCTAGGAGGTGATATTCAACAGGCAATTTTCCAAAAGCACCTTAGTTAATTTATTTTCTATTTCTACTCTCTACTCAAATAATTCATCCCTAAAGTCCAAATAACACCATAAATATGAATATAATGTATTATTATGTCTTTATTTTAATATTTCATACCCATATTATTTTTCTTCTCCTCTTATTCAATGAAACGAAATTATTGTCTAAGTTATGTCTCTTAATCTCCTCCGGGAATAATGTTTTTGTTATTTTTCCATTACCACCATCATGGATGGTATTATAAATATTTTTATAGTTAATTAATATTTTTATATGTATATTACAACTATTTTAATATTAATCAACTAATATATACTCATTATAAAAAATAAAATGAAACTAGTTCATGGTGTTCGAAAAAACCCACCAAAATCAACCAAATGTCATTCATTATCATTTAATCTAATGATTCATCCTCGTGTAAGAAATAAAAATGATATGTGGGGCCATTTATAATTATGAAATTAAATTAATACTATATCATTCTAATTCTGGTGTTTTAATCTCATTTTATAATAAAATCATTAATCTTACACAAATGAACTGATCCAAAAACTATGAATCAAACACACCAAAAACAATGAAAATATTGAAATATTAGTAATAAATGCTTTGTATGATGCAATAAATGGATAATATAAGGTAATGTAAATATGAATATAGTTATTTAATTAGTTAATAACAGTATTTTTACCATCATACATGAGGTTAAATAACACTACTGTAAAGGGAAGCCTGAGGTAAGGGGTTTCTTAACTCCATTTTCACTCATTGGGATGTATACATACTTCGTTGATTATATTATGCCAATGTTAGGTGTTGAATCAATGTTTACTTATTTATTATTTTATTTACACTTCCTTTTTTGTTTATATACTATCTGTAAACATAGTCACCACTTTGATAATTTCTTACATCATTGATACAAACTTTGTAATGGAATTTCATCTCAATTTTTGTTAATGTGTAACACATGGCTTATTCACCCCTTAATTATTTTATAGGTTTATATACTACCATTTGACATGTTATTTCTGTAATTTTCATAATTTCATGTAATCTTATGGTTCTTTTAATGTTATTATTTTCTGGGGACTTTGATTCAAAATTTTCAAAGTTTTATTGGAAACATTAAAACGGTTTAACATTGTCCTCCTAAAGTAATGTTTTTAAAATTTCTCTTCTGCTCATTTTTAATGAAAACAACTATAAATAAATTTTTTATGAATTTTTTTAATATTAATTTATATTTGATGAAATATATTTTCATTGAAAAATGTATATTTTCATAACTTTATTACATTATATGACTACTTATAGACAAGTATTCACTAAGGTATATTTATAATCCATGGTGAAGTTTCTTAATTTTTTCCCATAATATGTTTACTATTATTATAAAATTTTATAAATTTACTTTTAGAAATAAAGGAATTTTTAGTAAATGATTTTAAATGGATCATTTTTTATTTTCCAAATAAGGTTATTTTGGAATTTTCAAAAAATGTGTGGATTAAATATTCTTTTAAAATTATACGGCATGAATGGATTTTTCACTTTCATGACACCATAATTCCTTTATGCTTCCCTTACAAGCTTACAAGGCAATTTTAAAAGAAAATATAATTTTTTAAAATATTTTGGCATTTCATGTGATGAAAATTCATTCAAAAAATAAAGGATATTTTCCACAATAATTGTTTTCAATAGATCCCCAAAAATGATTTTCCACCTGAGATCAGATTTTTTATGTTACTTATGTTTTACTAGTTATATATTTTAATATTTAAATTATTAATAATTCTATGGATGGTTTATGTTTCAAATGGAATGATATATGTGAAACCTATCTGTTTTTTATTGGTTATATTATTATTATATGATATCTATGAAACCCATTTCATGGGTTCTGATGTGAGAAATGTTGTATGTTATCCTGGAAAAAATATGTATGATTTCATTATATTAGGGTTAGGACCAATATATCCATCTAATTCATTTAGTAAAGATATATATCTCATTATATATACATAAAGGATATCATCCTCCATGATGGTTATAGGGGTAAACCATGACTACCAAGATGGTTATAGGAGAAAACCATGACAACCAAGTTGGTTATTGGAATGAACCATGACTACGAATATGTTTATGGGAGTGAACCATGAAAACCAAGATGGTATTGGATTGAATACATACCAATAATATGGATGTGGGAGTGATTCCTTTATTACTATGGATATAATTTTTATATGCTAATGTGTCTTCCACAATTACATGTTTTATTCCTACGTTATTCTTGCATGACCTATGTTATAAATTTCTTTATGATTCATGTCTTCTGAACTTCCAATCCTTATTTCACGACTCCTTTATATGATCTCTTGATATGAAATGTAAGATATTAAAATTTTATGTTTATGTTATCATATCCTTATGTACTTGTTATGATTACATATCTTCCCTGATTACCCTTTTTGAGCATCTGAGGTCACCCATAAGTTTTGTTTCCTTCCCCCCGAGATATAAGGAAATGTTTTAGGTAAGATTATTAAAGGTAGTGGTCTTGGTGGGGAACATTGAAGATATTCCACCAGACTGTACATTTGTATTCCAAAATTCCAAAGGCACTAAACTAATACTGTCTTTGTGAAATTTTTAGTGTTATTTATTATTTATTCTTAAAAAGTTAGGTACTTTTTATATATGTAATGTGAGGGTTGTTATAGTTGGAATTATAGTGAATATTTATTCAACCATTTAAAATTACGATGAGAAATATAGTAAGATATCTATTGACATTTCTAAAGATATTTTTAGGGATATATCTAAAAGAGACATCAAAAGACATGTCAAAGGTATGGGGTGTTTTATAATTATTATTTACATTAAACCTAAAAATATTTGATAGATTAAGGTTGAATAACCTAAAACATGATTCAAATTTCATATTTCGGGAAATAATAATATTATGGTTCATAGGTACTGGTTTGTGAATAATGTTGGCGGGTTGAGGTGAATATGTTTTGGATTTAAATGATTATTTTATAAAAATATAGAAATATAGAAATATTTTCATTATTAGATTTTCATTAAGGATTCAAAATGATATTTTTAATAGTTCTAAAGACATAGAAAAGTTCTTTCATGGTAATGTGATTCATTTGTATACAACATGATTAAGAGAATGATAACCCTTAATAAGTCCCACATGTTAAGATAATGATGTTTGGATAAATATATGTTTGATATGTATTGGTAAATTATATTTTACAAGTTTCTTTGGAACTAATTTTTGATTTTTTGAAAAGAGACTTATCCCTCTATAGGAAAGAAACGATTTAGTGGCGGTTTTTTCACAGGGGTTTTGAAAACAGACGCTAAATGTTTATCAGGTTAAAATATTACTGCAAATTTTTATCAGCATTTTAAAAAACCATAGATAAATTTTTTGAATATATATTTTAATAATTTAAAATAAAAATAAAAAAATGACATTCTTGTTGTGGTTTTTAAGAAAAACTACCCCAAAATACAGGCGAGGTTTTTCAAACCGTGAAGAAACACAAACAAAAAATAATAATAATTAATAATAAATAATAATTCATATTTATTTACTCTCATATATAATTTATTATTTATAATTTTTATAAATTAAAATGTGTTAATAAATAAATAATGATATTTATTAGTTAAAAATAACATGAATTATAAAACAAATCTATAATAAATGAAGACTTTGGGGTCAAATGACTATAACATTCGATTCGAGATTCTATTTCATCTCCACAACCAGTGAAGTAGAATCTTATGAAATGAGGTAAAACCACATGAGATTTAAATCATGTGATAATCAATGGAATAAAATATACTATAATTTCAAAAAATTCATAAATCAAACTCAAACATCATATTGCCAAAACATTTGTTCCGGGTGTCAGTTTGGGCTCTACCACATATGAAATTGTAGCTTACAACATTATCTATGAAATATATTGTCTCATACTGAGTTTAAAGATATTTGATTAGTTTTTAAACCCCAGAAAGGACTAGAAGGACTCCAAAATTGAGTTTTTTTTTCACCGACTCCAATTTCATAAAATTCAAATGACTGTAACTGTTGATTCAGGTGTTCGTTCATCCTTCACCACATATCTTATAATGTATAATTTAATGAGCTTCAATTTGACTTATTGTGGAGTTGATATAGACTCTCGAATAGGATGTTATGGGAATTTCAATGTTTTTAGGGGTTTAGGGTTTCATAGATTCTTAAATATTTTATGTGTTTTAAGGGTACAAAGATTTTTTATTTATTATTGATTTATAATTTATTGATTTATTTTTGTTCGTTTATTATTTATTTATTAGTTTTTAATAATTCATTTATTATTTATTTATTTATTATTTATTATTTAGTTATTATTATTTATTTATTATAATTTATTTATTATTTATCATTTATTATTTATTTTTATTTATTTATTAATACTTATTTATTATTTATTATTTATTATTATTATTTGAAATTTTATTATAATATATTCATAATTTTAATATTTTATTATATTATTTACGTATTTTATTATTTATTTTTTTACTATTTTTATTTTATTTATTTATTTATTTATTATTTTTATAATGTATATTTATTATTTATATAATATTTATATTTATTATTATTACTTATTTATTATTTTTGTAATATTTATTTATTTATTTTTTATTTATGATTATTTATTTATTACTATTTATTATTATTGTTTATTTATAATTAATTATTTATAATTTATTAATTATTAATTATTAATCATTATTTAGTATTTTTAATAATTATTAATTATTAATTAATTATTATTCATTATTATTCATTATTTTTTTGGTTTTTATTTTATTTTCGAAATTTTAATATTTTATTTTTATAATTTCATTATTTATTTATTTATTTATTATTATTATTTATTATTTAAATATTATTTAAATGTTATTATTTTGTTGTTATTATTATTTATTGTAATTATTATTTAATATTTATTATTTATATCTATTTGTTATGTATTGTTTGTTTCTACAATTAAGATATTTAAGAAAATTAAATTATTTTTATTCACCACATGAAGAGCCAGTGGGAATGGTAAAGTCATTAAAGAATATGGAAGAGTTAGTGGGTTAAAATCTCACGAAACAAATAATTTCAATTTATGGCTCATTCATGTACATGTCCATTTGCATTTGAATGGTAATAAATAGTTAGAATTTAAAATTAAATAAATAAATAAATAAACATTAAATATTAAGATGACCAAAATAAAATAATAAAATAGAAAAAAATAAACATTTTTTAAATAAAAAAAAATAAAAAAAAATAAAAAATTGTAGGTAAATGATTTAGCATCAGTTTAAACCACCACTAAAAACACACCACTAAATCATTGTACAACAGTTTTGAAAAAACATTGTTATTTATTACTAACACACGAACAGGAAATGATTTTTCAAAATAATCATTAAATGATTTGGTAGCAGTTTAAACTACAACTAAACTCAAATTTTGTCATATTCTAACATAGATGAAGTATATATCTTTTTGGGACTTAAAGAATATATCCAATAAACATTGGAATAATGAAAGATCTATGTTTTCAATGAGGATATATGGTAGTTCATGTTATAATATTGTCTCAAGAGAATACTAGATTACAGTATTCACATGTTTGGAAAGTGACAACCCAGAGCTACCCTATTATTTACGGTAGATAAATGTTAAGATGATTTAGTACACATTTCAATTTTCATCTTTTGGAATGATTATATGGATAACCATTTATGGAAAGTTTTATGTTAAACAACGGATGGGTTTTTTTAGATTAAAGTATTATCTCTCTATTTTAGGATTTATGTATATTTAATTACTTTATCTTACCTTTTTGTTGTGATAAATACAGATAGAGTGACCTATCATTCTATATATAGAACTCATGATGTGCTAATGATTCTAGAATGAAACATTCAACTTCATTTCTTAGAATAAGAGATAAATTTGAAATGGATCAAGGAACAAAAAGGGTGCAGTTTTATTGAAACCAATTATAACTTCTCATAGAAATTCTTCAACATTGGGAAAATGGATAGTGATTTTAAAGGTTATCTTGTCGTCATCATTTTTGATGATATCAATGACCACTTCCATGCTTTTTTAATTTATGGTTTTGTGGTTCTTAACTTTTTCTAGATCATCAATATTCTTGTGAATCGTGGCCTTTATCAATCTCTATAATTATTTATTCTTTTCCTTCATTCCCCAATCATATCCTATATTCTTCTAAATAGAAACCATGTTATGATTTACCATGGGTACTCAATATTTTCCTTCATTTCCTTTATAAAATGGATGTTTTGTATTTGTTTTTATGTTGTGGGTTTCTATGAAAGAAATTTTAATGTATTAAATAGTAGATAACCCAATGGATTTTGAGGTTGAAATTCGTTTTATGTTGAGTGGGTGTAGAATGCAACACCCAAATATTTTTTGAAATGAATTTTTTTCAAATTAATTTATTATTTTCAATATTTTTCATTTTAAAAAATACCTTATATAGCGTTTTATATTTGAAAACATTGTGTTTAGCTTGCATAATATGCAAAACCAAATCAATTATTCGCTATACACAATACTTTGATTTAATTTTGGTATATGAAACACTAGGCTTATCTTTTGTTATAATCAATTATGATTTATTTTGGTAGGTTATGTTACAAGCTGGACTGTGATTTACGAAATAGTATTATGTTATTATAATATTATTATTTAATGTAATATTATATAACATAGTAGTTAAATGAGAATTTATTAATAATATTAACTAACTAATTAAAATATATGGTTTACAAGATAAAATCATTGTTTACAAATTAATTATAAATAAAAATATATACTCCATGTAATTATAAAGAAAATAATTTCATGCTCCCAAGTTAATATGAAAAAATAAACATAATTCATTAAAATTTCTAAATGATATTAATGAAATTTATATTTTATATATCTAATAAATATTTCTTATATTCATCCATTATATTTTTGGGGATATGATATGAACAATAAAAATTTTATGCATAATTCCCTATATTTTCCAAAAAGGAAATTTTATCAAAATTTAAAGGGGAAACCATTTAAAATATAAATTTTGAAAATTTTAATATTTTTTATATGAAAATATAAAAATACTATTTGAAATTGAAATATAAATATTTAATTTGGATGGATTTTTTAAACTTTTCTTAGAAACATCATTTTTTAAGGAATAGTGAACAAATTCCATTTAGTTCCAAAATACATTTTAGTATAATTTATTAATATAGTTATGATATATTATAAATAGTTTTAAAAGTGTAATTTTTTCAATTATACATCAATAAAACCAATTAATGTAATTGGATTCAATTTCACATTGAAATTAAATATTAAAACATTTTAATATTTTAAACGTTTCACTTTAGAACCCCACTTTTTCGTTTTGCATGTGGGGTTAATTTTAAATATAATATTTACAATTATGAGATTTTAATAAGTTAAAATGGATTAAATATTTTAATCCACAAGATAAAAATTAGTTTATATGGTCAATTTCATTTTTTACTCATAAAAATGTTATATTGGTAAAAAAAGCATTTACCACATTACAGGTAAAAAATCAATCATGACAAAATTAAGAAGGTGTTGGCTTAAAATACCAAAAAATATTACATATAAAATTTATTTGAGGTTTTTATCGAACCTATACATCCTCAAAAATATTAGTTTCCATGAAAAGTCATTTAATTTAATTCCACATCTAAATGGTATGCTTTAAATATAATGTATTAGTTATTTAATCACTTAAACCCAGCTCGCCACAAGTATAAATACCACCCCTCACAACCCCGTTTCGAACAACATAGCCGTTTATATCCTAGAATATTTTTCCAATCATCATGTCCTAAATATTCCCCCATCCATGTTCTTCTGTTTTCATTAAAAGACTAAATCGAAGGTCCTCGAGTGTCTCTCAACGTGGTGTTATTCATAATATAATTTTACCACACTACCTCTCTTAATTTCATTTCATTTATGATGTTCTCAGCACCACATTTACCCATCAAATAATGTTAACTAAAGAATAATTTATATAATAGAGTTATCTGTTTTTAATGGAACATCTCATATACATTTCATTTCTCATCTCCTCTTATTCAATGAATCAAAATAAATGTCCATGTTTTGTCGTTTAAACAACTACATGAATATTGTTTTTATTATTTTTACATTACCACCTTCATGGAAGCTATTAAAATTATTTTAATGGTTAAATAATAATTTAATATGTATATTATATCCTATTTCATTTTTTAACTAATAAATACTCGTAATAGTAAAAATATGAATCTTGTTCCGGTTGTTTGGTATAACCCACCAAAATAATCTAAATGTTTTATTTAAGGAATCATAATCGTGTAAATAATAAAAATTATATATGGGACCATTTATAATTATGGAATTAATGTAATAATATATTATTCCAGAATTGTTTTTTTAATGTCATTTTAAAATAACATCCATAATTTTAGTCAAATTAACTGATTATAAAATATTGAAACAAACGGACCTCAAAAATAAAAATAATGAGATATTATTAATGAATGGGTTGTAATATATAAAAATGGATAATATAAGGTACTATATATGTATATGAATACAGTTCTGGAATAAGTCAATAAAATTATTTAAACCATTATAATGGTAGTTAAATAACACTACACTAAATGGAATCATGGGGTAAGGGGTTTCCTAACTCAATTTCCACTAATTTGGTTTTATGCATACATTGTTTATTATATTATTCCAAGAATATGTGTGGATCAATATTTTGTATTTATTTTGTAATTTACACATTATTATTTTTAGATACACTATTTATACACATAGTCACCCTATCTATAAAATCTTACGTCGTTGATACACACATGGTATAGGAATTTCATCTAACTTTTTATTTCCGTGAGATACATGCTTTACTCACCACCCATTTCATTTTTGTAGTGTAATTACATCAAATGAATGTGTTATATGACTTTTATTATTTAATTTATGGGTTTTTAAATATCCATTAGATGATCTCTATTTTATGTGGTTTTACTGTTCAAGAGTTATGGAATCTGTAGGGTACTTTGGTCTCAATTTTCCTACTTTGAGATAAATGTTTAGTTATACCCCAATGTTGTTTTATAATGTGTCTATACTACCATTTTACATTTTATATCTAGAATATACATTATTTCAAGAAATTTTAAGCTTCACATAACATTATTATTTCATGGTGATTATGATTCAAATGTTTCAAAGCGGTATAGGACACTTTGAAATGTTTGATGATTATCCTTCTCAAGTAATGTTTTTAAAAGATCTATTAAAATAATTTTCAATGAAATGGTTTCTAAATAAATGTTTTATGATATAATGTGTTTTTAGAATCTTCCATTATAGGTTTATAATTCTATTTTCAAAGAAAATTGTTTAATTTCACAATCACATTACTTTCTATAAATGATTATAAAAATGTATTTAATATTGTATATTTATCATCATTGTTCATGTTTCATAAAATTGTTTTCCATAATATTTTTAATATTCATATATAATATTTTAATGTAATTTTTACTAATTTATGAGTTTTTATGATAAATTTTGAATGAAATATTTTTTTCATTTTCCTAATAAGGTGCTTTTTGACCTTTTCAAAAAAAGTATAATAAGAATGTTTTTTACTATAGGGAATGAACTAATGTTTATGCTTCCATGATGCTTTAATTCCATGAATATTACCTCAAAAACAAACAAGGTTATTTTAAAATATATTTTTTTCTTTTAAACTTTCGTGACATTTCATATATAGGAAATATTTTTAATAAACTAATGATATTTTCTTCTAGAATTGATTTTTTGATATCATTACCAATTATTTTCCATATAAGTTAAAAAAAATTAATGTCACTTATGTTTTACTAAGTATATGCTTTAATGTTGCAATTGTTATTATTTTTATTAATGGAATATGTTTCTGATGGAATGATATTTATAAAACCTATCCATCATTATTGGGTTATGTTATTATTTCTATAACTTCCCAGCTTTAATCAAGGAATGAACCATTTAAAATTTTAGTCAAAATACATAATGTGACTGATTTCATCCTCTTGTGCACCATGTTATGGGTATTGGGAAGCTATTAAAATTATTTAAATAATTCCATGGTCTTTATATAAAATATTACATCGTGCCCTAGAGCAATGTTCACTTATAAATAATGAAAAGAATTAAAAATAATAAAAATAAAATGAACAAAAATTAAAAGAATGTAAAAAGGGACAAAAAAATATAAATAAAATAATAAGGGGTTGTGAGAAAAATAAAAAATAAAAAGGGCATTATATCATTTTTATTATTTCTATTTTCTTTTTTTCCCATCTCTTTTATTTTATTTATTTTCCCTCTTTTTATTTTCTTCATTTTTTTCTATGTTTTTCTTCCCCCTCCCCTTGGTGGGTTGCCCCTATAGTGCCCCCTTATGGTGTGCCACCACCACCTCCTCTCCTCTTTCAAATGCCCACTATAACTCCATTTTTACTCCATTTTCAACATCTTCTATTGCATAGTAACACTATTTGTAAGTATAATTTTAACCATCATGAATCATATGATATCATCCACAACCCATCACTTAATCTTCCATATAATATTTTTACATAAAATTGGGGTTTTTCAAATATCATCTGATTTCATCCCTTTTAGGTAAAATAAATGATTTTTATGTGGTGTAGAATCCTTTACATTTTCAGGGTATGGTGTCTTCACTCTTTCAACTTGTTTCTTTGAATCATTCAAATCAAACGTTGTGTCGCTCTTAGGTGCCTATTGGTGATGTTCAATTTTACCTATTCATAATTAATTAAACAGCTTGGCTTGTCTATTTCAACCCTGTTTGAGATAAAATAGCTTTTTGAAAATTTTAACACATCATTGGATACCCACCTAGGTGTGCAGTTGGAATTTCTCTATTTTCTATTAGACCCAAATAATTAATTTTATGAATTACATGCATTACGCGACCCCTCTTGGTTGAGATTTAAAATGAATAAATTATTATGGATAGTTAGGAACCATTAATCTTGGGGTTTTGTTATTTTATTTATCCTTGCTGATTTACTTGTTTAAATTATTACAGTGGTATTCCTATAATAAAAGTAAAGGTTCATTTTTCTTCCTTCACTAATAATGTTTTTTAGTTCTAACTGTTTAGATTGAATGATCAAAAACTATGTGGCTTTAGTTACTAAAATGTTTTATTGACATTATAAATGAATACATTATGATATCTTTCTCCTTCAAATATAATTAAATTTATGGAGGTGAGATTAGGTGTGTTATTTTTTAAGGATCACATATGGACTCTCCATTCCTGATTTGTTTCAAATTATTCTAGGCAGTAAATGTCTTAAATTTTTTTGAAGGAGGGTTTCTTTTCATTTCAAAACACTCATGAGTGATAATGGTTCCCTAAGGGACAATCGATGATGGACCCTTTGGAATAGTGGCTATTCCATGCCTCAAGTGGTACTTGACCCCTATTTTGTGATACCACTGAGAGACTCGTGATAAATCCATGACTCGCAGGATTATTGTTCTCATTTATTATTTCATTGGATGGTCTTGGTGGTGTTGGTTAAATTGAAGGATGTACCATAGTGTTACCTTCCATAAGTGCTATCCAACAATAAACATTAATAATATAACAATGGTAATTCATAGAAGGTTTTATTGGATTAATCCTTGAGTTACTTGTGAATTGTGATAATTTTTTGGTGCTTTGAAGCACACTCTATTGAAACATAAATTATTCCAATGCAAAATCACTAGCTTGGGGGTATGTTCCCTTTTGGATGCATTCTAATTTAATAGAATATATATATGGGTCTGTTCATCCATCTTGTTATAATTACTTTATTCATATTTCCATATTAGGCCGAAGTGTGTTATATGGATGGGTTCTTTTTATAACTCAGACCATGTTATACTTATGTTATTTGGTTTATTTAATTTATTTCATTTATCTTATACTTGTACACTACTTTTTTTATAGTATAAAATTGAATGGATTAGACATCGTATGTGTCGGCCTATTGGTATTTTATCTCACTCCCTACTCAGAAACCATTTGGTACCTTATTAGACTTTATGTTCATAGGTATGGATAAAGGGAATCATGATTCTTTCGATGTTTGAGTGTTTCTTGCTGCTTAGGATGGAGATTGGGTGCAGAGGACTGAGTCTTCCCGAGATGTAGTTTGTTGAATTATATTCATCTTATACTATTTATAAACTATTCTTATTCCACTATATTTTACATATTTCCTATTAAGGCATCATGTCCTTCACAAACACATTAAAAATTCCATCCCTTCTATTCGGCAGCCTCTTGTGTTTTGGGAGATGTCCTTGAATTCATGTGGCCAACTGGACTCAGAGCACCTCCAGTGGCTCCTAGGATGGGGATGTTACAAAGTGGTATTAGAGGTTGTTTTTTATATTGTTTAGAGTTTGGGTTTGATTGGAGACTAGGATATATGTCTTCGGAACATACCTTATTATTGGATGTATCTAACCCATGTATAGGGGAAACCCTAATACATAGGATGGGATTGCAATTATAGATTATGAAAATTTTTGATGATAGGATTTCACCATTGGGTGAAACACTTAATTTGTATTGTAATTGATATTGTTATTAGTTTGATAATGGGGTTTTACCAATATATCCTAATGATATGAGGTAAATTCTTTTACATGTATCGAATTAGAATCTATAGTTATTAAAATGACAAGCATATTTCCATTCCATATCTACTTGCAACATGCATCACCCTATTTTTGTGTGAGTGATGATATGCCTAGTTATAAAAATTTGAAGTGACAATTTATTAAATATAAATTTGTGATGGTTGTTAGATGTTAACATGACATTACTTTGGAAATAGATGGTAGGCATCCTTTTAGTTATCATTCTATGTTTTCTCTTCTACATCTAGAGCCGGATCTTAGAGAAGTCTATTTGTTATGTAGCGATCAGAGGCACGAAATATACATATCCTATTTATTATACCTTTACCTTTAATCCTAGACTACTATGAAATTATATCTAAA
The DNA here is from genome assembly GCA_963277665.1 of Viscum album. Classification (NCBI taxonomy): domain Eukaryota; kingdom Viridiplantae; phylum Streptophyta; class Magnoliopsida; order Santalales; family Viscaceae; genus Viscum; species Viscum album. Next base: position 1,802,747,626 of record OY728138.1, read on the forward strand.
GGTGTGTGTTTGGCTATTTTAGACCAATTCCACATTGGCGTCTTCATGTAATACTTAAGGAGAGTAGGGATGAGAACATTTGAGAGATGGTGGGTCATGAACCACTAGAGGCTATACTTTTTGTGCCTCATCTGTAGTACCACCCGTGGTGCCTCTTATGCTACCACTTCCTGGTGATATTATAATGGGCCCTTATCCTCAATTCATGGAAAGTCTCCTCATGTTTATGTTGGTGGTTCAGAATGTTCCCAGACCTAACTTATCTACAGTAGAGCTTTCATGTGACTTCATAAAGAAACACCCACCAACCTTCTTATGGAGTGGTAGTCTTCATGCTTCAGTTTCATAGATAGACTCCATGAAGTATATCTTCGACCATCTTGAGATGCATCTAGAGCAGAGGGTCAAACTAATAGTCATGATGCTTTGTGACTCTTCCAAGAATTTTAAGGATGTCATTTCTCAATCGGAGCAGACCAGAGACATGGTTTTGGAAGACTTCCAAATAATATTCTATGATCACTTCATTCCATAGACTCTGAGTGATGACCATTCCCTTGAATTATTAAATTTTTAAAATGGATCAATGATTATGATAGAGTATTCTTCTATTTTTCAGAGCTTCAGTGTTTTGCTCCATCTTGACCGGTGATTCACAAACCACTGCAGGACAATTTTAGAATGGGATTTCATATTTCATCTGCTCGTTAGTGAAGGTATTTCATTTGATGACAGTTATAGAGATCATGAATCTATCCCAAATTTCAGAAATTTTTTTTAGGAATGAAAAACCTATGAGCCAAGGTGGATCAGTTCTGACGAAGGGTTATAGTTCTTCATGTAGTAGGAATCTCGGCTTCAAGGGTGCGCATGGGAAAAATTATAGACATATGACATGTACTAACAATAGTATCATAAGTCATCAATGTGTAAGGATCATACATAAGAATCCCCAGTTCACAAGGAACCCAATAGAGTGCCGAGATTGCAGGAAGATGGGACACCTTATCATTTCTTCCATTCATTATTATTAACCCCCAATGGAAGGGGATTCTTACCATCACCTTAGCTAGGTATGGGATCTATAACTTCACAGAAGGCTAGAGGTTTGTCTTCAACAAGCTGATCAGTCTAAGGTAATGGTGGAGGTTGTGTTTGAGGAAATAAGGTTCCAAACTATCAGTGTCAGCAGATTCAACCTTCTCAGGCCAGTTACGTAGTTTCTCAGGGCTGTGGTTCAGGTCTTATTTATGCAGTGAAACCAGCACCAGAGGAACAGAGTATAGGACAATCTATAGTGATAGGTAATATTCTAGTTCCCTCTACTTTTGTTTTTCCCCTTTTTTTATACAGGTGCATCACATTTCTTTTTATCTACTATTGTGGTTGAGTGAATTGGTTTTACAATCGACCACCATTATGGTATCATATCTCTTGACACTCTTCTAGGGTTCATGATAGAGGGAATATCTTAGTTATGGGAGTGCCCCATTGAGATAGGTGGGTACTGTTTCATTAGGAATTTTATATCCTCAATATTTCTGGCATCGACATCATTCCGGGATGAACTGGATCTCACCTTATCATGTCCTTCTAGATTTCTCTCTTCATCGAGTATCCTTCACATCCTATAAGGGTGAGACATATCTCCATAATGGAGAATGGAGAATGTAGGTCGATCGAGATGAACATAAATGTGAAAGGCTTGGAAGAGTGACAACTCAATTAGAAAGTCTCTTTATGAGTGATGATCATACACACCTAGTGGACTTCCCTCCTATTGTGGATTGTTTCCAGGATATCTTCCCTAATGATTTCTCTGGCTTACCTCCCATGAGGTATGTAGAGTTAACTATTGATCTAGTTCCAGGTGCAACACCAGAGTCTATTTCCACTTATAGGATGGAACCTATAGAGCTATATGAAATCCAAAACAAGCATGAAGACCTCGATCCAAAGGGTTTAATCATACATAGAACATCATTATGTGGGTCACTAGTACTTTTCACCAATAAAAAAGATGGTACCCTTAGATTTTATGATGATTATCATTGACTCAAATAGATTATGGTGAAGAATTGATATCCATTGTTCCATATAGATGACCTCTTCGGCCATATCTATTGATAAAATGTTTCTTTAACGATTGATTTGAGGTCTGGATATCACCAAGCTCGTGTGAGACTATCTGATATACAAAATTTGGTATTCTATAGTACGTATGGCTTTTACGAGTATCTGGTTATTCCATTCGGCCTCATGAATGTTCCAGTAGTTTTTATAGCTATAATGAAATGATATTTTCATCTATATGTTGATTCTTTTTTTTGTAATTTTTTATGACATCTTAGTGTATTAATGTTCTTGAAATGACCATGAAACCCATATTAAGATCATACTATGCACACTGAGAGAGCACCGAATATATTAAAATAATAGAAGATTACACATCTGGATTTATAAGGTTCACTCCTTTGGTCATATAATGTATGAGGTATATGTCTCAGTTGACCTAGAAAAGGGGAACATAGTTGTTTCATAGGAGTATGCCAAAAAAAATTTGCATAGCTAGAAATTTAAGGCATTTCCTCTAGGTTTTATACCTCTTAGACGTGCCTCTCACATCCCTGACTAATTTGGGTGTACAGTTTATCTTATCAGGAGCCTATGAAAAATCTTTTCAAGAGTAAATGGGAAGACTTACCAAAGCTCCCATCCTAATTCCTCCTGATCCAGGAATAATCTGCACTATTTTTTATGATGCTTCAGGAATTGGACTACGTGTAGTTTTGAAGTAGTGAAATCGAGTCATGTCTCATGGAACCATCTATATGATACGTCATGAGTGGAAACATCCTAAGCATAGCCTTTAGTTATCATCTATGGATCATTATTTATGATGTTCGATACACTATTTGTTGGGTGAGATGATTCTTTTTTAAATGGATCATAAAATCATCAAATATATCTCCACAAAATGAGACTTTAGTTTGAGGCATCTCAAGTGGATTGAATAAAAAAAGTTGTTTGAATTTGAGAATACTTATACCCATGGTATGGTTAATTCCTTGGATAATGCATTGAGTAGAAATACACTTACTCAAGCTATTCGGGCAGCCAGTAGTGAGTGAAAAATAATTTCATGGTATGATGAGATGCATTTGGAGGTTTAGGAAAAGTATGGGAAATCAGTTTTAATAGCTCTAATAGTGACATCCACTCCTTGGGATCGAGTATGTATGTGATTATTATTTGATCCAAATGGACTCATTTTGAGTGAAATCATCACAGAAGAGAACCTTACTCCTTTTTTGGGTAGTTGATGGAAGTGAAACTCTACATTACCATGTCCAAGTATGGGTATCTTCAGATATACGATAAGAACTGCTGGAAGAATCTCATACCTCAGTTTTGGAAGTTCATCTGGTTCTTACCAAGATATAGATAAACATGTGTTTTCAATACTGGTGGTCGGGTATGAAGAAGTACATAGCAGGTTTCGTCACTTGGTGCTCCATCTGTTAGTAGGAGAAGGAAGAGCACCAACGAAAAGATTTACTTCTACAACCTCTATCCATTTCATGGTAGAAATAGATGAACCCATTATGCATTTCATTAGAGGCTTGTGAATATCTCTTCGAGGAAGCGATACATTATTGGAGATTATCAATAAATTGACCAAAGTCGCTCACTTTCTACATATCCAGGAGATTTATTCTTTGGTTTAGTTGGGAAGGGTGTGTCTTTGGGAGATATTGAAACTTCATGGATTACCTAATTCTATTTTCTTAAATTGACATGATTGCTTTACATCATAGTTCTGACAAGGGTTTAAGAGGGTTATGGGTTCGTAGGCACTCTTGAGTATTTCATATCTCCCATAGACCTATGGGATGTCCTAGAGAACCATACGATTATTAGACGATACGATATGGTCCAGTATCCGTAAAATTTATATGTTCCTTGGGGAAACAAATTCCTCCTATTGAATTTACCTATAGTAACTACTTTTACGAAACAATTCATGTTTTTCAATAACATTCCATCTACGGTAGATATTTTTATTCATATTTATGATGTCTCGAAGAAAGTGAGTTATATATTTTTGGACATAGAGTCATTCCAGATACATCTGAGCAAGTTCCATTGATTAAAAATTATATGAATTCAGCTCAGACCAGAAAAAAATATTATACTGATCATCACCACATACCTCTCTAGTTTCAGGTGTGACATCAAGCCTGTCCACATGTTTCGCCAACGTTGTGTCATATACAGATCAAAAGATAGGGGAAGTTATCACTGTAATACGTCTGGGCATTTGAGATAGTGGAGAGAGTTGGGCCGTTTCCCTATGAGTTACTATTACCTTATAAGTACCATACCTTATACGATGTCTTCTAGGTATCTCATCTTCGACGGTATCATCCAAATTCATCTCATTCATTTGATCCTTATGATATCAATCTAAATTAAGATGTATACTTTGAGGAGTGACTGGTATATATTGTAGAATGTTGCATGAATGTTCTCCAGGTAGGTGAGCACATTAGCTATGGAATCTATGATAGCATGGACATGTTCAGGAAATGACCTAGGAGTGGGAGACCTATGTGTGTGCTCAATGATTAGATCATTTCTCATATGACGTTTCACTACACATGGATGGGAAACTCATGGTGGAGTTGTCCTATGAATGGTAGGATATACCATCTTAAATTTAATCAATGTGTAGAGAATTTAAATTTTTAATCCAAATCCTTAAAATAAACCCAGGGAACACACCAATGCACCCTATTGCGGGTCTCAAGAATCATTAAAAATTATGTAAATAATTGCTCGGCTTTTATATGAAATATTACATAACTACCTAGAGCAACTTTTGGGTCAAAAATAATTAAAATAATTAAAATAGAATAATAAAAAATGTAAATGAAATTAAAATAATGTATAAGAGGTTAAAATGAAGTTTTAAAATAAAATGTGAATGGGGTTGTGAGAAGAATAAAAATAATTAAAATGGTCATCCATTTATTATTATTATTATTTCCATTTATTTCCCATCACTTTTCTTTTTTTTCCATTTTTTAATTTTGTTTTTTTATTTCTTTTCATTTCATTTTCACTCTTTCTCTCCTATATCTCCCTTGGTGCTTCACCCCTATACCCCCCCCCCCTTGTGGTGCTCCTCTTCCTCCCCCCCTCTTTCAAATTCCCACTACAACTCCATTTCTCATCCATTTTCAACATCATATGGTGAATAGTAAATATCTATATAAGGATAAATTTAAGCTCCAATAATAGTAGGATCTCATCCACTTTCTATCGAACAACTGGTTTTGGATGTTTTTTACTTGAAATTTTGGAGTTCCTAAACTTTTACAATAACATCTAATATATTTCGAGTCAAAGATCATCATAGATCCTAGAATCATCTATGGTTATAAGGTAGGGAATATATAATATTTCCCCCTATTTTGTTTCATCTATTAAATTTCACATTATGTTACTCATCAGTTCTTACCAACGATGTTCAATTTTAATTATTATAATTTAATTAAATAGCATGGCATGGAAATGGCACCATTGATTGAGATAAAATAACTTGTTTACATTTTTGAAAAATCATTGGATACTCAATTGGGTGTGCTAACGAAATTTTACTATTTTATGTTTTCACTGAATAATTATTTATATAATTATATGCAATGCACGACCCCTCATGGTTGAGATTTATATTAAATAAATTTATATGGATAGTGATGAACCATGAATCATGGGGTTTTGTGGTTTTTTATGCTTGATGATTTCATTTTTCAAATTATTATAGTCTTATGCCTGTAATAAATAGATTATTTCATTTTTCTTATTTTGCTGATAAAGTGTTTTTGATGTAACTGTTTATCTTGAATGATCAATAAGAATGTCAATTTAGTTGTTAAATTGTTTTGTTTCAATTATAAATTTATACATTTTGATAAATGATTATTTGAAATCAATTTAAATTCATGGCGGTGAGACAATGTGGGATCCATATTAAGGACCACACATTGACTCTATGTTCCTAATTGGTTATACATTACACTAGAGAGGTGATGTCCTAGGCTTTCCCATATGAGGGTTTCAATGATTTTCGATATACTCATGAGTAATACCAGTTCCCAAAGGGAGAATCGAGGATGGAACCATTTTACTAGTGTCTAATTCATGTCTCGCTTGATACTAAACTTCTGATGTGTGATACTGAATATGGAATCAAGATAAAACAATGCTTTGAGTGATACTTTGTCTTTTGGAAGATTTATTTGGATGGTCTGGGTGTAATTGTATAATTGGATGGATGTTCTGTAGAGATATCATTGGGATTAGCTCACACTCCCACTCTATATTTTAATATAATACAAATGATAAGTCATGGAGGGTTTTATTTGATGTATCATTGGGTTAGTGATGAATTGTGATACTTTTCATGTGCATTGAAACACACTTTGTTGACAGCTAAATTAGAATAAACTAAAGAACAATCTTGGAGTTATGTTCTTTTTTGACTACCAACTATTTTTCTATACTTTATATATATATATATATTTATATATATATGAATCCTTCCAGTTATCAGTACATTATTCAAATTTATGGATTATATTGAAGCAGGTGGTATGGGCAGGTGCTGTTGAAAACCCAAACAAGGTTATTCTTATTTTATTAGGTTTTTTAATTACATTCATTTATTGTATATTGGAACAATTCATTGGATTATAGAACTAAATGGAATGTTTTTTAAACTCTGGGTGTTGTCCAATTGGAATATTATCTCACTCCCTACTCGTGCACCATTTGGTACCCGATAAGACAATATAATCACAATACTTGATAATGCGAAGCATGATACATCTGGTGTTTGACTGTTTCTTGTTGCATTCGATAGAGATTGGGGACTGAGGACCGAGCCTTGCTCTAGATTCAGTTTGATTACATAAATGGATCATCTAATTATTATAAATGGTTTTCCATCTATGTTATATTACCTATTTCCTATGATGTTATAGTCTCCCCTAGGGACATGTTAAAAGGCCCTCACTGCTAGTCAGCATCCTATGGATTTTGGGGAAATGATCTAGAGTTCATGTGGACAACCTTACTCTGAGCACCTCCAATGGCTCTCGATATGGGGATGTTGCAATATAATGATATCTATTAAACCCATTTCATGGGTTCTGATATGATAAATTTTTTGTTTTTCTATGTTGTGCATATGTATGATTTGTTATAAGATGGTTGGGACCTATATATCCCTCAAATGCATTGGGAAATGATTTATATATCATGATATATACATAAAGGACATCATCTACAAAGATGGTTATGAGAGTAAACTATAACTACCAAGATGGTTATGGAAGTAAACCAAGATGGAAAAGATGGTTATGGTAGTGATCCATAATTACAAATATGGTTATTAGAGAGATCCATGACTACCAAAATGTTATGGGAGGGAACCCATACCATTATGATTTCCTTGGAAGTGATGCCTTCACTACTATGGATATCATTTTTATATGCTTTCATTTCAGCCACAATTCTATGTTTTATTCCTATGAAATGATTTCATGGTTCAAGTTCTTTATTTAGTCAAGATTCATTTCTAATGAACAAATAATATTTATGTCATAACTTGTGCATATGATCCTTTGATATGCATTGTGATATCTTCAAATGTTATATTTGTTTGTTCATACCCTTATGTTCTTATTATTAATATATATCATATTTTTTTATCCTTACAAAACATATGTGGTCATCCTCTTCTTGTGTTTCCTTTTCACAGGTTATATGGATAGGTTTTAGGTAGAACTAATAAATGTATTAATCATGGTGGGGAAAATTGAATAGATTCAACTATACTATACATTTGTGTTCACAGATTCCCAAGAAACTGTACTAATATGGTGTTTGGGACTTTGTTTGTGTCATCTATTATATAATCTAAATAAAGTGATGTAATGTCAATATAAAAAAAGTAAGGGTCATTATCTAAACTTTTTTACCTTCATTTTAAACTTCTTTACCTATTAAAATTATAGAGATTTCTTATTCATGTAAAAATTATCGATTTTTCATCCTCTAAATTTTTACACTAACTTTCTTCAATTACCATCTTATGATTTTTAATTATTATATTATATTCTCTTGTAACAGGTATAATATGAACATCATATTTTCCATATGTCTTATTTGATTATTCAATACTAGGATTATCATAATAAAAATCATAATCTAAATCACTGATCAGATCAAGTCCATCCTTCAAGAGCATGTTTTTATATAACATATATAGTATAGATGTATCATTTAATTTAACCTATGATGCTTTAAATGATCTGTTATCATTTATCATATAAATATTTTATTTTAATTAATTCTTCAACATTTAATAGTCCCAACTTCAATGTGAATTAATTATAAATTTTAAAAATATAATAATTATTGATTTTTAATTGTAATTATATTTATCTTTAATATTTTTAATTTTATTATCCTTATTTATTGTCCCACCTAAAAAAATTCATGTTACATTTCGCTACCATTATTTATCATTACAAACATATTACTATTTGTAAAAACTCCTCAGGACAAGAATGAAATACATCATAAAGAATACAAAAATATATAATATGTGTATATTTTAATTAAAAATGATTAATTTGGTTGGTTTCCCCATTTCTTGAATATTTTGACACAAAATAATCCTTTAGTAGATATCAAATGAGTTCATATAATTATTTCTAATTGATGTTCTTGAATATATCACTGGACGAATTATTATCATTCCATTTTTGGGTTTGGATCATAGTTATCCTCCAATAGTATTTCTTTAAAATTTTTCTATTACTACACTAATTCCATTCACAATCGATGTAAAATTTTTGAAATTCTGATGTATTATTTAATTCTCATGCATTTTCAAATAATTATATTCTATTGAATGTGTTACAATCATTATCCTTGAAAATTTATCAGACCAATAAGGGTTTTTTAGACTTTATTATATATTATGAGGTCCCTTACATGACAATATTTTGGTAAAAAGGTAGGTACATATAAAACAGTATAGTTTATTTATAAATTTATAATAAAAATACATAGAATTTTCATTATTTATGAGGATTTCTATATGATTCTAATTCATTTAATAACATCATAATAAATATTTCCATTACTAAATGAGTACACTCCTTGTGTATAATTCCATATATGTTTTCTAATATCAATAATCATTACAAGAAATGTAGTGTGTCTTATGATGAATCCAAACATCCTTCACACAATAACCAATAATGAAAAATAGATTATTTATGATTAGAGTTTTATGACTATTCTGTTGTAATGAATATAAAATATACCAAATATATCCATGTACTTTGATTCAAATTATTTTCCTAGATAACCTTATAACTCAAGATCAACAGTTGTGAATTAATATTATTATGAAAAATGTAAGTATGAATCATTATAATAGATAAGTGCCTCATTTTTATAGTGATTTAGACAAAATATAATTATCTAATAACCAAATTCTCTATACACTTGATAGAAAAAAGGCACACTAAGAACCAAATTATATTGGGGATTCATGAACATTTTTACTCCTTATATTTTCTAAAAGAATAAAACCCATTATCACCAAGGTGTTTATTTAGTAGAACATCCAATTAAAAGTACATAAATTTTTATGGATGTAAAATCAATAAAATAACATTATTTAATAGGGTAAAGATACAGAAATTATATATCTAAATAATTTGAAAATAATCAAAATAATTAAAACAAAAAACTAGAAATAAAGACAATAAATAATGGTTCCCGAATGATAATCACATAATGTCTAGACTATAAATGTGTTGTAATAGAATGTTTTATGTTTTCAAATATAGATGTTTGAATATTTTATCATAAATTTACTAAATTATAAAAATAATTACCTCTCTACTATTAGCATACTTCTTTATTTTATATTTATGAATAATAATAATGTTCTTTTACTTTTATTTAAAAAAACATGAGGATTCAATAATGATTTCAATAGTATATCATGAAGGTTTACAAATAGTAAATTTCTCATTGATGAAGAAATTATGTATTGTTCTTTCAAACACATAATATAATGCATTATTGTTATAAAATTATTTTTAAAGAAAATAAAAAAGTGTTTTATCTATCTTATTTGTAAATGTTGATACAAAATATATATTTCATGAGTTAATGTTTTTTATTTCTAATATTGACAAAATTTTCTTCTTTTGGTGATATAATTCAAAATATAATCAAGAGGCTTCTCATATCAAACATTATATATAATTTATAATATGAATCAAAATTATCTTTGTTTCACTATACTTTATTAAACCAAACTATGTCATTAGTGTCATGATGTTCTTATATTAAAAAATATTGCATTTCATTGGTTCTTATATGTGAGTATATGGAAAAGTAAATTCTATGTGTATATGTTCACTACCAAAATTAGGTCACCATTTTCAATTATGAATTCTCATTCACTACACATACCCATAAGAAATCTAACACTTACTTTTTAATTATTATTTTTTATGATAAATCAATATACTATGTTGGACATTAGTATAGTCTCTTAATCAAGGAACATTATATTTTTCAGATTAATTTATAATTACTATTTATCCGCAATATTTTGAGTTATCTATAAAATTATAATACACCCATAATCATAACATAACATTTATTAATGTGATTGATAATATTTAATCTAATAAAAAAAATAAAAATGTTCATATCACTGTTTTAAATATAATAATAGGGGATCATGATTCCAAATATGAGCTATACAGTAATTTTCCTTGGTTTTGACGCAAGTTATGTTAGAATTAATAAAATATGAGGATCCATTGAATAATTTTTTTTAATATAAAATGTAATATAATGATAAAATAAAGGGAAAAAAATAAGAAATAAAAAAGTTATTTAACCTGATATTTAAATATAATTTCTTATAAAAAACCAAGATATTATTAGATCATGTATTTGTTAACTTATGTTATGAATACTGTTTATGATTTTATAGTTAATAACAATATCAATAAGATTTATTTATATGAATTCAAATTAAATTATTATTATTTTATAATGATATATAAAATTCATGACAACACATTTTTTAATCATCTTTATGATAACCCATGATTACCTTATTGATATTCAATTTATTTAACTCCGTTAATGATTATTTCAACATGAGTTTTTTTATGTTACCTAAATTTCCCAATACATACCATGTATTCATATGACTAAAAGTTAACCATGTGTGAATTATTTTATAGTAATAAAATATTTTTTATTATGATATTAAATAAATATGAGGATAATATCCTTTGACACAGAGCCTTTAGGTTTTATGGAATCATTGGGATCATTAATACTTATGTATAACCGTATAATATGATGATGTAGATTGGAAAATATTATTTATTATCAAGGATTAAGAACCAATTATATGTAACATATACATTTTTTTAACATTAATACTCGTGAAAAGGGTCATGGAATTTTTCTAAGCATGAAAAAATAATTGGTAATTTCTAGGGAATATGTTACAAAAGATAAGTGGATAAGACATTATAAATCATTGAATTATATGAAGGTTTCATAGGATTAAAACATGTTATAATTAATATATCATATTCATATGATGATTTATGTTTTTATATTAAATATTATCATTACTAATAGTATTTATATATTTTATTAATATATTTATTGAATAAATTTAAAGTGATTGAATAATGAATTCAACATAAAATATTTCTAATGTAAAAATTGAATGCGAACATGTGCGAAAAATTTAAGTGTTGTTCATACCAAAAACACTCATGTTGTGAATAATAACATGCACCCTTTCCAATTTTGGAGCACACCAAAGGTGAATCTACCCACTATTATATCATTCATGGAATTATTATTATTAAATTTGATTGATATAATAATAAATTATTATTTTATAGTATATCAAAATGAAATAAAATATATTGATTCATGTTTTAATAAAGAGAAAACAACTCCATATATCATTTCTATGACATGTGGATCAACTATGTATAATGATAGAGACCATTAGGATTAGAGATTTTCTTATATGTTAGAAAAATAAGTGGTGAAATTATTTCTTTCATTCTATATACCACCTTCCTAATAGATATTTATTGTAATATACTTCCCAATAATATGGTCATTTATTCTTATCTTGTATTCTATTAAATATTTTTCATATATCAACTCTATACATATAATTATAATATGATGTTTCTATTATGTGGATTAAAATAGATATAATTATATGGTATATATGGTCAATGTATATATAAATAATAATGGAGTGGATTAAGTTCTAAATTACCCCACTAAATCATTAACCATCTATTTTATTAATAAATATTGAGGTATATAAGGATGATATATAACTGTAATTTAAAAAATTATGAAATAATTCATCTTTAAACCTTTAAAAAAATAATTATAATATTTAGTACTTGATTATGTTCCTCATCTATGAAATAAATGATGAATATTTCATGTGATAATTCACATAGAACATCCATCTTTATTCCCCCTTAAAGCATAAAAATGTATTTTAATTTTAAAAACGACTTATAGAGTGATATAATAAACAAAATCATGAGATTTATGATGATGAGAAATAAAATTATATGATAATTTCATCCTATTGAGATTATTGATCATTGGGGAACTCCATTATATTTTCTATCATAACCACCAAACCATTCAAAACTACAAAGTGTATTATATATATCATTTCTAAGGAAGTACATATCATATACATCATAATTTTGTAACACGTATTTTATATTATGATATTTTGATCAAAGGTATAAATTGGAACTAAAATTTAAATTATATAATATAAATAATAGACATGAAATAAGACCACTTACATAGTTAACATTTTATGTTGAAATGTTAAATTTGGTGAAGTGACATCAGTACCTGGACATGGAGATTCCGTTATATAATCTCATTTATTAACTAAGATTTTAGTATCAAATTTTTATAATGGGTGATAATAGAATACTATATATGTTAGTATGAAAATTATAACAAAATATAATGAAAATGGTTTAAATGAAGAAATAATAAGACTCGTGTAAAAAATGGTACACCATATCTTTTTGGTAGCATACCTGATTAGGACTCCACAATTATGCATGATTGTCCTAGAGTCATGATTTTGATGGGTGAGATTCTTGAATGTTTCCCATGATGTATATGAGTGAGTAAAAAGTACACTAGAAATAACATGTGTCGGTTTATGGGGATAGTTATTAGTTAGATGACCCATTCAGGCATATGGGTGGGCTCTAGTGGGGGAACCACATATCTACAAGGAAAATGGCGGTACTTAGTGTTCTATGACTTGATAACCATGTTAATGAAGGGTTAATGTTCTGTCATTGGGATGTAATTATTACATTTTAATTAGAGTAGGAACCCATCATTATGTGCGGGGACACTACCTAGGTTTTGATGTTGGTCCACAATGAGGATTTTTTTTCTCTAAAGTGGTGAATGTAATACCCCATAGTGGAAAACGTTTAAATGACTGAACAATATGTCTCACGTCAACTAGGTGGACTATTCATTTCAAGGGCCTACATAATTTGAACTCCATATTTAAGAGCGACTGGACAGAAGTAGTGATCAGATTGGGTTACCATTTGAGATGTTTACCAGGATTTGTGTTAATAAAGTAAAAAGGACACTAAAAACAACATGTGTTTGCATGTGGGCGTAGTCATTAGTCAGATGACTCATTCAGCCACATTGGGGGGGCCAAATGTGGGGACTATGTGTTTGTGGGGCAACTGGTGGCACCTGGAAGGCCATGAATCAACAACCTGGTTAAGGAGGGGTGTCTTAGCTATTAGTGGGGCATATGTGTTGTAAATCTTCCATTTATAACATTCAAATTTATTAACAGAAAATAACATATTTCAGATACAATACACCTAAAATAAATAGTTCTTAATATAATTAAATGTGAATATCAGATCATAATATAAATACACATTATTATCAATATAAGCATATATATATAATATAACATTGACAATTAATAATAGTAATATACATATGATTAAATATAATGTCCATAATCTTGAGTTATTATTCATTGAAGTCTCCCATGAGATTCATAATTCATTTAATAATTGTAGAATAAATATTAAAAATATGATGGAAAGTTAGAGGATAAATTTATTTAATTTGAAGAATAAATTTTAAATTACAATGTGTGTCTATATATATATAAATGTAAAAGTTTAATATGACCATAAAACTATTATTTGGATTATTCATAATCATTTGGTATAAACATATCAATTATTATATTATGTTTTTCATCATTAACATTTAATCAATATGTAGAAGTGACTAATTTATTAAAAATAATAAATTTGAAATGCATAATTATATAATTTACAACCATGAAATAATTAATTACTTATAAAAAATTAAAATACATTTATAAATTTAAATTAATATGTTAATTTTTGAAAAAAAATAATTCTTCATGTTAATCTGTGTCTATTTAAAAATTAATATAACCAATCTAGATTTTGAATTTAGTAATATTCATTCCATGTTTAGAATTATGATATTAAAACATGGTAAGTGAGAAAGTATTTTATTTTTGTTACAAAATATATTGTTGGGGTCACTAATTAAATATGGTGATATAACATAAAATAAGGTAAGCATGAAAAAAAGTATATAAAATAACTAAAATTTTATTTAATTATTATGAAATATACACCTCAACTAAGAACGTAAATTAAATTAGTACATCAAATATTGCATCATCTTAATAAAAAGTATTAAAAGACACTCATGTGATTTTATTTCTTTCCATCACTAACATAATTTTTTTCAAGTAAATTAACCACATTTTAAAATATAAAATGGATCTCGATATACCTATTTCATTCATGAATAAACATTAAATGGTGTAATATATAAAAATCATCCATTCAATCCCAATCAGTTTTTACACTCATAACCTACATGTGTGTGCCGATGTGTGTCTATCCCTTATGGTTTTTTTCATGTGCTGAGAGGATTGGGGGACTATAATATAGTCCATGTATAGATGTTACATACTAGGTATTATGAAGAATATACATTTATAATTTAGTGTCTCTAATCTTTTTTTGTTAATTTACAATAGTTTATTAATTTTTTATCATTGTTTGTATCTGTGTTTGGTGAGCAAGAATTTCATTTTTTGGGTAACATGTTGATGTTATTTTTTCTTCATGGTTAGTTCTTACAAATAAATCCTTATTCTTAAATTAATTTTATATATGATTTATTCTATTTACTTGATATTAGATGTGATTATATCAAGTATATAGTCTCAATTCATTTCTCATAGACTCTATCTAATAGTCATTTAACTGTAGTATCCAGGGTGGTTCTCTGGAGGACTTGTGGGACCCTTAGATCTAGTAAACATATGGATTTTCCTGTTTGGGAATTTTATAGTGGTATAAATGAGTGATTTTACAATTTTAAATATTTTATATTTATAGTTTTGGGTATGATGTGTTTTGAGATCATAGGTTAAACCATATTCATTGGTGTTTCTAAACCCAATATACTTAATTTCTAAGGTACTTTGGGTAGGGAATCCATTTATTACTTTTTAGTATTATTATTATGGTGTTTATTCATGATGAATGTTTTGGAAGGGGTTTTTATATATTTTCTCTTATATATGGACTAAAATAGATTATAATTTCATAAGTCATTTTTGGCATACATGTAGATTTGAAAATGAACATAAATTTTAGTGAAAAAGAAATTTTATTTTTAAAAAATGTTGGTGATGAAATTAAATAATAATTATTGGGGTTTTGATTATTGGAAATAATTATACATGATTATTTAAATATTAAATAATAACATATTCAAAAAAATTGTATGTAACATTTTGGATGAAACTAAATTAAATTCTATAATTGATGCGATTTCTATGTATTGTTATGATATTATGGCTGAAATTTTATGATCATAGTTTATTAAAACAATATTGCAGTTTGTTTTAGGTATGATGTGAATTGTATTAGGTTTTGGGTATGAGTACGCTAATGCGATTCAGGAGAGGGTGAGTGTTGTTCATTTTTTAATGTCCCTTGATTGGGTCAAATTGATATGAGATGTTGCATTGGTGTAGAAATGTGGATCTCTATTAAATTATTAGTGAATTGATTTAGGTATAAGGATCATTTTAATTCTGTTTAGAATGATGGTTTTGGTATGATTTAACGGTTTTGTTGATCCAATTTAAGCTTAGTGATGAATGCTATAGTTTTTTATTAATGAAGTTAAATTATTGGGTGAAGCCATACATGAGAGGAGAATGGATAGATTTTTTGTTTATTGGATGAAACTATGGTGTATTAGGGTCATGTTTTTTATTCTATTATAAATTGAATAAAAAATAATGAGAATGAGGGAACCAATGGAGGTACATGGAGGGATGGGTTCCCTTCATGTATTTGGTATATTATAGCTGGAACACAGTGAAAATTGAAATACCAAAATTGTGCAAGTGTTTGGGAGAGATAATTTCATTAATTCTTAGTCCAAATAATAAATTTTGAATATTATTGGATGGCCAGCTAATGAAGTACGATGATTCAAAAATAATTTATTATGAAAATAATGTAAATTGTCTATATATTTTTGAGTAATCATAGATTAGGAAATATTTATTAGGGTAAGTATATATGGATAGATCAAGCGAGGATTACTGTAACCGCCCAAGATTTTATGAAAAATATTCTTTTTAATTTCACTAATGTCTTGTGTTGTACGCTACACCAAAAGGATCTTTCACAACATGCATCCTTGACTTGCCTTGCATTACACGCAATCGCAACCTTCCTCGATAGCGTGTGTAGTACGCAATACTGAGTTTCACGAAACAACGATATGCTATTAAAATATTATTAAAACTAGTCGTTATGAATGGTAATAACCACTTTTTTAATTTTAGAAAATTTAGCTCTCAAAATGGACTTCATTTTTGGATTCGGAGTATCGAATTTAGCCTAAGGTGAAATTTTGGTACTTTTCGGATAACTTTCATATTCTGATTAATAGTGAAAATTACTAAATTATAATTAAAAAAAAAAACTTTTTAATCAAAATAATTAATAGTGATAAATTATTAATATGAGTTGTTTTAAAGTATATTTAGAATATATTTTTACAATTTAATACAATGTTGGTCATTGGATGTAATTTCACATTTAAACCAGACATAAACAAGTTTCAATCTTTTGATAGATATTGTTTCTTAAAAACACGCTATTTGTTTTAACAGTGGGATTTAATTATAAAATTAATTAATGCAACTTCTATGTTATGAATTTGGTAAAATAGACTTCATTTTTTGAATTCGGAATATGAAATATAGCTTAGGATGAAATTTTGGTATTTTTCTGAAAACTTTCAATTTTTGATGAATAGTGAAACCACTAAGTGGTAGGTTAAAAATTGAATTTTGCATAAAACTTAATTTTACCGCTTCTGTGAATGGAATTTTTAAAATCCGACAGACACGGTTAATATCAAGGACTAAAATGTGGTTCAATGAGATGAAAATAATTTTTGGTGAATAGTAACTTTTTACTTTTTTTTACCACGGTTAATAGTAAATAGGGTAACTAAGGGTAAATATGATATTACTATTACCCTAACACATGTCCTAATTCTATTGGATAAGTGTAATTCGACCAAAAACAACCTTATGAATATAATATGACCATTTAGGTCCACTTGGATTAGATTATGACATTTAATATTATTTTATTTAATGAATAGTTAAAATAGTTAAAATCAAAGTTTAATAACTAAAACATTTTTAATATGGGGTTATACATAAGATAAATTCGATTATAAATATTCATTAGAAACCTAAAAAGATTTCATACATAATGATATTTTATTTATAATTTTTAGACTTTAAATAAATTAATTTATTTATGACACAACGATGATGCAGTAATTACCCTTTTAAGGAAATATTAACATAATTGATGTTATAAATGCTCAAATGAATGTAATTTGAGACTTTTTATGAATTCCACTAATTTTCTAGGTTACTATGATATATTAGTGTTGATTTAATCAACTTGGTTCGAACATATAATTCTGTTATGACTTTCACAAAAATCATATATCAAATAGTGTCAAAATTGACACAAAATAGTTTTTAAATCAAATATTATATTATTAATTGTTATTTTATTCCTAAAAATCTAAGGTTCGGCCAAATGACTTAGATACGGATATATGTATTAATAATAAACAATTTGGGGTTCTTTTGGCATGTTATAGTAAGTGTATTAACCATATAGTGAAAGAAAACAAAAAGACACGGTAAAAGTTAAATTATTTAACTTAGAGTTAAATCTAATTGATAAGGTTACAATAATACCCTAAACTTGTCTAAATCTTATTGGTTGATAGGATTTCGACTCATCCCCACTTTAGCTCCGAAATAAGACCCTTTGGAACCATTATAAACCGATTTTGACTTTAATATAAAATAATATTTTGAGATATTCCTAAGGTGCCCCTCTCCTCACTTATAAAAGGACACCTCCTCCCCCTCCTCCTCACACCAATTTGAGCACTCAAGCTCGGCCAACCCCTGCAAAAATCCCTTCTACACTTCCCTAGAATAATCCTAGAGGTCCTGGTCTTCTTTAAAGACAAATCTTAGTTCCCTAAGTGGAGGATTCAAAGAGGCGTTTCAAAGAAGAGGTAATATCCATTACCGATCTTTTCAATTTCTTTCTTCTTCAACTTCTTCTTCTTTAGTTGTTTCATGAAAAATTAATAACATCAGTAATACTTACATACTGATATGTTATTATAAATATTAAATAACCCTATTTCACCATCTATCCATCCTACGGAAAAAGAAATCACCACGTGTGCGTACGTACGGAATACCGTCTCCACGCCGTGGTGTAATCTATTTTCCACCACCACCTTACATGGATGGGTATAATGGTGTAATGAATAACTATACATAGTTATTACAACATCATATTGATTCTTATATATTGTATAATCCACTCCAATTCAATTCAATAATTATGGAAATGATATCATCGCTCGTGCGTACGTACGGACTACCGTCTCCACGACGCGATGAGATTCATTCTCCATGTTAACCATTTAAGAATTATTAAAAAGTATATATAAGAAATAATAATGAAATATATGACATTATAAAGCTACTATATTTATGTATATATGTATATGTATGTCATCTACTTACTTCCATTCAAGACAATAAGGAAAGGAAAACAGCGTTCATGCGTACGTACAGACTATCGTCTCCATGAACGGTGTTTTTCATTTCATTTATCTATCTTATATATATATATATATACTGAATATATATGATATATAAATCATATTTTATATTCTGGAAGTAAGTAAATCATGATATAAGTAATAATAATGTCAAGAACAACAAGTCAAAACACCTACGATAAATGAAACGATTTTACCCAAAACGCTTCTTTAACATGGAATTTACAAAAGAACGGGTAATATAATGTCATAAGTGAACCATATATGATATCATAACAATGAATATGATTCTGTAATAAGTCAATGACATTATTTAAATCATTATACAGGAGGTTCGGACACATACGAAGCAAATCGGACCTAAGGTAAGGGAAATATCACAATCTCATTTTTATCCGAGATTGATTATACTTTGGTATTTACTGGGGTGTATTTTATCATCCACATCCATGTTTCCTCAATATGTAATATTATTTCCATCCACATACAATTCTTTAAATCATATTTTACCCTTCGGTGAGTTTTTAGTAAAAGATATGAAAGGAATCTTTTGTCATTTTTCGTACGAGGTACTTTTTTGACTTTTTCGACAAAAGTACGAAGAATGTTTTTTTTAAACTTATACGGCACGAACAGATTTTTACGGTTTTATAAAGCCTTATTTTCATGAAGCTTCCTCCAAAAGATTTCATGACTATTTTCAATAAAATCTCTTTCTTTTAAAATTGCATGACGTTTTGTGAAAAGAAATTGATTTTGAAGAAGAAAGGATATTTTCCTCAAGAATTCATTTCAAGTGTTTTATCAAAATTATTTTCCATCTAAGATAACATAGGGTTCTGTTTTTATCCCTATTGTTACATTGATTTGATTATGTTGTGATGGAATTATTTTTATGAATTCCTTTATCTTATATGAATTGTTTTATGATGTCATGTTGTTTAAGAATCCCATTTTTATTACATGGGTTACGTTATGATGTATGGTTTATGATTATGTGGCACACATAAGAAAGGATTCATTATAAGATGGGTGGGACCTATATCTTCCTCCAATGCATTGGGTAAAGATTTTATATCTCATGAGATAGACATGGCTGAAATGGTAGGTTATACCGGTTCAGTGAAACATGACTGAAACGAGGGTTACTCGATTCAGAAAGGGACTTTGTCCACTAAGATAGTCTTGGCAATGAGTCTTGACTAACAAGAAATGATTCTCTATGATTATGTGTGAATGCCACAATGTTTCATGTTTTAAGTTATGATTATTGTGATTACATTTCACTGCCATGATTTATCCCATGTTATGAAATTATGCTCTCTTTTGCAGGTTAAGATTTCCAAAATGTTATGTTCTTATGAATACGATGTGATTGATATTTATTTTGTTTACCCTTACTGAGCATTTGAGCTCACCCTTTTATGTTTTCTTTTCCCCAGGATATAAAGAAAGGTTTTAGGTAAAAAAAGGGAAGATCTTTATGGGAGATATTGAAGATCTTTCACCACGATTAGAAGATTACGTTCCGAGTTTCCAAAGACACTAAACTATTACGATCCTTGTGTGTGTGTGTTTTTGTTATGTACTAAGTATTCCGCAAAAGTAATGTAATGTCCATGTACGTCAGGATACGGGTCTCTAAAATTACCATTAGGTAGGTAACAAAACATTTTGTATAATTTTTATTATGTATTTTTTCATAGAATGTATTTCCACTTTAAAGGATTTATACAATAGATTACACCTTAGTGATACTTCCCAAGAGGAGGGAGTGGTATAAATCTTTTAAACTCTATGTGGTCAGTTTGAGGGGAGGGAGAGGGAAATGTTTTAAACATGTTATTATGAAAGTGTTCCCCTGTTTATATGGGATTTTATAATATCTATTGTGATTTTAAAAATCTACATGGTCAGGTGATGGATTCGTAATAGTGGTGGTGGTTGTGGTGGATCCTGAGTAATATATTAATAATAGTTCTGGGTAATAAGAAATTATCAATATGGGTAATTCACGATGATAAAAATGATTTTAAGACCTTTATAACAGTACAGTTCTATATAACTGGGTATGATTATGAGGTGTGAGGGTTATTTTAGGATGTTGTGATGCATTCAGTTCAGTTTCATGTATGAGTTTGGTGTGCCCTGATGGGCTATACCATTTCAATAGTCGATGAAAATAACTGATGGCCAAATTGATCATGTCCGTAATTTTGGATTGCATATTAAATTTTTATATCTACAAGTGAGTATTATTTTATAAAGTTGTAATTATTTTAATTTAAAAGGATCCTGTGATGGAAATCCCATAGAGACCATGTTTTAAGAGAATTTGTATTTGTGGAAAAATGGTATGGATAATCATACAATTTGGAGAATCATAATAATCCTATAGAATGTAATCATTATGTCAGGTAGGTGGTGATTGATACTATAAATTTTGTAATTACAAATTTATTCAACAATTCAAATAGTTATATGATACTCGGGATAAATGTTAATTAAATATTTTCTTGTTCAATGAAGATATCATTTTTTGTGTTTAATTTATTATAGTTGTTACAGTCTATTTTTAGTGGA
This sequence comes from Viscum album, assembly GCA_963277665.1. NCBI lineage: Eukaryota > Viridiplantae > Streptophyta > Magnoliopsida > Santalales > Viscaceae > Viscum > Viscum album. Next base: position 1,802,769,652 of record OY728138.1, read on the forward strand.
TAGTGAAAGGATGTGTTTTCTAAAATGGACTTGGTTATGCTCATTTAGTTTCAAAATACCACTATTAGGAGAATATTTTGAGGTGGTTTCGGAATCATCATCAATGATGGTAAGTGTATTTTTTGTGATAATCAGTGTAAGGTGGAGATGATAAGTGTGGTGTCACATTATTGCACATAGGAATGTGATTTTGGAATCAAATACATAATTTGGATAATTATTAATGAATATTGTATTCTGATTTTATATTTTTAAGTGAAAGGAAATATAAATGGATTTGGGGACTATCACAATCGAGTTGTGATGAGTTTGAACCAATAATGAGTGGAGGGATCAGATTATAATAGTTAGATCTGTTATGAGGGGATTGAATTAGAACTTCATATACAATGAGAAAATATGTTGTTGGAATATTAAAATTACCCATTTCATTATAGGATGATAAATTTAGAGGAAATTTGGGTTCACCTAATTTGAAGTAGTGAGTGTTTTGAGATTGATGATTTAGATTGAAATTATGAGAATTAGGACATCCTTGTGTTTATTCATCATTATTTTTTTGTGTGTTTTTTGAAGTTTGGGAGGTGGAACAACTGATAATAGAAGGATTATGTGGTGTGTAAAAATATTTTTTTAATTAACAATGAGGACCTATTAAAGGGTCATTAGTTACCCAATGTCTTGGGAAATAGTAATTTATGATATATAACTACACTGAGAAGTGGGTGTGGGTATATAAGAAGGTTTTATGAGTACAAATATCAATGTGTAACACGAATTACACTATATACATGGTGGTATTTTCTATTTAGGTGGAAAGGGTTATTTTATAGTCCCCTTATTTGACCCCCACACATTTGTATCCTCTTTTGGTCAGATAAACTTTCATGGTGATCCTTCATATTACACTCTCTATCACCATCACATTTTCTCAAGAAAGGATGGATAGATATATGTAATTTATTAATGCAAAAATGTGGTAGTAACATTCACAATAATCCATTATTTTTCATTCCTGTTTTTAGATTTTATTTATAATTTTAATATATAAGATAATGATTCCAATTCATAATATTAAAATCACAGTAATGTGTTGGGACTTTGTTGTGAAGTAGCCTTTGAACATATGAACTAGGGAGATATTACATATTGCAAGACTATTTTGGGTTTTATTTCCCATTATTTTTCAATGTTTTTAATTGAACTTGGATATAATTAATGAAAAAAAGAATATTGAATGATGGGGATTATACTAATAAAACATCCAAGAGCTTTCTATAGGAAATGTGAATTTTTTTCATTTGGGTTTTTCACATGATATGTTTTCAATTAGTATATTTTAATTATTCCTTGTGTAATTAATCTATAAAAATTAATAAAAATTGTATATAATTAATTGATTATGTAATATTTAATTATATTAATGTATTTCTATACACCTAGATATAGATAATGATAATGAATTCATAATTGAAACTAAATTTTGGGTGAGGGAAATAAATTTAATAAAAAAATAAATATGTGACTTTGTGTGAAATGCATCTGTAAAAGTCAAATTATTTTTAAAAAATAAATAAATGTTACTATTAATCAAAAAATATATGATTTTTATTTTACTATCCTAAGGAATACTAAAATTAATATGCATTACATGAGTCCATATTGATGGGATTACCGACATTCGTGTTGTAAATGGGAACATGGTCTATAATTGGTTGAGGGAACACAAGAAAATATTTCCTTGTGGATAGAATGATGGTTATCATAAAGAGATATTAATGATGTTTCTAAGGTCGTCTAAGTGGTTTTCTCTTAGGTAATGAACTAGATAGAGTAAAAACAGATGTAATTCATCATAATATCATTAAAGGTATACTTGGAACCATATAACTCCTCGGGTGATAATAACATGATGAGGGTAATGATCATAATATAATTTTTCATCCTTTTATATTAATATATTTTTGTTAGTGGGTTATGAAGTATGGAAATAATTCATAATATGTGTTCCTTATGGGAATTAAGTAATGTTATAAGGGAATATGATTTTCCTCTTTCATGTTGATACTAATGGGGTTGAACAGAATCATGATGTGTGTTTGTCTAGTTAGAGTGGTATTTTATGATTATTGATTAGGGATAAAGGGGGTACACCCTGAGTGAACCATGTTTCTTCATTGGTATTTTTGGATTGACATATAGTATATAATGATTTTAAAATAATGTCCACTATGAAGTTTGACAGAAATTGGTATGGTTAAGAACTAATCCCATATTATGTGAAGTATATCGTATGATAGATGGTTCCTTGATATCCTATGGGGTAATTGATGGACCATTAGAGGGTCTTAATGACCGTTGTGGACATATGTTACTAATTATTAGGTCATGGGGATGGATATGGTTTACCATCTAATTATTCTTGTAAGTATTGAAAAGTTATATATTAGTATGATTCATAAGGATAATGATGATCATTTGGGTAATGATGTTGGGTTATATGTGAGACCCTCTAGTGTGATATTGGTGTAGGATAGTGTGTAGATTATTTGTAACAAGTATAGGGTCTTGGTCTATGGTTCATTATATTTTAACTATTTATGAGCATACATTATTAGTCATTAATATAAATCATAACCCTTTGTTAGTGTATGGGGTATGTGATGTATATGAGATAGGATATAGGCTACTACCCTGAGTGATATGGATGTTTTTAGAATGTGATATTAGATAATAACAATAATAAAATGGATATTTTAATGATTTCATATACTATCCTACCATGAGTGATAGTGTGTTGTTTAGGATGTTATATAAAACAGTAATATTAATAAAGTGGTAGTGGTTTGTTGGTTATACAAAAGATTACTCTACTCGAGAGTGTAGTGATAGATATTAGACACTAGACCCGATAGTCTGTGTGAGGGTAGTGTTCGAGACATGAAATGATACTTCCCCCTATGATAGAGGGTGGTGTTATGATACGTAGTGAAACCTGGAGTTAAACATCCATGTGACTAAGAATAAGTTAATATGAGACTGGTTATTAGAAATTGGATTAGAGTGGGACACTACCTTGAGTAACAACATAGAGGTTGAGACACAAATATAAAACACATCAAGCAGAAACACAGTACATGTATGGAATTATATCATGACCAAAAATCTATTCCATAAATAGATGAATAATTAGAGGTGAAGTATATTGGTGGACTTATTAGCATAATATTACTTGATCTGATTGGATGAATCACATATATAGTTGTGAAATTTATTTTTCATGCAATAATACATTTTATATTATGATATATATGAGGGTTTTTAGTGAAACCTTGCTGAGTTTTATGATCACACCTTACACAGTTCCCTAGGGGAATAGGTTTGGTTTCCGTGTGTGGTTTGGGGATCCAAATATATTGGTTAGAATTATTTTTGGAGATTGGATAACGTAGTGACTAAGAATTAATGTTTAATATTTATTTCTTTCATTTTATTTTATTTTTTCTATTCAACATATCAGTATCCCTTAGTTTTATGACTACATTTCAAGTGGAATTTTATTTATAGTTGTATAATTTAAATGTTGCAAATTATTGATTGTGTCATCATATATGTAATTGTTTATAAATACATTTATTTTGTAGATTATCAATTGAATTTACTATTTATTTATTTTAATGTCACTAATTGTATAGTCTAAAAACATTTCACATATACAATCATCACATGTTAGTTTAATCTAGATTACAAGGAGGGTTTCATGAGGTCATCTAGTTCCACATGATCTAGAATATAGCTAGGATGCATTTATAACACCTACATGGTTGTTTTAAAGACCTGTTCCACCTTTTCATTTAGGATATACTGCTTTTTATGCTCAACATTCAAAACTACTGAAGGTTATAAATCAACTCAAAATAAACTCTTAACATTTCCATATATTATTATATTAATTGTAGCGTATGGAACATAATATTTACATAGTTTAACAACCCATCATTACAACATTAAATGATATATTTCCCCCTCTACATGTATTCTTCACTATATCAAAAAAATCTTATAACACAACGTCCACTATTTTCTCTCCACTTAAAGAGTATAATTGAAGATATACATCCACTAAAAATTTATTCTGTTAATGATGTATAGTTTTCTCTCCAGGGATTCTCTTACACCACTTAGAAATAAAATTTTACATCATGAGAGGATGGATAAATATATCTTCACATGTTCCATTCATCATGGTTTGCTGCAATAAACAGAAGAATGTATGTTGTCCTATAAAATCCTTCTAGATCTAATGTAAATTTCATTGTCCAATGATTTGTAAATTAAAATGGTATTAGTAATCTACTTCCTCTTGAAGATTTCTTAGATTCACATAACTTCTTTATCATGATTAATATCATCCTTTTAATCATAGAACTCTATTCCTCTCTTATCTATTATTAATTCTTGTAGAGTTCATTCATTTTATACTTTTCATATCAGTTGTTCCCGCAAAATATATTATGAAGTATTTGGTAATTAAATTGAATCTTTTTAGTATATTTTCCTAATAAAACCACCCATAACTTACTAAATTAACTTCCACAATATCAATCATTTTATTCATTCCATAACTTCATCAAGTACAAATATCCTATTCATTTCTATAAGAATTAATTCAACATAATTTAGTAAAATAACCACTTCTCACTACCTTTTAATCATTCTTTAATCATGGACCAAAATGATTCCTTTGATTATGGTAGAATTTATGATCCATTCATGAATCATTATAGAATGTTCTACATATTTTTACATATCACCGATGGACCCACACCTCACCAACGCATGGTAACAACCCATGGGACATTTTTTCCTCAAAATGACGAACACTACAGTCTCTTCTTCTATAGTTTCTCATTTTTTACAAGTATAACCTCAACTCAATATGAATAACCACTATTGTGTAGAGTTATAAACTTTTACATTTACATTAACCATGAAATGATATTTGGGGTGGTAATATCTTTATTTTGGTTTTTATTTTCAAAATACTCAAAGTATACCATCGATTAATGATAATTATTTTGGACTTCCTCGTGTTTTATAAGGAAACTCTTCAACAACCATACCCATTGAAACTATTTGGTCATAGTTACATTGTTCATCTCTTTAAACACAACCACTATTTTTCCCATGATTGGATGGACCATGGTAAAATGGTGATGTGGAATCTCACTATGGGCCCACCATGGAATGGCCTATTTCCAATTCCCAAGGTTTGGAATTTTCTTCTCAACATTCCAGCTTTTTTGGGAAAGGAATTCATATTATTTTCCCAGGAATATATTTCAATGTATTCCTCATCTCATCTAAACACAAATTTACACCAATGAAATGTTCTCTTATTGGAAAAAAATATGGTCAATTACGAGATACCCAATTACCTCCCCATTTTATTTTTTTAAGACCATCTAAAATATCAATAAGTGAAAATATGAATTTCAATTTTATTATCTTATATCCATTATTTATCTTCTCCGCATTAATTACAACCAAATGAAAACTTAAAATAATGATCTCTTATCAACTCCTTTTATCACAAACATATTCTCATGCCTTTTGTTAATGTATTGTGAGGGATATTGTGACATGGTCCTTAGAAAGTGACTTAGATTAATCCACTATAGTTTATCATGGGATAACGTGGCAAAGATTACAAGAGAGTTATAACAATGTTTATCTATGTTTTCCATAATGTCTCATGAAGTGATAACATGATTATAAAATGATAGATTTATCAACATTGTGGTTTCCTTAAATAGATGTATCATGAGTCTCCTATATACATTTAAACACACCATCAAACCATTTTTTTGTATCAAATATAAATCACCCTTTCTAACAAATTTAGAACTACCAAATCATTCTCTTAATAATTGTATTGAATAAATTCTTAATATTGTAGTGTTTGTTTGGTTTTCATTCCTTATTCCCACATTCCTCAATGTTCTCTATAAATTCATGTTTTAGAAACAACATCATTTCTGGGTATCCCTATTAAGGGATGCACTTCTTTTCATATTCATCGCATAGATTTAATTCATGTACAAATCATCCTCTTTTTTATCCATTAGTGATATCCTAAAACATCACCTTAAATTCTTTTCATGTTAGAATAAGATATATAGAAGATTAAAGGAATAAGGTGGGACCTATTTGTGCCCCATAGGTAACAATTAGGATGATATATTCTTCTTATACCATGCCATTATTTGTTTCAAATTTTAACACTTGTTAGCATGTAATTATCCTTAATAGTATTGTATCCTTCTTTCTTACCTTGAACCTCTTCATTTTGGGAATCACTTTTCCGGACACCTTAATTGATTTGAATCATAATGAATATTTAATAACTAAAACTCCGACACCATTTTATATCTACCTAGATAAATTAATTTTTGAGAAACATGCTTTGGTTTTTTGTACCTTCCACAACACTATGAGAAATCATTGAATTTTGATATCCATGGTTTATTCTAGACTTGTTCAGATTAATATTATTGTTATTCTGCTTTATCCTCATTTTTTTTTATGTTTTGGTTCCTTTTAACATTAAATTAATCCTATAAATTAGATAACATTCTATAATAAAAACTTTATTGATCCTTAATAGGTTTTATTTTGACACAGGTACTATAAGACATGATAGTTATATTTTACGACTCTATAGAAGCAGTTATACCTTACAAGATTGACCGTATCTTCTCACTAGCTTAATAAGATTAAACGTTAAATTCTATAGACCAATTGAAATATTGACTAACCTTTTTCAATTCATAATTATCTATAACACAAATTTATTATGACTAAAATAATACTTCTTTCCTAGTAGATAGTTTTTCTTTAGGATTAGTTATCATATCTTTATGTTCGCCAATAATCAACTTGTCTGTACCAAACTCATCATTATATATTGAGTCCGTATTGAATATTTATTCTTTTTGAAATTAAAAATAAAATTTTAATCCCTAATTTGAGTATACATTTTCGTTTTCTATTTCTGTATATATTTTTTATGCTTCTTGGTTTTTGAGATACAGTCAAAAAAATGTTCCATCATTCCGTTTACTTGCAACCCTATCTCAATTAACTATTATTCATTATCATCAATGATTTAATAATAAAATTCATTCATTTCATGAGAAATGATAATGACCTCAGTTTTAGACTCACTCAGTGAGCCAAAATCTCTTCTCAATAAGTATACTATTTGGGGTTGGATTTATTCACCTTCTTTTCATCCTTCATCCACAGGGTAATTTTTTATTCCTCATCTGTTTTAGACTCTGTAACCTGTTTATTTAGGAAATATTTCTCAATATGACCTATATAATTGTTTTCAATGTTAATAATAAATTTATCACCATTTCAGTACCATTTTTCAACCATAAATAACATTGAAAAGTGATAAAAATTGATTAATATCTTAATAATCATAAGAATTTGAATAATAATGTTCTTAAATCATTCTACCTTTTCCATTTTATTATGGATTCAAAGTATATCAAATACTTTGTTTATTTTTTATATTTTATGCCTTCGTCATTTTATATACAATAAGAATACTTTTATGTTCATCAAATGAAAGAACTTCTCGATCATCCAAAGCTGACACCATGGGATCATACTGATGTAGAATATTCCTAATAAAATTATTTATAATTGCCTATTTTTCATATTTCTTACCAGATACATAAATATTATTAAAAATATATTTTAATCAAGTGAAAATAGTCTAAATATCGTCATTATCACCCATCATAATGGCCACGAATTTACTCTACCAAATTTATATACAACCTTCCTTCACTTTTTATGTTTCCATCATAAATGCAGGTCAATTTATCCCATATCATTTTTTCAGTTTCATAGACCATTACCTATGTATAAAAAATCTCTTATAATAACATGAAAAAATATTTTTTATCCTTTACATCCATATTAAAATTCCTTTTATCGGCTTTTTTCCTTTTGATAATCCTTAGGAGTGGAATGAAATCCCATTATTACAGAATCAATGACCTCAAGGATAAGTTAGTTATGGTAAGGAAAAATCATATTCCTATAAATAAATTTGAAGGTTTTTGATCCATTCAAAATAATCTCTCAACCATTCCTTATATGAATAGATAAATGAAAAATACAAGCACACAAAATTTACATGGTCCAATTACCCAGGCATTTTCATTTCCATGTTGGATTGTCCCACCAATAAGGATTGTTCTTTATATTAACGAAGTCTGACAAAATATAATACACTATGTTCTAGCATTTTTATAGTCCATTAGATGATAAAAATCTTCTATAAATATGATTCAACAAAGAAATATCAATTTACTCTCCATGGATTCATCTATAGCACTTGTAAATTCAATCTCCCCCTTGTGAAGTTAGACCAATAGATCTACACATGTAATATTATTTGAGGTCTTAAACTGATACTTTATAAATTATATTATCCTTAAAACTACATATATATCTAATTTTACTTGTATTATACCTATAATCATGAATACTGAGGCACTTAGGTCTTATCCTTCCTAAAAATATTTCATGGCTTTTCCTAACTTCTTCCACATTTTTAATATCAACCTCAGGAAAACAAACTCTATAACCCTCCCCTATATTCTCAGTCATAGGACTATTTCATCATTTCATGATTCTCCTATATGTAAATACTCATAAATAGGTTATGTGAATTATTGAAATTAAAATTTTACTTGTAAGAAACATTATTATCCTTCATAACTACCCAAAATTTCCTCAATTGGAATACAGGATCACCATAATTATAACCAACTAATTAGAACATAATGGATCTGTATCCTCTTCAATTACAAGTGAATTAAATTTGTTTCCATAAATTAAATTAATACTACTCGCCCCCATCAAATCATGTTAGAATCATACACTAAAAAATAACATATGATTATTGAATTATTCAAGATCTATTCAAGAATCATCATAAAGAGTTCTCTAAAATTTAACATGTCACCTTCCAACATTCCCTTTAATGTTGTGTGGTGAACAAAACATGGATTTTTTCCCTCAACATGATGGACACTATGGAAATTTCATCTCCCATTTCAAGTTTTCCATATGATGATCCTCAATACAACAAATCACCAATATCTAGTGATTGATCCATGTCCATATTCACTAACCAAAACATGACCTACAAAATTTTCATTTATTTCAAGGGGGGTTTACATCATTATCTTCAATGTATACCATGGATTCTAAAAAACTATTTTAGACTTACACATATTACCCAATGAAAACCATCATCCCTAAGACTTAGGTCACCATCAGGGTCTTTTTTTCGAACATCCCATTAAACACAACCATTATTATACACATGTTGGGATTAATAATGTTACACCAGTGATTTCGAATCTCACTAAGGGAACTAACACAACATGGCCCATTTCATATTAACTATAAATTGATTTTTATTCTCAACCACCCCTAGATATGGGTGTTTTCGACCCCTTACTTGGTCAAATATATTTACTAGAACTTTTTGAATGCCAAGAATTTCCTAAAAATGTATGTTTTATTGTTTTATAAATTGTAGAACTGTATCTCACTAATAATGAGGTGAGTATATTTTGAAATGTAATGATCAGTTTTTGACCATTATATAATCTTTTTTCTATTACAACCATTGTTATATATGAAAGTTGGTCAATATGACCAGTGGAAACTATACTCTAACAAATAATTTTAACATTATAATTATTGTTTATAAGTATAAATGAAAAATGAAAATTAATGCATAAAGAAGTGTCGATACCTCCTATAAGAGATTCATACCGTATAATGCCCATTTGTTGGATCTTGGGTGGGAGGTAGAATCATTCGTCTACACACATGACCAAGCACAAGCTGAGATTCAATATGTTAAACATGAAAAAATCACTTACAAGAGAAGATTAAGTTTTCATAAATTACACGTCGAGAAATTTTAGGTGAGACACCCCATGAATCTATCACCATCACTCACCTTATCCTTAGGTTGTATATAGGTTTTATAAGGGGTAATGTGTCAAGGCCTTATTTAATTGATTTATAATCCCATTTATAAATTATTTATTTTTTTCCATCATTTCTATTTTGATTTTATATTTTCTTAAAAATGTGGAATTTGATAAACTGATTTTTTAGAACAAAATCATACTTTTAAAAAAAGATAATTTTTTATAATAAACTATGATATTATTAATTATATTAGATTTAATGAAATTTTATGATTAAAACACTATTATTTATATTTATATTATAAAATAATTTTAATTTTTTCAAATGACAAAAAATTTTCTTTTCATTTTACTAGGCATTTTATATCCGCTATTATTTTTAATAAATAAGGATTTTTATGTTTAAAAGATAAATTTCTCATAATTAGAGAATTATTATGATAATGTAAAATCATTTTTTAAATCTTCACATTGAAATTTTCTTTGGATGAATTTATCTTAATTTTCTAAAATATTTTTTTTCAATGGATATTAAAATAGAGTTTTGATTTTTTTTATATGATAGATGAAATCATAATGATATAATATGTAATATAAACTTCTGGTAGAATATTTTGGATTTAAATATTATAGTAGGTTTCCCAAGTGACTGATACCATGGTAAAATACCTTGGTAAATCCCATGGTTTTGAATTTACCACTTACTAGGTGTCCAGTGTATTTAATAAACAAATCCTCTCCGTTTCCAAAATACCAACACATTTTTTCATTTTTTATCAATAACAATTCATACTCCAAGAATATATTATATAATTACATATAAATTAGTTCTCTTAATGAATATTAAAACCTACATGGCCCTAGTCTTTTAGTTTTAAGAGTTAGGCTTCAAGGTTTGGGAAATCTCTATGTCACTTTTCATTTCAGGTTTTATTTTTTATGTGGTATGTCTTTAAAATTACAGTACAATCTTATTATTTCCATTTTACTCTATATCCATACTATATTAATTTCCATTTATAATTTTTATACATATTTACCTTTTCATTTGAATGTTTTCTAAAACCATATCTCATTCTGTGTATGCTCCAATATTTTCTTCTCAAAACATCTCTTATTTTCTCAAAAAATTCACTTATTATCATTTTTGAATTCCCAAAATTCTATCTTTTACATGGGTATTACCATGATGTAAAAATTATATATTTTATTATGGAATTATAATACCAGAAATCTACATTCATTTTTCATAGATTAATAATGACATAATGATCTTGTTTTTAAGTACTTATTTTTAAAAAGAGATGATGTTTATATGAAACCCATTACTATTTTTCTCCATGGGTTATTTATGAATTTGTTTATGATCTAGGTATCTCACATTAATTAATACATGTGAAGGGTTAGACCTGATATCACTCTAATTCTTTAAGTAATGAATTTACAATCTAGAGATGGCATGTTTTATGATACCTTAGTGAATAACATTGCTAATTTTTATGGAACCTTGATGATAAACCTTTGTTTTATTCTTATGAATGACTCAAGTTGTAGACACATTTACATGTTTTGAATCATGTTATTTTAATATTATGTTTCTTTTTTTATTTTCTCACAACATTATTATATTCCTCATGTTCTTTTCAATAAAGCTTAAAATCAAATGTAAACGGTTTCTCTTATTTTCCCATAATGAGACTTATACTCACCCTTTATATTGATGTATTTATCCAGATTATGAGATGAATTAAATTTAAATTGGATTAACCTATATCGAAACCTTTCAACAGGATTAGAATAATTTTACATGTTTTCATTTATTATGTACCTTATTTCTAAGAAACTAAACATTAAAATATCCGCTATTTATACAATTTAATATAATGTTATCTAACAAAAAAGAGGGATGCCATAGATTATATCAATGTAATTTCTAGATATTAATGAACATTAATATTTTAAAACATTAGGAATGACCTTACGATGAATTTTAAATTTAGTAACACATCATGGAATTTCGATGAAATATTAAGTAAGTGGTTTCCAAACAATGAAAAGTTTGTTTAGATACAAACAAGGGGACTTGGTTCTAGAAACAATGAACCTAGTGGTAGTAACACTTACTTGGTGTGTCAGTTCTAACACGATATAACATGGTACATGACAACAGGATTTACTGTGCACCTATTTTTACACTGATGGGATTTATGTTTTGGCTAATAAAAGCTTTTTATGTACCATCATGAAGGATTTATAGAAAATGTATTTTTTAAAAGAATATAATATGAAAGAATTTACATGAAATTACATTATAATTATAATATTATTAAATGAAACACGTTTCTCATTAGGGTTTTCTTATTTTAGAAAATGGTTTTAAATACGAAAATCCTTAAAATTGGAGAGAGAAATGGACCAGGCACTACAACCTTTTAATGGAATCTAGAATGGGAAACATCCTGAGAATAGAGAATCAACTGACATGAGTTATGGGAAATAACATGAATCAATCTGGAAGAATAGATTCACCTTGAAGGAAAAAAATTCTATCGAGTCCTTTATTTGTTAACGGCTACATTCTTTCAGTGGATGTACCGACCCATTGATTGATGAATAATGGATAATATCTGTATAAAATATCTATTTTTACTCCATTATTTAGAATAAGTTAATATCAACCTGGATGTGTACCATATAGAGGGATAATATGATTATTAGGGGAAACTAGTCAACAACAAGAATATAGAAGCTGATATTGAAGATATGGAGTGGGAAGAGTTCAGTGGATCCTTTTTCAAAAAATATTTCTCCCGTTCATATAATATAAAAATGGTGAATGAATTCCTAGATCTAAAAAAATGAAAATGAATTTTATGCAATGATATGATATTTTAAGAACCCAAACCTTCTTTTTAGGTACTTTTTCATTTTCTGGTCGTTTTTTAGAAAAAGAGGAAATTTCTGGAGGATGGGAAGGGGTGCACGGTTGGCACATAGTTTAAAAAAACCATGTGTCTAGCCCAAGAAACCATGCTCCCCTGACAGTGGGCTCTGTACGGGCCATGCATGATTTTTCAAATCGTGTGGGAAAGCCGTGTGAAGCCCCTGGATGAGCTAGTGGGCTCAACATGGGCTTCGCATGATCTTTCAAACTGTGTGGGAATGCAGTGTGACTTCCCTAGATGAGATAGTGGCAACCGCATTGTGGGCACACGGTTTTCCAAACCGTGCGAGGTAACCAGGCGACCACTTAATGTTTGGGGTTTTTAAGTCCCGAGCCACACGAAATTTTCAATTCCTCCACCATTCCTCCTCCCACTCATGGCTCACGCGGGAGTTGCTATTTTCAGAGGTTGGGGGAGCTCCTTGGCATGGTTTAGAGGCAAATCGAAGCTTTTTATTGGCGGATCAAAGGCGATTATCCATGGGTAAGTATCTCTTTTGGTTCATTATGGTTTTGTTTAGGGTAATCTCTCTCTCCCTATCTTTATATTCTTAGATCTACAAGGGTTGCAAGTAGATCTAGGGTTGTGTTTCCTTTGTCTGTTAGAGGTCGACCTTGATGATGTTAGGGAAGTGTTTTTGAGGTGGTTTTGAGGTGGCGTCCACCCGGTTGGAGCGCGTTTGGGCGAAGAGGTCATTTTCACCAAACCCTAATGGGTAGGTTGTTTGTGCCTTTCAGTTTAAGATCTCTGAATATATAGTGAATTTGCAAAAATACCATTGAACAGGGTATTGTGCATTTACTTTCTTGCCTTTGTATTTTTCTTGCCATGCTTGTATGCTCGTGTAGAGGTTAATTGAATCTAAATAGAATTTATTACCATGCTTTGGATGTTTTTCCATTAATGTTATATTTATGACAGTTTCATCCTGTATATATTGTTTTCCCATGCCTATTGATTGTAGGATAGAGTGTTGTATTCTGACATGTTGATATGTTATAGACTGATTATCCAAGTAGTTCTATAGGTTTACATTGGCCTTATATCATTACTATGCGTTGACTTGCATGGGGCCCTGAGAACCAGGTGTAGTTGACTAAAAGGGGATAGACCGAGTGAGCTTCCTCAGATAGACCTTGGACATTATAGGCTATAAGGGGATAGACTGAGTGAGCTTCGACAGAGAGTCTTTGGACATTATAGACTATAAGGGGATAGACCGAGTGTGCTTCCTTAAAGAGTCTTTGAAAATTATAAACTATGAGGGGATAAACCGAGTGAGAATCCTTAGAGAGTCTTTGTCTACTTTGAATTTACCACGAACCATTCTAGTCTATAAGGGGAATTGTCTGGGTGAGCATCCTTAAAGATTCTGTGAACAACCTGGGTAATAAGAGGAATTGACTAGGTGTGCTTCCTTAGAGAGTCTCTTGACCTTGAGGCTATAAGGGGAATTGACCTTGTGTGCTTCCTCAGAGAGTCCTTGAATACCCTAAACTATAAGGGGAATTGACTAAGAGTTCTTCCTCAGAGATTCATTAAGAATTATTGACTATGAGGGGATAGACCGAGAGTGCTTCCTCAGAGAGTCTTTATGAATGATTAAGCTGAAACAAAGGGGTTAGACTGAGTGTGTTGCCCAGAGGGTTTCATATAATTGATAGGTAGGACCAGAGGGGATAGGTTGCGCATACTTCCCAGACGTTTACCTATTCGTGTTTCTTGCTTTGATTAGTTGTTTCTTGATAATTGTTACTATGTATTTTTTACTGTTGAGTACCTTCATGTTTGATGTTTTTTATACTTTTACCTGCCATATATATTCACTGACTTTTATTCAAAGAACATGTGGTGGTTGTCTACTGGGATTCGTCTCACACCCTGTTTAGGCCATGCTTTTAGGCCCAAACAGACTATGTTGTTGCAGGTATAGATAAGGGAAAGATCCCTTCTACTTTAGGAACATTATTGCATTAGAGCTAGAGATCATGGGACCAAGCTCAGGCTTGTGATGTTTGGGAGTTTATCTGCTCTCTTTTACACTTCGGTTTAGCGCTGTTGTATTCCCGCATTGTGACTTGTTTGGCTGTTTTCCTAGACCTATATGTACCATGAATCACTTTATATATATGTGCTCCGGTTGTTTATCATTTCAGTATTCTGTTGTTTACTGTTTTTGGATACTACTGCTTCCGCTGTTGTATATTTTTTGGTCATCCACTGTGTTACTCTGCCAATGAGGGAATAGTTTCCCCAATATCACACCCAAAGCCCTCGCTACTAGTCGGTAACCTTTTGCTTTCGAGTTAATGTGCTTGAGTCCATGTGACCAACCGCGTATGGGGTGCCTCTGGGTGGCTTCTAGAACTAGGACATTATAATGTGGTATTAGATGATTCTTTTCTCTTGACTTACCGTTTGGAGCCTACAGTCAGGGATAGGACAGAAGAGGTACACGGTAATAAATTATTCCTGGAAGTAGCTAACTCATGTATAGGGAAAAGCTAATCTACTTCAATTATTTCAATTTTTATGGTTTGAAATATTATAGTTGATTTGATTTTCACCATTAGGTGACTCACACGTATTGTGTTGTTATCATTGATGTTATTGAGGTTCAAATTCTATCTCAACCCGATGATATGCGGGTATGAAATCTCATTTATCATATAGGAACTTTCTAGAAATCACATGTCATGCATTCTTTCCATGCCATCTCTGATGAATTAGTGATTTCATGTTGTTGTGATAGACATTGTGTAGATTATGCATGCTATTGTGATAGATGCTTTGATGTAATTCCTACTGTTTGATAGGGAATTTGTTTGTATAGTGATTTGCTTAGATGGATGCCAAACATTGGTTCTTGAGGTGTTATGGGCCCTCATGTTCCGGAATTTGGTGGATAATTTCTTGTCTTCATTGTTATAACTTGTGTAAGATGCCAAGCATTGATTTGTGGAGAGTATGGGACCTCACAGATCGGAATTTGGAAATTTCAATGTTCGTTTCAATGTTCTATGGGTTCCAGAGTAGTTTCTGAGTCTTACTGTCTAGAAAAACCCATAGAACACACCGTGTAGTCTGACCCAAGTCCCCCCCCCCCCCCCCCGCGTCACTAACAACATGGGTTTGTGTTACCCCTTCACAAACACGTTGTGTCTATTCAGAATATGCCTTGTAGTGTGAGCTATGTGTTAGGTCGTGTCCCTTACAACACAAGCCAGGAGGTGTGCTACCAGTGTGAATGAAGTGGGCATACGAGGCCACATTGCCCGAGAGTCCAAATGGAGTTCCGATCTTGCAACAAGATGGGTCACCTTCAATGCTTCTGTCAGATCTTTTCACCAGTAGCTGGTGAGAGGGGTTCATCTATGACTCCTCGTACAGGAGAAGCCCCAAAAGTTTCTCACCAGTTTGGGGAATGGAGTTCTTCCGACCGTTCAGACTGAGGTGGATGTCACGGTCATGGCAGTCAGTCACCAGGCTACCAGCGACAGCAGGGTGGACCCACCCAGGGTAGTCAGGTAGGGTCACAGGGCCGCAGAGCTAGCTATACTTTTGCATTGGAGCAGACCCATCAGGAGATTGATCCCGGACCCTCTATAGTTCGAGGTACGATCCTAGTAGCCTCTGTTTTATCTTCAACTCTTTTTAATACTGGTGCTACTCACAGCTTTATATCTTTTTCTATCGTGGAGAGCCTTGGTCTCTGTATCCTTTCTTCTGTTGATGTATTAATGTTAGGCACTATTTTGGGGACTAGAACGGTTAGTGTAAGTCAGTGTAAGGAGTTCCCTCTCGAGGTTGGTGGGTTTCACTTCCTTTGGGATATTTATGTTTTCGAGATGGCCGACTATGATGTCATTCTCGGAATGGACTGGCTAAATTTCTTCCAGGTAGTTGTCGACTACTACAGTTGAAGGGTGATTTAAATATCACCATAGGGTGGGTCTTTTATTCATAAAGGCGAGTGGGATGTCCAGGAAAGAGTAGCGGGTCCAGAGCATCATGGGTTAGGAGCAGTTACATCCAAGATTTCTAGTATTTATCTTGATGACCAGGGAACTTCACATTTAGACTTTCCTTCAGTGGTGTATTTTTTCAGAGATGCCTTTCTAGAGTATTTTTCAGGTTTGCATCTGGACTGTGAGGTATACTTTCCTATTGATCTCGTTCCAGGAGCAGCACCAGTGTTCATTTCTCCTTATAGGATGGCTACACCTGAGTTGCAAGAGCTTAAGAAGCTATTGGGGGAGATGCAGGCAAAGGATTTCATCCAACCCAGTACTTATCTTTGGGGTTCGCCTGTCCTTTTTGTGAAGAAGGCAGACAGTACACATAGGTTGTGTGTGGATTATCGGAAGTTGAACCAGTTGATGGTCAAAAACCGATATCCCTTGTCGAGGATTGATGACCTCTTCGATCATCTTTGAGGTGACCGGGTGTTCTCAAAGATACAATTGAGGTCTAGTTACCATCATTTACGTGTTAGACCATCTAATACACCTCTCACAGCTTTTAGGAGCAGGTATGGTCTATACGAGAATATGGTTATGTCGTTCCGTCTCACGAATGCTCTTGCAGTTTTCATGGCACTGATGAACCGAGTGTTCCATCCGTACTAGGATTCCTTCATTGTGGATTTTGTGGAATATATATTGGTGTACTCTCAAACTTTACATGACCATGCTACCCATATTGAGATCATTTTGAGTACACTACGAGAGCATTAGTTATATGCTAGGCTCTCAAAATTCCACTTTTGGATGGACCAGATTCACTTCATGGGTCATGTTATCTTAGAGACAAGATTATTAGTATACCCAGAGAACGTGAGAGATGTAGTTTATTGTGAGAAGCCGAAGAACCTCTTTGAGGTGAAATTTTTTCTGGGGCTGGCTGGAAACTACAGATGTTTCATACCGGACTTCTTGCGCTTGGAAGCACCGCTGACAGGTCTGACTAAGAAGTGTGTGAAGTTCTTCTGTTCATATTCCTATGAGTGAGGATTTGAGGAGATGAAGGAGTGGTTGACATCAGCATAGATAGTAGTATTTCCAGAGCCTGGAAAGAGATATACTATTTACCGTGATGCTTTAGGTATCAGGTTTGGAGCTGTGCATATGCAGGGAGATGGAGTCATTGCGTACGGGTCTCGGCAATTGAGGCCACATCAGAGGAATTACCTGATGCAAGATCTGGAGCTGGCAGACGTTGTTAAAGGCTTACGTTGTTTGAGACATTATCTTCTGGGGGATCACTTTGTGGTTTTCACCCACCACAAGAGTCTCAAGTACATCTTCACTCAGTGTGATCTGAATATGAGACAATGTAGGTGGGTTGAGTATCTTCAGTCCTTTGACATTGAGCTTGCATATACACTTGGGAAAGGCAATGTAGTGGCTGATGCGTTGAGTAGGAGAACTCAAATATAGGCAGTTTAGGAGGCCAGTAGTGAGTGGAAGCTTATGGTACTGTTCTCTAAGATGCATCTAGAGGTGCACGACAGATAGGGGATACCTTTCTATCTTCTGTAGATGTTACCTCTATGATTCTTGAGCAAGTTCGTATGTGTGCCAGTAGATATACACGAGGAGCTGATGAGGGACTTTCATTCCTCAGTTTTGGATGTTCATCCTGGTTTCACCAAGATTTATCGTGATATAAACCATCAATATTGGTGTCCAGGTATGAAGATATACTTTTCTAGTTTTGTATTGTGGTGTTCCACCTGTCAGCAGGTGAAGGCGGAGCACCAGCGACCAGCAGGGCTTTTGCAGCAATTACCCATTCCTGAGTGGAAGTGGAAAATTGTCGCGATCGATTTTGGGACCGGTTTTTTGAGGTCGCCTCGAGGGAATGATGTAGTTTGGGTTGTCATTGACAGACTCACAAAGGTTTCTAACTTCATGTCGATCAAGGAGACCTTCAGGGTTGATGAGCTGGGACGTTTGTACATTCGGGAGATTGTACATCTACATGGGGTTCCACACTCCATTGTCTCAGATAGGGATGCAAGTTTACTTCTCGGGTCTAGAAGGGGCTTCAGAAGGCTTTGGGTACATGCGTACATTTGATTACAACAAACCTTCCCCAGAAAGATGGACAGTCTGAGCGTATGATTAAGGTGATTGAGGACATGCTCCGAGCATGCATCCTGGATTTTATAGGTTCTTGGGTGAAACATATACCTCTCATGGAGTTTTCCTACAACAAAAGTTTTAATGCAACTATTTAGATGGTACCTTATGAGGCCTTGTATGGTAGGCCATTCTAATCACCCTTGTGTTGGCTGGAGGCAGGAGAGGCAGCTATGTTGGGACCTCGTCTTGTCCATGAGACCACAAAGCAGATTGAGTTGAATTAGAAAAGGATGGATACTGAGCAGTCTCATTATAAGTCTTCTACTGATCAGTGTAGATGACCTCTGCAGTTTGAGGTCGGGGATCAGGTTTTCTTGTGTGTCTCACAGAGGTTGGGGAACAGAAGGATTAGGAGATAGGGTAAGCTTTCACTGAGGTACGTCGGGTCGTTTTAGGAGTTGGGGAGAGTTGGGCCGGTTGCCTATTGGTTGCTGTTACCTCAGAGGTATCGGGCTATGCACGACGACTTCCATGTTTCTTAGCTATGATATTACTTTTCAGACCTGTCACGTGTTTTTTAACCCGAGGAGGTTGAGTTTGAAGAGGATTCATCATTCTAGGAGTATCCTATCCGTATTTTTGATCGTCGTAAAAAGGTTCCAAGTGGCTGATCTGTTCCTATGGTATGAGTGCTATGGCAGCACGGGAAAGTACAGAATAAGAATTGGGAGAGGGAGGCTTATGTATGAGCATAGTGGCCAGCGTTGTTCGGGGTTTCTTGTTCTACGGCACAAAAGGGAAATTCGAGGACAAATTTCATTAAGGGTGGAATATTGTAAGAATCAGGACCTTCTTATCAGGTACATTTTTTTCTGGTCATTTTTTAGATGAAGAGGAAATTTATGGAGGTTGGGCAGGGGCGCACGGTTGGTGCATGGTCTATACAAACCGTGTGACCAGCCAAGGAAATTGTGCACCCTTGACAGTGGGATCTGCACGGGATGTGCACGGTTTGTGAAACCATGTGGGAAAGCCATGAGAAGCCCCTGGATGAGATAGTGAGCTCTGCAAGGACTGCACACGGTTTGAAAACCCGTTTTAGCAAGCCATGAGAAGTCCCTGGATGAGACAGTGGCAACCGCACGGTTGGCACATGGTTTTCCAAATCAAGCGAGGTAACTGTATGACCACTTAGAGTATGGAGTTTTTAAGTCCCGGACCACTCGGGGTTTTCCATTCCTCCACCATTCCTCCTCCCACTAGTTTCTAACACGAGAGATGAGATTTTCAGAGGATGGGGGAGCTCCTTGGCAGGATTCGGAGACAAATCGAAGGGGTTTCTTGGAGGATCAAAGGCGTTTCTCCTCGGGTAAGTCCCTCTTTTGGATATTTCTGTTTTTCGTTAGGGTTTTCTCTCTCTCCCTCTGCTAAAGTTCTATAACTATAAGGGTTTCATGTAGATATAGGGTTTTTTAGCCTTTGTGTGTTAAAGTTTGACCTTGTTGATGTTAGGGAAGGGATTTTGAGGTGTTTTCGAGGAGGCGTCCACCTATTTGGAGCGCGTTTGGGCAAAGAGTTCCTCTTTGCGAAAACATAAGAGGTAGCTTGATTGTGCATTTCGGTTTAAGTTCTTTGAATATATTGTGTAATTGCGAAAATACCCTTAAACGGGGTATTGTGTTTTTACCGTCTTACCACTGTGTTTTTCTTTCCAGGATTGTATGCTCGTGTAGAGGTTAATTGGATCTAACAAGAATTGATTACCATGCTTTGGATTTTATTCCAGGGATGTTATGTTTATGAAAGTTTGGTCTTGTATAGCATGTTTTCCCATGCCTAGTGTTTGTAAGATGGAGTGTTGTATTCTGACACGTTGAGATGCTATATACTGATTAGAAAAGTAGTTCTGGAGGTTTAATTTGGACTTATAGCATTACTATGTGTTGACTTACATGGGGCCGTGATAACCTGGTGTAGTAGACTAAAAGGGGATAGACTGAGTGAGCTTCTTCGGAGAGTCCCTAGACATTATATACTCTAAGGGGATAGACTGAGTGAGCTTCCTCAGAGTGTCTTTGGACTTTAGACTATAAAGTGATAGACCGAGTGAGCTTCCTCAAATAGTCTTTGAGAATTATAGACTATGAGGGGATAGACCGAGTGAGCTTCCTCAGAGAGTCTTTGTTTACATTGAATTTAAAATGAACAATTCCAAGATATAAGTGGAATTGACACCGTGATCATCCTCAAAGAGTCTGTGAACGACCTGGGGATATTAGAGGAATTGACTGGGTGATCTTCCTTAGAGAGTCTCTTGACCTTGGGTCTATATGGGGAATTGACCTTGTGTGCCTCCTCAGTGAGTCCTTGACTACCCCAGACTATAAGGGGAATTGAATGAGAGTGCTTCCTCAGAGAGTCTTTGAGCATTATAGACTATTAGGGGATAGACCGAGAGGGCTTTCTCAGAGATTCTTTATGAATGCTTAAGCTGATTTAGAGGGGTTAGACTGAGTGTGCTACCCAGAGGGTTTCTTATACTTGATAGGTAGGACCATAGGGGATAGGCTATACGTACTTCCCATGGGTTTACCTATTTTTGTTGCTTGCTTTGATTAGCTGTTGCTTGATAATTGTAAATGTGGATTGATTAGTATTGAGTACCTTCCTGTTTTCAATTTTCTATACTTTTACCTACCATATATATTCATTGACTATTAGGCACAGATCTTATGGTGGATGGATATTGGGATGCATCTCACACCCATTTTGGGCCATGATTTTGGCCCCAAACAGAATATGTTGTTACCTGTATAGATAAGGGAAAGTGCCCTTCTACATCAGGTACTTGATTGCATTGGAGCTGGAGAGAATGGGACCAAGATGAGGCCTGCGGTGCTGAGGAGTTTATCCTCTCTCTTTTGCACTTTGGTTTAGCGGTGTTGTAATCCAGCATTGTGACTTGTTTGGATTTTTTTTCCTAGACATATCTCTACCATGAATCACTTTATATATATGTGCTCCAGTTTTTTATCATTTCATTCTTCTGTTGTTTACTGTTGTTGGATACTACTGCTTCTGCTATTGTATATTTGTTGGTCTTCTGTTGTGTTACTCTGCCAATGAGGGAATAGTTTCCCCACATTCACACCCAAGGCCCTTGCAGCTAATCGGCAGCCTCTGGCATTTATGGAAATGCTCTTTAAGCCATGTGACCAAATGGGTATGGGGCACCTTTAGGTGGCTTCCAGAACTGGGAAGTTATAGAGATAAACATCACAAGATATTCTCATTAAACCAATAACATTTATGTGGATCCTAATGAGGAGGTTGGTAGATTTATCCTTGGACTAAGTCCCCATATATGTAATAATCTACCAAACCAATATTATGGAAACAATGCGGAGATCTTGATGAGTTATATGAAAGATTAAATAGTTTTCGGACAGTTGTAGTGGTCCCCTAGATCAAATGAATAGAATTTATGTTTAGAGCTAACCATATGGAGGATCTTTTCTCATGGAATAAGAGGAAAGAAATTGCAACTTTCCAAATGAAAAAAATGTCAGAAGAAGCCATCGTGGAACCAATTTCCTAGTAGTGGGAAATTTTAATAGTGTTGAAGAGAAGATCATATGTATTTGAACTATCATAGTGAGGTAGAGCCTCAACTACTCATAACTAATGACAAAGGGATGTCGGTGGGGGCCCTACCTGATGTCAAATGATTCATATGTAGGAAGATCCAAAACATATCCAATCACAATCCAAATATAATATTAATTGAATCAAATCACCATAAAACCATAAAATTGGTCATGGGGTAATGTTCATGATTTTTCTATCATAAAGGCTAAAGTTGAATATCTAAATGGTGTGTTGGCAGGCACTCTCATTGTTCTATCAGTGCTAGAATGTACTTTTTCTGATTCTGATTATATGTATTCATTTACTTTATCAAACATTGAAAAGAACATAGAATGAATCCCTAAACTTCTAGAAGTATATTTATCATTCAGCTCACCTGGAGGGATTGTCCATGAATCAACAGTGTATAGAAACTATAGTATTCACTTTGGCTAGGACAATCTCATTGAAAACCTATTAGTCAGTACCATGTTAGAATTTGACACCATACTATGGATGGGATATATCTCAAATTATAATGCTATGATCAACTATGGAAGAAATTATGTCTCAGTAATTTTGCATGGGCATCCTAAAATTGTTTTCAATGGATAGATAAATCAACCTAATCATTTTTTAAAATCACCACTCATAGACTAATTTATGGAAATGATCGGTAAAGATGAAGATAGAAATGAACGTTTACAAAGAGATATTTTCACCATCATTCAAGAATGCATTGATATACTACCTATGGAGTTACCTGGACCTCCCCAGAAATGGTGTTAGAGTTATCCATTTAACTCATGCATGGATCCAAGTTGATATTAATGACGCCATACATAATGGAAAATGAGTAAGTGAAAGAATTAGATAAACAACTTCAAGTTATTTTGAAGAAGGGGTTTATCCAATAAAGTGTTCCTCCATTTGGAGTACCTTTTCAAATTGTGAATAAGTATGATGGATTAGTCTGTTTATTCATTGATTACAGAGAACCTAACAACATCAAATTGAATGATAAATACCTTCTTACAAGAATTGATTAATTATTTGACTAGATTCATGGGCCTCAATTTTTCTCCAAGATTGATATTCGATGTGAATATTGTCAATTGAGGGTAATGAACGAAGATATGCCAAAGACCACATTCCGATCAAGAAAGGGGTATTATGAGTTTGTTGATATGACATTTTTCATGACTAATGGATATCCTATATTCCTAGATATGATGAATATAGTCTTTAATAACTACCTTGATAACATTGTAGTTGTTTTTATTGTGGATATTATTATATTTTATAAAATTATTAAACATCATTATGATCATCTAAGGGTTACATTGAAAACTACGAGGAAGGAGTGGTCATTTGTAATGTTCAGAAAATTAGAATTTTCGTTACAAAATATAACCTTCTTGGAGAACAATGTAACCAAAGAATTAATCTTAGTTGATCATTCCAATAAAAAGGATGTAGAGTATTTTCCTTATCCTACATAAGTAACTGATATTCATATTCTAATGGATTAATGGGATATTATAATAGATTTTTTAAAAACATTTACTGGATTTCAAATCAACTAACCATGTTAACATGAAAAGGGTCTATGTTCATCTAGACTAATGAGTACAGAGAATGTTTCTAAGATAAGAAAAAGATATTGTTTATTGCACTTGTGTTAACTTTACCCTCTTTTGGAGAAGGATTTGTTATTTTTATTGATTCATCTATAATAGGGATTGGTTGAGTACTCATGCAAGATGATAATGTGATTTATTATGCATCATTATAGTTAATGCCTCATGAGATGAATAATAATACACATAACCTAGAGCTATAAATGTTTCATTTATGAAAGATATTGAGGAACAATCATTATGGGAATAAATGTGATATATATACGTATAACCAATATTTGAAGTATATTTTCCAGAAAAATTTCATCAACCTGAGACAATGGAGAATTTTGAAAGTTCTTGAAAACTATTATTGTTCAATTCATTATCACAAAGGAAGAGAAAATAGATATGGTGAGGTATTAAGTAGGAAAGACCGTGTTCTTCTCGAAAATATGTGGATTCAAGAAGATCCATTGTTCAATGACCTAGTAAAACTGGAGAGGGGAATCATAAGAGAAGGGAAATCATTAACCTTATCCCAAATTATTTTTTAACCAACATTACTAGAAAAGATAAAGAAATATCCATGTTAGAATAATTTTTTACAGAAGAAATCAGAGGTTTTGAAAAATGGGATGTTTCTTAGGTCCAATATTGACCAAGAAGGTGTAATGAAATTTTATACAAGGCCATGTGTTGCATATATTTCAAAAATAAAATGGAGATAGTTGATGAATCTCACATATCTACATTTTCTATAAATCATGGATGCACTAAAATGTATAGGGACTTTCGAGATCATTATTGGTGGGATGACATGAAATGTGAGATTTCTAAATACACAAAAATGTGCATTGCATGTCAACAAGTGAAAAAAGAATGACTACATCTTAAAGGGGTATTACAAATACTACCCATACCATTAGGGACGTGGCGCAATATCATTATGTATTTTTTCACTAGTCTACCGATAATTTCCAATGGAAATAATGTGATATGGATTATAGTGGACTATCTCCCCCAGACCTCCTATTATAAATCTTTTTCAGAATATTTATCTTTTAAAAAACATTCCAATATTTATTTAAGGTAGTAGTAAGGCTGCATTGAATTCCACTTTCTATAATTTTTTATAGTGATCCAATGATTGCTCTACAATTATGGATGAGTATTCAAAATGATATAAACACTTAATTAAATTTTAGTACAGCCTATCACCCTCAAATAGATGTCCAATATGAAAGAATTATTAAAACACTCAAGGACATGTTAAGAACATGCACAATGGAATTTAATTGTGGATGAGGTCAACCTATCCCCTTAGTTGAGTTCTCACAAAAAATAATAATCCATTAGTGTAATAAAATGGAACATTATAAATCCCCATTTGGGAACTGATTTAGAACTCTATCTTATTGGGATGAAGATGGTGAGAGAAGCCTCTTTGGCCTGATCTTATACAGGAGATGACCAAAAAGGTTCATGCCATCCAAAAACCAATAAAGGCTACTTAGAGTCTACAAAAGAGATATGATGACAATGAACTAAGGGACATGGGGATTGATGTTGGAGAAAAATTATTCCATTAAATTTCCCATTTGAACAGATACATGTGGTTTGGGAAGAAGTTGAAACTCAATACCATGTATATTGTCCCCTATGAAATCCTTGATTGCATTGGAGTAGTGACATATCGGTTAGAACTACCATAGATCCTAGCTCAATTCCATGATGTTTTCCACATATCTCTCTTGAGGATTGACATACCAGACCATTCATATGTACTAAATCCTAAGGTGTTATAACTGGAACATGACCTCTCTTCTAAGGAGATTTTGGTTGTGATTTTGGACCATAGAGATAAAATTCTATGAAGAAAATACTACACACCTCATTAATGTGTGGTGGTGGAACCATAAATATGAAGAAGCCATGTGGGAACCATTGGAAATAATAAGTTAGAATTACCTACACCATTTCTTAACTGAGGGAATGAGATGAAATTTCAGGGATTAAATTTATTAAGGGGGAAGAATGTAATGACCAGAAAATTTTTTAAATGAAATTTTTTTGTGAAAATGTGTGTTGTATTATTTTATACAAAACAAAAATATTTCTATCTAATAATTAAGTGAGTATTTTTTGAAACATGGAAATTGAGTTTTGACTATTATATCATCATTGGTAAATTATAATCATTGTTAAATATTACTTTTGGAAACTACACTGTAAATAATAATTTTAATGTTATAACTATTATTTTTATGTTGAAATGATAAAGGAAAATTAATTTAGAAAGATGAGTTGATGGCCTCATCCCGAAGATTCATGTCATACAATTCCCATTTTTCAGAGCATGTTTAGAGGTAGATTCAATGGTCATTTCTCTTCACCTAATCCATGACGAGCTTCAACATTTTACGATTGAACAAAATAACTAATGGGATATATTCATGTTAGTGGAAATTACCACTCGAATGATGTTAACCAGGCCACGCCACGAATATATCACCCTTACCCACCTTACCCTTAGTACATATAAAGTTGTTTTTAAGGGGATCTATGTCAAAGACATAGTTACTTAATTTCTAATCACTTTGTAATAACAAAATTGTTGTTCTATCATTTTAGTTTTGAGTTTAGTTTTCCTTATAAAATATGATGAATTTCATAAACAATGTTTTTGGACAGAAATTTACTTTTTTAGATAATATATAATTTATATAATAAACTAATAAATTATAATTTTTTATTTTAATGAAATATTATTATTAAAATACTATTATTAAAATTTAAATAAGAAAAAAAATTAGTTTTTTCAACTGTCAAAAATTATAATATGCATTTTATATCTGCTATTATTCTTTAATAAATAAGTGTCCTTATATTTTAATGCAATCATTATAATAATTATACAATTAATTTTATAAAATAAACAGCAGTTTTGAAATCACGATGTTAAAATTGGGTTAGGGTGAATTTATGTTAATTTACTAAAATATTTTTTTTAGTGAATAATAAAAATATAGTTTCGAGTTTTTGGAATGTTTAATCACATCATAATGATTTAATAAATAATATGAAATTATGGTTGGATTTTATTGATTAAAATACTCTAATAGGTGTCTCGGGTGGCCAATACCATGGGAATATACCATGGGAAGGCCTGTAGTTTTGAATTAACCACTACCTAAGTATCCAAGGAAATTGATAAATAAATCATCCAACACTACTTTAAATAAAAACCCATTTATCCATTATTGTTCACTTATAATTAATCCTACAAGATTATATGATAATTTTACATCACAAGGATTCCTCCAAAGGTTTCCTTAAGTCCTCGTATTCACAATCATCGATTATTAGGAGTTACTCTTCAAGGTAAGGGAAATATCAACATCTCTTTTCCATCAAAGTTATCTTTTTATGTGTTATGTATTTTAAATTTTCATACATTATTCTTATTTACATTTTATTCTATCAAAATAATGTATTAAGATAATATTATTTATTATACACCCTTGTCTCCTATTTCTAAATTTTCTCTAAAATAATCTTTCATAACAATTATGTGGCTAGATTTTCTTCTCAAAAGTTTTCTCTTTTTTAAAAGAAACTCATTTATTATCTTTTAAAAATACCAAAATATCATTATTTTCCCTGGGTTTTCACCAGGATTTAAACATTATCTATTCTATTATGGAATAAACATATTTAAACCGACCTTCAATTTTAATGTGCTAATAATTACGTTAAGAGGTTGTCTTTAAGTACTTTATATTAAATGCCATGATTTTTATATGAAAAGTATTTCTATTATTCTCCATAGTTTATTTATGAAATTTTTTATTATGATCTATGTGGCTCATGTTAATTAAGAAATATTAATGGTTTTCCCTAATATCACTCCAATTCATCGGTCAAATAATTTAATTTCTAGAGATTACATGTTTTATGATACTTTCAAAAATAACCTTAGTAAAGTTTATGACACCTTAGTGATAAACATTGGTGATATTATTATTAATGAATCAATTAAATATTTTATCCACATTTCCATTTTATAACTCATGATTTTTTATATTATATATATCATTTCCTTTTCTCATTAATTTTTTATATTACTCATCATCTTGTTAATATTTCACAGGATCACAACTAATATGTTTCTATTATTTTTACTTACTAAGCATTTTTTCACCCTTCTATTGATGTATACCCCATGTTATGAGATGAAGTAAAGAAACATAGTACTAACCTATTATGAATCCTTTAAATTTTATTATAAGAATTATTATTCTCTCTTTTATTATGCTCCTTATTTCCAAAAAACTAATCTTTAAAAGATCTTCTATTTCTATAATGTAATTAAATGTTGTTTAATAAAAAGGTGGGATGCCATATCAACCATATTATTCAATGTTTTCTTCAACTCATATCAACACATAGTAAAATAAAGTCACACTTCTCTTATTGACACCCAATACAATCAATTCCAATAGTCTAAACACCCACATATAGATTTCATAGTATGGGAATTACATAAACATTCACACACAAATAGATATACCTATATTGAATATTTATTATATATAATATGTATTTATGTTATTTTTATGGTCTCATAATGTTAATTATAATATGAATCATTGTTTTTAATTGGTTCATTGTATTTGGAAAACATGACAAAAATTTAAATGTTATGAAATTATTTTTTTGGTAGAATACTCATAACATCCACGTGAGAAAAAAATAGAAAAATATATTTTAATTTTTTCTTCAAACCATTATTATATATGATTTTTTGATCTTTTTAATGAGGAATAATTACTGAGATCATCATTCAATAATAGGAATCAAGTTATTCAAACCAGAAACATAAAAGGATTCATGTAAACTATGTATAAAAAACAAACAAGACATAAATGAATTCATGTGACTATATGTAATTAAAATAAATATAATTAATCTTATTTAATTTTTAATTAATTAATCTATTTATATTATAATGGGGTATAATTATAATTAATATAGTAAATTTTTATGAAAAAAAAAACTAAACATTACCTCAATATTGGTCTTTAATCTATATTATAATCTATTTTTTATATAATATATTCAACAATATTTATATATATTATTATACGTATCATATATTTTTTAGCATTATTTATTTCTCAATATACCTTAATACTTATTAAATGTTTTTAATAGGATTTATTCATGAATCTCACTCTGTCATGTTTTATTTCATATTGTTGATTCATCTTATTATTTAAGACTATTTACATCCCAATTATAGTATATTATACTATTTTACAATTTTCTCTTAGTATTTACCTTTAATCCTGATCACATTAATTCATCCTAATCATCATAAAATTTTTTATGCTCGTATGAAGTTTTTTACTCTCACATCTTAATTGAGATTATCAATGTCAAATGTTCACTTCAAATAAATATTCACATTCAATTTATATCTTTCTTTAGATTCTATTATGATAATTGTGTATTATTAATATCATTTTATTTCTCCCCTTTAATTTATTTATTCATCACCCATTTTGAATATTTTAAAATAAAATGTAAATGATATATCTCTATTTAATTAGTCAATATAATCCCTATCAATTTTGTCCCACTTATTTTTTTTGAATATTTGTTATGAATGTTTTTAAATGATTATAACTATTTTAATTATATTACTTTTTCCTTTTTAAAAAAATATAATTTTATTTTTTTATATTATATTTTTATATACAATTGTAGTACTACATTATTATTCTTTGTTTTTAGGAAAATAAAATATCTCCTTTATCATGATTTGTTTTTAATTGAATTTCTTTTAATGAAGAATATGAGCATTGTTCATGTTTAAATTATCATTTTCAAATAAAAATTATATCATTATTTCTTTTATTAAAAATTCGGATTTACTACTTTATTTATTATTTAAAGGATGTGTACAAAAATTTAATTCTTTACATAAATTATTTAAAATTTATAATTATAATGTAATATAGATTTTGACTATATTGAAATTAAATTATATTTATTTCTTGGATTTCCGCATTTGTATCACCTTTCTAAATTTGAGATTTTCATAAAACATAAATGTTTTGAAATAATCCAATGATTGATTTCAAAAATTCATAATTACCCATGGTGTTGGGGAAAGTAAATCCCAATGTGCAGGTTGATCAATAACTAATATCAAATTTCTAATCAACAATGATTAATAAGAAATAAATGTATAATGATTTTTCCCATTGTGAATAACTCTTTAAATTATGCTCTAAAATAAATTTTTTCTCATAGATAATTGAACTAGTTTATTAAATTAAAAAATCATGCAACTAAACATCCCATTATTATGTTAGGGAGAACATCACAAAAAGATTATTTCTTATTAGGCACCATATTTTATTATTTTTACATTATTGAAAATTATGAAATTAATATTTTTTTTCAAGAATTTAGTTGAGGTTGAATGTTAAATGTTATATCATTAAAACACAATGGCTAAATATTTATATCTCATTATATTATTATAAGATGAGATGAAAAACACAATCCTAAAAATTTATGCAATGTGTGGTGTAAAACCAATCCATAATATTTTCCAGAAATGGGGAATAAATAAAATATAATTTTTTTGATGATATAGGGAATAAATTAAATCCACAATGTTTAAGTGATATATGGAAAACAACAATCCAAATTTTTTTATGGGATGCAGTATGTATACCCAATGAATGTGGGATATGTGGAGTAATACCATTACATTATGTTATGATGGTCTTAGTAATTAACCATAACCCATGATATCCTATGATTATGATTGTCAAACTTTCTTATATTATTCTTTTTGATATGTTGATGTTGTTAATAATTTAATAATCCTTATTTATTGAATATTTGTTCACATTCATTGACTACATTTTCATACAAAAATATTATTTATGAGTTATCCTTTTTATCCTTTTCTGGATGACCAAGTGTTCTCTAATATATACCAAATTTAACTTCTATTATAGATCCTTTATGCTCACTAAATTATTATATTCTCATATTTTTTTAAAAAAATTAATATATTGATATACTTATAAGAAAACCATGTGTAAAGTAATTTATTTGAGAAATATATATTGTGTTGTGACATAAGGATGATATGGAGGTAATATACAATGATAAAGAACATTAGGGGTAATTTTTTTGATTATTTCATCCTAACCTTATAAAAAATGAGATATAATTTTTAAAAAAAAATTAGTGTTCTAGATCTCCATACATCGATAAACAAATACGAGGAAATATTAATTCTCTAATTGGAATGATTTGATGCTCACTTACAATACAAAAATTTGAATACTCAAATTTATTATATAAATCTATCATGAAGAATCCATATGTTATACTTTTATTGAAACTTTTGAATAAGTTGATTTAGTTCATTACCTAAATCAAAAAAATAATAAAATATGATTCTCAAAACAAAAAACAAGTCATTGAATAATATAAAAACTAATCCAATCATTATAAATGACATATAAAATATGTATAAGAACTGAATATGGATTTCATGGTCGTTATATTATAAAGATAAAATTGATATCCAAAAAATATACATAAATTATTATGAGATATCATCTCTATGTGACCCTTAGTTACCACTATATCCAATCATCCTTATTCTCCCAAAATAAAATTTGAATATCATGCCTTATTGAACCCACTACTCTAAATACCTACTTTAAGGATAAAAAGTCTATATACACAACAAAGTACATGTTAATTGAGTTATATAGTCCTATTAGGGTTCCAAAAAAATTCTATACCATTTTAGTTATTTTAATACCAAAAGTTTTAGTTGTAATATAAAATAATGAAATTTTATTTTATTTTTTATTTTTATATGAATTAAAAAAAATTATAATTTCATTATGAAAAGAAGAATCGAATTCCAAAAAATTTTGGAATTAATTTTAATGACATGAAAGAAGTAATATAAAATTATTTTTGATTCATTGAAATAAATATAGAATAAAAATCAATTTTTATATTTAAAAACATCATTTGTAAAACCGTGATAATAAATGGATGAAGGGAAAAATGTAACAACCCATAAAATATCTGACCAATAAGCATTTATCCTTCTCATGGTTATTCCTTTTCATTGACAAGGAAGGTTTGGGAATGAATTTTAAAGATAGATATAATGGTGATATTTGATAGACTCCAAGCATTAGCAAACTTTTCTACAGGATTCAGGAGGGTTACACACCATGTAACTAGGTTACATGCTGTATAAGGATTTATGGAGGTATTTCTAGAAAATATTTATTCATTGAAGGATACACATAATGACTAGACATTAAACATTGTGAGTTATTTAATGGATATTTTTTAATTATAGGAAATGTGTTTCTTAGTCATTTCAAATATTAGCTATTTCTTAATGGAAAATTGTATTATAAATTGTGAAATATCTCAACTATGTTTTTTTAAATGGGTAGCGCAACTGAGTTCTTTTCTATCCTCTTATCCAATTTCTACTCCCTCATCCCAAATCCTTCTCTAGTAAATCTTGAAGCTCTCCAATCCTTCCATATCCATTCATTCGACATTAAATCATATTTCTGTTGGTGGTGTGATTTACTTTTTATGATTTATCCTCAATTATTCATCATTATTTATTTATCCTCCATTGGTATTTCAATAAATCATCCTGAAATTGATTGATTAATATCCCGTTTTGTTAGATATCTCTTCTAGGTTTTTCTTTTAGGATTTCTACACCTTAGTTATCATTGATTTGTGTCGTTACAAGTGTTGTTTTTCGAGAAAAATGTAGGTGGTTCCATATCAATTAGCCAAATTGATTAACATTAGATTTTTTTTTGATTTATTTCAATTGTTTATTTATATTATATTTCTAAAACATGATTTCAATTGGTCTGTTAAACCCAAATCCATTGAATTGGGACATTTGAAATTGAATTTGCATGAGAATTTGTAAAACCCTAAATTTCATTGTATTCTAGTGTGTTTTGGAAATTGGGTGATTAGATATTTTTAATTTATATATGGAATTTGATGGAATTTATTTAAATTAAATCATTTAATTTTAATGTGGAATTGAATTGTGAAATGAATGAAATTTATTTGAAAAGATTTCAATATTTTGAAAATGGATCAAAAATATTTGATAAAACCCCTGTGGTTTTATCTTGTGAAAGAGGTATTCTTTTTTATTAAACCCCATTCTTGTTCAAAATGGAGAATTGGGATTGAAAAGGAGGAATGAAATTTAATTAGACTTTAATCGATCTTAAAATAAATTTCCCATTATAGATTGTGTAAAAGAACATGCGACCCTTAGATACATGGTGAGTTATTTGGACACACTCTATGTTGTTACAAAATTCTAAAAAATACATGAATTTGGTCACATCCCCATTGAAAGAGAGCTAAGTCACCTTTCTCTAGTGTCAGGGGGCATGTGTATACACATATTTCAGAAATCACATAGAGAGTGTTGAGTCCTATAGTTTGAAAAACTATCATACATATTTTGTAGATGACCATGTTTCTCACTTGTTTTATATTTGATATTTAAATGTATGAAAATTTCCTAAAACTAATTTACATGAATTATTAATTTATATAAAAGATTTAATGTAATTGTTTTTTCTAATACATTTATTTAGAAATATTTCATCACTTGTAAGGCATATTCATAATGTATTCTTTCATTATATGAACTTTTTATCATGATTTGTTAAATATGATTTCAAATTCCAAACCAATTTATTTTTAAATTGAAAGCATATATTTTGGTTAATCTATTATTGGAATCTAATATGGAATCCTTGGAGACACCCTTCTGTTATTTTTATCTCACTCCCTACTTATGCCTTTAGTTGTTTCAAGAATATCTCATTCTATGTTTGTGAAGTGGGAAAGGATCCATTGGAGGTGGATCCATTTATTAAACCTTGGATGTGGTGAGTTTAATCATTAGGGACATGGGGTGTTTTACATTTCTTTTGATACATGAGTTGTAGTACTTTGGGCTTTAATGCCCTATCGACTTCTTTACATTACTCCCACTGAAGTTTCTTTCGTCTTGCATACTATATTTTTTCTTTTTCAACTACATTTTTTTTGAAAATTCATTACCACATTCATGTTTTATGGTTCTTGGTGCTAGTCACTGACTCGTGGGGATATTTAACGCCCTTAGAGCTGTGTCGGGGCTGGCTCGACTATCGGGTTACCAAGGTACCTGGGATGGTTCGTGACAATGTGGTATTAGAAGAGGTATCGAGCTTTTTTCTGGAAGTCGGTATGTATTTTTGAAATATTGTCGGGACTTCCAAGGTAATTTTTATTAAGTACATTACCATCTCTCACCAAAATGAGCCTTACATATCTAGGGGTGGTTGGGGAATGTCATATTACGGATTAGTTCTTGACTTTTCCCTAATGAGATTTAGATAAATTTAAATAAAAATATTGTTTGTTCTATTTTTTGGGAATTATTTCCATTACCAATTTGTTTGAATTTAAGTCTGATGCATTTATTGATTTATAAATAGGTTGTTTCGAATCTTACCTCTGAGAATACATGGAAATATGATCCAACAGTAAGTTTTTGCTGATGCACAATAAGAGAATCATCCAGTGGACCCAAACATAGTTGAGGTTATTGGTCTCACTATCCATGCTCTTGGATAGGCGCAACCTCAAGTCCCCATTTAGCCTCCATCTGTGGATCCTAATGGGGATGTTCTTCTAAATTGATATCAAGTGTTTATTTTCTAGAAAACATTAGATTTCACTAGCTCCACTGATCCACTACATGCTGAGGAATGGTTTTGAAGGACAAAAAATATGTTTGAGTTCATGGAGACATAGATCTTTATCAATGTGAAGTGTTCCACCTACATGGTGGAAAGACCAAGAAGGAGATGGTGGGACAAGATGGTGATGTAGAATAAATATGAGGGATTAACATGTAAAGACTTCAAGGTTCATTTCACTAAATACTTATATCCATAGTCAATGGTTTTGGACAAGGATGTAGAGTTTTCTGAGCATAAGAATGCTGACATAATCATGACTCAGTATTCCAATCACATTACTAAGATAATAAATTATTCACCTAAGATTGTATCTAATGATGATATATCGTCTTGGAAGTTTGAGTTGGGACTTCAATCAGATATTTTTTATCAGGTTTTCTTACTAATGTTTCCCATATTTGATTATGTACTATATATGGGGATGATGGTTGAGATGGACTTGGTTGGAAGGTCATGATTGATAAGAGATCATTTTTATCCCAGTGGAAGTGTTAGTTCCTTCATGGGAAAGCATAATAGTGATGATTATCATGGAATTTCTCGATGGTAGGGTCATTCCAGACCTCCTAGAGCCTATAGAGGAATTATATTTATTTGTTATCAGGGTGCAAAGCATGGAAATTTTAATAAGGTTTCCACTGAGGAACCCAAGAATTGTAGCTCCTCTGGACATTTAGAACATTTTCCAAGATTTTTTCATATCTTTTTAGCATTTCATTGTGTAATAGGATTATTAGATCATCCTAAAATTGGGGGGTGTTTAGATACATAACATATAAAATGGTTCTAACCATAATCATCTGGAACGAAGCTACCTCACATAGTGTAAGAACCCCAAAGGTAGTAGATAGGGGTCCAACAACTGTGAGTGGTACCATTACAATAGCTTTATCATTAGTGAGAGATCTATTTGATACTGGTGCATCTCAACCATTTATTTCAACCCATATTGTTAATTAGGATAATTTTAATATGGATATTTTATCTTATGAAATGGTTATTTTTACAGGACTTGGTATAAAGAGATAATAGCTTCTCTATAGTACAACTTGAGTTTTCTATCTATCTGATGTCAAAATATGATGCAGTTTTCTGATCCTCAACATGAAATCTCTTGATGTAATATTTGGGGTGGATTTTCTCATTTCCAATTAATCTCATATTGATTGTTATCTTCAGTGGGTCTACTTGACAGCACTGAGTGGTGTGAATCTTTTCATTCATGGAGAATGGATCCCAAGGATGGGTAGCCATGGACCTTTTTATCTGGAGTTGGGAAAACTAATAACAGTGTTTTCTTTTGACCAGGAGTGAGAATCATTGTGTAGTGATCTCCCTCCAGTTTTCATCGAGCATAATGAAATGTTTCATTCTGATTTCTCTAGTAAACCATTGGTAAATGTATTTTAGTTTTCCTTTGACCGAGTTCCTGGTACTCAACGAGGTTCAAACCCCTCTTACCACATGGAGTATGTTGAAATGGAAGATTTATGTCCCAATTGGATAATATTCTTTAGAAAGGATTTATACTACATAGTGTATCACCTTGTGTGGTTACAGTTCTCTTCTCTCAAGGGCTAATGGTTCTCTTCGCTTATGTGTTGATTACCAAATGTTCAATCAATTTATGGTAAAGAACAAGTATCCATTTCCATGGATTAATAATTGATTTGATCATTTGAAAAGGTAAAAGTGGATTTCAAATATCACCTCGATCTGGTTACAATATTTTTAGGATAAAAGAATTTGGCATTCAAAAAATCACTTTTTAGAGAAGGTAAGCCCATTTTGAGATCCTTTTTATTCCCATTGGTTTGAAAACATGCTCCAGTAGTTTTCATGGATTGAATGAACCTGATTTTTCCATGATTATTTGCTTACCTTTGGGGTACTCTTTTGGGGTGACATCATTGTTTACTCTATGTACAAAGAGGGTTATGTGCATCATTCGAGAATAATTCTGTGTCTGCTGATAGATTGCAAGCTTTATGAAAAAAATTCTAAGAGTTATTTCCTGATTTGATAAGTGAAATTATTGGGACATGTCGTGTCTCAATAGGTTATATCAGCTGATCCTGAAAATGTGATGTATTTTATGATACAGTAACAACAATGGAATGTATTCACGATATGAAGCTTCTTGGGCATTTTCTGATATTATCATTGGTTTGTGAGGGACTTCACAACTTTGGTTTCTCTCATGACTTCTCTGACTAGGAAGGGGTGATGTTTTCTTAGAATGATAAATTTTAGAGTTATTTTGTTGACATGAAATGTCTTTGGTCTACTACACAAGTGTTGAATCTTCTAGAGGCTAGGTACAGTTATATGGTATTTTTGGATGCATTCCATCCAGTCTTGGGATGCGTTCTTATATAGGGAAATAATGTAGTTGCTTATGGATTTCATCAGCTCAGTCCAGATAATATGAATTATCCTACTCGTGACCTTGAACATACAGGTATGATGCACATACTTAAGATTTGGTGGCATTAATTTTTGGGGAAAATATTTATGGTATATTCAGACCACAAAATACTAATTTATATCTTCTCTAAAAAATATTTTAATCTTTATCATAGGAATTGGGTGGCATACCTGCAATCTTTCAACATTAACAATTCCAAATCCTTGGGTAAAGGGAAGGTAATTATAGATGTTTTGAGTAAGAAACTCCCAACCCAGGCTATGAATGAATATTTGGAGGACTGGAACATGGCTACTCTCTTTGAACAATCGAATATTGGTGTTCAAAAAAAGGGGATAAATTTTCTTTATCCAGGACCAGGGGCTGCGCTTCGGTCTCATTCCCCTGTCCTCTGATGGAGTAGGTCATGGTCGCGACACTGCCTCCCCTCCTCGCCCAGCTTAGGCCGGGGAGGGGAGTCTCAGATTCGTCCTTGCACTCGCTCCCTTCTCATATCCATTCATTCTCCCCTTTCACAAATTCATCCTCTCTCCCTCCATTTCCTTCGATTGAAATAATCCCCAAGGTGTAAGCCTGTACGAATGGTGCAATATCTATTCCTATTACTCCTTTGGAGTTCCCCGATGCTTCCTCTCTACTGGATCTCACTTTGGTTGCCCGATTCGGAAGGAATCATCCATCGGTTGATGTGTTTGACAGGTATGTATTTTCTTCTTGGAATTTATAGGATCACACGATTTTTGTCCTTTTAGATGAGAGACATATTCTGATCCGTTTCTCAAACGAAGAAGACCTAATATATGCTTGGGCCTTTTCTCTGCGATATATGGAGGGGGCATGGTTTTCTCTATTTCGGTGGACCTTCGATTTCCACCTAAATCACGACCCTCCAACCAAAGTGCTCTGGATAACTCTACCGGTACTACCTCTACCATTTCAAAACCCAACCATCCTCCAGTTGATTGGTAATGCGTTAGGCCACTACCTCTGTTCAAATGCTCGTACCAAGGCTATTTGTCATCTAGTCTCTCCTAGGATATGTGTTGAAGCTGATCTTTCTAAAGGGCCTCTGAAATCTATCATCATCGATATTGAGTGCGAGCTTCTCTCGAATCAATTGGTATGTTACGAAAACTAGATACCTTTCTGGTTTGGTTGCTGTCAAATAGGTTATGAATTTTCCAAATGCTGTCGTAAACTCAGTTTCCAGAATATGCCTCACTTTACTACGAAGGAAGTTACGATGGCAGCCAACAAGGCTATTGATTTTCAGCAGGTGATGGGAGAGGTTGTTTCTTAATTGAAATTGAATATTGCTTCTTTGGAGGAGAATCAAGGGGCATCAAATCATCCGGCTACCATGTGCAAGGAGGAAAGTCCGAGCTTCATTCCGAAGGTGGCATATATTTTTAATCATTTGAAACAGGACTTGGGTATACACCTTCAGGAGAAGGATCTGGGAGAGAAGGAGGGATAGTTCCCTGGACATCCTGGCTGTAAAATCTCAAAGGCATAGGAAGCGGTCACTAGGGATGTTACCAGAGTTGAGGTCGAGCCTTCTCTATTTTTACAGGAGGCATCTGATGCAATTGCATATTAGGAACAAGGGAGGTAGGGTGAAGTGGGAGTATTGGGTCCATTGGACCCCAACATTTCCACTATAGAACTCTCTTCCCATGTGCAGACTTTGAGTGAGGGGAATATGAAGGGCCCTGAAATAGGCAAGGCAAGGGCACTGGTCAGATAGAGTCCTTCCAAAGAAGGCCTAGTGGTTGATTTGGGCAACCCCTTTGAATTTATGGATGTCCAAGGACCAACACTTGATCAAGAGGAAGAAGATTCAGTTGATGAAATCTATAGCTAATTATGAATGGATTGTTTGGAAAGAATTCAAGGGAAAGGTCTTCCCAACCCCAAAAGGAAGAAAGGAAAAAAAGGAAATAAAGACTCAGGGAAATGTATTGTGGTCAAGGGGAGAACCCGAAGGGACGCAAATATTATTCACACTTTCCTAAACCTATGGAAACAAGGTTTCTAAGAAAGCTAGAAATAAAGAAGGCGAGACTGCTCATAACGTGGAAGGTGGTGAACAGAAAGGGAAAACTAGAAGAGTTGAGAAAGAGGAAGGGGTGTTCTTGAAGATCCTCCTCCATTACAATGAAGAAATTCTTGAAAAAGAGGTTAGGGTAAATGCTTCAAAAGGGGAGATCTAAAGAATATATGAAAGAATATTGTGGGTTGATGCCAAGGAGGAGAAATAGGTGTGGTTAGAAAAAAAGACTGAATACTGGCACGTGGCTTCAACCAAGGTATAATAAACTCAGAGGAATTCATCCAAACAATGGACAGAATGGCTACTCACCTTGAAGAGCTCATCAACGTGGATCCGGACATCCAGCTTAGTACTTTGCCCTAGGAATTATATAGATTTTCTAATTCTAATATTCGCAGTATTGTGTATAATAAATTTGTATTTTATTTCAGAACGTAGCGGTACACTTGTTTTGTGAACCATGGTTTCCCACATCTTCCTTAAAGTGGCATAATAATGAAAAAAATTATATTTGGTAAGTTTCTTTATCAAGCATTCAGTTGAAATACTCTCTTCTAGAGTTGATTATTCTAGACCAAGTGCTTGATGTTGAATTATATAGAATTAGAGACTCTATTTATAGTGGGGAGATAGTTCCCTAGTTGTCATTCTCAAAATAGGGTGTTATATGATATTAAAATCACATAGTTGTTCAATTAGAAGAAAAGAATGTTGTGATGTGGGATTTTCATAATTACCAGTGGGTTGGGAACCAAGTAACCACTAATATGTTCTATGAAATGCTACACTATGTTTTGGGTCCAAGAATGAGATGAGTAATTACTAAGTTCATCTCTCATTGTTATAAATTCCAACAGGTGAAATCGAGAAGTTGAAACCTTCGAAATTGCTTCAACCACTTCCAGCCCCTACATGGAAGTGGGATGAATTATCTGGGCATTTTTTAGTTGGGTTTCCACATATCAATTGAAATAAAAATGTGATATGTATTATGATTGACATGTTTACCATGTGGTTTCTCATCATACCCGTTTATGATACAACCAATTTTGAGGAGTTGGGAAATCTCTACATGAAAGAGATTGCTCATTTTCATTGAGTTCCGGGGGATATAGTATGTAATAGTGATCCTAGTTAAAAATATTACTTTTTAAGAGTCCTTCTAGAGGAACTATGACCTCATGTCATTTTTGAGCATGTCCTACCAACCACACTTGGATGTTTAAATAGAGAGAGCTATATAGAATCTTAAGGATAAGATCCATGCCTATGTTCTCGACATTAGCAGGGCTTCAGATGATCACTTGGGGATAGTTTTATTATGACAATAGTTATCTATTACTGATCAAAATGGAACCATTTAAGGCCTTGTATGTCTATCTATTTAAATATCTATTTAGTTGGTTGGATATTGGGGAAAGTTCCTTGGTTAGACCATGTTTGTTTCAAGACAAGAAAGTAATAATTAAGTTGATTCACCAAAAATGTTGACCGCATAGAGCCGATATAAGTCTTCTGTTGATCATCACCATATACATTTTGAGTTCTTAGTTAGGGACCAAGTGTTCTTGAATGTTTCATCTTGGTTGGGCCATTGACTACTTTGGAATAAAGGGAAGCTTCCTCCTCATTTGTTTGGGCCTTTTGAGGTTGTTGAACAGGTGGGGAAGGTTTTATTACCATTTAGTACTTCTGTCCAAGCTGACAATGACACATAACAGATTCCATGTCCAAAAAATGAGAAAGAATCTCTCTTATCCATATCATATTATGATCTATAGTGATCTTGATATTTAACCTGATATATCATTGACTAAGAGGCCAGTCTAGATAGTTGATTTTGGGACCAAGGTAATATGTGGGAGGATTATACCTTCTATTCGTGTGATATGGAAACATGATTCTAATAGTCTTGAGAAAAGGGTACATGAGGCACTATTGGGAGGGTAGTGGTATCATCCTTTTGGCATCAAAGCTTCTTCATATGCTATCTAGGGACCGAAAGATTCTTGGGTGGGGAGGCTGTAACATCACTTTACTAATCTGACATGTATTCCTCTACCCATGCCATGGTTTATCCTTTTAATTGAAAATATAGGGTTGATAATGATTTGGGAGGATACCTTTTATGGTAAAGTTAGATATATATTGAACTCTCATTTTTAAACAACTTTTTCTTTAGGATATGTGAGGCTTACATGGTGTGTAACTAATATACACAACATGTAATGATTTTTGGATCCAATTCGTGAAATACTTCACACTATAAAGGTTACATGTCATGAATATCCTTTATTTATTGTGAGTAATCTAATGGGTTTCATTTTATTCAAGATGATATATATTTCTGATGGTTTTGGATATTAACTATTTCATGGTAGGAAATTGAATTACATTTCCTGAAATTATATTACACGTCAGGAAAGAACTCGTTTGTGTATTCTTTAATAGGCATCACGATTGAGATCATTTTATTCTCTTGCTCTGGTTTCAACTCCCTCAACTCGAATCTTTCACCAGGCCATCTCTTGAAGTTCTCCAAGCCTTTGGGATCTATTAATTCAATTTTCATTTATCATTCTTCTAATGGTGTGATTCATATGGTA
This sequence comes from Viscum album, assembly GCA_963277665.1. Taxonomy (NCBI): domain Eukaryota; kingdom Viridiplantae; phylum Streptophyta; class Magnoliopsida; order Santalales; family Viscaceae; genus Viscum; species Viscum album. Next base: position 1,802,811,921 of record OY728138.1, read on the forward strand.
AGCTTTCTCCTTCATTCTTCACATTTATCTTTTTTATCCTCCTTTAGTATTTTAAAAAATCATCCAAAAATTGATGGATTTGTGTCCCATTGTGCTAGATATCACCTCTTGGTTGTGCATTGAGCTATTCTACCCCTTCTTTATCATTGACGGGTGCTGTTGGGAGTATTTTTTTTGAAAAAAAATTAGGGGGTCCATCCTAATTAGCCAAATTGATTATCTTTGGAATTTCTTGATTTATTTCAATTACTTATTTAAATTAAATTGCTCAAACATACTTTCAACTGGTTAGTTAAAACTACATTCTAGTGAAATGGGATATTTGAAATGGTTTTGGTATAAGAATTTACAAAACCACAAATTCTATTGAATTGGGATGTGTTTATGAAAATTGGTTGATTTAAATTTTGGATTTGATGGAAATGATTTCAAATAAATTTATAAATATAAATATGGAATTTAATTGGGAAATAGATGTAATTGGTTTTGAATGGATTTAAAACTAGTGAAAATGGATTAAAAAGAGTTGATAGAATCCCAATGGTTTTATATTTTGAAAGAGTCATATTTTTTTAAAACACATTTGGGTTTTCAATGTAAAATTATAATTGAAATAGAATAATGGGATTTAATTGTATTTTAATAAGTCATAAATTAAATTTCACATCATTTATTGTGTAATAAAACATGCAAGAATTAGCTTGTTGGTGATTTATTTGGGCACAATCTATGCTATTACAATGTTCTAAAAGGTACATGAAGTGGGTCACATCCCCGATGGGAGGGTGAAAAGTTGTCTTTGGATAGTGTTAGGGGGAATGTGTATACACATATTTCTCAGATCACATAGAGAGTGTAGATTAATATGTATAGAAATTCTATCATGCCTTTTTGGAAGATTACTACGTCAGTATATTGTTTTATATTTGAGATATAAATGTACACAAATGCAATAAAACTTCCTTATATTCCTTCTAAATTAACATAAATTGGTTTATGTGACTGGTTATTCAAATAGATTGTTTTAAAAATATTCCATCACTTGTAAAACCTTTTTTAAGGTATTTTTACATCATGTAAACTATATATCTTGATTTGTTAAATATTCATTAAAATTAAAAACAATTTTATTTTAAAATTGAATGTATTTATTTCAGTTAATATATTATTGGCATCCGATATAGAATCCATAGTGATAACCTACTAGGATTTTTAGCTCACAACATACTTGTTCCTTTGTGTGTTTGTATATTATTTCATTATAGGTTTGATAAAGGTGAAAGAATCTCTTTGAGGTGGATCCATCTATTGAACCATGGATTTGGTGAGTTTTGTCCTTAGGGAATTTGGGGATTTTTCCCTATTTTGGTACCTGGGTTGTTGTATGTTTGGATTTAATGACTTTTTGAATTCTTGTACATTACACCCAATGGTGTTTTTTTGTTATGCATACCACCTTGTTTCTTTTTCTTCTACATTTTTTAGGGAAAAATCATTCCCACATTCATTTTTTAAGGTGATAGGTGCTAGTTTCTGACCCATGGGAATTGAGAACGTCCTTCAGTCCATGTTAGGTTTGGATCAGTTATTGGGTTACTAGGGTACCTATGATGTTTTGTGATAAAAAATGGTATAAATTAATAATAAATAACAATATAATAAAAAATTGTATAATAGGGAACAAAAAAGAGAAGAATATATTATTTTCAATTCTTCATCATTATCAGGATCATCACTAAACAACTCCTGTGGACTTATGTAGACAAACTATCATTGGGTTGAATGGAATGATATTTCAAAATAAAATGATATTATATGGTGTAGACCCTGAAATCTATTCCCTAATATTAATGGATGAAAATAAACAAGATACAGAAAATCATATCTAGAGGATACTAAGATGTGCATAATCTCATTTAGAAGTGGTTTTAATTACAAATATTCCAACAACGTTACCCATTGATTCCCATGAGGTTTTTTTATCTCTAATCATAATAATGAGTTGAACCAAAATTAATTGGGATGAAAAGTATAATAATAATATTAATAAATTTAGTTTTTAACCAAACATTCTATTTAATTTCAAATTAGAATATAAATCCATAAATAAATTCATTACGTAATAAAAAAAATAAAACCATCAATTTCATGTTGTTTATTTCATATTAAAATATAATTATAATTCATAAAACATAAATCATCAATGTGAACCCATCATAATAAAATTTACACAAATAAAGTAAAAATTTTAATAAATCAAAAAAAAAATCAAGGAGATGATAAATTTAATTTTTATATCGTCATAAATTCATTAAAAATGATTTATTATATTTATTAAACCATAAACATTAACATAAATATCCATTAATATTTAGAAACTCAAATTTTTGTTTAATTTACTAAAGATAAATCTCAAAATAATTTTAACAAATTGAAGTTCCCAAATTAGTGTGAATCACTCAGAGAAGGATGGGGTGAATAAGTGATCCCTTTAAATCATTTTACTAATTGTTTCATTTAAATTAAACCTATATGGATGGTTAAATACTTGATCTACTCTTCTTGTGTCAATTAGCATTACCTCTTATGATATTTTAAATGTAAAGGAACTAAACACAAAGATTTACAAGGTTCGGTTCAAAGACGCACTCCTTACTGTGTTGGTTATTCTCCGCAACACATATTCTATACTATAATCTTATTATCAATAACAATGGTCAATAAGAAGTCCTATTGTACCACTATAAAGTTCCACAAATGGGTATTTATAATACTTCCCATAGTGTTACCAGAGTCCCACTGGCCTTCTTCAGTGTCCCACAAAAGACTTATTTCTAATGGATTTTAGAAGAGATGCTTCTTGATTCACTGTGGACGGATCATTTGATATTCCCTAATGTGCATTATAAATCACACATTCTCATGAATATCTTTAAGAATCTTCAACATCCTTCTATAAGGTCTATTTTCCATTCTCAATAACTCTGATCACATTTATAATCAGTCCCCAGTTCATAATTCATGTTCCATTTTTTCTTCTTTTGAGGAAGACCCAGACTCATTTATGTGTGTGAAAATGTTGAACACAACAACACCAAGAATTATAGAATAACTCTCTACATTATCAAATCTATCTTCCTTCTTGTATTCTCAATTAATTTTCACTCAGATACAATATCATTATTTAATTATGTCTGGATTCAGTCTCAATACTCATCTACTTCATACATGGATTGCATGACATCCAAACTTCTTGTTTTGGATATTGTAAATACTTATCACATGTACATCTGATTAGACATGATTTCATGCATGTGCCTCATGCTTTTCTACATGTATTACTTCTTGAGTTATTATTTATTAATATAGAAAAACACAATATCTTCCTGTAATTATATTCATGTGTGTATATGAATTCATGCATGCATGCAAAAATCTTTTCATCATTCTTGTGTGAAAACCGTAATGGGTATAATTCATTGATCACACCCACTTCATCTTCTTCTTTTACTTTTTTCTTCTTTCCTTTTTGTTCTTAGCATACAGACACATGTTCATTTTTTATTTGGGTTCAATGTGTGTGTTTTTATTTTTTAGTTCTTTCTCCATCTTCACATACAGACCAACACATTGTTTTTTTGTTTTCTGTGCATGCCCATAGAATCATCCATGTATGCAATATCGTTCTTCTTTTTTCTTTTTGCAAAAAACCGGGATGGGTATATGAGTGGTGTGTTTGTGAGTTTAACTTATCAAGAGGGTAGTGTATGTGTCATGAATGTAAAACCTGAATGTTTTGGTTCCACTTATTTTCCATGGGTAGTGTATCTATGCACTATCCATTTTTGAACTCATCTTCTTCGCTTTGTGAAACCAAGAGAGATCGCATGATCTTCTTCACAGAAGGAGTACCCATTTATCTCCTTCACATAACCTGAGTGGTTCATCTTTCTATCATTTTAAGGCACTATAACGGTGCATATCACTGATAGTTTACCCACAATATTTTATTCATTAAACACATGAAAGGGTTTGAGAAACCTGTTGCGTGCTTGTGATTATCATTGCATAGAGAGTGTAGTTTCATTCATGAACCTAGACAGTTTGTGGTTCTTCTTATCACAAGGGATTTGGAGCACCTTCTCTTCTTGTATAAAGGATGCATGGAAACCCCTACCTTTCATGAACCAGAGGGGTTTTTTTTGGCTCTGTTTCTTCAAGGAAATTTGAGCACCCTTTCATAGAGAGTGGAAGTATCATTTTTTGTCTCAGTACATCTCCTTTTATAGGATAGGAACAATACATATCTCTGCAATAAAATTTACGGAATTCAATGCTTTTAAAGCTCGTGGTCTTTGAGTTTGAATATTTCAAATGAGTTATAGAGATATGGTTCAAGTCGCGGGTGTTTCCCTTTCAAAAGTGTGCCTTCTCCTTTTTCAGTGATAATATCACGTGCATGAAAAGAAGAATGAATGAAGAGCATTTTCTTGAAGTCTATTAGCTTTATGACATGGCCTCGCAACTCCATTTTCTTCGGCCACAAAAAATCTGTTTATTTCGGTGCATGCATGTAAATGAAATTGCATGCTTTTGTTTGTTGGGTCCTAACGATCACTACATGCTTGAAATGAGATCAAATGGTTCCTGGAATGATGATATCAATGTTCTGGCTTGAGCACTAGTTCACAGTTTTCATGAAAGTGTCTGGAGGATGAAGACAACCTTGGTGGAGGAGATTAGATGGCCCTCCTTCAATCCCAAACCACGATGGTCTGATGGATGGAACAGATGCATATGATCGATCTCGAGATTAATCAGATGGTGTATTGCATGTTTTCACTACATGAGATTTTTGGGATCACTTCATGATGATTTCTGACTATCCCATATCAAAATGAGCAGACGATATGCATTCGGTTTAACAATAAACTATCGCCTCCCTGAAGACAGATTACTCCTCCTCCCCTCATGGTACCACCTAATTCCATGTTCACCCTACGAGAACACTTTTGCTCCCAATACTTGCTCCTCAAGCATGCTCCTAGATCCCACTATGCATATGCTTCATGGGTTCACCACTGTGCATGCACATATGGGCTTATAAATAACCTAAACTTTTACACCTCTTGAGGGACTGGCCTAGGGGTTTTCCTCATACACAGTTGTCCATCAGGTCCCACATGTGCCGAAGTTTGAGGTCCTCTATTTGCCTTTCTGGTTGGATTATTTTTATTAAAGGAATATAACAAGTGTACATTGTTAAAAAAAAGTATATCCATGATTATATGCCATAAAAAAATACAAAAAATCCACTTCCTCTTCTCTTCTTCATCTTCAAACACCAACCTTATTTTCTTTTTGGAATAACAGATCCAAGATCATCAACATTCCTTTAATATAATCATTGATGATTCATGGTTCATTTATTTATTCATCATGCATTTAAACATAATTTATGGTCTTCTTGCTGTGATGGATGTGTTCTCCATTAACAAATATCATGTACTTTGAGGATCAACTCAAAAAATAATATGATTTTTAAACATCATCCATTTAGATTCAATGGATGGATCTTCAACACTTCATCCACTTAGTGACTATGGATGAATTTTTACTTGATTCCTAATATAACTGAGTATTTCATGGACTTCTTCAAGTGTTGTAAAAATGTTTCACCTTGAGACAAGTTTGGTATATTTTGACCAGTTCAATAATCTTCTGATTTAATATAGAGAATGTCCATGCATGATATCCAATGTCATTTCATAGTAATTATCCAGGGGAAATATGATTTGGAGCAACTTCTAAACTTAAATTAACATCTTCACTTCATCATTATCTTACCATACACATATTGACACGTGATTAAAAAGTAACTCCATATTTACATTTTATTTGACATCATAACTCCATCCCTATCTTTTTATACACAAATTGACACCTGATTAATAAATGACTACTTATTTAACTCTTATTGACAAAAAATGAAACATCGTGGTTAGCAATCTCCCCTTGGTATTTTTATGTCAATATTACTTAATCACACTTTGAATGGTTAAGTATAGGTTCCAATCATTTCTCACACTTATTGGAAACTAATTGGAATGGTTTGTTGGGTCTATTTAAAATCATGTTCTCCCCCTTTAAAGAATAACTTCTTGAATATTTTTCAAAGAGGGATGATGTGACATGGTTCACTTAGAAAATGGGTTTTTAGTAAATCTACTCTATGTCTACTTGGTCTACCCAGTGTAAAAAACATGAATTATATGACTGAGGTTTTCAATATGGTCCATAAACTACCATGCAAGTGAAATCTTGCTTAGAATGTATCAAATCTGGACCAAGTGATCGGAGATAATCAGATTTAATAATAAAATTCTAAATCATGCACCTACATCACCAAGCATATTAAAAGGTTCAATTGAAAAGGCAATTATGACCCTTTCATCCCATCTTTTCATCAATCAAGCACTCCATAATTGACATGATAAGTACAATTAAGAACAAGGGTTGAATGTGGCAGTGGAATACACCAGTTTTAGCTTTAAGAGATGATTTGAATTTCATGATTTTTCATGAAACAATCCTCGATATCATCTCCTTCATATTTTTCCCTCTTAAGGGGTAAAATCCGTTTGATTCATCACAGTGGAAAATATCATCATATATTCTTCATGGTATTCATGTTGATAACATTACACTGTGAAAAACTTCAAGTTATTATCAAATCATGAGTAATGAGTCTAAATGTTTTTCTCCACATTTCTCATTAAACTATCAACCTAAGAAGGACCTTCATCTACAATTCCCTACAATTTAAGTACACATATTCAAAATAAATAAGTGAATATGATGGAACACATGTGATATTATTAATGGGAGCAACAAGGCTGAGAATCATCTCTCAACCCAAGAAGTCCTTTCCTCTTAGCGGTAATGTGTCTGGTACTCTTCATGTTTATGTCTTTACTCCCTTTGACATTATGAATTTTCATTGTCATCATGGACCCTTTTCATACAATAACCTTTAACTCGTTTGGATTATTTATCTTTTCTTCTGTCAGTAGTGAAGTATCTTCCATGAGTCCGTGTTTTTAAATATTTAACACCACCATTTGGCCTAGTAAAGCAGTTATACATTTTTTTCAAGATGTAAAACCATATTGAACCTTCAACACATTAGTTGTGAGACACTTGCATTGTCATGCGCTGAAAACCTCTCTTGAAATTCTAATTTTCTTTAATGTAGAATTATCAGTTTTCCCTTTCCCTTAGCTTTAGCTAGTACTCCATCATCATCTCTTAGTAGTAATATAGTTATTTTCAATTGATTAGTCAATATGACTAAAAAATCCATCTTAACATTTTTGGATTTAGAGATTCCACATGGCTTCTTTAGTGTTTTGAAGTTACATTTCTTAGGCATATTATTATCTTTAGGAATGTCCTCATTCAACCCCATCTTCTTATACATTTATTCTCCTATTTGTTTCATCTTAATTTCATTTATATTCATGGATTATTTGTAGTGATCCTTGGTATGGACTTTCTTTCCATAATAGAAGAATATTTTCTTTTTTGTGAATAAATTCTTGGAATCTGGCTTAAACATATTATTGGGATTAGTTTCTTTCATTATTTTCATATCTTCATTGTTTTCATATTCCCAATGTATGACTTTTCAAATATTTTTTATTTATCTCACCTTTATTGTGGACTACACTTTTTATCATCATATTCATGAGTCATGGTAGTACTAAACTGACACTCATAAAAATTGTTACCACTACTATTACAATTATCACAGATGTCTTTAATATTTTCATATGTGTTCTCGATAGAAATATTGTTTTTCATCTATGTTTTCTGCCATTTCATCGTAGGATTCATCGTTATTTCAACTTACGTTCCATGAATGTAGGCCTTACATAATTTTCATATGCTGAAATATTAATCCAGGAATCATTGGCCTAAAGCCCAAACATCCAAAAACACAAACAGACGCCATAAAATCTCCTTTTTTCTTATAGTATTTGTCTCGCTAGATTCATGGATTTGTTGTTTCTGGAACTATCTTTCATTATTTGGGGCATCCATTTGGGATTTTTTTCTTCTTAATAATCTCAGTATCCATCCTTGAAATTTTGATGGATGTATTATCATTGTAATCAATACACATCATCCTAGATTTTAGATTTTAACACATACTTGCAGATGCAACTACAATAGTATAAACATAAATAAGTGGGTTATGGGATACCTTCTTATTATAGGACGTTTCCATTGTATTAGAGGATGATTTTATATTCCTATTAGAATCATATTCCTCAATGAAATCATGAGAGGAAACATATATTTTTCAATTTTTTTTTGATTTTCTCTCTTGGATTGATTGTTGATTCTTCAATTTATCCCCCATTTCTAAACACTTCATGTTTATGGAGTTCTTATTATCCTCATATGATCTCATATTGCATTCCCAATTCTCCATCAACATTGTCATTTGTTATTCATGCACATTTATTTATTCTTTCAAAGAAATGTCAAGATATTTTACCATGTTGTATTTTTCTTCTATTTGGGAATCTTTGACAACCAAAGAGACTTTGTGAAGCTTTTTAAATGAATGGAAACCTTCTACAAATACAATCCCAAAAAATTACTTTTCAAAAATACTCCCATGAAATTATTTAGTAACATGAAAATGTCTTCCATTGAAAAGATAAATTTCTTCTGGCATTTATTTTACTTAATTTGGGAGACTGTTGGATATGCCAATCCATTTAGCCAATCATTCTTCCATAGCATTGGTTTCTTCTTCCAGTTGTAATTTCTCATCTTGAAGAGCACTAATTCTTACAGCAATGTGTCTTGACACTTCTCTATGGACTTTATTACGATGATCATTAAGTGAAGTTTGATGATCACTAATTGATCTATATTCATCATAGCTTGAACATGATTCATCAGAAGAATCATAATTAAAAAAATAATAATTATCAGATATTGTACCTTTCATATTACCTTCAGTAGAAGTTCTATCCCCATTAGGAGTAAGATTATTCATCATCTTCCTTTACTATTTCTTCTTTATATTTACCCGAGTCTTAAAATAAATATCCATTTGAGGATTCTCTCTCATATCCACAAGCATTAACTTCATAAATACTCCGTAGGTTTTTTTATAGGTGACCTCCCTCTAATACCAATTGACGTGCCTGATTCAGTGTGAATCCTTGGGAGGGGGAGGGGTTGAGTTATTGATCCCTTTAAATATTTTTACTAATTGATAATTTTCAATAAAACCTCTATGGATAATTAAAGCCTTCATCCACTCTTATTCTGTCTCTCATACATTCCTCGAATGATACTTTAAATGTAAGGGAACTAAACATAGAGATTTACAAGGTTACGTTATAAGACACACTCCTTGTTGTGTTATTTATTATCCCCAACACACATTCTCCACTATAATCTTATTATCAATAAAAATGGTCAATAAAGAGTCCCAATGTATCTCTCTTGAGTCCCACAGGAGGATCTTTATATAGATTCCCATAGTGTTACTAGATTCTCACTGGCCTGTTTCAGCATCCCACTAAAGACTTCTTCCTCCTGGCTCTCACAAGATAATCTTATTTATTCACTATGGATAGATCTTTTGATATTCTATCACAGGCTTAATAAATAATAGTTTATCATTAATATATTAAATATTATTAAACATCCTTTGATAAGGACTATTGGCCTTTCTCAATAACTTTGATCACTTTTCTGATCAGACCTAAGTCCACAATGCTCGAGAAATTAATTTTTCTTTTCATAAAGACTGCACCTCACTTATGTGTGTGAAAATGGAGCACAAATACAATTCAAGAATGCTAGAATAATTTTGAGCAGTATCAGGTCTGTATTCCTTCATGGATTCACAATTAATGACCACATAGATACAAGATATTGTTTTAATTTTGTAAGCATTAGGTCTGAGTACTCTTCAACTTCATTTAAGGATTTCATGGCATCAAAACATCTTTTTTTGGACATATCAATTACTTATCATATGTACATGTGATTACACATGATTTAATTCTTGTGTATCATAATTTTCAATAGGCATTACTTATTGGTTTCTTCTTTCTTAATATGCACACACTCTCTCTCTTCCTTTAAGTTTCTTCTGTTCTGTGTGTGCATGTGCATGCATGTAGGAATGGACAAATATTTTCTTATTTCTTATGTGAAAGCTATAATGGGTATATTTCATGGATAAAACACACTTCATCTTATTATTTTCCCTTTTCCTTTATCCTTTTTGGTTCTTAGTTCACTCAAATTTGTTCTTTTTAATTTGGGTATAATGTGTATGTTTTCCTTTTTATTTCTTCCCCCTTCTTCACATGTGCACACACACAAATTTCTTTTGTTTTCATTGAATTCTCATGAAATCAAACATTTATGAACTCTTATTTTTATTTTTCCTTCCACACACAACCCGAATGGATACATGGGTGGTCTGTGAGTGAGTTTTACTTCTCAAGAGGGCAGTGTATGTGTCATGTATGAAACACCAGAATGTTTGGGTTCCTCTTATATTCCAAGGGCTGTGTATGTGTACATTGTCCCTTTATGAACTCTTATTCATTTATTCTAGAAACCAAGAAGGATAAAGGGTTCTTTTTCATGCAAGGAGTGCGCATGTATCACCTTCATAGAACCTGAGAGGTTCTTTGGTCTATTGTCTCAAGGCACTAAAAGGGTGCGTAAAACCTATTTTTTACCCATGGTATCTTATTTGTGAATCACAGGCAAGGGTTTGAGTAACCTATCACATGATTGTGATTATCTTTGCAGAGAGAGTGCATTTTATTTAGTGAACTAATAGGGATCACAATTATCCTTTTCTAAATGGATGAATGGCACATTTTCTACTCATAGGAAGGCTACACGGAAACCTCAGCCTTTCGCGAACCAGAGGGGTTCGCGTTGTCTATATTTTATCAGATAAATAATATCACCCTTTCGTTGAGAGTGGAAGCATCATTTTTTATCTCAGTGCCTCTCCTTTTATATGTGAGAAACAACCTGTATCTCTATGTTTAAATCCACACAATTCAATGATTTGGAAGCCCATTATCTTAGGGTTTCAATTTTTCAAATGTTATATAGAGATATAGTTCATGTCACAGTTTTTTTCCAGTCAAATATGGGCCCTCTTCTTTCTTGGTGATAATACCACGTGCATGCAAAGAGAAACACATGAAAATAATCTTCCTGAAGGCTTCGAGCTTCATGATGTGGCCTCACAACTCCATTTTCTTCGGCCACATAAAATATCATTATTTCAGTGTATGTATGCTCATGAAATTGAATTCATGAGTTTTCTTCATCCTAATCATCACTACAGACATAAAATGAGATCAAATGGTTCTTGGAGGGATGATATCCATGTTCGGTATGATCACTGGTTCATAGATGTCATGCGAGTGTCCGGAGAATGAAGAATACCTCAGTGGAAGAGATCTGACAGCACTTCTTCAATCTCTAACTATGAAGATCACATGGATGGCTCAGATGTGTGTGATTGATCCCGCAATTGATTGGACTGTGGACTGTGTGTCTACGATGCATCGAACGGTTAAGATCACTTCCTAAGGATTTTTTACTGTCACACATTGAAACAAACACACGGGGTGCATTCGGTTTATCAATCAAATCTTTTCTACCTAATTACATATTACTCCTCCTCCCCTCATGGTACCACCTCGTACCATGTTCACCCAGTAAGGGCGCTTCTGCTCCCACTCTATGCTCCTTGGGTGTTCTCCTAGCACCCACTATGAATCAGCTGCACGGGTTCATCATTGTGTGCGCACCTCCAGCCTTATACATAGCATGCACTCCTACACCACTTGTGGGGTTTCCATTGTGGCTTCCCTCAGGCATGGTTGACCCTCGGGTCCTTCATGTGCCTGAGTTCCAGGTCCTCTTCTAGCCTTCTATGTTGGCTTATTTTTATGTAATGTCATATAACAAATGTACTTTGTTAAAAACAATGTATTACCAATATTATAAGCCATAAACAAACACCAAAACCCCCTTCCTCTTATCTTCTTCATCTTAAAACATCATCCTTCTCTTATTTTTGGAATAATAGATCCAATATATTCAATATTCCTTTAATTAAATCATTGATGATTCATGGATCATTTCATCATTCCTCAGGCATTAATGCATAATGCATGGACATCTTTTTTGTGAGGTATGTGATCTCCATTAACAAATTTCATGGAAATTGAGGATTATCTAAAAACATCATCTAATTTTTAAACTTCATTTATTTAGATTCAATTGATGGATCATCAGCACTTCACCCATTTAGTTACAATGAATGGATCTTTACATCAATCCTCATGAAAATGAGTATTGCATGGGCTTCTTCAAGTGTTTTAACAATGTATCACCTTGATACAAGTCAAGGAACTTAGGTTCAATTCAATAATCATCTTATTTAATATATAGAATCTCTAATCATGATGTCCAATGTCATTTCATACTAATTCTCTAAGGGACATAAGCATTGGAACAACTTCTCCCCTTCAATGAACATCATCACTTCATCACTATCTTGTTATACACATATTGACACTTGATTAAAAATTGACTCATTATTGACATATTATTGAACCTCATCACGTAATAACTATCAATACATTCACATATTGACACTTGGTTAAAAATTGACACCTTATTTACATATTTAGACAAAAAATTCAATAACATTCTCAACCGAGATAACAAGATTCTCAAAAAATAATTTTTCTGAAGAAGCATAAATTAGTTAGAGAATACAATATATTTGATCATAAAAAAATTAATAAACACTACATTAAATTAAAAAATCAATTTTATATGTCATGAAAACATATTTAAATCGAATTAAATTTAGAAACACTCAATCATTAACATTTTTTAAAAATAAATGCTAACTAATAGAAAAAATAAATAGATTCCTATTTTTATGTTTCATTTCCATCTAGGAAATGTTTTGGGCCTACGGAGGGATACACCTACCATTGGAATAAATTACCTATATTTAAACAACCCCTACTCAGGAAATATTCACTCACGGCTAGCAAGGGTTAGATGAAGATAAAAATTAGAATAAATAAAAGATATGATGAAATAAATGTTTAAAGAATACTAGAATTTCATAATCAGAGGGATAAACACAAAGAATCAAAGGAATTATAGTAATGGAAAAAATTATATGAGGGAGGATTTTATAGTTATGATCCAATTGATTCTCCAAAATCCCCATATAATTAAATATAATATAACCAAAACAATATATTCTAAAAATAATAAAATATAAATAATTTTAAAATGAGTATCCGTATATATTGGTGACCAAAACTAATTACAAGATGTGGATAACAAAATGAAATACCATTCTACAATATTCATAGTTCTATTACATGATCTAATGGAACATACAAAAATTTATAATGAATATAAACATTTCTAGATATTTAATAAAATTCAACTAAATCATTTATAACAAAAAAATGAAAATTATAATAAATATATATATTAGTACCATCATTGTATCATAATTATCTCCACTATTCATTTTGGATCATCATAAATACATTGGTTACCCATATAAATGAATGGATGAATAAAAAATCACATTATCTTGAACTTATACATCTAAATCTTCATATTTGTTTATAATTAAACCATAGAGATCAAATAAATGGAATCAATTTTCAATATTATCATGTAATATGAGGATCGAAAATATTAATAGGGTTGTATATAAGAATTGAATTCGTTTTTGAAGCTTAGATATTAAGTATCAATATGTTATGAAAAATGTTAGTGGATTTTTACTCAAAGAAGGTAATTTATTTCTAAAAGACTGATGTTAGCATGAAAGGTGAATCAAATCAATATGTCACAAACTTAATCATTTTATTCTTATTTGAATAATTTAGGCCTATGAAAATATAATTCCTATTCTTCTTCTAGTATTTTTTATCATTGGGAACCAATAATAGTGATTAATGGAGCATAAAAACTTGATTACTTGAGAATAAAATTCATATTTTGTAATAAAAACTCTTCATCAATACCCATCAAATGAATAAGGTTGATTAAAAATGGTATACTATATATTTATAATTAAAAATATTAAATGACACCAAAAATCCTGAATAAAATTTAACATGATTTAATTATTCATTATAGACACTTATATTTTATTTTTCTTCATCCAAGTGTTGTTTTAAAGAAGGGATCCCTATAGATTACTCTACTTGAGGATCATTTAACATCCACCAACCTGCCCAAATAATATTACAAGATATAGAGGAAAAAATAATTAAAAATCACCATTTATTTTTAGTCTATTGATTACAGATACTTAAATTAGAATCATCACCCAAAACACAAGTTCATATATGTAAAAATATTTTTCATATAATAGAAACAGTACCATTGACATTATCTTACTGATAAGACAAGTCATCAATGAACCATTATATATTGACTCCAATTTATCTTGATGTATTCAAGATATATGTTAGCATTAAAACAATTCATTCTGTTTCTAATGATATATATGATAATTAAAAAATTATAAACATCCTTATTTTAATATGGTCAATTTAGAAAATTAATTACTAATATTGATCTTCCAAAATCATTATATTCAACCAAAAACCCTAAATATTCATTATCAATCTAACAAAAAAAATATACTTTAGATATAAATAAAATAAAAGTAATAAAATTAATAAAATTTATAAAATTAAAATAATTATAAATAAAGAGGTATTTGTATCAAGCAAAGAAACAATTTAAAATTTTACACTGAAAAATGAAAAATAAACTATCCTTGGTCTGACTCCAAACTAAACATGAATATACTATATTTAAATAATCATCAAACTTCAACATAATCCTGAAAAAATTCATAAAAGGAATTGTAATCATGTATATGTCTAGGAATTTCAGGATTCCATGAATGGAATATTCATTCCCATAAGAATCCAAGCTGCTGACAGAGAATTATTTTAAATGGTATAGAAAACTAAATTTTTAAATCAAATTTCCATTTTAAAAAATATCTAATGTTGTTCCCTAAGCCCATAGGAATATAATTTCTTCAGTTCTTCCTAAAATTAATTATATGAATATTGAAACACACAACATAGATAAAACACTCGTTAATTGTCTTGTTTTTTATACATTAATTAATAATGGGATATAAACATTAAATTATTAGAACATTACCTTTTAGACTCACATCTTTTCAAATTTCTACCAAGGAAACCACTATCATCACTATTCATTACATTGAAAATGCAACCTTTCCTATAATTATTCATCAAGATTAGCTTTACAAAAAATATAACAGCCGATACCAATTCACCCTATCCAGTTGGATGTTCCACATAGCCTCATTCACACCTCAATATATAAAAGAGGCTACCGACAAGCTATGAACATATAAAGTTAAATGGGTAGATTATAGCTATGGTAATCATATCCATCAACATAAGTTATCAAAATAAAAAAATTAAAATATAGAAAACAATGTAAAATGAAATAATTAAAATAAATAACATATTTTATTTTAGGACATACAATAATAATAAACATACACGTTGTAGTAGGTAAATTTATAGTATAAGAAACAATATAAAGTAAATAATGAAATTGTGGAAACATTCTGGAGTTCATCTCGATACCACCTATCTAAATACAAGGTCATCTTCTAAAATCTCTATAATTATGCTCTTTCCCTCCCCTAGATCCATGAGAAATAATTATACAAGTGTTAAATGATTCCCACATAGGGTGTGAATATAAACATATTTGGAAAAAATGTGCTCTCAACATAAGTTCACATGCATAATACTTGTATTCCATGATAAACTGGAAATAAACAATCCATCAATATTCAATCATATAATTAGAGGTATTTCACTGACAAGGACTCCATAAACCCCACCAACACCTATATCTAATTGATGTTAGAAGTATAGTTATATCAACTTTTCTAATCCTAGGATGACCACAATGCCACATCATATATCTCAGTGAAAAATACAATGAGTCTTGAGTTTCTCTATATGTCTAGCAAGCCCCGTCTCTATCATAGCTGAAGTCGCATGACATTGTTCCTCATCTCAGTCATGTGTTAGGCAACATGGTCATCATTTTCCACCAATGCCTTATGTCAAGAAACATAATCAAATTATTCCCCTATGGTAATGGTTCAGGAAACAATTCCATTATATCCAAACCCTAGGAATTGGGCCATCATCTTCATTATCACATGTCACATATTCTCCCTCTCTTAAGGAAAACCAAGCCACGATAGTCCACATGTCATTATTTACTAGAAAAAAATCTTCAAAAATAAATATATCACACACACAATAGGTCATTTAACAAATTAATTCAATATAGAATGTTAATAATGAGTTACATTCTCCATACAAACACACACTCATGTGATCAATCACAAATCATGGGTCTCCTAGGATTCACATTCACAAACATGTGATCAAATTTCAATTATGAGTCTCAATGAAAATAATAACATACCATTATATTATACCAAAAATCATATTCCTATAATCTATATGATATGGAGTTCTATAACATATGGTAACTTACATCAACATCATGATTTTCTATTAATCAAGACATATGTTTTGACTATAAACTAATTGGATAATTCTTGTATCTATAGAGTCTTTATAACAGCCCCCAAATCATAAAAATGGTTCAACAAAAATATATTGTGGTAGATGGAAACATTGGCTTAGATATGTGATTAAAACCATGATAAATGTGGAAACCCAAGAAGATTATGTATGTTGTACACCTAGAATCAACAACATATTATCCTTTATGTTTGGGAATGAAGATAAAAGGTTAAGTGTAGGAATTGAATATGAATAACATATATAGTAAACCATGTTTTGAGAGTAAAGGATGATAAATGTATGGGTTCAACATGCCTATAAATATTATAATAAATTTAGAAAACAATCAATATATCACAAAAGAAAAGGCTGTACCATAATGGTCCCAATTAGTAAGGGTTATGGCATAAAGAATATGGGAATTACACAATGGTGACTGGCCAGTAGCTGGTCTAAAATCTATGTTTTGTTCAATAGTGAGATCGTATAATATATGGAATGGAACCATGTTGTAATGTCCATTAAAATCCTACAATGTCCAAACCCACACAATGAAACTACATTGTATTCAACACTCCATTCCATAGCTACACCAAATTTGGTAGAACTGCACAAACCCACAGTTCATTCATTCACACTGAATTGGACTCTCCATGCCACATTTAGGCCAAAAACTATTACAATAAATGTATTTATTTATCATTTAGTTCCCCCAAAAAATTATATCCACTACCTCCATGAATAAAAGAAAGAATCATGTTGTAGAATCTAGTTCAACCCGCAAAATCAATTAAAATTTCCAATTTCTTGTATTGATCCATCCCTATGACATTTTTAAAATTTAGTGGTGTCACAAATATACCATGCTAAAAACTTATCATCATCAATTAGCATCTTCGGCTATATTAATTGAATAATAAAACCTATTTTTCTTGTACATCATAATATTATAATAAATAGTCTTATTGGATTCATCCATGAAACCATATGGTATTGATACGTGTTTCCATATTCACTCGAAAAAACATTCTCACTTGAGTCTATGTTAAACACTAGAGATTCCACAATTGATGTGTTAGGATATAGATCTCTCCCTTATTGTTGATCACATGATTTGGATATGGAAAGGACATCCATAGATGCGACAGATTGAACAAAACATGAATAACATGATATCATGGAGGAACATACTAATGGTAGGTCCTTATTTAAATAAAATTAGTAATATTTAATGGTCCACAAATTCTAATTTCTAGATACCATATCTTATAAAATATTGTATTCCCTAGTAAAGGATTCAGCAACACGAAAAGATTGTAACCTAGAAATACCTCCAAGGGTAATATCATCCTATTATTATATGATTACTCTCCTTTCCATGTAGCAAATAAAATTATATAGATATAAAAAACACTCTTGTAGGTCTCTTATAAAATTCTCATACCCACAACTACTACCTCACCAACCCCATTCCATGAAAATGGTGAGAAACATGTTCGTCTATAAAGATATTGAAAAGGTTTCTCTATATAGAATCATAGAATTTATTGTTTTAGTTGAAATCCATCAATGTTAGGTGGTCACAAAAAGATCCTCTAAATTCCAGGATGCATTCCCATATATTTTAAACTAAAATCTATACTACCTTATTTAAATTTTTATGAGTCTTGATATGATATTTTGTACTTAATCTCATCTAGAAACCCAATTTTTTTTTAATCCCTTCCAATTAAATGTTGTGTAATGTGATTCTTTATCTGATATAATGCTTAATAAACCTCCATATTGGCGTAATAACCCCTATACATACAACTTTACTAACTCATCAAGTCATAGGGTCTCCCAAAATGGTATTAAGTGAGCCACTTTCCTCATCTAATCAATTTCCACCCAAAAAAGAATCATGATTTCTCAGGGTCTTGGGTAACCCCTTTATGATGTCCATAATCACATAATTTCAATTATATATAATTCTTGAAAATGAATAAATAAAAAAATAATAATAATTTTTGAAATTTACCTTTCAGTATGTATGGAATCACGAAACAAAAGGGACGATGTCTCCCTTCATACAAAGCCACTAAAATTTATTTGGGATCCTATGGAATATCTATTAATATCCTGGATGCACATCCAATTTTAACAAATGAAATTCTATCATCATATCCTCCCATATGTAAGTAAGATAAACCATTGTACCATGGATTTAAATCACCTCTTAATCATCTATGAACCCCCATGGGAAGGTATCATCCCAGTCCATGAACTTATGTTCACCATGCACTATGATAATACCTCTATCTTTCATTCTCCTAGTCCACTAATAAATATGTGATAACTGAAGCTTCAAAATCCATGACTCCATGATCCTCATATGAATCCACTATATACTCAATAATTAGACTCATAAAGCATCTTTTATCTTATAAAGGACTCTATATATGTTCCTCTATCTCTGATATTTTCTGGATGATTGTAACAAAAATGGAATTATCTTACCCTATAGAATACGAAATATCATAGTTGTTTGTAAAAAAACTACTCCACCAAATATCACATCCTCAGATTAAAATATTGATGAGATATTATATATTGAAAGATCATGTGGTATGTATTGATGTTAAACATCATTCAAAATAAATAGTGTCACTAAAACATTGAGTATGGACCCTAACATCTAAATCTTAGTCATGTTCTTGGTTGTTCTACTAAATGGGCCATAACCAACCTGTCCCATAAGAAAAAACCCGATCACCCTGCTTAAACACAAATTCTAACCCAACACAAGAGGCTTTATAATATACATGGTACCAAATCCCATTCTATAGAAGGATCAAAAATAGATTTATTTTCTATCTCATCTTCAGATCTAGAAAATAGCCTTCAGATGGATTAAAATACCATTTCTCTAATACTATTTTTGGTAAGTAATTAGATCGGTACAACCAATTTTGAGAAGTGATGAATTTAATTTTGATAACATAACAAGATTGAAAATAAACTCCCAATATCATATGATTTCTTGGGATATGCCCAAGACATCAAAATATATACTTCATACAATTATATAGAAATCCATTTTATAGAAATTGAATTATCATTGAAAGATAACGTTGAAATCCATAATTGACACATTAATAATTTTTTATAAAGTTATTGTGATTGATTTGTTCTTACTAGAATCTCTACGTTCCCATCATGCATATACGAAGGTCTCAGATATAACATGATACATTCTCTAAAATACAATGATATAAGATTTTGGATATGGATAGATAATCTTATTTATGAGATCCCAAAACACCACTAGGGAAATTTTCATCCCAAAAAATAATGATATGATACTCATATAGTCCATATATAATCTTCACCATTGTATTTATAATATCCTTATAATTTTTCCATAGTAGATGATAACCAAGTTAATGATCAATCTTGGATGAATAATGGTATTCTCGTAAAATATTTAATAGTTCATTAATTTTGGATAAAGGGTAAAATGAATTCACTATTACCTAGTTCAATTTCTTCTGGTCTGTACAGATCTATAGAATAACTTCCAACTTTTCTGCACAAAACAATAGAGAAACCTAATGATATTTTCTCACCATACCATTAAATATTCTAAATTCACCATGAACAATCTCAAATCAACTGGTTGACTATGAATCGGAGGAATTGATATCTTATTTATCATAAGTAAAATTTAAATATCTTACTCAGTTCCTCTATCTAAAGAAGACATGATATGACTTCCAAAAATACATACTAATAATGATATTCCACCAAATGAAGGATTGAGAGGATTACTACTGGATTTGTATCAAGGTCCAAGATTAATACTTGAGTTACGATAGATCCTATATAGCTCAGTTCATGTCCCATTCATCCTTCATTAGTACCCAGATTACCAGTCAACAATAACCTATATCCTCTAGGTAGAGTGGAAGATACATGTCAATGGTAGTAGTTGATATGAGCTTAATAACTTTTCAACTGGTCTATTAATAATACCACATCAACACTAGTAATATCTATGATATTAATGGACCAAAAATTATTGTTTCCAACAATGAAAATGGGACTTTCAAGAAATCATTGGAGATGGTCTACTCTTTTTCAAAAAGTTTGGTAAATTTATCTTATCTCATAAGATAACATGACCAGTAAATCTATGATAGTAATGACTTGAGAAAATATAAAATATCATGAATCTCATGTATCAAACAATGATTTAGATTTGATATAGTAAAAAATGTATCACTAACTATATTTGGTCCCTATATATAGCTTTCTAGAACCAATTCCATTGTGTCCACTCATCCCACCTCAACTTTATGGGAATTCATTTAAGTCATGTACCTCCCTTAGGTCACTTAAGCCTATGGGGCCAGATTCTACTATACAAAAACTAGTAAAGATCCTTAGGTCATAGCCTATATCTTCCTCATACTTTTTCTCAATGTAGTCTATGTACTCTAATAAAACTACTAATGATATCCAATATTTTTTCCTCTATAGAACATAATCTAATGCCTTGGGCTCACCTTTTAATGATTCCCACTCTATCCATATTTTAAATATTTGAGACATTAACCTCTCCATGTAAGGGATAAATAAGAACTATAGTTCTTTGAGGACCCACCTCCACCATGTTACCCCTCCCCAACATTTCTCTTCTTAATACCATAAGTGTAACCCATTACAACACATGGATGTCTGACATAAAAGCACTATAATCTAGATTCCCACAGGTTCCTCTCTGTGATCAGTGCCTGATTCACAATAGCATGTACTGAAGGCAACCTGAAAACATTCACCAGCACTCAGATGTCATATTTGTGACCATCCTCAATGCGCCTGGCCCTCAATGTCTCATAACCCCCCAAAACGTGTGCAAAGTGTTGAAGCTCGATGAAACAAGCAGAATATTCCATCAACGAAATAGCGCCCTGCTGCAGATTCGTGAACTCTCAAGCTCTATCTTCCCTCAGCGTCTCTGGGAAAAACAAGTCATAGAAGACTGCGTGAAAATATTCCCACGCCATGTCACTGTGATTCTCTAACTAGGTGGTAACATCCCACCACCTCTTGGAAGAATCACGCAGCATATAAGTCGCAAGATTGAACCTCCGCCCTGGAGGCATCTCATGATGCTCAAAAATAGTCTACATCGACCCCAGCCAAAACTATCCAGCCTGTGGTCCACCATCCTTTGAAAACATAGGCGGATGCTACTACTGGATGATACACGTCAGCTCGGCCATAAATGTAGCAGCTTGCATTGCTCCATGAAAGGTCTGCATAAACCACATGAAGCCTTCACGGAACTACGCATCTTCACCTGTGTCCGGTATAACATCTGGCGCTGCATCTGGCTCTCCTGGAGGATCCACTAGTCGCCCATGGCCCACCATCCCTGGAGTATAATAGTTTTCGCTCTCCTGGCGAACAATGCACAGTCGTCTAGGAGGCATGACACTACAAGGTCAAAAACACACCTTAGATCAAGATTTATCAAGACCGAAAATGAAGAAACCCAAAAGGGAACATGAGGAAGATGGCATTTCATGATTTGAAAAACAAGACTACAATGTGTGTACAATGTCTACACAACGTGTACATGACTTCTCTTCCCCTGTCTGGGTCCTACCACACGGCTAAGACACACGGCTCCTGTTGAATAAAAATAACACGGCGTGTATAACTTCTACACGACGTGTATGATGAAATTTTCCAACTGCCCATGTCATTTGTGAGACGGATGACTACTTGGATTGACACTACATGGTGTGTTACACCCACACATGGTGTGTACACCACCCTGTTTCCTGGCCACGCGACTAACCCACATGGTCTGTCCTCAGACAAGAATACACGTCGTGTCCCACAGGTACACTATGTGTACTAGACAAGCTCCGCCGACCCATGTTGTTAGTTACACGGCTGGAAACATAGATCACACTACACGGCATGTTCTATAGACACATGGCATGTACCTGAAAGGATCACACCGACCCGTGTTGTTAGTTACACAGTTGGGTCCCCAGGTCAGAACACACGGCGTGTTCTATAGTGGACACGGCGTGTATGTCTTAAGGTCTTCTATGTCCATATTGTTAGTCGCACAGGAGGACTCTAGGTCAACACTACATGGTGTGTACATCATGTATATGGCACGTTTTACCCAAGCCTTTCCCTACCCTGTGTCGCCTCCCACACGGTTTGTGACACGGGAAGCAACTACACGGCGTGTACTGTGGGTACATGGCGTGTACATAAAAAGATTATTTTTCTTCCCGAACAGAAGGCCATACACGGCATGTTTAAGGATACAACACATTGTGTATACTTGGTTTCCGGACATTATTCCTCAGAAACTTCCCTAAAACTCAGAAAATACTTAAAAAACAACACCTAAGTGTCATATTCTGACCCGTGAGGGCCCATACTCCCCACAAATCAATGTTTGACATCTTATCTGTGTTATAACAAATAAAAAGTCAATGAGACACCAAATTTAGGTCAACGAGGGCCCATAATCCCCAAAAATCAAAGTTTGGCGTTCATTCTATAGACATGCTCAAATAAAATTACCCTATCACACATCAGGTATTTTATCAAAGAAGCTATCACAACATCATGCTTTACTAGCAGAACAACTATCACAACAAAATGAGAAATTCTAATGCACCTACATGGAATGGAAATATGAATGGAATGTGATTTCTAGCATGTGCCTATATGATGCATGAGATGGCATACCCTCATCTCATCGGGTTGAAACTAAATATAACCCATAGATAAAATATAACCAGCACAATCTCAAGTGAATCACCCAACGGTGAAATCAAATCAACTGTAAATTGAAAAATCAATAAATTTGCAATCACGAGGTAAATTGGATTTTCCCTATATGTGGGTTAGATACACCCGGGCACAGCTTATTACCAACTACCGTTCGTCCTATCCCTGACTATGGATCCAAATAGTAAGTCAAAGAAATGAACTCCTTTGATACCACTTTGTAATGTCCCGGTTCCAGGTGCCATGCAATGGGTGCCCCGAACCCGGTTCACGACAAGACCTCAAGCGCATTTCCCCAAATGCTGGAGGCTGCTGACTAGCAGCGAGGGCCCAGGTCTGATAGAGGGGAAACTATGCCCTCATTTTTCAAAGTGCAGCACAGCGGAATACGAAATTAAACATACAAAAATAGCGGAAGAAATAACCATTCATATATAACTGAAAGGGATAACTGATAAAAAGAAACCAACTGTCATACATATATGAAGATGTAGTATGTCACTATTCTATAAAATAGCCAGAACATGTTACACTGCAACACAATACATCACAACTGAAGTATAAGTACAGAAAGCAAAACAGAACAGCCCGCAGCATCACAAGCCAATGCTAGGTCCCATGCTCTCCTACACCCCAGTTGCAATCAAGCACCTGTATAAGGGCTATTTCCCTTATCTACACCTACAGAAACGTAATCTGTTTGGGCTGAAAAGCATTACCCAAACAGGGTGTGAGAAATATATCTCAGTAGGCACCCACCAAAGGCTCGTGCCAAACTATGTGTAAACATGCAACAAAAGAGTGCAGTAGAAAAATTCAATAAACTTAACTGTACTCAAAAGTAACTAACTGAACAGTTATATTTCCATTTAATTAATCATTTAATCATTTAATTTAGTAACATTATGTGCTCAACGGCACCAAGCCCTCAGGCCAACCAGAACCTTGCCCTCAGTCTAATATAGTAAACCACACCCCAGGCTTTCCATCAGGCTTGCCCACAGGCTATACAGAATCCATCCGATAGGTATTTCCCTTAGGTATAACAGAAATTTCCCTAAGGCATAGGAAGTGTTTCCCTCAAGCACAGAAGTCAAGCCCCCGGGCATGAAAGGTTTCCTTCATGTGAAATAGTATGTTGCCCTCAGGCTAATACAGTCACGCCCTCCGACCATAGTAAAACACCGCCCTCAGGTGCAAGTAACTGGGCCATGACCAACATGTAAATAACCATTCATATTCAATTCTTCTCAAGGCAAAAGTAATGCATAATGTAAACATGGCTTACCCTCAGGTATCCTGGCCAAATGGCTAAATAGAGGAACGCATCCCCGGGGTGGTCATTGATCCAAGAACTGATCCCAAACAGCATTTTAATATCACATTTAAATACCTATACAATTATAGGTATTAAAATAGCCATGGTCTCAGCCACACGACACCCCAAATATGGGTTCGTATCTCAAAAACACAAAAAAATGCATGATAGTTGGAAAATAAACACAAATCCACTTACCTTAAATGCCCCTGATAAGTATACTCGAATGACGTTCCAAAAATCGTCCTAGAACGAGGGAGATCTGAGGTGAAAGAAATTTCATTCAAACAGAAATAACTACACTTGAAAGAATAATTGGCAAGAACTAATCAAGGAGAAGGAAGCTCTTACTCGTGCGGTTCCAACGAGATCATCCGAGGCAGAAACGGATTCTTAACGTGCGCTCAGCAGATCTCCAAAGGCTCGGTCATCCACTCCCACTCCTTCCCCTATTCTAAGACTTCCCTTTGAACATGGGAGGATACTTCCCATTTTATCTGAAAAAAACAAATTACATGGTGTGTACTTCCACGTACACGGAGTGTACTTCCCATTTTTAAACTGTTCCTCTGGCGGCTTCCTGCCAGTGTGGCACTGTTCACCTGTCGACATGACTACACGGCGTGTCTGCATGAGCACATGGCGTGTTTTGTTGTACTGCTGGCCACCGCCTTATTATTCACCTTCTGACATACTACACGGCGTTTAAAGGACCACTACACGGCGTGTAGTCGGTTCCTACACCCTTCATCGCTGACATGGCCACACGCTCTATGTACTCATTCCACATGGCCAAAAGTACACGTCGTGTGGAAAAGTACATGGGGTGTACTTCCAAAATTTGGGGTTTTTCCCCATTTCCTTTATTTTATCAAAAACGCATAAGGAAAAGAGAAAAGAAGAAATTCGTACCTCAAGAATAAGAACTGAGTTCTTATACTGCCACTCACTACTGGCCTCCTGCACAGCTTGTGTCTGAGTCTTCCAGCTCAGTGCATCAGCTACTACATTACCTTTACCAAGTTTATAGGAAAGCTCAAAATTGAAGGATTGTAGATATTTGACCCACCTTCACTGCCTCAGATTCAAGTCATGCAGAGTAAAGACATACTTGAGGCTTTTGTGGTCGATGAAAACCACAAAATTCTCTCCCAAAAGATAATGTCTCCAACAACACAACGCATTCACAAAAGCAGGCAACTCGAGATCATGCATCGGTTAATTCCTCTCATGTGGCCTCAACTACTGAGACCTATACACAACGACTTGATCGCCCTGCATCAATACTGCTCCCAGCCCAATACCTGATGCATCACAGTAAACTGTATAGCTCTTCCCCTGCTCTGGGAGTATCAGGATCGGTGCTGATGTCAACCTTCCTTTTAGGTCCTGAAAGGCTGTCTCTCAAGTTTCCTACCAAACGAACTTCACACTCTTCTTAGTCAGACCCGTAAACGGCACTAATAAGCTAGATAAGTCTTGTATGAATAGTTTTTAGTAACCAGCCAGCCCTAAAGAAACTTCCTATCTCAAAAACGTTCTTAGTCTGCTCCCAGGAAAGTGCTGGTCTCACCTTCTCTGGGTCTACTTCCACTCCTGCCTCTGAGATGATATGACCCAGGAAGTGAATTTGGTCCATCCAAAAGTAGCACTTTGAGAGCTTAGCATATAGCTGATGCTCTCTCAGTGTACTCAATATGATCTCAAGATGGGTTGCATAGTCGTGTCGAGTGTGAGGGTACTCTAAGATGTCGTCCATGAATAAAACAACAAAAGCATCTAGATACGGATGGAACGAATGATTCATCAGATCCATGAAAACTGCTGGCGCGTTCATGAGTATGAAAGGCATAACCAAGTACTTGTATAGACCATATCTACTCCAAAAAGCTGTAAGCGGTGTATCTGATGGTATCACACGCAGCTGATGATATCCGGATCTCATGTCATTCTTCAAGAACACTCGTGCTCCCCAAAGTTGATGAAAAAGTTCATCAATCCTTAGTAAGGGATATCAGTTCTTAACCGTCAACTGGTTCAGCTTCCGATAATCCACACAGAGTTTAAGTGTACCATCCACCTTCTTCGCAAAAAGGACCAGATAACCCCAAGGAGAAGTACTGGATCAGATGAAACCCTTGGCTTGTAACTCCTCTAACTGCCTCTTGAGCTCCTGAAACTCTGGTGCATCCATCCTATAAGGAGGAATGGACACTAGTGCTACCCCTGGCACAAGCTCAATAGAGAAATCCACCTCTCACTCCATAGGTAGTTCAGAAAAGTCGTCAGGGAATACATCCCTAAAACGATCAACCACTAGGGGAAAATCCGTCTGAAAAGTCCCCTGATCATCCAAATATAAGCTCGCAATCTGGGATGTGACTCCACCTCTCCCATTAATGCTCTGGTCCAGTACGACTCACCTGAACATCTCATTCACCCCTGTATAGAAACACTTCAACCTCTGGTGTTGTGAAACTCACCATGCGACAATAGTAGTCTACAAAGGCTCGAAAGGGAACCAACCAGTCCATCCCGTGAATGAAATCATAGCTCGTCATCTCTATGAAATAGTGGTCCCAAAGGAAGTGACACCCACCAACCACTAGGGGAACTCCTTGCACTAATGCACAACGGCCATTCTAGTACCCAATGGAGTGTCTAGTGTCATGATACCAGAAGAAGAAGAAACATCGAGCCCAAGTCTCTCCACGATTGGAATATATATGAAACTCTACGTAGCACCCGTATCGAAAAGTAATGAAGATAAGACAGAAGCTACTAGAATAGTACCTCTTACTGTAGAAGGTCTAGGATCCTGCCCTTTCTGGGGCTATTGAACTGCATATGCCTACCCAGTGCCACGACCCTATGACACAGCCTGGATACCCTAAGCTGTCCCACCCTGCTACCTCTGAGATCCTGGTGTCTTGCTACCATGGCCACGACCACCATCTCTGCCTGCACACCCTGATGTATACCAGTTCCTCAACTGGAAAGAATCCACTGGTCCTACTCCCGCATGCAGAGTCTTCACAGAACCCCTCTCACTAGCCATCGGTGGAAATTCCCTGCAAAGCCCTGCAGATGACCCATCTAGTCGCAAGCTCGATACTCCACTGGATCACGTAGACATTGCGGTCTCTTGTGCCCCCCTTTACCAAACTGGTAGCACCTGACCAGGCCACCTGAAGAAGCTTCCTGGCTGGTACTGCCTCCCTAAGAGGATGCCATCTGTCGCTTCCACATGCTAGTAGAAATAGTACCAGTAACTGGTGCTGAACCACCATGGCCCACACCACTAGATTTCTGCAGGTTCCTCTCTGTGATTAGAGCCTGATTCACAATAGCATGTACTGAAGGCAACCTGAAAACATTCACCAGTTCTTGGATGTCATAACGGAGACCATCCTCAATGCGCCTGGACCTCAACCTCTCGTCACCCACCAGAACGGGTGAAAAGCGCTAAAGCTCGGTAAAATGAGCAGAATAGTCCATCACTGACATAGCTCCCTTCTGCAGATTCATGAACTCTTGAGCTCTATTTTCCCTCAGTATCTCCAGGAAAAACAATTCATAGAAGAATACCAGAAAATCTTCCCACGCCATGTCTCTGTGATGCTCTGAATCGGTGGTAACAACCCACAACCTCTTGGAGGAATCACGCAACATATATGTCGTGAGCTTTTCCCTCCTCCCAGGAGGCATCTCAAGATGCTCGAAAATAGTCTACATCAACCCCATCCAAGACTCTGTGGCCTGTGGTCCACCATCCCCTAAAAACGTAGGCAGATGCTACTGCTGGAAGATACGAGTTAGCTTGGAAATAGATGTAGCGGCCTACGGTGCTCCCTAAAAGGTCTCCATGAACCGCATAAAGCCTTCATGGAACTACGCCTCCACACTAGTGTCAGGTATAACTGTCGGCGCTGCATCTGGCTCTGTTGGAGGATCAACTGGTAGCCCATGGCCCACCATCTCTGAAGTATAATCATTGCATCTCTCCTGGCGAACAACATGCAGTCGTCCAGGTGGAATGACACTAGAAGGTCAAAAACACGCCTTAGATTCAAGATTATAGAGACCAAAAATGAATAAACCCAAAAGGGAACAGGAGGAATAAGGCATTCAAAATTTTCAAAACAAGACTACATGATGTGTAAACTGACTACACGGCATGTACCTGACTTCTCTTCCCCTTCCCAGGTCATTCCACACGGCTGAGCCACACGGCTCCCGTTGAACAAAACAAAACATCGTGTATAATATATACCCGGTGTGTATAATGTTATTTTCCAACTTCCCATGTCATTTTTGAAATGGTCGACTACTCGGCTTACAACTACACAGCGTGTTACACCCAAACATGACATGTACACCACCCCATTTCCCTGCCACACGGCTAAACCACATGGTCTGTCCTTGGACAAGACTACATGGCGTGTCCCACAGGTGCACTGCATGTTCCAGGAGAGGTGAAACCGACCCATCTTGTTAGTTACATGGCTGAGTCCCCATTTCACACTACACGACGTGTCCATCATTGACACAGCATGTTCAAGAAAAGATTTCACTGAACAATTTTGTTAGTTACACGGACGGACACCGGGTCAACACTACACCGTGTGTACATCAGGTACACGGCGTGATTGACCCATGACTTTCCCTACCCGTGTCACTTCCCACACGGTTTGTGACACGGGAAGTGACTATAGGGTGTGTACAGAAGCTACACGGCGTGTTCGCCCCAAGCTCTTCCCTTCCCCATGTCGCCACCAACACGGTTTGTGACATGGGAAGAGACTAGACGACGTGTACTATGGGTACACGGCGTGTACTCAAAATGTTCATTTTTCTTCTCAAACAGAAGCCCATACACGGCGTGTTTAAAAATACTACACGGTGTGTATACTGGGGTTCCTTACAGTATGCCTCAAAAACTTCTTCGGAACCTAGAAAATACTAAAAAACAACACCTAAGTGTCAAATTCTGACACGTGAGGGCCCATAATCCCCACGAATCAAAGTTTGAAATCTTATCTTTGTTATAACAAAATAAACATCTAATGATCCACCAAATTCGGGTCAGTGAGGGCCCATACTCCCCAAAGACCAATGTTTTGCGTTTTTTCTATAAACAGGCTTAAATAAAATTACCCTATCACACAGAAGGTATTTTATCAAAGC
Organism: Viscum album; assembly: GCA_963277665.1. NCBI lineage: Eukaryota > Viridiplantae > Streptophyta > Magnoliopsida > Santalales > Viscaceae > Viscum > Viscum album. The sequence goes on from OY728138.1 coordinate 1,802,841,960, forward strand.
AGCTATCACAACAGCATGCTTTTCTAGCACAACAACTATCACAACAACATGAGAAATTATAATGCACCTACATGGCATAGAACTATGCATGGAATGTGATTTCTAGCATGTGCCTATATGATGCATGAGATGGAATACCCTCATCTCATTTGGTTGTTACTAAATAGAACCCATAGATAAAATATAACCAGCACAATTTAAAGTGTGTCACCCAACGGTGAAATAAAATCAACTGTAAATTGAAAAATCAGTAAAATTTCAATCACAAGGTAAATTGGATTTTCCATGTACGCGGGGTATCTATGCCCGGGTACAACTTATTACCAACTATCGTTCCCATCCTATCCCTGACTAAGGCTCCAAATAGTAAGTCAATGAAAAAAAACTCCTATGATACCACTTTGTACCGTCCCGGTTCCGGGTTCCACTCAACGGGTGCCCCAAACCCAGTTCTCCACATGACCTCAAGTGCATTTCCCCAAACTCCAGAGGCTACTGACTAGCAGCGAGGGCCCAAGTCTGATAGTGGGGAAACTATGCCCTCATTTGTCAAAGTGTAGCGCAACAGAATTAAATAAAACATACAACACATCAGAAGCAGTAAACCATACACAACTAAAATAAACAACTGTAGTAGATAATACCAACCAGTATATGAATAATGGTGCAACATTCCTGATATTCTAAGAACTCATCCAAAACTTGTTACACAATAGTATATTACAGTACAAGTACAGGTACAGAAAAGAAAAACAGAATAGCCCGCAGTATCACGAGCCAATGCTCAGCCCCATGCTCTCCTACACCTCAGCAAAAATCATTTACCTGTATAAGGACCCTTTCCCTTATCTACACCTGTAGAAACATAATCTCTTTGGGGCTAAAATCATGACCCAAACAGGGTGTGAAAAATGAATTCCAGTAGGCACCCACCAAAGGCCCGTGCCAAACTATTTTAAAGTATGAAACAACAAAGTGCAGTAGTAAAATTTAGTAAACTAAGCCATACTAAAAAGTAACCAACTTACATGTTATATTTCCATTTAGTTATTCATTTAATCCATTAATATAAGAAAAACACCACAGTGAATTTCTAAGAAAACAGTCGGCATCCTCAGACAAACAAAATCTTACCCTCAAGTAACCAGAATCCAACCTGCAGGAATTTCCCTCAAGCATAACAGAAATTTCCCTCAGGCGTACAAAGTGTCTCCATTAGGCATATAATTCAAACCCGTAGGTACTAAATGTTTCCCTCAGGAGAAATAGTATGTTGCCCTCAGCCTAATACAGTCACGCCCTACAGCCATAGTAAAACACTGCCCTCAGGCGCAAGTAACCGGGTCACACCCAACATGTAAATAAAAATTCACATTCAATTACTCTCAAGGCAAAAGTAATGCATAACATAAACATGGAATACCCTCGGGTATCCTAGCCAAATGGCTAAACAGAGGAATGCACCCCCGGGGTGGTCCTGGATCCAAGCACTGATCCCAAACAGCATTTTAATATCACATTAAATTACCTATACAATTCTGGGTATTAAAATAGCCAGGACCTCAGCCACAAGACACTCCAAATATGGGTTTATGTCTCAAAAGCACATAAAAACGAACGATAGTTGAAAAATAACCACCAAGCCACCTACCTTATACGCCCCTGATCAGTATACTCGAACAACGTTCCATGAATCATCCTAGAACAAGGTAGATCTAAGGTGAAAGAAATTTCATTCAACCTTAAATAACTTTACTTGAAGGACGAATTGGAAAGAACAAATGAAGGAGAAGGAAGCTCTTACCCGTGCAGTTCTAGCGAGATCGTCCGAGGCGGAAACGGATTCCCGATGTGCGCTCAGCGGATCTCTGAAAGTTCGGCCATCCTCTCCCAACCTCCCATCCTATTCTAAGCCTTCCCTGTGAACAGGGGAGGCTACTCCCCATTTTATGCGGAAAAAACAAAGTACATGGCATGTATTTCCAAGTACATGGCATTTACTTCCCATTTTTAAACTATTCCTCTAGTGGTTCCCGCCAGCGTGGCACTGTTCACCTGCCGACATGACTACATGTTGTGTCTTCATGAGTATACGGTGTGTTCTTCCCCACATCTGGCCACCGCCTTAATTTTTTCATGCAGAATGACTATATGGCATGTAAATGACCACCACATGGCGTGTAGTCGGTCTTTACACCCTTCGTCGCCGACATGGCTATACACCCTGTGTATTCATCCCACACGGCTAGAAGTACACGGCGTGTGGAAAAGTAAACGGCGTGTACTTGCAAAATTTGGGATTTTTCCCCATTTTCCTTATTTTCTCAAAAACACATAAGGAAAAGAGAAAATAAGAAACACGTACCTCAAGAATAACAACCGGGTTCTTACAAAGACCCCTGAAGGTCTCCCCGAATCCACAAAGGATAAAACACAGTAGAAAGATACAATCACAAAGTATCAACCAATCCTATGTAGGTATTGCCCATACATATACCTATGTTATCAATTACAGTCCGTCTCCAACTCTCGAGCCATATCACAAACCATTTTATAAAGGAAGTAAACTCAATCATCACGATGATAATGGTTGAAAGAAATGACTCATCTCACACATGTATACAACTTTTGTAGAGTGATAGAGATAATTAGATATAGTCACTATTTATTCTATGTTGTTGGACCCACATAGGATACAAGACCAGTTAAGCTTTCGAACCCACACAGGATACAAAACCAGCTATTCTAGAGTGAAAGAGATGATTAGATGTAGTCACTGATTCATCTAAGCTGTCGGACCCACACAGAATATAGGACAAGATAAGAAGTCGGACAAACACAGGATACAGGACTAGCTATTCTAGAGTGAACGAGATGAGCAGATGTGGTCACTGATTCATCTAAGCTGTTAGACCCACACAGGATACATGACCAGCTAAGCTGTCGGACCCACACAGGATACAGGACTAGCTATTCTATCAGACCCACATAGGATATAGGAATATAAGTCAGAACTGTCGGACCCATGGAGGATCCCGATACAGTAGTAATTGATGTCGAACCAAAAGAGTATTCCTCTATAGTAGTTATCGTTGTCGAACCCACAGAGGATTTTTGTATAGTATTCATCATTGTCGAACCCACAGAGGGACCCGATACATCTCAGTTATAGCCAGCCCTTGGGTTCCCGCACACAACACCCTCGATTCATGTAGGGTCCACTCCTCGATCCAAGTGTTGATAAATCAACTATCACTAAGTCCAGATTTGATTTATCTCATTGTTCTACCTTATTATACGGAACCCAGCGCGAAAGACAACGCATCAATCAGACGCCCGGTCTAAGAGTTATTGGTGTTTCCGTTCGAGGGGTCAGTTGGTTTTTAGGCTCAAACGAACCCGACCATACACCAGCTGCGTCCAAACCACAAGCAGGTTATTCCAAAAGATCAGTCCTGCTCTAAGAATTCCATCGTCGTAGATGGTTCATCGATCGGACACCTGTAGCCCAAGATGCGGGCTAAAAGATGTAATGGGCCATAGCGGGGCCGGGTCCGGTCTGACCCCATCAGGCCGACACGGCCCGACCTGATCCGAACTGGGGTCTGACCCGGTCCGCGGGTGTGGCCTGACCTGAGTGGTCTGCCCGGCCCGAGTGGGCGGCCCGAACCAAGGGAGCGGCCTGGCCGAGGGGCAGCCAGGCCATGGCTGCCCGGCCCGTGGCTACCCGGCAGAGGGCGGCCTAGCCGTGGGGGGGCCGGACGATAGCGGCCCGGCTAGCTTGCCCGCGTGGCCTAGCTAGCCATGCCATGGGAGGGGGTTCCGCGCCCCCGTTTTCCGATCCAAACTGGCACTAGGTGCTGGTTCTATTTAGCATGCACCGGTGGCCGAAAAAACTAGCCGCCCATGTATCCTCTACCACGGCGCGACAGTGACGTGGTTCAACTAGCCTCCGCGCGGCGCGGCGGCTCTGTGCTTGACGTCTGACCGTCGTGGCCTGCCTGGTTACGGCTCTTCCTTCTGGCACGGTGCGATGACACTGCACTCCTCCAGCACCATCGCGGCCCGCAGGGTCGCGACTCGGTTCTTTTCAAGGCACGGCGGTGCTGCACCCCTGTGGTGACCCAGTGGCCTTGCACCACCGAATTTCTTCGCGGCAGGATCGTTGCCAATTTCCGCATGTACTGCCTCCATCATCATCAATCTAGAACCAAAAAAATGGGGAGTTTCGGGCTTTGTTCATGTTGTCTTAATACTCCTTGTTATGATGATATCATTCAGCAAACCATTCCACAAATTTAATGGCGTAGAACGGAGGGTATATTCATACATAATGTTAACCCCTACCTTTTATTTTTCATTCTTTGATGATCTCAGAAAAAGGATGGATATCGATTCATCAATTACCGTGTTCGTCATGCACTCTCAATTCTCACACTCATGCATCGAAAAGGAAGAAGGGTACTCATCGTTAGCAGATGGGAATTCGAAGGTGACGTCATCATTGGTGATGTTCTTCATGGGTGATGTCTTCTCCTTTGACATTGAAGAAGATCATTGCAGATGTTGTGGGCATCGCTTTCCTTTCCTTGCCTCAATTGATGAACGATGAAGAAGGAAGAAGATGGAGTCATCGTGCTTCGGTTGTAGAAGAGATGTTCTTCGTGTTCTTTGTGGGAAGAATTCACTCTCTATTTCTCTAAGGCTCCACCAAACTATTATGTGCCAACCAAAAATAATATCATTGTCTATTATTTTATCATTTACAAGAATTCAAAAGAATTCAAATTGTGCCAATTAATTAAAAGAGGTTTAATTAATTAATTGTTTGGGTTGGCACAAAATTAATGGGGATGGTGGAAAGGCACAAATAATGAGATAGATTTTCACCAAATTTAATTGGGGTTCAAGGGGGGTTAAAGTGGAGTTAGAGAGGTCATGTGGGCCCCACCAAATAATCCTCCAAAGGGAGGTTATGTGCAGATGGGCCCCACAACCATAACATCCTCCCAATGGTGGTTCGGGTGTGGTGGCCCCCACCTCCAACCTCCCCTTGGAGGTTTCAACCACCAACATAAAATAAAGTTAAATCTTTAACTTTAATCAATTTAATTAAAACCCCCCAAAAAATAACTTCTACTCACGATAAAATGCAACTGCGGTGAAGGTCTCACTAAGAAATTACCGACGTTGTAAGTTCAATGGTGCTGTCAGATTTCAATTCCAAGCACCGATTCAAAAGTTATAAAACATTAATCGCACATTTACTAAACGTACATGAAAAAAGTTTAGAAAACTATTATCAGCCACCCTCAACCCATTGTAGTCAAGGTTATCCTCTTCCTAGGTGAAATATGACCCAATGAACCCAACGGTACCCTCGTATTTCCAATCTGAGTTACCATTTCAATGTTATTAATTTTACAATAATATAATTGTCACTTAATTATTTTATTTGTGGCCAAAAACTAACTTTTTCTGGTGGTCCTCACTGACCCAAGTTAGTGTCTTCTTAAAGAAATCCTACCCTCATGACTTCAGCAGTGGTCTCAGATTTTAAATCAGAGTTACCATTTGTGAGTAATAAGCATTTGAAAAATAAAATAACTTTATTTAATAATTTTATTTACGGTTATGACATTTTTGGGTTTTCTCACATGAGGCACATGCTGACTAAAATTAAGTCACGCCTGGGGTAAACCCACCATCCTGAGGGAAATAGTGGCATCAGATTTCTGATCTGAGTAACCATTTAATAGTTATTCCGCTTTTTCATGAAAACTGCATACACACGTTAATTTAAGCTTAACAGAACTTCGACGGATCATGTCGGGAACTCCGGACCTCGGAATCTCCCACCATCATAAATTGCGGACTCGTAAAATTCCCATGTATTTATGAAAACAATTTCCATGGAAATTCTAGGTCTTTACATTCTCCCCACCTCAGGGATTTACATCCCCATAAGCTACAACTGAACTAAGGAAACAAATGGGGGTACTAAGCACGCATCTAAGTCTCTCGCTCCCACGTGCAGTCATGGAGGTTCCCGTTCTACAAGTGAATGCGCACTAGAGGAATCAATTTTCCATGTAGGACCTGCTTCTATTGAACCTCAATCTCCACTGGAACCTCTGTGAATGTCTCCCTATCATCGATGTTCATCTCCACATGGTCAATGATGTGAGAATGGTCATGCACGTATCTCCTCAGCTGAAATACGTGGAAGAGGTCGTGCACCCGGTGCAACTAAGGTGGAAGATCCAAGTGGTCTGCCACCTCACCTACCCTACTGAGGACCCGGAAATGTCCGATGAACCTCAGAAATAACATTCCTCCTCGGCCGAAACTCCGTATACCTCGTCGAGGTGAGACCCGTAGAAAGATGTGGTATCCATCCTCGAACTCCAGAGGTCTCCGTCTCCTGGATGTACATAGAAGACCCATCACGATGTCCATGGATATCTCATCTCACTTCCACTCTGGGTCCTCTAAGGGTTGATCCAAGCCTACTAGTACCTGATCCTCCGCCTTTACTTGCTAACATGTGAGGCATCGAGAGACATGCTATGCTACTACCTTCTTCATAACTAGCCACCAGTGATGTCGTCGAAGGTCATAGTACATCCTCAACACTCCAAGATGTACCTCTAAAGGGGATGTGTGAAACTCTTTCCACACTTCCTCTTGAAGTGACACTAGCACCATAGTACGTTCTCTGAAGAGGATGACGTGCTCCCCACCTTCAGAAAATCCATCACGTGCATGTCCTAGGGATATCTGAGCAAGCCATGTCTCACAGTCACCTTCCCCATGTCATGCCTCACTGACTTGCTAAAGAAGTGGAGGAGTGACTGTGAGAGACTGCAAAAAGGCTGCTCCATCCTGATCGAAAAAAGATATTTGCAACGCGGCTAGCTGCTCCTTCCCGATCCACAAAAGATATCTGCAACACGGCCAGTTGCTCTGTTACCTCAACAAGCAGCTGAATGCCTGATATCAATAGCTGAGAACCATAAGTGATCAATTCTTTCTCCTGTATTAGGACACACCCAAGTCCGTTCACTTATGCATCACAATAGACTACCTACCCAACATCTTCTTCTAGAAGCCTAAAGATTCGGGGCACTAGTTAGCCTATACCTTAGCTCCTGAAAGCTCTGCTGGCATCTCTTCGACAACTCAGAGGGTTTATCCTTCTTCGAAAAAGATGATAGTGGTGTTGCAACTCTGGAGAAGTCTGGCACAATGGTATGTCAGGCCAGCTCATGAGTGATCGACTGCACCCTCTTATGCATGAATCTATCCTGTGCTGCCTGGGTTTTCCTTTTCTCCTACCAAGGAAAACCCCATCCCAATGTTGTAGATAAACCATAACCTTTTTTCCTAATACAGTAAATCTGTTTTTGAATGATGGTTTCCCAATCCATACCCCATATAACGTCATAAGGCCTCGACACTACCACCAAGAGGTTCTAATTGAAACTATCACCTCAAGGGTCAGATCACACTGTCGATGTATGTGTGAATATCGAGTCCCCTCCCAAAGGTATCTCCAGACGTGAGGGTCAAGTAAACGGTTTAACCAAAAACTCTCGGTCTGGGACAAGATTCGTGGAAGGAAGAAATGATTGGTAGCTAGGTCTATTGATACGGAAGATAATAGTAGACACAGACCGTACCTCAAATCATACCTTGTGCCCTTGGGTCACACTCCTTGACCGCATGAAGCTATTATCTTCCCCTTCCCTCCAACTCCATGAGCCTAGCAGGGACTACAAAGGCGGGTGGTTGTAACATGTCAAAATGTTTACCACCTCATGCTGCTCTCCTAGCTCTGCTTTCACGTATGCTGCCCTGCAGATTCATCTGTCCTTAACACTTCTCCTTCTCAAATAATTCTACACACTCAATTCTCTAAGATGGGCACCAGTTTCATGCCTTCCAACTAATAACATTCACTGGTTGTATCCACTCTACCAATGAAAATTCGACCACAAAAGTTCTCTCTAGCACACTAGCATAAGTTGGAATGCATAGAGGAAAAAGTGTTGGCTCGGATATCCTTAAACACACCTCGGTCAAAGGTCCGAGTTATAAAGAACTAATCTTATCATATTAATCGAGTACCATGAAAGATCGATATGCCTCGATGAATACTCATCTACTGACACGTCATCCTACCGAAGCTATATAAGCTCTAGAAAACTCTGAGCCACCTCATCAAGCCAGTCCTCTGCCGCCTGGGGGTCAGGCTAGACTCGGAACAAGAGGGATATATGGTGCTGAAACACTTGTAAGGAACTAATCCAACATGTTTCCCCTACCAGTAACGCTGGTGGTGTCTCCTGACCATCATGAAGTTATATAGTTGGCACACTGCACGAAGGTGTCATCTTGGAAAATGGTCCAAGTAACGAAACCTCATCACTATGCGGACCATCCTCATGGTCACTCATTGAAAGAGATTAGTATCTAAGATCAACATCTACTCTACTATTATCTCAAATTGAAGAAAACCTCCAGTAATAGCCTCCATCCAGTCCTCTACTGCCTAGGAATCTGTCTTATCTCGAAACCTCTAAGGGCTCTGTCGCTGGAACTCGTGCAATGCGCTCAGTCGGTGTGCACCTTCCTCCAATGCCGCTGGTGGAATCTACTGCCCAACGGGTGGTGGTGCTGCTGGTACACCACGTGAAGGTGCCAACATAGTAAGAGGGCCCTAAACTAGAGTCGTGTCGCTCGGTGGTCCATCATCGTGTACTCTCTTGAAAACCTTATCTAGCTGTCTATGCAATGACATCCTAATAAGGAACAGGTGAGCCACGATCTATATGTTATACTTGGTGAGCTGACTCAAAGAGTTCACAAAAAAGACTCTTGAAAACACTCTCGCAATTAGTGTTTTCATTCATTGAGTTGGAAATCAGAAGTCAGAGACCTAGTGTATGGATACATCGGCCGCCGCACCAACACCAGTTTCCCTAAACTGATAACCACACCCAAAACACATAACACTATTGCCGTTAAAATAATCAGAGTCCATGTTCTGTGGTAGAACTAATTCCTCTGATACTAATTGGTCACGAGCCGTCCTCGGGGCCCGTGTCGTGACTACCCCAAGCCCGCCTTCCATAGGCCAGGGGCTGGCGACTAGCACCAATGGCGTAATCCCGATAAAAAGGGAAGGCATTGACTTTAAACCTGTAACACACACAGTCTGAACACAAGTTGTAGAAGAAACAAGTACTAACATAGAAATAAAAAGTTTACTGAAGGTAAGTGGGCTAGTATACAAACCCAATTGAACATCAAGTACAAGTAGAAAGGGAAAATATCTCATGGATCGTACACCGGGGAATCCAACCTAAAGGGTAGGTACAGAACTCGAACAACTTGACCCTACGGTACGTCCTGTATAGTCTATCTATGAGTAGCCTCCCATCTGTCACCCTCAACCTCGATCACTGTTGATTATCGTCTTCATAGAACACAACAAGGTGCGGGTGAAGCCCGTACAGGGGTGAGTATAACAATACTCAGAAGGGGACCCTGAGACCCCCAATGGTCTCCCAGAATCCACAAAGGATAAACCACAGTAGAAAGACACAATAAAGAAGTATCAACCAACCCTACTTAGGTATATGCCAATACATATACCTATGTTAACAGTCACAATCAGGCTCCAACACTCGAGACCTAGAACAAACCATTCCACAAAGGATGTAAAGTCAATCACTATGATGATAATGGTTGAAATACAAGACTCAGCTCACACAGGTATACAACTTTTGTAGAGTGATAGAGATGATCAGATATAGTCACTGATTAATCTAAGTTGTTGGACCCACACAGGATATAGGACCAGCTAAGCTATCAGTACCACCCAGGATATAGGACCAACTATTCTAGAGTGACAGAGATGATCAGATATACTCACTGATTCATCTAAGTTGTCAGACCCATACGGGATACAGGACCAGCTAAGCTGGAATGATAGAGATGATTAGATGTAGTCACTGATTCATCTAAGCTGTTGTACCCACAAAGGATATAGGACTAGCTAAGCTGTCAGACCCACACAAGATACATGACCAGCTATTCTGTAGGACCCACACAGGATATAGGAACAGAAGTCTGAACATTCCGACCCACGGAGGATCCAAGTATATTAGTCATCGTTGTCGAACCCACAGAGGACTCCAGTACAGTAGTCATCACTATCTAACCCATAGAGGATTCCAGTACAATATTCATCGTTGTCAAACCCACGGAGGATTCTGGCACATCTCAGTCACAGCCAGCCCTAGGGTTCCTTCACACAGAACGCTCGATTCGGGGAGGGTCTGCTCCTCGAATCAAGTGTTGATACATCAACTATCATGAATTACTGATTTGATGTATCCTATAGTTCCACCTCATCATAAGGAACCCAACACGACAGATGGCGCATCAATCGGACGCTCGTTCTGAGAGTTATTGGTGTTTCCCTTCAAGGGGCCCGGTTGGTTTTTAGGCTCAAACGAACCCGACCGTACCCCAAATGCATCCAAACCTCAAGCGGGGTATTCCAAAAGATCCGTCCTACTCAAAGAATTTCATCACCGTAGATGGTTCGTCGATCGGACACATGTTGCCCATGATGCGGGCCTAAAGGTGTAAATGGCCATAGCGGGCCTGGGTATGGTCCGCGGGTGCGCCCCACCCGAGTGGTTGGCCCGAGCCAAGTGGGCGGCATGAACCAAGGGAGCTGCCTGGCTCGAGGGAGGACTGGCCCATGGATGCCAAGCCTAGGGGCGGTCGGTTGGCTAGCCCGCATGCCCCATCCAGCCACGCTGCGGGAGGGGGTGTCGCGCCCCCCGTTTCTGATCCTAACCGGCGCTGGCCACTGGTTCTGTTTAGTGCCCACCATTGGACAGAAAAACTAGCCACCCATGTCTCCTCCACTGTGGCATGACGATGCCACCATTCAACTAGCCTCAGTGGGGCACGATGGTGCTGCACCTCCTCCGCCACGGCCCAACCTGGACATGGCCTCCAGCTACACCGCGCGGCGTGACGGCTCTGCGCTTGTCGTCCGACCATCGTGGCACTCTTGGCTACGGATTTTCCTTATGGCACAGTGCGACACCACCGCGCCTCTCTGACACTACCACAGCCCGCCTGGCCGTGGCTCAGTTCTTTGTGCGGTACGGCGGTGCAGCACCCTTGTGTTGACCAGGTGGCCTTGCGCCGCCAGCTTTCTTCACGGCCGGCTCATGGACGGTCACTGCGTGTACCACCTCCATCATCATCAATCAAAAACCAACAAAATGGTGAGGGTTATTCTATGTTCGTGCGGTCCGAATACTCCTCATTACGATGATATCATTTGTCACACCATTCCACAAATTTAACTATGTAGAACTCAGTGTAAATTCATACATAAAGTTAACCCTTACCTCATATTTGTCCTTCATTGACGATCTCAGAAAAGGGTGGATGTTGATTCGTCGATTTTCGTGTTCATCACACACTAAAAATTCTCATGATTTTGTGTCAGAAAAAAAGAAGGGTACTCATCATTGGAGGAAAAGAATTCAGAGGTGACATCATTATTGGCGACGTTCTTCGTGGGAGACGTCTTCTCCTTTGATGTGGAAGAAGGTCATTGGAGATTTCGTGGGAATCTTTTCCCTTTCCTTGCCTCGGTTGAAGAATGATGAAGAAGAAAGAATATGGCATCATCGTGCATCGGTGGAAGAAGAGACATTCTTCGTGTTCTTCGTGGGAATAATGCTCTCTCAATTTCTCCAAGGCTCCACAATATTATTATGTGCCATCAAAAAATAATAGCTTTGTCTATTATTTTATACTTGACATTAATTCAAAAGAATTCAAATTGTCCCAATTAATTAATAGAAGTTCAATTAATTAATTGATTGGGTTGGAACATAATTACTGGGGAAGGTGGAGAGGCTCAAATAATGAGAGAGAGTTTCACCAAATTTAATTGGGGGTTCAAGGGGGGTTAAAGGGGAGTTAGAGAGTTCGGGTGGGTCATGCCTAATAATTCTACCAAGGGAGGTTATGTGAGGATGGGACCCACCACCATAACATCCTTCCAATGGAGTTTGGGGTGTGGTGGCCCCCACCTCCGACCTCCCCTTGGAGGTTTCAACCACCAACACAAAATAAAGTTAAATCTTTAACTTTATTCAATTTAATTAAAACCCCCCAAAAACTAACTTCTACTCATGATAAAACGCAATAGTGGTGAAGGTCTCACTAAGAAATTACCGACGCTGTGAGTTCAACAGTGCCCTCAAATTTCAATTATGAGAACCGTTTCAAATGTTATAAAACATCGCTCGCACGTTTACTGAATGTACTGGAAAAAAAAGTTCGGAAAATTATTATCGGCCACCCTTGACCCACTACAGTCGATTTTTGCCTCTGCCTATGTGATATACGCCCCAAAGAACCCAGTGGTACCCTCGTATTTCCAATCCGAGTTACCATTTAGATGTTATGAATTTTATAATAAAATATTTGTCACTTAATTATTTTATTTTCGGCCAAAAACTAACTTTCTCTGGTGGCCCTCTCCGACCTATGTTAGTATCTTCTTAAAGAAGGCCTACCCTCATGAGTTTAGCGATGGCCCAAGATTTTTAATCCGAGTTACCATTTGTGAGTTATAAGTATTTGAAAAATAAAATAACATTATTTAATTATTTTATTTATGGTTATTCCATTTTCAAGGTTTTCTCACAGGAGGCTCGCGCTGACTAAATTTAAGTCACTCCGTGGGTAAACCCACCATCCTGAGTGTTGTGGTGGCCTCATATTTATGATATGAGTAACAATTTAAGATTTATTCCACTTTTTCCAGAAAACTTCATACGCCCATTAATTTAAGCTTAACAAAACTTCAATAGATCATTTAGGGCACTCCGGGCCTCGGAATTGTGCGCCGTCAGTAACTGCGGACTCGTAAAATTCCCATGTATTTATGAAACAAAATTCCATGGAATTTTGAGTTCATTATGGTATATGATAATTATATTATGTTTTAAATTTTTTAAATAATTAAATCATTATCTAAATTACTAGATCTAAAATAAGAATCTAAAACATACATGAAAAACAATGCACATATTACCCAAATTATAACATTTATAAGAAATTTTTAATAAGATGATAATATAATGTGATGATAAAATAAATTATGGTCTGATATGTATGAATATTTTTTTTGTTAGATTTATATTAAAATTTTACTTATTATAAATGAGTATTTAATGTGCAGAAGTAAAGTCAATACATAAGGTAGATATTTCCTCGACTCACTTTTATTTTCATGAGATATTTGATATATCAACAAATTATTATTTTTATGTGGTTTATATACATTTATTTTTCATGTTAGATAATTAATTTAAATTAATTAATGATATTTTTTTTTTAATTTATGCTATATTTTCATCGGGATCACAATTCAAAAGATACTCAAGTAGTAAGATGATTCCTATTCCCACATTTATGTCTCGGATACTATTTCCACATTCAACACCCAATTCTTTTTTATGGTGTATATACTTCCCATGAATGAATTATATAATTATTATACATAAAATAATAGATATTAACATATCTATTTTATGATATATCTTTCATGTGGTTTAGGGTTCAAATATCATCTAATCATTAAGGTAATTTTTTCTCAATTTTCCTTCTTCGAGACACTTGTTTTTGGATGCACCTATATTATTTTATGAGGTGTATTTGTTGTCCCATTGGCATGTTATATCATAAATATTCTGATTTTAATGATATTATTTGATTTATTTAATGTTATTCTTTCATTTGTATTAAGTTTTAATGATACCAATGTGGTTAGAGTTTATTTCTACAATCTCAATGTTTATCAATATTGTTAAAGAATATTCTTATATTAATGAAATATTATACACCATATATCAATACAACTAATGAATTTTATTATCCTTTGCTTATTCAAGATATATGAATGTATTAGAACCATTATTCCACTATCTGTTTCTTAATATAATTTTTTATTTTTTTAAAGAAAATATGACCTTATTTATCTCTTCGATCAGAAATTTATTTAATTAAAAACCCATGTTTTATAAAATGTTTCTCTCAAATGATATTTTATGATAATATTCATGGAAATAAGAATTTAAAATTTATTTATTGTTTTCATACTTAATTTTGATGAAATAAATTTTTAAAAATATTTTTTGTTTAAAAAGCGTTTTTCAAAAATTTCTATTATGGATATTTTCCTAAACAAATGTTTTTAAAAGATATTACCAAAATAGTATCCATCTAAGAAGACATTTGACGGTGTTACTCTTTCCATTAAGTTGATATGATCAAAATTTACCATTTATATTATTTCTCAAAAATGATATATGTTTGGTGGAATGATGTACCTAACAGATATTTCTATTCAAAAGGTTATAGTCTTATAAAACCCACTTCTTTACACAGGGTCTGATTTGATAAAATGATTATGAAACCTGTCACTTTTCCATGGTTTATGATATGATGACTTATTTATGATACCCATTTCATTTCAGGGGTTATGATATGGTGAATTTTTATGATCTAGGGTCACTCATATAAATGTTTTCACTATTTGATGGGCGAGACCTATATCTCCATCCAATGCATTGGGTAATGATTTTTTTTCATGGGATACTGATGGTAAACAAGTAGATGGGCTTGATCCACACTAAAATGAATGGGAAACCTAATTCACTCTTGGAATAAGGGGAAATGCAATCCAATAAGTGATGAAGTTGTAACCTCATTTCCTTATATTTAATTGAATACAATCGGGGATGATGATATTTCTCTCCAAGATGGTTCATTCCCCATGAAGATCCCTAAATTTTTTGGTAATGAGCCTTGGGATATGATATTATATGTTAATTTCTCTTCCTTAATTCCATGTCTTAATCCTCTACTATGCTTTAATGGTATATTTTCCTGATTCTATTATGATTCATGCATTATGAACTACTACTATTTATTCCATCACTCCTACATATGATCTTATATACGTATTCTATGATATTTAATTGTTATTATTATGTTTTTATACACTTATGTTCATATTATGCTTACGTATCTCTTTTTTTACCATTAATGTACAACTGATCTCACTCATTCTTTTGTTTTATTTCCCCCTGTTATGAAGAATGGTTTTTAATATAATTACTATAAGGGAAGATCTTTTTGGGAACCTTAAAGATCATTCACCATGTTATATGATTGTGTTTCAATTTTCTAAATACAATAAACT
This sequence comes from Viscum album, assembly GCA_963277665.1. Taxonomy (NCBI): domain Eukaryota; kingdom Viridiplantae; phylum Streptophyta; class Magnoliopsida; order Santalales; family Viscaceae; genus Viscum; species Viscum album. The sequence goes on from OY728138.1 coordinate 1,802,857,276, forward strand.
ATTATCGTCTTTGAGCATGTACCTTTGTAATATTCTGAATATTAATCTAAAATGATGTAATATCCATCTATATTAAGCTTTGACTGTTATCATCCTTTTTCATTTTGAGGGAGAAATATATAACTACAGTGTGAAAATTAGAAGTGTAATTAAATAAATGTAACCAAAAACACTATGAAATTAAAATATACATCCTTATGGTTTACCTATAAGATAATACAAAAAATTAAAAGTATGTAAGTAAGAAATTTTATTGGAAACATGATATAATGTTTCTGAAATAAATAAAAGGGTTATAATAATATATTTTATAAAAGTATTTAAGTTTATATATAGGGGTGAATATAGGTAGAATGGTTATAATATAATCATTAGAATTATATATTTCCATTGTGAAATAATATAAGAAATTTGTGTCCTATTAATTTTATAATGTGAATGTAATACTCTTTTATAAAATATTATAGAATAGTAAATATATATTAATTTATTATAATAAATATTTCTGATGTGTTATTTTAAAAAAATATTGATAATAAATGAAAATTCTTTCTTTATATTAGAAAATAATTTCATTTAAGAAAAAGTGTTTCAAATTTTATATATTTTTTATTATATGGTTATATTTCTCATATTTGGAAATTTAATTTGATAATATTAATTTAATTTTTATTATTTGGTCTTTGAAATTAATAAATCTGGATAATATCATTTTGGGTGAAAAATAATATTACCTAAGTGAATAGTGTATTGTATAAAAACTATTATAGTTATTGATAATGAGTTGAATATCATACTCACATTTTGTAAACTAATGGGAAACCCTTCATGGGTAAATTACCTTGAATAATTAAAAACTAATGAAAAAATGTAAATATGGCTCTCAAACTAAACTACAAAATGACACATCCTCTACCCATCTCAGACTACATATCTCAATAAATTTACTCTTATTGAATACCTACCCAAATTTTATTTCTAATATCCTATTCAATATTAGGTAGCATCTGGCCATAATAAATATACCTAAATTCATGATCTTGAAAAAACTCGATATTATTTTTTGTGAATACATAAATATAAATATCTCATTCTTCTCAGTATTTTAAAATTACCTTACCATCATTACTATTTATAAGTATATTTATATATAATAATGATACATTATTAATACATTTTTTAATTTTTTAAAACAATTCTAATAATAACTCTTACACTTACTCGTTTGTTAGTTTAACTTTTTCTTGTTTTGGTTCTTTCAACGTAGAAAATAGATGATGTTATACTATCTTCATAATTTAAATCAAAAATGGGTAACAAAACATAAAAAATGGGAATATTATGGTTGTAAAATTTTAAACTAAATTAATTGATATTTTTATTGTTTTCTTTGCTATTGATATAAAAATGTGAATTATTCTATTCAGAGTTACTTTTTGGTGAATCATCACAATATCTTCAGTAAAATGAACATCATATTACATAAATCATTATAATAATATCATTCCACTAACTTTACTAATGTATGAACGATTAAGATCTTATCAATGAATGATAATAAACTTTTTCATAACAAACTAGGATGAACCAATCAAAACTACTATTATATATTGATGAAAATAAACTATTTATAACTAATATATTTTTAATTAATAATTATAATTAGTTTTAAAATAAATGTAATACATATGAATAATGGAATAAAATAAGTGATTAATAATTATATATATATATATATATTACATTGTAGTTTAAAGTGAATCAGTGTAATTCAGGAGTAAAGGTTTGGGATTCTATTATAATATCTCTTTGAAATTGAGATTTTCTATGTCAAAATTTTAATTAGGGTTATTAGATAAATTTTTATCTAAATACCAATTTATTTTCTTCTTTAATTGTTATTATTCGGGTATATGTTTCATTTTAACATTTCCCCTCTCATTGATATATAATTCACCAAAAAATTTATTATTGTAATTGGATTCTTCCATATCTCTTTCGTTTAGTTGGGAATACTCCTTCTCTTTGTCAAAATTATTTTTATATTATCATGACTATCATTATCTCTAAATAAAGTTATTCTTAATGATTTATTCTATTGACTTGGACTCACTGAAAATGGTATGAAAGGTGATTTTTATGCCAGTACTATTATTTTTCTCAATTTATCTTTTTTATTTAACCATTTTTAGTAATTTTATTTACAAATTTTTTTATCTATATTTTTTAAAATTATTAATTTAAAATTTAATAAATTGTTTTATTATTGTTAAACCAGTATTTTATATATTATATTATTAAAAAATATTAATTTTTAAAAATATTTCTTTTATTTATCTAATAAATTTAATTATCTTCCTCAAAACACATTCAAAAATTTCAGTATCCTTATGTGTTTTTTTAATAGGGATATTATTTATTAAAATCATCCTATTTAATTCTATAAAATGTTTATTTTCATGTCACTGAAAACTATTAAGTAAGCCTTCATATTTTCATGGGTTAATTATGTTATGTTTTGATATATTGTTTTCAACTACTTAAGCACATATATTATTGGTTTATCATTATGTGATATGTGGGACCGAATTTATATAGCGTTAAAATGTATTAATTTATGCTTATATCTAATCAGACATTTTGTTACCGAGCATGGTAAATTATCCAAGTCCTCTATAATATTGTATTTAATTCTACAATATATGATGGTGTTTATGGAGGTAAGATCCAAAATAACATATAATATACCACATGTATTTACGTTCCACATTTTTATTCATCACTTCTTATGTTTAAAAAATATATTCTTTAATTTATTTTTGTGACTGATTCCTTATATGTCATTAGGTATTATTTCTTTATGTAATATACATACAACTCTTTTTTGTTCTCAAATGTTCATGTAAATATTTTTTTCAATTATAAACTTCATTATGGACTCTAATATTCTTATAGTTTACATCTCTTATGTTATACAATTACTATCATTTTGAGCTACTGAATTTCATATGTTTCAAATCCCCACATTGGGATAATTAATATAACTAGTTATTTTTATACAATGGATTCATTTATAATGAAATTATTCAATATATTTAAACTGGATCATATTATAATTTATTAATCAAACCAATCACCAGAGATACTAAACATATATGTTATGGGGTGTTATTTAATACATATTTTATAAGATTAACTTTTATAATGTTGTATTAAGTATGTATGTGTTGGTTACATTGTCTCAATTTTATTGTAGGGGTTTATATAATTTCAGGAGTGTATAAATTCCCATCTATCTAATCTAGAAAAATAAAGACACAAGCCTCTTGGACATGTTATTACATGATTTTTAAACAAAATATTCAATAGATTTAACCCAAATGATCATGAGACCAAGTGTATTTGGAAAACTAGGATCAGAATACATCAACATAGACTATGATATGGAATCCTTATTTTTTCTATTCCAAAGTGATCTCCAAAATCCATTTTAACTCCTAGAACTGGATAAGATTATATAGGGACTACTAAAAAGGAAGGGATGTGCTACAATCCCAGTGAGAGAATAAACATGATAAGGAAATATAATGTATGAGTAAAAGATATTAAGAGATATCATGAAAGGTAAGGAATAAGATTAGTCACATGGAATAATGACATAAAGAACATGGTTTCATAAAATCTGGATATCAAAATATCATGGAATCATATGGAATGTGGTCTTATCCCAAAAAATTACATAAACATGAGATGAGGATAGCTTCTTATACAATATCACATGGTGGAAAATCCTATAATGGATTAGCATTACTCCATAATCCCATATATGATGCATCATTAGACTAAATATTTACCCAATGAATTAGAGTCCTATCTGGGTGAAACTATCATAACATAATTATGATATGTGTGTTCCATATAATGTAATTCAATAATTTGTTATAATATAAGAATTACCCACATAAAGAAATTGGGTTGCATAATCTAGAAAGATATCATTATCAAATGAAATTTCTTAATGAATAAATTAGAGAAATGATAAAAATGAAAATATTAACCCATCAAATAATGGGAGAATAAGAATTATATATATGTGAGAGACATATATATATATAATTTATAAGTATCAAATAAAATTGAAGGTTGTTTTTTATAAATATATGTACATTTGAAAAGATATAAAATATTCTTCAGAAAAAAAAACATTCTACATTTAAAATAAAATTTTAAAACTACAAATTCACAATGTATTGTAAAAAAAAGTCATTGAAAATAACCATTAAAAACTATAAAAGATATTTAAATCATTTAAATCATCTTGTAAAATTAAAATATGTAAACTGACTTTAAATAATCATAGAAAAATAATATTAAATGTGTAACACTTTAAAAAACATGTACCTTGAAATAAAAGGTTTTTGATTGAATGGATAAATAAAATCGAATATCCTTAAAAACAATTCTCAAAATATTTAATTAAAATAGAGGAAACATGGTAATATTACCTAAAATGTAAATGAATGAACATATGATAATAAAATTAAGAGGTTTTATTACCAAATTATAAAAAAATTCCAACTATGTAAATTCAAGAATAAATAATCCAGATTACAATGACATTGAAACGTAAACCCTTTCCGTATTGGTAACTTTGGAATCAAAAATCCAACAAATGATGTAAATAAATTATAACATAAAATATCATTAATTTTAAATTATTATTTATATAATATAAAAATTGGAAGTACATACACCTTTTAAAATAAAAAAAATTATAAAATAACATGGGTTTCAAAGAAGGGTGTTTTGATTGGAAACCCTTACATCAATCCCGATTCAACTCTTGGGTTATTTATTTTCTAGAATTATAAAAGTATATTAATTATTTAATTTATTGAGATCTTTTTCACTTTTATTATTCCTTTTATTTTAGTTTTTATCATTCTATGTTATATTAAATAATCATTTATATTCAAGTGAGTCGTTTTGATGATGTTTTAATCATATGTATAAAATCACTTCATTAAGTTGAGTAAATTCAAATATATTACTAAATAATTATCAATATAATAGTAATCATTAAATAATTAACATTATTATAAATAAATAATTTTTTAAAAATTAATAATTAATTACTGTTATGAAAAAAAACTATGTTACAATCATGGAGATGGTCAGATGTTCATAAGCATGAGTAACATTTCAATTTTTCTACAATCATGATAGAAAGATGTTGACTATTATTACAAATTTTAACAATTATAATAATATGAAAATTGTTGTATTATTCCATTCAATAAACATACATATACCATTGTAATGATATGGATTTCTTCTAGCCATTTGTTTTTGAAAAAATATAGTGCTTATGGTGTTCTTGGGGGTCATCGTGGTTTATTTTGGGAGTTTTCCAAAAATCAAGTTTCGCAAAAATAGTGGCATTGTGATGGTGTCAAACCAACAGGGTGGTACCATAATGGTGGCACACAAAAATTGTGGCACCGTAACGGTGGCACCGAAACTGTGGTGCACCGAAATGGTGTCACTGTTATGGTGGCACACCAAAATAGTGTCTCCCCCTTAACCAAATTTACATTTTTTCTAGTATCCTGATTTTTTCCATATTTTCCCCTTTTATGTTTTATTTCACTTAAACTGAGTTTAATGCCTTTTAGTTGTTTTTAAGTATGTTTCCATTGATATTTTTTATATATTTAATATCCTAGTGATCTATGGATTTTTAGATATTCAAACAACATGATCCTGAACCTAATCCAATGTTAGTATCCTTTGAAATCGTTTTTATTCCATTGATATAGGATCTAGATGTTCCTAAAATATAAGTTCCTCTCTTCCCATTTCACATGGTGCGACTAAAGCCCTTCTTTCTAGACAAGTCGTGTGCTTGTTCTAGATCCCCCTCCAGGTCAATATTCTCAGAGATTCCTACTACTCATAGGACCCTTTTCTTGGGATAATATAGGAGTTTTGGTTTTTTTGTTTCATATAGAGATTCTTCTACCACTATTTGTTTGTGTATCACGTGGGGTGGGTGTATTAGCGTTTCTTCATGAATAATGGTTGAGTACAATTCGTTAATAAGTAATAAACTAGGGGAAGTGAATATGATGATCAAAAGATAATAGGGTTAATGAAATAATGGTAGGGAAGTGATGATGTTACATATTATGTTTTAATTGTTATCCATGAACCTTTTATTTGAATTGAATGGGTTGTAATCCCTTCTAAAAATCATATATGTTGGTCATCTATGCTTGTCCACAGGCGGTGTTATTTATTTAGTTGTGGTGCTTTGATAGATGATTGCAACATGATATCTTCTTAATCATGTATACTTGGTTAAATAAATGGATTCCCTAGGATCAAACATTCTATTTCATCATATTTAAAGTGGAATTAAAGAAACCCTCTTACTAATTCGGAATATTCTATGATTAATGGTGTGGTTGTGTGCTGTGGTTGGTTGGGTTTGTACTTTGTGGGGGTTGTGTGATATTTTTGTTGGTAACCATGTTACAAGTATGCGGTGGACATTGGGAATGATCTTGTGTTTGGGAGATGTCCTATTTTTGCAGCATGGCTACTGTTTGGTGGTGTTTTTTTGTCTACTTTGGGTAAGTGTTGGTACGTGGGGGGTGACAGAATCTCAGGTTGAGAGATTGATTGATTGTGGAATGGATTGACTTTTTGTGTAGTGGGACTGCATCTCGGTGGTCATTAGGAATTGGGGATAGAGGATTGGGTGGTGTCGTTACTTCTTGTTTTATGGGTGTACCGGGTGTGGTTTCATTGTGCAGTGGGGGTTCAAGTTCTAATTGTGAGAGGATGATTGTGCAGGATAACATTGAAATGTGATTGTTGGCATTGCTTGAATGGGTTTCTAGGAAACTGGGGGTGTGAAGTTGGACTATAGGTTGTTTGTTATTAATTTTGATATGAAATGGTGTTTGTGTGGATTTAAAAACATTGGTCCTTACTTCATTATTTACTTTGTTAGTGTTTAGTGTCATTTAGACTTCAAAAAATGGTTGAAAATTATGTTATTGTTAGTTTCCCGGCTACGGATGGAATGAATAAATGATTGATTGATAAATGTATGTTGAATTTACTTTAAATGGATTAGATGGGGGTATACTTCCACTTATGGAAGTTATCGTTATTCATTGTGATACGTACATATATGGGTAGAAGAAAAAAAATTTGTGGGTTGTTTGTTTATATGAAACTCATTGATTAGGATGAGTGTTTTCATACAAATATGTATAAATTGTAGTTCCTTGTACTTTCTATAAACACCCCACCCTTGTTGAGAACCATGTGTCGAATACCCCATTTCATAGGGAGACTGTCCTTCCCAAATTCTTGATGGGAGGATAGATGGAAGGTTACTGACTTTCTTCCATGCACCCTCTTCAAGTTTCTAACATCTCGAGAATATCTTGTTTGGCTATAATTGATTGAGGTTCACCATAATTCAAGATCTTTTTGGAAGGTTTTTTTGTGGATGAGGGACCTAGGTTTTTGAGATACCGGATTGTTTTACCAATTGTCTTTTGGATAAATCCCTGGTTTTATCTGGCGAGAGGCATGGTTGTTGTGGCCCATGTGTCTACGGGTGAGATGTTTGATGTAGTTGTGGTCCAGCTTTCTGCACGTGGGATTTGTGTGTGGTTTTGGACCCCTATTTTTCTAGGAAGGTTGTGGGATTGGGACTTCATATTGGAAGATTGGTATCATCATGAATTTATCAGTCAAGAATAAGAAGCTAACAAGTGGTAAAGTGGTGCGGGGTACCCAAATGTTGATGTTCTAATTCTACTACTTTACATGACATATGTTACTTGGTGAGTGTTCCTTAGTGAGACTAAGATGGTTCATAGTCTTTGGTATGTTCTTTGAGGTTCTATTATTTTCTCAAAGGGGTATTAGTATATTCCCCAACATTTTCATTGGTGGATTTATTTTTCCTACTGGGTATACTTGTATACTGAACCTACATTTGAAATACTACATTTAGGTTTATGGGAGGAATTTGAGGACGATGATGGAAGTTACTAGCATGGGCATCGAGATATTAATTGTGTTGCATGTTAGTCTCTTTATTTTGGTACTTTCATTGGTGCTCTAGTTATAAATTTGTTATAGTTTATGTTTAAATCAAGCATGGGTTTGATTTTGTTTTACTTAATATAAATGTTTGTTGTTGTTTTAGATTTTTACCGTAAATTATCACAATCTTGTTTTCATTAAAAATGGTAATACCATTCCATTTGTATGATATTATATACCCTAAGTTATGTCTCCACTCTAGGGCCTATTGTAGGTGCTACTCCGGGTCATTATCTCTCATTAATCATGAGGAAGGAAGTGTGTGGCACTTTGTTTCCCCTTCCCTCATTTTGAGGAAGGAAAGTCGTGATAGAATGTTATCAAAGGTGATGTTTGAGAGATAGGATGGAGCTAGGAGTTATGAATAGTGAGGAATTCATGTGATGGTAAGGAAAAGATGTTAGTAAATCTTGGTGCATGAGATAATAAAGGGAAGATTAGATAGAACATGGGATTTTAGGGGCCCCTTTATCTGATTCAATGAATCGGAGACTACCGAACGACCAAGTGAGGATGAACTGATTACAAGGAAGAGACCCTCAGAATGGTACATGCATCCTAATGAATTGTTTTTTGTGTTTCTTGTTTTTTTCAATTTAAAATGAATTTAAAAGAAAAGTTTCATACTACCATGGCTGAGGAGTTCCTTGTTTTGCCTTTTTAGCTATGGAACTGGAACATCACCCATGTGTTGTATGGGTAGTTGAGGCCCAACAGTCTAACCTAGTTGATCAGAAAAGGGTTTATCAATAGGGAGAAGATGACTTGTGGAAAAATACCCTTCGTGATTTCTAGTGGAAGACTCTTGGGAAGTACGAAGGTGTCCTTTCAGACATATATATGGAGGGTTTTATTGATGTGTTGAAAATAACCATTACCTTGATTCGTGATCTGAGGGCATATTTGGATTCTCTAGAAGTGATCCAGATGCATGGAGTGTCACATTAGTGGAAAACGATTTAACTCTGGGAGAGGAAGGAGAACAATATCTCATGGGCTGACATTGAGAAGGAGTTTTGGGCAGAGTTTATTTCCTCGACGATGAAGGCCGAGAAGAGGTAGGTGCTACCATCCCTCTGTTAATGGAGTATGTTGGTGAAAAAATTGTGGATCAAATTCAAGGATCTCCTATTCTTTTTTTCAGATATGTTTTTGGATGAGGATTAATGATAAAGACGCTTAGAGGTGGCAGTCTAACCTTATCTTTAGTATGACGTCACTCCCTTTACCTTACCGGTATACATAGAAGCTCATATGAAGGTTGAAGTAGTTTATAATAAGAACTCATAGGGAGGTGTACAGTGATAGGGGAGATTTCTAATTTCAACGAAGGGGAAGGAAGGTAGTAGTAATGGGCCTTCCTGGTTTTGGTTGGTGAGAAGTAGGCCTCAACAATTCCAATTTAGATCTCACGGTCATCTCTAATTCACCATGGCCCCAAGACCTAGGTGCTTTGTCAATGGAGGATTTGGATACCTTTGGACGCAATGCATAATTTGATCTCAGTATGGAGGTGGTGGGTGAGTTCATCACCAACCTCATCAATAGTTTCAATCTGAAACATTTCAGCAGTAGGGACAGTAGGCTCCTACTCCACCGTGGGTGTATGGTGTTAGAGGAGGCCGACCACATGGTGCACATCATGGACCCCAAATAGGGTGTGTCCAAGGAGGCAATCGCTATTAGGTGGGTTGAGTAGCTGGGCGTGGATAGTTGCATGCCACCGAGGCAGCAGTTTTTGTGGGGCTGGAGGTTGTTTGAGGTACGATCAGTCTATTTAGCACTCTTTCACATGCTTTTTTGATTCAAGAGATTCTCACTCCTTTTTCTCCTAGTATAGCCCATGTATTTGGACAAGATATAGAGATACTTTCTGTTCCCCCGATGTTGAGCACATTAGTTGGAGTTCAAACCAATATGTTTGATGTTCTTAAGGGATGTAAACTGATGTTGGGGCTGCATCAGTCAAGTGGGGATCCTCTATTTCCACTGATGCAGCCATATGATTTCATGCATGGTATCGATTAGTATATTTCTGTGCATTCCCTTCTAAAATTATTCTAAAGGATAGAAATGTTTTTGGATATGGATGGAAAATGTGTGGCTTTAGTTGGCGATTGCAGTCATCAAGAGGGCATCCAATATGTGGAGCCTCTTCTTTCTATGTTATCCATGTTTTTAGAGGGTTTGATGAGTGATGAGATGGTGGAGGTTCTAGGAGTTATTAGGCAGTTCCTGTATGTCATCCTCGAAGTGGTTGTGACTCTTCCCCCTCAACATGATGTTGATTTCATAATAAACTTGCAAAGTAGTTCCCATCTATTTTCGATGGATCCCTATTATATGGCTCTTTTTGAGTTGTGGATTCAGTTTTGCAACCAGATGAAAAAGTGTTTTATTTGTCCAAGTGTGTGAATTTGGGGGGCTCTAGTCTTGATATTAAAGAAGGCTGATTGTGGATTGAGGCTACGCATAGAATATAAGAGACTTAATTAGCTAACGGTCAATAATCGTTACCATCTCCTAAGAACATATGATCATTTCAACCATCTAAGGGGTGTTTGTTGCTTCTCCTAGAACATTATGCGATCTGGATATCACTAGTTGTGGGTGAAGGAGGGTGACATCCCAAAGACTACATTTATTTGTAGATATAGGCACTTCATGTTTTTTTGGTCATTCCCTTCAGTGTTACAAATGTACCCTTTGTGGTCATGGAGCTCATGAACCATATCTTCCCCATGTTTTGGGACTAGTTCACCATCATGTTCATCGACGAAATTATGATTTACACAAAGTTAGAGGAGGAATATCCTCAACACCTTAGGATAATATAATAGTTCCTCTAGAACCTCCAGATTTATGGTATGTTTTCCATGTGAATGTTATGGAGGAGAGAGGTACACTAACATCAACATGTTGTGTGTTAGAAAGGGATAGTATTCATCCACCAAAGTTCAAGTTGGTTGTTTCTTGGTCATCACTGAAGAACATAGTAGAGTCTTGTAGATTCATTTGTCTATTTATCTATTACTAGAGGTTCATACCTGAATACCCTCAAGTAAAGACTCTGTTGATATCATTGAACAAAAAAGATAGGGCCTTCATTTGGATTGTGTAGTTTCAGGTAGCTTTCATCTACCAAAAGGGGGAGTTGGTCTGTGCTCTAGTGCTTTGGTTTCGAAAGGAAGGGGTGACATTCGAGGTGTTCTCTGAAGCTTATATTCTATTCTTGGGATCTGTGTTGATTCAGTGGCAAAAAGTGATCTCTTATATGTCTAGGAAGTTACATCCACATGAATGTAACTCAGTCACCCATGATCTGGAACGTGAAATGGTCATATTTACACTGACTTCTCCAGGAGCTCTTTGCGGTCTTCACAGATCACAAGAGCTTGAGGTATATCTTCTCCCAATGAGACCTGAACTTATGGAAGAGAAGGGGGATGAAGTTTCTCAAGGACTAAGATTTCGAGATCACTTATACCTTAATAAAGGAAAATGTGGTGGAAGATTCCTTAGGTCGAAAGTCGCAGAAGGAGGTTGTTTGGGAATCTATAGATGTTTTGATTGAAAGAGAGGAGTTGGCCTCTTTGTGCCAGGATTTTGGGGTGAATAGTGGTAGATGATTTCTGTTTGAGATGATAGTATAATATTTTTTGATGTGGTTGGTGGAGGAATAAAAATAGGGAGATTTAGAGACTAAAGTGATGTGTGATCGAATTGTCCAGGGTGATGCTCCAGAGGGATGGTCAGAGGATAGTTAGAATCACATTTTGTTCCATGGAAGTCTATTTTTTCTAGAGGAAATGTACGGGGGCGTTCTCCATGAGCCGCATAGATCACCCTTGATGGTGCATATAGGAATTTCAAATATTTACCAAGGATTGAGGGAGTAGTTTTTGTGGCCCATGGTGGAGACGGAAATGGAAGACATTGTGTGACGGTTTCTATTGTGTCAGTGGGTGAAAGATGAGCACGGTTTTTCAGGTGGTCTGTTGTAGCCCTTAGACATTCCTATGTGGAAGTGGCATGAAATATCAATGTATTTCTTCATTTTATTACATAGGAATCCAGGAGGATGCGATGATATCTAGTAGTAGTGGATCAGTTGATGAAATTGTGTCACTTTTTAGAGACAAAGGAGTCGATCACAGTATAATCCTTAGCATAAAGGTATGTGGGTGAGGTGGTGATGTTGGATGGATTTCCAAGATCCATTTTCTAGAATCTGGATCCACATTTTACTTCATGAGTTTGGAGGGGATTATAACATGATTTTGGAATTTAGTTATGCCTCAAAACTACTTTCCACCCTTAGATGGTTGGCCTATAGAGAGGACCATCTTGATATTGGATTGCAGGTTATGAGAAATTTTTTTGGACTTTAGGGGGTCTTGGATATGTCATTTCACCTTGGACGATTTTTCATACAATAATAGTAATAACTCTTCCATTTGTATGGATCTATTTGAAAATCTATATGGGAGGTTGTGTTGTTCACCATTGTGTTGGATAGAAGTTTGGGAGGCAGCTATTCTTGGTTCGGACGTGGTGAAGAGTATGAAAAAAGAGGTCGCAGCTTCTCTGTGATAAGATGAAGGCATCACTAGATGGAAATGAGTTCCATGACGATCATAGGAGGAGGTCATTGTAGTTTGATGTTGGGGCCATTTATTATTGAATATTTCCCCTCGATGAGGTTGTAGAGGTTTGTTAGAGGGATATATCTTTATTCCAGGTTCATCAGAACATTCGAGGTGTTGGTATGAGTTGTCAATGTGGAATATCAACTAGATCTTCCACCACTATTAGAGAAAATCCATGACGTCCTCCTTGTCTCTCAGCTCTGTCGGTATCTACATGGTGACTTTCATGTCATTGACTTGGGATAGTTGAATATCATGGACAACATGATATTCATGGGGAGACTAGTAATAATAAAGGGTCATGAGGATAAAGTGATTCATAGAAAGACCGTTAATTGTTTTCATGTGTTATGGAGTCATGGTGGCCTCAAGGAAAGTACAGGGGAGCAAGGCACACAAATGTGTGCCTTGTACCTGAAGTTGTTCTGAGATTTTCTCTTGTGTTTTCCTTGTTCATTACTTAGTATATAATTTATGACCTCATTTTATTTGAGATGATATGTTTTCCTACTCTCTAAATGTGAGTGAAAGGTCTTAACTGTGGGTAGGGGAGGATGTGATTCATAATCAATAGGTATTAATCCGGATGCAATTGAACCCATGCGGGTGAGTTAGTGCCACCCACTGTGGATAGTAACTTGACATGGTGGAATGATCTCCCTAATCCAAGAGTTTGGATAGTATGACCTTTAATGATTGAGTGGTTGTTTAGGGTCGTTGCGGTTGGTGAGGTTTTCATGGATGTTGAGGATTTATATCCAGTTTTCAAACAGTGTAGGGTGGTTTTTCCCTAAGACGTATCTTATAGGTGTTGTTGTTCGGAACCCTCTCTATTCTGGTTAGTTTTGATTTTTTGTGGATGAGAATAGATTGAGAGGTATATGATGTAATTAATAGGATTTCCATGGGCCATTATTTATTATAAAAGTATAGTTCTTGTAGTGTTCATGGGGGTTATAGTAGTTTGTTTCTGGAGTTTTCCCAGAATCCAATTTCACCAAACGGATTCCCCAAAATGATATCACTATGATAGTGGCACACCGAGACAGTGGAACCATAATAGTGGAACACCAAAATAGTGGCACTGTAACGGGGGAACACTAAAACTTTGGCACCGTGATGGTAGCACACATAAATGGTGGCAAAAAAAGGTGGCACACTAAAACTGTGGTACAAAAAACAATGCCTCATCCTTTTCTAAATTTCCATATTTTTTTTCAGTTTCTTGAGTATTTCTAGATTCACCCCTCTTATGTTTTATTCAATGTAATCCTATTTTAAATCCTTATAAGTGCCTTTTTAAGGTATTTTCAATGGTTATTATGTATATCTTTAATATCCTAATTCTTTAGGGATATTAAGATTTTCAAACCGCATGATCTTGTCCATGACCTACACTAATGACCTTTAAAAATATTTCCATCAATGGATATAGGATCTGGTTTTTTATAAAATTCAAGGTCCTCTTTTCTCTTTTCTCTTAGTGCACCTATAGCCATTCTCTATAGAAGAGTCGTGTGCTTGTGTTACATCCCCCTCCGGCTCAATTTTCTTGGAGATTCCTACAGCTCGTGCAACCCTCTATTTTGGTGTAAAGAGGAGTTTTTGCTTCATGTTGCTTTATATAAGGATTCTTATTCCTCTCTTTATTTGTGTATCATATGGGGTGGGTGTACTAATGTTTCTTCATGAATAATTTTTGAGCCCTTTTCCAAAACAATTAATAAATGAGTAGAAGTAAATATTATGGTCAAAAGAAAACAGGGGTTAATGAAAAAATGGCAGGGAAGTGATGATGTAATATATGTTGTTTTTCTTTGTTATTCGTTAACCTTATTATGAATTGAATGAGATTTTAGGCCTTCTAAAAATCACGGCCATTGGTGGTCATAACTTGTTCACTGGTGGTGTTCTTTATTTTTTGTGATTCTTTGGTAAATGTTTGTAACATGAAATTTACTTAATCACATATACTTGGTTAAATGAATGGATTACCTAGGATCAACCATGTTATGTGATCACCCTTGTTATTTAAAGTGTAATTAATGAACCCCACTTTCTAAATCTAAATAAACATGGATTAATTTTGTGGCTAAGTGTTGTGGTTGGTTGGGTTTTTCACTTCATGGGGTTGTGTGATGTTTTTGTTGGTAACCTTGTTACAGGTATGGGGTGTGGACAGAGGGAATGACCTTGTGTTTGGGGGATGGATTATTTGTGCAATGGGGCTGATGTTGGGTTGTGTTTTATTTTGGGATTTTTTAAGGTATGGTACATGGGGTGTGATGGAATCGTAGGTTGAGAGATTGATTGATTTTGGAATGGTTGGTCTTGTTGTGATACGGGGTTTCATTTTGGAAAAGTGGTAGCGTCAAGATGTTAGCTGTTATGAATAACCAGCTAACTAGTGGAAAAGTAGTGTGGGGTACCCAAATATCGATGTGGTTATACTACTAATTTACTTTACTTGAATTATTTTGTGAGTGTTCCTTAGTGAGGATGGTTAATATTCCTTGGTAGGTTCTTTGAGGTTATATTATTCTCTCAAAGGGGAATTAGTATATTCCCCAACTTGTGCATGGGTGGATTTAGTTTTCTTACTGGGTATAGCGGTACACTCACCATTGGTCTGTAAAACTATTTTGATGTTTCCAAGAGGACATTGAGGTCTTTTCTAGACATTACTAGATCAGGATTTAGGATTGTTTCTGTGACACCTCTTAGTATCTTTCTTTTGGTACTTGCCTTCGTGCTCTAGTAATATGTTTTTCACAGTGTATGTTTAAATCATGCGGGCGATGGAGTTTAGTTTCCTTTATATATAGTTTTTTAGTTGTTTTTGATTTTCACCATCTTATCTCCCGATCTTGTTTACATTAAAAATGGAAATTCCTTCAATTTTGCGTGATATTTTTTACCCATGATGCTAGATGCCACTTCGAGGCCTATTGGAGGTGGGACTCGGGGGTCATTATCTCACCTTCATCTAGAGGAGTGAATAGTGTGGAAATATTTTGTCCCTTCCCTCATCTTGAGGATGGTGGGTCATGACAACCATCCATGTGATGAGTTAATAAAAACTAATCACATTACTTCATGAGGGGGTAGTCCACCATACACACGAACGACATAATAATTTATTCAATGGATGATAATGTAAGAAATTATAAGATATAATAAAATATAAAAATTTTTAATATGTAATAATTATAATATATAAAGATAAAATTAATTCTTATTACCTTCCAAGATAATAATTAGTGAAAAAACTAATCACAATAATTCTCTAATAGGTAGTCCACCATACACCTGAGGGTTATTATCTTATTTGATTTGGAATTAAATGAAAGAAGGTGTACATGATATTTAAATTAAATAAGTTTGTTTAAATAATTATTAACATTTATAAAAAATAGAAAAATAACTATATCCAATCATGATGAGTGGTCCTAGAAATCAAATTTTGTTGGTTAGTGAAGTGGTAGTCCACTGTATATACGATCAAGAGTCTTGTTTCCCATTTTTGGAAGTGAAGATAGATTTATGTTACACCATCAACATAATAACATATTTTTATATTAGATACAATGATGTTATACTATTATCATGATTCAGTAATATTTGAATGAATTGGAATAATAAATAAAACAAAGATGATCAATTAAAGACGTTACATCTTCTTCACAAAACTTCTTTAGGTTTGAATAAATATCTATCCTCAGTTTTCCTTATTATGAAAAAGTGAATCTAAGATGTTGGAAGGATATTTAGTATGTTATTAGTGTAGGTATTTTCTGAAAAATATTGATTTTGGAAATTTGAATAGAATATTTGAGTGGCTGAACATTTATATGTGGGGAGAGGACACAGTATGAATTGTTGAAAACAATAAATTACATGAATGCTTTCATCATGTATCAGGGCTCACAAATGGACCATTTAATAACCCTAGAATATATAAGGTATAAATATTACTATAAAATAGTAATTTTAAATTTTTTGGGTCATTTTACTATTTTATTATTACTCTAACCCCCGATAAATCATTTTTACCTTAATTGAGGTATATAATTTTTACTATTTTCACTAGTAATTACAGTTAAAAAATATTGATGGACATATTAAATGATATAAATTATTATTATTATTATTATTATTATTATTATTATTATTATTATTATTATTATTATTATGTAATAAATTTTTAGAATTAAAATTACTTATCTGGAATAATTTAATTTAACATTAAACCCACAGACGTGACGAAAATGGGTTTTTTCAGTAAACACATTTGTTAAGAATAAGGTGATCTTATAATAAATATATGATAACTAATAATAATTAAATGATTTTAAATTAATATTTTTATATATAATATTTATATTTTATTTAAATCATTCTTCAGTAGGTATAGTGACCCAACATATCCATACCTGACTATTATAAAATTTTACTGTTCAAAAACAAAATAGTTATACATCCAAAGATTAATAGGTCTAGTATCTTGGAAAAAAGTACCATAAATAACATTCACATAATAAAACATAAAAATATATTTAAATGATTATTGGTTATATTTTTAAAATCCCATAGTATCGTTAGTACATGTAGTCACTGATATACATCAAATTAATGGGTGATCTAAACCCCTATTAAAAGGGGGAATAAGGGACACGAATCAATATAAAATTTAAGAGAATAATAATAATCATAGTGTTATAATAATGGGTTCATTATAAAAAAATGAGGGAAACATTTGATAAATTAATATAATGTGGAAATTCATAAAAATGAAACATTGTGTCATAGTGGTCAAATACCACTCATAGTTGTGAACAATGTTATCATCTTTCCCACACATAACAAATATGAATAACATAACAACATCATTGTAAAAAAATATAGAATCACGTGCACAAAAAATAAAAATTATCTCATAAGATAAATAAATTTACCCTATGCGTTGGAGGGATATATAATTATTTTCCCACCCATCACATCATGATTTTTAAATAATCATGTATGCCACATATAATGTATAACAATCGTAGTCATGAACCAAAAAATGAATGTGTTTTATATATCTTTTGTAGATAATAGATTCATGAATTTTATTTTGGGTTCCTAAATGAGAAATGGTGATCTGACTTTGGGATAGGATGTTATTTTTCATGGTATAACAGACAAAACCCGAGGAGTCGTTGATTTGTTTTGGAAAGAAAAGTATTTTTGGAAAATCATTGTATTCGGATTAAAAATCAAGGATCAAAAAAGTATATCCCTCTATGAAAATGTAAAAATAATTAAATGATATTTAAGTAACATTATAGGAATAACCCCAGAAATGTTGAAGTGAATGAGGGTTACCCAAATGAAGGGAGTTATGATCGACAATACCATTACATTAATTCTTGAATTATCTCATCATTTTAACTCCTCCTAAAATATAATAATAGATTTATTAAAACATTTTCCTAAAAGTGATTAATTGTCATTTTTTGTAATATTTATCAATTATAGTCATTTTATTTTATTTATTTATTTCCTTGCTAAATGGAATATATTTTGATATCAGGTTTTCCTAAAAAATTTCCAATTTTCATTGATATCACTATTTTGGTCAATGTAATTCATAAATTTGTAGAATTAATTCCAAAATCATAAAATATTGTTAACTAAATTTTTATATTTTATACCAAATTCATGATATCCATTCATTTTAATGGATATAGGTGATTAAATGGAAATGTCTCTGTAAGATGTTTATCAACCATTGATGGGGAATTATCGGGAAAGTGGGAAAGGGATGTTTGAAATTATTATATGTAGTGAATATGATACATACAGTTGGTTAACATCATTAATATAATGTTTACATACTATCTATTTAATATTTTATGTTTTTTAAATGTGTTGTAAATAAAATAGAATAAGAAAAAAAATATAATAGTAGTTCAAAACATACTTAATCCTCAATATTACTTCTCTTGTAAGTCCCTAAAACCCTACTGATTCTTGGAGATGGATTACTACAAAAAATCCCAAGGTATTATAAGTTTCAATAATGGGTGGTTTTGGGTAGAGTATTGTATTTTGTAAGATAGGAATGAGTTTTTTTCCAATGGGAGGGAGAGGGGATATTTAAACTGGAAGAGTGGGGTATTTTTAGAATAAAATATATAATAAATTAATAAATAAAAGGTAAAACTTATAATATTGAATTTTTTAAAATATAAATCATATGTAAATATAATAGAATGGTATTAAGACTTTAGATAAAATTTATAATTCCAAAACAATCTTTTTTCTAAGGACAATGGGAGAAAAAAATTGTTATTTTAAGGAATCACTTTTGACTCTTGGTTATCGAAAATTATTTTTAGATTTGAAAATTATGTTAATTGGATATTAATGAATTGTTTATTAAATAAAAATATATCTTTGAAAAACCTGAAGTAAAAGAGTGGATTGAGTAATTATTAAATCATTAATCATTTAATTTTTGATATATCTGTTATATGAAAAGGTGTAGATTTATTATTCAATGGAAAATCAAACTATTTCAAAAAAGTATTAAAAAAAATTACACTTGGAAAATTTTGATGTTCAAATTTTAGAAATGAAATTAATATTATCAAAATAAATTCCTAAAATGTGAATTTTTTATTATTAATATAAAAATTATTATTTTTATTGAAGATATTAAAATAAATTTTATTATAATTGTGCTAATATTTTCATGGAGTTTTTTTTTTGAATTATAAAATTTATTTTTACATGTATTATTAATGATAAATATTATTTGTGTAAAAATATATTGTTTAGAGGGTAAATTACTATTCCAATTCTCAGCTTACTATTCTTGATTGTCGATTTATAATTCCAATGGTCAGGATTCTATTCTAATAGTCACATTACTATTCTAGTGGTCACATTACTATTCCAGTAGTTACATTTCTTCTTATAAAGTCCACTTCTTTTTTTCACTCCATTTTCAACTCAATTCCTCTAATGGTTCTATATTTCCATTTTTATAATATTGATTGGCTTACTAATTTTTTTTATTTCTATAATGATGATTATCAGGGGTAAAATTCTAGATGATTGGTGAAATCCATATTTTTATATTATTATTATCCTATTTTATATTTTTCCACTTATTATAATTAGAATCATGATGCGTTTATCTATTGACTAATGTAACAATCTTCATTAATTATATAATGTTTGGTTGGTTTATCTAGGTGTCTAATATAATTCAAAATTTATAAAACAATATAATAGACACTTATTTTAATAATAAAATATCAGTTATAGAAAATGGGATTTTAAATTATTCCCCTATTTATAATTTTCATCCGTAATATTTCAACTCATATTCCCAAAAGAGAATAGGTGAGTGTACTTATCATTCAATTTTCCCTAGTTTTCATGTTGCTTATTAGTACTTATGATTCGTCCACATCATCTTTTCAAAGTGTGTTTCCTTGGTTTGTATAAATTTGACACAACAATCCTTGATCTTCACTGGATACTCTTGATAATAGTGTTCATTCCCCAGTTGTACCAACTCCGAATTTAATACAAGAAAGGGTTCAAGTATGTAGCTCAATAAGGGAAATATATAATACACATCATGAACATGATCCATTTTCTTGTATTTTCTAGTTTATAAGTTGTTTCTCTTATTTGGTAAATGATCTCAAAGTGGCCATTATACCTTGGGATAAGCATCCTTTTATTCAAACCACATGACACCCTTCCATTTTTATGTTTGAAGAAAATCAATGTCTCCATCCTTAAACACCAAGTCCCACTGACATTTATCAACATAAAACATATGATAAATCTAAATATATTTTTCATATTTTTGGATGGATTGAACCTTCTCTATGATATCTTACACAATATCGCGTCCAAGTATCTTTCATTCTCTAACTTTAACCCAGAAAGTTGTAGTTCTACATTTTTTCTCATACATATCTTTATACGGAGAAATTTTAATACTTGACTAGAAGGTATTTTTTATTTCAGAACTCAACTGATGGTAGTTGTGGATTCTATCCCAATTTAAATTAAATTGATTAGGATCTAATCATATCCTCTAAAATATTATTATTTCCTTTGGATTGGTAATCATTTTGGGTGTAATAAGACATGTTAAAATTCAATTTAGTATTAAAATAATCTTGAAGACATCTATAAAATTTTGAGGTGAACCTTGGATCATGGTTAGAGATTAACAAAAGTGGAACCCCATGAAGCATCACTACTATATTAACATATAAAATGTAATGTTACTCTAATTATCACACTTCTTGAATATCTATAAAGTGGTCAATCTTGGTGATTCAATGCATCACAACCCTTATCACATTGTTTCTTACAGATTTCTTTGGGAGACCAGTGAGAGATTCTATAATGACATTATCTCGCTTCCATGTGGATAAAATCAATGGTTTCATTATCCCTTTGGATATATACCACATTAATTTAATTTCAGGACATACCAATCACCTTTAGATATACTTTATGATCTCATTCCATATGTTTTCCAACAATAAGTGTTCTCAAAGATGACATTGCATTTTGGTACTTCCTTGTTGAATCAATAATGTTGAGATATGTGAATTATCTAATATATCCTTATATATCTCTGGTGATTATGTCACATAGATCCTATTTGAAAAATGAATCACACAATCATAATCAACGAGAATATCATGTAGCTTCCCTTATTTTACATCTTTCACCTTTTTCTGAATCTACAGGTCTTCTCTTTGTGCTTTTTTTATCATCTCTTGGATAGATGGTTGGGAAATATTATTTGGTATGGTTGTATGAATTCCATGACATTTGAATTTATAGAACCATCCTTTTCATATCCATGATTATTAGGTATTTCTCAATCTATATCATGGATAAAGTAGTTGGTTCTTTTCTGTTAGTAGCATCAGCAACCTTCTTCACATTTTTAAAATGGCAGTGCATTAACAATTCAAAGTCATTGATTATATATAACCATATTATTTGAACTATGTTGAGATCCTTTTATGTAAATAGATACTTGGGACTCTATTATTGGTATATATGTCACACCTCTCACCATATAGGTACTGTTTTTAGATTTTTAAAGAAAAGATCGTAGCTAGTAACTCAAGATCATGTGTCATGTATTTTTCTCATGGATATTCAAATTATTGGAGGCATAGACTATCAAATTTTTATTCTATGTGTGTATACAACCAAATACGATATTTTAAAAACCACTATAAATCAAAAAACCATCTACACTTTTTTGTAGTGTGAGTAATGTTATAGTGACTATCCTCTTCTCGATCTCCTCAAATATTTCCTCACATTCTTCTAAATAGACATATTTTTCCCATTTATGTGTTAAATTAGTTAGTGGGCTAGTTTATCTTGATATATTTATCAAAAAAATTCAATATTACCCTAATATTCCATAAAAACTATGAATTTACATAATGTTAGTGGGTCTTGTCCATTCCTCAATTTCTTTTTTATTTGAAGTGTCCAAGACTACTCCCTTACTTGTGATCATGTGTCCCAATAACTAAACTTGTTGTATAGGAAATTAAAACTTACTAAACATAGAATACATTTTCTCCTTCCTTAATGATGCCATCAAATTCCTTGAAAACTCCTCATGTTCCTCCTTACTCTTTGATTAAATGAGAATATCATTAAAAAAAACTACCAAAAATTTGTAGATGTATTATTTAATCTCTATATTCATTAAATGCATGAATATTATAGGGTAATTTTTATGTCCAATGGGAACCAATTTGAACTCATATTTCCCATACCTTGTGCAGAAATTAGTCTTCTAAATATCTTCCTTTTTTTACATTTATATGATGATATCTAGGACAATGATCCACCTTTAAGTAGAACTGAGCACCTTGTAGGTGATCAAGAAAGTCCCTAATCCTTGTTAGAAGATACATTTTCTTTATGGTGAAATTATTTATATCCTGGTAATCAATATAAAACATCATTTAACCATCCCTCTTCATTACAAAGGGCACTGGTTCACCCCAAGGTGATGTACTAGGGTGTATGAACATTTTTTCAAAATACTCTTGTAACAACCTCTCTTAAACCTCTATTATGATTGGGGCTATCCTATAGGGGAATTTAGATATAAGAGTGGCTCCATGTATAAGCTCTATTTAGAACTCTACCTCATGATATGGGGAATTTCTTGTAAATATTTGGAAATAAATTATTGAATTCCATCATAATTGGCATTTCATATGGATTGGAACCTTTCTTTGATACAACCATTTAGACATGGTATGCTTATTAATAGCATATAAACACCCATGCCATTGAGGAATTTTTCAAGTGAGATTCATGATATTTCGTGAATTTATAGAGTAGCATCGGATGGTTCATAATATTAAAATATTCTCAATGATCAAGTAGGATTCAAAATTAATTCCTGAGAATTATATTTCTCCTATGAAATGATGATAAATTAGAATTCATAGGAGATGAAACTACTTCCTACCAAGAGGCTATTTAGAGCTATAATTCTATAAATTTATTAAAATTTATGAAATATGTTATGTGTTACCTTTAAAGGACATATAGTGAACATGGTTTCTCGACATGTTCATGGTATCATCTTTGAAAAGACCTCTTCACTTGTTGTGATGATAAATTCCATTCTTTTTTTATATACATAATAGATCATTATGATAATGAGATATATCAAATGGATTTCAAAACAATATTCCATATTATTAATTTATTCAAGAAAATTTATATGATTTTTCTTGAGTGTTTTTATCACCCATATAAGTCTTCTAAGGATCGATAATTGAAAAAAAAATCCACTTTTAGACTAAATAATGCTACTTGGATTTACATTATCTAGTTTGTTGATGTACTCAAAGAGTTCAGTTTCATTAATAACATCAATTATTCTTATGTAAAAATTTTTCTTAGTGGGATTAAAATATTGTTTATGTTACTGTATTTATATGAAATACTACTTATTGGAAATGCAATTCTGACATTTCACTCAGTAAAGATGTGGTTGGTTAAATATTTCTCAACAAAAGACATGGGTGAAGAAAAATATATACTCAGTATAGTGATCTATAGATATAGATAATTTAATTCAACAATATTGAGTTGAAAAATGTATATTGGTAATGTGATAAAGAGGTATAGTGTTGAGAACTATAAGAAGGGGTCATTACCGTGTTTTATGTGATGAATCATTAAAAGATTTGAGATCCTTCTAACAAGTTTGTTAGGATTGATATAATTCCTAATGTATCCACCATTGAATCTATCATTTATTTAATTTTATGTATTTGATAATATTTCTCTTATGCTTTGATAATGACAAGTAGATACCAAGACAATCCTGGTGATAATTATCATATTGTTGTGACGAAAATCATTAAGAACATATGAATGGGTAAGGATATGTTCTTGATCTACGTAAAAGGTCTCACAGAATCTAGTTTCCCATTAGATAATGATGATTTGTAATAAAAATATATAATCCTATTCATTCTTAAATAATTTAGTTATTTCTTGGATGATTTCAAAAAAAAATACATATTAGACTCAACAATAGTGGATAAATACATCACTATATCAGATTCTCTAATAAATCTTTTTGAATCAACAAGATAATTTCTAAACATATAGTGGTTCCTATTATTGTGGAAAAAATGAAGATATATTCATAAAATAATGGTGATATTTCACCAAGGTATAATCACCATGAAAATTGTTTCTTGAGAACTGAATTGATCATCACTATGATTCACAATGAGTAGAAATGCGACTACACACCTGGCTAGACACTCATAGGGGATATGGTCTGGTTCATTATATTCACTTGAAAACCCACTATGATGGATGGATTTATTAATTAAATTGAGGTATTATTTTGATAAGTTTAGGATAACCAATACTAAAGTAACATAGGATAAACTAATATTGATATAAGATGAACTAAAGGAACTATTGGAAAATGTGATAATTTAATAGAACAATGTGTTCTAAGGTTGAAAATGGTTTTATGATTATTATAATTCAATCATAATGTAAATTTATATTCATTAATATCAACCCTATCAGTTTTATTAATGGTTATAACTTTAAGGAGTCGTGGGTGTGAGATATAATGCATAGATTAGCACATCAACCAACCCATTGGAAATAGATCTAGAATAAAAAACCATGTGTTTATTCTAAACTACCTATCAGGAAATTTTATTAACTCTGTGAATATAATTGAATTTATAAACCCCACTAAATAATAGAAGGATGCAGTGTCATGAAATTGAAATTGACGAAGATGATGATGGAAAAAATGCTCAATTTCATATATTCTAAAAATATGGGAAGAATATCTAATATAATTTCATCAATGGGACTGTAGGTTTTATTACTTGTGAAAGAGGGCATCATATGAAATCATACTATTGTATAAAATTGATGATTTTTGTAACATGATTAAAATAAATTGAATTCATCATAAAGTTCAATTAATTATTTAATGTCTTTTGTGTGGGAACTTGAGAATTATCCTTGTAAATTCCCTAATCCAATGACTAACCAAGATAATGAGCATTACCAACCTCCAAGACAAATATCATAAAGGAATTCCTTTGAAATAACTCATCCGAAAGTGGATTTTAATATTTAATATACACTTTCCCTCTAATATAGAGATATAGGATTCTTATTGGCATTTGATTCTATGAACTCTAATGTATCTAAGAAACATTATATGATTATTAAATTCCCACCATAGTAATGTGAATATCTAATAAATCTTAATATGGTTTTATTATTATATTCTATCTTTAATTTTATATAAATATTCTTTTTTAAAATGTTATTATCCACATTTGATAAAATTTACAATTATTTTAGTGATGGATTGGTTCCCTCTACTTAGAGGAAAATTTATCTAGTGTAATGAAAATAAAATTTATATTAACCTATATATTCTTAATTCTAGAAGGATGATAATAAAAATCCCCCAAAAAATTATATAATGTGGGTCTTAAGAAAAAATCACTCTATAGTCTTATCACAAATAGTTCTATAAATACACAATATTAGGGATAATCATATTTTAAGGAAAAACATATGCTTTCAAAAAAATAATGGTTGGTATATGTCATGAAATTATATCATGATTCATCTTCATGATTTATTTTCCCTTATCTAATTTCATTTGTTTGTGATAAATAAAATTTATGGATGTATTTTAATTAAGGGGTTTCATGTAACACCATAGGTTTTATGAGCTATTATTAGATTTTTTTTTAATTTTTTTCTTTTAAAAGATTGTTTCACAATTCTTCCAAAATGATTGGAAAATGATTAGAAAATATTTCATACAATACATGAACCGAATTAAGTCACTTTATTCATTCATATGTGGGATATTATTAAAAAATCACATAAAAATAGATATTTTACACAATAGATGGAGTTCATATATTAAAGGAGAATAATTAAATAGGGGAAATATATAAAAAATAATACAATATTATTGATTGTGAAACTTATTATATCATTTTTAACCCTGAGGTTTACCAATAGACAAAACAATTACCTATATTATGGAAGAGAACCATGAACAGAAAAATAATTATGAAAAATTTTAAAAACGGAAATAATAATTATGCCCTACTATGTGAGAGTGGAATGAATGAATTATTTGGTATGTATATTTATAGAAATTGAATCTTTCCGTTATAAATATGGTCCTTGAAAATCTTTTCACTCAAAATATTGTCATTAGTTATATATAAAATAGGTATAATGAATCCATGTATTGTTAAGTTGTAAATTTAAAATAATATAACTTATAGTGAATTAAATATATAATATTAAAATATTATGGGTATGTATAATTATGAGTTGCATATAAATATTAGTAATATTATTAGATTATGTTATGATATGAATATAAATACAAAATAAAAATATTAGTATCAATGGAATAGTACAATTAAATTTTAGAATATAATTAAATACTTTTAACGGTATTTATTAATGTGTTTTTAGTATAAACATAATATATTTTCTATGGAAATGTTTTGTTCAATGTTATATATATTTTATAAAACGTTAAATTAAAAAATTTAACAATATTATTATATATGAACTTATATATTAATATCATCTCATTTAGGTATTGATATTATATAATTTTAAGTTCACTTAATGTTTAAAAGGTACTTTTTTCAACTAATTATTTTTTCTTTATAATTTTAATTTTTTTAGAAATAAAAATATAATTTATAGAATATTGATAAGATACATATAAATTAAGTTTTTTTTACCTGGAATATAAAAATTAGTTTAGAAATAATTCTTGAGTTGTTTCTTAAAAATTTATTTTTATCTGAATAGGGGAATATAATGATATTATGACTTTTATGCCTTTATTAGAATACATGTATGAATTAAAAATTTATAAATGTCTCTTATTGAGGACATATGTATTTTATAATTTATTTTACACATTTTATAATATTTATTATATTTTACTCATTTTATAATATTAATTATATTTTACAAACATGTTATTGATATTTTAGAACTCATGATAGTTTGTTCTCAAACATTTCTGTAATACATTATACAATTAGAATTTTTAACATATTTTTTATCAATTTTAAAAATTCAATCATAAAAAAATGATTTAAAATTGGGAATCATTTTATCCAAATAATATAATAAATACAATTTAATTTTTGTTCCTAAACAAAAAATTAGGTTGGTAAAAACATGAAATTGCGGTGGAAATAAAAATGGTAAAAATGATTAACAAAAGAGGTGAAGGGAAAAATGTAAATATAATTTTTAATTGAGTTTTTGAGTATTTTATAAGCATAATATATTATCGTTTATATTATTTCTCATTTTTTTCATTACCCCATTCCTCCAATGATAGCCCTCTTGGGCGTGGAATTAAGAAAGTGAGATAATGACCCCCTGATTCTAACCTTCAGCATGCCTCAGGTTCGAAACTAGTACCAAGGGTGTAGAAATCTCAAATTATGGGAGGAATTACCCTTTTTATAAGATACAATATTGAGAGATAGGATTTATCAACCATATTCAACTCCATGATATATATATAATAAAAACCAAAAACCATCCTAAAATTCATGTATCAATAAAAATGATACAAATAAAAGTCTCTAATGTAAATTTCCAAAAAAATAGAGAAGAAACACAATAACTCTCAAATGGTCAGAGATAGTATTGTTTATCACAATCCATGTAATAATCCTTGAATACTAAAAACTATTTTTTATACATTGGATGAGAATATAGTTATACTCAGTAGGAGAACTAAATTATCAGATGCACTTGTGGAAAGAGAATACTAATACACCCATGAGAAAACAAGAGAACCAAACATCACCTCTATAGTTTTACTATCCCACCCAACCTCAACAAGGCATACTCACCAAATAACACAAGCCATGTAGTATGATATTATAAGGCCCCAACCTTAAACCTTACTTAATATTGAATTAAATGAATAATTCACATTGAGGATCTTTTCTGGTTTAGAGTTTTAGAGAATTAGATCATAAATCATGAATTACATTCCACATTTAAACAAAGTGGTTATATAAAAGATAGTATTCATTTTTCCCCATCAACGGAAACATATTTAAAATAAAACATGGATTCTTTCTTGACACTTCCTTGACACTATCATCATAACATGCACCTTTCCCTTGACCTACGAAAAACATTTCAAAAACTTAGGATGAGCATAAAAAGCTCGTTAAAAGATATAAAAGTATGAAAAGAAAACATTAGTCCATGTATGAAATCATACTTTACTCATAAAACATAATAATTTTGACATACCTCATCAAATCATGAATAAATCATAGAAGTCATAAGTAATAAAGGTAACTTGAGGCATTCATAACATTCTTGCTTAGGGAGTAACCCTCTTGGTTACGTTTGGAATACCCATCATAGTATATTCCGTAAATATCTTAGGATAAACCTTAACATTTAACTCCTTCGTGTTACCCAATGCATTGGAGAGCTATATTGCGCTCACCCGCCCTTATTTTATCATGGAACCTCCCGTATTCATAAACAATGCCCATGAACCATAACATAATTGTATCACATAAAACATGCATAAAGGAAACATAACATTTCCACTTTTCAATCACAAGATATCAATACAACGCATTGATATAAAAACATTATGAATACCATTTTCAATACCAAAATAAATGAAAAGTAAAACATGGTATTTATTTTTCTTTTAAAAAAGGGTATGGCTTGTAGAGGAAGCCGAAACTCAAATAATGGTCACGGCGGCGGAGAAGTCGTTGTTTCCGCATACGTACGACAAAAACATTCACTTGTGTCATTTAGTAAAACGCTTCATATAAAAAAGATTCCTTTTTTATAAACGTAAAAGTCAAATGGGTTTATACACCGTATAAAAGAAGGTTGTGTATAAAACAAAATATGCCTCAATGAAAGGAGATTGAGACGAAGTCCCATACAAAGACGGTATCCTTGGATTAAGGATAAATCAATTACATAATTATGTGTGAAAAACGAATACACAAAATATAAGTGGATATTAATTGTAAAACAATCAGAGGTTATTCACACATATTCATAGAATGATATATTCAAAGAGTGCATGTTTATCCCAAAGAATCAAAATTGGGTTAAGAAGTTCCCTTGGAAAAATTCGACAGCCTAACGGCGTCACTTCAAAATTCATAAAATGAGCTGATGAGAGATAAAAAGGGATTCTCATCCATTGGGAATAAACTTTACATCAATAAGGATATAGAAGAACATATCCCAACATAACAATATTTAAATTAAAAGATCCAACAAAATAAGTCTTTTAAAAAGAGGAGGGTGAAAGGTTCCCTTACCGACATGGGTATCTTTCGAAACATACACCCCATGAAAGAAGGACAATACAACATTGATTTAAATACTAATAAACTAAATTATATTACACAAAGAGTAGAATAATGGGTAGTATATATACCACTCAACGGAAATGGTGTCAAATGTAGCATAAATCTCACTGGAATAAAAGTGAGATGAAAAATCCCTTATGAAAACTCAGCAGCCTAATGGCGCCACGTAAAACTTCCAAAAATGGATTGATGAGATAAAATAGGGTCTCTCATCATATTAACATAAAATTTATAGCAATATTAATATAAAATAATGTCCCAATCATAAGAAAGATGAGCTTAAAATGAATGACATAAAATAGTGTAAATAAAAAGAGAGGGGTAGGTTCCCTTATCCCGGGTCCGACTTGACTCGATCGTTCTTTAAACTCCTGAATAATAAACATGAGTTGATTTCTAATTTCTTAAGAACCTTTTTCAAGTTCATTATTCCTTTTATATCACTTACTGCCATGCTATGAACACTATGTAATTATTTAAGTTAATAATGGTCGTTTTGTAGATCATTGCTGCTTGAGTCAAAACTAAACTCTTTATAATTACAAGTTGTTCATGTGGAAAAATATATATTATATCCAGAATTATATTCATTATTTAGATATCATATATATCATATATATCCATTATATACATGCATTTATAATACTATATAACATTTAGAGGTAAGAAATGAAATGCACCGTTCATGGAGACGGTAAGCCATACGTACGCATGAACGCTACTTCCATTTCTATTTCTTATTTAATGGAATTAAAACATAATGATACATAATAGTATTATAATTACAGTATGGTATCATATATAATATCATTAAATCTATCCTTTATACTTACCACATATGGTATTAACGAATCAAATCACTTTGAGGGGGCGGTAGTCCGCACTTCCTAAAATGAAGATATCGCGTTTAACCATAATGGAAACCATAAAGGTATGACATAAATGAAAAATACAGAAGTTTAAGTAAAACATAAACATATTATATATCATATATAAATATATTGACATATTAATTTCCACCTTTTAGGGTGTTTAAAGAATATTGAACAATCATCGTTTCGTGAGGCAGAAATTCACCATCCATAGAAACAGTATGTTCTTTAACTATTAGATGTAGGTGTGTGTAAGTGTATCTCGAATACTTTTTATAAAAATTTACTAGTATATTCAATATAATTGAGTTTTTATAAAATAAATGAATAAAAAGATTTTAGGGGGTTGGAGAAGCAAAATAAAACAAAAGAAAACAAGTGAAGACATTACCTTAAAATCGGGTATCTCTCTTTGATTTGAGCTCAAAGGCTTCCTTGGGAAGACTTCTGCCAAAAGTGAGACTTCTAGGATTAAGAGAGGGATGTGGAGAGACAAAAGGAGTAGGTTTTGGCCGAGCCAAAGGCTTGAGAGGTGTGGTTAAGGTGGTAGAGGTGGGGGCCTTTTATAAGAGGAGAGTAGGGGCACTCTTGGAAAGTTACAAAATGTTACTTTTTTTTCAAATGAGTTTCAGATTTTAAAGGTCCCACATTTATGTATTTAAAGGATACGGTGGTAAGGGTGCGAAATATACTCATCCAATAGGTTTTTGACAAGTTTAAGTTATATTTTTAACATTATCTTTTCATTTTATTTAAATCCTTTATTCATGAGGTAATCGCTGCATCATCATGATGACATAAATAATTTAATTTATTTAATGCCTAAAAATTATAAAAAAAAATATAATGATGTAGGAAATAGTTTTATCTTTCCAATGAATATTTATTGTCAAAAATATGACTTTTATAACCCCATTTAAAAATTGTTTTAGTAAAAAAACTCATGCTTGTGACATTTTTATTTTAACTTTAAATAAAAAGTTATTTATGTCATTTTCAAACCAAAGTTGCTCCATGGGGTCCCCAAGTTGACCGTTGTATTTTATTGTTCGGTCATGACACATCCAATGAGGGTAGGATATGTTTCTATGTCATTCCATATTATTAGAACATTATTTTTACCTTAAATTACACTAATTACCTCTACTCGCGATTAAAAACATAAAAGTTACTATTCACCAAAAAATTATTTTAATCCCATTGAACCACA
This sequence comes from Viscum album, assembly GCA_963277665.1. NCBI lineage: Eukaryota > Viridiplantae > Streptophyta > Magnoliopsida > Santalales > Viscaceae > Viscum > Viscum album. The sequence goes on from OY728138.1 coordinate 1,802,889,140, forward strand.
TTTTACATCCTAATGAAAACCATGTATGTCGGATTTTTGAAATTCAAATCACAAAAGTGGTAAAGTTTCATTTAAATGAAAAAAATTAGTTTTTAAACTACCACATAGTGGTTTCACTATTCATCAAAAAAATGATGTTTTTCAGAAAAATACCAAATATTAACCCTAAGATATATTTGATATTCCAAATTCAAAAATGATGTCTATTTTAGAAAATTAAAATCATATAAGTTGCATTAATTAATTTAATAATTAATTCCCGCTATCAAAACAAATAGCGTGTTTTTAAGAAATAATATCTATTAAAAGATTGACACTAGTTTAAGTCCAATTTCAAAGAGAAATTAATTATAATGACCACTATTGGATTAAATGGTAAAAATATATTCTAATTTAACTTTAAAACCAATTAAAAATATAATCTAATTATATAAATAAATTAGATTAAAAAGAGGTTTTGAGTTAAAATACAACATTTTTCACTATTCGTTAAAAAATAAACTTTATTGGAAAAATACCAAAAAATTACACAAAGTAAATTTTTATGTCCCGATCCTAAAGAAGAATTTTATTTTGTCAAATATAACACATAAATTTCAAAAAGTGGATTTAAAATAGGTTCGCCATCAAAAGTCGGTTAATCGGCCTTTAAAATAATATTAGAATGTTTACGCTTAAAATTGGATTCATTCTCACTTTCAATCCTCTAACATTTATTGTAAAAAGTAAAAATATTTGAAAAACATATATAATAATTTTGTAGTTAGTTCCCGTCATTACAACGGCTAGGTGTTAACATAAAATTATTTTATTATTGGAGTGCAACGTAAAATTCCAAAGGAACTTATTGTTGCGTATTGGGTAAGCCATCGAGCATAGTGTTCCCTTTAAATTAATATTAAAATTTTATTCACAAATATAAAAATTTCATATTCTTTATTTACCTGGGGTGTTATAGATATAATTTAAATCACATCAATGATATGGAACCCTTCATTACTATCCCATTGATTATCCACTCTCACACCCCAATGGTAAACGTCCTAGCGCTCCACCTCTTCCAAACATAACACATCACATCCCGCTAGCACACAACAGGCCTGAGAGAACACACCGCCCATATACACATGGACCTCACAAAACATCCTGCTCACACACACTTAGTCCTAACAACACATTCTACTGCAACATACCTATGCCTCACAACACATCAAAAATCATCCAAAAGACACATGGTAAAGAACATGGAAACTCATCCCAAAAAACACATGGGACACCTCATCACAACTCATCCCAAAGACATCTGAGATACCACTCCTCAACTCGTCCAGAAGACACATGGGATGCCATGACGGTTCCGGGCGCAGCGGAAGCGCGTTGGTGGGTTTGACCAACTTTAATTTTAACGTTAAACAACGTTCAATCTGAGATCCATCACGATTTAAAACACCGAATATTCAGAATAGAACGAAGAATGAAAAACAAAAAAAAAAAGAGTCCCTAAACCCATGAGGAGGATCATCATATATTGATTATAATTAATTTAATTAATTCATAATAATTACCTCGATGGAATTCATTCTTCTTTGGTGTCTCCGGTCACGATCATGTGATTCGTTGTTACGTCGGAGAATCCAAGTGTAGGATTCCTCTAGAGGTAATCCACACGTGTGCCACGTATCTCTGGACATCGCCGAAGGGAACTCCGGGTGCTTGTGCGGAAGATCCTTCGCTTGCGATGTCCATCTTCAATCGCCGTGATCCGGTGGGGAATCTCGCTTTCGTAACTTGAAAGCATTCTTGGTGGAAAGGGAATTCTCTCTTGGCTTGAGAGTATTTCCAATCCGTTGTGCACAACCAAAATGGATAACCTTTTTGAGAATAATGTAATTGGGATTTATAATACATAGAATAATAAAATGAATTAATTGCTCATAAGCATTTAATCGTTTCATTTAATTCTTAGCAATACCCCATGTCTTAATAATGACTGTTGACTATCATTATTACTTGACATGCATCCAATGAACCACATTTAATATCATTTAATTAAATAAATAATATTTTTCTCAAAAATCCCGAAAATGCAAACTAGATGGTGTGTATATAAATATGCACAACGTGTACTTTTATTTTTCCATTTTGTTTATTTCCTCCACCATATTTATTAGACCTTGAGTAATGACGATTTATTTCTTAAATAAATTTAACTACATTACTCGCTAATAAATATATATATTATTTCGCCCACAAGATATTCTCTCGAATAACTAGTGTCGAAATAAATGCGATCAGACATCCTTAAATAATTATTAAACCACAATCGGGAATAATATTTATTTAACTTGTTAAATTAATATTTAACTTGTTAAATTAATATTTAGCTGAGATACATGGACACACTTAGTGTGTGACCCTCTAGGACTCTTTCTCAGTGGCATTAGGTGGAGCCTACCTAAAGTCCAGGGTTAGCATCTAGCAACATGCCAAGGCACCCATAGAGAAAGAAGTTAATGTCGCAATGACGTGTCACCTCTTACGAATGCTTACCGTGTAATATAATCCCTTTATCTCGATATCTCCAATCAAGTAGGTTGCATGCTGGTGCCATCAACCCATGTGCTCGATTATTCTTTCTTTCACTTCCCGGAATTGAACTCGCCCATACCCTACCATGGCCATGGTTTTATTTAGGCTATATCAATTCCATCAAAGGTCTTGAGATATCTACTTCCGTTATAGAACAGAAGGGACAAATCCTTTCTCGCATTGTCTATTAATGCAGTATTACTCGTGACGCACCCAACATATCCTACCTCACTGCGAACAGTGTGTCATCACAGTTTTTGTAAATACATCTAAGTGCGTGAGTTGTAACACCCATTAATAATGATCTTAAAGTCTAAGGACCAATACAAAAGTCCGCAGATAGGAACATCCAATAACACTATGAAATATGGATTTCCTACTGGCGGGTCTCGTTCTCATAATATCCTCCTGGATATTACCAAGGGCGCACACCATGAGAAGGTGTCTCAACGTTTTATGAGTCCTCACCCCTAATGACTTGTATTATTTGTGTCCCTCAAATAATATCATCCGGCCATAGAACATATATTCAAGAACAGTGTTATGGCACTTTCGGGTTCTCATCATAGCAGGGATCCGCTATGACCCTTTAATGCAACAGCTGTCCTTAGGACATTATCACATGACATGTCACGTAGAAGAACAATAAAGATGTGATAAGGCTTTTATTTAAGGAATAATGTACAAAGTAGTTGGTTTTAGACCACCAACTCCAATAGACTCCCACTTGGACTAGAGCCAACTGCTAACAACCTTTAACCCGCTAGCTCTCACATGATATTCAGGCTTCTACTGAGATAGGAATTTAGTCATGGGGTCCTCCACATTCTCTTCCGTGGACACTCTGCTCACTGCAAACTTACCCCTTTGATAGAAATCCCTCAAGAGGTGATACTTTTGGAGTATGCACTTTGTCCGTTGATGTGACCTTGGTTCTTTTGCAAGAGCCACCGCTGTAGTATTATCACAATACAATGTAATGGGATCTTTACTGCTAGGCACCACATCAAGATCCTGGACAAAGTTCTGAATCCATACGGCTTCTTTGGCTGCATCAAAAGTCGCTATATACTTAGACTCTGCTGTAGAATCGACGACAACTAGCTGCTTTGAACTCTTCCAGCTCCCAGCTCCTCCATTGAGACAGAAAACATATCCAGATTGCGACTACAGATCATTTTTATCTATTTGAAAACCATCATCAGCATACCCTCGGATGACATGCTCCTCATCTCCTCCATACACCAGGAACATATCCTTAGTTCTTCTCAGATACTTAAGGATAGTCTTAACAGCAGTCCAATGTTGTTCTCCTGGATCTGCTTGATATCTGCCTACCATGCTTAGTGCATAGGCAACATCAAGCCTGGTACATAACATAGCATATATGATGGATCCTATAGCCGAAGTATATGGGATCTTACTCATCCTATCTTTCTCCTGTTGTGTCTGGGGACACATTTTCTTAGAAAGATGTAAGCCATGTGACACTGGAACCAATCCCCTCTTGGATTTTTCCATACTAAATCTCTTTAGTATCTGGTTAATGTATGTACCCTGACATAGTCCAAGTAGCCTCTTGGATCTGTCACGAATGATCTTGATCCCTAGAATGTAGGCTGCTTCTCCTAAGTCCTTCATAGAGAAACACTTGTTCAACCAGTCCTTAACTGACTGTAAGGATGGTACGTAGTTTCCAATAAGAAATATTTCATCAACATATACCACTAGGATGACGACCGCATTCCCATTAAACCGCTTATAAACACATGTATCACATTCGTTCTTAACGAAACCAAATTCTTTTATGGCTTCATCAAATCGAATGTTCCATGACCTGGATTCTTGCTTCAATAAATAAATGGATTTCTGCATCCTGCAAACCTATTTGGCTTCACCTGGTGTCACAAACCCTTATGGTTGTGTCATATAGACATATTCCTGAAGGTTCCCGTTACGGAATGTTGTTTTGACATCCATCTGCCAAATCTCATAGTCATGGTAAGCTGTTATGGGAAGTATAATTCTTATGGATTTAAAAACGGAAAATGGTGAGAAGTTTTCATCATAGTCAATTCCTTGACACTGTCTGAATCCTTTAGCCACTAGCTTTGCTTTATAGGTGCTAACTTGACCTTCCATGTACAGCTTTCTTTTGAATACCCATTTGCATCCAATAGGCTTTACATCAACTGGCTCATTGACCAGAACCCATACTTGGTTCTGATACATGGAATCCATCTCAGAATTCATAGCTTCTAGCCATCTTGCAGCTTCTGAGATTTCTACTACTTCCTTGTAAGAGAGAGGTTCATCATTGTCCAACAATAATGATTCACCATCCTCGGTGACTAGGAAACCAAATCTCTCTGGTTTCTTTACCTCTCTTGATCTCCTACGCAGTACTTGTGTTTCTAGAACCTCTTCCACGGGGACCTGTGGAACTTTTTCCTCTACCAACTCCTATGTATCTTGAGCATCAACTTCATCGAAGTCAATCTTGCTCCCACTATCCTTCTTGAGGATGTTCTCCCTCTAAAGAAAGACGGCTCATCTGGAAACATTCAATTTCTTATCTTGAGGGTTATATTGGTAATATCCTTTCATTTCCTTAAAATATCCTATAAAGATACACTTCGTGCCCTGGGTTGCTAGGTTGTTTCCTGAGAAGGCCTTAACAAATTCCTCGCATCCCCATACACGTGTGTGAAAAAAAGTGGGTTTCCTTCCATTCCATAACTCGGATGGAATTCCATTTTCCGCCTTAGTTGGTACTTGGTTTAGTGTGTATGCTGCAGTTTTTAATGCATATCCCCAAGAGGATAATGGAAGATCCACATGACTCATCATCGACCTCACCATGTCCAACAAGGTGTGTTTCCTCCTTTCACTAACACCATTCCATTGTGGTGTATAAGGAGGAGTGAGCTGAGATAGAACCCCAGACTCCCGTAGAAGATCGATGAACTCTTGGTTCAGATATTCTCCACCTCAGTCCGATCGAAGCTTCTTTATCTTCTTACCAAGCTGATTCTCTACTTCATTCACGAATTCCTTAAATTTCTCTAAGGACTCTGACTTATACCTCATTAAGTAGACATAGCCATATCTACTCAAATCATCATTAAAAGTAATGAATTAAGAATATCCACCTCTAGCTTCTACTGTAAATGGTCCACACACATCCGTGTGTACCAATCCTAGGAGCTCTGTGGCCCTTTCACCTTTTCCACCAAAAGGCGGCTTGGTCATTTTTCCTTGTAAACAAGCATTACATCTATCAAGTGGTTTTATCTTGGTAGAGTCTAAATAGCCATCTTGGCAGAGCTTTGTCAAGCGCTTCTCGTTCACATGACCAAGGAGGTGATGCCATAACTGGGTGATGTATGAGTCATTTGAGTTTGTTTCGTTATCAATTTCCAACACTTGGTTTTCGTAATTTAATACATACAAACCATTATTCAAATGTGTCATACCATAACATACGTTGTTCTTATAAAAGAGACAACCCTTATTTCCAAACATGAAAATAAATCCACCCATATCCAAAAAAGATACAGAAATTATGTTCTTGGTAACACTGGGAACAAAAGAATAGTTTTGTAAAACCAAAATCATGCCAGTTGGAAATGAGAGGTGATAGTCGCCAATAGCCAACACAGCCAGTCTTGCACCATTGGCATCTCGAAGATCCACCTCTCCTCTGGCGATCTTTCTAAATCTACTTGGTTCCTGCATTTGAATACAGATGTGAGCCCCACAAGCTGTATCTAATACCCAATGTGTAGAAATAGAAAGATTTCACTCGATAACGAACGCACCTTTAGCGTCCCCACGCTTCTGGGTGCAGTTCCTCATCCAGTGGACCTGCTTGCCACATGCAAAACACACTGCCTCTCGTTCCTTGCCCTACCTCTGGATCTTCCCCTTCTTGGAGGGACGGTGCACGGGGGCTTCAGACCGTTTATAAGCCTTTGTCCCCTTTTCCTTGTCCTTCCTTTTCTTGTTCACCATAACGACCGCGGGTTTTTCATGCCCCATGTCCTTATCTACCTGGAGAATCAAGGTCAGAAGCTCCGATAGAATCTTCTCATTACTACTCATGTTATAGTTGACAATGAAGCTAGAGAAGGTCTTAGGCAATAATGATAGGATGAGATCTGTACGCAACTCATCTGGGAATTTAATCCCTAAGATGTCCAAGCATTCAATGTAGCCAATAAGATTGACTACATGAGGCCCAGCTGGCGCAGAATCTTCAAGCTTCGTGGTAAACAAAGCATTAGAGATCTCATACCTCTCCTGTCTCGCCTTCTCTTGGTATAGATAAATAAGGTGAGACATCATGCTATATGCATCCATGTTTTCTTGTTGCTTCAAGAGCTCATTAGACATGGCCGATAGCATAAAACATTGTCCATCTGTGGAATCATCCATGTGTTTCATGTAGAGAGATAATTCCTCATCACTAGCCTCTTTCCCAGGCGCAACTGGAATAGGCTCTTCCAGCACATACAATTTCCTTTCATGGCGAAGAACGACGTGTAAACGCCTCTGCCACTCTTGGAAATTGGTGTCGGTGAGAAGGTTTTCCTTCTCTAGTATGGTGCACATTGATATGTTTGAAGTCATTTTATTGCCGTTTCTACAAATTAATATGATCAAAGGACTAGTACTTAATTAAAAAAAATTGAGACAAATAAATAAATTAATATTTATTAGTCTCCCACTATTTTATCAAAATCCAATTGCCCTCACCATTGACTTCGGAATATTCTGTTGCGTGAATATTCTAGTGTCAAGGATCCATATTTCCCTTCACAATACCCCAAATAGGGTTTTCAAGCTACTTGAAGGGTTTTAGGTAGGCATTCCAAATGCCAACTGCATTAACTCACAGCTCCTTGATCCGCTGAGTGGACTCCCCAATCCTGAAATCCTTTTTGGATTTCCTCAACCTTTGCCTCTTGGTCACACCAAGTCCTGCTGTAGCAGTCAACCCTTGATGTGAACCAAGTCATGTCAACCCAAAAACTTGAATTAGAATTCCCCGATAATTGAAATCACCCCAACTAGGGTTGGTCAAGCACTTTGAACTATGGTTTGATTCTTACCAAGATTATAGATGGCTATGCCGAATTAATATTTATTTTGAGGGATTTTATCCTTATACATAAATTCCCATTTTATTATCTTTGATTACATGCTTGTTAATATTAAGTGGGATATACTTAAGTGATTAACCATGTCTAAGATAATATTTACGTATAAACCGGTCTTATTTTAGTTCTATCTTGCATGCTTGTTATATTCATTAATTGTGTGATCGTGACAACACACCCACAATAAATAAACCATGAAACTGACAGAAATATAATGAATGGTATGATCATGAGCTTGTTCTATTGGTTGATAAACTAACCCAAGACCTAGGGGAGAAACACCATGAACCTTGCGGGTTCGTGTTTACAACTTTCACTTGTCCACCTTTGTATCTCCTTGGATTGGTTTCACCTCGGCTCCTGACTTGAGCTGCCTCCACTAGCTTGGGAGATCCATCCATTACATATGCATTTATCACACATGTAGGTGAGGGGTAAAAAGGTGTTTTTACATAAAATAATACTTGGGTACGCAGGCCTTACATATTAATGAGGAGATGGCTCGCAGGCCAACAAATTTATTTTAAATAAATAAATTAATAGAAACCATTCACATACAAAGGTCTTGGTCTAGCTCATTATCATCCATACATGCAACGATATTTACGCATAAATAAAACTTAGCATTCAATTCTTCAATAATTCTTATTTAAGATAAATCACGCTCGAATCAATTAATTATCTTTAATTAATCAATCCTTTTATCTTAAATCATTTTCTAAACTTCCTTGAGATTATCATCCATCATAATTTTAAACAAATAAATTCATTTAAAATTATCCTTGTACGTAACTTGTACCTTGGAGGAAACCCGGTGAATTCACAATTATTACACAGATGTTAAATTAAACACACATATATAAAACACCTATCACGTGTTGTGCCTCGGCTTTATGCCTACACCATGGTACACGTCTCAAGGGTTTGTATAATATAATAATAAATTTTAATAAATCAGCGTAATTTGGGTGAATACACGGTGTGTAGTTCTGACTTCACGGCGTGTACTTTTCTTCACCGTCCATCTGAAGTACACACCTGGGAACATGGCGTGTAAATTCACTTCGGAAATTTTCGGAGTACATGGCGTGTTCTTTTGGACATATGCCGTGTAGTTTCCGCGTTACACGGTTTCCAGCCGGGCAAGCCGTGTACGGGGTACACAGCCCAACCCGAACCCGAAGAGACTACAAGCCGTGTTCAGTTGGACCACACGACGTGTAATCTAGAAACCGTGTGTCACCTATTTCTGGTTAACACACGGTGTCATAAATGACCTCAATACACGGCCTAATTTGGCGGATCGGTCAATGCATTGAAGCTAGACTACACGGCGTGTACTTCTGAATACACACCGTGTATTCTGGTGTTATACGTCCATAAATGTTTGGCTCCTCCGGATGAGTTCCTCTATTTTACATTAATCAAAATTAAAAGAAAAATTAGTTTCTGTGAGGTGAACGAGAAACGAGGGAGGAGGAACGGATCTTGATATTCAGATTTCCAGAACGATTAAACTTGAATTGAAATAACTAAATTATTAAATGCGTAAATTACCAACAAAAAACTTAAATAATTATAATCAATGATATAACCTGACTCTAATACCACTTAAAGGTTCCGGGCGCAGCAGAAGCGCGTTGGTGGGTTTGCCTAACTTTAATTTTAACGTTAAACAACGTTCAATCCGAGATCCGTCATGATTTAAAACACCGAATATTCGGAATAGAACGAAGAATGAAAAAGAAAAAAAAGAGTCCTGGAACCCCTGAGGAGGATCATCATATATTGATTATAATTAATTTAATTAATTAATAAGAATTACCTAGATGGAATTCTTTCTTCATTGGTGTCTCCGGTCACGATCCTGTGATCTGTCGTTGCGTCAGAGAATCCAATTGTAGGATTACTGTAGCGGTAATCCACACGTGTGTCACGTATCTCTAGACGTCACCAAAGGGAACTCCAGGTGCTAGAACAGAAGATCCTTCGCTTGCGATGTCCGTCTTCGATCGCCTTGATCCAGTGGGGAATCTTGCTTTCGTAACTTGAAAGCGTTCTTGGTGGAAAGGGAATTCTCTCTTGGCTTGAGAGTATTTCCAATCCATTCTGCACAACAAAAATGGCTAACCTCTTTGAGAATAATGTAATTGGGTTTTATAATACATAGAATAATAAAATGAATTAATTGCTCATAAGCATTTAATCATTTCATTTAATTCTTAGCAATACCCCATGTCTTAATAATGACTGTTGACTATCATTATTACTTGACATGCATCCAATGAATCACATTTAATATCATTTAATTAAATAAATAATATTTTTCTCACAAATCCCAAAAAAACAAACTACACGGCGTGTAATTTTATTTATCCATTTTGTTTATTTCCTCCACCATATTTATTATACCTCGAGTAATGACTATTTATTTCTTAAGTAAATTTAACTGCATTACTCGCTAATAAATATATATATTATTTCGCCCACAATATATTCTCTCGAATAACTAGTCTCAAAATAAATGCGATCAGACAACCTTAAATAATTATTAAACAACAGTCGGGAATAAAATTTAGTTAAATTGTTAAATTAATATTTCACTGAGATACATGGACACACTTAGTGTGTGACCCTCTAGGCCACTTTCTCAGTGGCATTAGGCGGAACCTGCTTAAAGTCCAAGTTTAGCGTCTAGCAACACGCCAAGGCACCCATAGAGAAAGAAGTTAATGCCGCAATGACGTGTCACCTCCTATGAACGCTTACCGTGTAATATAATCCCTTTGTCTCGATATCTCTAATCAAGCGGGTTGCATGCTGGTGCCATCAACCCATGTGCTCGATTATTCTTTCTTTGACTTCCCGGAATTGAACGCACCCATACCCCACCATGGGCATGGATTTATTTAGGCTATATCAATTCCATCAAAGGGCCTGAGATATCTACCTCCTTTATAGAACAGAAGGTAAAAATCCTTTCTCGCATTATCTATTAATGCAGTATTACTCGTGACGCACCCAACGTATCCTACCTCACTGCGAATAGTGTGTCGTCACATTTTTCGTCAATACATCTAAGTGAATGAGTTGTAACACCCATTAATAATAATCATAAAGTATAAGGACCAATACACACGCTCACAGATAGGAACATCCAATGACACTATGAAATGTGAATTTCCTACTGGCGGCTCTCGTTCTCATAATATCCTCATGGATATTACCAAGGGCACACACCATGAGAAGGTGCCTCAATGTTTTATGAGTCCTCACCCCTAATGACCTGTATTATTTGTGTCCCTCAACTAATATCATCCGGCCATAGAACATACATTCAAGAATAGTGTTATGGCACTTCCGGGTTCTCATCATAGCAGGGATCCGCTACGACCCTTTAATGCAACAGCTGTCCTTAGGACATTATCACATGACATGTCACGCAGAAGAACAATCAAGATGTGATAAGGCTTTTATTTAATGAATAAAGTACAAAGTAGTTGGTTCTAGACCACCAACTCCAACATACCACACCCCAACTCATCCTAAAGACACCGAGGATGTAACACCCGAGATTTTTATGAGTAATATTTTGTTTTTTATATATCATCAAAAGAATCTTTCACTACATACTAGCTTGGCTTACTTTACACGCAATCGCAACCTTCCTCGATAGCTTGCGTCGTACGCAATACCGAGTTTCACCAAACAACGATATGCTATTAAAATATTATTAAAACTAGCTGTTATGAATAGTAATAACCACTTTTTGAAATTTTATAAATTTTATTTTTTAAAATGGACTTCATTTTTGGATTCGGAATACAGAAATTAGCCTAGGGTGAAATTTTGGTATTTTTCTGAAAACTTTCAATTTTTGATGAATAGTGAAACCACTAAGTGGTAGGTTAAAAAACTGAATTTTGCATAAAACTTAATTTTACCGCTTCTGTGAATGGAATTTCGAAAATCCGACAGACACGGTTAATATCAAGGACTAAAATGTGGTTCAATGAGATGAAAATAATTTTTGGTGAATAGTAACTTTTTACTTTTTTTACCACGGTTAATAGTAAATAGGGTAACTAAGGGTAAATATGATATTACTATTACCCTAAAACATGTCATAATTCTATTGGATAAGTTTAATTCGACCAAAAACAACCTTATGAATATAATATGACCATTTAGGTCCACTTGTATTAGATTATGACATTTAATATTATTTTATTTAATGAATAGTTAAAATAGTTAAAATCAAAGTTTAATAACTAAAACATTTTTAATATGGGGTTATACATAAGATAAATTCGACTATAAATATTAATTAGAAAGCTAAAAAGATTTCCTACATAATGGTATTTTATTTTTAATTTTTAGACATTAAATAATTTAATTTATTTATGACACAATGATGATGCAATAATTATCTTATTAATGAAATATTGAAATAATTGATGTTATAAACACCAAAATAAATGTAATTTGAGACTTTTTATGAATTCCACTAATTTTCTAGGTTAATATGATATATTAGTGTTGATTTAATCAACTTGGTTCGAACATATAATCCTGTTATGACTTTCACAAAAATCATATATCAAATAGTGTCAAAATTGACACAAAATAGTTTTTAAATCAAATATTATATTACTAATTGTTCTTTTATTCCTAAAAATCTAAGGTTCGGCCAAATGACTTAGATAAGGATATATATATTAATAATAAACAATTTGGGGTTCGTTTGGCATGTTATAGTAAGTGTATTAACCATATAGTGAAAGAAAACAAAAAGACATGGTAAAAGTTAAATTATTTAACTTAGAGTTGAATCTAATTGATAAGGTTAAAATAATACCCTAAACTTGTCTAAATCCTATTGGTTGATAGGATTTCGACCCTTCCCCACTTTAGCTTCGAAATAAGACCCTTTGGAACCATTATAAACCGATTTTGAATTTAATATAAAATAATATTTTGAGATATTCCTAAGGTGCCCCTCTCTTCCCATATAAAAGGGCACCTCCTCCCCCTCCTACTCACACCAATTTGAGCACTCAAGCTCGGCAAACCCCTGCCATTTTATCCTCTCCACTTCCCTAGAATAATCCTAGAGGTCCCGGTATTCTTCAAAGACCAATCTTAGTTCCCTAAGTGGAGGATTCAAAGAAGCATTCCAAAGAAGAGGTAATATCCATTACCGATCTTTTCAATTTCTTTCTTCTTCAACTTCTTCTTCTTTAGTTGTTTCATAATAAAGTAATAACATCAGTATTACTTACATACTGATATGTTATTATAAATATGAAACAACCCTAATTCACCTTCTATCCATCCTACGGAAAAATGAAATCACCGCGCGTGCGTACGTACGGAATACCGTCTCCACGCCGTGGTGTAATCTATTTTCCACCACCACCTTACAAGGATGGGTATAATGGTGTAATGAGTAACTATTTATGATTATTATAAAGTAATATTGATACTTAAATAATATATATATATACTCCAATACAATTCCACGATCATAGGAACGATATCATTACTCGTGCGTACGTACGGAATACCGTCTCCACGATGTGATGCAACTCGTTCTACATGATCATCATTACATAGTAATTATATAAATGAATTGAATGAATAAATATGATATATGTTACACTAATACCATTCTGGATATAAGGTATCTATAACCTTAAAAGAAGAATAAGAATTTATTCGGCAAAACACGCATAAGAACAAAAGGCAATAAAGACCCGAGTAACAAGTAACAATGAAATATTACTAACAAGAAGCTAAGAATATGACCATATATGATATCATATCAATATGATTCTGGAATAAGTCAATAACATTATTTAAACCATTATAAAGGAGCTTCGGACATGTACAAAGAAAATCGGACCTAAGGTAAGGGAAAATATCACAATCTCATTTTTATCCGAGATTGTTTATTCGTAAGTATTTACTGGGGTGTATTTTATCATCCACATCCATGTTCCCTCAATATGTAATATTGTTTCCATCCACTTACAATAGTTTAAATCCAATTTTACCCTTCGGTGAGTTTTTAGTAAAGAATATGAAAGGAATCTTTTGTCGTTTTTTTCGTACGAGGTACTTTTTGACTTTTCCGACAAAGGTACGAAGAATGTTTTTTTTTAACTTATACGGCATGAATGGATTTTTAAAACATTATTTCCAAGAAGATTCCTTTACAAGTTTTCAAGTTTATTTTTAATCAACTTCTTTTATTTTAAAGTCATATGACATGTTATGAAAGGAAAAATGTTTTTTTTGAAGAAGAAAGGATATTTTCCTCAAGAATGGAGTTCAAGTGTTTTATCAAAATTATTTCCATCTAAGATAATAAAGGGTTCTGTTTTTATCCCTATTATTACATTGATTTGATCATGTTGTGATTGAATTATTTTTATGAATTACTTTATCTTATATGAAATGTTTTATGATGTCATGTTGTTTAAGAATCCCATTTTTATTACATGGGTTACGCTATGATGTATGATTTATGATTATGTGGAACACATAAGAAAGGATTCATTATAAGATGGGTGGGACCTATATCTCCCTCCAATGCATTGGGTAAAGATTTTATATCTCATGAGATAGACATGGCTGGAACTGTAGGTTATACCGGTTCAGTGAAACAGGACTGGAACGAGGGTGACTCGGTTCAGAAAGGGAATTTGTCCACTAAGATAGTCTTGGCAATGAGTCATGACTAACAAGAAATGATTTTCCATGATTATGTGTGCATGCCACAAAGTTTCAAGTTTTATGTTATGATTATGGGGATCTCATTTTCACTTCTATGATTTATTCCATGTTAAGATATTATGATCTCTTTTTCAGGTTATAATTTTCAAAAAGATATGATATGATTTTTATTTCTTTTATTTGCCCTTGCTGAGAATTTGAGCTCACCCTTTTATGTTTTATTTTCCCCAGGTCAGGAAGATGGATATTAAGTAGAATATGCTAAAAGGGACCCTAGATATGATGAAATAAATGGGAGACACTGCAGAAGATTTATGAACCAGTTGTTTATGTTTCCCAGTTTCTAAAGACACTATACCTATACGGTCCTTTGTGGTTTTGTCATATGTTGTAATAAGTGTGATTCAATTTTGAAGTATTAACAATGTATGTAAAGTATGGGTCGTTATAGTTGGTATCAGAGGAAAGGTATAGTCAACCTTTGGAAACTAGGATGTGAAAGCCTTAGTAAGAACCCTAAGGATAAGTCTAAGCATAGAACACAATCTTAGTGTTTTAGAAATGGCCATGAATACCCTAGGATAAGACCTTAAGTGTGAAATTTTATCCTTGATTATGTGGTTTTCCTATTATAATTTTTGTTGCTCACACTATTCTTCTTGGTTTTAGTCAATGGCTGGAACCCGAAGGAACCATGTTAATGCGGAATGCGATGGGCAATGCAATGATTGTCCCCCTGAGCAACCAAACGATATGGGAGCTGGAATACAAAATCTTGTAGCCATGCTCCCACAACTTTCTCAAGCTATGAATCATGCAGGACTTCCAAACGAGCAAAGGAAGGAGCAACATTCTTTTGAATCCTTCATGAGGCAGCGTCCACCTTCTTTCAGTGGGTCTACTGATCCATTAGTTGTTGAACAATGGATTGGTACTACTGAAAAGATATTTTCAGTTCTTCAATGTTATGAACATGATAAAGTCATCCTAGCAGTGTATCGTTTGGAAGGAGATGCTGATCAATGGTGGAATCTTATTAAGAATACGAGGCAAAGGTATGAAATTGAGTCTATGGAATGGGATGAGTTCAAGAACTTATTTTTCAATAAGTACTTCCCTAGTATTCTCCGAACAAAGATGGAGAAAGAGTTTCTTGAACTGAAGCAAAGGGATGATGAATCTGTTGGTACCTATGAAGCAAATTTTACAAGACTTGCAAGGTACGCTTCTGGTATTATTATCCAACCTGAGAGTAAGATCAATCGATTCTTTAGTGCCTTAAAACCAAGTCTTCGAAGGGCGTTATCCATAAGGGACTTCAATAGCTACAAGGAAATCGTTCGATGTGTTCTCAAAGTCGAGATGGAGATTAGAGTAACCCATCAGTCACATGGGTTTGATAAGAAGAGGAAGATGGAATTCAAAGGAAAATCTAAAGAGCACACTGAAAAGAAGATGATATTTCCCTTATGCTCAAAGTGTGGAAAGAAACATGGAGGTAGTTGTCTTAAAGGGACAAGTAAATGTTTCAAATGTGGAAAGGAAGGTCATCGGGCATTTGAATGCCGCGATAATGGGAAGAAGATGTCTAATGATGCAAACAAAGGAAGGGATACACAGAATGAACCTACTACACTTCAATGTTTCAAGTGCAAGGAGATGGGGCATTATGCCAATAAATGACCAAATCCAAGGGTCGATGATGATGGTCGACGTCAACAAAATCTTAAGGCTAAAGACAAAGGAAAGTCGCATGCAATTTCTATCAGCGATGTGGAGTACGATAACGAAGTGGTGAAAGGTACACTTACCATCCACTCTAAAGTAGCAAATGTTTTATTTGATTCTGGATCCACCCACTCTTTTATTTCTGAAAAAATTTCTAAGGGTATCACCGTACTACCTCAACAATTAGATGTTGAGTTAGCTGTGACAACACCTAATGGAACAACAGTCGCATCAAAAGTTTATAATTCTTCTCCGATCGAAGTTTGTGGGAAAGTGCTTCCTACAAATCTTGTGATCCTTCCTTTAGTGGAATTTGATGTGATTCTTGGCATGGATTGGCTTTCCATACATGGAGCTCATATCAATTGCCAAAGAAGGGAAGTCACATTTCATATTCCAGATCAATCTACGATCGTCTATCAATGCAAGGATGAACATAACCTTCCAGTGGAAATTTCTTCCATCTTATGGGTATTGATTCCACTAAATGAAGGTTATTTATCTCAAATGGTTGGTGAGAAACTCACGATTAAGAATATGCCCATTTTACGGGAGTTTGATGATGTATTTCCGGAGGAATTACCGGGTCTTCCACCAAATCGTGAAGTTCAGTTTTCAATAGAACTCATACCGGGCGCTTTGCCAATTTCAAAGACACCTTATAGAATGGCCCCAATTGAGTTTCATGAATTGAAGAAGCAACTCCAGGAGAATCTTGATAAGGGATTCATACGCCCTAGTGCGTCACCTTGGGGAGCACCTGTTTTATTTGTTAAGAAGAAAGATGGATCAATGAGACTCTGCATTGATTATCGAGAACTTTACAAGATCACTATCAAGAACAAATATCCTCTCCCACGCATTGATGACTTATTTGACCAACTACGCGGAGCTCAATACTTTTCCAAGATTGATCTTCGTTCAGGGTATCATCAATTAAGGGTCAAAAGGGAGGATATACCAAATACGGCTTTCCGTACAAGGTATGGACACTATGAATTTATAGTGATGCCATTTGGTCTTACTAATTCCCCTACTATCTTCATGGATCTAATGAATAGAGTCTTTAGAGACTATCTTGATCAATTTGTGGTAGTCTTTATAGACGATATTCTTGTCTATTCAAAGAACAAGGAAGAGCATGAATATCACTTGAGAATTATATTGAAGACCCTGAGAAAGGATAAGCTTTATGCCAAATTTACCAAGTGTGAATTTTGTCTTCAAAAAGTTGCATTTTTTGGTCACATAATCTCAAAAGAGGGGATATCTGTGGATCCAGCAAAAACAGAGGTTATCGAAAGATGGTCGAGACCAACAACAGTTACTGAGATCCGAAGTTTTCTTGGTTTGGCTGGATATTATCGACGTTTTGTAAAGGATTTTTCATGATTATCTAATCCACTGACCAATTTGACTCGGAAAGGAGTTAAGTTTGTTTGGACAGAGGAATGTGAAGAGAATTTCAAGGAGTTGAAAAGAAGGTTATCCAGTGCACCTGTGCTCACACTACCTTGTAGTGGAGAAAGGTTTGTGATCTACAGTGATGCATCCAAGAAGGGATTGGGGTGTGTTCTTATGCAAAATGATATGGTGATAGCTTATGCCTCACGACAGTTGAAAATTCATGGGCAAAGTTACCCAACTCATGATTTGGAGTTGGCTGCGGTAATCTTTGCATTAAAGATTTGGAGGCATTACCTTTATGGTGAAAGGTGTGATATTTATACTGATCATAAAAGTTTAAAGTATATTTTCACACAAAAGGAGTTGAATATACGTCAAAGGAGATGGTTGGAGCTGATTAAGGATTACGACTGCTCAATCCATTACCACCCTGGGAAAGCAAACAAGGTGGCAGATGCATTAAGTCGATAAGACCATGCTAGTTTATCCATGATGAGGATCACAAAAGATCCAATATTTATGGATTTACAAAGGATGGATCTTGGAATTATACTAGAAGAGGAAAAATCTTATCTTTCTCAAATGAATGTTCAACCATCTATACATATGAATATTAAAGAGGCACAAAAAGAAGATGTAGAGTTACAAAAGAAGGTGAGAAATGTTCCTGAATTCAACCTTGATTGTGATGGGATAATAAAGTTCAGGAATCGGGTTTGTGTTCCTCCCATCCCCGAATTAAACAAGGAGCTGCTGGATGAGGCTCATAGTTCATCATTCTCTATTCATCCTGGAAGCACGAAGATGTATAGGGACCTGAAAGAGTACTTCTGGTGGGATGGCATGAAAAGAGATGTTGTTGAATATGTCTCTCGATGCTTGGTTTGTCAACAAGTTAAAGCTGAGAGACAAAAGTCTAAGGGGATGTTACAACCATTACCCATACCCGAATGGAAATGGGAAAACATAACTATGGACTTTGTCACAGGACTTCCTAAAACATCCAAAGGCAATAATGCTATTTGGGTCATAGTTGATCGTCTTACAAAGTCTGCACACTTCATTGCTATTAGAGAGGATTTCTCTCTAGATCAGCTTTCCATGATATATGTAAAGGAAGTGGTAAGATTGCATGGAGTACCACTTTCTATTATATCTGATCGGGATCCGAGATTTACCTCGAAGTTCTGGCGAAGTCTTCATCATACTCTGGATACAGAGTTGAGTTTCAGCACTGCTTATCATCCCCAGACAGACGGTCAGTCTGAGAGAACAATTCAAACCCTAGAAGATATGTTGAGAGCTTGCTCTATGGATTTCAAAGGAGGTTGGGATCAACACCTACCTTTGGTGGAATTTTCTTATAATAATAGCTTTCACTCCAGTATTCAGATGGCTCCTTATGAAGCTCTCTATGGAAAGAAATGCAGGACTCCAACTTGCTGGGATGAAGTTGGAGAAAGAAAGCTATTAGGACCTGATCTTGTTGATGAAATGGCAGAAAAGGTCAGATCTATTCAACAAAGCATAAGAGCAGCTCAGAGTCGACAGAAAAGTTATGCCGACAACCGAAGAAAAGACCTAGAGTTTGAAGTGGGTGATAAAGTGTTCTTACGAATATCTCCCTGGAAGAGGGTTATGAGATTTGGAAAGAAGGGGAAGTTGAGCCCTAGATATATCGGTCCTTTCGAAATACTGGATCGTGTTGGGAAGGTAGCTTACCGATTGGCGCTTCCACCGAATCTCTCTCAAGTTCACAATGTGTTCCATGTATCTCTCCTGAGAAAGTACATACCTGATCCTTCACATGTACTCAGCTCAGAAGTTGTACCGCTGGAGCAAGATCTTTCTTATGAAGAACAACCGATAGAAATTTTGGATCGTAGCGAAAAATTCCTACGAAACAAGACCACTCGATTGGTGAAAGTTTTATGGAGGAACCACCAACTTGAAGAAGCTACATGGGAGCTTGAGGATATGATGAGGGAGAAGTATCCTCATCTGTTTGTTACAAAGTGACGAATTTCGAGGGCGAAAT
The DNA here is from genome assembly GCA_963277665.1 of Viscum album. NCBI lineage: Eukaryota > Viridiplantae > Streptophyta > Magnoliopsida > Santalales > Viscaceae > Viscum > Viscum album. The sequence continues at coordinate 1,802,908,802 of OY728138.1, forward strand.
TCTTTTTAAGGTGGGTAGAATGTAACACCCGAGATTTTTATGAGTAATATTTTGTTTTTTATATATCATCAAAGGAATATTTCACTACATACTAGCTTGGATTACTTTACACGCAATCGCGACCTTCCTCGATAGCTTGCGTCGTACGCAATACCGAGTTTCACCAAACAACGATATGCTATTAAAATATTATTAAAACTAGCCGTTATGAATAGTAATAACCACTTTTTGAAATTTTATAAATTTTATTTTTTAAAATGGACTTCATTTTTGGATTCGGAATACCGAAATTAGCCTAGGGTGAAATTTTAGTATTTTTCTGAAAAGTTTCAATTTTTGATGAATAGTGAAACCACTAAGTGGTAGGTTAAAAAACTGAATTTTGCATAAAACTTAATTTTACCGCTTCTGTGAATGGAATTTCGAAAATCCGACAAACACGGTTAATATCAAGGACTAAAATGTGGTTCAATGAGATGAAAATAATTTTTGGTGAATAGTAACGTTTTACTTTTTTTACCACAGTTAATAGTAAATAGGGTAACTAAGGGTAAATATAATATTACTATTACCCTAATACATGTCATAATTCTATCGGATAACTTTAATTCGACCAAAAACAACCTTATGAATATAATATGACCATTTAGGTCCACTTGGATTAGATTATGACATTTAATATTATTTTATTTAATGAATAGTTAAAATAGTTAAAATCAAAGTTTAATAACTAAAACATTTTTAATATGGGGTTATACATAAGATAAATTCGACTATAAATATTCATTAGAAAGCTAAAAAGATTTCCTACATAATGGTATTTTATTTGTAATTTTTATACATTAAATAAGTTAATTTATTTATGACACAATGATGATGCAATAATTATCTTATTAATGAAATATTGACATAATTGATGTTATAAACACCAAAATAAATGTAATTTGAGACTTTTTATGAATTACACTAATTTTCTAGGTTAATATGATATATTATTGTTAATGTAATCAACTTGGTTAGAACATATAATCCTGTTATGACTTTCACAAAAATCATATATCAAATAGTGTCAAAATTGACACAAAATAGTTTTTAAATCAAATATTATATTACTAATTGTTATTTAATTCATAAAAATCTAAGGTTCGGCCAAATGACTTAGATAAGGATATATATATTAATAATTAACAATTTGGGGTTCGTTTGGCATGTTATAGTAAGTGTATTAACCATATAGTGAAAGAAAACAAAAAGACATGGTAAAAGTTAAATTATTTAACTTAGAGTTAAATCTAATTGATAAGGTTCAAATAATACCCTAAACTTGTCTAAATCCTATTGGTTGATAGGATTTCGACCCTTCCCCACTTTAGCTTCGAAATAAGACCCTTTGGAACCATTATAAACCGATTTTGACTTTAATATAAAATAATATTTTGAGATATTCCTAAGGTGCCCCTCTCCTCCCTTATAAAAGGGCACCTCCTCCCCCTCCTCCTCACACCAATTTGAGCACTCAAGCTCGGCCAACCCGTGCACTTTTCTCCTCTCCACTTCCCTAGAATAATCCTAGAGGTCCGGGTCTTCTTCAAAGACCAATCTTAGTTCCCTAAGTGGAGGATTCAAAGAAGCATTCCAAAGAAGAGGTAATATCCATTACCGATCTTTTCAATTTATTTCTTCTTCAACTTCTTCTTCTTTAGTTGTTTCATAATAAAGTAATAACATCAGTATTACTTACATACTGATATGTTATTATAAATATGAAACAACCCTAATTCACCTTCTATCCATCCTACGGAAAAATGAAATCACCGCGCGTGCGTACGTACGGAATACCGTCTCCACGCCGTGGTGTAATCTATTTTCCACCACCACCTTACAAGGATGGGTATAATGGTGTAATGAGTAACTATTTATGATTATTATAAAGTAATATTGATACTGAAATAATATATATATATACTCCAATACAATTCCACGATCATAGGAACGATATCATCACTCGTGCGTACGTACAAAATACCATCTCCACGATGTGATGCGACTCGTTCTACATGATCATCATTACATAGTAATTATATAAATGAATTGAATGAATAAATATGATATATGTTACACTAATACCATTCTGTATATAAGGTATCTATAACCTTAAAAGAAGAATAAGAATTTATTCGGCAAAACACGCATAAGAACAAAAGGCAATAAAGACCTGAGTAACAAGTAACAATGAAATATTACTAAAAAGAAGCTAAGAATATGACCATATATGATATCATATCAATATGATTCTGGAATAAGTCAATAACATTATTTAAACCATTATACAGGAGCTTCGGACACGTACAAAGAAAATCGGACCTAAGGTAAGGGAAAATATCACAATCTCATTTTTATCCGAGATTGTTTATTCGTAAGTATTTACTGGGGTGTATTTTATCATCCACATCCATGTTCCCTCAATATGTAATATTGTTTCCATCCACTTACAATATTTTAAATCCAATTTTACCCTTCGGTGAGTTTTTAGTAAAGAATATGAAAGGAATCTTTTGTCGTTTTTTTCGTACGAGGTACTTTTTGACTTTTCTGACAAAGGTACGAAGAATGTTTTTTTTAAACTTATACGGCATGAATGGATTTTTAAAACATTATTTCCAAGAAGATTCCTTTACAAGTTGTCAAGTTTATTTTTAATCAACTTCTTTTATTTTAAAGTCATATGAAATGTTATGAAAGGAAAAATGTTTTTTTTGAAGAAGAAAGGATATTTTCCTCAAGAATGGAGTTCAAGTGTTTTATCAAAATTATTTTCCATCTAAGATAATAAAGGGTTCCGTTTTTATCCCTATTATTACATTGATTTGATCATGTTGTGATTGAATTATTTTTATGAATTCCTTTATCTTATATGAATTGTTTTATGATGTCATGTTGTTTAAGAATCCCATTTTTATTACATGGGTTACGCTATGATGTATGATTTATGATTATGTGGCACACATAAGAAATGATTCATTATAAGATGGGTGGGACCTATATCTCCCTCGAATGCATTGGGTAAAGATTTTATATCTCATGAGATAGACATGGCTGGAACGGTAGGTTATACTGGTTCAGTGAAACAGGACTGGAACGAGGGTGACTCGGTTCAGAAAGGGACTTTGTCCACTAAGATAGTCTTGGCAATGAGTCATGACTAACAAGAAATTATTTTCCATGATTATGTGTGCATGCCACAAAGTTTCAAGTTTTATGTTATCATTATGGGGATCTCATTTTCACTTCTATGATTTATTCCATGTTAAGATATTATGATCTCTTTTGCAGGTTATAATTTTCAAAAAGATATGATATGATTTTTATTTCTTTTATTTGCCCTTGCTGAGCATTTGATCTCACCCTTTTATGTTTTCTTTTCCCCGGGTCAGGAAGATGGATATTAAGTAGAATATGCTAAAAGGGACCCTAGATATGATGAAATAAATGGGAGACACTGTAGAAGATTTATGAACCAGTTGTTTAAGTTTCCCAGTTTCTAAAGACACTATACCTATACGGTCCTTTGTGGTTTTGTCATATGTTGTAATAAGTGTGCTTCAATTTTGAAGTATTAACAATGTATGTAAAGTATGGGTCGTTATAGTTGGTATCAGAGGAAAGGTATAGTCAACCTTTGGAAACTAGGATGTGAAAGCCTTAGTAAGAACCCTAAGGATAAGTCTAAGCATAGAACACAATCTTAGTGTTTTAGAAATGGCCATGAATACCCTAGGATAAGACCTTAAGTGTGAAATTTTATCCTTGATTATGTGGTTTTCCTATTATAATTAGTGTTGCTCACACTATTCTTCTTGGTTTTAGTCAATGGCTGGAACCCGAAGGAACCGTGTTAATGCGGAATGCGATGGGCAATGCAATGATTGTCCCCCTGAGCAACCAAACGATATGGGAGCTGGAATACAAAATCTTGTAGCCATGCTCCCACAACTTTCTCAAGCTATGAATCATGCAGGACTTCCAAACGAGCAAAGGAAGGAGCAACATTCTGTTGAATCCTTCATGAGGCAGCGTCCACCTTCTTTCAGTGGTTCTACTGATCCATTAGTTGTTGAACAATGGATTGGTACTACTGAAAAGATATTTTCAGTTATTCAATGTTCTGAACATGATAAATTCATCCTAGCAGTGTATCATTTGGAAGGAGATGCTGATCAATGGTGGAATCTTATTAAGAATACGAGGCAAAGGGATGAAATTGAGTCTATGGAATGGGACGAGTTCAAGAACTTATTTTTCAATAAGTACGTCCCTCGTATTCTCCGAACAAAGATGGAGAAAGAGTTTCTTGAACTGAAGCAAATGGATGATGAATCTGTTGGTACCTATGAAGCAAATTTTACAAGACTTTCAAGGTACGCTTCTGGTATTATTATCCAACCTGAGAGTAAGATCGATCGATTCTTTAGTGCCTTAAAACCAAGTCTTCGAAGGGCGTTAGCCATAAGGGACTTCAATAGCTACGAGGAAATAGTTCGATGTGCTCTCAAAGTCGAGATGGAGATTGGAGTAACCCATCAGTCACATGGGTTTGATAAGAAGAGGAAGATGGAATTCAAAGGAAAATCTAAAGAGCACACTGAAAAGAAGACGAGCTTTCCCTTATTCTCAAAGTGTGGAAAGAAACATGGAGGTAGTTGTCTTAAAGGGACAAGTAAATGTTTCAAATGTGGAAAGGAAGGTCATGGGGCATTTGAATGCCGCGATAATGGGAAGAAGATGTCTAATGATGCAAACAAAGGAAGGGATACACAGAATGAACCTACTACACTTCAATGTTTCAAGTGCAAGGAGATGGGGAATTATGCCAATCAATGCCCAAATCCAAGGGTTGATGATGATGGTCGACGTCAACAAAATCTTAAGGCTAAAGACAAAGGAAAGTCGCATGCAATTTCTATCAGCGATGTGGAGTACGATAACGAAGTGGTGAAAGGTACACTTACCATCCACTCTAAAGTAGAAAATGTTTTATTTGATTCTGGATCCACCCACTCTTTTATTTCTGAAAAATTTTCTAAGGGTATCACCGTACTACCTCAACAATTAGATGTTGAGTTAGCTGTGACAACACCTAATGGCACAACAGTCGCATCAAAAGTTTATAATTCTTCTCCGATTGAAGTTTGTGGGAAAGTGCTTCCTGCAAATCTTGTGATCCTTCCTTTTGTGTAATTTGATGTGATTCTTGGCATGGATTGGCTTTCTCTACATGGAGCTCATATCAATTTCCAAAGAAGGGAAGTCACATTTCATATTCCATATCAATCTACGATCGTCTATCAATGCAAGGATGAACATAACCTTCCAGTGGAAATTTCTTCCATCTTATGGGTATTGATTCCACTAAATGAAGGTTATTTATCTCAAATGGTTGGTGAGAAACTCACGATTAAGAATATGCCCATTGTACGGGAGTTTGATGATGTATTTCCGGAGGAATTACCGGGTCTTCCACCAAATCGTGAAGTTGAGTTTTCAATAGAACTCGTACCGGGCGCTTTGCCAATTTCAAAGACACCTTATAGAATGGCCCCAATTGAGTTGCAGGAATTGAAGAAGAAACTCCAGGAGAATCTTGATAATGGATTCATACGCCCTAGTGTGTCACCTTGGGGAGCACCTGTTTTATTTGTTAAGAAGAAAGATGGATCAATGAGACTCTGCATTGATTATCGAGAACTTAACAAGATCACTATCAAGAACAAATATCCTCTCCCACGCATTGATGACTTATTTGACCAACTAAGCGGAGCTCAATACTTTTCCAAGATTGATCTTCGTTCAGGGTATCATCAATTAAGGGTCAAAAGGGAGGATATACCCAAGACGGATTTCCGTACAAGGTATGGACACTATGAATTTATAGTGATGCCATTTGGTCTTACTAATGCCCCTGTTATCTTCATGGATCTAATGAATAGAGTCTTTAGAGACTATCTTGATCAATTTTTGGTAGTCTTTATAGATGATATTCTTGTCTATTCAAAGAACAAGGAAGAGCATGAAGATCACTTGAGAATTATATTTAAGACCCTGAGAAAGGAGAAGCTTTATGCCAAATTTACCAAGTGTGAATTTTGTCTTCAAAAAGTTGCATTTTTGGGTCACATAATCTCAAAAGAGGGGATATCTGTGGATCCAGCAAAAACAGAGGTTATCGAAAGATGGTCGAGACCAACAACAGTAACTGAGATCCGAAGTTTTCTTGGTTTGGCTGGATATTATCGACGTTTTGTAAAGGATTTTTCACGATTATCTAATCCACTCACCAAGTTGACTCGGAAAGGAGTTAAGTTTGTTTGGAAAGAGGAATGTGAAGAGAATTTCAAGGAGTTGAAAAGAAGGCTATCCAGTGCACCTATGCTCTCACTACCTTGTAGTGGAGAAAGGTTTGTGATCTACAGTGATGCATCCAAGAAGGGATTGGGGTGTGTTCTTATGCAAAATGATATGGTGATAGCTTATGCCTCACGATAGTTGAAAATTAATGAGCAAAATTACCCAACTCATGATTTGGAGTTGGCTGCGGTAATCTTTGCATTAAAGATTTGGAGGCATTACCTTTATGGTGAAAGGTGTGATATTTATACTGATCATAAAAGTTTAAAGTATATTTTCACACAAAAGGAGTTGAATATGCGTCAAAGAAGATGGTTGGAGCTGATTAAGGATTACGACTGCTCAATCCATTACCACCCTGGGAAAGCAAACAAGGTGGCAGATGCATTAAGTCGACAAGACCATGCTAGTTTATCCATGATGAGGATCACAAAAGATCCAATATTTATGGATTTACAAAGGATGGATCTTGGAATTATACTGGAAGAGGAAAAATATTATCTTTATCAAATGAAAGTTCAACCATCTATACATATGAAGATTAAAGAGGCACAGAAAGAAGATGTAGAGTTACAAAAGAAGGTGAGAAATGTTCCTGAATTCAACCTTGATTGTGATGGGATAATAAAGTTCAGGAATCGGGTTTGTGTTCCTCCCATCCCCGAATTAAAGAAGGAGCTGCTGTATGAGGCTCATAGTTCATCATTCTCTATTCATCCTGGAAGCACGAATATGTATAGGGACCTGAAAGAGTACTTCTGGTGGGATGGCATGAAAAGAGATGTTGCTGAATATGTCTCTCGATGCTTGGTTTGTCAACAAGTTAAAGCTGAGAGACAAAAGTCTAAGGGGATGTTACAACCATTACCCATACCCGAATGGAAATGGGAAAACATAACTATGGACTTTGTCACAGGACTTACTAAAACATCCAAAGGCAATAATGCTATTTGGGTCATAGTTGATCGTCTTACAAAGTCTGCACACTTCATTGCTATTAGAGAGGATTTCTCTCTAGATCAGCTTCCCAGGATATATGTAAAGGAAGTGGTAAGATTGCATGGAGTACCACTTTCTATTATATCTGATCGGGATCCGAGATTTACCTCGAAGTTCTGGTGAAGTCTTCAGCATACTCTGGATACAGAGTTGAGTTTCAGCACTGCTTATCATCCCCAGATAGACGGTCAGTCTGAGAGAACAATTCAAACCCTAGAAGATATGTTGAGATCTTGCTCTATGGATTTCAAAGGAGGTTGGGATCAAAACCTACCTTTGGTGGAATTTTCTTATAATAATAGCTTTCACTCCATTATTCAGATGGCTCCTTATGAAGATATCTATGGAAAGAAATGCAGGACTCCAACTTGCTGGGATAAAGTTGGGGAAAGAAAGCTATTAGGACCTGATCTTGTTGATGAAATGGCAGAAAAGGTTAGATCTATTCAACAAAGCATAAGAGATGCTCAGAGTCGACAGAAAAGTTATACCGACAACCGAAGAAAAGACCTAGAGTTTGAAGTGGGTGATAAAGTGTTCTTACGAATATCTCCCTAGAAGAGGGTTATGAGATTTGGAAAGAAGGGGAAGTTGAGCCCTAGATATATCGGTCCTTTCGAAATACTGGATCGTGTTGGGAAGGTAGCTTACCGATTGGCGCTTCCACCGAATCTCTCTCAAGTTCACGATGTGTTCCATGTATCTCTCCTGAGAAAGTACATACCTGATCCTTCACATGTACTCAGCTCAGAAGTTGTACCGCTGAAGCAAGATCTTTCTTATGAAGAACAACCGATAGAAATTCTGGATCGTAGCGAAAAAGTCCTACGAAACAAGACCACTCGATTGGTGAAAGTTTTATGGAGGAACCACCAACTTGAAGAAGCTACATGGGAGCTTGAGGATATGATGAAGGAGAAGTATCCTCATCTGTTTGTTACAAAGTGACGAATTTCGAGGGCGAAATTCTTTTTAAGGGGGGTAGAATGTAACACCCGAGATTTTTATGAGTAATATTTTGTTTTTTATATATCATCAAAGGAATCTTTCACTAAATACTATCTTGGCTTACTTTACACGCAATCGCGACCTTCCTCGATAGCTTGCGTCGTACGCAATACCGAGTTTCACCAAACAACGATATGCTATTAAAATATTATTAAAACTAGCCATTATGAATAGTAATAACCACTTTTTGAAATTTTATAAATTTTATTTTTTAAAATGGACTTCATTTTTGGATTCGGAATACCGAAATTAGCCTAGGGTGAAATTTTGGTATTTTTCTGAAAACTTTCAATTTTTGATGAATAGTGAAACCACTAAGTGGTAGTTTAAAAAACTGAATTTTGCATAAAACTTAATTTTACCGCTTCTGTGAATGGAATTTCGAAAATCCAATAGACACGGTAAATATCAAGGACTAAAATGTGGTTCAATGAGATGAAAATAATTTTTGGTGAATAGTAACTTTTTACTTTTTTTACCACGGTTAATAGTAAATAGGGTAACTAAAGGTAAATATGATATTACTATTACCCTAACACATGTCATAATTCTATTGGATAAGTTTAATTCGACCAAAAACAACCTTATGAATATAATATGACCATTTAGGTCCACTTGGATTAGATTATGACATTTAATATTATTTTATTTAATGAATAGTTAAAATAGTTAAAATCAAAGTTTAATAACTAAAACATTTTTAATATGGGGTTATACATAAGATAAATTAGACTATAATTATTCATTAGAAAGCTAAACAGATTTACTACATAATGGTATTTTATTTGTAATTTTTAGACATTAAATAATTTAATTTATTTATGACACAATGATGATGCAATAATTATCTTATTAATGAAATATTGACATAATTGATGTTATAAACACCAAAATAAATGTAATTTGAGACTTTTTATAAATTACACTAATTTTATAGATTAATATGATATATTAGTGTTGATTTAATCAACTTGGTTAGAACATATAATCCTGTTATGACTTTCACAAAAATCATATATCAAATAGTGTCAAAATTGACACAAAATAGTTTTTAAATCAAATATTATATTACTAATTGTTATTTTATTCCTAAAAATCTAAGGTTCGGCCAAATGACTTAGATAAGGATATATATATTAATAATAAACAATTTGGGGTTAGTTTGGCATGTTATAGTAAGTTTATTAACCATATAGTGAAAGAAAACAAAAAGACATGGTAAAAGTTAAATTATTTAACTTAGAGTTAAATCTAATTGATAAGGTTAAAATAATACCCTAAACTTGTCTAAATCCTATTGGTTGATAGGATTTCGACCCTTCCCCACTTTAGCTTAGAAATAAGACCCTTTGGAACCATTATAAACCGATTTTGACTTTAATATAAAATAATATTTTGAGATATTCCTAAGGTTCCCCTCTCCTCCCTTATAAAAGGGCACCTCCTCCCCCTCCTCCTCACACCAATTTGAGCACTCAAGCTCGGCCAACCCCTGCCATTTTCTCCTCTCCACTTCCCTAGAATAATCCTAGAGGTCCTGGTCTTCTTCAAAGACCAATCTTAGTTCCCTAAGTGGAGGATTCAAAGAAGCATTCCAAAGAAGAGGTAATATCCATTACCGATCTTTTCAATTTCATTCTTCTTCAACTTCTTCTTCTTTAGTTGTTTCATAATAAAGTAATAACATCAGTATTACTTACATACTGATATGTTATTATAAATATGAAACAACCCTAATTCACCTTTTATCCATCCTATGGAAAAATGAAATCACCGCGCGTGCGTACGTACGGAATACCATCTCCACGCCGTGGTGTAATCTATTTTCCACCACCACCTTACAAGGATGGGTATAATGGTGTAATGAGTAACTATTTATGATTATTATAAAGTAATATTGATACTGAAATAATATATATATATACTCCAATACAATTCCACGATCATAGGAACGATATCATCACTCGTGCGTACGTACGGAATACCGTCTCCACGATGTGATGCGACTCGTTCTACATGATCATCATTACATAGTAATTATATAAATGAATTGAATGAATAAATATGATATATGTTACACTAATACCATTCTGTATATAAGTTATCTATAACCTTAAAAGAAGAATAAGAATTTATTCGGCAAAACACGCATAAGAACAAAAGGCAATAAAGACCCGAGTAACAAGTAACAATGAAATATTACTAACAAGAAGCTAAGAATATGAAAATATATGATATCATATCAATATGATTATGGAATAAGTCAATAACATTATTTAAACCATTATACAGGAGCTTCGGACACGTACAAAGAAAATCAGACCTAAGGTAAGGGAAAATATCACATTCTCATTTTTATCTGAGATTGTTTATTCGTAAGTATTTACTAGGGTGTATTTTATCATCCAAATCCATGTTCCCTCAATATGTAATATTGTTTCCATCCACTTACAATAGTTTAAATCCAATTTTACCCTTCGGTGAGTTTTTAGTAAAGAATATGAAAGGAATCTTTTGTCGTTTTTTTCATACGAGGTACTTTTTGACTTTTCCGACAAAGGTACGGAGAATGTTTTTTTTAACTTATACGGCATGAATGGATTTTTAAAAAATTATTTCCAAGAATATTCCTTTACAAGTTTTCAAGTTTATTTTTAATCAACTTCTTTTATTTTAAAGTCATATGACATGTTATGAAAGGAAAAATGTTTCTTTTGAAGAAGAAAGGATATTTTCCTCAAGAATGTAGTTCAAGTGTTTTATCAAAATTATTTTCCATCTAAGATAATAAAGGGTTCTGTTTTTATCCCTATTATTACATTGATTTGATCATGTTGTGATTGAATTATTTTTATGAATTCCTTTATCTTATATGAATTGTTTTATGATGTCATGTTGTTTAAGAATCCCATTTTTATTACATGGGTTACGCTATGATGTATGATTTATGATTATGTGGCACACATAAGAAAGGATTCATTATAAGATGGGTGGGACCTATATCTCCCTCCAATGCATTGGGTAAAGATTTTATATCTCATGAGATAGACATGTCTGGAATGGTAGGTTATACCGGTTCAGTGAAACAGGACTGGAACGAGGGTGACTCGGTTCAGAAAGGGACTTTGTCCACTAAGATAGTCTTGGCAATGAGTCATGACTAACAAGAAATGATTTTCCATGATTATGTTTGCATGCCACAAAGTTTCAAGTTTTATGTTATGATTATGGGGATCTCATTTTCACTTCTATGATTTATTCCATGTTAAGATATTATGATCTCTTTTGCAGGTTATAATTTTCAAAAAGATATGATATGATTTTTATTTCTTTTATTTGCCCTTGCTGAGCATTTGAGCTCACCCTTTTATGTTTTCTTTTCCCCAGGTCAGGAAGATGGATATTAAGTAGAATATGCTAAAAGGGACCCTAGATATGATGAAATAAATGGGAGACACTGTAGAAGATTTATGAACCAGTTGTTTATGTTTACCAGTTTCTAAAGACACTATACCTATACGGTCCTTTGTGGTTTTGTCATATGTTGTAATAAGTGTGCTTCAATTTTGAAGTATTAACAATGTATGTAATGTATGGGTCGTTATAGAGGATACTAGTCTGCATCACATCGTGCCCAAATAATCTTAGACCATCACCACATAGAAGAGGGAGTTGGGAAGAGTGGTTGGTCATACATCCATCCTCCCAGAGGGATGTTGGGAAAGGAAACCCCCACATGTCTATACAGTTGTTCAGAATATAGTACTCAACAAGGGTGGGGTGTATATTGAAATCAAAAAAATTATACAGTTCATAAATATATATATAGAGAAATCACACTTTTCCAACTTATGGGTTTACAAGAAGTCACCAACCAACTCACAATATCCCCTCAGTTCACTACCAAAACTATATGCCCAACCCCAAACATGCAGAAAGATATCCATTGTTCTTTTTATGTCGGGAATTAATATTAAACCATTTCACCGTATTTTTTTATCACTAACCCATCTACTAAATCATGTACCTTAATTAACATTTTTCTTATTATTATCACCATCCATTCCAACTTATTGTCTAACAAATCACAAAATCACAACAAGCAGCACTATGAAACAAAATCCCAATAGCCAAGTCCAAAACCACAATCTGCCATATCCCTAATGAACAATAACATCACAAAAACCATCACCGAAACCCTACTCTATAAAACATCTCATCCATCCTATAATCAATCAATATCTTAACCTGATAATCCATTACAAAGCTAGGTTGATGTGTCATCTACAATTTCATCCATAACATCTCCCAACCAACCCACAACACACAAATTTGTCAACAAACACATTACAAAACAGACCAGATCTGAACATATTTTTATATAAAGAACGAAATCCCTTATTTAATATCACATTATTACTTAAGGGGGTTATTACAAAAGCTATGTGATCATGGGGAATCCATGATTAATGAACGTGGTTATCCGATTTCATAATAAGATTCATCAAAATCTGCACAACATGCTTGTATTTCACAACCCATAAACTAATGAAAAAACAAGGATCCCAAATGTCCATGATTTTCAGGGTGTATTTAGTCCATAAAATTCACCACATCAAAAAAGAAAAAGAACGAATTACATAAAAGTTGAAAAATCATAGGTCTCATTTTAATACACTTTATTTTAATTTAAACAAATTTTATTATATTTTTTAATCTATAATCAATGATTTAAACAAATGTGAACATTTATATATCCATCATACATGATACACAAATACGAAATACTAAGGGAATCCAACCTACAAGAAGGACGATTGACAATACCTTATTTCACCAAAAATAGTGGACCATATAGTATAAGATTGCTTTAAGGGGGAACTCATTCCAAATGTATAACTTCATTCCAGGACTCCATGTATGAATGATCTAGGATATATAGTCTAAAGAGAAGGAAGAATGAATCAAAAAATAAAAGGTCTCCACATTAGTAGGTAATGGTCTGGGACATCAGGATTTAATACAGTTAGAATTTTTGTTAAAGGAGGATATGACCAAGACCATATATTTTGACCATTTAAAGGTCCCAAGACTCTTACATAATTAACGATATAATTTATGGAATTTTAATCATTCTAAATGACTTTTAAATAAGGAATTGATCTTATTTTACATCAAATAAAGTCATGAAAATGGAAAAATGGAAGAATTGGAAATACTATTCATGATTCACTACCAGAAGAGTCACTACCACTGAGTCAACACTAGTGAGTCATAGATTGATGATTCACCACCAGATGGGTCACCTCTAGATGAGTCACCGCCAGATGATTCACCGCCAGATGATTCACCGCCAGATGATTCACCACCATTGAGTCATCTCCAAATGAGTCAACCTAGATGATCCACCACCAGTGAGCCCCCACCAACAAGTCACTACCAAATGAGTAACTTCTTGACTATTCACTACCAGACGAGTCATATTTAGTAAGTCACTAGTAGTGACTCACCACCAGAAGATTCATCACAAGTGAGATACTACTAGGAGGATTTATTTCTAATATGTTATCTCTAGGATGAGCTACATCCAGAATGATCTACCCCCAAAATAACCTACTGCTAGAATGAGCTACCGCTAGAATGAGCTTCCACTATAATGAGAAACCATTAGAAAACTTGAATTTTGAAAAATTATTGAAATTATTCACAATTGGAAGGTCTCACATGCCCCAAAAACACTATATCCTACCCAAATACACCTCAAACATCATATTTATTACAAATTAATTGGAAGGAGTTCCATTCCATTAAAATTTTGGATCCATTTTCTCTAAGAGTGATGTTTAATTATGAAAATTTTTGGCTATTTTTAAAAATTCTCCTCCTTTTCACATATAAAATGGACACTCCACTCCTCACCTATTCCCACACCAAAACACCCTTATTTCAAAAAAAAAAGAAAAAAACATCTAAAATGACATATAAACCTAAGGAATATATTTTTTCCCTCAAATTTTTATCCCTTAATGAATTAATCCTCATCTAAAATGAGAAAAACACGGTAGTGTTGTATTAATTTCGAACTATTTTTTCCTCTTAAAATATTATTTATATTTTATTATTCAATCTCAAAAATCATTTCACCAAATTCAAATTATTGATTTAGTATACTTATTATATTTTTATGCTATTAAAAGTATGGGACAATATTTAACATCCCATTTTTCCCCTATGAAATGGGGGGAATGACTTTTGTGTGTATTTGGACTACCACCTCCACAAAATGTCATGTTCTATTAACCTTAACTATCGTACATGTATGGTACTGATGCTGAATTTAATTAAAAATTATAATATTCATAATAAATTTTCTGTTTGTAAATAATAAAACATGTTATATATTTCTCATGTTCAATGGAAAATGAAATCATCAATCTTACATACGTATGGACTATATTCTCCATTGAACAATTGATTTCCATTTTTCTTGTCATCTAAAACATTAATGTATTGTAATGAGAACTAATTTAATGTATATATATATATATATATTATGATATCATTATGATTATTTCATGAAAAATTATAGAACTTTTTACTAATATGATCAACAAATGTTCAATGTTAATCATGTCTTTTAAAACCAGAATACTAAGAGGAAAATATTTTATTCAATATATATTATACATTAATATGCACTAATTATTCTTCTAAACCCTATATAATTTTTATATATCACAATAATAAACACAAAATTATATCATTATGATACATTTTTAATGATATTGTAACTGAATTCTAATATAATCAATACTAACAATGGTAAGTTCTTGTTTGGTTCTGTTTCACCACCTACTTGGAAACTGGTATGGAATTAAATCTTGAATGATATTGAAGATTCATGTAATGGTATAATATAATATATTTATATATAAATAATTATTTTTATATTATTTCTGAAATGGATACATCAATATTTAACACAATATTTAAGAAAACTCCATTCATTTTTTATGTATATCTAAAATAACCTTATGATTGATTTCAACTTCTGAAATAAAGAATGAAACTACTAAAGAATATATATTTAAAAATATAAAATAATTATAATCCATATTTTAAATTAAATTTAAGGAATTTATATTATAATTATTGTGAGAATAATGAATACTGACACTACTCTGATGAAGCTTTTACAAATTATTAAAACAATAAACACCTAATGTGCGAAAAATATGAAAAACTAAATACTATACATGTAAGAAATGATAATAAATAAAATTTTTATATATTTTGAGAAATAAATATTGTTATTATATAGGTAATTAATATAAATATTTTATTTTAAAATATAATGTTCATCCAGTAATGTGGGGAAATAAATTAAGGGGTTATTTGTTTCAAATTAAATTTTTTGAGACTAATTTTTTTTATAATCACCGTGATATGTTTAATGTGTATTAATTACTTAATGATGAATGTATTTTACACATTCATAGGGTTTTAATTTCTGTAACATATAATTTATTTAAGTTTCATTCAATTAAAAAGAGACTAAACAAGAAATTGGGTTTGATCAAAATGTTTCTCAAACCATATGACATTAATTTCCATTCATATTTTCAAATAAATAGAGTTATTCAAGGATAAAAATATGTGGAATTTATATTATTTATGATACAACTAATTTTTTTATATTCATGTGGTTTTATATTTTCACAATGTAATTCAATCCCTTTCACTCATATTTTACACAAAGTGTTTCCTATATGTGAACTTAATCCCATATATTTTTCTTATTGGGAACCTACCTTATTCTATGTCTTAAATCATTATAGGTATTTTAAAATTTACATATCTATTTATAAATGGTATATTTAGGTATTTTTATACAAATTAATATTATTAAATGAAATTTAAATATGATTTTAATATTTTTTTTGTATGGGTTGCTTTATCATAGTGTAAGAAGAAACGTTTTTTCATGTTTTCATTATGCGAACATATTTTAGAAAAAAAATTCATTTTATAAGATTATTCCTTTTAATATTTAATGGTTTTATAAAATAAAATAATGTTATCATTTATTTAAAAAATATTTCTATCTAAAATTTATTCAAAATTATTATTTGTGTTTCTTATTTCTAATTTGATCTTCCAAATGCTTTTATAAATAGTTTTCATATAAATCCTAATCATTTGACCAACATTATGCTCGATCAAGTATATTATTATAATGTAACCATCCACCATTTATCTTTATTACCTATTTAATTCACTTTTCTATTGATGTAATGATACATCACTACATTTTTCTTTCCTAGTCATCTATTGGGTGTGATTCTAAATTTTCATCCAACGCCTCTCTATAGTGAATACCAAATCTGTTTCACTTGATTATGATTATTACCCTATATGTCATATACTAATTTAGTAGGGTGAATTATTGATATAAAAGTATACCCTTTATCAATATGGTGTATATACCATATGATTTATTATCTTGATGTAATTTTATTTACATAAAATTTCACATGATTTCATTGGATACCTATTTATTATTGAACAATTTATCATGTTATATTTTTTGATAAAATTTGTAATGAATTCCTTATGTGAATGGATATGATAATAATTTCCATTTCATGGGTTATTTATGATTTTTTCAATGAAATAGGTTTCTATTTTATGGTTTCTTTAAGATTTGATATGGGATTGATTTCAAAAGGAACTCATAAATATATAAAATGATGGGTGGGTCCTATATCACCCTCTAAAAAATTTTAATTAAATTTTATATCTCATTATATAAGTACCATTGAGTAAATATTACTTCTCATAATCATTGTCACTAATAGTGTGGCTCATTGTAATGTCCTAGAATTCTCTGTAATGTTTTTAAAAATTATGTGGGATTATTTCATTACTAGGAACTTAGATGGAACTTGATTTCATGGAACGATGATCCCAGAACAACTGTTTGAAAATTGTTATGTTTTTAAATATCATGCATGAGTAGGTTTTCTAAAAAGGTGGGATAACTCTTAAACAGGTGCCCAGATCAGAAATATGAAGGCATTGTTTTGTTCAGATTTGTGGGTTTACCCTAGGTGTGACTTAAATTTAGTTAGTTTGGGTTTTTAGAGAGAAAGTCTAAAATGGAATTACCATAAATAAAATAATTAAATAAAAATATTTTATTTCTACATCCTTATAACTCTTGAATGGTGACTTAGATTGAAAATATGATACCATAATTGAGCTCATGATAGCACAATTTCCTTATGTAGAGCCTAGCGTTGGCCGACACAGGCAGACTGTGAATGCTATTTTTTGGGACGTAACCATAAATGATTTAAATAAAAGAAATTATTTTATTTTCAAGTCCACATAACTCACCAATGGTAACTCATATTAAAAATCTAATACATGTATTTAGTTCATAATAAGTTGTTTTCCTTATGTAGGACATAACCTTAACCGGCGCGGGTCAATGGAAAACGTTATTTTTCAATATTTTTAAAATAAAGTTACGTGGAAAAAATAAAATAAACTTGTGTAGTTTATTTTATTAAAATTAGATATTTTCTGCAATGAAATGACATTTCGACTTGAGCAAAATATAAATTATATTTCATTAATGATGATGTGTAATGATACTGTAACACAATGTAACCACAATGATGTTTCATAAATGAAATAGTTCATCATTGACAACTGAGTTTAACAAAAATGTTGAATCACATTCACCACTTAATTAAAAATCAAGTATACGAGGTGGTGGAAAACATCTGAGGGATTCTAGCTCTGAAGCCTTAGATAAAATCCATTTATGAATGATGAATTATGATGGATCAACGAATGCGTTCGGACCAAATTCTTGCGGCTAGACAAATGACGAACGTGGGGTCCGTGCATTGCCAAAGAATGATCCAACCTCTAGGTAGGGGTTTTCCTTTATGATTTGGATTCCGCATTCATTATTTCTAAACTACTAATGTGGATCAACCCACTAATGTGTTTATTTGTGGGTCATTTTTTCTTGTGGGATTGGATTTGACAGGTGGGAATTTAGGGGAGTGGAGTTCAGGTGATTTGTTATTCCTCATCAAACCATCTAACAAGGATGAATCCATGCCGACACGAGCAACATCCATTATTTTTCCATCATTCTTAACTTGTGTATTCTCTCCCCCAATATATCTTCAAACTTTTTTGTCTTATGAATGATCATTCGTTGTTCCTTCGATCCATGGAGCAATGAATTGAGGCCGAATATCCAACATCGTGACGACACTGGGGTGGTGTGACGACAAAGTAATAGGACATTTGCGGCAACATGGGGCCCTGGGAACGATGGCAGGAGGTGGTGGAGGCATGTGGTAATAACGGCATGTATAAGGTGGTGTGTGCTGCGATAGAGGAGTTCGCGACCAGTGGGCTGAGGTGGTATGGGATCCCAGCTGCTGTAGGGTTCCATGTCGGGAAAAGAAGGCTGTATAGGTGGAAAGGTGGTGTGCGACCGGTGTGTCGTGACATCTAGAAGGGGGATTGTGTCGAAAACTGTTGGTAGTGGAGCGGGCCACCAACAATGTTCGATGGTAGTGTCGCACGCAGATGCAAAAACCATGTCACGTTTCATAGATAGAGGTAGTTGTCCAACTATAATATGATATAATCCCACATAAACTGTAGTGGGTGTGACACAAAACTCACCGTGGGTGGGTCACTGTGCCTGGTCTGTCAAGGAAAAACCGGACCGGCTCACCCAGCAGGCTAGCCCCCCCCCCCCCCCCCAGCAGGCTAGACCTATGGCCCAGTCGCTCCGGGATGGAATCACAACCCATCCAGTCCAGGATAGACCTAGACTGTCTAGGATGATCCCATAGGAATTGGTCGAACTCGGGTCAGTTCATACCAAAGTCAATTCAGTGGGACCTAAGATGGATCAAACTGAACTCGGACCCAACTGTCCTCTTTTTATAAAAATGGTCAAAACATTCCATCCGTACAACTGGTTGATGAGTCATTTGCGGAATTGGGACAACTACAATGAGATCGTTTTTTTGACATACTAAAAATGAGTTTCCATAGAGGATGCGATGTGAGTGATGGATTGAGGAGTATATTCTATTAGAATCAAGTGTGCTATTAGCGAGAATCATGTGACTGAATGTGATGAGAAGGAAGTTTTTTGAGGACCTCAGTGTCTTGGTAGATGAGTAGTTGTGCGGAACTGTGTTTCCCAATAAACGAGTAGCCATGCCGACCTATGTGGCCCGAAAGATGATTATCCATGCATAACTATATGTCATAGGTTACAAGTAGCCATATAGACTTGTGTGTCCCAGCAGATGAGTAGCCAATCGGACTTTAGTGGCCTGGGAGACAAGCAGTCGTGCAAATCTATGTGGCCCGATAGATGAATATCCATGTGGACCTGTGTGACCTGATAGACAAAAAGTATAAGAGCGAACCTCAGTGGACCCAAAGATGAGTAGTAGATAAGAGGACCACATTGGCCCTAAAGATGATCAATATCCAAGTATACCTCAGTGGCATGGTGGATGAGAAAAACTCAGTGAATCATCAGGGATCAGTCACTCATCAGTACAAGATGTTCAGCGTTACAACTAAAGTAGTGTACATTGGGTAGTTCTTAGTGTGTTCACTTTGATAGTGGTCTATAGAAGAGGGATCTCTTAAAGAAGGTTTTTGATGCCTTGGTGTCTCATGGGGTGAGTCCCTCCTGGGCGACCGTGACTTCAGAAGAATCTCATGACAAAGGATTGGTCATGACAGCAAGACTCCATGTCTTAGTGAGACCAAACATCTCAGGGAATATTCGTGATGTATTGAGACCATAGTTTCTCTTGGATAATTTTTGTAGACTTAACCCACATTGTTAATAGTTGATATCTCATGGAGTGGCACCTCTTAGAATCATGCATTCTACGCACAGAACCATATGGATGGAACTAGAGGAGAAATTGTGTCTTGGAATCCTTTATGGTTATACCATGATGTTCTTGTTATATGTGTTGATGACATAGACCTAGTGTTGAGATGATTGTACCTTCTCAGTGTTGTTTCTGTTTTGATCATTTCTTTGTGGTTTGGTATCCCTATTGTTATCTTTTTACTCACCCATGCACAGTCTCCGCCCACTCATGGCACGTCTTGTCCAGATGAAAAATGCTTTGATAGAAACATTGC
This sequence comes from Viscum album, assembly GCA_963277665.1. Classification (NCBI taxonomy): domain Eukaryota; kingdom Viridiplantae; phylum Streptophyta; class Magnoliopsida; order Santalales; family Viscaceae; genus Viscum; species Viscum album. The sequence goes on from OY728138.1 coordinate 1,802,929,430, forward strand.
TAGTCCAGGACCAGGTGGTGCCTAATGAAATCGGACAGGAAATGCATAATCCTATGGATTTTGGAAGCTACTCTACACATACCCTTCAGGAAGGATTTTTTGTAGACGGATTATCAGAGACCGTGTAATCCTTTGATTACATCTTGTTTTTTGTTGGGTTTATATTCTTGAACATTTTTAATTATAGATTGTTCTTATACTCTTAGTGGTTGTTTTAGTGGTATTCATGTTCTCATTTTTATCTTTGTGGGTTGGGTTTGTAATTGTGTGTGTGTGCAGGTACTCAAAAAATTCCTCCCACTTGAAGGATGATGCATTTGGCGCTAGTTTCAATCCACTGGACTTTGGGAGGCGTGCTTAGGATAGTCATCGAACAAGCCCCGAATGACAGTTCCTAAAAAAAATTTATTAGTGGAGTTCCATTATACCTTAACAACCCATAGTCTTTGATTTTGGTTTGGTGAAATAGTGTTAAGTATTTTGAGTTTGGTTTTCAAGCCATAGAATCCAGTGTTGGTGTTGCGGCCGACATATCCACACAAGGACCCTGAATTATGCTTTTCGACTCGGTACATGAAAAAACTAGTTGATTAGAAAAACGATGGTACATGAATTATATAGGAATGGGTTGAATTTTTCATTTCCTTCCTAAGTCAGCTCACCAGGTATGCTCTATTGATCGTGGTACAACTATTTTTTGATTCAAGTTACTTCAACATAGAAAACCAGTCAGGATTGCACCACATGATCACAATGATGATCTCTGAGGTGAAAATATTGGTACAAGTTCTTTTAAAAGATACTACTCAATCAGGTGGTGTACCATCTATACCACCACCAATGGAGGCGAACACGGTGCTCGTAGTACCAACAGATGAGATGTGCGGGCTGAGCGTACTTCACAAGTTTTAGTGATAGAAACCCCTCAGGTTCTGAGGCATGCCCGACTCATAGGTGGATAAGGAATGTCTTGAGATGGTGAATGTGTTTTCCATCTAGTCAGAGAACCATTAGATCAAATGGTCATCTTAACAATGAGCCTTCTACATGGCTCTACAGGGTGATGTCAGGGATTAGATTACCTAATCATACAATGAGTTAAATTTTAGGTGGGTAGATCATGAGAAACATTCTCAGAAAAGGGGCTCATTCCATAAAATATTAGAGATATGCATGACCAAGATCCTATATAGCTTCAATAGGGTAACATTTCGGTAGATGAGTATTCTTCGAGATGTACCGACCTTTCAAGGTACTTGATGAATACGATATGACCAGTGATTCAAGGCTAGAAAATTCATGCGAGGTATGTTTAGGGACATCTGAGATAGCACTATTACACTGTGTATTCCTACATATTCTAGGTTGATATAGAGATCCTTTATGGTTTACTGTCCTTTCAATGAGTAGATACAACTAGTGGATTTCAGCAATGGGAAGTCAAAAAGAAGATGTCAGTATTAGTGACTTAGACGTGTGAGACATTCGAGAAGATGTCCCAAGATAGAGGACCTATAGCTTGGGGAATGTAGGATGAATCCAGATGGCCTAGAAATAGGTATTGTTCTTCAATAGATGGCAGGAGACATCTCACTAGAAATTTTCTACCCCATTGTGCAGATAGTAGAATGGTGGATGGGTACCCAGGGTAGAGACAATGATAAGAATGTATCAATTTGTTGGTTGGAAGACATGGAAGAGGAATTGCGACAGCATAATGAGGTGGTATACATTTCGACATGATACAACCACCACCCCAATGTGGTCTACACTAGGCTTAGGGAACAGTATAATGTGGGTAGGGGGTAGCTTCATGTGGGATTCCTTACCCACGTGGTAGTGGATGGTTTTATTTTTTTGGTCCCACTACTTGTGGCAGTGTACATGGTCATCATTCTATAAGATATTTCCAGGATTACCTCCCCTTTGGGAGATGCACTTATGCATTAATCTACACACCAATATGGCATAAAAATTAGCATTATTATATCAGATGTATCTCACCATGTTTCAGGAGTTGAGGGTGTTGGTGGGGGACTTGTAGAGGATGTACATAGTAAGACCCATTGTTCGAGGTTATATGTGGGTTACTATCCCTTTAACCTAGAGGCCATGAATAATGAGTACCCACTACCATGGGATAAAGAATGCATTGATATGTTGAAATGGATAGCCTTTTTGTGGATGGAAAGGTGTGTGTAGGGTTTTTATAAATTGAGATGGAGTTTTATGAGCACCCCAATAATGAATTGGAAGCGGTATTCTTCGCATTGATGATGTGGAAACAATACATCCATTGGAAAATGGTTTACCATCTACTCCAACCATAAGAGCCTCATGTATATCTTCTCACCGAAGGATTTGAACTGAAGACAAATTTGGTGGAAGGAGTTCCACCAGGATTATGACCTCAAATTAGTATATACACCCAGTAAAGGGAACATTGTAGAATATTCTCTCAGTAGGACATCCAGTTCATAGTTTCTAAATGATGAAACATAGCAGTTATCCTTGTTACAGTTATCCATTTTGGATGGGGATGAGGCAACTTATCTCTCACTGTTTTTTGTTACCCTTACACTCATAAATGAGTCAAGGTGGCACAATGTGGTGAAATTGACTGTGAGTCTGCACATGCTCAATTGTCCATAGGGAATACACCTTATGGACATTCCAAAGGTGGGTAGCACATTGTTTTTTTAGAGGATGTGCATTTGTAACAGTGATTCCAAGAGTGTAGAGATGCATCGGGGTATGTTTATGGGTCTCAAGGCAGACATCAAGGATGATGGAATGGGATAATGTTGGGCTTACCTATTGAGATAAAAAGATGAACTCTTGTATGAATCAATTTTGTGGGTTGTTCTCTCTTTTTTTGGGGGTACGAAGAAGGAAGTGGGATGGGATATCAGTTGGATTTGTGAAGATATTACCACATACATCAAGGAGACATGATTTCATCTCAGTGATCTATGACTAACTCGCTGAGTCAAACCACTTCTTAACTACCCATGATTTTAGATTAGTATAGGTCTCAGAATGCATCTAGGTGCTGGAGATTTGACTTTTGCGAGTTGGACATTGATGATGGGGAAACTTTTGTGGAATTTCTGATAGAGATCAAGGATTAAAAGAAGAGGACCCTCTGTGGGTGATCAATTCCCATAGGGTGTGTTTAGGGGAAGTAAAGGAATCTTTAAGAGAGAATATGGGAGAGGGAGGCTCATATCTGAGCTTAGTACCCCCATTTGTTTGTTTAGCCCCTGTTTTGGCTTATGAGGATATAAATCCCTAAAGGTGGGGGTAATTTAATGACCCATAAATACAATGTAACTTTTTTTAAAATTATATTTGATTATTTCAAGACCATGTGATCATAACGAACATGATTCTATGGCCCGGTGAGATCGATCAAATTTTTTGTACATTGTTTATTTTTTTAATTGTGGGAGTGAGTAGTTTTCTTGAAAATATAGAATAACAATTAAATGGGTTCTCATATCAGAAATTTTATGGAACTGTTGTGTTTATAGAAATGGGTTTATCCTATGTGTGACTTATGTTTAGTCGTCTTGAGACTCTAGTGGGGAAGCCCAAAATGTTATAACATTAAATAAAATTATTAAATAAAATTATTATATTTTTGATATCCTTATAACTCATGAATAGTGATTGGATTGAAAATCTGAGACCACCATTAAGTTCAAGAGTGTTTTAATTTCTTATGTAGATCCTAATATCAGCTGACATTGGTTGGCTATGAATGTTGTTTTCTTTAAAAAACATGTAAATAAAATGATTTTAAGAAAAGAAATTATTTTATTTTTGAAAACTCATAGCTCAAAAATTATAACTGGGATTGAAAATAAAATACAACCATTGAGTTTGTAATGTGATTGTATCCTTATTAAGGAACTAACCTTGACCAGTGTGGGTCGAGGGAAAAAGTTATCTTTTGATATTTTTAAAATAAATTTACATAATTAATGTGAAATAAACATGAGAAATTTATTTTATTCAAATTTTAGTTTCTCTACAAAGTAATGACATTGGAACCAAATGTAATAATAACACTATTTCATAAATGAATCAATATAACAATAATGCAAGAAAATATAACATAAACATAGTTTCATAAATGAAACTATGTAACATCGGTGACTCAACGTAATAGAAATGCTAAATCAAATTCTCCACATAATTACATATCAAGGATAAAAGGTGGTGGAAAACATCCAGGGGATTCTACCTCAAAAACCTTAGAGAAAATTCATTAATGAATAATGAATGGAAAAGCTGATAGATCAATGAATAGGTTTGGATGAAACATTAGTGGTTGGATGAATGATGAATGTGAGGTTCACTCTTCACCAACGAATGATCTAACCTCAAGGTATGGGTTTTTCCCTTTATAATTTGGATTCCATGTACTTCCATTCTAAATAATGAACACGGATCAACTCAATAACAAATTGATCCATGGGGATTTTTTTATAGCGGGCTGGGATTTGTCTTGCGGGAATTAATGGAGTGGGATTCATGATATTTTTTGTTCCTCACTAAACCATCTAATAAGGGTAAATACATGCTGACATGAACAATGACTATAATCCATCTATATTTCTTTATATATTCATTCTCTCCCCTTCTGTTTCATCACATCTTTTCGGATTATGAGTGAGTGTTCATTGCACCTTTAATCAATGGAACAACGACCCCAGACCAATGATCTGACCCCGTGACGATATCGGGGTGGTGTGATGACGAATGAATGGAACATCCATGGTGACATGGGGCCACCATCTCGAAGGCCGACAGAGGCTTGTGTCAATAGCCTTATGACGAAGGCAGCACATGCCATCGGCGTGCGTTAGCTGAGGAGGTCACAGGCAGCATGACATTGCGCTATGGGATCCCAGTGCTGATAGCGCAACATATTCGTTAAACATGGTTGTGGTGGTGTGGGGGAAGTGCGCAGGTAGCGCACTGCGACAATGAAAAGGTGGCTCGTGATGGAAGTTGTGGGTGGTGGTGCGGGACTCCCGCAATGGCCGGTGGTGGTGGTGCATGCGGAAGTGGAAACCGCGTCGTGTCACACAGTTGGAGGTTATGGTCCTACTGGACCATTGAACCGACCCATGATAACTATAATGGGTGGGATACAGCACCTTACGTGGGTGGGATGTGGCACCTGCCTCATGTTGGATGTGGAACCCACCATGGCTAGGATGCCTCACCCACCCCATAGGTCTGTTCCACCCATCGGTCCAAGCTATCCATTGGGTCGGGCCGCCCCAATGGGCAAGACCCATGACCCTACTAGTCTTGGTCAGACCTAGCCAGCCTAGGTAGGGCCTAGCGGACCTAGTTGGGTCATTGGACTCAGGGTCATCACGGTCTGACCGAGTTGGACTGGACCTGAACCATATCATCCCCATTTCAATAAAACAGCCATAACATGTAATATATATCTCTAATTGAAGAACCATTTCTGGTATTATGACCCTTACGGTGAGACGGTACTGTTGACATACTCCAAATTAGTTCCATAGTGGTTGATATATGACTGAGGGATTGCGGAGTATATTCTCCTGGAATCAAGTTTGCTATGGTCAGGAATCTTGTGACTACATGTGATGAGAAGGAAGTGTCGAGAAAACCTTGGTGGCTTGGTATATGAGTAGCCATGATGACCTATGTGGAAATCCAGACAAGGATCCATGCAGACCGGTGTGGCCTGGAAAACAAATAGTCGTGTGGAACTATGTGGCCTATAAGACAACCAGTAACTGAGGAGGCCTTAGTGGCCTGGAAGACGAGCATTCATGCAGACCTCAGAGTCCTGGAAGACGAATAGTCATAAATACATGTGTTGCCCGATAGAAAAACAATACCTGAGAAAAAATTAGTGGCTTGGTAGAGGAGCAGTAGTCAAGCGGACCTTAGTAGACCAACAGGCGAGAAGTATCCTGGCAATCCTCAGGGGCCCGACAGATGATCAGACCTTAGTGACTCATCATGGATGAGTCCCTCAGCAATACAAGATGTTCATTGTTACAAGTGAAGCAGTGTACTTTAGGTAGTTTTCAGTTTGTTCTCTTTGATCATGGACCAAAGAAGTGGGTCCTCTTAGTGAAGGTCTCTGATGACTTGGTGGATCATTGAGTGAGTGCATCTGGGGTGAGCGTGCCTCAAGTACAATCACATGACAAAGGATTGGTTGTGACATTGAGACTTCTTCTCCCAGTGATACCTGGAATCTCAGGGAAACATCTTGACATATAGAGAAAAAAGGTTCTCTTTGATAATTTTGGTAGACTTAATCCATGTGGTTACTACCAGATAGCTCGAGGAGTGGGACCTCCCTTAATCAAGCATTCTACGCAAAGAACTGTATGGCTGGAAGTAGAGGAGACGTTGTGTCTTGGAATGTTATATTAGTTACCCAGATATTCTTATTACATGTGTTGATGACATATACCAGTGTTGAGATGACTGTATGTTCTCAGTGGTGTTTTCTTTTTGGTCATTGTATTGTGGTTTAGGGTCCCTAATGAGTATTGTGTTACTCAACCCTGCACAGGCTTCACCCGCACATTTTGGGTCTTGTACATATGACCAACGCATTGATAGAAACCTTGGTGGAACAGGACTAGGTGGTTCCCAGTGTGATTGGATAAGAAAGGCATACTCCTATGACTTCTAATAGCTACTCTACACCAACCCTTTAGGTAGGTTTTTCTACCAACTGATTATTAGAGACCTTGTACACCCTTGTTTACATCTTTTCATTTGTTGGGTTTTTATTCTGGCCCATTCTTACTTCTAGATTGTACCTCTACTCTCAGTGGTTGTTCTAGTGGTATGCATGTTCCCTTCTTTAGTTTTTTGTGTTGGGGGTGTGAGTGTTCATGGGTATAGGTTCTCGGAAAATTCCTCCCACATGTAGGATGATGCCTTTGGTGCTAGTCACCAACCCCTAGCATTTGGGAGGTGGGATTGGGGTAGTTTTTCCATGGTTTCCGAGGGATGGGTCGTGACACTCATGAAACTAATGTTCCCTATTCAAATGGTTCATCTATATATCAATGAAGTTTCATATATTTATACTAATTCTCATGGTTCTGTTAATCTCTCTTGGATCATTTTAATTTAATCATGTTTCCAAACTCTCTTGATTCATGTATTGTGTTATTCTATATAATATGATAGGATTTATGTTCTATGAATTTTTTGGTATGAATTTTCTTATATTTCTTGTTTATACCCTTATTATCATATTATGTTCACTTATTATATTTTATTGTTATCTCTTATGATTTCCATTACTAGGAATCTAAGATCATCCCTTTCTTAAAATTTTATTCCTCTAGTTACAAATATCAGTATAACCTACAATATTATATGAGAGAATATAGTGTGGATTAATTATGGATAAATGATCATAATGGTAGTAAAATAATTTTATTATGTAGCTAGTCCACAAATACAATAAACCGTCCATTCTTAGTATTATGTGATTATTTGTGAGATATAATGTTCACCATGTGAAAATTTTGTATGGAAAATGTTTGTCTGTAATGGGTATATATAACTTGTATAAGATGACGGTATAGTTATTTTTTAATATTAGATTTTATATTCAAGTTAGTTGTATGACATTTTAAAATGGAAACCCCTTATATATGATTCTTGTATATTATGTTATCATAAATATTGGTAATTTTTGTAATATGTGGTTTTCCAAGGAAAAACTCCTCATATAAATGCAAGGAAGTGGATGTGGATATAGAACAGATACTCTTGGGTGGAATATAAACTTGATTACATCTTATTTGTGTCATTTACCCCATTCTATGGGATGATAAATGATGAATTTTAATTGTATTTTTAATTGATAAAAGAAAATGTAATGGAAGAAAATGTACCTAGTCTATGGACATGTTATTTGTTTCTTGACCATGAGTTACTTATTTTAATTAATTAATCACATAATACAACTAAGAGACAAATTATTCTATGATTATCCCTTGCATTGATCCACCTTTTTAGGTCAGGATTAATTGAATGATTAGGGTTATTACCCTTTGTAATGATTAATTGGTATTGATTTAATGTTTATTATATTCTTTGTGTGACAAATTGGTTAATATACAAACAACATGTAGGGAATGATTTTTCTATTTATTTTTATGCCCCTGTGACACATGTACTACTTATGGATTTCCAAGGAATCACTCATAGATTTGATCCACTACACACTAGAGTGACACTTGGAATCCTTACAGATATCTATGGACAGACTCAAAGGGAAATTTCTTTATATGATTGATTGATAATCGGACTCCTTATATGGATCTAAAAGGGATAAATTAGAGATAATTTGATTAAATGTACCATGGGTGACACTTGGGCCCGCTTAGAGGACCTTTAAGGGTGTACTCGGTGACTAGGGGCGTTATAACCCACCTAGATAAATTCCATCATTCCAATGAGGATTTCCTAGGATGATAATGTAAGGTGACTAGTTTATGATACGCATAGAGAAATAACTTGATTGAAAATAAGTAATACTAAGGAGAAGATCAAATTCTTAAATGCATAATTAATGAAATAATTTATATGATGGATCTTCAAAGCCAAACTGCAAACTTGGATTCAGTTAGATACTTACACCGTATTGATGGGATGGTTGGGAACCTCTTGATCACATCCTTATAGGGGAAACTGGGCTTCAGGCCAGGTCCTGGGAATTATTAGTTAAATAGTATAAGAAAAACTGTTTATTCAGATATATTATGGATATGGATGAAGAAGGTAGTAGATGATAGGTGTCCTTGTGAACCTAGACCTTTTTGGTTTGTTTATATACAACACTTCTTTTACATACTCTATTACTATCTGTAAAAAAAATTATTATTTAATCACTAAACGGGTGGAATTAGACACCATTGGTTGTGGATTACAGGTATATTATCTCACACACAACATGAGCTTCCTTTGGTAGCAATAAATATTATATGACTAGAAGAATGGATATGGGTGATCACCCTACTATGGGTTTCTAATTTCTACTTTGGATTAGGTGAGAACATGAATAAGATGAGGCTCATGATGTTATCAATAGATAGTGGTTTTTGGCCTTTTTGTAATTTTATATACATGTATTTTATTTTTTATATGTATACCTATTTTGGAAGAATTTTATATATATAACATGTATCATCATCATCATATTTATATGATATTAATTTTGGTATTATTTATTTATATAAGTATTTAGTTGTTTATATCTTTTCATATATCTATTATCTGATTGATTAATTTATTCCACTATTGAAATTAATGTTAGAATCTATTATGTTACACTCTAATAAGAGGAATTATTATTCCCCTGGACACAGCCAAGGCCATCACTACTAGTCACTGACCTATAGTATTTGGGGAGATGCTCTAGAGGCCATGTACCATCTGAGCTCAAGGCACTATTGAGGGGTATCTAGGTCTGGAATGTTATAAAGTGGTATCAAAGGGGGTTTTATTTTATGGCTTACTATTTTGTGATATTAGATATGGATAAAAAGGAATAATAATTTTGTAATGATTTGTTCTTGGGAATAGAAAACCAAAATACAATAAAATCCACATTTCATCAAATAAAAATTGTTGGTTTCTGGATTTTTCCTGTCATAGTTGATTTAATTCCACTCTTGGGAGATGAACATGAATTGTGATGTTATCATTTATATGATTGTTGTTTATATTTTTTTCAACCCAATAAGATGAAGGTATTAAATCTCATGCGTCATTTTAGCAAATATTAGAATGAAAATTTAATACATTATTCTATATAGGATGCGTTTCATGTTTTTATGATGTTGTGATAGGTGTCATGATAGATATACCTATTATTTTGATAAAAATTTTGTGAAAGGAATTATGAAACATGGTTGGTTCTTTGAGTGCATACCATAACCTAAAACATATTTTCCTGATTAGGCTATAATTGAATCACTAAGAATCAAATTGTAGAACATTGAGTCATGGACCCTGAGTCGCATGGACTAAAACATGATAGAGTGTGGATTATATGGATTCCATTTTTGTTTCTTGAGGATTATGGTCCCTTATGGATCAGAATTAGTGAACCATTTGGTTGGACCATTTAAAATGAATGAGAAATGAATATGAAAATTAAATGGAAACTTGAAATTATCAATAGAGAACTCCGCCTAGACAAGGACTTATTAGGGGGAATTTGGATTTATCTCTTGAATTATTTTGATATGTATGTTTCCCATACATGAATAAAGGGGTAGTTAGAGGGGTTTATCCTTATATAGAATGGATTGTACCAATCCTATTTAAATATGTGTTCATTTTGTGGTTAATAAATCTGGATTTAAGGTGTGTACTTGTAATTTTATAGATATTTTCTTGCGACATCCACCAGTCATATGCCGGGAGGGTAGTAGAAACCATGATTCAACAGTGGTGGTCCATGAGATTCCAGTAGATCATCCTGTAGTAATAATTGAAGAACTAGTGATTGTATTAGACATAGGATCTAGGACATAGTTTCTTGAATTTTGTTTATATTTCATGCAGACCTTTTAGGAAGCACCATGACCATCCCATACTATGAAAGATTTAGTGCCTAAATTCCGGTAATAGAATCTACCCACATTTTTGGGGGATAAAAGAACACATGTTGTGGATTTCGGTCTAGATTTCATGCTATTTTTCTTTTAGAATATCAAGAGGCCTCCTAAGGGGAGGGTAAAATATGCTACACATATGTCATGTTATTATTCCCTGATATGGTGGGATGCCATTAATCAGATTGATAATTATCAAGGGATGACATAGAGGGATTTTCATATGGACTTTTATGATTACATCTATCCCATGTTTTTTTCGGACTGATATATCCTGAGATTTCATGCACATGGAGTAGGGAGAGTTATTAGTTAGGGATTATTTTGCCCATTTTACAGAGCTATGACTCCTCATAGATATTCTAATGGGCAATGAGTTATCTAATTCTTGGAAATTTAGGGATTGTCTCAGGTATGAAATCGTATTTTAGGTAACTTTTTATTGGTTGACATCCATTTCTATGATAGTGATTCATGATTTTATTACAAATTCTATCCTAATAGAGGATGGGGGTCCAATCCATTATGGATAAGCACCTCGATCTAGTACTATATCAACTAGTTGTTAGAAGCATCCTCTGAAGTAGGAACATGGTGATATTAGTATCTTGATCATATACTCTAGTATCCTTTTGATGTTCCACCAGTGTATTAGATCATGAAATATAAGACCTTACTGCATGGGAGATCGATTCATGTGTCGATCATGTGGAAAGATGGTCCATCTATAGTTCATTTGTAGAAATTTTCCCCTAGAAGCTAAGGAGATATTGTCCTCACCAACTCCACATTCAGGAGTGGGATTAGTAACTTCTTATTAGTTTGGGAGTTTGAGTACAACCATATGATTAAATAGAGGCAGTGGTCATGGATATGGTAGTCAGTCCCTAGATTTTCAGTGACAATATGGAGGATCTACTAAGGGTAGTCAGGCTGTATCATAGGTTCATGGATAATTCTAGATATACACAGTATAACTGACCCTGGGTAGAAGAATCCCAAATCTTCTAATGTGAGAGGTAATATTATTGTAGCCTCTATTTAGCATCATCTCATTTCAATACAGGAATTTCTCATAGCTTTAAATCATTTCATATTGTTTAGAGCCTTGGCCTATGTGTTCAATGTTTTGATGGCACTATGATTCTTGATACTTTGTTGGGGATTAAAATGGGGGATTTATGTAATTGAAGAGAGTTCCCCGATGATATTTTCAGGTGTCATGTTATATGGGACCTCTTTTTCCTCAATATGATAAAATTTGACATCATTCTCAGGGAGGATGAATTGGTTACTTTTCATGATTTTGTTAAAGTCTATCAATGAAGAGTGACCTTCACATTCCTTCAAGAGGGAATGTTTATTCAAAGTTTAAATGGGATTTCTATGTGAAATAATTTATACCTATGAATCATGTTATTGAAGATATGACGACACATATTGTGAGTTTATATCTTGATCATCAGGAAACAAATCTAGAGAATTTCCCTCGGGTGGTTTTTCAATTTAGGGATGTTTTCCCAGATAGATTTTGAGGACTTCCTCCAGTGCGAGAGGTACGTTTCTCTATCAATCCAATGTCAAGAGATCCATTAGTATATATTCCACTTTACATGATGTATACTACTGAGATGTAGAATATTAGGAGGTATCTAGATGATTTAGAGGCAAATGGGTTTTTCCAACCTAGAACATCATTGTGGCATTCCCCAATCCCTTTTGTGAAAAGGGGGGATGGTACCCTCATGATATATTTCGATTAAAAAAATTGAAACAATTGATGGTTATTATTTGGTATCCTATATTGTGGATTGGTGTTCTCCTTGTCTAAATTTAAGGAGCTCAGGTATTCTTGAATATTTATGAGAGGTCAGGAAAACATCATGTGTGTGTTAAACCATCAAACAAATCCCAAACATATTTTCATTTAAGGAGTTGTATATATGAGTCTATTTTAATGTTATTGGGTATCAAAAACATTATAGTAGTTTTTATGCCACTTATGAACTGAGTTTTCCATCCTTACCTGGATTTGTTTCAGGTGGTATTCATGGATGATATATTGGTGTATTCTCACAATAGATACGACCATTACAAACATATTCATATCATATTAGATACATTGAGAGAACATTAGTTTTCTATTATGTTTATAAAGTTACACTTTTGGATAGACCAGATTGAATTCATAGGACACATTATCTTAAAGACCACAGTAAAATTTGACCCAAAGAATGTGAGAGCAATAGTTTCTTAGGAGAATCCTAAGGAAATATTTTAGTTATGATGGTTGTTGGGGTTGTATGGATATTATAGGTGTTTCATTAAGATTTATTATTCCATGTATAGCTTCTCAAGGTCTTTTCTCAAAAGGGTGTGAAGTTTTTATGGCTAGATTCTTATTAGACAGCCTTCCAAGAGATGAAAGAGAGATTGAATTTTGCACCAATACTAATTTTTCTAGAACCAGGTAGAATCTACACTATGTATTATGATGTGTCATGTTTTATTCATGTAGTGGTGATGATGTAGGGGTAGATTCATGGAGTACCAGTCTCGTTAGTTGACTCCACATAAGATTAATTACATGACATATGATCTCGATTTTGTTATAGTTGTTCATGATTTTCATTTTGAGATACACTATTTACTTGGAGGTCAATTTATGGTTTACACAAGAAAAAAATCCTCAAGTATATATCTACATTGTGTGATCTGAATTTGAGGTAGAAATTTTTGGTTTAGTAGTTATATTTTTTTTTCAAGATTTTCAATATGTTTGGAAATGTGAATGTTGTTGTTGTTGAACTGAGGTAGAGGGCTCACATATAGGTAGTCCATAAGGCGTATAATGAAGGGGAAGCTTATGAATTTGTTCCATGAGATTCACTTGGAGGTGTAGTGCAGTCAGGTTTGAACATTGTCATTCTTAACTATGTCCTATACACTTCTAGATAGAGCAAGATTATGGAAGCTATCAGATTCTGAAGGCCTAGTCCTATGAGAGAGTGCGACAGATGAGAACCCGCCCCCTATTTGTTAAAATATAGTGGATGAGATCCTTCTTATCTATGGTCACATTTGGTTTCTAGTGGAAATATTTGAAGAGATGATGTGGAAGGTTCATGCCTTGGTTTGGTCAGTGAATCCCAGCATAACCAAAGATTTACTATGAATTACATCATCAGTACTGGTGGTTGGGTATGTGGTTATTGTAAGTTGGTTTTTTATGACGTGTTCCATATATAATTAGTTGAATATAGAACATCAGTGACTAGTCAAAATTTTGAAGCATTTAATGTAGAGACCCAAAGCTTGACGTACATGGACATTAAATTACTATTTCAGAATACTTAATACATAAAAAAACACTCAATGACCGTAATAGTTTAGTGTCTTTGGAAACTTGGAATATCAACTTCTAATCATGTTGAAAGATCTTCAACATCTCCCATAATGATCTTCCCCTTTTTTTTCCTTGCCTAAAACCTTTCTTTTAATCCTGGGGGAAAAGAAAACATATATAGGGTGAGCTCAAATGCTCAGTAAGGGTAAGCATGGAGAAAATAAAACAAACTATATACATTTGAACTTCCAAACATGAACATAAAGTTTAAACATAAAAATATTGAGTTGTAAAATAAATCTTGGTAGTACATAATTCACAGATCATAAAGGAACATAAATCATGATAAAATAACATGGAAATAAAACATGTAATTGTGGCAACCATTAAGCACATGTTATGATTTCCATTTTAGCCAAGGCATTACTGCCAATACCATCTTAGTGGACAAAGTCCCTTTCTGAATCGAGTTCACTCCTCGTTTTAGTCCTATAACACTGAATCAGATTAACTTACTGTTCCATCCATGTCTATCTCATGAGATATAAATCATTACCCAATGCATTTCAGGGAGATATAGGTCCCACACATCTCATAATGAAATCATTCTGACTTGTGCCACAAAATAAACTTAAATCAATCATCATAACCCAAAGAATAAAATGGGTTTCATAGACATCATCCCATCATCACATAATCCATATAAAACAATTTGATATTTTATCATAGGAAAATTGAAACCATGTATATCATATATATATTATACTTGAAACATAAACATATTAAATAATGTCATTTTATATAGAAAATAGTTTTGATAAAACAATTGAAATGAATTCTTGACGAAAATATCCCTTCTTCTTCAAAATCATTTTCTTTTCAAAAAATGCCATGAAATTTTAAAATAAAAGGGTTTTGTTGAAAATAATAATGCAATCTTGTAGAGGAAGCTTCATGAAAATGTGGCGTTATGAAACCTTAAAAATCCGTTCATGCCGTATAAGTTAAAATGAACATTCTCCTCGTACGTTTTTCAGAAAAGTCAAAAAGTTCCTCATGTGGTAACCAAAAGTAAGATTCCTTTAATAACATGTGGTAAAATTCAAAAATGGGTAAAAAGAAAATTAAAAATACATGAAAACATTTTTATAAAACATGGGCATGTATGTTAACAATAACCTCAGTAAATACTTACAAATAAACAATCTCAGATAAGAATGAGATTGGAATAATTATCCCTTACCTTACGTCCGATCTGCTTCGTATGTATCTGATCCTCCTATATAATGATTTAAATAATTTCACTGACTTATTACAGAATCATATTCATTGTTATTATATCATATATGTTTCACTTATGACTTTATATTACCCGTTCTTTTGTAAATTCCATGTTAAAGCAACATTTTGGGTAAAATTGTTTCATTTATCGTACGTGTTTCGACATGTTGTTCTTGATATTATTACTTATATACTGATTTAAATAATTCCAGAATGTAAAACATGATTTATATATAATATATATTCATCATATACATATATATATGACAGATCGATAAATGGAATGAAATACACCGTTCATGGAGACGGTAGGCCGTATGTACGCATGAACGTTGTTTTCATTTCCTTATTTAATTGAATGGAATTAAGTAGAGGACATACATATATATATACATAAATAAAGTATAATTATTATGTCATATATTTCATTATTATTCATTATATATACTTTATAATCATTCATGAATGGTTAACATGGGGAATGAATCTCATCGCGTTATGGAGACAGTAGTCCGTACGTACGCACGAGCGAAGATATCATTCCCATGATCGTGGAATAGTATTTAAGTGTATGTATAATATTTCAGAATCAATATCACTTTACAATAATCATATATAGTTTTTTATTTACACCATTATACCCATCCAAGTAAGGTGGTGGTGGAAAACATATTACACCACGGCGTAGAGACGGTATTCCGTACGTACGCAGGCGCGGTGATTTCATTTTCCGTAGGATGGATAGAAAGTGAAAAAGGATTGTTTCATATTTATAATAACATATCAGTATGTGAGTGATTCTGATTTTATTACTTCATAATGAAACAACTAAATAAGAGGAAGCAGAAGAAGAAAGAAACTTGAAAGAGTCGGTAGAAGAGATTACATCTTCCTCGACACACCTCCTTTAAACTGCTTCTTAGGAAAGTAGAGTTGGTATTTTGAGAAGACCAGAACCTCAAAAATGTTTCAAGGGAAGTGGAGAAGATAAATTGGTAGGTTTTGGCCGAGCATCAAGGCTCAAAAGGGTGTGAAGAGAAGAGGAAAGGGGTGCCCTTTTTATAAGGGAGGAGAGGGGCACCTTTGGAAAAACATAAAATATTATTTTATTATAAAGTCATATTCGGTTTTTAATAGCTCCAAATTGATTTATATCGAAGCTAAGGTCGGTATGGGTTACAATACTCTCAACCAAGAGTTTTTAGACAAGTTTATGTTACTATTTTATCCTTATCATTTAGATTTAACTCTAAGTTAAATAATTTAACTTTTACCGTGTCTTTTGGTTTTCTTACACTATATGGTTGATAAACTTACTATAAAAACCCAAACGAACCCCAAGTGGTTCATTATTAATATATATTTCCTTATCTAAGTCATTTGGGAGAACCTTAGATTTTTAGGAACATAATAACAATTAATAATATAATATTTTGTTTTTAAACTATTTTATGTCAATTTTAAAACTATTTGGTAATTGATTTTTCTGAAACTCATAACAGCATTATTAGTTCGAGAAAAGTTACGTAAATCAATACTAAAATGTCATATTAACCTATAAAGTTATTTTAATTCATAAAAAGTCTCAAATTAAATTTATTTGGGTATTTATCATATCAATTATTTTAATATTTCATTTTTTAGGTAATTACTACATCACCATTGTGTCATAAATAACATAAATTATTTAATGTCTAAAAAATTTAAATAAAATATAATTAGGTAGTAAATCATTATATATTTCTAATTAATATTTATAGTCGAATTTATCTTATGTATAACCTTATATTAAAATTACTTTAGTTATTAAACTTTGATTTTAACTATTTTAACCCTTCTTTAAATAAATTAATAATAAATGTCCAAATCTAATACAAGTGGGCCTAAATGGTCATATTTTATTCCTAAGGGTTTTTTTGGTTGAATTACACTTATCCAATAGAATTAGTACATGTTTTAGGGTAATAATAATATCATTTTTACCCTTAATTACCCTATTTACTTTTAACCATGGTAAATAAAAGTAAAAAGTTACTATTCACAAAAAATTATTTTCATCTCATGGAACCACATTTTAGTCCTTGATATTAACCATGTCTCTCAGATTTTTAAAATTCCACTCATAGAAGCAGTAAAATTAATTTTTACGTAAGTTTGCAAAAATCTACTAGGAGGTAGGTAAAAGACGGTGAAAAGTTCAATAAAATTTTTATATATCGAAAATTATTATAAAATGACTCTAATGAATTACATTGAACTTATATAGGAATTTTTTATCAATTTTGACATAAAATAAATTTAAATAAAATAAATAATTATTTAAATAAAAAGTCGGTTTTTAAATAGTAACCTAGTGTTTTCACTATTCATCAAAAATTGAAAGCTTTTAGAAAAATACCAAAACTTCACCCTAGACTAATTTCGATATTCTGAATCTAAAAATGAAGACCATTTTGATTGATAAAATTTATAAAATTTTAAAAAGTTGGTATTACTATTCATAACAGCTAGTTCATAATAATATAATAATAATATCTCATTTAGTGAAACTCGGTATGGCGTACTACACACGCTATCGAGGAAGGTTGTGATTGCATGTAATGTAAGACAAGTCAGGGTTGCATGTAGGGAAATACTCCTTTTTTGTTGCATATAATATAATCCAACCATATTTCATTTATATATTGAATATATATATATATATATACTCAATGTTGCGTAGAATAACTACTATCAAACGAAATTGAAATTGTGTGTAACACGATCCAAGAATAGTGTTGTGTATACTGCAATCTAATACGGTGTTGCGTATAGCGCAAGATAATCTTGGTGTAACGTATAACAAAAGACATCAAAGAAATTAAAAAAAAAAGAATTCTCATAAAATCTTGGGTTGTTACATTCTACCCCCTTAAAATAAATTCTCCCTCGAAATTCATCGGGGTTATAAATGGTTTTCTACTTGAAAGTTTCTTTAATTGAAACCCACATTGTAAAATGGAATAACAAAACTTAACTTTAAAAACTAAAGTATGAAATGTAATGGTTACCCCAATTAACAAATTACTGGGTTTCTACATAGGAGAACATAGGTGAAAATATGGATATGGAAGATAAATATAACCATCAACTTCAGATTAAGAGTGGTAGAGGGCATGGCTATGATAAAGACAATAATCACAAAGCCATGAATTTGTGATGATCTAAGTAACTATCTGATTCATCAGATATGATAGCACTAAGACAACATTTTTTGTTTTCAAGATCATTTCCCTAAAGTTGAAGAATTTGAATTAGAAGAAATACTTACTTTATTTCGGTATCATCTTACTATTTCTCGTGCCTCGAACAATTTCCTCCTCATCTATTAAATAAATAAAGTTCAATTTGTCTTCTGTGAAGTGTTAGAAGATTATGTGATAGAATGATAGGTTATTCCATCTATTTCTATCGCAAAAAGTTTAGCAGAATTTATTAAATATACAGAATTCCATCTATACTGAGATTAATCATATATGGTTTCTAAAATGGACTTATACTTCAGATATCATAGCGCTTAATGAAATAAATCTAGTTTCTACTAACCAGGGACTTACTGTAGGCTAGTGGTAGGCGATAAAGCCATGTCGCACTATGGTTGTGGGTTCGATTCCCGCATCCTTGTCCGACGCGACGGGTTTTCGCCCGTCCTGCAGGTTGTTCTTTTTCTAAGACTACATTATTATAACATTCCATTAATAATATCGAAAAAGTTATAGCCTTAATCAATACTAACTTATGTCCAACATAATCCATTCCAATCTTTAGGCTTATCCAAAATACATCTATCCAATCTTATAGTATAAAGAAAACGATTTCTAGAAATGTCATCTACCGAGCATGTGAATACCATCATTTATCCCCCATATAAGATATATCTTGTTGGTCACATTCCCAACATGTGAATACCTTAATTATGTATTCTCTTGAAAAACTGAATACCCATTTAATCTTAGCGAAAACCTGAATGCTGTCAAAAGTTAACTCTTTCCACATACCAAAATCCAAAAATTCTATATACTCAAACCATTATATAACTTTTTCCTTATATCATGCATGATCTCATGAATACTGTCAAACATTTCATTTTCTCCTTATCCCTTCATTATGCGCATATCATCTTCTTTCCCAAAATATCTCAATCACTTTCCATGGTTACCAGTACCATAAAATTATTGAAAACCACAACAGACCAATGCATAAATATTCCAATATTCCACGATATTATATACAACATTATTTTGGAATCCCATTACATAAACACTTAATCATTCCACCACATCGTTGTCATATTCAACATCACTAATAGTGATCACATGTGACTTCCCTTTTTCATTTGACTTAAGTGGGTTCTCATGTCGATCATGATTAACCCTTGGATTAGGGCATTGATTACCATAATGACCCATTTCATTGCACTTGAAGCATTGAAGTGTTGGTGGTGCGTTCTCTACAATCTTTTCTTTATTCACGTCATTAGAAACCATTTTTTCATTACTTCAACACACAACTTCTCGATGACCTTCTTTTCCACCCTTAAAACATTTTCTAGTCCCTTTTAGAAAATCTCTACCATGCTTCTTTCCACACATTGATCATAAAGAAACATTCATCTTCTTTTCACCGTTGTTCTAAGATTTCTCCTTGAACTCCATCATTCGTTTCCTGTCCAAACCATGATATGGATATGTAACACCAACTTCCATTTCTACCTTGATAGCACAACATACAATTTCTTCATAGCTACTGAAGTCTCTTATAGTTATTTCCCTTCGAATACTTTGTTTTAAGCCACTGAAGAATCGATCAACTTTACTTTCAGGTTGGATGATAAAGCCAGATGCATACCTTGCAAGCCTTGTAAAATTCTCTTTGTATATACCAAAAGATTCACCATCCTTTTTCTTAAGCTCATGGAAATCCTTTTCCATCTTTGTTCGAAGAATACTAGGGAAGTACTTATTGAAAAACATGTCCTTGAACTTGTCCCATTCCATGGATTCAATTTCATCTTGGGGCCTTGTATTCTTAATTAGAGTCCACCACTGGTCTGCTTCGCCTTCTAAATGGTAAAAAGCTAGAATTACTTTATCATATTCCAAACAGAGAAGTATGGAAAATATCTTTTCAATGGTACTAATCCATTGTTCAGCAACAAGTGGATCAGAAGACCCACTCAAATAAGGTGGATGTTGCCTCATGAAGGACTCAATAGAATATTGTTCCCTTCACTTATCATTTGGAAGTCCAGAATGATTCATAGCTTGTGTAAGTATAGCAATAATATTTTTCACTCCATATCCCATAACATTGGTTTGTTCAAGAGGAAAATCAATGAATTGTCCATTACATTGATCAACAAGTTTCGTTCGGGTTCCTGCCATCGTCTAAAACCCAAGAAAGAATAGTGTGAGAGGCAAAAATCTTTCTAGGGAAAACAACATAATAAAGGGGGAGTAGCTTCGATATCTAACATATTAGGTTTAATTCTAATATTGTTTTCGTAATTCTAGGACTATAACCTATACATATACTTATCCTTAGGGACATCCCTAGACATACCTTAGAAATATCTCAGCGGATATCACTAAAGTTTTCGCATCCTAGTTTCCAAAGGTTAACTAAACCTTTACTCTGATACCAACTATATAGACCCAAAGCTTGATGTACATAGACATTAAATTACTGTTGCTTAATAATTAATACATAAAAAAAATAGTCAATGACTGTAATAGTTTAGTGCCTTTGGAAACTTGGAATATAATCTTTTAATCATGTTGAAAGATCTTCAACATCTCCCATAACGATCTTCCACTTTTTTGATTCCTTAACTAAAACCTTTATTTTAATCCTAGGGGAAAATAAAATATATAAAGGGTGAGATCAAATTCTCAGTAAGGGTAAGCATCGAGAAAATAAAACAAACTATATACATTTGAACTTCAACACATGAACATAAAGTTTAAACATCAAAATCTTGAGTTGTGAAATAAATCTTGGAAGTATGTAAGGAATAGATCATAAAGTAACAAAAATCATGATAAAATAACATGGGAATAAAACCAATAATTGTGGGAACCATTAAGCACATGTTATGATTTACATTGTAGCCAAGGCATTGCTTCCAAGACTAACTTAGTGGACAAAGTCCCTTTCTGAATCGAGTTCACTCTTCGTTTTAGTCCTGTAACACTGAACCAGATTAACTTACCGTTCCAACCATATCTATCTCATGAGATATAAATCGTTACCCAATTCATTGGAGGGAGTTATAGGTCTCATTCATCTCATAATTAAATCATTCTTACTTGTGCCACAAAATAAACTTAAATCATTCATCATAACCCAAAGAATAAAATGGGTTTCATAAACATCATTCAATCATCACATAATCCATATAAAACAAATGGATATTTTATCATAAGAAAATTGAAACCATGTAAATCATATATACATTATACTTTAAACATAAACATATTAAATAATGTCATTTTAGATGGAAAATAATTTAGATAAAACACTTGAAACGAATTCTTGAAGAAAGTATCCCTTCTTCTTCAAAATCATTTTCTTTTCAAAAAATGCCCTAAAATTTTAAAATAAAATGGTTTTGTGGAAAATAATAATGCAAACTCGTAGAGGAAGCTTCACGAAATTTTGGCGTTATGAAACTGTAAAAAACCATTCACGTCGTATAAGTTAAAACAAACATTCTCCTCGTACTTTTTTTGGAAAAGTCAAAATGTTCCTCATGTGGTAATCAAAAGTAAGATTCATTTAATAACATGTGGTAACATTAAAAAATGGGTAAAAATGACTTTAAAAATACATGAAAACATTTTTATAAAACATGGGCATGGATGATAACTATAACCCTAGTAAATACTTACCAATAAACAATCTCGGATAAGAATGAGTTTGGAATAATTATCCGTTACCTTACGTCTGATATGCTTCGTATGTATCCGAAACTCCTGTATAATGATTTAAATAATGTCACTGAATTATTAAAGAATCATATTCATTGTTATTATATCATATATGGTTCACTTATGACTTTATATTACCCGTGCTTTTGTAAATTACATGTTAAAGCAGCATTTTGGGTAAAATCGTTTCATTTATCGTACGTGTTTCGACTTGTTGTTCCTGATATTATTATTTATATAATGATTTACATAATTCCATAATGTAAAACATGATTTATATATAATATATATTCAGAATATACATATATATATGATAGATCTATAAATGGAATGAAATACACCGTTCATGGAGACGGTAGGTCGTACGTACACATGAACACTGTTTTCTTTTCCTTATTGAATTTAATGGAATAAAGTAGATGAAATACATACATATATATACATAAACCTAGTATCATTATTATGTCATATATTTAATTATTATTCATTATATATACTTTATAATCATTCATGAATGGTTAACATGGGGAATGAATCTCATCGCGTTGTGGAGACGATAGTCTGTACGTATGCACGAGCGATGATATCATTCCCATGATCATGGAATTGTATTGAAGTGTATGTATAATATTTCAAAATCAATATCACTTTACAATAATCATATATAGTTATTTATTTACACCATTATACCCATCCAAGTAAGGTGGTGGTGGAAAACATATTTCACCACGTCGTGGAGAAGGTATTCCGTACGTACGCACGCGCAGTGATTTCATTTTCCATAGGATGGATAGAAGGTGAAATAGGATTGTTTAATATTTATAATAACATATCAGTATGTGAGTGATACTTATATTATTACTTCACAATGAATCAACTAAATTAGAGGATGTAGAAGAAGAAAGAAACATGAAAGAGTCGATAAAAGAGATTACCTCTTTCTCGACGCACCTCCTTTAAACTTCTTCTTAGGAAAGTAGTGTTGGTATTTTCAGAAGACCAGAACCTCCAAGAATGTTTCTAGGGAAGTTTAGAAGATAAATGGATAGGGTTTGGCCGATCTTCAAGGCTCAAAAGGGTGTGAAGATAAGAGGGAAGGGGTGCCCTTTTTATAAGGGAGGAGAGGTGCACCTTTGGAAAAACATAAAATATTATTTTATAATAAAGTAATATTCGGTTATTAATAGCTCCGAATTGATTTATATAGAATATAAGGTGGGTATGGGTCTAAATATTTTCAACCAATAGGTTTTAGACAAGTTTAAGATACTATTTTATCCTTATCATTTAGATTTAACTCTAAGTTAAATAATTTAAATTTTACCACGTCTTTTTGTTTTCTTACGATATATGGTTGATAAACATAATATAACCAGACAAAAGAACCCCAAGTGGTTCATTATTAATATATATATCATTATATAAGTCATTTGTCCGAACATTATATGTTTAGAAATATAATAAAAATTAATAATATAATATTTTTTAAAAAACTATTTTATGTCAATTTTGACACTATTTGGTAATTGATTTTTTTTGAAAATCATAATAGCATTATTTGTTCTAATAAAGTTACTTAAATCAATACTAACATGTAATATTATCCTATAAAATTAGTTTAATTCATAAAAAGTCTCAAATTATATTTATTTGGGTATTTATAATATCATTTATTTTAATATTTCATTTTTTAGGTAATTACTGCATCACCATTGTGTCATAAATAACATAAATTATTTAATGTCTAAAAAATATAAATAAAACACCATTATGTAGGAAATATTTTTAAATTTCTAATTAATATTTATAGTCTAATTTATCTTATGTATAACCCTATATTAAAAATGATTTAGTTATTAAACTTTGATTTTAACTATTTTAACCCTTCTTTAAATAAATTAATAATAAGTGTCCTAATCTAATCCAAGTGGACCTAAATGGTCATAGTTTATTACTAAGGTTGTTTCTGGTCAAATTACACTTATCCAATAGAATTAGGGCATGTTTTATGGTAATAATAACATCATTTTTATCCTTAATTACCCTATTTACTTTTAACCTTGGTAAACAAAAATAAAACGTTAGTATTCACCATAAATTATTTTCATCGCATTAAACCACATTTTAGTCCATGATATTAATTGTGTCTCTCAGATTTTTGAAATCCCACTCATAGAAGTGGTAAAATTAAGTTTTATGTAAGTTTGCAAAAAGCTCCTAGGAGGTAGGTAAAAGACAGTGAAAAGTTCAATAAAATTTTTATATATCGAAAATTATTATAAAATGACTCCAATGAATTAAATTGAACTTATATAGGTATTATGTATCAATTTTTACCTAAAATAAATTTAAATAAAATAAATAATTATTTAAATAATAATTCGGTTTTTAAATAGTAACCCAATGTTTTCACTATTCATAAAAAATTGAATGTTTTTAGAAAAATACCAAAAATTCACCCTAGGATAATTTCGATATTCTGAATCCAAAAATGAAGTCCATTTTGAAAGATAAAATTTATAAAATTTCAAAAATTGGGTATTAGTATTCATAATGGCTAGTTCATAATAATATTATAATAATATCTCGTTTAGTGAAACTCGGTATGGTGTACTACACACGCTATCGAGGAAGGTCATGATTTCATGTAATGTAAGCCAAGTCAAGGTTGCATATAGTGCAAGACTCCTTTGTTGTTGCATATAATATAATCCATCCATATTTCATTTATACATTGAATATATATATATATACACTCAATGTTGCGTAGAATAACTACTATCAAACGAACTTGAAATTGTGTGTAACACGATCCAGGAAAAGTGTTGTGTATACTGCAAGGTAATACGGTGTTACATATAGTGCATGATAATCTTGGTGTAGCGTACAAAAAAGACATCAAAGACATTAAAAGGAACAATTCTCATAAAATATCAGGTTGTTACATTCTACATCCCTTAAAATAAATTTCGACATCGAAATTCGTCGGGGTTATAAATGGTTTTCTACTTCAAAGTTTCTTTAATTGAAACCCACATCGTAAAATGGAATAACAAAACATAACATTAAAAACTAATGTATGAAATGTAACGGTTACCCAAATTAACTAATTACTGGGTTTCCACATAGGATAACATAGGTGAAAATACAGATATGGAAGAGAAATATAACCATCAACTTCTGATGAAGAGTGGTAGAGGACATGGCTTCGAAAAATCCAACAATCACAAAGCCATAAATTTGTGATGATCTAAGGTACCATCCAATTTATCAGATATGAGAGCACTAGGACACCATTTTTTTTTCAAGATCATTTCCCTAAAGTTGAATAACTTGAATTAGAAGAAATACTTACTTTATTTCGGTATCATCTCACTGTTCCTCTTGCCTCAAACAATTTCAACTTCATATCTTACAGAAATAAAGTTGAATTTGTCTTGTATGAAGTGTTAGCAGATTATGAAATAGAATGATAGGTTATTCTATATATTTCTATCACAAAAAGTTTAGCATAATTTATTAAATATACAGAAATCCATCTATACTAAGATTAATCGTATATGGTTGCTAAAATGGAATTATACTTCAGCTATCATAGTGCTTAATAAAATATAACTAGTTTCTACTAAGCAGGGACTTCCTGTAGGCTAGTGGTAGGCGATAAAGGCATGTTGCACTTTGGTTGTTGGTTCGATTCCTGCATCCTTGTCCGACGCGACGGGTTGTCACCCATCCTGTAGGTTGTCCTTTTTATAAGACTACAATATTATAACATTCCATTAATAATATCAAAAAAGTTATAGCCTTAATCAATACTAAATTATGTCCAACATAATCCATTCCAATATTTAGGCTTATCCAAAATACTTCTATCCAATCTTATAGTATAATGAAAACGATTACTAGAAATGTCATCTACCGAGCATGTGAATACCATCATTTATCCCCCATATAAGATATATCTTGTTGGTCACATTCCAAACATGTGAATACCTTAATCATGAATTCTCTTGAAAAAATGAATACCCATTGAATCTTAGTTAAAACATGAATGCGGTCAAAAGTTATCTCTTTCCACATACCAAAATGCAAAAATTCTATATACTCAAACAGTTATATAACTTTTTCTTTATATTATTCATGATCTCATGAATACTTTCAAACATTTCATTTTCTCCTTATCCCTTCATTATGCACATATCATCTTCTTTCCAAAAATATCTCAATCACATTCCACGTTTACCGGTACCATAAAATTATTGAAAACCACAATAGACCAATACATAAATATTCTAATATTCCATGATACTATATACTAAATTATTTTGGAATCTCATTACATAAACACTTAATGATTCCACCACATCGTTCTCATATTCAATATCACCAATAGTGATCGCATGTGACTTCCCTTTGTCCTTTTCCTTAAGTGGTTGCTCATGTTGATCATCATTAACCCTTGGATTCGGGCATTGATTAGCCTAATGCCCCATTTCATTGCACTTGAAGCATTGAAGTGTTGGTGGTGCGTTCTCTAAAGTCATTTCTTTATTCACATCATTAGCAACCCTTTTTCCATTACTTCGACACTCAACTGCTCGATGACCTTCTTTTCTACACTTAAAACATTTTCTAGTCCCTTTAAGACAATCTCCACCATGCTTCTTTCCACACTTTGAGCATAAATAAACATTCATATTCTTTTCACCATTGTTTTGAGATTTCTCCATGAACTCCATCTTTCGTTTCTTGTCCAAACCATGAGATGGATATATTACAAAAACTTCCATTTATACCTTGATTTCACAATGCACAATTTCTTCATAGCTACTGAAGTCTCTTATAGCTAATTCCCTTCGAAGACTTGGTTTTAAGCCACTGAAGAATCGATCAACTTTACTTTAAGGTTGGATGATAAAGCCAGATGCATACCTTGCAAGCCTTGTAAAATTCGCTTCATATATACCAACAGATTCATCATCATTTTGCTTAAGCTAAAGGAAATCCTTTTCCATCTTTGTTTGAAGAATACGATGGAAGTACTTATTGAAAAAAAAAGTTCTTGAACTCGTCCCATTCAATGGGTTCAATTTCATCTTGGGCCCTTGTATTATTAATTATATTCCACCACTGGTCTGCTTCACCTTCTAAAGAGTAAACAGCTAGAATGAATTTATCATGTTCCGAACAGCGAATTATGGAAAATATCTTTTCAATGGTATTAATCCATTGTTCATCAACAAGTGGATCAGAAGACCCACTGAAAGAAGGTGGAATTTGCCTCATGAAGGACTCAATAGAATATTGTTCCCTTCTCTACTCATTTGGATGTCCAGAATGATTCATAGCTTGTGTAAGTATAGCAATAAGATTTTTCACTCCATCTCCCATAACATTGGTTTTTTCAGTAGTACAATCATTTCATTGTCCATTACATTGATCAATATGAGTCCTCGGGTTCCAGCCATCGTCTAAAACCCAAAAAAGAATAGTGTGAGAGGAAAAAATCATGCCAGGGAAAACAACATAATAAAGGGGGATTACCTTCGATATCTAACATATTAGGTTTAATTCTAATATTTTTTCTGTAATTCTAGGACTATAACCAATACGTATACTTAACCTTAGGGACATCCATATACATACCTTAGAAATATCTCTAGGGATATCACTAAAGTTTTTGCATCCTAGTTTACAAAGGTTAACTAAACCATTCCTCTGATACCAACTGTAGAGACCCAAATCATGATGTACATGGAAATTACATTACTATTGCAGAATACTTAATACGTAACAAAAACAAATAGTCAAGGACCATAATTGTTGAGTGTCTTTGGAAACTTGGAATATAAACTTCTAATCATGTTGAAAGATCTTCAACATCTCCCATAAGTATCTTCCCCTTTTTTGTTTCCTTACCTATAACCATTCTTTTAATCCTGGGGGAAAAGAAAACATATAAAGGGTGAGCTCAAATTCTTTGTTAGGGTAATCATGGAGAAAATAAAACAAACTATATACATTTGAACTTAAAAACATTAACATATAGTTTAAACATCAAAATCTTGAGTTGTGAAAAAAAATCTTGGTAGTACAAAAGGCATAGATTATAAAGGAACATCAATCATGATAAAATAACATGGGAATAAAACATGTAATTGTGGAAACCATTAAGCACATTTTATGATTTCCATTGTAGACAAGGAATTTCTTCCAAGACCATATTAGTGGACAAAGTCCCTTTCTGAATCGAGTTCACTCCTCGTTTCAATCCTGTAACACTGAACCGGATTAACTTACCTTTCCAGCCATGTCTATCTCATGATATATAAATCCTTACCCAATGAATTTTAGGGAGATATCGGTCCCACCCATCTCATAATTAAATCATTCTTACTTGTGGCACAAAATAAACTTAAATCATTCATCATAACCCAAAAAATAAAATGGGTTTCATAAACATCATCCCATCATCACATAATCCATATAAAACAAATGGATATTTTATCATAAGAAAAATGAAACCATGTAAATCATAGAGAAAGTAGACTTGAAACATAAACATATTATATAATGTCATTTTAGATGTAAAATATTTTTGATAAAACACTTGAAATGAATTCGTGAGGAAAATATCCCTTCTTCTTCAAAATAATTTTCTTTTCAAAAAATGCAATGAAATTTTAAAATAAAAGGGTTTTCTTGAAAATAATAATGAAATATTGTAGAGGAAGCTTCATGAAAATGTGGAGTTATGAAACCGTAAAAATACTTTCATGCCGTATAAGTTAAAACGAACATTCTCCTCATACATTGGTCAGAAAATTCAAAAAGTTCCTCATGTGGTAAAAAAAGTAAGATTCCTTTAATAACATGTGGTAAAATTAAAAAATTGGTGAAAAGGACTTTAAAAATACATGAGATTTTTTTTATAAAACATGGGCATGGATGATAACAATAACCCCGGTAAATACTTACAAATAAACAATCTCGGATAAGAATGAGATTGGAATAATTATCACTTACCTTACGTCTGTAATTCTTTGTATGTATCCGAACCTCATATATAATGATTTAAATAATTTCATTGACTTATTAAAGAATAATATTCATTGTTATGATATCATATATGGTTCACTTATGACTTTATATTACCCATTCTTTTGTAAATTCCATGTTAAAGCAACATTTTGGGTAAAATCGTTTCATTTATCATACGTGTTTCGACTTGTTGTTCTTGATATTATTACTTATATATTGATTTACATAATTCCAGAATGTAAAACATTATTTATATATAATATATATTCATCATATACATATATATATATGATAGATCGATAAATAGAATTAAATACACTGTTCATGGAAACGGTAGGCCGTACGTACGCATGAACGCTGTTTTCGTTTCATTATTTAATTGAATGGAATTAAGTAGATGAAATACATATATATATACATAAATACAGTATCATTATTATTTAATTTATTTCAATATTATTCATTATATATTCTTTATAATCATTCATGAATGGTTAACATGGATACTGAATCTCATCGCGTTGTGGAGACTGTAGTCCGTAAGTACGCACGAGCAATGATATCATTCCCATGGTCATGGAATTGTATTCAAGTGTATGTATAATATTTCAAAATCAATATCACTTTACAATAATCATATATATTTTTTTATTTACACCATTATACCCATCCAAGTAAGGTGGTGGTGGAAAACAGATTACACCACGGCGTGGAGACGGTATTCTGTACATACGCACGCGCGGTGATTTCATTTTCTGTATGATTAATAGAAGGTGAAATAGGGTTGTTTCATATTTATAATAACATATCAGTATGTTACTGATACTTATGTTATTAATTCATAATTAAACAACTATATAAGAGGAAGTAGAAGAAGAAAGAAACTTGAAAGAGTCGGTAGAAGAGATTACCTCTTCCTCGATGCACCTCCTTTAAACTTCTTCTTAGGAAAGTAGAGTTGGTATTTTCAGAAGACCAAAACCTCCATAATGTTTTAGGGAATTGGAGAAGAGAAATTAGACGGGGTTGGCTGACCATCAAGGCTCAAAAGGGTGTGAAGAGAAGAGGGAAGATGTTCCCTTTTTATAAGGGAGGAGAGGGGTACCTTTGGAAAAACTTAAAATATTATTTTATAATAAAGTTATATTAGGTTTTTAATTGCTTAAAATTAATTTATTTTGAATATAAGGTGGGTATGGGTCTAAATAATCTCAAACAATAGGTTTTAGACAAGTTTAGGTTACTATTTTATCCTTATCATTTAGATTTAACTCTAAGTTAAATAACTTAACTTTTACCGTGTCTTTTTGTTTTCTTACATTATATGGTTGATAAACTTACTATAAAAAGCCAAAAGAAACCCAAGTGGTTCATTATTAATAAATATATCCTTATCTATGTCAATTGGCAGAAACTTATTTTTTTAGGAATATATTTACCATTAATAATATAATATTTGTTTTAAAAACTATTTCAGGTCAATTTTGACACTATTTGGTAATTGATTTTTTTGAAATTCATAACAGCATGATTAGTTATAAAAAGGTTAATTAAATCAAAACTAACATGTCATATTAACCTATAAAATTAGTTTAATTCACAAAAAGTCTCAAATTATATTTATTTGGTAATTTATAATATCGATTATTTTAATATTACATTTTTTAGGTAATTACTGCATCACTATTGTGTCATAAATAACATAAATTATTTAAAATCTAAAAATTATAAATAAAATACCATTAGTTAGGAAATATTTTTATCTTTATAATGAATAATTATAGTCTAATTTATCTTATGTATAACCCTATATTAAAATTGATTTAGTTATTAAACATCGATTTTAACTATTTTAACACTTCTTTAAATAAATTAATAATAAATGTCCTAATCTAATCCAAGTGGACCTAAATGGTCATATTGTATTCCTAATGTAGTTTTTGGTCGAATTACACTTATCCAATAGAATAATGACATATGTTAGGGTAATAATAATATCATTTCACCCTTAATTATCATATTTACTTTTAACCGTGGTAAATAAAAGTAAAAAGTTACCATTCACCAAAAAATATTTTCATCTCATTGAACCAAAAATTAGTCCTTGTTATTAACCATGTCTCTCGGATTTTTTAAATTCCACTCATAGAAGCGGTAAAATTAAGTTTTATGTAAGTTTGCAAAAATCTTCTAGGAGGTAGGTAAAAGACGGTGAAAAGTTCAATAAAATATTTATATATCAAAAATTATTATAAAATGACTCCAATGAATTAAATTAAACTTATATAGGTATTATGTATCAATTTTTACCTAAAATAAATTTAAATAAAATAAATAATTATTTAAATAAAAATTCGGTTTTTAAATAGTAACCCAGTGTTTTCACTATTCATCAAAAATTGAATGTTTTCAGAAAAATACCAAAAATTCACCCTAGGATAATTTCGATATTCTGATTCCAAAAATGAAGTCCATTTTGAATGATAAAATTGATAAAATTTCAAAAAGTGGGTATTACTATTCATAACAGCTAGTTCATAATAATATTATAATAATATCTCGTTTAGTGAAACTCAGTATGGCGTACTACACACACTATCGAGGAAGGTCGCAATTGCGTGTAATGTAAGCCAACTCAGGGTTGCGTGTAGTGCAAGACTCCTTTTTGTTGCATATAATAGAATCCAAACATATTCCATATATACATTGAATATATATATATATATATATATATATATATATATATACTCAATGTTGCGTAGAATAACTACTATCAATCGAACATGAAATTGTGTGTAACACGATCCAAGAATAGTGTTGCGTATACTGCAAGCTAATATGGTGTTGCGTATAGCACAAGATAATCTTGGTGTAGCATACAACAAAAGATATCAAATAAATTAAAAATAATAATTCTCATGAAATCTTGGGTTGTTACATTTAGTATAGCATCCAGCATTTTTATTACATAACTTTTCATTACATGTCACAAACATATGATATTTTATGTATAGTGTCTTCGGAATCAGGAACCATAAAACTAGAAAAAATTAAAACACTCTAATAAATCCCCTTAAAAATCTTGTTGAAAAGTTAATCTTATATACAGTTACTGCATCTCATAACCTAGAGACACACATCAAAGTAAAGGGTGAGCTAAAGGCCCAGTAACGGTAAACAAGGCAATCTGTTTACTTGTGATATCAATAAGAACTTGATAAAAAAATAACAACATGAGTAATATAAGTATAGTGATTTCATAATGAAAATAACATTATCCATAACATGAATATGTGGCTACAAAATTTAATTTATACATTCAAGAACATATCACAAAGGTTCATCCCCTAGGTTTCTTAATCATTTCCAACGTTATTCACCAAGGTATCGTGAAACCTGTCATCTCTAGAGATTAAATTCTTTACCCAAAGCATTGGAGTGATATCAGAGCAAACCCTTAATATGTATTTATTTTTATGTTCTCCACATATATCATAATCAAAAATATCATAAATAATACAAATAGAAAAAAAGATATGGGTTTCATTTCATAATCGTGATGTTTTAAAAGTGCTTAAAAATAAGATCATTATGTCATTTATAACCCATGGAAAAGGAGTGAGGGTTACATGTATGACAATTAATGAATAAAATAGATCTATTTTATGTATTTATGAATACCCCTAGAAATGAAAATAGATTTTGTTATTCACATAAATAATACAAGATATTTTCTTTAGAAAAAGAGAGAGATTTTGAGATCAAAATTCAACTCCATAACAACTATATAGCATGGTTTTAGAAAACATTGAAATGAGAGTGGATATGGGTAAAACCCTCATAAATAACTTATAATACAGTATAAGGACATAATATAATATTAATAAGAACAAGGTATTTACATTTAAATGACATACCACATGAAAAAGAAACTTGAATGAAAAGAGAAGATGCAATTTCTTTTACAAAACTTCGGCAGCCTAACGATGTCACTTAAAAAATCTGAAAATCTATTCATGATAGTGTAAATGGTCTCTCACAAATTTAAAATAAAATTTACTATAATAATGAAATATTATAACATACCCCCACATAATAAAATTGAAACTAGAAGACATAACATAAAAGAAGTTATGATTTAAAAGAGGAGGGTGAATGGTTCCCATACCTTGAAGAGTATCTTCGAAATATTTATGGTTGGGACCTTGGGGGGCTTGAGGGACCCTTGGGAGGACTCCTTGGGAAGTAAAAAGATCATATCTTAGTTGATGATTATTTTTTAATGAAAGGAATGAGGGAATGGCTTGGTATTTATAGCAAAAGTGAGGGAATATTTAATTAATTTCCAAGGGACACCTCATTCGTGGTATTTGAAAAACCATGGGCTTTCCCATGGTAATGGCCCATAGTATTGTCAACTTGGGACACCTAATAACATATATCACTTTAAAAAATTATACCAAATTAATTACATCATGATTACATCATCAATGATGTCATTATACACCCGAAACTCAAAATTGTATTTTTATTATTCACTGAAAATTCAATTGTTTCAGAAAAATCCCAAAAATTCACCCTATCCTAAAATCTATGCTATGAATTCAAAAATGAACTCCATTTTATGAAAATAATTTTTTAAATATTTTTAATTTTATTTTTAAATAAAATCAATTTTTATTGAAAAAACAACTCTAAAATTATAACTTATTTTGTGACACCTTGAAAAAGTAATCAAGGTCCCATAAAATTATCATATAACCATAAGAAAATAAGGTAAGAATTTATGATTACATTTTATGAAAATAAATTTTTATTTTAAATTATTAAATTAATTATAAAAATGTAATTAAAATATATATGACATACAAAAATACCAATACTAATTTTATGACCATTTTTTCACTTTTAAGATGTCTAAATTATATATATATACATTCATGGGTGAAGTTTCTATTTTTTTTGCCGATTTACTGTACATTACTATTCATAATGATATATTACTATTCATACTTTACTATTCAACCAAAATTAAGTTGATCTCATTAGACACTAAATTTATTACTTGTCATAATTGTAGAAGACCATTTTTTGAAAATCATTTCACATTATTAATTATTTATTGTTTTAAAAAATGTTTTAAAATACCCCTTTTTCCCAAATTCGTCAATACTGTGGAACATCATCCTAAATTTATCCAAACATATGAAATTAAAAAATTTAACATAATAAGAAATAAAAATTTTATTTATACAAAAGTATTACACAATGTAAGTAAGGTCTCATTACATATCCCTTTATAACACTTGCATATGACCTAACTGTCTGGAGTGCTATGGTGATAGAATCTTGGGACGGCTTGGAAAACATTTCCCAAGTGGTTATTTCTATCAGCTTGAACTTTTCCATTAGGCGATTTTGTTCAAGATTCACATGTTGAAGGTCTCCTTGGGCTAGGACCAGAGCAAAGCCCCAAGATGCTACCTCCTTTCCAAACTCTAAAAGATGGGATTTGTACTAACTGAGTCTATTAAATGAGGCCATCGACTCTTCTTTATGTATTAATTAACCAAGATCACTTGTATTTATAAAAAATAATTGTAACGTAAAGAGTTTAGTTTCCAATGTTCATATTGACTAACAGTCATATAACAGTCAAAACCCAACCATCTCATTTAATTATACTCACATAATTAATTAAAGGATATGGTTTTTTTGTGTATAAAATAACACACAAATTTAGGAAATAAATATTATTAAAACATTCAGGTCGTTACATTCTTCATCCCTTAAAGAAATTTTGTCCCTAAAATTGTAACTTGTACCCTGTGAAGAGAAAAGTTGTGGGTACTTCGGCCTCATAGACTCCTCTAGTTCCCACGTGGATTATTCACATTTTTGGTTCCTCCACAACACCTTAATAAGATACGTAGTCTTATTGCGTAGATTCTTGTCTCTTCGATCCAAGATCTCCACTGGCTACTCCTCATAAGGGAGGTAATGTTCCATATGTGCCACCTCTAGATTTAATACAAGTGAAGGGTCAGTTATGCACTTCCTCAATAGGGATACATGGAAGACCAGATGAACTTTTGCTAGATTTGGAGGATGTTCAAGCCAATAGGCCACTACTCCCATGAGATAAAGGATTTCATTGTTTCCAATGTACCTTGGGATGAGCTTCCCTTTTCATCCAAATCTCATGACTCTCTTCCAAGGTGAAATTCAAAGAATGGCCTTGTCACCATCATCAAACTCCAAGTCCATTCGATGGTTTTTGGCATAGTTCTTTTGCATACTCTAAGAATCCTTAATGTGTTGTTGGATGGCATGGTACTTTTCTATCATTTCTTGCACAAGATCAGGCCCAAGAATATTTCTCTCACTAGATTCATGACAAAAAGTATGAGTTCTACATCATTAATCATATAGAGCTTCTTAGGGTGTCATTTTAATGCTCGAGTAGAATTTGTTGTTGTAATAGAACTAGACTAAAGAGAGAAGTTGATCTAATACACCCTTAAATCCCATTGAGCATGTTCTTAGCATTTCCTCTATTGATTGAATAGTCTTATCAGATTGTACATCAGTTTCGGGGTTATAGCTTGTACTGAAATTCGATTCGGTACTTAGAGCATGTTGAAGACTTATCCATAATTTTGATGTGATCCTTGGATCACGATCAGATATGATTGATTGTGGAACTCCATGAATCCATACCACTTCATTCACGTAAATCATGGCATGTTCATCAAGGGAGAAATAATCTTGAATGGAGATAAAATGGGCAGTCTTGGTGAGATAGTCCACAATAACCCATATCACATTGTTTCCATTGGATGTTCTCTACAGACCAGTGACGAATTTCATATTGATATTTTCCCACTTTCATGCTAGTATGGGTAGTGTTTGCAATACCCCTTTAGGAAGTTATAACTCTTCATTCACTTGATAACATAATCATCACCTTGAAATGTAGTAAGCAATCTCCCTTTTCAAATTATCCCACCAATAATGATCAAAGATCCCTATACATTTTTGTGCATCCATGATGTATAGAGAACGAATAGTCATGAGCTTCATCCCTCATCTCCTTCTTTATTTTCAGAATAGATGGAACACATATTCTTATACCAAATTTCTGTACACCTTCTTGATCAATATTGAACTCAAGAAACTTCACATCCTTCACAACCTCAAACTTCCTATGTAACAAAGGATATTCTTTTTGATATTTCTTGATCTTCTCTAGTAATGACGGTTGATAAATCATTTGGGTTTGGTTTGATGATGTCCATTCCCTTATAATTCACATGTCCAGCATTAGTAGGTCATTGATCAAAGGATCTCTTTGAATCCTCATCATTGAAAGAAAAACATTGTCTTTCCTGCTCAATACATTAATAACATTGTTTGCTCTTCTGAGATGATAATGAATTGAAAAATCAAAGTCTTTGAGAAGTTCCAACCATCTCATCTATCTCCTGTTCAATTAGTGTTGTGTAAAAATATTCTTCAAAAATTGATGGTCTTTGTATATATCACATTTATCCCCATACAGACAGAGCCTCCATATCTTTAGAGAAAAAACAACCGTAGAAAGCTCCAGATCATTCTTAGGATATTTCTGCTCATAAAGATTCAACTATCGAGACGCATAAGCAATGACCTTGTAATTTTTCATGAGGATGCACTCAAGACCTTTTAGAGATGCATCTCTAAAATTAATGAATCCTTTTCCACTTTAGGGAAATGTTAACATGGGTGTTTTAAGAAATATTTTTTTTCATCCTTTGGAAACATTCATCACAGTCCATTTTCAAGATGAACTTCACACATTTTCGAGTTAACTAGGTTAAAGGATTAGAAAGTCATGAAAAATTCTTCCCAAACCCCCTATAATATCCTTCTAATCCTAGAAAACTACAAATCACAATAATTGTTGTAGGCTGAGGCCACTCCTCTATAACATTTTCCTTTGCATGGTCAACTGTGATTCCATCATTGGTTACAATGTGCCCCAAGAAAGAAACTTTGTGTAACTAGAATTCACATTTTCTGAACTTCTCAAAAAGCCTCTCCTTCTGTGGAGTTTGTAAAATAACCCTTATATGATCTGCATGCTCTTCACAACTTTTATAATATATTAGAATATCAATAATAAAAACTACCACAATGTTATCAAGGTAGTCATTAAAGACTATATTCGTTAATTCAATAAAAATAGAAGGTGCTTTAGTCAGTGCGAAGGGAATAACTACAAAATCATAATTCATGTATCTTAATCAGATGTAAATGTTTGGAATTTCATCATTTTTGAACCTCAATTGATGATAACAAGACAAAAGATCAATATTAGGGAGGAATTGAGCCCCATAAATTTGGTTAAATAAGTCATCAACTGTTGGAGGAGGGTATCTTTTCATCGTTGTGATCCAGTTCAATTCTACATAATTAATGAATACCTGCATCAATCCATCCTTCTACTTCACAAAGAGAACTGGTTCTCCTTAAGGAGACATACTCAGTCATATAAAACCCTTCTCCAAAATATCATGGAGTTGTTTCCTTAACTCCACCAGCTCCACATTTTCTATCCTATATGGGGTTGTTGATATCGGATGGCATCCGGGTACAAGTTCAATGGATAACTCTAACTCTCATTCTGGGGGAGGTCTGGGTAACTCCTCAGGAAATACGTCAACGTATTCCTATAACATGGGGACATTTTCAATCCTCAAACTCTCATTTATTTCTTCCTTTTCACTGATCAACCCCATAAATAAGGATATATGATGTTCATATAGACCAATATCAGGTTGAGATATCCCTCCTTTGAAGATAACTATAGGTTTTCCATTCAAGACTACTAAGATTTATTTGATTTTGCATTTGATCTTAGCATTATACATCGAGAGCCAGTCCATCCCAAGTATAATGTCAAATTATAGCATGGTAATGACTACTATATTTTCGATAATATTTTTCTCACTAAAGTAAATACTAGAGTTTATAAACACTGAGGATGCTTGGATAATCCCACCAGGAGTCTTGACTGATAACTCTACTTTTATAAAATCAGGGGTTGATTCTAAATTATTTGCAAACATGGAAAAAATAAAGGAATGTGTAGAACCAGAATCAAACTAATTACTTGCTATCTTTGAGAGAACATCAAGAGTACCTACCACCACAACATTTGGCACATCAACTTTAGTCGTAGTGATTTCAAAAGATCAACTTTCTTCCCTTGGCCATTGTTGAGGCAGATGTTGATTCCCCTCCACTACCCTCATATTTGGACAGTGATTGTAAAAGTGCCCAAGATGTCCCCACTTATATAATTGGACATCAAGTTGGTCCTACACCATCTTCCATTTTTTCTTTTTGTTGGGAAGCTTTGGATTCACCACACTACGACAATTCTGCACAATGTGTCCATCTCTACCAAACATATATCACTTCCCACTACCGAGAAGGTAGTTCCCTGAATGATTCTTCCCGTATTTATTAGACATGGTATGTTGTACTTTGTTGCATTCTCTCCCATGATCAAAGATCCTCCCGATGCTTGGATCCATCGATCTTTTACTAACATTGGATTTATGAGAACATTGCATATCACCAAACTCTAGTTCGACTTTCATCGCGCTTTACACGATCTCCACCTAGCTATAATAATCTTTGTTGGCTAGATTCTTCTACAGATGGGGTCTTAGTCCACTGAAGAATCTATCAACCTTGCCATTTGGATACTTGATAAATCTGGAAGTGTAACGTGAAATCCTTGTGAAGTTCATCTCATAGAATCCCATAGATTCATTCTCCTTCTACTTTAACTCAAGAAACTACTTCTCTATTCATGTTCTCATCGATCGAGGGAAATGCTTATTGAAGAATATCCCTCTGAACTTTTCCCAATCCATAGCTCCAACTTCCACTCTGGGCCTTGTGTTTATAATCCATTCTTCCCACTGATCAACTTATCCCTCTAAGAGACAAATAGGAAAGGTAAACTTCACTTGTTTAGAATAGTGGAACACAGAAAAGATCCTCTCGATAGAGCTAATCCACTGTTCAGAAATCAATGGGTCGGTAGATCCACAGATTTTTGGTGGTCATTGATGTATAATGTATTCAATAGAATGTTATTCCCTTCATGGTGATATCAATCTCTCAGCTTGATTCAAGTTATTTCCCCTAACATGAGTCGGTTGGTTTAACATTAGCATGAATGTTTCCATTCTGGCTTCCATTGGAGGTTTGTCAGCACATGGTCCATTGCGGTCACCATTTTCATGGTTCCTCCTATTGCTCGCCATTTTAAAAAAAATAAAACCTTTGTGGAAGATAATTTCATTTATGAATATTTTAACTATATTTGATTTTATGTCTAAAAAAATCATTATTTAAACAATTACATATCTCTACAAATCCTTCCTAATGATTCATAAAAACATTAGGATTAACCAAAAATATCACCCTAGAGTGTCTTAAACAAGAGTACAGTAAGGTCCATTGTCGTGTACTAGGATACCCCAGGTCAACACCGAAACTCTTTTTCATATTTTTCACTCCTAGGTATATGTGTTCCAGAGCCGCCTCTATCTGCTCGTATCTAGACACAGATGTATTTTCTTGAAAAAACACTAACTCAATACTCACCAAAATACCGAGAAGTATTCCTATATTTTAAATTTTCTATAGGGTTGTTTCTAATTTTTTCAAAGCCTAGTTTCCATAAATAACTAAAAATTCCTTTGATACCAATTATACCATCCCTCTTTTTTATAACATAACTTTTCATTACATTTTAAAAATAGAAGATGTTTAATGTATAGTGTCTT
Source organism: Viscum album (assembly GCA_963277665.1). Lineage (NCBI taxonomy): Eukaryota > Viridiplantae > Streptophyta > Magnoliopsida > Santalales > Viscaceae > Viscum > Viscum album. Next base: position 1,802,969,571 of record OY728138.1, read on the forward strand.
GGATATCAGGAATAATAAAATAGGAAAATGTAAAACACCCTATTAAATCCCCTAGAAATGATTCATAAAAAGTTTATACTATGTACAATTACTCCATCTCATAACTTGTAGACATACATCAAGGAAAGGGTGGGCTGAAATCCAAGTAAGGGTAAACAAAGGAATCAATTTACTTTTGATATAAATAAGAACTTGATAAAACAACATAAAGACATGAGCAATGGAAAGTAGAGAAATTTTATAATGATAAGAACTTGATACATAACATGAATATGTGGCTAATAAATTTAATTTAGTTATTAAGGAACATATCACCAAGGTTCATCCCCAAGGTGTTATAAAATTTACCAAGGATATTCACCAAAGTATTATGAAACTTGTCATCTCTAGAGATTACATTCTTTACCCAATACATTGGAGCGCTATCAGGGAACAACCTTAATATGTATTTATATTCATGTGATCCACATAGATCATAATCAAACATTTCATAAATTACCCAAATAGAATAATATAAATGGGTTTCATTTCAAAATAGTGACATTTTAAAAGTACTTAAAAATAAGATCATTATATCATTTATAAGCCATGGAAAGGGAGTGGGGGTTATATGTATGTCAATTAGAGAATAAAATTGATCAATTTTATTTAATGATGAATACCCCTAGAAATTAAAATATATTTGGGTATTCAAATAAATAATAAAATAATATTTCTTGAGAACAAGAGAGAGATTTTGAGACGAAAACTCTACAGCATAACGACTATATAACATGGGTTTAGAAAACATTGATAAGAGAGGGGACAAGGGAAACCACTCAGAAATAACATATAATACAGTAAAGGGACCATATAAAGTATTAATAAGAGCATTGTATGGATATTTTAATGACATACCACATGGAATGTAAACTTGAAAAAAAACAGAAAAGATGCAATTTCATTTACAAAAATTCGGCAGCCTAACAACGTCACTTAAAAGTTTAGAAAATCAGTTGATGAGAGCGGAAAGGTTCTCTCATCAATTTAACATGAATTGGACAGTAATAATTATATATAATAACATTCCCCTACATAATAAAATGAAAACTAGAAGACATAACATAAAAGATGTTATGAAGTAAAAGTGGAGGGTGAACAGTTCCCTTACCTAGAAGAGTAACTTCGAGAGCTTGTAGGTTGGGACCTTGGGGGGGCTTTATTGATCCTTGGGAGGACTCAATGTGAGGTAAAAAGACCAGATCTTCGTTCATGAGGATTTGGGATTTAAATGAATGAGGTAATGGCTTGGTATTTATAGCAAAAGTGAGGGAATATTTAATTTATTTCGATGGGACACCTCATCGGTGTTATTTGAAAACCATGGGCTTTCGTATTTTATTTTCCCATGGTATTGTCCACATGGGATACCTCAAAATATACTTTACTATTCATAAGTCATCTATATTTATTACATAATTATTACATCATAAATGATGTCATTAAACACCTGAAACTCAAAACTGTCTTTTTTACTATTCACCGAAAATTCAACTTTATCAGAAAAATCCCAAAACTTCACCCTAACCTAATATTGACACTCTAAATTAAAAAATGAACTCCATTTTATGAAAATAATATTCTAAATATTTTTAATTTAATTTTTAAATAGAATCATTATTTATTAAAAACCCCACTATAAAACTATAACTTAATTGAAACACCATGAAAAAGTAATCAAGGTCCCAAAAAATTTGCGTATAACCATATGATAGTAAAGTAAAAATTTAAGATTACATTTTATGAAAATAAATTCTAATTCTAAATTTTAAAATTAACTATAAAATGGTTATTAAAATATTTTTGACATACACAAATACCAATACTTGTATTATGATCATTTTTCACTTTTAAGATGTATAAATTAAATTCATACTTTCATGGGTGAAGTTTCTATTTTTTTGAATGATTTACTATTCATTACTATACATTTCTATTCATAAGGGTATATTACTATTCAAACTATACTCTTTACCAAAAATTAAGTAGAACTTATTATACTCTAAATTTCTTACTGGTCACAATTGTAGAAGACCATTTTATGAAAATCATTTTACATTATTAATTATTTAATGTTTTAAAAAATATTTTACAATATCCCTTTTCCCCAAATTTATCAAAAATATGTAACTTCATCTTACATTTATCTAGACATTAAAAATTCACAAATATAACGTAATAAGAAATAAAAATTTTTTAATACAAAAGGATTACACAATGTAACTAATGTCTCGTTACATAGTCCCTTATAACTCCAGCATAGGTCATATTTGTAAGGTGTGCTATGGTGATAGAATCTAGGGACAGCTCAGAAAAAAATTTCACGACTGGTGATTTCTATTAGATTAAACTTCTCCCTTATGAGATTATGTTCAAGCTTCACATGTTACAGTTACACTTAGAATTGCTCTAGGGTAAATCCCAGAGATGTTACCTCCTTCCCAAGCTCTGAAAGATGGGATTCGTACTGCCCTAGTTTACTAGATGAGGCCATCGACTATTATTTTTGTATTAATTAACAAAGATCACATGTATTTATAAACAATAATTGTAATGTAAAGATTTAATTTTCTAACAGTCATATTGACCAATGGTCATATTGACCAACAGTCATATAATAGCCTAAACCCAACGATCATATTTAATTATAATCACTTCATTAATTAATGGATATTGTTTTTTTGAGTATAAAATGACACACTAATTTATAATTTAAATATTATTAAAATGTTCGTGTCATTATAGTTAACTATTCCCTAGTGTAAATGTGATGATTTAGTGATAGATTTCATAACCAGTTTTCCGATGTATCCTTGAGTTATCCATGTTTTCTGAGTTTTTTTTGAAAGGATCATAAAGGTTTCTCATTCTTTCCAATCAATGAGGCCATTTTTGTTGACTTGTTTTATAGTTTATATATAAATGAGATAGTATGAATTCGCAGCGTACCTCATTCTAACAATTTTAGATATGTATTCCCAGTTTATGTATAGTTTCTGGTAGATTTTTTCATAGGGCCATGGGTACACATGTGCTTATGAAGATGAAATACAGCCTCTAGACTAATGTTCAGTCAGATCCAATGATATAGGTTCTTGAGGAGATGTTGTGAGAATAAATTCTAGATTTTGGGGTATCTTGGGAGAGGCTCATACCCCTGGTTGAGTTTTCCTACAACAATAGATTAGAGGATACTATTCATATGGTGCCTTATGAGGCTTTATATGGTAGGACATGTTGATCATCCCTATATTGGGTAGAGGTATGAGAAGAATCTATGATTATAACTCATCTCATCCAAGAGAATACATAGAAGGTTTAGTTGATTCATAAATATATGGCTAACGTAAAAAATCAAAAAAAATATTAAGACAATTACCTCAAATGACCTCTTGAATTCGAGGTAGGGGATCATTTCTTTTACATCCTTCACTAAGGCTAGTCCAATGATGTATCAGGAAACATTCCATGTTTTTATTGAAATGGGTTTGTTTCATTCAAGATTCTGGAGGAGTTGGGACGATAGCCTATTAGTTGTTGTTACCTCAGACATATTGAGCCATTCAGGATGTCTTCCATCTCTCCCAACTGCACCATTATCATTCAATCGTGTCTCATGCTATTTATCCTATGAGGTTGAGTTTCAAGTAAATTTTTCCCTTGATTACCATTTAATTCATATTATAAGTAGGATCACAAAGTATTTTAGAGGCTTTTATATTCCTCTAGTATAGTTTATATGGCATCACGATCATTTATATGACAAATATCGAGGTTTGGGAGTCCAAAATTAATGTTTAGTGGTCGAATTTATTATCAACTAATTCTTGACCACCATTGAGAGGTACATTCATGGACGAGTTTCTTTATGTGTGAATATTGCAAGATATCAGGTTTTTATATGAGGTACATATCTTGTTTTTGTCAGTTTAAATGCTTGTTTACAACCTATGTTTAGTACCTAACTTGATCACGTTTGTATCAGGGGTGTATAGGTCTTGTTAAAAGCCTAGAGCCGGACTTTTTTGATAAATTAAGTAGTCCATATAGATATTTTAAAAAATACAGGGAAGGCTGAATGGTTACTCTTATCTATGTGAGGCTAGACAGTGGGGTGTTATTGACTACATTATATGAGGAACCATATGGATAGAGGAAAACACCCTTATTAGAGCCCCTATAGTTTTTAATGTATCCCAAGACCTGGTTTTTTAATGGTTAGTAAATCCATGTGTGAAAACCCAGTGAGGTACCACTCTTTATAGTAGAGGGTGCACGGTTGGTGCAGGGTTTGGCAAACCGTACAACCAAATCGTACAACCCAAAAAATTTCATAATTACACAAATTACTATAAAATGTTTTATATCTCAAAACTCATTTCATTTATTCATATTTTGGATAGCCAATTGGTGTTGAGATCTCCTCCTTGATCCATTTTTTATATTTTTATCATGTTCCTTTGTCTAATATCTGAATCGAGCATCATCATTTTCATTGGATTCATGATGGTGAGTACTCAATTACTTTTTTTGGCTATTCATTTAACATCATATCAATAGAGTTATTTAGGTGAATGTTAATATTTTCTATTTGTAAGGTTTTAATTTGTTCTTACTTTTTCTCCGAATTTGAGTTGAATCAAGAGGTATTACTGGATGGGAACTCCACTAAGAACCTGCAGTAGGCAGTCTCATGCTTCTCCCATAATGTCATGGTTTTTATATAAATGTCATTGTTCCACACACCCAATTTTTCGAGTGAATCCCTTGAACATGAATTTAAGCCTTGATAAAAATGGATATGTATGACCTATGTAATTAATAAGACACATAGAATATTTGTTAATGGTTATGAACCCTGAATTGGAACCACCCCTTGGGTGCATTTTGCAATTAATTGTACTTTCATGGGTTGAATATGAACTTTATTACATTTTATGGGTGTCATTTACACCTTTCTTTGGGATTTTAAATGATAAAATTTAATTTTAATTTTAATTGACAAAAGGAAAGGGAATGGAATACCATGACCCTAGGATATGGCCCTGTTATTTCTTGTTTGAGCATGAGTTTTTTCTTATAATGGAATTCCCTTATGATATAACTAAGAGACTAATCCTTCTATGATTATCCCTATCATTGACCACTTTTTTAGGAGAGGGTAAATTGAATGATTATGGTGAAGAAATTTGATATAGTTAAATGATATTGACTGAATGTTTATTATATTACTTGGGTGAAAAATGGTTTCATATACAAATTCCATGTATTGAATCATTCAGATATTTCACTATAGGATTATGTGACACTTCAACTCCATATATATTTCCAAGGACGTCCTCAAAGAGTTGATTCTCTATTCAACCGAGTGACACTTGGACTCTGTATGAATTTCCAAAAATGGACACTAAGATCCGATTCTCTATATGCTTGAGTGATACTTTGAATACATATATGTATTACAATGGACTAACTCAAAATGAAGTTGATTATATATAACATGGGTGACACATTGGCTCTCTTATCAGACCACCAAGGATGGACTCTATAAACGGTGATGTAATACCACACCAAGAGTGATACTATGATTCCAATGAGGAATTCATAGGACATGCTTGTAAGGGTCTTGGTTTATGTTACTCTAGGAGAGACACCAATATTCAAAATAAAGAATTCAAAGGAATGTCTTAGGTTCTTAATTTTATAAAAAATGAAATGATTTATATTATGTATATACCATTCCAAAGAAAAATCATGGATTCAGTTAGAGACATACAATATATTGAATGCCTGGTAAGGCACCTCTTGATCACATCCTTATAGGGGATGAATGGCTCTATTATAGGTCCTAAAAATTATTAATTAAATGGAACAAGACTAAATATTTCTTCAGAGACATTATGCATACGGGTGAAGTAGGTATAAGAGGATGGGAATCCATGAAAACACCTTCCATTTTGTGTTGTTTACATAGAAGACTTATTTTACATATTCTATTACTATATACGCAATTTTTTTATTATATATTCACTGATTAAATGGAATTAGATAGCATTTGTGGTGGCCTATTGGAATTTCATATCACACCTTACTCAGAATTACTTTGGTACTTGATAAGTTTATACAACTTTTAAAGACCCATAAAATTCAAGGGAATATTTTTTTTAATTTTCTTTGGGATTTTACAAGAATGCAGTTTCTGACGGCACCTGATTCTGAGGCCCGGTGTGCCCAAAATAATTTTCCAAAGTTTAGCTCGGGTACGTTCAGTGAACAAATGAGCGGGTTTTCCTATGTTTGGAACCCATACTCGGAATCAAAATACGAGGGCACCGATGGAACCGCAACGCCAGTAATTGCTTAAGAACGCCTTTTCTGGTGTTGCGTTTGCTCGGTTGAGGTTATTAATTTATTAGGTTAACTAAAGAATAAAAATAAAATATTGTGCTACAATTTTATTTTTATTCTATGTAATGATAACCTAGGAATGGTGGTTAGAGTGGGACCCACTAATACCCTAACTCCTAGGTAGGATATTAGTGAGGTGGGGCTCACACGAGCCCCCCCCCCCCCCCCACTTTATTTCCTCTTACCTCCCACGTGCATTAATTTTATAACTCACTTGCACCGCCTCTTTAATGCCAAGTCAACTCTCGCATTTAATTGGATTACTAAACGCCTCATTAATTGGTCAACACAGGATAATTATATCGTGATTGGAATTTTAATTTCAAATAAGGGATGACATGATTAATAAAATAAGGCAATGCCTTATTTTATTTTTGTTGTTTCATTGTGCGAGAAGAATTGGGAGAGGAATTGTGAAAAGCCTTCAAATATTCATCTTCTTCGTTGGAGAACGCGAAGAACGGCGAAGAACGCCGGCCTCCGACGGAAGTTGAAAAATAATGCTAGTTCCCCGTAGATTGACGACGTGATGTCGTGTACCACGATGCCGACGATTCTCTTCTCCGCGATGCCGACGATTCTCTTCTTCCACGACGTCCTTTTTCCCGCGAAGAACCCTCGCTCAACAACTCTTGAGGTAGAAGGTTTGGTTTAAATTAATTTCTGTGGATGATATCCTCGACATGTGCTTAAATTGTTGGAAGTCGTTTGAACCACTAACGCGGTGGGTGCGGACCAACGAACAAGTCTGAACCGGCCGTTTCTCTGTTCTTGATGCGCGGAACGTTGGGAAATGTTGAAATGGGACTGTTGAGCGATTGGAGGCCGTCATAGTAATCTACGGGTCCTTAGATGACCCCAAGCACTGACGGGAGCAAGAACGGACCACCGGAGCGGCTCTGGTGGCCCGCGAACTTCACAGGCGGCACCGGCGGGTGGAGGAGGCGGCGTCCCAGCACACCGCCAGGAGGGACCGCCGCGGCTTCAGCCGCTGCGGCAAGCGATCGGTCCCGCGGCCGCGCGGGACCCGGGGGAGGCGCTGCGCCCAGTGCCACGTTCACTGACAAGGAGCATCCCACAAGTGGGGGCCATGGCTTCAATCAAGGGGGGCAGCCCCCCCCCCTTTCCGCAACAGCACGACCAGCACCGCGCTGGCTGTGCGGGGCGCGCGCGCGCCGGTCCAACGGGCCACCCAGGCCGGACCGGATGCACCAGGCCGGGCTGCGCCCTAAGGGTCCATACCCGGACCCAGTTCGGGCCAACCCAGGAGGTCTTGGGCCGGGTCGGTCTGGGCCCAAAACCCCCCTTTTCCAGAAAGTTCTGTTCAAATGCCCCTATCTTGGGCTGCGGACCTCCGATCGACGCACCGTCAGTTGCGATGCGATCCATGGATCGAGACTGTCATTTAGATATATTACACTCAAGGTTTTGGTGAACATTGTTTATGGCCGGTTTTGTTCGAACACGATGTCAACCGGGCCCTCGAAGCAGAAACGCTTATAACATAAGATCCGGACGTCCGATTAACATGCCATGGACTTTGTTGGATTTTTTTTAGTGAGACAGACCTTTTATCTTACTCCACTCGAGGATTGGATGCAGTTGGAGTTCGGTTGGGTTGGTTTTGACTTAAAAACCAATCGGGCCCCAGAAACAAAAAAGCCAATAACTCTCAGACTGGGCGTCTGATTGACGCGTCGTCTGTCACGTTGAGTTCCTCTTGTCAAGACAGAACTTTGAGATACATCAACTCTGGACTGTGTGTCAGTTGATGTATCGACCCCTTGGCTAATGAAGCGGACCCTCCCGGAAATGAGCATGTTGCGTGCGGAAACCCTAGAGCTGGCTGCGACTTCGACTGTGAAGACTGCACTAAAATCCTATGTGGGTTCAGCAATGATGAAGACTGTACTGAAATCCTACGTGGGTTCGATGGCGATGAAGACTGCACTGAAATCTTATGTGGGTTCGGCAGTGATGAATATCGTACTGAAATCCTCCGTGGGTTCGAAGGTGATGACGACTGCACTGAAATCCTATGTGGGTTCGGCAGCGATGAAGATCGTTCTGAAATCCTTTGTGGGTTCGACGACGATAAAGATTGCACTGAAATCCTATGTGGGTTCGGAAGCAATGAAGACCGTACTAAAATACTATGTGGGTTCGATGACAATGACTACTATTCTTGTATCCTACTTGGGTCTGGCAGTGTCTGACTCTATTCTTGCAATATTACGTGGGTCTGGCAGAGTAGCTGGTCTGTATCCTATGTTGGTCCGACAACATAGCTGGTTTAGTATCCTACGTGGGTCCCAGCTTAGATGAATCAGTGGTTATATCTGATCATCTCTATCACCGAAGAAGTATACCTGTGTGAGCTGAGCCTTGACTTTCAATCAATATCTTCGATATGATTGACTTGCTTTCCTATGTGGGTTGGGTGGTGTTATCCTGTGTGGATTGGGTTGTCCTCCTATGTGGATGTGATCGAACTTGGGATCGGGTGTTGGAGCCGAATGGGAATTGATGACCGAGGTATATGTATGGGCATATACCTAAGTAGTGTTGGTCATTACATCGTGATTGTATCTTTCCTTTGTGGATTATCCTTTGTGGATACTGGGAGACCTTCGGGGGTCTCGGGGTCCCTACTGAGTTTCGTATACTCACCCCTACATGGGTTATGCCCGCACTACGTTGTGTTGGATGCAGATGATGGACATCACTGATTGTGGTTGAGGCATGTGGAGCAGTCAGTACCTAGAGGTGGACCACTGGTTGGGATGTACCCGGAGCGGACGGCTGGACCCGAGTAGCTGAGGAGGCTATTTATACCCACCCATCAGGTGGGACTTCCAGTGCATGTCTCGACGTTTCTTCTTTACTTCAGCTATTGTACCTTCTTTCCAGTTGTACTTTACTTTCAGTTTGGGTTTGTATTCTGTCCCACTGACTTTTCCGCACTACTTTTGTACCTAGTTTAACTTAGTGTTTAATTTTTCTTGCTTACTCTGTGGTGTTTGTTTACTTTATAAAGGAAATGCCTTCCCCTTTTGTCGGAATTTATGCCTTGGTGCTAGTCTCCAGCCATTGGCCTATGGGAGGCGGGCTTGGGGTAGTCACGGCACGGGTCCCAAGGACGGGTCGTGACAAATTGGTATCAGAGGGAGGTTCAGTTCTACCAAATAACTTTGGACTCTGATATTTCTTCTATGTGAAGCAATAGTGTTAAGGGTATTGAGTGTGGTTATCAGTCCAGGGAGTCCAGTGTTGGTGCGGCAGCCGACGTATCCGTACACCAGGACCCTGACTTCTGATTTCCGACTGAATGCCTGAAACCATTTATTGTATGGGTCTTTCAAAAATTTTCTTTGTGATTACTTTGTGTCAGCTCACCAGGTATACTATTTTGATGGTGGCACACCTGTTTCTTTTCAGGATGGCCCCATGACGGCAGCCAGCTAGGGTCCCGAGCTTTGTTTGAGACGACAGCCCACCGAGCGACGAGGCCTTAGGGCAGGGCCCTTTTTCAGTAGGGGCACCGGCAGTACCTTTACCCACCGAGCCACCGATTATACCAGCACTAGCCTCTGATAGTGCACATCACCATAGTGCAATACACGAGTTTCATCATCAGAGACCGCCCAGGTTCCATGGGGAGATGGACCCTCAGGCAGCCAAGTATTGGCTGGAGGCGGTTGTGCGAGTTTTCAGGATAGTGGGGACACCAGCTGACCTCATGGTGATCCTCTCAGTGAGCCTCCTGCATGCGGAAGTAGGCAGATGGTGGAGCTTGATGCTCTAGGTGCACGAAGAGGCATCACTCCTCTGGACGGACTTTGAGAGCCCCTTCCGCTCGGAGTTCATCCCAGCCACCCTCCGTGCGGTGCGCATCCTGGAGCTTCTACAGCTGCGACATGGTATCATGATGGTCGCCCAGTACTCGTCGATATTTACCGATCTCTTGTGCTATTTGATGTACATGGTCTGGGACCCATTCTTCTAGGCCCGGACCTTGCAGCAAGGACTGAGGCATGAGATCAGATCATCGATGATCTCCCTCAGCATTCCGACACATGCAGGAGTACTGGAGCGAGCTCTTCTCATAGAGAGCTTTATTACTGAGCCTACGCCAGCAGCGATACCTACCACAGGGTGGCACGTAGCAGAGTCGTCTGCAGCTGGTAGTCGACGGATGACACAGGGGTCCAGGTGGACCGGACCATCAGGAAAATGACCTCAGGACACTGGCTCAGAGGTGCGGGGCATAGGGCGCAGAGCCAGCCTTCCGAGGAGTAGGCAGTGCTACGCATGCGGCGGGTAGGGCCACATGGCTCGTGACTGCCCGACTCGCTGTACAGAGGAGCAGCAGACTTTTGAGGGGCCACCCAGGAAAAGGAAGAGGGTCTGTCGTGGCGGTCTTCCGAGAGCAGGTGGACGAGGTAGGGGAGCTGGCCGAGCAGCAGGTGGTGGGTGACGCTTTGAGGTTTTACCACCACCACCACCAGGAGCTCTACCCCGACCTTAGGGAGCTGGCAGGAAGAGACTGGCTCAGCTTCTAACATCAGAGGACTATGACCATGGTGTGCCAGAGATGATTCGAGGTACTATCTGTGTCTACTCCACCCTTGCTGCAGTTCTTATAAACATGGGAGCGAGTCATTCATTTATTGTCGCTACCCTTGTTCGGAGCTCGAAGATTCCAATGGATCCATTGGCTCGATCCTTACAGCTAGAGACTCATACAGGAGTAGACTTGACGATTACGCACTGGTTCCAGCAGTGTGAGCTTACTCTAGGAGGAGAGAGCTTCAGCTAGGATCTTCTTGTAGCGGCATTGAGGCCTTACGACGTCCTCTTGGTCATGGATTGGTTATCCACATTCCATGCTCAGATTGACTGTATTAGGCGCAAGGTGCGGTGTGTACGCACCGACGGGAGCAGGTTCACCTTCACTGGCAAGGGAGCCTTTGAAGCATAGGATTGACTCTCGCAGAGGAGAGGACAGCCCATCACTCATCAGTTGGCTAGCCTCATCCTAGGAGTAGTTGACGTGCAGAGTCCTAGTTTTCCTATAGTGGTGGATTAGTATGCTGATGTTTTCCCTGACGACATTCCAGGACTACCTCCTCGCAGAGAGGTAGACTATTATATGACTTGTACCCCGGGATAGCCCCGATATCCACTCCAGCATATCAGATGGCCCCCCATTGAGCTTCGAGAGCTATGGGTATAGTTGGAGGACTTGCAGGGCAAGTGATTTATCTGACCCAGTGTTTCACCCTAGGCTTCCCTGATATTATTCGTCAAGAAGGCGGATGGGAGCTTGTGACTTTGTGTCGACTATCATCACCTGAACCAGGTGACCGTGAGGAACAAGTATCCGCTATTGAGGATTGACGACCTCTTAGATAAGCTCAAGGCAGCACGATGGTTTTCAAAGATAGATCTTAGATTAGGCTATCATCAGCTCAGAGTTCGAGATGAGCATGTGTAGAACATGGCCTTCAGATGTCGGTATGGACACTATGTGTTCTTGGTTATGCCTTTCGGCATAACCAACGCTCCAGCAGTGTTCATGGGTCTCATGAACAAGATCTCTCAGCCATACCTCGATCGATTTGTCGTGTTCTTCATCGACGACATATTGATATACTCGACCATTGAGGAGGAGAATGCCTACCACTTGCGGGTTGTACTAGACACACTCCAAGAGAACCATATTTTTGGAAATCTATAGGAGTGTTAGTTATGGTTATGTGAGGTCCACTTCTTGGAACATTTCATCTCTGAGGCAAGAGTTGCGGTGGATCCTGCGAAGATTGAGGTAGTGCTAGCATGGGAGACACCCAGGAGCGTGATGAAGGTGCAGAGTTTCTTGGGGCTAGCTGGGTACTACCAAAGGTTTGTTCCAGACTTCTCTAGAGTTTCAGAACCACTCTCAGCTTTGAAGAAGAAGGGGAAACCCTTCGTGTGGTCAGACAGATGTCAGATGATCTTCCAAGAGCTGAGACAATGATTGACCAACGCACCTATCTTGAGGCTACCGGAGGAGGGAGTGGGGTACGTAGTCTACGGCGATGCATCAGTGATAGGACTCAGATGTTTCCTGATGCAGGAGTGGGAAGTCATCGCATATGGATCACGTTAGTTGAGGTAGCATGAGCAGAACTACACTACCCATGACCTGGAGTTAGCAGCAGTGGTCTTTTCTCTGAAGATGTGGCGACACTATCTGATGGGTGAGCGTTTTACAGTCTACTCTGACCACCAAAGTCTCAGGTACATATTCTCATAGAAAGACCTGAATTTAAGACAACAGTGATGGATCGAGTTCATCCAGTACTATGACTTTGAGATAGTCTATACTCCTGGAAAGGGGAACGTAGTAGCCAATGCTCTCAGCCGGAGGACGGGCATCCAACTACTCAGGGAGGCACTGGAGCAGCTAGCCTCTTTACAGATATCCTTCGTGGATAGAGATGGTGCACCCTATCTTCAGTCACTCACAGTCACTCCTCTACTACTGTAGCGGGTCAGAGAGGCACAAGGTGAGGACGCTGACCGTGAGACGTGGCGTGCACAGATATCCTCAGGACAAGCACCTGATGGATTCTCCATAGGAGGAGAGCACGACGTCCTTTTAGAGGACGTACCATGGTACCAGTTGCTTTATAAGAGGAGGTGCTGAGAGAGTTTCACACTTTCCCTTTAGCGGTACATCCAAGATTGGAAAAGATATACCTGGATCTCAGACGACAGCACTGGTGGCCGGGTATGAAGAAGGTTGTGCTAGAGTTTGTTTCTCGATGCCTCACCTGTCAGTAGGTGAAGGTAGAGAACCAGGTACCAGCAGGCTTGGTGCAGCCCTTGGAGGTCCTGGATTGGAAGTGGGATGGGATATCTATGGATTTCGTGACTGGAAATCCATGTACATCCAAAGGCCACAACTCCATTTGGGTGATTGTCGACCGACTCACCAAGTTGTCCCACTTCTTACCCATCAGAGAGTAGGGCTCAGTGGAGAGCTTGGGGTGCCTCTACATTCAGGAGAACGTATGGCTTCATGGTGTTCCATCATCTATCGTCTCTGATCAAGATGCTCGCTTTACTTCCCGTCTTTGGAAGGGGTTGCAAGAGGCATTCGGGATGCAACTACCACTCCACCATCGGGATGGCACCATACGAGGAATTGTACGACCGACCTGGCAGATCACCTCTATGCTGGACAGACCCTAGGGAGTCCACACTTGTGGGACCGGAGATGGTCCAAGACATGATAGAGAAGCTCCAGGTCATCCAGGAGCGGATGAGGACAGCTCAGAGCTGGTAGAAGTCTTATGCTGACCGGAGGCGAAGACCACTGGAATTCGAGGATGGCAACCACGTCTTCTTGCGGGTATCACCTCGACGTGGATTACAGAGATTTGGCTGAGGTGGCAAGTTGTCTCCAAGCTTCAATGGACCTTTTTAGGTACTCAGCAGGATAGGCGAGGTGGCTTATCGCCTAGCTCTACCACCTCAGTTGCACCGGGTGCACGATGTCTTTCACGTATCTCAGCTGAGGAGATACGTGCACGACCCAACGCATATCATTGGCCATGGGGAGATGTACATTGATGATAGGGAGACTTTTGCAGAGGTCTCGGTGGAGATCGAGGATCAATAGGAGCGGGTCCTACGTGGACGGTCGATTCCTCTATTGCGCATCAGATGGCAGCACGGGAACCTCTAGGAGAGCACTTAGGAGCGGGAGTATCAGATGCGTGATCAGTACCCTCATTTGTTCCCCTAATTTGTGATGTATCATTACAGGGACGTAAAGCCCAGAGGTGGGAGTAATGTAAAGACCCGTAAAATTCAAGGGAATTTATTTTAATTTTCTTTGGGATTTTACAAGAATGCAGTTTTTGATGGTACCTGATTCCGAGGCCCGGTGTGCCCGGAATCATTTTCCAAAGATTAGCTCGGGTGCGTTCAATGAACGAACGAGTGGGTTTTCCTAAATTTTGAACCGGTACTCGGAATTGAAATCCAAGGGCACCGATGGAACCGCATCGCCGGTAATTTTTTAAGAACACCTTTTCCGGAGTTGCGTTTGCTCGGGTGAGGTTATTAATTTATTGGGTTAACTAAAGGATAAAAATAAAATATTGTGCTACATTTTTATTTTTATTCTATGTAATGATAACCTAGGCATGGTGGTTGTGGTGAAACCCACTAATACCCAAACTCCTAGGTAGGATATTAATGAGGTGGGGCCCACATGAGCCCCACCCCCTTTTTTTCCTTTTACCTCCCATGTGCATTTAATTTGGTAACTCACCCGCACCCCCTCTTTAATTCCAAGTTAACTATCACGTTTAATTGGATTATTAAAAGCCTCATTAATTGGTCAACGCATGATAATTAAATCATGATTTGTTTTTTAATTTCAAATATTGGATGACATGAGTAATAAAATAAGGAAACACCTTATTTTATTTTTTTTGTTTAGTTGTGCGAGAAGGATTGAGAGATGAATTGTACAAAGACTTCGAATCTTCATCTTCTTTGTTGGAGAACACAAAGAACGATGAAGAATGCCGGCCACTGATGGAAGGCGATGAAGAACGCTGGTTACCCGGAGATCAACGACGCGATGTCGTGTACCGCGACACCGACGATTCTCTTCTCTGCGACGCCGATGATTCTCTTCTTCCGTGACGTCCTTTTTCTCGCGACAAACCCTCGCTCAACAACGCTTTAGGTAGGGGGTTTGGTTTAATTTAATTTATGTGGATTATATCCTCAGCATGTGTTTAAAATGTTATAAGTCGTTTGAACCACTAACACGGTGGGTGCGGACCAACGAACAAGTCTGAACCCACTGTTTCTCTGTTCTTGATGCGCAGAATGTTGGGCAATGATGAAAAAGGACAGTTGAGTGATTGGAGGACGTCACAGTAATCTACAGGTCCCGAGATGACCCAAGGCATAGATGGGAGCAAGAACGGACCACCGGAGCAGCTCCGGTGGCCCGCGGACTTCACCGGCGGCATCCCGGTGCGCCGTAGGGAGGGACTGCAGTGGCTGAAGCCGCGACGGCATGTGACCGGTCCCGCGGCCGTGCGGGACCCAGGGGAGACGCGGCTCCCAACGCTACGTCTGCTGGCCAGAAGCGGCCCCCACATGGGGTCCATGACTTCAATCAAGGGGGGAAGCCCCCCCCCCCCTCCCTTTCCGCAGTGGCACGGCCAGCATCGCGCTGGCCGTGCGGGGCGCGCCCGCACCGGTCCAACCGGCCGCCTCAGCCAGGTCGGGCTACGCTGGTCGGGCCGGGCCGCGCCCAACGGTCCGGGCTGCGCTCTAATGGGCTAGACCCGGACCTGGGGTGGGTCTACCCGGTTCGGGCCGACCCAGGGGGTCTTGGGTCAGGTCGGTCCGGGCCCAAAACCCCCTTTTTCCGGACAGTTCTATTAAAATGCCAGTATCTTGGGTTGCAGACCTACGATCGATGCACCGTCAGTTGTGATGCGATCCTTGGATCGAGACGGACATTTTGATTTATTACACTCAAGGTTTCTGAGAATTTTAGGTATGGCTGGGTTGGTTCGAACACGAAGCCAACCGGGCCCTCGGAGCGGAAATGCTTATAACTTAAGATCCGGACGTCCGATTCACGTGTCGTCAACATTGTTGGATTACTCTTAGTGAGACAGACCTTTTCTCTTAATCTGCTTGAGGTTTGGATGCAGTTGGAGTGTGGTCGGGTTGGTTTTGACTTAAAAACCTACCAGGACCCTGGAACGAAAAAGCCAATAACTCTCAGACAGGGCGTCCGATTGACGCACCGTCTGTCACGTTGAGTTCCTCTTGTCGAGACGGAACTTTGAGATACATCAACTCTGGACTACGTGTCAGTTGATGTATCGACCCCTTGGCTCGTGGAGCGGACCCTCCCGGAAACGAGCATGTTGTGTGCGGAAACCCTAGAGCTGGCTGCGACTGCGACTGTGACGACTACACTGAAATCATATGTGTGTTCGGCAGCGATGAAAACCATACTGAAATCCTCCATGGGTTCGACGGCGATGAAGACTACACTGAATTCCTATGTGGGTTCGGCAGTGATGAAGACCGTACTGAAATCCTTCGTGGGTTCGACGGCGATGAAGACTGCACTGAAATCCTATGTGGGTTCGGCAACGATGAAGACCGTACTGAAATCCTCCGTGGGTTCGACGACGATGAAGAATGCACTGAAATCCTATGTGGGTTCGGTAGCGATGATGACCGTACTAAAATCCTCTGTGGGTTAAACTGCAATGACTATTGTTCTTGTATCCTATGTGGGTCTGGCAGTGTCTGACTCTGTTCTTTCTATCCTACGTGGGTCTGGAAAAGTAGTTGGTCTGTATCCTATGTGGGTCTGACATCTTAGCCAGTTTAGTATCCAACATGGGTCCCATCTTATATGAATCAATGGTTATATCTGATCATCTCTATCACTGAAAAAGTATACCTATGTGAGTTGAGTCTTGACTTTCAATCAATATCTTCGATATGATTGACTTGCTTTATTATGTGGATTGGGTTGTGTAATCTTGTGTGGATTGGGTTGTACTCCTATGTGGACGTGATCGAACTTGGGCTCGGGTGTTGGAGCCAAACAAGAATTGATGACTTAGGTATATGTATGGGTATATACCTAAGTAGTGTTGGTTGTTACTTCGTGATTGTATCCTTCCTTTGTGGATTATCCTTTTTGGATTATGGGAGACCTTCAGGGGTGTCGGGGTACCTACTGAGTAGCGTATACTCACCCCTGCATGCGCTATGCCTGCACTACATTGTGTTGGATGCAGAAGATGGACAACGCTGATCATGGTTGAGGCCTGTGGAGCAGTCGGTACCTGGAGGTGGAACACCGGGCGGGACGTACCCGGAGCGGACGGCTGGACCCGAGGAGCTGAGGAGGCCATCTGTACCCACCCTTCAGGTGGGACTTCCAGTGGACAGCTCGATGTTGCTGCTTTACATTAGTTGTTGTACCTTCTTTCTAGTTGTACTTTACTTTCAGTTTGGGTTTGTATTCTGGCCCACTTACTTTTCCGCATTACTTTTGTACCCAGTTTTACTTAGTGTTTACTTCTTCTTTCTTACTCTGTGGTTTTTGTTTACTTTATAAAGGCAATGCCTTACCCTTTTGTCAGGATTTATGCCTTGGTGCTAGTCGCCAGCCCCTGGCCTATGGGAGGCGGGCTTGGGGTAGTCACGACACGGGTCCTGAGGATGGGTCGTGACACGACTATAGGAATGGATAAGGACAAGTTTCCTGTCATAGGTTTCTTATTTCTTCATAGGTTCTTGGGAGCACAAGACTGAGTTGAGGATCATGATACTATTCAAAGATATTTGTTTTTGGCATTTTTGTAATTTTGAAACTTGTATTGTACTAGATATAGATATACCTATTTTCGCTTCTTTATAGATACATGAAATATATTATCATAATTTTTATATGATATTGCTTATAGTATTGTTAATTTATAATTGTCTTTGTATTTTTATATCATATCAGTTATCTATTTTCAGATTGATTTACTACTTGTGATATTGAAATGAATGATTGTGACTATTTTGTTACACTTTGATAAGAGGGAATAGTCTTCCCACATATACACCATATACCCACACTACAAGTCCAAATCCTCTCACATTTGGGGTGATGCCAATGAGGCCATGCAGCTAACTAGGCTTGAGGCACTCTTGAGTGGCTTCTTGTTTTTGGAAGTTATAGGGGACATGCATGCACATTTTTTGGGCTTTGTAGAGTGAAACATAATGATTACAACTGATTCATGTGTGAATCATATGGCCGGATTCTAGTCATCAATGATGGTGATCCTCAATCGGACTTGATCTGTGATCTGAACGTGAGTAGTAGAAAAGCCTGAGGTAATTGTTGCATGGGAATACATAGAGAAGGAACCCTATGTTATGTGAAATATCGGTTTAAATGATGTATAATACATACATAAATATCATGTTGGACACCTTGTGTGGTGGATAGGGTTTGTATGGATATATAAGGATAGCTCACTAAGTGTCTCCTACCATATGCCATGACACCCTATCTAGCTACCTTAGCATGTACATGGTGTACACACCCATGATTTTGGGTGGAATTACATATTTTGTGGACCAAGACACACATTATGTTTACCCTATAAAGCATATTGGCATGTACAAGTGGTAAACACATAGTAGACCAAGTGGCTCCACACACCTTGTGGTGGGCCACATAATGTGTACTCACACATGGACATGGGAATAGGCCCTGATACGTGGGTTGGACCAAGTGCCAAAGGGACAATCCGTGTACTACAAGTACATGTTGTGTACTTATTAAAATAAGTATTAGAGACTTTTTCTCCTTGTCATTGAAAAAATTCATTAGGTTACTTACCCTTGAACTATTACGTAAATTTTTAGCTTGAAATTGTGTCCTATACATAGGATAATGGTCAATGTTGGGGAACATCCGTCTCAGATGGAGTGGTTAGAATCCCTATAGGAGGCATGCAGTGAGATCTTAAATCATCATCATTTTCCCTAGGTTTGGTAAAAGAAATCATTGTAACCAACAATATGTGGGTTTTGATCGCTTACTTAATAGGTAAATACATATTAGGTTGTTTTTAAACCTCATTGCCTTGGGTGTGATCCCCATCTGTGTATGGATCTCTTCAGAATTCCAACATGTATTTGTTATGGAGAGACCAGACGAGCATGACATCTCGGATGGAATCTATTAGTGCTATCTGACTCATGGAGTGTATTATACCATATTATTGTTATATGTAACCTTATATTATGAATCCTCATCCATCAATATGTTTTTGAGATTACCTTGATATTATGTGTCTACTATGTGCACATATAGATGCTCATGTTATATTTGTTATTAACATATATCAGTGATGATATGACTATTATATATGGTGTTATATGGTTTTTTATTTTATGGTGTCATACTGGGTAATTTTATACTCACTCCTTCATGATATTTTGTGGCATGTATTGTTATAATCACTTCTACATGATATTTTTCAGTATGTGTCATGTATTTCATATTATATCACTAAATATTATGGATTAAAATAAAAACATATATAAATATAATAATATATTTATATCTTTTTTTACATTATAGAGACGGTGGAACCTCTATCAATGTAAGAGTACCAAAAATAACGCATCCAAACATACACAAAAAAGTATGTTGTTATTACCGGAAATATTACTTTAATATTTAATTTATAATAAATAGGTAATAAAAGGTCACAATAAAATCATATATGGTGTGATATATATCTATATAGTTCTTTAATATATTAATAATAAAATTATTTTTATTATACAAGAGGTTTGAACATGTAAAAATGATTTCAATACTGATGGTAATGGATTTCGATACGTAAATTAATGGATTTCCATCATTCTTTTTTACTTCTGTCAGACACATTCAATATTAACCAAATATATATTTTATGTGGTGTATATACTTCCTATGAATTAATTTTTTGATTCTTGTCCTGGAAATTGTTGATATTTTTGACTATATGAGTATTTCTCAATAATGTGGATTATGTTTCAATAATACCAAAGCAGTAAGGTTTATACATTACAATCTCATTTTTTATTAGGATTGTTCATAATTACACATACAATGATGATATCTTATGATATATCAATCAAAAAACATATATATTTTATTATAAATTGGTTTTGAGATGAGAATTATTGTTTTCCATTTATATTCCTCTATTTTGTACTCAATATTTTAAAGTAATTTTCTTAATATAATCTGGTGTTATTTCACCCTTCGGTCGAAAACCCGTTTTCTTCCAAAACCATGTTTTTAAAAAATATTATTAAAAAATTACTATAGAATCCTATTAATGATGTATTAAATAAATTTTCATCCTTATTTATCTTTTTACAAAAAAAATTAATGGAATCTTCATATATTTTTTCAAAGCTGCTATGATTGGATTTTACTAAAAATGTGAATGAAATCATTGTTTTAATGTGTCTAGTATGAATAGTATTTTCTACCATCTTGACCACTAAATAATTTAAGGATTCCGTTTTTAGGTCTCAATGGTTATTTTTAATGAATTTTTTTAAAATGTTTTTAATGTTTTTAAATTTTATCTTAAAACTGGAATGGATATTTTCCTTATGAAATTTTTTAAATGATTTTTAAAACATCCTTTATATGTTTCCAATGTTAAATTGAATGAAATGAATTTTGAAAAAAAAAATAAGATTTAAAATGTTTTTTTCAAAGTGGAAAGGCTATTTTCTTCAATAAAGGTTCCAAGTAATCCTTCAAAATAATGTTTCTTCGAATATTACATCATTTTATGTATGTTATTATTTTCTATGGATATAATCCTAGGAAAATATTCTTATTACTTATCTAAATGGTTTATGTATATGATGATTGAATATTTATAAAACCTGTTTCAATTTCATAGGTCATAGAATGATAAAATGATTATGAAACCTAATTATTTTTAAATTAGTGATGTTGTGATGAAACTGTGGAATTATTATGAAACCTATTTCTTTTCAAAATTTTATTCTATGATGAAATTTTTATGAAACCCATTTCATTTCATGGGTTTTGTGATGATGTAATGTCTGTGAAAATAATTTCTTCTAATAGTTTCTACTATGTGGTCATGTTTATGAAGCCAATTTCTTTTCATGGGTTCTAATATGATGAATTATTTATGATACCATGGAACACATATGTATGATTTTTATTATATGATTAGTGGGACCTATAGATCCCTCTAATGCATTAGATAATCATTAATATCTCATGGGATAAATAGGACTTGATTGGGGAATGAAGCCTATTAAGTAAGGAACTATTCACACTATGAGAGTGTTTAGAGTGAACCTTGAATACTACGGTGCTTTGGAAATTGAACCCATTACACTATTACAATTTTCAAATATCTTTTACTTATAAGTAAATGATTCTCTATACTTATGTGTAATCCAAAATTACTTGCATTCTGCCTATGTTATATTCTAATGGCTTATGTAATTTTATTTATTTAAGATATATGTATTATAAAATTCAAATATTTATATAATGACATAATATTGTGATATTTTTTATATAGTGTATGTTTTTAAAGTGTTATGTTCATATTTTCATACACTTATATTCGTGTTATGATTATGTATCTCCATTTTTTTACCCTTTTTGATCATCTGAGATCACCATTTATTATGTTTCCTTTTCCCATATTATAAGGATATTCATTATGTATGACATGTATAAGAAGGGTTCTATTTTTTAAGAATAGTGAGATATTATTTAGTTCACATGTGAATAGTTTTTTTTTATTTTTCCATCATTCTAAAGGAACTATACTACTATAATGCTGAGGAATGTGTTTGTATTATACAATAGATTTTAATATAAATAGATGTAATATAGAAGTATTAAAACAATGCATCATTATATCAAAATCCTTTTCATTTATGCATAATTGTAAATTAAAAACCCTTCACCATTACAAGGTAACATCAGCACAGGTCTAGTGGTCAAATTTTCCATTTTTTATTAAATCATTACAAAAAATCTATGTTTTAGAAGAACATGAATCCATTTTCAATTATTTATTGAATTTTATTACTTTGATAAATATCCCAATGGGTTTTAAAAATATATATTTAACCCATGAATGTTATGGATTTTTATCACATTAGTTGGTCTAGGCCATTTCTCAATCATCTTAGTCTTTGATCGATCTACACAGATACCCTCACTTGTGCTGACATGACCTATGAATGACATTTTTTATAGCTAAAATTCATTTTTATATGTTTTTAATATATTATATCATTCTATTGTGTAACACCCAGATATTTCAACATCACACTATACTCAAAAGCATATACACCATGTGATACTGAGAAAAAATGAACCATGAAATATTATTATTTAAATATGATTTAAATAAGAGAGACGTTGAATTTTATTACATGAATAAGAGTAATCGAACTATGGAAAAAAATATGCATTATACTCACAATAAAATTATTAATTATTATTAAATAAGAAAGTAATTTTCATTAAAGCCATTTTATTTTTTATGGATATGTTTTCTCCAAAAAAAATCAATTTTCCTATGAGAGAATATATTAATTATTTTTTGGACATTTTAGAAATAATATGTTATTATAAGGATATATTTTTTAAAATGATCCTATAAAAATTATATTTGTATTAATTTTTTAGAATTTAAAAAAATATATTTTTAGAGTGAATAGCGGAAAAAAAATTGTTGAAAACATTTTTTCCTTTCCTAATATATACAATGACATTTTCTATTTCGGATTTTTTAAATTGAATAATATAATTTTTATAAAAAATAAGGAAAAAATCATCAGAAAAATATTCATGAATTTCGTATAAAAAATTATATACTAAATTTTGAATTTCATGAAACAATGTTTCTATCGCGTTTTGAAGAATTAATTTTAAATTACATTCTTCCACTCTGATGCACCGGATTTAATAAATTATATTCCATATATAAAATATACATAAATAATATAATTTAATAGGTTAAACATAATTTTTTTTCATAATTAATAGTAAAAATAATAAAAATTGATTACCAAAATTAAGTTTTAAACATGTTTACTACAGGATCAAAATAGAGATTAAAGGGTCATAATTCACCAAACAGTTGACGTTATCCTATTTTATGAGTATGGTTTTGACCAAATGTCTATTTATGGAGTTAAATAACATATTTTAAAAAATTATATTACATTATGGAACTTATGATTTACTTTTGAGAAGATAAGTCATATTTTTTGAAAATTAAAAACTACTCTTGGGTCATTGAGTTTAATTAATTGGTTGAAAGATTATATTCAGTATTATAATGATAAAAAGCCTAATAACCCATCTTTTTTATCATTTATCGCAAAAAAATCATTAAAATCATTTAATTATTTTATTTCCAGGTAGACAGATTTTTATTCTTCAATCAATATTTTACTAAAAAAAATTATGAGTGTTGTGATCTTATATTAAAAGTAATTTTTTACACCTTTAGAAACTGAACCAAATAACATTACTTCACAATTATGAATCCTAATTCAATTTTTTATAGGCAAACTTTTATTTTTCCTCATAAAATTATGTTATCTGGGTAAAAATTTATTTTCTCGCTGTTAAGGTTAAAATGTGATTAAAGTAGTTTCCCAATGTGATAAAGAAAAAACATTTATCCAAAAACATATATACATGTGATTGATTGTGTTAATTTATACCCTATATCATATAATCATTAAATTTTGGGTTCCTTGGTTCTACATGACCCAATTATGATATATATATATATATATATATATATTAAATTTAATATTTTATATAATTCCTAGTCTTCCCTTTTCCTCACGTGTAAAAGGCTACCTCCTATCCTCTCTTCCTTAAACATATTATAAATATATTTCTGAAATAAAATACTTAAATAACTTCTTAAAATACCTACACAAATCCTATAGGTCTTGTTTTTATAATAATACTATCATATAAAGTCTTTAGGTATGAACCTAAATAGGTTGTTCGAAGAATAGGTGTAGTTCTAAATTGGATATTTTCATTTTATTTATTTATTTACCTATTTCGAATATTCTTAAAACATTATGAAATAATAAAATATATATATTAACTATATTTATATTTTATTATATTTAAGTAAGAACCTATATACATCTCCTTATCTAGGAAATAAGAAATGAAACCATCATTCATGTGTACAGTGGATTGTCGCCTCACAAATATATATAGTTTTTATTACATAAACAACTATCACAATTTGTTATAATGATTGATCAAATGTGATTGTATTATATTAATGATATTATTACCCTTATCAGAATATAATTTATCATCTATTTTCATACATTTCTATCTATTTTAAAAATGACAATATCATTTATGCATATGTGAGGATTACCACATCCACATAGTGTTGTAACACGTTTTTCATGAACACATCACATGGATTCTATATATAAGTTTAAAAAAAGAAATAATTTGATATTTATTATATAATAATTATTATTTAAATATTAAATAACACATAACTTATTTGTATCATGTTCTTTGAATAATGGAAATTCTACTCATGCATATGTACGACCCACCATCTCCCGGATTGTAAGGCAAAACATGTTTTCATAACAAATGTTTAGGGATGGTTTTCATGGTATAGATAATGTATAAAAAATTATAATTATTTCATATCTATAATTTTTTATATAATGGAATAAATATAACTTGGACCATATTCAATTTACCAAATTAATTTTCGATATATTAGCAGAATATCATCAAGAAATATAATGTGAAAATACTTTCTTATGAGCTTCTGTATAAAATGGAAATGGATAATTTAAAAGGAATAATAAAAATGATATAGGTTCATAAAAAAGTAAATAATTAAAAAATTATTATTTAATAAGAAAAATAATATATGTGATGATTCAGGCTTCAGGTAAGAGAATCTTTACTTTTTTTTTATAAAAGATGATGCATTGGCCCAAAACGACCAAAGAACAACATTTATTGAAAGAATGTTTACATGAGTCTAAAATATGGGATCATTTTACAATCTTTTTCATGTAAGGAAATATGATTAGCCGGTGGTCTTCAGACCAGGTGATGCCTTGATTTACCCCCATGTTTCCCAAGACACCAGAAACTGTGTTTTCTTCTCAATAAACATGTGTGATGATGTAGTTGAGGTTGATAAGAAAATGAGTGCATTCCATCCAATGGGTAGTAATCGGCCAAAAAAGATGTATCATGATATTCCAAAGTTATTCCACGATGGTCGCCGATTCACTTTCAATCCCAAGGTTGTTCCAACCAAAGTGCCTGGAAAAGGAAATGGAATGTGTTACGCTCATCATCTCAGCTTCATGGGAGGTGGTCGTGCCACAGCTACCCATGAAACATCCAAAGATCAGAACTAGGTGATTCTTGAAGATATCACTACATCCATAAAGTCACTTATTTCCATCGAATGTGCCATAAATATTAATTTTGATCCAACGAGGAAGAGGAGATCTCCAGAACACTTAAAGAGTGCGATAAGGTTAAACAAAGTTTCCATTAATCCGCAAATTTCATAAGATTCCAAAATCATGCATAGTTTTTAGGCAATGTCCCTTTTGTATCAAATCAGCTGCATTTATGGAAATAAGGATCCTTATTTGACCTGCATTTTGATTGAGTGAGTAATTGTTATGAATAATAGCATTCCGATCATACCAGATCACAGGGTGGATCTGAGCAATGGAAGTTAGGAAAATGTTTTTGATTTGTTGAGATCCTTCCATTTCTCCACATTTTATTAGTTTAGTTTTTACAGAGTCTAGAATCAACCATATATAGTAAAAACTATCAAGAATATTTTTTGAATGTGAAAAAGTAGTAGCAAAATAAAGCAAGATGTCGTTAGTATATTTTCTGTGTTGATTATAGATTATGCACTTAGAGAAGAGCCAGATTCCAAAAGACTTAAGGCAAATCTCTATGGGAACTCTGTTGTGAGAAATTCTCCAGATGAGACTGAATCTTGTGGTCTTTATCCAAGGCTTGTAGAATTATTATATCCAACTTTTCTTATTTTCTGACTTACAAAAATAATGATTCTAGTAATTTTTTGAGTTATGCATCCCATTTTGAGTACGATCCCAAATTAAGAAATCAATAGTTTAAGAAAAATAGTTGATTTCAATAGCATTCCTAATATTATCAGGGAGGTGGTCATAATGAGACTGTACATTTTCCTCAGTAGAGTAGTTATCACTTTCATTTATTTGATCGGGTGGAATCATAGAAATTAATGGACTGCTATTCCTGTTATCTAACTAGAATTTCATGGAAGAGTCTTTGGAGACCATCCATCTTGAATTATTCATAATATTGGAGAAATAATGTTTGATGGATGACCATATGGTAGAGTTAATGAAATTCGACATTACAATCTTATGTTAGTCAAGAAATCTATTTTTGAGGAAGGTAATGGCCTTAGATGGATTTTTAACAAGGTTTTAATTATGTTTACCTTGAAGGAATTCATTAAATTAATTTATATTTTTAATGACAATACCACATTTCTCAATGGTCTTGCAACAAGCTGACAAGGGGAAAGTCGCAAGTTTCTTTTCAAGTGTACTATTAGTCCATATAAAATTATTTAGAGTGGTGTTTATTTTTTTTGTTCAGACCAATAGTCCATTTATAGACCAACATCAATTAAACCATCTTGGAGACAATAGTGGGATTTACATTTAAAGTCCTACCATCCATAGAGAGAGATTTACCTTTCTAAGATGAAAGTTGTTTTGGGACTTGGTCAACTATAGTCTCAAAGTGTAAAGACATGGGCCTTCACCAAATGATGGGAACACCTAGATAAGATAAATGGAGCGTACCTTTTTTGAGACCTAAGTCAGAGATAATGTTATATTTTCTAATGGTAGGAATGATCCTCCCAAATAAGATGCAAGATTTTTTATAACTAATGGTTTGAAAAAAATCCTTCTCATAGTGTGAGAGTGATGTTGTGAGGTTAAGAAAGTTCATTTTATAACTTTAAAGGAAATGGATGAAGTCGTCAGTGTAAAAAAGGTGTGTATGAGCATTCATGTTCCTAGATACATGGAGGGGTTTCATCTTATTCATGTGCACTAGATGGGTGATCAGACGACTAAGATAGATTATGCAATTGAGAAGAGAAGGTTAGAGAGGGGGTCACCTTTCCTAACACCATTGTATCATTTAATGTACTATTAGGAAATACATTGATCAAAATGAAGATAGACATCATGTTGAAAAATGTTATGATTGTAGTGACCAAAGATGTATTAAAACCAAATCATTGAAGAACCATGAAGATAAAGCTCCAATCCATAGTGTCAAAATATTTTCTAATGTCAATTTTAATAGTAATATTTCCTGCTCTTTTATATTTTATTACGTTATTGAAACACTAAGAGTCAAGACAGATGCAGTCTTGAATGGAACTAGCCTTAATAAAACCAAATTGGTTCTAGGAGAAAATGTTTTCCATGAGAGATGAAATAATTTTTGCAATGATTTTTGTGATGATTTTATAGATAGTGTGAATAAGATCGATGGGTCTAAATAGGTGAATCTTATAGTCATTTTCCACTTTTGGGATCAAGGTGAGAAATTGGGAATTTAGAGCATGAGGAAGCACACCATTGGTGAAAAAGGATTTGACATGTTTAGAAACATCTGTATGAATCACATCACAATAATGTGGGATGAAAGAATTATTAAAGCCATCATGATACAGAGAACTATCAGGATTAAAACTAAGGAAATATTTTTTTGATTTCATGATCCAATAGAGTTTTGAGAAGAAATGTTTTTTCCTCCTTAGTTATGACTATCTGAATGACTTCTAGAAGGAGGTATTTGTTGATATTTGGACTATTGAAGATGGATTCATAGTATGAGACTATATGATGTGAAATGTCATCTTTGTTGTTAAGAAGTTTTTCCCCATCTTTTATAATTCTTAATGGCCTACAATCCTTCCTAATTCATTGAAGGGAAATATAGAACATAGTATTTCTTTCACCATTTGATAATAATTTATCTTTAATTTCATTTTTCCCCACATTTTCATTAAAAGTGAGCAAATATTTGAGTTTAACTAGAAGGTTTTTTTATTGAGATGGATTAGTGTTGAGGTCAGAGGTGGTTTTCTTATTCTGATGATCATTGATTTCTTCCAAAATAAAAAGGATTTCAATGGTAATTTGTTTGGATTTGGAGATGCACTATTTTTTGGGAGTCTGTTTGAGATGATTTAATTTGACATTACAAGAAAAGGCATCATTTTTGTGTGACATTGAATACCAAAGGGATTTAATGATATTAGTGAAATAGACATCAAATAACCACACATTATTAAATCTAAAATGAAACTGGGGTTTCATGTATTAGGTGGAGACATTGACTAGGATGGGTTGATGGTTAGATTTTAGCCTGTGTAGAGTGCTGCTGGTGATAGTGTCCCATTCATCCAAAGCAAGGACATTTATGAAGGTTCTATCTGGAAGTAACCACTCTATTGTAATTTATTATATACTAATTGTAATTTTAACCAATGTGATTAATTCCAATGATATTGTCATCTTTAATCGATTATTTACATTCTCTCATGGAAATAGAATCATTAGAGGGTCCAATTGTCTCACTTGAGTTGAGAATAGAATTAATGTATCCAATAAGAAACCAAGGAGCATTAATATTAGTGCATAGAGATAAAAGGTCATTACAAATATTTCTCCTTTCTTTGTATTTATTCATAGCATAAAAAAAATACCTAAAAAAGTTTGTGCCAACATTATTTATGTTTCACATAAAAATACAGTAAGATACATTGTAAATATAATCTTTTTTAATAGAATAGTGCAAGAAAATCCATAGAGATTTAGCATTGGAGGTATTTTTTATTTCACCATTTAAAACATAATTATGCTGGCACAAATAAGTTTATTTAGAAGGAAAGTTAATTTTTTTCTTAGTAATAGAAAATAATATAGGATGATGAATAGTGACCATTATTTTTAGAATAGTGAATGTGTGCGGGTTTGCAATACCCTGACAATTCGCAAAGAGAATCATCATTTAAAACTGAATGTGGAGTAAGAAGACACTTTTTATTATTTTCCCGAACCTTTGTTTCTAGTATACCATATCACCTTTTGAGTATTGTTGCTATTAGTGGTATTATCCTAGTTATTTTTAGATATTTTAGGGTTCTTCATGATATTTTCATTTATTAAATCACTTATAGTTGAGTTTATAGAGTTCTTATTAGACAACATCAAAGAATTGGAATTTTGGTTAGATAATATATTTCCAAGATGTTCTAAACTATCATCACTATCATTAGATTGAGTACCATCTAAATGGAAACTTTTAGACAGAGAAAAAGGCATTCTTAAATCCTTTGAACCATCTGAGTCCTGCTATAAGATATTGCCCATATTAGATGAAAGAGACTGCATCTGCTTGGTTGTGTCATATATTACTTTCTTTCTATGTTTTTAAAAAAAATCATTTTACTGATTTTGTGCAAAAAGTTATGACTTTATTTACTATGGAAAAATGTAATGTTATATTTTAACGTATATGGAATCAATATCTGTTCGCACAGCCACAAATATTATTTGATATTTGGATTTATTTATAGGCATCCATGTTTTCATAATATAATAACCATACATCCCTTTATTCTATGAATTTAAATCATAAAAATTGGTTTTTAATTTAATGGGATGCATCAATATCTTTAAATAGTTTTCATATGGGCACAAAAAATTTATTTTTAAGATTTTTATGTTGTAAATTCATAATTTTATGTTATTCATGTATTTTATAGTCCTCAAAAAAATTTATGATGATGGGTGGGCCTGATATAACTTATGATTACCAGTGATTCTGATATAGTTCTTCAATTATTTGGGTGTGGATTAAGTTCTCCATGTAATTTTATTATATATTGAATATATTGTTTACTAAAAATATGAGGGTTCTATGAAGTATATTTATGAAGTAACCTACATGAATTTTATATTATTTTTGAAAAATATTAATGAATTTTTTTTATTTAAAAATGTTTGGTAATGAACTTTAATAGGATTAATTATTCATTTTTAGGGTAAAAAATCATTTTTTTTTTGAAAAATGTTTTTTGGGGTATTATTGTTTTCTAGGAAACCATCTGGATAATAATTTTTATTTTATTTTTTCTAATAAATTTTTTATTAATAAATTTGACTAGGAAAGCTTTTTTAATGTCTAAGTTAATGATTATCTGAGCTCAATGTTTGTTATGATAATGGAAAACTCAATTTTATATTCTCATGGTTTTCAAATAGACTAATGGTTTTCATTATTATTTTTATATCCCTTATTGATATTTTGGAGCTCATTCCATGTTTTAAAATGTTTTTCATGTGTTTAATGGATGAATAGTAAAAAATACAAATTCATGATGAATTTCTTGTGAATATTTTGTCAAAATAAAACTTGTTTCATTATAAAAGATATATGTTATAAAATAATGGACAGTGAGTGGATATGTCCACTTTGTAAAATATACGGGTCTTTTATGTAATATTTGTGACATAATTATCTAATAATATAAATCAATAAGACCCTAAAATGAATTAATGTGAAATTTATTCTATAAAATCAATTTACAGATTGAATTTGGATACGTTCTTTATAGTTAGTATTAGAAAAAATGCTTATATAAATATTCATGTTAGTTTTAGAAAATGTTAGTTATGACCATGATGATAAGTCTAATATAAGGATAACATCCTCAAATTATGGTAAGGAATATATTTTTTGGTTTCCTAAAAAGGATATCCATATCTATATACTATCATGTGGATGTGGTAGTGAAATAAATGAACCTAGTGGTAACAACTCAAAAAATAGATATTTCGAATTAACTTGATCATCACTAGTGTAGCATGAGTTGGAATAAGGATGTACACTTACCCAAAAACTCTTACGGGATAATTATTTGGTTAATTCACTTTGTTTTAATGAACCATTACAATGAGTAATGAGATATAAACTATTAAAACCAATGATAACCTATAGTGATATGAGATAAGCCTAAAGTTTCATTGGTACATAATTCCAAATTTGATAATATCTTTATGGGCATAAAAACCCCTTTGAGGTTAAATGTGATCAGAATAATTATGGTATAATTTATTGAGTTTTTATTGATGTTTGAGGTATTTTTAACCCTTTATTTTAAAATTTGAAAAATCTATTTGAGGAAGGATTCCTACCTTTTTATGGACCTGTGTTTATTGTTATTGATAACCATTTGATTTTATATGATTTTTGGGGTTGATATAATCATGGGTTATTAATATTTAGGGACATATGTGTTATCATATAGTAAAAATTGGGGTTAGAAATTTTTTTTTGATTAAGTGATTAATATTATTTACAATAAAGATAACTATATTTTTGTGGAACATTATATGATTGGCATAAAAAAAATATTTTGTGGAAGGAAGGTTGTATTGTCATTTGGAAGCATATATGATTTTAATGTGTCTTTGAATTGATTTATGTTATTTATGTAAAAAATATCATATTTTTTAGATTATATAATTTATTCATATATGTAACACCCCATGACTTTAAAAAGAAAACTATGTTCAATAGTGTATTGGATAAAAATCAATAAGCTTAAATGGACAAAAAAATACATATTTGTTATAACATATCCATTAAATTTTTATGTTTTAATTTCATCAACTAATTTATGAAATATATATATATATCATTTTCAACAAAATATTTTGTTAAATTTTTTGTTTATAATCATTAAATTTTTAGTATAGTAATTTTAATCTTCAAAAATGTGTTCTTTCAAAAAAAATTCATTGATTTTCACAAAAAAAATTAAAATTAACTTTTAGACATTTTATGTAATGGAATTAATTTTTAAATTTTCATATCATTATTATCATTGGGTGAAAATTTGATATTTTTTGTAAAATATTGATTTTCAATGAATAGTGATGTTAAACTCACCTGTTTCGATAATTCCAAATCTTGTTTTCATAACCAAAAATCATGTTTCATTTAAATGAGAACCATGTTTTCATTCTATGATAATTATGTTTCATTAATGCTTCCTGTTTCTATAGATTAATTTTCATATACTCTCAATCTCACTACTTTATTGGTTAATCTTACAGTGCAGAATTTTTCAAAATACAAAGGTCACCAATACAAAGGTCACTGATACAAAGGTCACCAATCCAAAGGTCAACGATCCAATGGTCACTGATACAAAGGTCAATGATACCATGTTCACTAACAAAAAGTTCACCATTACAAAGTCACCGTTACAAGGTTACCGCTACAAGGTTACTGCTACAAGGTCACCGTTACAAGGTCACCACTACAAGGTCACCGTTACATGGTCACCGATGCAAGCCTACTGTTAAAGGTTAATGATGTGAAGGAAACCATTGGAAGGTTACAGTTAGAGATTGCTGATGTTCACCTACTATTTAATCCTACCGATATAAAGGCTATTGTGGGAAGGTTAGTGTTGGAGATTGCTGATGTGCACCTAATGTTGAAGCCTACACATATAAAGGCTACCATTGGAAGGTTAAATTTGGAGATTGTCGATGTGCAGCTACTATTGAAGCCTACTGGTAGAAAGGATAATGTTACCAGTCAACCGACACTTATCCTTCTATACTCTGTCAACTTTACAATATCATTCTAATAGTTATATTTGATAAATTAAATGCTTCTGACATTAATTGATGCTGATTGTAAACATTTTAATAGAAATTAACGTGGACAGTATGAGGTACGAGAAAGATTGCATGTGATCTACTCATTCCCATTATCAGACATAAAATATAAAAAAAATAAGACCATAAAATAAAGAAGGTGTGACACATATGCACAAAAGAAGAAGGGTGGCATACGAAGTGTCATAGAGCTTACTCACTAGGTCAAAGGAGAATCATCTAGCACTAATACTATGAACCCACAAGCATCACAAAGATCATTATGGGACAAAGTAACTTCTGCATTCTGTGCCTCACCAACTCTTGATCAACATCATAAGCAGAACATTGAAAGATAGAACCTAGATTTACAACACTCTATTTTGAAGACAAGTTTCAGGGAAATACTCCAACATAAAATTCTTCACTCTGAGGAGTCAAGAGCTAATCTTCCAAACACATAGAGCTTTCTAAAATAAATCATATTGTCTTAGCTCCATTGTGTTATTTCTTTTTTACATCACTAATAAGTGTGTGTGTCTATTTGTATCACATGCATTCTCCTATGCTCGAAATTCAGGATAGTGAATATCCTCACATCAAACTTCACCTATTTTTGTTTCCAATGTATAACTATGGAAGAGACCGTTTGTGGTCTATGTTGTTTGTCTTTCCCCAGAAGAAAAGTGGTAGAGGGTGTGAACACTAGACAGATTTTGAAAACTGTTGTAAAGCCCGATACAAGCTGTGTATCATGTTTATTGTTCATATAAACTGCTTGGTGGAAGGTGATCACCAATTGAAGAGGATTAGGTCTCAGCTTGATACTGAACCTCTTTTTTATATTGTTGTGTTAATCCTCATATACATTGTTTTACTTTATCCGCTGCTTATATTTTTCAAAGACTGAAAACTAATTTTACATTCACTCTAATAGTTTGGTTTGCTTAGTGTGTATATATGCTTAATTTAACAAAACTGTTTCAAAAGTTGAATTAGTGATTGAATTGATTAAACTGAGGACTAATCAACCTTAGGGAAAATTCTTGAGGAATTAGACATTTATATCTTTACTTCCTAAATTGACTGGGATATTTTGAATTGGGGGATTTTTATCACAAAGTCTAACAGATATTTCAATTGGAACTCAGTTCACCCCCCCCCCCCCCCCTCTTGTGTATCCACTCCGACCAACATTTGGTATCACAAGAAGTTTTATTTTCAAGTGTTCAAATTATTTTCAACTACGATTTTAGTTTTATCTTAGAGGTCTTAAAATTTTTTTCATATCTAAATTTTCAGTTCATTAAATTCTAAGTGACATGGAAAATAAAGTTGAGGGTGCTTCTAATAACACGCCACCTTTCTTTAATTGTAATAACTATGCTCAGTGGAAATTAAAAAGAAAAAGTATCTAGAGATAATGGGACCTAAAATCTGGCACACAATTGAAGAACAATATGTATTGCCTAATATAGCTAGGGACACATGGTCTTAGTTGACTAAATATACTTATAAATATAACTATAAATCAATTAATTTCTTGTACTGTTCTCAAGGTGATGACAAATTAAATTGAATAATTTCTTGTAAAACTTCATATAAAATTTGGGATAATTTTTCCATTTCTAATGAGGGAACAACCAATGTTTATAAAATGAGATTAAATACATACACTATTAAATATTGAAATTTTAAAATGAAACTTGATGAACTTATTTCTGAAATGTATCTTAGGTTAAATGAAATAGTGGATACTATGAGTCTTCTTGGTAGACCAGTTGACAGAATGGACCATATTATTAGACTTCGTCTATGCTTACCTGACAGATGGAGGGTAACTTCTATTTTTTTTTGAGAATCTTATGACATAATCAAGCTACCAGTAAAGGAAATAATTTGAAATATTATGATGTATGAAGAAGAGCTTAAGGTGAATAAATAAGTAGATGAAGAACCAAAGAATAATTCAATGTCATTCAAGACTTTAACCTCAAAGATTAAAGACATTTAAAAAGTTCAAGTTCCTATAAACAGTTCCACTAGTGAAGACTCATACTCTGAAAGTGATGAGGAGATGGCTCATCTAGAAAGAAGGTTCAAAAATTTCAACCAAAAGAAGAAATTATTTAGGAAGTCAAAATACAAGGGAATGTATGATAGTAATGGACAATGGAAGAAAGACAAAAAAATGGAATGTCAACTCAAATGAAATAATCTACTATGAGTGAAAATGAAAAGGTCGTGTAAAGGCATACTATCCCAAGATAAATTTTAAGAAGAAATATGAAGATAGGGGAAAGGGTTATAAAAAGTCTATGAGAGCTACTTGGAGTGATTCAAAAGATAACTCCAGTGGATCTGATGCTTCTGATAGTGAACAGAACAGTCATGCTAACTTATGTTTCATGATAGAAACATATGAGGAAACATGTAATTCTTCTATACATAATGCTTATTGTTCTAGGAATAAGAGTGAGTCACATAATGTAGAAGATATGACTAAGGATGAATTATTTGAATATTGTGAAATCATTTAGTATACCTTTAATGAGCTCAAGGACAAATATAAATCATTAAAGAGACAACATGATTTAAATGAAAATTATATGTCTGATTTGGATATTGAAAAAGAAAAATGTTCCCAGCTGTTAAGAGAAAATACTGAACTCCAATTTTCAAATGAGAAATTAAATAGAGGTATTGAGAAGTTTACTACCGGTAGAGATTCCTTGAATCAGTTTCTTGGAAAACAGATTGCCCCAAAATATACAATTGGTATAGGATATCTACTACGATAGAGAATGATCATTAAACCAAAATTTATTCCAAAATCTTCACAACTCACAGCTAGTTCCATCTCAGGACCATTCATTGAAAACCAATTCTCTAAAGTACCAAACAAAGAGTTTATGTCTAAAAATATATATACTGATTATAGGAAATCTATGAGACAAGTCTGGATTCCCAAAGTTGTATTTTAATAACCTCTCTGGACCCAATAAAATCTGGGTACCAAATTTTCACTGCACTTAATCTGTTTTGCAGGAAAATTGTCTCAAGGGTTCCTGTAAAACTCTGTGGTACTTGGACAGTGGATGTTTAAGACATATGAAACCAGACTACTCATGCTTCAAGAGCCTAATAATATTTGATGGTGGACATGTAACTTTTGGTGATAATTCTAAAGAGAAGATCATTAGATTAGGCAAAATTGGTAACACTGATGTTGTATTAATTTCAAAAGTACGTTTTGTTGATGGGTTAAAATACAATCTGTTGAGTATCTCTTAGTTGTGTAATGATGGTTTGTATGTCATGTTTGAAAATTATGCATGTAATGTTTTTAAATCTAAAAATAATCTAATATTTACTTCTCTTAGAAATGAGAATGTATATGTTGTTGATGTAGATTATTTAGTTAAGAAAAATGTTTCTTGTTTAAATATGTTTCATAAGGAATCCTGGTAGTGGCACAGAAGACAAGGACACTGTAATGTGCACTCACTTAGGAAACTAACTAGGAATAGTTTAATTAGAGACTTACCTAAATTTGAATTCCCTCTAAACAAAGTGTTCAATCCTTGTCAAAAGTGAAAACAACACAAAGTTTCTTTCAAATCAAAGAAAGACGTTTCTAATTCTCAACCCCTTGAGTTGGTTCGCGTTGACTTTTTTGGACCATCAACATTTTCAATTTTAAATGGGAAGAACTATGTTTTTGTTCTTGTAGATAATGTTTTAGGTAAATTTGGGCATACTTTCTGGCTCATAAAAGAGAATCTTTCTCTTATTTTATCAAATACTCCAAGTCTGTAGAAAATATTAGTGGACTTAGAATTAAAACCTTAAGAAGTGATCATCATCATGAGTTTGAAAATCCAGAGTTTGAATCTTATTGCTCACATAATGGCTATAGTCACAATTTCTATCCTCCTAGAACATTTCAAGAAAATGGAGTCATAGGAAGAATAAATAAGACACTTCAAGAGATTTCCCGAACTATGATTAGTGAGTATAATATAACTATTTATTTTTGGGATGATTCTATAAATAAATCTTGTTATACCATCAATAGAGTCTTAATTAGACATGTTCATAAGAAGAACCCTTTTTTAATTTGGAACAATATGAAGCCTTAGGTTAACTACTTTAGTGTTTTTGGCTCCAAAGCCTTTATTCGTAACACTAAGGACAATCTTGACAAGTTTTCCTCCAAAAGTGATGAAGGAATTTTCCTATGTTACTCAATCAAGAGTAAGTCCTATAGAGTATTCAATAAGAAAACCAAATGCGTGGAAGAGTCAGTTCATGTCAAATTTGATGAGAATTATCCAGATGAACCCAAAACCTCTCTTGAATGTCTTGAGGAAGATATGTCAATTCTGGATCTTAATGATAATGATAGTGAACACCCTATAAAAGTAACCAGTTCTGCAAATCGTCCATAATATGCACTTATTGAGTCTAAACCCATAAACAACAATGAGGACTATAGTTCCATAATTTCTATAAGTATGATAACTCTCAAGAATAATACATTAGATGTTGTAGTAGGTGTTTTAAATAGAGGGACACAAACTAGAGCTTCTCTGAGAAACTAGGTTGAACATAAATATTTTCTTTCATAGCTTGAACCCAAAAATATTAATGATTTTATCAATGATGAATTTTGTGTGATGGATATGCAAGAATAATTAAATCAATTTGAATGAAACAAAGTCTGGGAACTAGTTGACAGACCTAAAGACACCATGAAAATAGTCACTAAATGGGTTTTTATGAACAAAGTTGATGAGTCTAGAAATATAGTTAGAAAAAATTCTAGGTTAGTTGCACAAGGATATAGTCAAGATGAAATAATAGACTATGAGAAGACCCTTTCACCTATATCTAGGTTAGAGGCCATTAGGATAATACTTTCTTATACAGATCATTTGAATTTTAAACATTATCAAATAGATGTTAAAATTGATTTTCTAAATGGGTACATAGTTGAGTATGTGTTTGTTGAAAATCCCCCCTGGTTTTTCAAATCCCAATTTTACAAATTATGTTTTTAAACTCTCAAAATAAATACACAGTTTAATGTAATCTCCAAGAGCTAGGTACAATAGGCTCAACTCTTTCTTCTTTCAAAAAAGTTTTACTAAAGGAATAAATGATTCTACTCTCTTCATTAAAAGAATTTCCAAAAATGTTTTTATAGTACAAATTTATGTAGATTATATAATTTTTGGATCTTATAAAAATTCTTTATATACAGATTTTTCCAAAATAATTTAAAATTAATTTCAAATGTGTTTAATGGGAGAACTCAAATTTTTCTTTTGATTCCATATTTTTCAAAATAAATATGGCATTATTTTAAATCAAAGTAAATATACAAAGGATATTTTAAAACGTTTTGGTTTTGATGGTAGTAAAGTTAGTGATTCCCTTATGAGTACCACTTATATGTTGGATGCAGATTAATCTAGAGAACCAGTGGATCAAACCAACTACAAAGGTTTGATTGGGAGTCTGCTCTACCTTGCTGATAGCAGAACTGACATTATGATCATTGTATGCATGTGTGCTCATTTTCAATATTATCCCAAAGTGCCTCAATTAAATTATATTAAAAATATTTTTAAATATATCAAGTATACTATAAATTTAGGACTATTTTATCCAAGAGGACAATCGTTTGATTTAATATGTTATTAAGATGATGACTTTTCTGGTTGAAAGTTATATAGAAAGAGATCATATGGAACATGTCAAATTTTAGGCAAGTCACTTGTATCATGGTGTAGTAAGAAACAGAATTCTGTTACATTATCTACTGTCAAAGTAGATAATATAGCTTCTGGTAGTTGTTGTGCTAAAATTCTATAGATGAAAAACACTCTACTAGACTATGGATATCAATTCAAACATGTCTCTATAAACTGTGACAACACAAGTGCTATTAACATTTCTAGTAATCTAGTATCTCATGCTAGTACAAAGCATATTTATGTAAGACATAACTTCTTAAGAGATCATTATCAAATAGGTGATATCACTCTTGAATTCATTGGTACTGAACGCCAATTGGTGGATATATTCACAAATCCTTTGATTTTAGAGAGGTTAAACTACATCAAACATGAGTTAGGAATGATAAACTATCAGAGGATAAGACCTCACCATTAGACCTTACCGATAGGACCTCACTATTAGACCTTACCGATCGGACCTCACCGTTAAACCTTATAGATAGGACCTCGCCATTAGACATTACCGATAGGACCTCACCGTTAGACCTTAACGATTGAACCTCACTGTTAGACCTTACCGATAGGACCTCACTGTTAGACCTTAATTATAGGATATCACTGTTATACCTTACCGATACCTCCTTACCGATAGACTACTTGAATATGGGACTTTATGTTTTTGTGCTATCAGTCAGAATCTGAAACGTTTTATGCATATTACTTATTCATTTTATTTGTTTCTTTTTTCGATCTCTAAATGATAAAATTAAAACACGTATCACTTCTCAATCCACATAAAACCATCTCCCGAACCATTTTCTCCCCAATCTCAGAACCTAAACCTCTAGTGAAACCATGAACCTCTCCAGATCGATGGCAAGAGTCCAAAGGTCGTCGGTTACTGATGATGGAGACATGCCCGATACTATGAGACCTAGTGCCAAGTCAAGTAGCATATTCCATACAATGGAAAATGTGCTAAACCTGTATTTATCCAATAGGAAAATAGTAGTTGAGAAGGAGTTAAGTTCAGAGTGGCATCTTTCGAGCCGACCATTAGTACTTAAGGCACTAAAAGCTCAGAGCTGGGTTGAATGGGTTGTATACAATAATAGACCCTATTACCCGAAGTTAGTGAAGTAATTATATGATTACCTCAAGTTCTAGAAATCTTAGTATGATCACCAAATGATTTCCAGTGTAAATGGAGTAAGTGTGAGCATCTCCTCTGCTGAATGGGCTGAATGCTTGAGGATTCCACATGAAGGGATTTTTTATTTTTACTCAAAAGTGGTTCCTCACACTAGTGAGTTATTCTACTATCAAGAAGAATTAGCTGAACTGATAGGTAATGGAATTCCTTGGAAAGTCATTTTTTCTAAAATGGAAGGAGAGGATAAGCTATTTTTCACGTTTATTCAACATTTTTTAAGTCCCAGGAGAGGGGACTTTGAAACGTTAAAGTATTAGGATGTCTTTCTCTTGTATGTGTTAAATCTTGAAAGGAAGATCAACTTAAGTAGGTTGTTGATGATTCAACTATAAGATATGACCAAGCCTAGTTCCAAATAAAATTCCCTATTCCATGATAAGTTGATATCCCTTTTGTTGAAAGTGAAAGGACTTGCTGGAGAGAAGGAGGAAACTGTTGCTGTGCAAGATAACCATTGCATCACCAAAATGATCTTTAAGTTGATGAAGATTAACTAGAATCCATGGCTAATGAAATTGGGGAATGATGAGGATAAGGTGTATGAAGAGTTTAATCTTGTGACTCATCCTACTAGGCCGAAGAATAATAGTGACTCTGATCTTAATCATGATGAAGTAGAGCCTACTTATTTAGATGAAGAAGGGGAAGAAGTTGCTGATGTGAAATAAAGAAAGGAATCTCCTATAGATGACAAGAGTAACCCTGAACTTCCCTTCAATCCTCGTGTGAATATTGTATCCTTTAGTGAGCCTCACGCACCAAATAGATTTCCTATAAGGGAGGCTATCCTAAGGGATAGTGATAAGGAAACTAGTGGAGAATAAGGGTCTGAAAATGTCTTAAGAAAAGTTAGGGATACCACAGATGAGGTTGAATAATTTGAATCAAGTCATGCTGACTTTGATGTAGTTGTTGCAGAAAATGAAGAGTAATGTCTAAGTATTAGTCCTTTAATAGTACATAAAGAAAGGGTAGAAAGTAGTGTTGATGAATTTTCTTATTCCATCAAATTTGGACTTGTTCTGGAAGTTAGTGAAGATTCTGTGGAAGAAGTGGAAGTGAACCTTCCTATTGATTAAGTTGATCAAGGAAGTATGATAGAGATAGATGTGGTTGTTCAAGAGAATTCTCCAATAAAGGGGGAGGAACCTGTTGTTACATGATTAGTTATTGTTGCTAATGAGATAGAGGACTGGACAGAAGCTCCTGGCTTTGTGGTTTTAGGCCTAGATTATGGAGACTCTAAAGATGACCAACCAATCAGAAGCCGTCAAATTCCTACTGTCTCAGAAACTACCATTGTTCAGCCAGTGGTTTTGGTACCTCAGGACTATATAAAGAAGGGTGAATTTCATTCTTTGAAATCAAAACTGAAGAGGTATATTTATGATAAAAACACTGAGATAGCAAGACCAATAGCTCACAATCAAGAACTCATGACATATACAGTGGAAAGAATATTCACTGTTGCTCACTCAGCTATGTAACATGAGGTCAAGGAATTTCAGAATCAGGTAAAAGATTTAGAAGAGTCTATAGAATCAATTAAATAGTATATTTATAGCTTAGATTTATATATGGATTTAAGAACACAGGTGTAGAGAGACCTTATATATGTTAAAAGTGTGGTTCATCAAAAGGTCAAAATGTTTGATGATTTTAATAAGTCTATTAAAACACATGTGAAAGGATAAGATGATGATGTAAAAAGGCAGATCAGTGGGATGAAAAAATCATTTAAGAAGACTGTGGCTTTCTCTATGGAACCACTGGGTGAATCTGCTTCCACTTCAGCCTCTCCTCCTGTTGAAATTGAAGCTTTCAGGACCAGTGTTAGTGAAGAAGTGGAAAAGTTCTCTAGTTCAAATACCTCAGACTCTCAGGTCATTTCCATCACTAGGGAAATTCCTAACCTTGTAGGAAATTATTTAAGGGAAGCTGCTCAAGATTAAAAGGCCATCAAAGATCAAGTTGTCTTCTATTACGAACGTGTTTACACTAAGCATCAGATGGATGGCCACTTCAATTTTTTTTGAGAACATAAGGATCCCACCTGTCACTTAGGCATTTAAGGATCATCTTAGCAAGCTCATGGTATTGAATTCTACTTTAAAAAAATTCATGAAAAATAAGGATGAGATTATTTCTGCTATGGAAAGAGGGGGAAGCTTTATTATGTACTTCAGAAATGTTCTCTTTCCTTTACTCCATGTGGACTGCACTCCCATCATTGTTCCTCCTACTATGCCTGCTTCTTCAGCTGCCTTCGGTTCCACCAGTACTGCTCCATTGATGAATCCTGCCCTGGCCATTAGAATATTGGCCACAATTATTCCTTCGAGATCTATTCACTACAGGTCTACTGATGCCTCGGTGGCTGCTCCTCCTACATTACATAGTGCCATCCCTCAGCCTATCCCTCATCCTTCAGAACCTGCCTCCTCAGCTTGCAAGTCCAAATCTCCAATGTAAATTTATGATGTGGATTGAGTTTGGAATGTCTTACTT
Source organism: Viscum album (assembly GCA_963277665.1). NCBI lineage: Eukaryota > Viridiplantae > Streptophyta > Magnoliopsida > Santalales > Viscaceae > Viscum > Viscum album. The sequence goes on from OY728138.1 coordinate 1,803,011,913, forward strand.
GATAGGGATTGGTGTATCTCTTTTTGTATATTCTACTCTTATTTTATTAATAATGACCATATCTTTTCCCTATTTTTTCTATATGATTTTTGTTAATCATAAAGGGGGAGAAGGTATTCAAGGGGGGTAAAATATTCAAAACATGAATTATCTCATATAAAGAAGTGTCTATATGTGTTTGTATATGTTTTGACCTAAATGCAATGTTCTCCATAATATTTTTGTATTCTCACATCACTGATAACATTACCAGATGTGTTTAACCCTGATTCAAAACTCTTAAGTCTAAAGATTCAATGACATAATTTGTGATTATCAAAAGGGGGGGATTGTTGGACTCACCTGTTTCGATAATTCCAAATCATGTTTTGATAATCCCAAATCCTGTTTTCATTTAAGTGAGAATCATGTTTTCATTTTATGCTAATTATGTTTCATTAATGTTTCCTATTTTTATAGAGTAATTTTCATATACTCTCAATCTCACTACTTGATTGGTTAAGCTTACATGGCAGAATTTATCTAAATACAAAGGTCACTGATGATAAGATCACTGATACAAATGTCACTGATACAAAGGTCACTGATACAAAGGTCTTTGATAAAAATTTCACTGATACAAAGGTCTCTCTTACAAGGTCACTATTACAAGGTTACCACTACAAGGTTACCACAACAAGGATACCATTACAAGTCCACCATTACGTAGTCACCAATGCATGCCTACTGTTAAAGGTTACCGATGTGAAGGCTACAGTTGGAAGGTTAAAATTGGAGATTTTCGATGTTCACCTACTATTGAAGCCTACCGATATAAAGGCTACCATTGGGAGGATACAGCTGGAGATTTATGATGTACACCTTCTGTTGAAGCCTACTGATATAAAGGAAACTATTGGAACGCTACAGTTAGAGATTTTTAATGTGCACATACTGTTGAAGCCCATCGATATAAAGGTTACAGTTACCAGTCTACTGATGATTATCCTTCCATACTCTGTCAATTTCTCAATATCATCCTAAAGATCATATTTGATAAATTAAATGCTTCTAACATTAATTAATGCTTATTGTAAACGTTTTTGGAGACACTACTATGGATAGTCTGAGGTACGAGAAAGAATTCACATGATATACTCATTCCCATTGTCGGACATCAAATATAAAAAAGAGGACCATGAAATAATGAAGTTGTGACACATACGCGCATACGATGAATGGTGGCATACGAAGTGCGACAGATCTTACTCACTAGATCAAAGGAGAACCGTCCAGTACTAATACTCTGAACCCACAAGAATTACAAAGATCATTCTGGGATATACTCACTTCTTCCTTCTGTGCCTCATCAACTCTTGATCAAAATCAGAAGCAGAACAATAAATGCTAGAACCTAGAGATACAATACTATGTTTTGAAGAAAATTTTCAGAGAATGACTCTAACATCAAATTCTTCACTATGAGGAGTCAAGAGCTGAACTTCCAAACACATAAAGCTTTCTAAAATCAAGCTTATTCTCTTAGCTCCATTTTTTATGTTTTTTTACATCTCTGAGATGTGTGTGTTTCTTTCTATATCACATGTTGTCTCTTGTGCTAGAACTGAAGGATACTAAATATCCTCACATCAAACTTAACCTATTTTTGTTTCCCACATATAATTGTGGAAGAGACCATGTGTGGTCTGTGTTGTTTGTCTCTCCCATGAAGAATAATGGTATATGGTGTAAACCCTGGACAGTTTGTGGAAACTGTGGTAAAGCCAGATACAGGTTGTGTATCATGTTTATTATTTATTTAAACTTCTTGGTGGCAGGTGATCACCATGTGAAGTGGATTAGTTATTGGCTTGAGAATGAAACTATTATTTATATTGTTGTTCTAATCCTCACATAATCTGTTTTATTTTATCTTCTGATTATATTTTTCAAAGATAGAAAAATGTGTTTACATTCACTTTGATAGTTAGTTTTGGTTAGTGTGTATATATGATTAATTCAGTAAATCTTTTTCAAAATTTGAATTAGTGATTTCATTGATTCAACTGATGACTAATCAACCTTAGAGAAACTTGTTGAGTAATTAGACAGTTATATCTCTACCACCTTAATTTACTAGGCTGTTTTGAATTGGGGTATTTTTATCACAATGTTTTTAACAGAAATTATAATTGGAACTCAATTCACCTTCTCCCTCCTGGGTATCCACTCTGACAAACAATTGAAAATATAGATTTATGTAAAAATGTCATTTTTTCAATAATTTAAGAAATTTTAAATGCACTATTATATATTGATTATTAATTAATAAAAAAAAATTATTATTTATTTATATTTAATCTAATTAACATAATTTTGATCCTCTTTATATAAAATTTTTTTAAATGTAAAATTTTTGGTTTAATAATTGGTTTTTATATAAAATATTTTAATGTTTATAATGTTTCACCATTTTAATTAATTAATTAAAATCATAAGATATAATTATTTAAGTGAAATTTATATTTTATTCATCAATAAATTTTAATTTATATTCATACAAAGATTATTATATTCATATAGTTAATATAAAATACTCTTTTACTTGAAAATTTATTTTTGTTAAAACTCACCATTTCTCCACATCTGTGGGTTTAATTTTATACAATTTTTTTTCAGTATTATTAATTTAATTTGGTAAAATGTATTAAATAAATTTAGTCAGATTTATTTATATTATCTAAAAATTTCATCTTAATTTTTTTCCATAATTAATAATAAAAACAAAAACAAATTATTATTAACGTGAAAATTTAATTTCAATGGGTTAAACAAATAATATAACTCTTAAAATAAAATAAAAATTGTCTAGAAAATATTTTATGTAATTATTTAGCACATATAATTTTTAAGTCTCGATTATGGTTTATTTTTTGTCTTTTTTCAATTAAAAAATTCATGTACACCTTTTTCTTTTCAAAAATTACAAGTCTACAACTCCCCTCACTAATAAAAGGCCATCACCTATCCTCTATTCATAACATTTTCAAATAAATTTGGAAATTATAAGACATAAATATATGGATTACATACTCCCCACACCCACATACAAGATCTATTTTTTACTCTAAACCCATACAAAGATGCCCTTCGGTGCATATATAAATATGTTGTTTGAATGAGAGGTTTTTTTCTTAACCGAGAATCTTTATTTTATTTATTCTTCCGAATCATTAAAATATTATTAAATTATGATTATATAATAACACTAGTATCAAAAAGTTATTAATAATTATTATGTTAATGTAATAACCTAAATCCATCACCAATTCCATCAAATGTGATATGAAATCATTAATCATGTGTACAATAGACCACTACCTCTCAAACTAATTTTATTTGTTCTCCATCATTACCTTTAAAAGATTGATATAAGGATGAATGGATTATATATATATATATATGATATTTTTAATATATTAATACTTTTGTAAATATTATATCATTTATACGTTTTTATATTCAATTCTGTGGGAAATACAATAACATCACCCATATGTACAGTGGACTACTTCATTATGATGCAATGCGATTCATTTTTCTTGAAAATATTACATTGAAGGTAATAAAGATAAAATTAATGAATATATGTGATATAAATAGAATAATTATGATATTCATGATATGTTTATCCTTTTAAAAGGACAATACATCATTTTATTTCATACACTGAAAAATGATAATGTTGTTTATATGCACATCTGGACTACCGCCTTCATAAAGCAATGTGATTATTTTTTCTCAAAACCAAAACACATGGATGATATATATAATTATATTTAATGAAATAATATTATATTTATGATATTATTATCAATGTGTAATGATAAAATATTACTTACTAACACATGCTTGTCATGAGGTCTGGAAAAACAATGAAATCTAGTAAGGTTGTATTATGAATGGTAACTAGAATTTCATTCTCCAAAGATAAATGTATAAATATATATATCAATTAGAAATAACAAGATTTAATTAATTGAGAAACAATATATTTTTTGTAGATGTTTTTTAATTTATTAAGGAGAGAGAAGTGATTAGGTTCTGGATGGGGTTTTCCTTTTGTGATGTAATCATTTTTTTGAAACAAATGAATCTATTTATTTTAGATCAAAATAATTTAATGAAATGGATAAATTTTCTTTTTAAATTCATGTTTGATTTAACGATATGTCAATATATAGAAATAAAAATGGAAAAAAATTTATTACTCGTGCAGTTCCAAATCTGTTTCTAATTTTTTTGTTATTAAATTATTCCACTTAATTTCTTCATGTGTTTTAGTAATCAATAAACACCTCCCTTTTTTTATTTTATTTAATGATTGACCAATTTCTAAAAAAAATAAAAAAATAGAGAAAATGTATAATAATAATTAAATACATGAAATTCAATATTTAATAAAAATTAAAATATAGTCACATTTAATTTAAATTCAATAATAAATTAAACTGGAAACCATACATTGGAAAAAAAAGAATTATTTTGATTGAAAACCTTCAGAAACCTAATAAATCAAAAAATGGGATCCCCTTTCCCTTTCCCATGTCAATAAAGATTATACCCCTTCATGAAATAAGGGGTCATGAAATCAAATGAAAAATTAGTCATGATGGAAAAAATATATGAGATGGGTGTGACATTTCTTCACTGATAATTTTTCCTTGGTGGGAGGGGTGATATGAATGGGGAGGTTTGATGATTTGAAAGCAATATCTTCCCTTTTTTTATAGGTGAGGATGAGGTTCTTCTCTTCCTTTTTCTATAAAGACAAACCATGGTAGGGAGTCACCCCCCCCCCCCCCCGAATTCACCATATTTAATGGAGTGACACCTGAAACTGTTGGTGTTATGGTCCCACATGGGAAGGATCTAATTGGGAGGGGGAGACATAGAGTGTCATTAGAAGTGGTGTTAGCTTTTGGGGGAGGTGATGTATGGATGTATGAGAGGATAGTGATGTTTATTGGGGTAGACTCAGTGGTTGCAGGGTGGCATGGTTATGACCCCTAGTGGAGGCAGTGGTGGCGGATGCATTCATGCAGCCAAGCCACATTGGAGGGGGCCTCTGAAGCCATATGAATTTTTCCTATAGTGGTGATTAGGGGATGGTAGTGTGGATGTTATGCCCCTCAGGTGTAGTGGAGGTGCCATGGTGGTCTGGTGATGAAGTATAGGGTGGAGAAGGCGTTCAGACATAGTTGGTGGCAACCTCCTTCTCCTTTGGACATCATAGGGGATGAAGGAGGACAAAATGGTGATCAGTGGATCAAGAGTGAGGCTGAGTGCAACCGACAAAATCGGGATTCCGAGGTGAAGGATGTAGCGGTCGAGGTTGGCATGTTGGGTGAGTTTTCATCTATATTGATTCTCAGAAGGTACATCGGCGGTGGTGGTCTTGGATGTAAGTTGCGAGTATTAGTCGTGGGGATGATCGAGGATTTCTCACGGAGGTGGAGATTCCATGTGGTGAGTCCGCAATGGAGTTGTGGTGTTTTGAAGGTGGAGGTAATGAGGAATCGGTGGACCACTGAAGAACTCAATGATGTGAAGGCAACATTGGGGCAAGGATCTAATCCCACATTGAAATGGTGGGATGACACCGAGCATTTATAAGTCTAGGCATGGGATCACTATTCATGCTCACTCTGGGGTGGTATCTAGGTGCCCCACATGCACACATGCATGTGTGTCATAAAACATGTATCCCATGAGGGGTCTTTGGGACCCATTTATTGTCATGGGTCCTAATCACTCGTAACCAACTTGTGGATCTTCACCACCCATAGTTCATGCTCGCGCCTCCCTCCCCCCAACTGCCCAAGAAGGATAATGGATCTCCTAGGTAATGTGTGGCTAGGATGGCCCCCTATGGGATGCCTAGGAGGTGTATGGTCACTAGTTTAGGGCCAGCCAAGTTGATTATATTTTTACACAAAAACTATTAAAAGAGTTAAGAAAAATTCAAACAAGGTTATCAAAATATCTTAAATGAATTCAAAACAAAAAAACACCTTCTTTTTTACACATTTAAATATATTTAATGTTTACCTTCCAATTTAGCCATAAATTACTAAAAAGTTTAAAATCAAGGACTTAAACATTGAAAACATCAACAAATGAATGAATTTTTTTAAAATAATTCACATTATATTAGTATGTCAAAATACCCCACACTTAAACCATGCTTTTCCTCAAGCATAAAATATCAACATGGAATATCTGAGGTCACTAATGTTACAAATATTCAAATTTCAATACAATATGATCAAAAAATTATCAATGTAAAATTAAATTATCAAAATTCACATGAAATATCAAAGAACTTTCTCATTTTTCAAAGAAACAATCAAATCAAGTATTTTACTATTTCCCATTTGAAATTAGTGGGGATTCTCTTCTCATTCATTAAATCTCCTCGATTCATTATTAAAAAACATTCTATGTAATGATTTACCAGACTTTTTACTCTTTTCTCCCATCACTCATGATACAATTCATGAATAGTTGAGCTCATATAATTAGAACATGATCGTTATCCATAAGACATTAAAAGAACTACTTTATCCACATTGTAAAGATAAAAAGGAAATAAAATCATAAATACATGAAATTATGGTTTTAGTGACTTTGAGGATTAATGTTGGAAGGATTTGATGTTCAAAAATAAATCTCGGGGGGGGGGGTGGGGGTTAACACTTAAATCATAAAGCATGATATTAAATGTAAAATTTTTAATGGAATTGTACCCTGAAAATTCATATGACTTTCAACATTCACCAAGACTCAATGTTAATATCATGAATAGTTTAAGAATAATGAATTATTTAGTCCCTCTCTTGAATATATTTTTTCACTTTTTCGAAATTCATTATTTAAATAAACCTCACATATTTTATCTAACCACATATGATAAAAATAATAGGTCTAGTAATGGTGATTTTTGGTTTTCCCAAATCACAACCCAATTTTTTATTGTTTTGTTCTTTTTTTTCATTTTCTTTTTTGGTACTCAAGTGGGGAAAACAATATTTTACAATGACCAATTCCATAAACATTTAAAATTCCCACAATAATCACCCAACACTTCTTCTTTACAATGAAAATAATTTCATTTACCATGATTCCCTTAACCAACACACTTAAAAATTAGAATATCATGCAATTATAAAGAGTAGGGTTGGAAAAGATAAAATTTGTTTAAAACATGGATCATTACTATAAAGGTCATTCATGTTCACTATGGGTGAAATAAGGATTGATTTAAAGGTGTTCTTTGTATGATAACTAGTTCCTAAGAGATTCCTCAATAATTTTAGATGATTATTTTTACATTCATTGCTTTGAAATTTTCAAATGAAGGTTCTAGAAGGTAGCATGCCCCAAGACCACTCCGGAAATATGCTCAAGATAATGTTGGAATGAAATGGTTTAGAAATACTCTAAAAAATGGGACACATGATTTCATAAAATCACTCAAGGAATTAATAATAATAATAAATCAATTCACAGGAATTGTATAAATACTATACATGAAAAATTGTTGTGAAATTTCAATTACATGAAACAATTAGTTTATTCAAATCATGATTCCTCATTTTAATATCCATGATTTATTTTAACCATTAAATTATCTATTTGAATAATTCAATTTCACTACCATTTAAATCTAAAATATGGAATCTCTAGATTCCTAAGAAACTCATGTCTCATACTTCATCCAAGTAGATAATAATACAGGTTTTTGCCTGAAATTTAATATTTAAATCTCAAAACATGTTTGTGGTCAAAATATATTGGAAGTATAAATGATAATCATAAAAACTAAAGTCCCTTTTGACCTAATGATTTTTCTACTTTTACTCTTCTTCCTGGTCTTTCCTTGTAGTTTCCTTCCATTATAGTTCTTGAAAAATCAAAAACACCCATACCAGTGTAAAAGCCATTCTATTAAATCACTAAGAAGTGATGTAAGAGGTAAGTGATTCTGGAATTCTAATAAAATAGGGAATCTTGAGTTTCCTCTCAACGTTTACTTTTATTAGTGTCATTGGATTGACCTCACCTAATGAAAAGAAATTACTATTTGTGTTGGAGACGTTTTATCTCCTAAACCTGTTCTTAATGTAAACTTCCATGGAACTTCTTCCGCCTTTTCACATTTACAGCGAATGAGTTTCCTCCTTATTTTGTCTTGACATGAATGGAACCAAAAGGATATCCATTAGTGATAAGAAAATGTCTTTTCCACCTGTAATTAATCTTACTTGGTATTAAATTATATCAAGAATTTTAGAGTGAAACATTGTTTCCAGTTTTAAAGGTCTTTGGATGAATCAAGAATTCATGTTCCCCGTAGTCACTTGTTTGTAAATCCTTGAATTTTCAAAATATTCTCTTCTGATTTATTCAAACTCTTAAAACTGTACTATCATTTATTTCCCAATACCCCCCAATCCAAATTCTCATTTTTTTTACAGCCCAGTATGCTTGGTGCTCCAATTCCATTAGTAGGTGACAACTTCTTCAAAAAATCTACCAATTAGGGCTCAAACCAGTGGGTGTTTTCTATACTATCTTGTATTCTCAAAGAATATATTCAAGCCATTAGGTCCAATATTTTTAGTTTGGTTTAACTTTCGTCTCAAAATTTTCTTTAATCTCGTGGTTTGATACTACATATTGGCAATTTTTTGGGGATGGTATGGTGTATATGTTTTTTTCACCCCATATTTCTTCAGTATGGCCTTTATTGTTCTATTGAAAAATTGTGTCCCTTGGTCACTAATGATGGATCATTGAACCCCATACCATGTTACTTCATCTACTATGATGTATAGATGATCTCCTAGAATGTAATATTGAGTGGTCTTAGCTCTATAATTTCTATTTCAACAGTGTTGGGTACCCTACTAAGATGATCATATAATTGGTGCTTAACTCCCATCTGGTCTTTAATCTCTAGATCAAAATCCTATAATTGGATTATCTATCTCATTGGGCTTGTTTTTTGCACCATCTATCTTCATAAAATTAATAAATGTTTCATGGTCTGAAAATACCACTACTTTAGTTCCAAGAAAACTTGACCTGAATATTTTTAATATAGTGACAATAGATAGAAAAAAAAAATTATTTGTTTTGTAGTTGAATTATGTGGAATTCAATATCATTTTTTGAATAGGTTATAACATCATGTTTTCCTTCAATTCATTAGGAAACAACAACCCCAGTAGTTTTATTTGATTCATAATAAAGTTACTCAAATGGGTGTTCCAAATTCGGGGGATACATTATTGGTTGGGTATTCAACTTCTTCTTTAGATCATCAAATTCCTTCATGGATTTATCATTAAAAACAATGTCATCATAGATTAATATAAATTTTGATTGCGAAAAAGAAATTTTACTGAAGTCTTTGATGAATCTCATATAAAACCCCCCATTCCCCCAAAATGATATGATGTGTCTCACATAGGTGGGGTATAGAAAATAAATGATCGATTAAATTTTATATTTGTCCACCTCAATGCCATTTTTTGAAATGACATGTCCTATGACTATTTTTTTTCAACCATGAAGTGGATTTTTTTTAAATTCTAAAAAAAATATTTTTGTCTATACATGTTTTCAAAAAAATTCTCAAGATTTCCCAAGAAATGACCAAATGAATTCCCAAAAATAGGTATGTCATCAAAATATCTCTCTAGGATGTCATTAATATTAATAGAAAAAATGCTTATCATACTTCGATGAAATGTTCTCGGGGTGTTGGACAATCTAAAAGGAATCCTCTTGTATACAATGGTCCCCAATAGACAGGTGAATGTTTCCTTCTCTTGGACTTATAGGGAAATCAGGATGTGACAATATCAATAAAATCAATCCAAAAATATGTAATATGTTTCTACTTTCTATCATTTCTAACAACTAATTAATGAACATGATTAGGAAATGATCTTTTTGGATGACTTGATTAAGTATTCAATAATCAGTGCACATCCTTGAACATTTGTGGACACTCAAAAGAAATAATTAATTTTTCACAATTTTGAAAATGGTCAACAATATTTTATTTGTAAATAAATAGATGGGGATGACCTATTGGGAGTCAGAAATTTGGATCATTATGTTGACTGCCAATAATTTTTCAAGTTCTTACTTTACAACATCCATGATGTGGGGTTTAGTCTCCCCTAGGGCATCCTAATAGGCCGAGATTCCTTTTCTAAAATGATCCTATATGAGAATCACATGGGTTTTATCCTAGATATATCTACTAAACTCTATCCTATACAATGGGAATTTCTATTTAGAAGGAAATTTAGTGTTTTCTCCAAGGTCCAAGAGAGATTATTAGTAACGATAACATGCAGTTTCTCTCCCTCCAATAGAAACACAACTTTCAATTCACATGGGAGTATTTTCAATTCATCACTCAGTGGTTATTCTATTAAAGACAATGAATTTACATCTCCTATCTAGAAATCTTGGGCTCCCTTGAAAAAGTGTATCATATTAGTTTCATCTAGAATATTATCAGATAATTCAATGGTGGTTTTAGAATTCCCACAATTTTTAGTATTCTATCCTCCCGTGGTGTGATCTTCTAAAGATAAGAATTCTCAAAGCATACCTGAATCTTTGATGGGATAACTACCTTCTATGTAGAATATTTCAAATAGGGAACTATTGTTTGATGGGTTTATTTTTGATTCAAGGACATTAATGCTTAATTTTATATCTCTTATCTCTATGGTGAGGGTTCTTTTTTGCGCATTGATAAATGTCTTAGTGATTTTTAGGAACTATATTTCCCATGAATCTTCATCATTCATGGTATGTATGTAAAATTCCACTAGAAAAATGAGTCCTTTAACTCACACTATCACATCTTCCATAAGCACAGCTAACAAAATAATGGAACAAATTTCTAATTGGATAACCACTCTTATTAGATTAAAATAAAGTATATTAAAAGATGAAAATATAGAATTAGACATTACATTTATGAAATAACCAAGGTCAAAAAATAATCATAAAAATTAAAAGTACCAATTATTAAGGGAATGGAAAATTTCCATCGATCTTGAATTTTTTTAGTTAAAGGTGGGGTTATCACAACTGAGACACTTTTTCCAAAGATAATTCCTTCATCCCCATCACACTATTTTTTATTTGTGCATATTTCATTCATAAAAATATCATATTTTTGTATTTCGAGGATTTCCTCTAGAAAGGGGGAATTGATTTCAACTATTCAAGGGGATTCCAAGATCTCATTTTTTTTGTTTTTCTTATTCATCCTTTGAAGATGAACATATTGTATATTTAAATGGTTCCTTGTTTTCTATTTTGTCACTTTGTGTCTATTTCGCTCGCCTCAATATATTCTTTTTGGGGTTAATGAGTTTATCTTCATGTTTTTGTTTAGAATAATTTAACAAACTAGGATTATGAATTGGAATCTCCTTGCCTCTTTCAGTTGTTATTTAACTAACATTCTCCTTTAGAATATGGATATTTTGTGCTAGGAGTTTTCGTTGATTCATATTCAGAACATCAACAAGGATGTAAAACTTATTATTCAAATTTTTTATTTTCTTCTTCATCTCTTCAATCTCTATTTCTTGATGTTTATTATTCCAACATTATTTAGGTTGTTCAAAATTCATTCATTGGAAAGGTGGTGGTTAAATTATTTTTCTTGATGGATAGATTTTAAGGTGTATGGTTCTAAAATTGCTATTGAAAAGGTGGATTGGATTAGTTTTGTTGACCTCAGAATCCTTTTTGTCCTTCTCTCCATTTTTGATATTGTGGGAATTTCAATTATTAATATCTAGTTTTACAGCTTTTTGTATATTGTGTCTCAGTACATTTATTAGTGTAATGATTGGTTGATGAACATAATCCACATACATAAGTTGGGGATGGTTTCTCACTCTCTTTCTTAATGACCATTTTTCTCCCAAAGGCTTGTTAGTTCTAGAATTTGGGTCTTAAGGAGAGGTGATGAGTTAGAAGTCTTTAACTCATCTATACCTCTTATACCAGTGCCTCTACTTCGGAATTGTTATGATTTCTGAGTTATCTTCTCAATCAGTTTTCGTTCTATGGTGGGAGATTTTTTAATCAACACTCCTCTAGAGGTAGCACCCAAAATGTTCCTATTATTGTCCATAATTACAGGGTAAAAAAATACTAGGATGTGGTGATCGTCCACTTTTTGGTGTGATTATCTTGCACTGATCTTCTTGAATCATTCAAAATACTCATAAAGAGTCTCACTAATAGTTTTTCAAATAGTGTACATCTCTTTCCTGATTGTTATTCTTTAGGGGGCGGGAAGAACCATCACATGAAACATTGTTAGATATCATCCCAATGTTGTATCTCTCTAGGTTGTAAGGTATATAACCATTCCTTAGCTAATCCCTCAGTTGAAAAAGGAAATTCCTTCCACTTTACTTTCTCCTCCACTACTCCTTTTGGTTTTATGTTTGAACACACATTGATTAATTCCTAAATATTTTTATTAGGGTCCTCACCTGTAGGGCCATAAAATTTGGGCATCATATGAATCGTGTTAAAACATAAATCAAATTTAATTTGTGAGGGCATGGTTAACCGATTCGGATGATTGGTTAAATACGGGGCACAAAGGCTCATCAATGTCTTTTGTGGGTCTAGTTCCATTATGGGTGGTCATGAATTGACACTTGTTTCTCCTAATTTTATTTTTTCAAAAAAAATTCATGAATGAGATTCCAAATCCTTTTTTCTTTTTTTAAATTTCATGATTAATATAATATTTTTATTTATTAGAGGTCATATTAATGAGGATTTTCAAATTCTCTCTAACAGTAGTTTCAGTTTTGACACACGCTTGTCATGAGTTATGGAAAAAACAATAAAATATCTTAAGGGTGTAGTATTAGTGGTAACGAAAATGTATTTCTCTAAATAGAAGGTTTTAAATCTAGGTTTCACTTAAAAATAAAAAGTTTTAATGATTTGAGAAACAATAGATTTTTTTAGAAGTTTGGTGAATTTATAATGAGAGTGAAGTGATTAGGCTGGGGTTGGGGTATCCCATTTACGATGAGATCATATTTTATGATAAATAAATGAATCCTTTGTTTTTAGATCATAATAATTTAATTAAATGATTAATGTTTCTTCTTAAATTCACTTTTTATTTAATTATTTGTCAAATTTTAGAAATCATAGTGGGATAATTTTGATTACTCAGGCTATTCCAAATATGGTAATGATTTTCCCTATGTTATTAAATTATTCCACTTAATTTCTCCATATGTTTTATTAATCACTATAACAATCCCTTAAGTGATTTTATTTAAATATTAACCAATTTTTTTAAAAAAAATAAATAAATTACATAAGGTTGGAATAAAAATTACATCAAATTAATTTAAAATTTATGAACAAATTCAATACAATCCTATTTAATTTAAATTCAAAAATAAATTAAATTGGAACAAATTCATTTTAAAAAATAACTCATTCAATTGAAAAAAAATTTAAACTAAAAAAACACAAAATGGGATCCCCCTTCCATTTCCATGATCACTTAGGATTATACCCCTTCATGAAATAATGGGTCATGGAATGATAAAAGACAAGGCATTATGGAGAAAAAAAATTGGAGATGGGTGGGTCCTTTTCTTCCTTGATGTTTTGCACTGTTGTGGGTAGGATGAGATGGATGGAGAGGCATAATGATTTGGAAAGAGTATATACACTCCTTTTATAGGTGAGGATGAGGGACTCCTCCATTTTATATAGTGGAAAATTGTGGGAGGGAGTCAACCCCCCACCCCTCCCCCCCCCCCCCCCCCCTCATGGTGTCCCCTAGTTTGAGGGAGGGACACTCGTGGCACTAGGAGTTGAGGGACTACATGGGGTGGTCCACTCAGTGATGATCCAGCAAGACTTGATGACATCGAGTGTTGACATTAGTGGTGTTAGGCTTTGGGGGAGGCATTGCATTATCAGTTGAGAGGGCGAAGACACTGAGTGGGGTAGCCAGGGAGATAGTAGGGTGGTAGGGGGATGACCCTTGACAGAGGTAGCAGTGGTGGCTACTTGCATAAAACCAGGCAATGTCAGAGGGGGCCTCTGGTACTGTAGGTTCTGGTCATGTAGGGTTGAGAAGGGGATGACTGATGGGTTGTGATGCACTATGAGTGAGCAAATAAAGCCATGGTTTTCTAGTGATGAAGCTGAGGGAGGAGGATGTGAGAAAATATATTCAGTGTAATCCCCCTCCATGATCCTTTAAAGTGGTCAGACGATGCCTAAATTGTGATCATTGGATTGGGAGTGTGGTAGAGTGCAATTGGTGACATTAGGGTACCCAGATGAAGGCATCAGTTCTTGATGTCGGCCGGTGGCATGGGTATTCTACCATGGGTATTACCAAGAGTTGTAATAGAGTAGAAACTGAGTATGAAGGCAAAGAGTGTCAGTTTGGAGATGGTCAGGGCTTGCTCACAGATGTGGAAATGCCCAGTGGTGAGACCTTGGTGGCCCTATGGTGCTTTGACGAAAAATTGGTATGGCATTGGTGGTCTGCGGTGGACTATAGAGGATCACGACTGCACTAAAACATAGATCCCATCCCACATCGAAATGGTGGGATGTGTGCACAGCTTTCATAAGGCTCAGCGTGGGATCATCGTGCACACTCGCTCTGGGGTGGGATCTCAGGACACCACATAAAAACATACACACACACACACACACACACACTCACTCACTCACACACACACACACACATGTGTTCCATGGCTCACACGACTCGCACAGGCCCATTTGGCCACCTATTCTCACCACAGGGCTTGAACACCTATATCCTTCCCATGGGGCTTCACCACCCAAAGGTCATGCCCCCTAGTTCCCCAACTGGTAGCTAGCTCTCCTTGTCCTTTGGGGGGGATGGCCCCCTGTTGGATGACTAAGAGGTTTATAGGTCATGGTAGATGAATATCCTATATAGTACATTTTTACACAAACCCGACAAAAATAGTTTGAAAAAAATCAAACTAGTTCATAAAAATTTGATAAATGAATTCTAAAAACAAAACAACTTATTTTCTACTCATTAAAATCTAGTTCAATTTAAATTTCAAATTTTTTTATAAATTACAAAAATGTTAAAAATCAAGAACATAAAAATTGAAAAACATCAATTAATGATCGATTTTTTTTAAAAAAATTGCACATTATTTTCATATGTCCATTACCTTTATTGTATAATGATCATGGAAAAATGGAAACATACTCATATGTACATATGAGATACCATATACATGATTGTAACATAGTTCATTTTTTATAACCATATATAATGAATTGATATCAATATATAATCAATTTATAAGTATGATAAATATTTAATTAAAATTATTCTATGTAAATTTAAATAATGAATTCTTTGGTCATAGTCATGATTCCAAATCTGTTTTGAAACAATGAACCGAATGTCCTCAATGATCCCATTGTGGAATTAAATAATTAACTACATTAATATGTAATTAAAAAGCAAAAATTGAATAATTTATGTAAAATGTATTAAACCTGGAAATTGTTCTTAATAAATAAGATAGGTGTTATAATATTATTATAATGGTGTAAAAGTATAGACATAAAATGTCTAGACTGAAGGTAACGATTTTCTCGTCTCGATTTTACATATTATTGAAATATTCTATATAGGCTAGTTAATTTTATTATGTGGTGAATATACTACACATTAATTTTTTTTATTGTTTTCTTGAAAATTATTTTCTTTTTAAAATATATATATACCTATCTCGTTTCATGGGGGTTTTATCTAGATATTTCCAAAGTTATAAGGGTATTTGTCTCAATTTCTATTTGTTGAGAGATATTGTAATGTTACATATTTATTTTTATATGAGGTGTATCAGCTAACCATATTTACATTTCATATCATCAAAATCTATATTTTTAGGATATTTAAATATTATTTGAAGTTATTCTTTAATAGTGATTTTGACTAAAAAGACAACTAAAGTGGAAAATGCTTTATATTTCAATCTCCTTAATTTTTGGATTATTTATGTTCACTGTTCCTTTAGAGGAAATAATATTATAAAATTCTCATGAAACACATCCCTTTATTCTACACTGGTTATGAATTTTTTTAAAAATTTATTTTCATTTCCTACATTATTAATTGAATTAATATCCCTAAATTAATTTCTAGGTGATACTAATCTTGTTTTTTATTTTATATTGAATATCCTTCAATTACATATCCATTTTCTCTTAAATTTCATAATAATGTTCTATTTTAAATAATAATTTATTTCCTAAAGCCATTTACTTTTCATTTTATCTTCTATTAAATTTTTTGAAAACAAAATTTCTAAATGTTTTCCAAATGTGTTCGAAATGGTTCACTTTTGACTTGATTTTTTATAAATGTTTTCAAAATAATGGTTTTATCATTTATCACATAAAGAATTTTCCAAAAATCCTATCCATTATTTTCCACGAATTTCTATTTATATGTTTTCATGTATTTTCTAAAATGAAATTTTTTTCACAATATTTTGGAAACTTTTAGATTTTAAAAGTCATTTTAATAATGAAAAGTTTATTTTCCTCAAGGTGTTTTTAATTGTATTTTAATGGAATTTTCAATAATAAATTTCAATCACACTTGTTGTTACATATTATCCAATTAAAAAATTTGAAATGATAACATCCTCATTATATCTATGTATTGATTAATATTATTTAAAAATATCTTTATGGAACCAGTTTCTCTTACACAGGTTAATCATGTTTCACAGTGATTATTGTGGAATATGATTCCTTTCAATGGGTTAATTATGGTTCTATGATATTGTTATCAAATCATATTCTCTTTTATGGTTTAATTATGTTTTTAAGAGATGGTTACAAAACCTGTTTCTTTTATATATGTAAATCATGTTTCATGAAGACTATTATGCAAATGTTTTCTTTTCCACAGGTTAATCTTGTTTCAGTGATAATCACATAGAACCCATTTCATTTCTTTTAGTTAATCATTTTTCAAAGATATTGTTATGGAACCTGTTTCTTTTTGGTGGGTTAATAATTTTAAAGTATATTATTATGGAAACCATTTATTTTGATTAGGTTAATCGTGATTAAATGATATGAACGTGGAACCAATTTATTTTTCAAAGGTTAATCAAGTTATAAAATGAATAATGTTTGTTTTTATGTGTTTTACAATAAAATTTAAGATTTATGTAACTTATTCATAGTTCTTAGAAATTGTTATTTGATTAGTGAACATAGATAGTGTATGTTGTTCCTGATATAGCTTATAATATGGAGCTCCCATATGGCATTGG
Source organism: Viscum album (assembly GCA_963277665.1). Taxonomy (NCBI): domain Eukaryota; kingdom Viridiplantae; phylum Streptophyta; class Magnoliopsida; order Santalales; family Viscaceae; genus Viscum; species Viscum album. Next base: position 1,803,029,351 of record OY728138.1, read on the forward strand.
GTGAGCCTGATATATCTTATATGATGGGTTTTCCTAAATAGTGGTATAATTTATTGGGTAATCATTTTTTTAGTGAATAATTTTATTTGAAGTTACTCATATAGTTATTCCAAAATTAAGGTTTCTCTAATGGTTCTATAAAGATAGTGTCTCAAGATACATATATTTTTTGACATGTTTCTATGGATTAAAAATATTTCCATTTCATCAATATTTATATAAAATGTTACATGATTATTTATTATTTCCTTTTTTAAAACCTAATTGTATGTTTCTATGTTTAATGATCTGGGTATTGGTGGGTATGATTTTTCTTATGTTATGATCATACCCATTGATTATGTTACCATACCCTTCATCTCATCTTATCCCCACAGATGAAATTCATTTGTTAATGATTATGTTTACCCCTACTGATCATTTAAGCTCGCCCCTCTTATATTTTCTTTTCCTATGGTAATCAAGAAATATATAAAATTAATTATTTCAAGAATGGATTCATATGAATGTTGACTATCATGACCTAATGTGGAATAGTAAATGCATGGTTTTGTGGGATATAATGTTAATCTCTATGAAAATGTAGTTTTTGAATCCATTATGTTAAAAGTTTTTCTTAATACTCTAAAAATGTACACCAAAAAGGTCCTTGATAGTTTAAGTTATCCAAAATTTACTTATAATTTTTTATGTCTTGGATAGAGAAAATAAGGTCACCTTATTTGGTAACTAGTCTAGAAAAATAATTTTTATATTTTTAACACCAGATCTAGGAGTGTAGGTTTGGGGTTGTTATAGTTGGTATTAAAGGAGGGTTTAAATTACTTTGGAGATTATAATTTTTTCATGTGGGGTTATATTTACAGTTATGGATAGAATTATATTTCTGTAAGACTAAAAATTATCATAAGTTCAAAGTCTTATAAACGCAATTTTAGCTTTTATGGGATGAGATCTTAATGTTATTAAAGACACTTTAGGGACTATTTTTTGTGTTGAATTTTATATAAAGATTCAGTTTAATGTGAAATACTCCATTTTATTTTTTTCCAAAATATTTTTTAAGGTATTGATTACCATTTGGGTATATTATATCATCGATGTTGAGTTAATTTTTGGAACACATGTTTTTCCATATATATGACCATGGGAAAGAAAAATGATTTGGTGGCTAGGTGATTAATTTTATTTTAAATGAAGATGGATATTTTTTTAGGTCTATTGGCTAAAAGGTATCATATAACATTTGAGGTCATAATAATATTTAATTTTGAGTTTATTAAGCCTATTTAGGATATAGGGTCTTTTAAATATGGGATGAGTATGTTTTAACTTGACTATTACTGTAAAATTTTAGAGAATAATGAATTATTTCATCATATAATGGTTTATTCATTTTGGGAATTATCATACCATGTGAAAAACAAGTTGGTTTTGGTTAATGTATAACTATAGGTGGAATGGATTTATTAACCCTTTAATGGTTATTTTGTCCTTTATATTGATTTGAGTACTTCTAGTTTGAACAAATTTCATCTAGAATAGTCATCTTTTGGAGAAAAGATAATATTTTGGTGTACATTGATTGAAGGATAATGTTTAACTTGTCAAGTATTTATATTTCCTTATGATTTTTGTATATAAATAATGGGAATTTTTAAAATATAGTTAAAGGATTTTGGAACCAAAATTTATATATTACCATCATTTTTTATAACATCAATGGCTATTTTTATACCTCATTGGTTTATGGTTTTGTGGTTTTCAAATTTATTTTCATCATTAAATTTCTTATTATCAATGATCTCTATCACTCTATATCCTTATTTTGGTATTATTAATTTCTTATATTTCCAAATATTACCTTCTATCCTATGTTTTATTATTTTAAAATCTAGTATGTGTTATTATAGATGACCTCTATATGTCTTTTTCACTAACCAAGAGGATGATTTATTAACGAGTTTTACAATGTGGGTTTCTATAAAGTTATTTTAAAATGTGAAATATTTGATTACCAAGATAATGATAAAATTAAAAGGATTTAATTTATTAATGGTGGTCGAATGTAAAACCCATATTGTTTAGAGAAGAAACTTATGTTTGATACCATATTCGCCATGCATCACCGAGTTGAAACACCCTGTGAAATATATAAATGTTATAACCTATTAGTTAAATTTGTGTGGATTAATAGTATTTAAATTTTTTTAACATATATATATAAATAAAATTCAAAATAAATATAAATAATTTAAAAAATTATAATAAATAATCAGTTAATTTTTAGTAAAGTAATTTTATTCTTCAAATTTATATTTTTTCCAAAATGCTATTTCTTAGTTTTCTTGATAAAATATTATAATATATTTTTTTTAACTTTTAGAAGATGAATTTTAAAATATTAGAATAATTTTTTAAATCTCAATATCAAAATTTACATTGTGCGAAATTTTATTATTTTTTTATAAAAATTTTATTTTTTAGTGAATTGTGAAAAATACCATTTATTTGTAAAAATGCTATTTCTTTTCAATAATAAATTAAATTTAAAATTATCATTATGTTTTGAATATGATTTAAAAATATATAATTATTATTTACTTATATTTAATCATCTTAATAACTTTTGAATCATTTTCAAATTTATTTTAGTAAAACTAAAAAATTTGTTTTAAAGCTTACTTTTCTGAGAACTCTTTTAAAGTGCCTAATGTTTCAGTTTTTTATTTCATTAAAAAAATTAATAAGTAATTATTTAAATGAAACTTATATATTAAAAATAATTAATTATTAATTTATTTTCATATATTGATTATTATTTTTCATAGATTCGATATAATATCATCTATTACTTTAAAAATACACTTATTGTAAACCATTTTTTTTCGTTATCACTGCAGTATTAATTTTAAATTAAAATTTTATACTTCTATGAATTGAATTTGGTATAATTTATTACATATTTGGAATAAAAATATCTAATATTATCTAATATATCAGACAGATTTTTTTCTATAATGAATATTGAAAGCTGTAAAAAAGAATTATTTTCGTTATGATGAAAACAGCATTACTAGGGGTTAAACTAAAAATATTAGGGTAAAATAACCTAAAACTTGTAAAAAACTATTATATTTTCCTTTTTTGACCTTATCATGTATATGGATCTATAATTATCCATATTTTAGAAATTTTTTGTGAAAAGATGTCAGTAATACTTTTTCTTTTCAAACAACAAAAGTATACCCCTCGCATCACTTAAAAAAGTTCACCCACTCACCTCTATTCTTTACTAATACATATACATTTTTTTTGGAAATATGAATCTCAAATTTCTTACTTACTTTACTCCCCACATCATATATCCATATTTTTAACATAATTCCATCCAAATAATCCTTAATCTTCTAACATAAATAGGTTTTCTGATGAATAGGTAACGTGCTTAACCAGATATCTGTACATTTTTCTTCTTAAAAATATTTAAAAACTTATTCCTTCTTTATTATATAATATAAAAATTATCTAAAATATTCTAATATGTTATTATGTTTATTTAGTAAAAAAAATTAATCTATTATTCCTTCAAATGGGATACAAAATTATCATTTATGTGTACTGAAGACTACTGCCTTGCCGACCGATGTCATTTGTTTCCTATATTCGCCTCTCAATGATTATTCTAATAATGGATTAAATGTATATATATATATATATATATATATATTATTTTTAACATATATACACTTGAACACACATTAAATCACATATAAATTTTTTACTTCTCTTCCATTAGGGATATCATAACATCATTCATGTGTACAATGGACTGTCGCCTCATGATATGATATGAATCATTTTTCAATAACAATTTTAAAAAAAGGTAATAAGAATAATGATAATTAATATATTTTATATAAATATAATAATTGTTATATTCATAAATTATTTATCATTCTTAAAATATAATGTATCATTTTCCTTCTTATTACAAAAAATAATAATTTCTTTTGTGCATGTGTGTGAATTGCATCCTCAATAAAGCGTTGTGATTCTTTTTTCATCACCAAAAAACATTGATCATATATATAAGTATATTTAATTAAATAATATGTTAATTATGATATTATTATAATTATTTAATTATAAAATATTACTTACCATATTTCTATAATGATCATTGAAGAATAGAAATGTCACTAATGCATACGTTTGACCAATCATCTATAGGATTGTAACATAGTTCATTTTTAAAAACCATTATTCATGATTTTATTAAAAAAATAATTTATGAATGGATATTGAAAATATTCACTGTAAATTATACTCTATAAGTATAAATAATTATATATTTTACCATGTTCAACACACAGAAGTTGTTTTTAGACAATGAACTAAAGGTGCTCAAAACACCTGACATTGACATAAATAAATATGTATTATAATATTAAAAAAATTATTTATTTTAGAATAATGTATCAAACCAAAATGGTTCTCATTAAATCAAATAATTTATATAATTATATTATACATGATTTAAAATAAACACTTGGAATGGTGGCACTCAATGTAAGGGTTTTCTCATCTCACATTTACTTCTATAAGACATATGTCATATTCACCAATTATTTTTATTATGTGGTGTATATACTAAATATGAATATATTGTAATATTATTTTCATGAAAACTATTGGTATTTACAAATCCATATATGCTTCTCTATTTTCAAGGGGTTTTCATCCATAGATTACCAAAGTCATAAGGAACTTAGTCTCAATTTCCATTCATTAAGGCATATTGTAATGTTTCCCCCCTATCTTTTATTATCAGTTGTCTATGCTGCCCCTTTAGAAATGTTATATCATAAAATTCCTTATTTTCCTGATATTTATTTATTAATTTAAATTTATTCTTTCATTTTCATATGATTGAACTGATTACTAATGTGGAAAAGGCTTAATGATATGATCTTTTTCCTTTCGGGAATATTTATATTCAAGGTTTCATTACTGAAAATAAAAGGTTATTATTTTTTTGAACCACATATTTTCCTTCTACAATTGTTATGAATGTGTCTAACATGTTTTATTTCCACTTCCACCCTTATTATTTGAATAAATATCTGGAAATTGTTTTTTATGTGGTAACGATCTTATTATTTCTTTTATATCAGGTATCATTCTCATCTAAATCCATGTTTTCGAAAAAAAATTCAAAAAAATATTTTCTAAAATTATACTATTTATGAAATCCATTATAAATTATATTAAAACATATTTTAAAAGGTGTCAAATGTAAATTTCCTAATATTTTCAAAATAGGCCACTTTTTACACTATTTTTCAAAATGTTTTCAAAATCAGGGTTTTAACATCTATATCATAAACATAATTTCCCACTATTATGTCCACTATTTTTCATGATTTTTACATTATTTTTTCCCAACATTGTTTTATGAAAAATATTATCATTATATTTTGAAATTTTATATTTTTTAAAATTTATTTTAAAAATGAAAATTTTATTTTCCTCATTAATACTTTTAGTGATCTTTTATGGTATTTATTTTCATTAACATTATTAATAATTGTTGCTATTTACACTCCCCTGGGGATAATTTTGAATGATATCATGATAATTATTCATCGCTTTATATTAAGATTATTTTAATATTATTATTTTGGAACCCTGTTCCTTTCTAGGGGTTAATCATGTTTCAGAGGTTTTTTTATTGAAACTGTTTTCATTACTCATGTTATTTATGTTTCAATGAGATTGTTATGGAACTCATTACTTTTTCATGTTTTAATCATGTTTCAAAGATTTTTTTATAAAACATTTTTATTTTAAATAAGTTTTTAAAGTTTTAAATAAATTTTTATTTAACATGTTTTGTTTACATGGGTTATTTACGTTTTAAAGAGATGTATATGGAACCCATTTTTTCCATGGTTTAATCATATTTCAAAGAGACTATTATGGAACTCGTTTCCATTCCTCAGGTTAATCATGTTTCAAATAGATTATCATTTAAATCTTTTATTTTCTATATTTTAATCATATTTAAAATATATTGACATGGAAACAAATTATTTTCCTAGAGTTAATCAATTTATAAAAGGAATAATGATTTTTTCTATAAGATTTATAATAAAATGAATGATCCCTATACATTGTTAATGGTTCATATACATTGTTATCCAATGAGTGTACCCAAATTTCACTGAGTAAGCCTGATACATCTTATATGATTGGTGTACTTGAATAGTTCTCTATGTAATTGGGTAATAATTATGTTCTCTCAAGAATTATATTGGAAGTAGGTTATATGATTGTTCCAATTATAAGGGTTCAATAAATATAACGTCCCCAGATACCAACATTTTTTTTAATGTTGTAATGGGTTGTTAAAATTTTATTTGATCAATATTGACATCACATGGATCATGATTATTGATTTTGATGACTCTTGCCTTTGTCAATGCCATATTCCATGTTTCCATGATTGACTATCTAGTTTTTGAGGGGTATAATTTCTCTTATGTTATTGTCATGTGATTTGAATTTTTAATCATACCCTTGCCTTCATCTTAATCTCACTGATGATATTCAATTGTTAATGTTTATGTTTACCTTTACCGAGAATTTTTCTCAACATTCTTATATTTCTTTTTCCCTAGGTTATCATGAATGATGTTAAACAAATTATTTAAAGAAGGGTTTCATATAGATGATGATGATGAACTAATGAGGAATGTGAAATTTGTTTAATAGTGGTTGATGATTTTATTTTTTATAAAATAGTTGTTTATGATTCGATGATGTGAATAGTTTTTCCTAATTATCTAAAACTATGAACATAAATGGTCATTAAGAGTGTAAGTGATCCAATATTTACTTCTGATGATTTATGTTTTGGATGGAGAAAACTAGGTCACCTTCTTTGGTATGCAATATAGAAATGATATTTTTATGTTTTCATCATGGGATCTGGGAGTGTGGGTTTATTGTGTTTATAATATACCTTTTTGGGTATATGACTTTATGAGTGACTTATATTGATTAATGATAAATAATATATTCATAGTGGAAGAATATGTGACAAAATTCTTTTTATTTTTTGGATTATAACTTCTTTATGAATATGTTGAATAATTATATGGTTAGTTGTTTATAAAATGATCTATAATTAACTTTAATTATTATTGTTTAGACTATGGTTATTAATGTTTTGTTTCTTCAAATGAATGCTTATTAATTTTTGAAATTATATTACCTTATGCTAACGATTTTGTTTTTAGTCAATTTCTAAATTCATGATGAAAATATTATAATAACTTTAATGAATTATGTGAACTATTATGAAATAATTTTAGTGCTTCGTGAATGAAAAAATCATAATTATTAATCATTAATTGTGGAAAAGAATGAAATTGTTGTTGGAATTGATTAAGGGGTGAAATTATACTTGTAAAGTATGTATATTTCCAAATTTTCATCATCTAGATGGAAAATTAAAGGGATCCTAAAATAATAATGTCATCCAATTAAATTAATATATAATGAATTGGTGGTCTTTTTCTAATATCTTTGGTTTATGATTTTTTGGTCATTATCTTTCCATTGGTTATTCATGTCCTACTGATCAATGCTCTTTATCCATCGCTATATTTATTTTGATATTAAATTTTCCACAATTTCAATATTTTAACTTCCCATTAATAATATGTTATTTTGAAACCTAATTTTTTATTATTATATATAACATTTATATTTAACTTTCCATCTTTTCAAGAGTATGTTTTATTAATCTTTTTAATGATGTAATTTTTCAAAAAATGTATCACAAAATGAAAAAACCATGATTAATGATCTCAAGTTAAAATATTTAATAAATTTTTTTATAGTGGGATAATGTAACACTATGAGATTTTAAAAGAGTACTTTGTTCAAAATCTTATATAGCACACACCCCCAATCTTAGAAGAACATTGAAATATTATAATTAAAAAATGGTAATTATAAACTAGCTGTTCAATCGGTGTATATAAAGAGAAGTAAACAAATTATAAAATATACATATAATTATCCAACCCAATTAAAATTTATTAATTCATAGTAAATAAGCACTTAGTTTTTAGTTAAATCATTTAATGCTTCAAAAATAAATTTTCCTCAGAAATAATTTTTATATATTTTTGAAAGAAAAAACCATAATTAATTTTTGGAACTTTTATAAATTATATTCCAGAATTGTTATATAATTTTTTATATCATCATATCAAAAATATAATTTGATGACTTTTTTATAATTTTTTGAGAAATTATATTTTTAGAATGAATATGGGAAAATACTTTTTTTAATCTCCATTTACTTTTCAATTGTATAAAAAGTATATTTTTATGTAGTATTTCTTTAAAAATTTAATTATTTAATATTTATTAAATATAATGTAATACATTTCATTGGAATACACATTATACTGAAATTTTTTAAAAAATAATTTTTATACTAAAATAGAATTTTCTTGAAAACTGTTTTACAACATGTATTGTAGGTCTAATTTTAAATTAAATTTTCCCAATTAATTAAATTGAATTTGAAAAAATGGAATCTATATTTGTAATCATAATAATTAGTAAAATTTAATAGGGTAAACATAATTTTTGTTCATAATCAATTTTAAAAAAAGTATGAACTTTTACCTTATTTAATGTTTAAACAAGTCTATCGAGAGTTAAACTAAAGATATAAATGTTATAATAACTATAAAAACATTATTTATTACGATTTTATCAGTGTTTATTGACAAAATATCTATTTATTGAGTCAAATAAATTATTTTAAAATATTATATTTAATTTTGATTCTAAAATTGATGGTTGGGAAGATAAGTTATATTTTATTCAAATTAAAAATAATTTTTGGGTCTTTGAATATATTTTCATTGTTGGAAGAGCCCATTTAATGTTGGATTTATCCAAATGTATAAAAAATTATTTTTAATTATTTAAAAAAATTAAAAAAAAAATTATTTGTTTCATGGAAAATTTATTTCTATATATAAATTAGTTATTTTCCAAAAATATATTTTTCATTTTTTTTGTTATTTTAAAAGTAATTTTTCCCCCATTGAATGTTTAATGAGATAAAATGGATTAAAATTTTATAATCATCTTATAAATTTTTTTGTACAAAGAACATTTTATTTCGGTTTAATATTTTGGCATCATGGTAAAAGCATAACTTATCATAGTAAACGTTAAAATGTGAATAATGTTGTCTAACTAGAAGATAAGGATTAAAATGTATCAAATACATATATAATTGTTATTTTTTGATTTTAATACCCTATCACATATTATATTAAAAATTTTGGGTTCCTTGGTGCTACTTGACATGATTATGATATTTATATTGTTTAATATGTTATGTAATTCCTTGGGTGTCCATTCCATCACTTATAAATGGCTCCACTTTTCCTCTCTTCCTCAACAATTTTGAGAACTATAGTTATAAAATTCATGGAATAAGTCCCTTCATGACATCCCATACCACTTATTAGAGTCCTTGGATCGATTATAAAACCATCCATGGAGGGATTTAGGTATAAACATAAAGAGTTAACCTGAAGAAGAGTTATAATATTAAAAAAAATCATTTAATTTATTCTCTTACACCAATAATTATTCTTCAAACATGATAAAATAATAAAATAAGTATCATCCATACAATTAATTTTTATTATGTTAAATTCATAATACTCTTAAATCAATTTACAAATGAAACTATCATTTGTGTGTATAAAGGAATACGGTTTAAAAAATGGTGTAATTTTGTTTCCATCAATGCCTCTCACATATATTTATAATGATGGAATTAATGTTTATATATGATATTAATGAAATAATTATAATTATAGAAGTATATTTTATCATCAATTTCTATACCTTTCCCAACCTCAAAAAATAATAATGAAATTCATGTGTACGTGTTGATTTCCACATCCAAAAAGAGATGTGATTCATTTTTCAGGAACACATCCCTTCAATAAAATATATATTCATATTTATATATAAAAAATATGATATTTATGATATAATAATCATTATATAAAGATAAAATAATTCTTATAATATTTCCATAATGTTTATTGAATAATGGAAAAGTTACTCATGCGTATATATGACCTATTTCCCCCCAGCAATGTAACATGGTTCATTTTTCAAAACCATGTTTCAAATATATATTTAAAAGTATAGTTAATTTATAAAAAATTTAATTATGACCTTAATATTGCTCTATAAATAATTTAATAATGATCTATTTGAAAGTAGTTAATAAACTAATGTAATTTTGGACATATGATCTGAATATCATAGAAATATATGACCTAGACATAATTGATAAAGTAATTATATATAATATGGTAAAAGGAATAATAAATTTTAAATGGTTCAAAAAAAATTAAATATTGAACATTATTTTGTTATTCAGGAAGATAAATAATGTATATGACGCGTCAGACCCAAAGTAATTGACACATTACTTTAAATAAACCTCATTTTAAATTTTCAAAAGATTTATTTTCCAGATATGTTTCTTCCATATATATATTTTAATATATATATATATATATATATATTAATATATATATATATATTTTTTAATATATATATATATATATTTATTTATAGGGAAATTAATTAATTTTAAAAACATTATATTTCACCTTAACATTTCATTCATTGGTTTCAAATGGAAAACTTTTATATATTTTGTTTGAAATATTTTGATTTTCGTTCCAAAAGGATAGAAAATGTATTATTTTAAACTATAAAATCCCAATAATAACTCCTAATGGAACACCCATTATTATATCTTTTGTATTACATTATATGGGTCCATGGTTTATTAGAAGAATACCCTCTATCCCTTTGTTTTTGGGTTTTATTCATTTAAAATTTTGTTTTAAAGGAAATGAATATATCAATATCCCAAAATTCTTTTCTTATGGGTTCAATAGTATATTGTTTTAAGTTTATATTGTAAATGAAGGATTTATGTGTTCCAGGAACCATGATATCCTTAGAAATTACTTATTATTATGGGTGATCTGAATATATATCGTGATGATAGGTACTCCTGGTATAACACTCCAATTCATTAGAGAATGATTATTTTCATCGGATAATTCTATTAGAAGTTGACCATATTAGTTATTCATCATTTAAGGGTTTTATAAATATATTATTCCAAAGAACATAAAGAAATTTTTTATGCTCTATATTTATTTTTCATTGAAATAATTTATTTCAAATTGTATCTAGTGATCTATTAAAGGAATGATTATTCCCTTGCAAGTGAAAAATTATTTTTATCAGAACATTATTTCTATGAAACACTCATAATTATAATTATCCCATTATTTTTTCTTATAAAGTGATTTATGAAAATAAATTGGTAGTAAATTTTATTTCATGTTTAAATAAATGATTATTTAATCTCATAGTTTATCATGTTAAAGGAAAAATATATTTTATAATATTATGGTTTTAAAATGTACTAATGGGTTTTTTTATTCTTTATATATCCCTTACTGATAATTTTCCCTTAAAAAATGTGTTCAAATGTTTTCACAGATTTTAATTATTCTTAATAATAAAGAATTCATGTTGAAAGTAATGAACATTCTTCATGAAAATAAAATAGCTTTCTATATAAAAGTTTTATATTGTAAGAAATGGATACTTAATAGAAGTTTCAAAATTTTAATACATAGGATTATTATGTAAGAATTATGAACTAATTATCTAAAAAATTAAAATGAATAGATCCTAGAAATGAACTAAATTGAATTTTTTCTAAACATTCAATTTGTGGATTGAATAAGGATCAGTTCCTTATACTTATGGTGTTCAACACAGTCCTTAATTGATCTTCATGCTCTTCCTTTCATTTGAAATATGTATGAATATAATCTATAACAACTATCAAAGATGATTTTGGTAATCACTAAAGACAATATTCATAATATCCGTAAAGAGAGTGGGGGTATTGGTATATCTAAATGGCATCATCATAAACTCTTGGTGTGCATACCTTGTATGGAATTTCATCTTTGGAATATCATCGTATTTTACCCTCAGTTGTTGATTTTCAGACTGGATGTTAATTTTTGAGAAGGATAGGGCTAATACGATTTTATTGAATAGGTCATCAGTATAGGGAAAATGGGGCCTTTGTTTATTATTTTTTTTCTCATGATAATTGATGAAAATATGCATTGATCGATCCATTTTTAAAAAGGGGTTTAGTTCACCCCCATGGGAAAGAATTATGGTGTAAAAAACCCTTATCAACATTATCTTGTAATTTATTCAACCACACATATAATTAAAAAAAATCTAATATAGATGGACTATTTGAGATACGCTAAGATATAGGGATGAGTTCGGTTGATAATTTAATCTTATGTTTTAGGTAAGATAAGGCATTTCATTAGTAAATGAATTAGAATATTCCCAAATAAAAGGAATGTTTTGAATGATGAATCCCTACTTGGAAATATGAGATAATAGCCCCTTTTTTCTTAGTATCAAGGCCTATATTATATAATTATATTTTAAAGAAGATTTCAGATCATCCATACATTTACAATTGAAAACTGGATGATTAGAGATAGGAAACAAGATTTCCCTTTCTCAGAAATTGTTATTTGATTTATATTAAAAAATACAATCCATTCCAAGAATTGTGCCAAATAAAACATCACAGAGAAGAACCATATTTGGTGGATGTATCTTACAATTAATCTCAATAGGTGAATATTTCTATACCTTAGTTGAATTTTTCAAGCCTATCTGTGTTTTCAGGGATAGATCATTATATTAATAGTTTAAGGTGGTTAATCCATTTTCATTGAAAACCTATAAGGCCCAAATGATTTCAAAGAACCAAAATAATATAATATATTCGTTTTTTATAGAAAATATTGAGTGTACCTTCCACCACTTCATTGTTATGTCCCACGACAGTAGTTGTAATTTCATATTTCTTGTAACACCATAGAATGATAAAGTGTTAAATGACTAAATGATATGACTATTATCAACATGGTGCACCTTCCATTTCTGGAGCCTACCTGATTAGAATTTTACATTAAAGCATTCTTGGCCTGGATTAGCGATTAGGATGTGTGAACATTTGGGAAGTTACCCAGGGTTTGCGTGAGTGAGGACAAAGCACACTAAAAAGGACATGTGTTATCCTGTGGGGACAGTTTGTAGTCAGATGACCAATTCAGACATGTGGTTGGGACCCAGGGTGGGAACCACGTGTCTGAAAGGAAACCGGTGGTATCTGGTGGGCCATGACCTGATGACCATGTTAAGGTGGCCTGGCTGGTCTGTCACCAAGACCCAGTTGTCACATTATATATCAGAGGTGGTACCCATTGTTTGTGGGAGTGAGGACAAAGCAAACTAGAAAGGACATGTGTTGGCCCATGGGGACAATCATTAGTCAGATGACCCACTTGGGCACATGGTTGGGCCCCATGGTGGGGACCATGTGTCTGCGGGGAAACCGGTGGTACCTTGCAAGCCAGGACCCAACAACCAAGTTATGGCGGGGTGGCTGTGCTATCACTATGACCCTGTTGTCACATTTGGTATCATAGGTGGTACGCAGCCTTAAGTGCAGTGCACTTCCTAGGTTGAGATGTAGGGCCCACAATGAGGACGTTCTAATAGGATTGAATGTAACACCCTAGAATGATAAAGGGTTAAATGACTAAATGATATGACTCATGTCAACAAGGTGCATATTCCTTTTCGGGAGCCTACCTGATTAAGACTTCACAGTTAAGAGTGTTTGAATTGGAGTAGTGATTTGTATCGGTGAACTTCTGAGAAGTTACCTAGGGTGTGTGAGTGAGGACAAGGCATACTGGTAGAACCTGGAGGGCCAGGACCCGACGACCATGTTAAGATTGGGTGGTCGTTCTGTCACCAGGACCCTATTGTCACATTTTGTATCAGAGGTGGTACCTAGACTTAAGTGCAGTGCACTGCCAGGGTTGAGATATAGGGCGCACAATGAGGACGTTCTAATAGGGGGTGAATGTAACACCCTAGAATGATAAAGGTTTAAATGACTAAATGATATGACTCATGTCAACTAGGTGCACCTTATTTTTTGGGAGCCTAGCAGATTAAAACATCACAGTTAAGTTTGTTTGGATTGGGGTAGTGATCTGGATGGGTGACCTTCTAGGAAGTTACCCAGGGTGTGTGTGAGTGAGGACAAAACATACTGGTGGTACCTGGAGTGCTAGGACTCGACGACCATGTTATTGCGGGGTGGATGTGCTATCACCAGGACCGTGTTGTGACATTTGGTGTCAAAGGTGGTACCCAGCCTTATGTGCAGTGTGCTGCCTGGCTTGAGATGTTGGTCCCACAACGAGGATGTTCTAATAGAGGGTGAATGTAACACCCTAGAATGATAAAGGGTTAAATGACTAAATGATATGACTCATTTCAATAAGGTGTATCTTCTTTTTTGGGAGCCAACCTGGTTAAAACATCATAGTTTAGCGTGTTTGGATAGGAGTAGTGATCTGTATGGGAGACCTTCTTGGAATTAACCTAGGGGTGTGTGTAAGTGAGGAAAAATCATACTATAAAGGACATGTGTTGTCCTGTGAGGACAGTCATATATCCGATGACACGTTCAGGAATGTGAGTCGGCCCTAGTGTGGGGACCACATGTCTACGGGGCAACAGGTGGTACATGGTGGGAAAGGACCCGACAACCATGTTAAGGTAGGGTGGTTGTGCTACCCCCAAGACCTAGTTGTAACATTTGGTATCATAGTTGGTACCCAGGGTTCGTGTGATTGAGGACAAATCACAGTAGAAAGGACATGTGTTGGCTCATGGGGATAGTCATTAGTCAGATGAGTTGTTCGGGCACATGGTTGGGCCCTAGGGTGGGGACCACATCTCTGCGGGGAAACTGGTGGTACCTGGAAGGCTAGGACCTGACAACCATGTTAAGGTGGGTTGGTTGTGCTGTCATCGGGACCCTATTGTCAGATTTGTAATCAGAGGTGGTACCCAGCCTTAAGTGTAGTGCACTGTCTGGGTTGAGATGTAGGGCCCACAACAAGAAAGTTCTAATAGGGGCTGAATGTAACACCCCGTGATGATAAAGGGTTAAATTACTAAATGATATGACTCATGTCAATAAGGTGCACCTTCCATTTTGGGAGCCTACCTGATTATAACACCCCCATTAAGCGTGTTTGGCCAGGAGTATTGATCTGGATCAGTGACCTTCTAAGAAGTTACCTAGGGTGTGTGTGAGTGAGACAACGTATACTATAAAGGACTTGTGTTGGAATGTGAGGACAGTCATTAGTCAGATGACAGGTTCAGGCATGTGGGTGGGCCCCAGGTTGGGGACCACATGTATGCGGTGCAACTAGTGGTACCTGGCGGGCCAGGACGCGACGACCATGTTATGGCGGGGTGGATGTGCTATCACTAGGACCCAGTTGTCACATTACATCCCTTGTTCCCTTGGTTTCAAAGGTTATCACTGACTATTCCTATCCATAACCCCATTGTTAGAGAGAATTTATTGACATTATTCCCATACTCTAATTATTTTATTAACTGAAGATCGGGTGGAACATCATATGGGTTCTTCTTCCCCTTAGTGGTGTTATTCGGACTCTTTCCATTTCTTTAGCTATATTACTTCCCTTATTCCCTTGGTTTCAAAGTTTATTACTGACTATTTGGTATTAAAGGTGGCACCTAGACTTATGTTTAGTGCACTGCCTGGGTTGAGATGTAGGTCCCACAATGAAGACGTTCTAATAGAGGGGTGAATGTAACACCCCAGAATGATAAAGGGTTAAATGACTAAATGATATGACTCATTTCAACAAGGTGCACCTTCCTTTTCGAGATCCTACCATATTAGAACATCCCAATTAAGACTGTTTGGCCTGGAGTAGTGATCTGGATGAGTGACCTTCTAGGAAGTTACCCAGGGTGTGTGTGTGTGAGGTAAAATCATACTAGAAAGCACATGTGTTGGCATGTGGGGACAATCATTAGTCAGATGACACGTTCATGCATGTGGGTGGGACCTAGGATAGGGACCACATGTCTGCGAGGAAATTGGTGGTACTTGATGGGCCAGGAACTGACGACCATGTTAAGGCGAGGTGGTTGTGTTGTCACCAAGACCTAGTTGTCACATTACTTCCCTTGTTCCCTTGGTTTCAAAGGTTGTTACTCACTATTCCTATCTTTAACCTCGTGGTTATAGAGAATTTATTCAAATAATTCCCATACTCCAATCATTTTATGAACTAAAGATCAGGTGGAACATCATATGGGGTACTCTTACCCTTAGTGGTGTTATTAATACTCTTTAAATTTATTTAGCCACATTACTTCCCTTGTTCCCTTGGATTCAAAGTCTATTACTGAAAATTTTGTATCAGAGGTGGTACCCAGCCTTTTGTGCAGTGCACTGCCTCGGTTGAGATGTAGGGCCCACAATGAGGACATTCTAATAGGAGATGAATGTAACACCCCATAATGATAAAAGGTTAAATAACTAAATTATATGACTCATGTCAACAAGGTGAATCTTCCTTTTTGTAAGCCTACCTGATTAGAACTTCACAGTTAAGCATGCTTGGCCTGGAGTAGTGATCTGGATGGGTGACCTTCTAGGAAGTTACCCAGGGAGTGTGTGAGTGATAAAAAGCATACTAGAAAGGACATGTGATGACCTATGGGGGCAGTCATTAGTCAAATGACACGTTCGGGCATGTGGGTGGGCCCCAGGATGGGGGCCATGTTTCTACAGGGCAACTGGTGGTATCTGGCGGGCCAGGACCGACGACCATGTAAAAGCGGGGAGGTTGTGCTGTCACCAGGACCCAGTTTGTCACATTAAATCCCTTGTTCCTTTGGTTTCAATGGTTATTACTAACTATTCCTATCCTTAACCCTAGCATTAGAGAGAATTTATTCACATAAATCCCATACTCCAATCGTTTTATGACATGAATATCGGGAGGAGCATCATATGGGGTGTTCTTCCCCTTAGTGGTGTTATTCAGACACTTTCCATTTCTTTAGCCGCATTACTTCCCTTATTCACTTGGTTTCCATGTTTATTAATTACTATTCCAATCCTTAACCCCAGGGTCAGAGAATTTATTCACATAATTTCCATACTCCAATCATTTTCTGAACTAAAGATCGGGTGGAGCATCATATGGGGTCTTCTTCACATTAGTGGGGTTATTCAGACTCTTTCCATTTCTTTGTCCAACACGTGATAGGTGGCCCTCTTTACACCACTTATACCATTTCTCGGAACCTATCACCAAGACCCATTTGTCACATTACTTCCCTTATTCCCTTGGTTTCAACGGTTATTTATGACTATTAATATCCTTAACCCTAGGGTTAGAGAATTTATTCACATAATTCACATACTCAAATCATGTTACGAACTAAAGATCAGGTGGAGCATCATATAGGGTCTTATTCACCGAAGCAGTGTTTTTCAGACTCTTTCCATTTCTTTGGACAACACGTGATAGGTGGCCCTCTTTACACCACATATAACATTTCTCATAACCATTGAGGCAATTACTTCGGTGTTTCCTTCCACACTTTTATCAAGAAGATATTTGGGATTTATTAACCCTAATTGATTATTCATTAGGTCTTCTATGATACTGAATATTTATTTTCCTTTCTCTAGAATCACATGGGCATCTATCTTCTATTTCAACATGAATTGCACAGTGAATAACATCTTCATATATTTCAAATTCGCTTATCGCAAATATTTTATTGAATATTATTTCTAATTACAACAATAAAATCTATCAATCTTCATTTTTGGTCTAGAGAAAAACTCTATGGAATACCTTGTGATATTTATTTTTTAATCCTCATAAGATATAATATACTCACCCTCCATTTATTTCAATATAAGGAATTATCATTCCATATTAGTGGGAAATTTTTGAGGGAAATAATTAGTGATGAATATTACCTTTAAATACTCTCATATCATTGAGAAAAATTCCTCACATGGTTTTATTCCTAATGGTATTCCACCACTGGTCAGCCTCACCTTCCAGATGATAGATATCCAAAACAAATTTCTCATGCTTTAAGTATTGAGGAAAATAAAATATTTTTCTCATCCCATCAATCCATTACCCAAAAAACCATTTTTTGAATTCAAATTAAAGGATAGAGGATGTTGATACAAAAAATATTAAATATAAGGATACTCCATTCTAGTTGATTTTAGGAACCCCAAATTATTCATGTTATTATTCAAAAAATGAGAGAGTTTATTAATAATTGCAATAAAATTTTGAACTCTGGTTCCAATATATTTTGTAAAATCACCAAAAATTCCATTACATCCATCATTACCTTGGATCCCTCTAATTCCCACCATATCCATTATTGTAGAAATTAACAGGAGAGGATACATATATTAGTATATTTATAATGGAGAATAGTATGATAATAGAATAAATAACTCAAATAGATTGAGTGCATTCTTCCGCAACAACCCCCTATGTTTCAATCTATGATATCTATAATTATTTCCCAACTATATTTTCCATAAACGTTCTTGTTAACAGGATAACTAAATATATCATAATTTTTCATAAATAAAATGATAATTAACCTAATCATATCCCCCATGAGTGTAAGGGACAATTCATGGTCCACCAAAATGATGGCTGAGATATAATCAATCAACTATTGTTATGGTTATTACCCCTATATAAATATATTCCCAAAAAATAAACTGATATTATCTCGATTGGGATTTGTAGCTAGGAAAAATTTATAATCCATACATTACCAAAATATCATAATGTTATCTTAATAATTACATTATGTATATCAACAAAATTATCTCATCCTAATCTATGAAATAAATACACCATTCTGTGATTCCAACTAAAGGGAACCAACATAGATATTTATAATTAATACATTGAAAACCAGTTTTCATTATTCCTTCCATATATAGTCACATAACCCAAAGAACTATAGGTTTAGTTTCATGGATACTATAAACATAAAATCAGTTATTTTAAACGTTTTGAACATTTCTCCATAATCTAAGTCAACTCTTAGAGATTCCAGGTGACATACTACTCTTCAAAACATGGAAAGAGAATACATAAGAAGGTATGATCACAAATTCATATTCAGGGATAACATAAAAAATGATGTAATGATTATAACATAAACATGTGGAAAATAATAAATAATATAAAATATTTTTTTATTATATAAATAAATCAATAAGTGTTAACCATATGTATGAAATATGGGAATAAAATCTCAAATGATTACAATTTTACAATGGAAAGAAAAAAATAAACCAAAAATCCTTTAACTCTTACAGATTCCATGTTACATAATGCTCATAAAATCCTAAGGAAGAGAAAACATAAGAATGGGTGAACTCAAATCCTTAGAAAGGGATAACGTAAAAAATTCTATAATAGTTAGATCATAAGCATGTAAAAAATAATTAATAAATAAAAATATATAATTTATAAGAAACATAAATAAATATGTGATAACCATAAGAATTAAATAAATGAATAACATCTCAAAAATAACACTTTACTATGGAATGAAAAAATATGAATAGTTTATCATGAGCCATGAATGATAGGAAATAATCTAGCCCAATCATAAACACTGAGTTTCATAACTTTTTAAACCTTACTACCCACAAACTCATTCACTCATACAATATTGATTATATTTCAAAGTAATTACACTCAACTTTTGTGAACCAAGTGACATGATAACCTACTCACATTACATTTATATATCATTAGATATAATCCATTACCCAATAAATTGTTTGGATATATAGGTCCCACACTTCACATAATACACAAATTTATATGCCATAAGAAAACTATAATCAAATCATAAAATAATCCATAAAATGAAAATGGGATTCATGACATTTATAAATAATCACATAAATAACCCAATAAAATTAAATTGGTTTCATATAGTATCCAAATATAAATAATTAAATTTTCATAAAGAACCTATGGAATAAAGTGGGTTTTGTAACACATTTAAATAACAGCATATATTAAATTACTTGATAATAAGAACATGATCAAAAAAATTTATAAAATAATTAAAGTGTAATATTTGGTAAATCATAAAAAAATCATTATATATATATATTATTTAAATATAATAAAAATATCATAAAAATATCATTTTGAAAACATTTTGTATTAAATGTTTTAAAAGACATAGTTATGAGATTCTTCTGAAAATGAATCCTCTGTTTTTTAGAAAATGAAAAGGAAAAAATATAATGAAAATGAAATTTAAAAAAACTATTTTACCTAGAAGAAAAAAGGGGGAAATTAGTAAAATGGTTATTTATTTTAAAAAAGAATTTCAAATAAGAAATTGAATAACTCAAAGAATGGAGTTTGAGTTACATGTATGCTACAATCAACTTTGATTTACTTAGAAGTGATTTATCCTCATGTATCAAAAAGTTAAAATATGAATTACCTATTTTAGAACCATATTAATTTATATTCCCTTTTATAATCTTCATTTATAATAATTCTCTTCATGTACTAGATTGTCATAATCTCTTTTCAACGTTGGATGTTAATAACATTAATTGTTTTGTATAATTTTAATAATTTTGATATCATATCCTATTATTTGAATCCATTTTCCTTATTTATATATCATATAATATTTTATAATATATATTTTATATTTTTTAAAATTTTTTTGTTTCATTCCATTTATGTTTTCATTACGTTATGTGAAAAAAATTTGAAAACAGGTTATTTTGATAATTTTAGCGAATGAAAATGATACATTAATAATATGTTAAATAGAGAATATAATATTTATAAAAAAATAAAATATTCATTATTTTAATTTCCTTTTATAATAATAATAGTTTTCATATTCCCGTAGTCATCCATAATTTTAATTTCAAACATTGTTCATGTTTGTTGTTAAACCCACTCAAAACTTTTACAGGCATTAACTCAATTTGTGTGTATGGTTAAGGAGGTGTTTTTTTAACATAATATCATTATAATAGAATAATAATGATATAAATTTAATTTTATTTATGATTTTAATCCATAAATTTTTATTTTTTGATAATCTATGAAAATATAGGTAAAAATTAAATGTTTCATCCTGAAGGGAATAATCAACATGTACATGCGATTAGCATTCACGTTTCACCACACATAAGAGGGTTTAAAGGTGGTTATTAAATATAAATTTAAATATCATAATTATATAAGTTATATTTTATTTATTCATCATTGACACCATTAATAATATCCATTAAAAGTTGTAATGAAATGAAAACAATGTCTCTTTAGAGATGTGGTATTCCGCACAATGCACTAATGATGTTCTATTGATATTCTAAGTGGATGAAAATGATTAAATAAGTATTTTACCAATAATATAAAAAAATATAAATATATTAATGATATAGAATTCATCATATTAATATGGTGACAATTTTTTTGTAATATTAACATTAAGAAGAAAATCATAAGAGGAGACACCAATTATATTTGTGACTTAATTTTTTTCCTTTGGAAGTTCCCTTGAAATTGAAGGTATTAGGATAAATTTGAGTGACTCTATTCTTATTACTGCAGTATAAGTTTATATTGAGTTTAACATGGAATATTTTTAAGGATTACTTTTAAAAATAGGTGTATCGTGGAAGGGTTGAAGTGGAATCTTTTTATATGGGGAGAAAAGGGGCCTTTTGGAAGCACACAACATTTTTCAATAATGCCATGAAAATATATCAAGGTCTATGGATCCAAAGAATATAAATTATTTATTAGGGGTGTATTTTGGAATAAATTCACAGCCATGTGTCTATACACCTGTTTTAAACTTGATATTGGGGTTTTACAAATATATATTTTCATTTAAATTTTTTTCCACTAAACTGGATAACATTATTTTAAATTGTATGATTTTATGCCTTATTAAACATATTACATAACTCTTATAACCTATTTTGTTTGTGATGGAAAAGAATTTAATATTTATTTAATCCAGTTAAATTCTAAAACTTTACAAAATTAACTTTTAAATTAAAATAGATAATGTGTAGAAAAATTGGATTAGTAGAAAATTGACATTTTTACCAATATGGATTATTACTCTTATTTATTATTAAAAAATAAAATAAGTGTTAATATATTTTATTATTTATTTATAAATAATAATATATTTATTATATTATGTAGGTCTATTTAACATTTTATGATAAAACTATGCACCGGGAAACATAGATTCAAATAGGAGAAAGTTACATAAGACGAAGTGAATGTATTTTACATTTTTCAAGGAAAAGTGGTGGTAGAAAATCATTTAGAACATTCATCAAGTGGTCGATTCCCACTTCAATGACTAATTTATTCTGAAAACCATCTGATATATAATTCTCTTCCTAGAATGTGTGAGTGATAATGTAGTTCAACAAGGAACATTTTTCAAGGTAGTTGATCCAATTACTTGTTAGCTTCCAATAAAGGTGATTCTACCCACCCATATGGCTTAAAAATTATTTTCAAATCACATTCCAGCCAAATATTGTTCCAATTCCTCTGATAAATGATTGCCACTACTTTAATAATCATCATCATTTCAGCCACCAAAGTAGTATCATGACCACATCGACCATAGATTCATTCCACCACATCCCCTTGGTAGTTCTTGAAGATCACCCCCAAGCTATATGGTCTGAGGTTTCCCCATGATTCCCCAACCATGTTACATTTCATCCATCCAAATAAAGGGGATGCACAAAAACCCTCCATGGTACGTCGAGGTTTGAGAAATATTCTTGTAAAATTTAGCTACTAAAGCAGCATTAAGTCCCATACAAAGGTTTTGTAACATTCAGTGATCGTGTTGTTTTCATTTTTCACAACTGTAATAATTCTTGATGTTACAGTGCTTATATAAATCAAGAATATAGGTGAAGCGAGTTATTGTGTGCTCTCAAAATATTATTAACGATTTCAACATTGGAAACATGAAGAAGAGAAGAATGTTTATTTTGTTTATGAACATAGAAAATAGACTCTAATAAATTAAAAATATATTCAGTTTTTAGAGAATTAAGTTCCAAAATATTGATAATTACTTTCCATAAGGAGGATTTTATATTGCAGCACATAAACATATTGTAACATCCCAGGTAAATAAAGAATAAAGAATTTTCATATTTATTAATATTTACGAATTAAATATTAATTTTATTTTAAAGGGGTTGCTATGTTCGATAGCGTACCCGATACGCAACGATGAGTTTCTTTGAAACTTACGTAGCACACTAGTAATAAAATAATATTATTTTAAATGTTAGTTAACAAGTAGCCGTTGTACTGGCGGGAATGGATAGAAATAACTAAAATATGATTAGATATGTTTTTAAATGTTTATACATTTACCCAATAAAAGATAAAGGCTTAAAATACGGAAAGAGTTCAATTTTAGGGCATATATATTCTAATTTTCACTAAAGGTTCACTTATCACCTTTTAATGGTGAACCGTCATTAAATATAGTTTTGATCACTCTTATACTTTATTTTGGACCAAATATAACTCTTCTTTAGAATAGGGACATCAAAATTTACTTTGTGTAAATTTTTGGTACCTTTCTGATAAAGTTCATATTTTTTATGAATAGTGTAAAATGTTGTATTTTAATTCAAAACCTCTTTTTAATCTAAATTATTTATATGATTAGATTATTATTTTAATTAGTTTTAAATTGAAATTAGAAAATATTTTTACCAGTTAATCCAATGGTGGTCATTGGAATCATTTTCACTTTGAAATTGGACTTAAACTGGTGTCAATCTTTTGATACTTATTGTTTCACAAAAACACGTTATTTGTCATGACAGCGGGAATTAATTATTAAATTAATTAATTTGACTTATATGTTTTGAATTTTGTAAAATGGACTTCATTTTTGAATTCAGAATATCAAATATATCTTAGGGTGAATTTTGGGTAATTTTCTGAAAAAATTCAATTTTTGATGAATAGTGAAACCACTAAGTGGTAATCAAGCAAGCTGATTTTTCAGTTAAATGAAAGTTTACCACTAATGTGTATTTAATTTTGAAAATACGACATACATGGTTGTCATTAAGAAGTAAAATTTGGTTCAATGAGATTAAAATAATTTTTTGGTGAATAATAACTTTTTTTCATTAATCGCGATTAGAGGTAATTAGTGTAGTTTAAGGTAAAAATGGTATTATAAGAATGTGAAAACACAATGACACTTGTTCTACACCTATTTGGTGAGTCATGGCCGACCAAGACAAGCCATGGGCCAACTTGGGGACCCCATGGAGCCACTTTAGTTGGAAAATGACATTAATATATTTTTATTTAATGTTAAAGTGAAAATGACACTAACATAAATTGTTTTACTAAAATAATTTTTGAGTGGGGTTATACAAGTACAAATTTTGATTATAAATAGTCATTGGAAATCTAAAAAGATTTCCTACATCATAGTATTTTTTTTATAATTTTTAGACATTAAATAAATTAAATTATATATGACATAATAATGATGCAGCGATGACATCATTATTTGACGATTTAAATAAAATGGAAAGATAATGAAAAATATAAAACCTACACATGGCCAAAACCAATTGGATGAGTGGATTTCGAACCCTTATCACCTTATCCACGAATTATATCAATGTGGGATCTTTTAAAACCGAAACACATTTTCAAATAAAGTAATATTTCTTTACTTTCCAAAAGTGCCCCTCCTCTCCTCTTATAAAAGGCCCCCACCTCTACCCCATTTCACACACTTCTCAAGCCTTTGGCTCGGACAACCCCTGCCCAATTACTCTCTCCACATCCCTATCCTCATCCTAGAGGATTCCCTTTGGGTAGAATCCTTTAAAAGGAAGCCTTTAGGCTCAAATCAAAAGGGAGTTACACTTTTAAAGGTAATTCATTCTCTCTTGTTCATTTGTTTTATTTTGCTTCTCCAACCCTCTAAACTCTTTTTATTTACTTCTTTTGTAACAACACCAGTATCTTCAATATACTAGGATGTTGTTATAATATTTATTTGAGCTACACTCTCACACAACTACATCAAATGGTTAAAGAACATACGGTTTCCGTGGATGGCGAAATTCTGCCTCCCGAAACGATGATTGTTCAATACTCATTTAACACCTTCAAGGGTGGCCATTATGATGTCACTATTTTTATATATGATATATAATATGTTTATGTTTTCTTTAAGATTCTGTATTTTTCATTTTTGGCATACCTTTATGGTTTCCATTATGGGTAAACACGATATCTTCATTTAAGGAAGTGCGGACTACCGCCCCCTAAAAGTGATGTGATTCGTTAATGCCATATGTGGGACGTGTAAAGGATGGATTTAAAGTTATTATATATGATGTTATACTGGAATTATAATATACCTCTATATCATTATTATTTCTTTCCATTAAATTATGAGATATAAATGAAAGTAGCGTTCATGCGTACGTACGGCTTACCGTCTCCATGAACGGTGCATTTCATTTCTTATCCCCAAATGTAATGTACTATTAAAATTACATGTATATAATGTATATATATAATTAATGATATATCTAAATGATGAATATAATTCTGGAATTAAAATATACATACCTCTCATTTAGTTTTAATTCCACTAATATGACGAAGAAATGAAAGTAGCGTTCATGCGTACGTACGGCTTACCGTCTCCATGAACGGTGCATTTCATTTCTTACCTCTAAATGATTATGTAATATTATAAATACATGTATATTCTGGATATATATGATACATATTATATCCAAATTGGGAATTTCATTCTGGATATAAAGAACTTTTGACCACATGAACAACATGTAATTGTAAGAAGTCAACTTTCGACTTAAGAACCAAATATTGACAAAACAAACATTATTAACTTAAATGGTTACATAATGTTTATAACATGGCAATAAGTGATATAAAAAGAATAATGAACTTTAAAAAAGTTCTTAATCAGGTATAAATTAACTCAAGTTTATTATTCAGGACGTTAAAGAACGATCGAGTCAAGTCGGACCCAAGGTAAGGGACTTCGTCTCAATCTCCTTTCATTGAGGCATATTTCGTTTTATACACAACTTTCTTTTATACGGTGTATAAACTCCTTTGACTTTTACTTTTATACAAAAGGAATATTTTTCTACGAAGCGTTTTACTAAACGACAAAAAGGAATGTTTTTTTTAACGTACGCGGTGACAACGACCTTTTCCGCCGCCACGAGTATTATTTGATCTTTGGCTTTCTCAACAAGCCGTAATGTTTTTAGAATAAAATAAATACCATATACTCTTTTATGTATTTTGGTATTGAAAATGGTTTTGAAAAAGGATTCTATTATTTCAATATATTTATGATATATTGTGATTGAAATGTGGAAATGTTATCATTCCTTTATATTGGTTTTATGTTTTATGATTTTATACTGGTACTTGGACATTTTAACGGGTGGTTACGTTATAAACCATATGACGGGTGGTGCCGTGAATACCAGGACGGGTGGTTACGTTATAACCTCCAATGCATTGGGTATGGAAGTCGGCCATATGGCTATTCCATTAAGTGATATGTGTGGAAGTCAACCGTATGGTTATTCCACTTAAGTATGTTTATGTCCCAAGTTACCTTTATATATTCTATGTGTTCTTTATATGGGTTTTATGGTAATTCCTTTGGTTACAAAAGGTAAGTAATGATACTTTATTCAGTGAAGATTTTTTTTACTACTTCATGAAGGTGAAGGTATTACTTTGATATAGTATACATGGTTTACTTGATGTTTGAAAAACTAAAAGTTTTCATTCTTTTTGTATCCCTTACTGAGCTTTTTATGCTCACCCCAAGTTTTTCGAAATGTTTTTCACAGGACTTAAAGTGGAATAAGGTCAAGGATGGGA
The DNA here is from genome assembly GCA_963277665.1 of Viscum album. Lineage (NCBI taxonomy): Eukaryota > Viridiplantae > Streptophyta > Magnoliopsida > Santalales > Viscaceae > Viscum > Viscum album. Next base: position 1,803,056,494 of record OY728138.1, read on the forward strand.
TCAAGGGAATTTCATGCTATCTAAAACATGGAATCTAGACATCTTTCTTTTTAAGAGTTTTTATTTTATGGAGTCTTAGTAGAAGTGTCAACTTTGTAATCTTTTAAGATGTAATAGTTATGTTCTAATTCTCTAAAACTCTAAACCTGAAAAGATCCTCAATGTGAATTATTAATTTAATTCAATATTAAGTAAGGTTTAAGGCTGGGGCCTTATAGTTGGTATCATAGGATGGTTTAGACAACTTTAGGAGTTAGAAAAGTGTTAAATTATAATATGATTGAAATGATATAGCATTTACGGATTACCATGTTGCTTTGCCTAAGATATTTCTGTGTTCAGAATGGTTTTCCGCAGAGGAAACAAAGCAGCTATGTTGGGACGACATCAGGAGGAAGATAACCTTCCAAATCAGCAACCTGAGATGGTCAGAATCAGAACTGAACAGTTTGTTGCAGTGATGGCACAGTTGACTCAGGCTATAAATGGTGGTGGTATCCATGCACGAGATCAGCCAGATCAACCGCAGAGGAACATGTCAGTGGTGGAAAATTTCATGAGGCAACATCCCCCATAATTTAGAGGATCATCTGACCCTGTGCAAGCTGAAGGGTGGATTAAAGCACTGGAGAATATTTTTGATGTCATGGGGTGTTCAGAACATCAAAAGGTTAGTCTTGTTGTTTACCGTTTTGAAGGTGAAGCTGATCAGTGGTGGTCGTTGGTGAAAAATATAAGGGATAGTGATGAGATTGAGGATCTTCACTGGGACGAATTCAAAGGTATGTTTCTTGAGAAATATTTTCCTAAGGTGGTTCGTCTTAGGATGGAAAAACAGTTCCTAGAATTGAGGCAGGAGGATGATTCAGTGGCTACTTATGAAGAAAAGTTCACTCGATTGGCAAGGTATGCTCCAAACTTCATACGAGATCTTGATAGTAAAATAAACCGTTTTTACTCAGGGTTAAATCCAAAGTATCGAAGGGCTTTAGCTTCTCGTGAGTTCAAAAGTTATGAAAAACTTGTTCGATGTACGGAGAAGGTGGAAATGGAGTTTTCCGATGATCAAGTGTTCTATGACAAACAACAGAATAAGAGATTTAGTTGGCAGGAAAAGGGGAAGAATTCATCAAAGAAGCAAGGAGGTAAGAAAACCAAATATCCATCCTGTGAGAAGTGTGGTAAAATGCATCCTGGAGAATTTTTATCCAAGTCTGGTAAGTGCTTTCGGTGTGGTAAGTCTGGTCATATTGCTCGTAACTGTAAGGAAGATGATCATGCAGGAAATGAAAAGCCAACGGTAAGATGTTTTAAGTGTAATGAAATGGGTCATTATGCAGACGAGTGTCCGACAAGGAGCTTGAGTGATGGGAAGCAGTTAGACTACAAGCAGAAAGGGGTGGTAAAATCCTTTGCAACAACTTCAGCAGATGTTGGGCCATCGAATGAAGTGGTATCAGCTCCAGGGAGCTCAGTATTTTTCGAAGATTGACTTGAGGTCGGGGTACCATCAGTTGAAAGTAAAAGAAGCAGACGTTCCGAAGACTGCGTTCCGTACTAGATATGGCCATTATGAATTTGTAGTTATGCCTTTTGGGTTAACCAATGCACCTGTTGTATTCATGGACCTTATGAATAAAATTTTCCATGAGTTCTTGGATAAGTTTGTGTTTGTGTTTTGAGGTTTGTGAAGAGGTTATGTGTGCCTTGTGATTCACAGTTGAAGAATGAGTTGTTTTTTCATCCTGGCAGTACTAAGATGTACAGAGGTCTGCGGGAGTATTACTGGTGGGATGGAATGAAAAGAGACATTGCTGATTTTACTGTGAAGTGTTTGACATGTCAACAGGTTAAAGTAGAGCAGCAGTTACCGAAAGGGATGCTTCAGCCTTTACCAGTGCCAGAGTGGAAATGGGAAAACATATCCATGGACTTTGTTGTGGGATTACCGAGGACATCTCGAGGTAATAATGCAATCTGGGTTATTGTTGATCGCTTGACCAAATCTGCTCATTTCCTTTCTATACGAGATACTTTCTCTCTAGATCAACTTTCCCGTTTGTATCTTAAAGAGATAGTCAGGTTACATGGAGTTCCTCTCTCCATTGTATTGGATCGTGAACCCAGGTTTACTTCTAACTTTTGGAAAGGCCTTCAGAAGTCGTTGGGTACTGAATTAAAATTTTAGTATAGCTTTTCATCCTCAATTAGATGGGCAGTCAGAACGAACAATCCAGACATTGGAGGATATGCTACGAGCTTGTTCTATGGATTATCAGGGAAGTTGGGACCAACATCTTTCTTTGGTTGAGTTTTCTTATAATAACAGTTTTCATTCCAGTATACAGATTGCACCATTTGAGGAATTATATGGGAAGCGGTGTCGAACTCCAGCACTTTGGAATGAAGTGGGTGAAAGGAAGCTGATGGGACCAGAATTGGTAGAAGAGATGGCAGAAAAGTTCAGTTGATTCAGAAGCACATGAGAACAGCTCAGAGCAGGCAGAAGAGTTATGTGGATAACCGGAGGAAGGATCTATCTTTCGAGTTAGGTGATCATGTTTTTCTCAAGGTTTCTCCTTGGAAAAGTGTGATGAGATTTGGTAAGAAAGGAAAGCTGAGTCCAAGGTTTATTGGACCATATGAAATTCTGGAGAGAGTTGGATCAGTTGCATACCGGGTGGCTTTACCTCCGAGTTTATCTCAGGTACACAATGTTTTTCATGTTTCGATGTTGAGGCAGTATATGCCAGATCCATCTCATGTTTTGAGTCCAGAGGTAGTTCAGCTGGAAGAGAACCTATCTTATGAGGAACAATCGGTCCAGATTCTTGACCACAGGGAGCAAGTGTTACGGAATAAGGTGATTCATCAGGTAAAGGTTTTGTGGAAAAACCATGTGATTGAAGAGGCAACGTGGGAATTTGAAAATGCTATGAGGGATAAATACCCCCCACTTATTTTGATAAGTGAATAAAATTGCGAGGACGCAATTCCCAAAAGAGGGGAAGGATGTAACATCCCAGGTAAATAAAGAATAAAGAATTTTCATATTTATTAATATTTACGAATTAAATATTAATTTTATTTTAAATGGGTTTCTATGTTCGATAGCGTACCCGATACGCAACGATGAGTTTCTTTGAAACTTACGTAGCACACTAGTAATAAAATAATATTATTTTAAATGTTAGTTAACAAGTAGTCGTTGTACTGGCGGGAATGGATATAAATAACTAAAATATGATTAGATATGTTTTTAAATGTTTATACATTTACCCAATAAAAGATAAAGGCTTAAAATACGGAAAGAGTTCAATTTTAGGGCATATATACTCTAATTTTCACTAAAGGTTCACTTATCACCTTTTAATGGTGAACCGTCATTAAATATAGTTTTGATCACTCTTATACTTTATTTTGGACCAAATATAACTCTTCTTTATAATCGGGACATCAAAATTTACTTTGTGTAAATTTTTGGTACCTTTCTGATAAAGTTCATTTTTTTTATGAATAGTGTAAAATGTTGTATTTTAATTCAAAACCTCTTTTTAATCTAAATAATTTATATGATTAGATTATTATTTTAATTTGTTTTAAAGTGAAATTATAAAATATTTTTACCAGTTAATCCAATGGTGGTCATTGGAATCAATTTCACTTTGAAATTGGACTTAAACTGGTGTCAATCTTTTGATACTTATTGTTTCACAAAAACACGCTATTTGTCATGACAGCGGGAATTAATTATTAAATTAATTAATTTGACTTATATGTTTTGAATTTTGTAAATTGGACTTCATTTTTGAATTCTGAATATCAAATATAGCTTAGGGTGAATTTTTGGTAATTTTCTGAAAAACTTCAATTTTTGATGAATAGTGAAACCACTAAGTGGTAATCAAGCAAACTGATTTTTCAGTTAAATGAAAGTTTACCACTAATGTGTATTGAATTTTGAAAATCCTACATACATGGTTGTCATTAAGAAGTAAAATGTGGTTCAATGAGATTAAAATAATTGTTTGGTGAATAGTAACTTTTTTTCATTAATCGCGATTAGAGGTAATTAGTGTAGTTTAAGGTAAAAATGGTATTATAAGAATGTGAAAACACCATCACACTTGTCCTAAACCTATTGGTTGAGTCATGGACGAACAATACAAGCCATGGGCCAACTTGGGGACCCCATGGAGCCACTTTAGTTGGAAAATGACATTAATATATTTTTATTTAATGTTAAAGTGAAAATGACACTAACATAAATTGTTTTACTAAACTAATTTTTGAGTGGGGTTATACAAGTCCAAATTTTGATTATAAATAGTCATTGGAAAGATAAAAATATTTCCTACATCATAGTATTTTTTTTATAATTTTTAGACATTAAATAAATTAAATTATATATGACATAATAATGATGCAGCGATGACATCATTATTTGACGATTTAAATAAAATGGAAAGATAATGAAATATATAAAACCTACACATGGCCAAAACCAATTGGATGAGTGGATTTCGAACCCTTATCACCTTATCCACGAATTATATCAATGTGGGACCTTGTAAAACCGAAACACAGTTTCAAATAAAGTAATATTTCTTTACTTTCCAAAAGTGCCCCTCCTCTCCTCTTATAAAAGGCCCCCACCTCTACCCCATTTCACACACTTCTCAAGCCTTTGGCTCGGCCAACCCCTGCCCAATTACTCTCTCCAAATCCCTCTCCTCATCCTAGAGGATTCCCTTTGGGCAGAATCCTTTCAAAGGAATCCTTTAGGCTCAAATCAAAAGGGAGTTACACTTTTAAAGGTAATTCATTCTCTCTTGTTCATTTGTTTTATTTTGCTTCTCCAACCCTCTAAACTCTTTTTATTTACTTCTTTTGTAACAACACCAGTATCTTCAATATACTAGGATGTTGTTATAATATTTATTTGAGCTACACTCTCACACAACTACATCAAATGGTTAAAGAACATACGGTTTCCGTGGATGGCGAAATTCTGCCTCCCGAAACGATGATTGTTCAATACTCATTTAACACCTTCAAGGGTGGCCATTATGATGTCACTATTTTTATATATGATATATAATATGTTTATGTTTTCTTTAAGCTTCTGTATTTTTCATTTTTGGAATACCTTTATGGTTTCCATTATGGGTAAACACGATATCTTCATTTAAGGAAGTGCGGACTACCGCCCCCTAAAAGTGATGTGATTCGTTAATGCCATATGTGGGACGTGTAAAGGATGGATTTAAATTTATTATATATGATGTTATACTGGAATTATAATATACCTCTATATCATTATTATTTCTTTCCATTAAAGTATGAGATATAAATGAAAGTAGCGTTCATGCGTACGTACGGCTTACCGTCTCCATGAACGGTGCATTTCATTTCTTATCCCCAAATGTAATGTACTATTAAAATTACATGTATATAATGTATATATATAATTAATGATATATCTAAATGATGAATATAATTCTGGAATTAAAATATACATACCTCTCATTTAGTTTTAATTCCACTAATATGACAAAGAAATGAAAGTAGCGTTCATGCGTACGTACGGCTTACCGTCTCCATGAACGGTGCATTTCATTTCTTACCTCTAAATGATTATGTAATATTATAAATACATGTATATGCTGGATATATATGATACATATTATATCCAAATCGGGAATTTCATTCTGGATATAAAGAACTTTTGACCACATGAACAACATGTAATTGTAAGAAGTCAACTTTCGACTTAAGAACCAAATATTGACAAAACAAACATTATTAACTTAAATGGTTACATAATGTTTATAACATGGCAATAAGTGATATAAAAAGAATAATGAACTTTAAAAAGGTTCTTAATCAAGTATAAATTAACTCAAGTTTATTATTCAGGACGTTAAAGAACGATCGAGTCAAGTCGGACCCAAGGTAAGGGACTTCGTCTCAATCTCCTTTCATTGAGGCATATTTCGTTTTATACACAACGTTATTTTATACGGTGTATAAACTCCTTTGACTTTTACTTTTATACAAAAGGAATCTTTTTCTACGAAGTGTTTTACTAAACGACAAAAAGGAATGTTTTTTTAACGTACGCGGTGACAACGACATTTTCCGCCGCCGCGAGTATTATTTGATCTTTGGCTTTCTCAACAAGCCGTAATGTTTTTAGAATAAAATAAATACCATATACTCTTTTATGTATTTTGGTATTGAAAATGGTTTTGAAAAAGGATTCTATTATGTCAATATATTTATGATATATTGTGATTGAAATGTGGAAATGTTATCATTCCTTTATATTGGTTTTATGTTTTATGATTTTGTACTGGTACTTGGACATTTTAACGGATGGTTACGTTATAAACCATATGATGGGTGGTGCCGTGAATACCAGGACGGGTGGTTACGTTATAACCTCCAATGCATTGGGTATGGAAGTCGGCCGTATGGCTATTCCATTAAGTATGTATGGAAATTGGCCGTATGGCTATTCCATTAAGTGATATGTGTGGAAGTCAACCGTATGGTTATTCCACTTAAGTATGTTTATATCCCAAGTTACCTTTTTATATTCTATGTGTTATTTATATGGGTTTTATGGTAATTCCTTTGGTTACAAAAAGGTAAGTAATGATACTTTATTCAGTGAATATTTTTTTTACTACTTCATGAAGGTGAAGGTATTACTTTGATATAGTATACATGGTTTACTTGATGTTTGAAAAACTAACAGTTTTCATTCTTTTTGTATCCCTTACTGAGCTTTTTATGCTCACCCCAAGTTTTTCGAAATGTTTTTCACAGGACTTAAAGTGGAATAAGGTCAAGGATGGGATCAAGGGAATTTCATGCTATCTAAAACATGGAATCTAGACATCTTTATTTTTAAGAGTTTTTATTTTATGGAGACTTAGTAGAAGTGTCTACTTTGTAATCTTTTAAGATGTAATAGTTATGTTCTAATTATCTAAAACTCTAAACCTGAAAAGATCCTCAATGTGAATTATTAATTTAATTCAATATTAAGTAAGGTTTAAGGATGGGGCCTTATACATATGGTCAACATCTTCCTGATATTTATTAAATAAAATTCACCCAGAGCACAGGTAAATCTCGACCCATTGTAGTTAAACATCCACTAGTATTTTATTATGATATATTATCCACATGAAGGTGTATCTTGAAGGGAGCATCTATTTCTTATTCAAATAACAAATCCATTTGTATTCTCCTTAGATCAAATAGTTGTATAATCCTTAGAGTCTCTAATCCCATTCAAGGATTTTTCCCATATCAAATGATCAACCTGATTAATAAAATCATAGACATGAATAGTATAAGAAATGTACTCAGTTAGGGTAATAATATTTTCTAGTTCATCTTTTATTATGATGCAGATTTCAATTTCATACTCCTCAATATTTATTCTGTCAATAAGGGTGGTTACGGACCTGTTATCATGCCAGTGACTAAGGGAGGAGTTCCCATTTACTAACCAGATACAATTTCTATGTATGCTCTATAAAACAACATGAACATCAATCGAAAATAAAGATTCATCAAACCCCTACTTCCCTATGATTAATATTGAACGAATTTTTCTTCTTAAGAACTCTATGTAAGTATAAGTACTGTGAATAAGGCGCCAGAGGAATTTGTCCTGCAAATTATTATTTAAATAACTCATATTCTTAATTCCAAATCCTATATGCAGGATAAGCATTCAAGACTAGATTTACTTAGATTTAATAATATTCCTCTCTATGAAGATCTCATTCCACACAAAAGTTTTCACAATAGAGTTGACTTTATTGATAGTCGAGATATGCCAAATATACACTATGTAGGAGTAGACAAGCTCTATGGTAACCAGATGTTTGACAAGGAAAATGAGACCTTACATTAAAATAGAATTTCCTTTCAAAGTGGAATTTTTATTGCTAATTAGACATAAAGTAGATTCAAAATGTTAGACATGAGGTTTCCCCCAATGAAATGGGACATTGAGGTAGACAAAAATAAGTGATCCCTCCCTTAGTCCAAGATGGGGGATTCGATGATTCTTCCTTGATTTTGGAATATTATTTCCAAAGTAAATGAAATATTTTTTCTAATTAATCTATTATCTAGAGAAATTATCATAATAAAGGATGGCCTTTTGAGAAAATTTATGTTTCTCCTATCTCCTTGTTTGAAAATGACAATTTTATCTACAATAAACAAATTATAATGAGCGTATATACCTCTAGTTTCTTTGATACTAGAAAATTCTCCTTTATCCACCATATTATGAAGAATTATACTCAAATAATATTTTGGGATGTAAAACACAATAACTGAGTGGGGATCCCTTGTCTCACTCCCATTGAGCTTGTAAAATAAACCTATGGTGACCCAGTAACTAGAATTGAGATATGGGGTGACTCAAGCCATGATATGATCCACTGTATGAACCTCACACTAAATATAAATCAATGAAAAATTTGACCTATGAAACCCCAATATATTGTGTTAACAGATTTTCTGACAACATGCTTAATAGAAACACTTCCTCCTGAGTTATCTTCTTGGAATGATTAATTCTTTCCTAGGAAGTGAGAATGAAATCGTGAATATTCATACAATTAACCAAGCCAAATTAGTTCCATGGTATAATTTTCTTAGAACCATGAGCAAGATTGGTAGACATGATTTTAGTAATGTATTTATGAGTTGTATTAACAAGGGAAACGGGTTTGAATTGACCAATTGTTCATGAATTCTAAACCCTTAGAATTAGAATAATGAGCTGAGCATTAAACCCTGGGTTGAACTATCCAGCCCTAAAAAAATGTTTTACCAGTGTGCATACCTCATTATGAATAGTGTCCCAATATCATTGCATGAAATAATTTTTGAACCCATCGGGTCCTGGGGAACTATCTATTTCGAGACCAAACAATTTTTCATTAGTTTCCTATTCCATCAAAATCAATGTGAGAAACTTATTTTCCTCTTGAATAATAAAATTGGGAATAATGATTTCTCTAATTAGTTGAGTTCATGATAGCCCATTGAAAATATTATTATATATGGAAACAATATGATTTGATAGCTCTTGTCTTTATTCAACGATTATATCTCTATCCACAACAAGTGAATGGAGTCTATTAATTCTTCCAACCCATTTAAGGGGATTAAAAAACTTGGTTTTTTTCCTTCTTCAAGGAGCCAACTAATTTTGAACATGTCTTTATTTATATTATCCCTAATATTTATAACATTATTCAATATTAAGGACATTTTAGCCTCCTGATTCATATCACAAGAAAGATGGGATCTAGTAGAAGCTTCTTGAATTTCGTAGAGATAACATACCAGTCCCTCAATCTCAGCATCCAATGAGCTAAACCTTGCTTTACTCCACTCTCTATGTTTTATCATGAGAATTTTTGCATGTAGATATATAAAATAGGATTTCCTTTTCCAGATGTTGATGTCCAATTCTCTTGAACAATCTTTGAGAAATCCAAGATAGAGGCACAAGAATTGTTGAACCGGAAGGGAATTGGATGTTTCTATTCAATTGAGAGATAACTAATCAAAAGGGGATGGTGATCAGAGTTATGTTTTTCAAGGGTAACAAAAGAAATTAATTTCCAATAACCAAGAATGGGTTGATTAACAAAGGCCCTATCAATTCAACTAGCTCTCATTCCATCCAGATTCTTCATGTACCATGTAAACATGGAACCAATTAGAATTTTTTTCCACAAATCCTATTTTCTCAATAAATTATATAACCATTTTTGTAGAAGGGGTATTGGTCACTATAACAATTTTTTTATTTGCACATAGGATGGAATTAAAGTCTCCTTCTATAATCTATGATCCTTTGATAGTTCTCTATAGCTACTGAATCTTTTCCTATAATGATTTCTTATTGACATTATTAAAATTGGCATACACAATGGAGTGGGAAAATTGAATATCATCCTGTATAAAACTTCATGTGGAGATCTGGTGATCCTTATCAATAAATATTGGAGAGTAAACATTGAAATGGATCCGGATCCCAATCATATAATGGGTATCAACATCGTGAGTAGCTCCCAACAAAGTATATCCTCTACCGCTAAATAAATTTCCCAAATTTTTAGAGTTATTCATGGGATAAAAATTCATAGAATTTCAGGTTTATACCTTACTATAAAGATCTTGAAGAAACCATTATTGTTAGGGTTCACTAAACCTTGGTAGTTCGAGAAAATGATCGTTATTAATTCTTGGGTTTTTATGTCTGACCTCTTTTTTTCCCAAAATTTCTCAATGAATTTTTAGGTTTCCCTACATGTAGAGCAGTAGAAGAAGAATTTTGTTCGTTTTTATACATAACCAATTTCATGTGGTTTCACTCTAGGGACTCCACCTTCCAAGGATACCCAGGGTCCCCAATTTGACAATTATCATGGAACAGAACATGATTTTCCCTAGCTCATTTTGATTTACTGGAATTTCCATGGACTCCTCTAAAGGGGGCCAAAATAGTTCCACCTATGCATTTCTTTCAAAGACAATGGAGTTCATGAGGAAAATATCAGTTTCTATTTCCAAAGCAGTATTGATAATATCTAAATAAAAATCAAGAATCTTATCATTAAAATCCTCTAAAGGGATTCCAGTTGCCTCACTTGTAGAATGAGTTATAGGTTTCCCAAGAGATGTCGGCTAGTTTTCCTCTTCTTCTACGAGTGTTTCCTATGAATTACCTATCTTAATTGATTTGTTGATGTCCCATTAATATAAGTTAGGTAATTTTACTTTCTCAATGTCCACCAAATCATCATTCTTATCCCTTGACACTTGCTTCTGAACTAGAGCATTTGGAACCTGATTAATTAGTTTTTTAACAACTCGACATGACAAGAATTCATGGCCATCAATCTTAAAGTGCATGCATAATTTGGGTAGATTCCCAAATTCATAGTTAAAATCTATTTTATGGACATTTGTATCAAATAATACACGTTTAAGGGGGTGGACTTCTATATTGATTTCAATCAATACTCTCTCATAGAGGTCAATGCCACCATTAGCAGTTTGGTGATCAATTTTAGAGGGTTCCAATTGCTACAATAGATCTCTGGATTCTTGTAGACCCACAGAAATCCATGAATCATTGTCTATACATTTCCCGTAGAGTGTCTTTGCTTCAATGGATCGATGTTTTCATCCCATTTTGATAGGCTAAATATGCCTAGTTTTAAAATCATATTAACAACACTCCATCCAGTATCAAGATTGATCAGGTTGGAGTTCATCACAACCCTCAAAAATACATTTATTAACATACACTAGCACAGTGGCATAGGGTTGATCCATAGAGAAGGAAGCTGAGGAGTCTATGGTTTTTTACAACACTCACTGTTGTCAGAAGTGGGGATACATTTACTTACTTTTCAACTTTTTACTTTTTTTATATTTTTTTTATAAATTAAGAAAAAACAAATGACACTAATTCTATAAATCATCTATTTACAAAACTGGAAAAATGAAACAGCTAAAGGTAATAGTAAAGACTACAGAATGATGGATATATAAACATAATTGATAAGAATTGATCACAGAATGAGTTCAGAATATTTAAAAACTAATAGACAAACGAATGACACTTCATATGAATAAATTCGCACCTCAAAGAATGAGTTTTTAATCCTTCGTCACCAGAAGAAATAACCCTCTGTATTATAGTTCATGATATTTTCCAATTCAATAACCACATACATCAATTTGATTTTAAAATGTCAACAGAAAGCTATCTCGTCGATAGATTCTGCAGATTGAATTTCCAATTTTAAAAGAAAAACAATATTGATCCATCTCACCGAAATAAAATTGATGTTGAAATATTATGCATTGGAGTGAAAATTCAATTTAAGTTGAGAATCAGAGTCAATCTCACTGAATGAACTTGATTCACATTGAAAGAAATTAAATGAAGGAAAAAAGAAAATATGTACCAATAGAAATTCCAATTTCCCGAAAAAGAAATTAAGAAATGATCAATTTCAATTCATAAACATCAAATACATTGTAATAAAATAGATTAGAGGAAGAAGAATCCTCCTTCTGTGAATGATTTTCATGATTTTCTACCTCGGTTGTGTAACTCCAAGTCCCTGTTACTATTATTGGTGTCTTCCAGAAGTTTCGCTCTCAAATTATGTGGTGTGGAATCAGAATGCGAGTTCATATCTGCTCTCGGATGGATGTGATCGTGGAATTAATGAGCATCTACACGCTTTTTTCTCTTTCTCCCCTTCTTTAAATAACATCATTCATCTGCTGCATTTCACCACACATTTTAATCGTCTTCAAAAGTCCTTCGCTTGAGCACCACACACGTGTGTTTTCTCGTCACCCACACATCGCTCTAGTTTTCCCTTGTAACTAACTCCCATTGAGTTTTTAGAATGTATTTAGACATGTTTCCAGCACCTGTGTGAACCTGCACAGTTAGAATAGAAAATTAAATAAATAAATCAATGTTTAAATGTTAAATTGTTAAAAATAAATAAAATTTTCATTAAATAAAGCTTAAATCTTATTAAATTAAAATTAATAATTATTAGTTATTATTTTCTTGGTTAACTAACTTATTTTATGTAATTTTGTTACATTTTATTATTTATATTTATTTAATTATGAAGGTGATTAATTAATAATAAGATAAAATTAAAAGTTTAGTATTAAATTATTAAATTAATAAAATTTAGATTTTGAATATTTATGTTTTTTAGATTATTATGTATGTTTTTTACAATAAATAGTTTTATTTCAATTTATAGAATTTTATGTAGTTATAATATTTACTAATTATTTTATTTCTAAATAAGTTAATTTATAGTTATTATATTCATTAATGTATTTAATTAAATTTATTTATTTTAGTTTAATTATTAAGTTTAACATTAGAGTTTATTTAATTAGTAAGTTGTGTATTTTATTCAATTATTATTAATTTATTAATATTATTTATATTTTTATATTTCATTGTTTGTTTTTTATTATTTATTTATTTATTTTCAAAATAAAACTTTAATCCCCTTCCCCCATCTTCTCTCTAGATCGACGCAAATGGATGTAGTGGTTGGGGATTTGTGCTCTTCCCTAATGAATCCTCGCGGTGAAGAGGTCCTCCAGCGGTGGCGCCTTGGCCTCATGAGTAGTTTCATATTTTGATCATGGTGGCAGCAGCTCTGCTTGTGTGGTGACTGCTCAGCTGAGTCTCTCCCGCATGGGGGCGTGACGAACAACAGGAAGGTTTTTCTGGTTTTCCCTCAAAACCAGCGACAACCTAGAACAGGGATAGACCATCAACTCCTCGGTCCTCCAAACAACTCAAGCTCACTCCAGTGGCAGCATCCTTCCAACATGCATATCTGATACATCACAGCCCTTAATTGGACCAGTAGTGGCATCTCGGCCAAAGTTTCTCATTAAACAACAGTAGAGGTCGGTAGTAATTGGTTCTTTAGATATGGAAATGAGTCTTGAATATGGGGCTTTAAGGTTGGATTTGGTATGTGGTGATAGTTGCAGGTGGAATGGGGTATTGATGGTGAGAAAATTAGTGACGTTAGCTAATGGGTAGATTATCAATGATGCAAGGATAGTGTTATTGAAAGATTGAACATACATGGTGAATAGAAGTTACCAGTAGCGGTGGATGTGAATGAGAAGGATGGTGTGAGTGAAAAGGAAGAGTGGTAATGTGAGGTGGCACAACGAGTTACAGTGACACTATAATAGGAGACCGTAGTATGGTGGAAACGGTGCCTGAGCAGATGGTAATACCGTCTAACTGTGATTGAGTAAGAGTGAAAAAAACTGTGGCACTATCAGTAGGTTGAAAAACTATGGCATACTGGGAAACAGTGTGAGGGAGTAATGATGACACCGGTTTCGATAAAGCCATGGGGAGGTGGAACCGTGAAGAATGTACAGTCATAGGGGATGTGGTTCCAAGATTTACGGAGCCACCGTATCACAAAATGGTTTGATGGTATCAAGAGGAGAAAAATGGTGGCACCGCAATTTAGCAAATGATGCCACCGCAACACTGCAATACAAACAGAAAAATAAAAAATAAATTAAAACTTAAATTAAGACTAACAAAGTAATTAATTCAATGTAAGAATTAACAAAATCAAATGAGAAATTATGTAACTCAAACACCTAAATAAAATATATGAAACAAATAAAACTTAAATTAAATTATTATTAACTTCTAAAATTAATTTCTTTAATTTATGTTAATGACAAAAAAAGTTAAATTATAGCTACTAAAAGAAACTAAATTAATAAAACTAGACAATTAATTATAATATTATTGAACAATTGAATTAAACTAAGACTTAAAATTATAATGTTTGAATAAATTTAGATTCTTTAGAAGCATAAATTAGTAATTGATGAATTATTAAATGAAATCTTATAATGATGTTACATCATTTTAAATTGATTATGTTTTAATACATGAAATGATAAATTAACAATTTACATTATTTATGTGCAAAAGCAGAAGTAATTAATTAATTCTTAAATGTAAAATCATTAAATATTCATACAAAAATACCAAACTAAAAAAATTATTTAACTATAAAATATAAGTAAGATATAAATAAATTACTTTAAGGATTAAAATAAACAATTAATTATAAAAAAATTATCTAATAATAAATTGAATAATAAAAATATAAAAGTTCCATTATTTATTAAAAAGTGTTAAAATAAACAAATAAATTGAAAAAAAAATTAAATAAAAAGATGTGGAAAACATGAATTTTTAAGGCCACATAAAATTCCCCCACACTTAAGCATTTTTTATCCTCAAACAATACCAGGTTTTATTATCTCTGAAAACAAAAGTATGATATTCATGATTTTCCTCAAAATGGAACATGTCCAGCAAATTGAAACAAAGGACAAAAACATTTCAATAAGCTTTTAGAAAATGAAATCTTCAGAACAAGTCTTTCCCAGAACAAATACTCAGAGGGTAATCAAAATAACTATGAATCCTTGAGAAATGAAGATGTCATGCCTCATTTTTGAGACTGCTTAGTGACTCGTTTTAGTCCAGGATCATGTTCTAATTCTAAGAGTGAAAAGAGATAAAACATATGTGGAATTAAAAATGTAACCAAAAGAACTTTTCATTTTGACTCATCACATAGGTTCCAAAAATAAATTTTTTTTGTGAATCACCCTAATGGTACAACCTAAATGACTCCCATATAAACCAATTGACTCCTTCTATATCAGACATTCATCATTCCCCTCACCTTAATGAACTCATTTTTGACCCTATATAGTTTATTTTATTTTTTCCAAGACATGTATCATGTGTTAAGCATTGTGTAATGCACTTATTCCAAGTGTATAGAGGGTTTATAGTAAACAGAAATGCACCGACCATCTAGGGTCTCAGAGACTCACCGTTGGATCCCAAATGCCCAAATTACTCTAGTTTCAAAAGATTTCTTTAGAAACCATTTACATTGGCTCACTAAGGTAATTAAATAAATAAATAATAAAAAAAATTTGTCCCCTAGAATCAATATCAAACCTCCAGTTCCAGGGATTATGATCATAACTCCACAAACAGATCACCCATATCACTCTTAGAAATAATTGCCTAAACCAAGATATCCATTCAATAATTAAGTAAATATCACTCAGAAATCATTCAATATCATTAATTTAATAGAAAAAATAAATCTTAACTACCGGAAAGGTACTTGTCCTATGTAAAGGCCCAATTGAGTATAGTGTAAGACCTAAAATTATGCAAGAATTTTAAAAAAATAACCATTTTTTACAAAAAAAGAATTCTATTGCAGGGGAAATTGAAGGGACCACATTAAAGCACAATTTAGCACAGTAAAGAATGGACCCCCTCCCCCACACTTAAAAAAAAATTGTCTCCAAAGATGACATCTAAAGCAGAGAAGAACAATTAACAATAAAGGTTCAAAAGAGATTTTAAAAGAGTATAGATAGGATATATATTAATGGTCACAAGAAATTCAATATAATGTTTTCTTCCACAATGAATAAGTTAACAGTACGTTTATTAGAAAAAACACACAATAACATCTATGCCCAATGTATAATTTTCAATACAGCTCAATAGTAAGAAGTGATGTATATGTGCACTATTAATTGGGGTACAAGCAAGTCTAGCATAATTAATTCAGTTAGATATGCAACACAGCAGAAAATGTTCTAGCTAAACACCCTAACCCAAAACAGATTCCAAAGAACAAAAGCATGAACCCCCCCACACTTAATTTCAATGAGTGAGAAAATTTTAATAATAATGAAATTCAGTTTTCAGCAGTGAATTACAAGAAAAAATTTTAATTACACTGTGACATACAACAGAATTTAATTCTAATTCGAGTATAATTTTCCATATATGCCGTATTTTTATTTCATTAGAAAGACATGCAGTAGAATTTAATACAGTTCAAGTCATGAAAAAGAATTTTAAGTTCACATGTAGCAAAATTTTCTAATACAAGCATAATTTTTCAGTGAGAAGAATTTTTATAGCAAAAATAGGAGCATAAATAAATGCATAAAGGTGAAGTACTTACCTGACTACGTTCTTGTCCAGAAATGATCATGGGAATTCCACTCCTTAACTAACAGCATCATCATCCTAAAAACACAGTGCATGTAAACCACAGACAAATAACCAGCATATGCAATGCATACAGAATGCAGCACAATAGGACTTTATTCAAAGTAAAATAAGAACAAAATAAAATGTAAACACAAAAGAGAGAACATGGGTTGACTCCCATGAAGCACTAAATTTAAAGTATTCAGTTAGACTTTATTTAATTATAAATGTTTTGTGTTTTATTGAAAACAAAATGGAAACCATGGGTTGCTTCCCATACAGCGCTAGGTTTATAGTCCCAATTCGGACTCACCAAGAAACTAACCATAGTCACTAGGTGGATGTGGTTTCCTTAGTAGGAACCACCACATGTGCTAGGCTGAATTGTTTTTAACATAAATATGAATTATGTGGGCTCCAAGACTAAATTATGCAAAAACCAAACTCTCATTGCCTGAAATAACCCCTATGCAGCACCCTTTAACAGTTGTGAGCATAATACTGTCCACTTTCATATTTGTTTCAGATTTGACACATTTAAAATTATTTGTAAATGATGGAAAAGTAGGTGCTTCAATGGGTGTGATTCCCCCTATAGACTACTATCAGTATCATGAGAAGGCTCCACACCCTTCACAATTGATGATAGAAGTGACAGATAGTGAAGATAATTCCTTTTAACACAAATTGATTCAGGATTAACAATGTTTTAAATCACATCCAAAAGATCCTCATCAGTTAACTCACACTCAACACATAATTCTTCTAACAAACCAATTCTGCAACCATCATCTAGTGTGGGCTCAACTTATTTTTCATGTTCAAGTTCAAAAGGCTCATATTTGAAAACAAGATCGATAGTGTGTTCCAGAAAGATAAGTTCAGGGAGAGAAATGTTCAATTCAGCTTCAATAAAGTCATGTTCAAGATTGATCAAATCTAAACATTTACTCCCATGTATATCAACATTGTTTTAAATTTCACTAAACAATGTTTCAGAAAAGTGATTACTATGATAATAGAGAAATGGAAACTCATCAGTTATTCTTTATTCAAATATTATTCCCTCATCCTCATAATCCAACCAAATTTCAAAAATTATAGGGTTTACAGGTTCAAAACATTGAAGAGAGGTTTTCAATTGAGGAAATTTTTTTCAGATTCTGTATTGTCCAGTTTAATGTTCTCAGATTCTGTATTATCCAGTTTAATGTTCTCATTTCAATCTATTTATTTAATCTCATAATTGTCCAACTCAACACCATTAAATCCCTTTTTGGAGTTTTCAATGTTATTCTCTTGACCTAGTGAATTGTTTATTTTTAGATTTAGTTCAATAGAATCCAATTTTTTCAAAGAAAATGGTTTCTTGTCCAGTTTCACTATTACTCTCTTCATCAATATGATTTTTAAATCTTTTATAAATATTTTATTTTTCATTTCCTTCATATTATTTTTGTTCCTTGGACCTTTTTTTTAAATCCAAGATCATGTTTTCAAATCTTTTCAATTTTTTATCTTGATCTAGAGAATCTCTATATCGACTTTCATGGGTTTTAGTTAACCAATTGTTCAATAATGTCACCCTAGCATCCAATTTAGAATCAATTCAGTCAATTTTAGCTAGGTTGTCAACACTAGATTCAAAGTTTTCATCATCTTCAATGAAGAAGCCTATTGTGGTTGGTTATAGACATACTGCCAAGCAGTGTGCCCATAATAGCCACAACATACATAGAATAATTCAAGTTGATGATTCCAGTCCTCAAAATGGTCCATTTTTTTAACAAAAAATAGATGAGTTTAAACACACAAAGATTGAAAATTGAGGCAGATTATTAATGTTCAACAAAAGTAGTATGTTCCAGTTCATAGTTTTTTAAGCAGTTTTTTTGGTTTGTTTTTTTTTATGTTTTTTTCTATTCTTTTTTTCCTTAAGAACACTCAGCGTGTGACTTCCCCAGAAACGGTGCAAAATTTTGATCAAGCCATATGTCATTACGGCCCTTAAAAATACATTTATTAACCTACACTTGCATAGTGGCACATGGTCGATCCACAAAGAAGGCAGGTGAGTAGTCTAAGGTTTTTTACAACCCCTACTATTGTCAGCAGTAGGGACACATTTACTTACTTTTCATATTTTTACTTTTTTTATATTTTTTTTATAAAGTAAAAAAACAAATGACACTATTTCTATAAATCTTTTATTTACTTAACTAGAAAAATGAAACTGCAAAAAGTAACAGTAAAGATTGCAGAATAAAAAAAGAAATATAATCAGGAGTGATATGAATTGATTACAGAATGAGTTTAGAAGATTTGAAAACTAATGGATAAACAAATGACTCTTCATATGATTAAATTCGTACCTCAAAAAATGAGTTGTTAATCCTTACTCACCAGAAGAATTAAACATTTGTATTATAGTCCTCGAAGTTCACCACTTCAAAAACCACATACATAAATTTGAATTTATGATGTCAACAGAAATATATCTTTCCAATAGATTCTGTAGATTGAATCTCCAATTTTAAAATAAAAACATCAATGATCGATCTCACCGAAATAACACTGATGTTGAAATAAGATGCATTGGAGTGAAAATTCAATTTAAGTTGAGAATCAGAGTAAATATTTCCAAAGGAATCCGATTCTATTTGAAAGAAATTAAATGAATAAAAAAAAGAAAATATGTACAAATTGAAGTCCAATTTCTCGAACAAGAAACTAAGAGAAGTTCAATTTCAATTCATAAATATCAAATACATTATAATAAAACAGAGAAGAGGAAGAAGAATCCTCCCTCTGTGAATGATGTTCATGATTTTCTGCCCTAGTCGTGCAACTCCAAGTTATAGGTACTACTATTGGCGTCTCCTGGAAGATCTGATCTCGAATTATGTGGCATAGAATCAGAATGAGAGTTCGGATCTACTCTCAGATCGATGTGATTGTGGAATGAATGAGCATATTCCCCCTTTTTTTCTCTTACTTCCCTTTTTAAATTAACATCTATCATCTGTTGCATGTCACCACACATTTCAACCATCTTCAAAAGTCCTTCACTTGAGTACTGCACACGTGTGTTTTTTTGGGACCCACACGTCGCGCTAGTTTTTCCCTTATAACTAACTTCTTTTGAGTTAGTTAAATGTATTTAGACATGTTTCCTGCTCCTATGTGAACCTGCACAGTTAGAATAGAAAAATAAATAAATGAATCAACTTTTAAATGTTAACATTTTATAAATAAATAAAATTTTCATTAAAGAATGCTTAAATGTTATTAAATTTAAATTAATAATTATTACTTATTATTTTATTTGTTAACTAAATTATTTTATTTTATTATGTTACATGTTATTATTTATATTTATTTAATTATGAAGGTGATTAATTAATAATAAAATTAAATTAATAGTTTAGTATTAATTTTTTAAATTAATAAAATTTAGTTTTTGAATATTTATGTTTCTTAGATTATTATTTAAGTTTTTAACAATTAATATTTTTATTTCAATTTCTAACATTGTATATAGTTATTATGTTTTATAATTATTTTATTCATAAAGAAGTTACTTTATAGTTATTATATTCATTAAAGTATTAATTAAATATATTTATTTTAGTTTAATTATTAAGTTCATCAATAGTGTTATTTAATTAATAAGTTGTGTGTTTCATTCTAATATTATTAATTTATTTATATTATTATTATTTTTATATTTCATCGTTTATTTTTTTATTAGTTATTTAATTATTTATTAAATAAAACTTTAATCCCCTTCCCCCATCTTCTTCTCCAGATCAGCGCAAATGGAGGGAGGGTTTACGGATTTGTGCTCTTCCCTAATGAATCCTCGATGTGTAGAGGTCCTCTATTGGCGGCGCCTTGGCCTTATGAGCAGTTTCGTATTTAGATCTTCGTGGCAGAAAACTATGCTTGTGTGCTGACCTCTCGGCTGAGTCTCTCCAGCACGGCGGCGTGACGAACAATAGGAGGGTTCTTCTGGTTTTCCCCCAAAACTAGCGGCAACCTAGAGCAGGGATAGACCAGCACCTCCTCGGTCCTCCGAACGACTCACACTCACTCAAGTGGTGGCATCCTTCCAACACACATGTCTGATGTGGCACAGCTCTTACTCAGAACAGTAGTGGCATCCCGACCAACATTTCTCATTCACCAACAGTAGAGGCCAGTAGTAACTGGCACCACAAAGGAGAAAATAGTGTCACCACACCACTGCAAAACAAACAGAAAATTGTAAAATAAATTAAAACATAAATTAAAACTAACTAAATAATTAATTCAAAGTAAGAATAAATAAAATCAAATGTGAAATTAAGTAACTCAAAAACTTAAATAAATTATATGAAACAAATAAAACATAAATTAAATTATTATTAACTTCTACAATAAATTGATTTAATTTATGTTAATGATAAGTAATGTAAAATTATAGCTACTAAAACATACTAAATTAATTAATGTAAACAATTAATTATCATCTTATTGAACAATTGAATTAAGTTAAGAATTAAAATTATAAAGTTTTAATAAATTTAGTTTGTTTAAAAAACATAAATTAGTT
Source organism: Viscum album (assembly GCA_963277665.1). NCBI lineage: Eukaryota > Viridiplantae > Streptophyta > Magnoliopsida > Santalales > Viscaceae > Viscum > Viscum album. The sequence goes on from OY728138.1 coordinate 1,803,077,790, forward strand.
ATTAGTGAATTATAAAAAAGAAATATAATAATTGGGTTATTTTATTTTAAATTGATTATGTTTTAATACATGAAATGTTAAACTAAAAATTTACATTATTTATGTGCAAAAGCAGAAGTTATTAATTAATTAATTAATGTTAAATCATTAAATATGAAGACAAAAATTCCAAACTAAATAAAACATTTTTTAACCATAAAATATGTAAGATATAAATAAATTACTTTATGGCTTAAAATACACAATTAACCATAAAAAAGTTATTAAATAATAAATTTAATACTAAAAATACCAAAGTGCCATTATTTATTAAAAATTGTTAAAATGAATAATTAAATTGATAAAAATTAATTAAAAAGATATGGGGAACATGAGTTTTTAAGGCCACATCAAATATCTTCATTTGTTTCTAAAAATTATGTGATAGAATCCCTTTACAACTGGAACAAGCCTCCACCTCAAAACAATCTCAGTAGTGTGAGAGTCGTGATTTTAAATAATAATAGGACTAGGGTTTCATACCTTTGTAATAGGAAGGTCGACCAAGAACTGAGAAGTGGCAAAGCTCTAATCGTTAATAAAGAGAATTTTGGTCCGCGACCACTATGAGTAATCCAACCCCTAGGTTATGACCCGCCAATTCTCATTGGATTCAAAGCACAACGAGTCATTACTAGGCCTTAAGAGACATCCCCAAGTTGCCAAAGGCTGGCAATAAATGCCTAAGAGTTTCAAATACATGTGGGGATGATTTACCCTTTAGGAAATAAACCAACCAACCCATTCACAAACAACCACTATATGATGCATGTCAATAAAATATTCAATCATGTATTCCCAAAAGGCTACCATGATAATCCAAAACACAACCCAAACCCAATACAATATCAGAGTACTAAGCAGAAGACTAAATAAGAGACCCAAAGAGAACCAAGACACACTCCACAACTCCACACCAAGCTCCAACCTCCATGCTCCACCACATCTCCCATGAATCAACATGAAACACTAGCAATGAGATTCCTTACCATTACCTTTGTCTCAGAATATAACATCTGCAAAAGCACCAAGGTGCCAAAGTAGGGGTGAGTATAAAACTCAGTAGGTTTTCCCCAATGACTTCCCTACTCACACTACTAGGATAGATGAGTTAGCAACATTTATATAAAAACAGTTTATATAAAATATTTTATCAAAAGCAATTTATATCTAAGTATAAACAAGTTTCCAAAAACATTCATAAACAAAGGCATTCCAAGATCAATTGAAACCAATTTTCCAGCAAGTTAGTCTTGTAGAAAAATAACCAAACAAGCTTTAGAACCATTTCACAAACATCCCTTTTTGGTATAACCAACCATTTCCCAACCCATGCTAACAACCATTCATGCTTTGTTATGACAGTTCCATACTCATGAGTGGTCTCTCGTCAATCTACCAAGTTGTCACTAGGTAATTCTTTCCCATGTGCCATTACACCATTGGCACCGAGCCCAAGGTCATATTTCAACAAAGCCTCATACAAGTAGTTACCATGTTCCATTAAATGTTTGGCTCCGAGCACAAGGTCATATTTCAACCAATCCCGGTACATTAAACATAAACACACACCACATAATCCCAACGATCATGCCAAAACACCCTTTCAATAAAAACGTCATTTCATTGAAAACCATTTCCATCAAAACCATTTCAATTCCAAACCATTTCAATAAAACTCCATTTTTATTGAAACCCAAATCCATCAAATTCATTTCAATCTCAAACCATTTCAATTCCACACCATATCAATAAAACTCCCATTTTATTGAAAACCAAATCTATCAAAGTAATTTCAATCTCAAAACATTTCAATAAAACACCCATTTTATTGAAAACTCATTTTTCATAAAACCATTTACAATTTCAGCAATAATAATTTAAAATCAACATTTTAAATTCAAGAAGCCAAATCACTTTCCACGACAATTCACCAAGATTTCACAATTTTATCAAAACCATAAATCATCACTAAAGAAGATTTATTACATGATTTTCATAATCAAAACCATTCAAATAAACCAATTTTAAACTAAGACAAACAATTCTAACAAGAGGAGTCGAGAGGGAAGCCTCCTACCTTTAGGGTTTTGATGAAAACCACAACAAATGAAGAAGACACAAGAAAACTGGGTTGCTTCTTCAAGAACCCGCCTTAGATCACTTCTACTAGAAATATCATGACTAAAACTCATCATATTTGGCATCCACACACTTATATATACCCATAATGGGTGTAGATCTATGAAACTGAGAGTAGAGAAGAAGTAGATCTAAGTAAATCTATGAAACTGATCAAGAACGAAGAAGAATGATGGCATACCTCAAAAATCCAGCTTCAATTCGCCAAGAGAAGCCTTAAAATTGCCTTCGGAATGATGGGAGAACATCATCTAACCTTATGAGAAGCAAAATCCCGAGTTAGGACTGAATAGGAGGAAGAAAGAGAAACTTAAAGGCAAAAACACGTGAGATCCACCTTTATAGGATCTCGTTTATGTGGCTGCACGGTTTGCTCACACGGTTAGACAAATTGTGCGCTAAACGCGCGTTATCCACTTCCTCGGCAGACACTCCACACATGGTTTGGTTGCATAGTTAGACAAATTGTGCGCCACCTGTGTGGATGCTACTGCCTCCATGTCCAACTATGCACGGTTTTTCCGCACGGTTTACAAAAACCATGCGTTGTCCATGCGACTTCCCTTTTGCCTCGAAACTTCACAAAAAGTTCTTCTGACACTCTCATCCGTCACCCTTATCTTTAATACCATTAAAATAATCAAGAAAGGGTTACATAACAAAAATTGTGGGTACTACATTCTCTCCACCATTGGTATTTCTGTCCTCAGAAAGTAGAAAACCTTCATTCAACTGAAAGAGTTCTGGCTACTACTCTTTCATTTCCTTTTCACATTCCCAAGTCTTTTCCTGAATCTGAACATGCTGCCATAAAACCCACACTAGACCGATGCTTTTTCCATGCAAGACTTTCTCTTGCCTTTCAACAATCCATACCAGGATATGTATCAATGAAGCATCCGGCTCTTGGTCAACGTGATCCCATCTTATCACATGGTAAGGATTAGGTTGATACTTTTTCAACTAGGATACATGGAACACATTATGCACCAAACTTACCAGGGTGGTAATGGCAACTGATATTCCACCTCTCCAACCCATTCCAGTATCTCAAAAGGGACAATGTATCTAGGAGATAACTGGCCCTACTTCTTGAAACTATGATGTCCAAGCCTTGTAGCGATCCTCAAGAAGACATGATCACCCACTATGAACAACAATGGTCTTCGACGGTGATCTGCATAAGATTTTTGATGACTCTGAGCCATCTCCATCCTCTTTCTAATCAACAGGATCTTCTCTGTTGTTTCTTGGACAAGGCTTGGTCTGACTAGTGATGTTTCACCCATTTCCACCCAGCATAGTGGAGAACGACAAGGACGCCCATACAATGCTTCAAACGGAGCCATGCTTATCGAGGCTTGATAGTTGTTATTGTATGAGAACTCCACTAAGGGTATATTCTCCTCCCATGAGCCGCCAAAATCCATTACATAATCCCACAACATATATTCCAAAGTTTGTATCGTTCACTTGGATTTCCCATCTGTCTAAGAATGATACACCATGCTCATAGCCAACTGAGTTCTAAGGGATTACTATAATGATTTCCAGAAATGAGATGTGAACCTTGGATCTCTATTTGAGAATATAGAGACAAGTACACCAAGCCTCTTTACCACTTCTAAGATAAATATTTTTGAAAGATCTTCCACCATATGAGTTTCAAGAATATGGGTGAAATGGACCGACTTGGTTAGACGATCCACTGTTACCCAAATGGCATCGTGTTTCCAGACCTTTCTTGGAAGACCTGTCACAAAACCATTGTTATCTGATCCCATTTCCACACTGGGATGGACAAAGATTGTAACATACCAGCTGGTCTTTGATAATCTGCTTTAACCTGTTGGCATGTTAAGCACCGTGACACGAACTCGTCCACCTTCCTTTTCTTTCTTCTCCACCAAAACTGTGCCTTCAACTCCTTATACATCTTCTGTGTATCTGGGTGTACATCCCATCTTGAATGGTGGTAAGCTTGAAGGAGTTTTTCCTGACAAATGATAGGTACAACCATCTGATCCTTAAAACACAAAATTGACCCCCCATCAATTTTCCATCCAACAATGGTCTCCCGCCATTGAGTTTTGAACTTACAACTAGAAATTCTACATCAGATGTTTGTGCTTCTTTGATCATTATTACTAAATCAGGAACAAGCATAGCTGAAAAAAAATAGTAAAATCACCTCGGTCATCACATTCCACATGCATGTCGGCTAAGACCAACATCAACTACCATTCATCTGAAGCGTCTTTTTCCAACTGAGCATATGACTTTATACTTAATGCATCCACCACCGAATTTACTTTTCTAGGTGTGTACATCAAGTCAAAGTTAAACATTTGGAGATACACCATCACCTCCTTTTCCACAGATTCAAATCTCACTATGAGAAAATGTGTTTCAATCTTTTGTGATCTGTAAACATAGTGAATTTCTCACCAAAGAGGTAATGTCTCCATGTTTTCAAAGCATGGACGACTATAACTAACTCCAAATCATGTGTTGGGTAATTCCTCTTATGCACCCTCAACTGCCTTGAACCATAAGCAAACACGTGATATCTTTTCATGAGAACACAACCCAACCCTGATCCTGAAGCATCACAATACACCAAATACCCTTGTCATGATTCTGGAAAGATTGAGATAGGTGTCGATGTAAGTTGAACTTTCAATTACTGGAAGGAATTTTGACATTCTTCTGTCCATTGGAATGGAGAATTATTCTTTGTCAGAGCTGTCATTGGTGAAGGTATTCATGAGAAATCACACACAAAGTGTCAGTAGTAACCACCTTGACCAAGAAAACTTCGTATCTCGAACACATTCCTCGGTGGTTGCCACGAGATAATGGCTTCTATCTTTTCAGGATCAACAGAAACTCCCTTATTAGAAATGACATGGCCAAGGAAATGCACTTCCTATATCCAAAAATCACACTTTGATAATTTGGAAAAAAACAATGATCTCTCAAGATTTGTAACACTGTTTCCAGGTGCACCTCATGCTCAACCCTTGTCTTTTAATACACCAAGATATCGTCGAAAAACACCACAACAAATGAATCCATATATCGTTGAAATATCTGATTCATCAAATCCATGAAGACTGTTGGTGCATTCATTAGACCGAAAAGAATTACTACATATTCATCATGGCCATATCTACTTCTGAAAGTTATCTTTGGAATGTCCACCTTCTAAACTCGCAATTGATGATATCCTATTCACAAGTCAATCTTGGAGAACCACTGAACTCCCATTAATTGATCGAATATATCATCAATGAATGGAAGTGGATATATATTCTATATTGTAACTTCGATAAGATTATGATAAACAACACACACCCGAAGAGTTTCATCTTCCTTCTTCACGAACAAAACTGGTGCTGCCCATGGAGAAGTACTTGGTCGAATGAAACCATTATTTTTCAGCTCCTCTAACTGCACTTTAAATTCCTGAAACTCTGTTGGTTCCATCCTATAAGACGGAAGGGAAATAGGACTGGTCCCCAGAATGAGATCAATCGTAAACTCCATTTCCCTTAGAGGTGGTAACCCTGAGAAGTTCATGGGAAAGACATTTGGAAGTTGATGCACAATAGCTGGAAAACTATTTTCCTCAATCTCTTCGATTGATTCCAATTTCAACTCTACCAAATGGTAAGAGATAGTTCCCACCATTGGTGCCAACAGTCTCTTTACACCATTCTTTTATATCCTCTCTCCTCAAAAGAGATGGTCGATGCCGTCCTCAGTCGTGAAACTAATTGTTCTCCTATAACAGTTGATGAGAGCCTTAAACATTGTCAACCAATCCATACCCAAGATTACATCACAGACATCCATATCCAACGTCGATAAGTCCCATTTTAACTCAGCTCCATCAACAATTATAACCCATTCTCTACACACAAAGGCTTGACCTTCTCTTTCACCAAGAGGAGTTTGCAGTTTCAAAACACAAGGCATCATTTCTAATTTTAAACATGGTGAGTTAATGACACGATAAGAAATGAAGGAATGTGATGAAATAGTATCAAACAACACTTGAAAAAAGGTAGAATTCTAAAGAATCGCACCTCTTACTATAGATAGTCCAGCCCGATCATCGACCATCATCTGCTCAGCTCCATACAATTGCTTTGTCACTATATTGTTCTCCTTATTTCCTTGATTATATTTCCCTAGTTGAGGAGTCATGGTGTTTTGAGGATCACCATGGATAGCTCTATTATCATGATGAAATTGATTCTGTTGTCCTTGTCCTGTCGAATCATAAGATTCTTGTGATGCCTGAGGAGTGTCTCCAGCACATAACCTTGGAGCACTATGATAATAGTACTGAAGATGTCCCATCTTTTTACAATTATGACATGCTCTAGGTTGTATCGGACATTCCGTCTTTATGTGGTCTGGAAAACCACATTGAAAACAACCCAATTTGCTCTGGGGTTTTAGAGGAAGGTTCACTGATCCAGTTGTCGGGTTATGATTTCCACTTGCACCATGGAAATAGGTGTTCATTTTCCTCTTTTTACCAGCATTAGAGTTCCCACCATTTCCTGTAGGTATCATCATTCCTCCTTATATTGATCCTGAGATATCACGTTTAGCAACAGTCGCTCTGTTCATCATATCTATATAATCTGTAACACAGAGCACCACAATCTTTGATCGAATCTCTTGCCTTAGCCCCAATTCAAAGATGAGTTCCTTCAACGACGCACTTTCCTCAACCTATGGTTCAAAACTGACTAAATTCGTGAACATAGACGCATACTCTATGACAGAGAGACTCACTTGCTTCAATATGAATATGTCCGCCTTTTTTTGGATCTTGAACGTTAGAGGATAGAATTGTTTGTTGAACAATTCTTCAAAATCCACTCATGCAAGGCCTTCATCCAATTTAGCATGAACCATTAAATCCCACCATTGAAGTGCAAGATCCTCGAGCATATACGTCTCCAACTTGACCTTGAGATCTGATGGTGTGCCGATGAAATCGAAGATATGATTTATCCTACTTAGCCACACCTCTGCCTTTTCGGGATCAGCATCACACTGAAAGTTTAGTGGATTCGGCATCATGAACTAGAAGGTATGATTGACATTCCTTGGTTCATTCCTCCAGTTCCTTGAATCCACATCTTGAAAAGCTTGGACAATACTCTGAACCAGCTCTTGGTTCACCTGTGGTTCAGGTGCAACCAAATTCTCCACATCTTCTTCGGGTTGGTTTCGAAAATGCCTATTGGGTGCCATTTTCTAAACCAACAATATCCTCCATCAATATCACTCTCTAGAAACTGATGGCTTAGAATTTAAAATTATATAACATCAACTATCACAATATTGTTTTCCAAAACATTCTTTTTCCATGTTCAAATATTTTTGAAAACATTCAACATTCTTTTTAAAAATCAACCCATTTTCAAAATACACCAAATATCATGTTTTCACAATCTTCCACTTAAAACAATTTCTTCATTTTTTTTTCAAAAAATATCACCTTGCAGAAAATAAAATGTCATTACTCACAATGAGATATGAAATCCTAGTGGAAGTTATTAATCTACAATGCATGTCATGCTTATCTCATTAGCTAAACCCAGGACAATGATATTTTCAACACTCTAGAAGTGTATCCAAAACACTTATGTACCCAACACCATCATAACATGAAGTTCAGAATAAACGGGTTAGCTATGTCCTTTTATTCTATACAATTCAAGTTTCTAAAATCCTACTCCTGTTTATGATTTCCCAATGAATAGACAAAAATGAATTTCAACTCCAAGACCAAAAACATTGATGACCACTTGTTAGGTGAGGACCAAACAAGCTGATACCATTTGTAATGACCAGCCAATTCTCATTGTCTTGAGAGCACAAAGAGTCCTTACTAGGCCTTAAGAGACATCCCTAAGACACCAAAGGCTAGAAATAAATTCCGAAGGGTTTCAAATACAAGTGGGACACGATTTAACCTTTAGGGAAAAAAACCATGCATCTCATTCGCTAATAACCACTATATTATGCATGTCAATAAAATATTCAAACATGTATTACCAAAAGACAACCAAGATATTCAACAACACAACCTAAACCCAATAAAATATCAGAGTACTAAGTGTCAGACTAAACAAGAGACCCAAAGAGAACCAAGACACACTCCACGGCTCCACACCAAGCTCCATGCTCCAAGCTCCAACACATCTCCCAAGCAACCCCACAAAACACTAGCAATGGGACACCTTACCTTTACCTGTGCTTCAGAATACGACATCTGCAAAATCATCAAAGTTCCAAAGAATGGGTGAGTATAAAACTCATTAGGTTTTCCCCAATGACTTCCCTACTCATGCCACTAGGAAGAAGAGTTAGCCAAATTTATATAAAAATTGTTTATATAATACATTTTGTCAAAAGCAGTTTATAACTAAATATAAAAAAGTTTCTAAAACCATTCATAACCAAAGGCATTCCAAGATCAATTGAAACCAGTTTTCCATCAAGTTATGTTTCTAAAAAAATAACCATAAAATCTTTAGAACCATTTCACAAATATCCCTTTATGGCATACCCAACCATTTCCAAAACCATTCTACCAACCATGCATGCTTTGTTATGACAGTTTCGTACTTCTGAACGTTCTCTCATCGATCTACCAAGTTGTCACAAGGTAATTGTTTCCCATGTTCCATTACACCTTTGGCACCGAGAACAAGGTAATATTTCAACTAAACCTCATATAAGTAGATACCATGTGCCATTAAATGTTTGGAACCGAGCACAAGGACTTATTTCAACCAAGCCTCATACATGCTACACGAACACACACCACATATTCCCAACGGTCATGCCAAACCTCCCTTCCAATAAAAAAACCTTTTTATTGAAAACCATTTACATTAAAACCATTTAAATTACAAACCTTTTCAATAAAACTACCTTTTTATTGAAACCCAAATCCATCAAATTCATTTCAATCTCAAACCATTTCAATTCCAAACCATTTCAATAAAACTCCCTTTTTATTGAAAACCAAATCCATCAAAGTCATGTCAATCTCAAACCATTGCAATAAAACACCCTTCTTATTGAAAACCCATTTTTCATCAAACCATTTACAATTTCAGAAATCATAATTTAAAATCAACATTTTAAATTCAAGAAGCCAAATCACTTTGCACATCAATTCACCAAGATTTCACAATTTCATCAAAACCATAATTCATCACTAAAGAAGATTTATTCCATGATTTTCACAATCAAAACCATTCAAATAAACCAATTTGAAACTACACCAATCAATTCTAACGAGAGGAGTCAAGAGAGAAGACTCTTTGCTTTAGGGTTTTGATGAAAACCACAAAAAATGATGAACACACAAGAAAACCGGGTTGCTTCTTCAAGAACGCACCTTAGAACTCTTATCCTTGCCAGATCAAACCAAAACTGATCATATGTGGTATCCACACACATAGATCTACCCATAACGGGCATATATCTAAGAAACTGGGAGAAGTGGAGAAGTAGATCTATGTAGATCTAAGAAACCAATCAATATCGAAGAAGAACAATCACATACCTCAAGAATCTGGCTTCGATTCTCCCATAGAAGCCTTTGGATCACCTCCGGAACAATGGGAGAACCTTCTCTGACCATAGAAGAAGCAAAATCCTGGGTTAGGGACGCATAGGAGAAAAAACGAGAAACTTAGAGGCAATAACATGTGAGATCAACCTTTATGGGATCTCGTTTAAATGTCCACACGGTTTTCTCGCACGGTTAGACAAACTGTGCGCTAACCGTGCGTTAGCCACAGCCTCAGCAGACACTCCACGCACAGTTTGTCCACACGGTTAGACAAACTGTGCGCCGCCCGTGCGGAAGCTACTGCCTCCAAGACCAACTATGCACCGTTTTTTTTTTTGCACGGTTCAGACAAACTATGCACTGTCCGTGCGACTTCCCTTTTCCCTCAAAACATCACTCAATGTTCGCCCGAATCTCCCATTCATCACTCTTAACTTTAAAACCATTAAAATCATCAAGAAAGGGTTACATACCAGAAATTGGGGGTACTACACCCTATTTTCTTGAGAGTTATTGTATTCATATATTAAGATGCATCATTAGGAACACCAGGAATCACCTCTGCAAACGAAAACACCTTGGGAGATAACATGTGTGAAGAGCATTCCCCACTTCCCTTAGTTGGGGTGGTAAAGGATCTATCCCATTGTGGATTAAAAGAATCTATCATCGAACAAGATTCTAGAAAAATGTAGATTTTCTATGACCAAAATTTAAAAAGGTTATTCAAACTCTCTTTATCATCATAGATTCATTTAAATAATTTTATATAAATTCTTCCCAATTAATATATCAATAATTTTTTAAAAAATCAAAATTTTCTTGGAAATTAGTAGTAATCCATGAAATATAAATTTTATACCTAAATATGAAATTTTATCTATTACATATTTTTAAAATTATTATTTAAAATTTAATAATATCTTTATCGAATGAACATTCAATATATAGGGAAATTAATATAATATTTAGCATATATAAAACAAAAAAAAAACCTTTTTATTTTTTTAAGTACAAAAGATTCATGATTCAGGTAAACAATATCAATATCATTTATTTAAATTAATATATAATTTTTATTATAATTTAAAACATATTTATTTAACAATAAAAAATAAAATACTACATTTCATCATGTTATAGTAAATTAAAAAAATACTTGAAAAAGAATTTTCATTAAATTGCTATATTAACATACAAAATGTAGAACATAGGATTATAAATTTATTATAGTATCTTAAAATGATTAATCATAACTTATAATATATAATTTAAAAGTTAAAGGATTAAAATGAGTTAAATTTATTCGTATAAAAAAATAATTTCATAAAAGCGGTGACCTTAATAAAATATATATTTTAACTACATACATGAAAATATAATATTTCTGAAAAATCTCAAAACAATATTTTAAGATAATATTACTATGTAAATCCAAAAATGATTCTAATTTTTTCAAATTCGCATTATAAAAATTAACATTAATGTTAGAAGATATAGTTATGGATAAATGTCCAAATGACCTAAATATTCTAAGACTATTGGATACGACAGGTAGATATATGAAGCCTAAGTCTCTCTAATATATCATTTGGATTACACCAATAAACTTGTGTCTCATGGTAAACTTTGATGGTGTAGATTTCATAAATCCATGACTCTTGGTACATGGAGGTGTTTTCCAATCACACCATTAATGTTTTAAAGGTTGATTTTATCACAACACTAGAATTGGAGTAGATTTCGAGGCTGAACTATGGGTTACGGTTTATTCAGTAAGGTAGGCTACCTAATATAGTTGGAACTCCTTATGGATCACATCTAATTCTGAAATTGTTGTTAAATAGTTGAAATCAAGAATATAAAATTTTATTTTGAAAATATTACATTATTTTATTGACTTTCTTAATCATCTTGATCGACTCAATTTGTTTATCTCCCACGCATACATGAAGGTGAGTCGAGTAGAAGATGTTTTATTGAATAAAGTGGTCATGGAAATGAATTTTATGTGGTCCTTTATGACCCAAAGACTATTGTGTTTTAATGGAGGATGCAGATATTCATGGAGTGATACAATCCTATATTTTTAATAACTCCTCCCAATGTGTGACATTGTTTAGTCATTTGAATAAAATTTTCATTGGACATACATTGAATGGATCCTTGATTTTTTGGGTAAAATTATTAAACATCATGAAAAAATTCTATTTATAAGAAATAATTTTTTCATATATTAATTATTCATTTAAAGTCAGTGCTAATCATAAATATATCGAAGTTGAAAAATAACCATTTTTACATTTTAATAGTAAGGAAATATTAAATAATTTTTGAAACTATACTAATTTATATAATATATATTTGAAATAAATATATTACATCATTATACTACTTCTATTTATACATTTTAATTAAATGGAAACATTATATCCATCCACATTCATTTTTTTTGGTGTTGTAGGTGGATAAATCCATCAAAAATGTTGTTTAATTAATGAGGAAAAATTCAGGTCCTTATAACCAATTTCTCGTGTACCAATACCCCAATGGGTCTATTAAAACCATTACCAAATAGGATTATTCAGTACATCTTTCACCAATACCTCATAAGTTTTTACAAAACCAATTCCAAAAGGTATTTAATAGTACATCATGTACAATAAATTACTCAAAGGGAATTTACAGTACAATAAGTTCCACTCAATACCTCATATGGTGAATCAGTGCACTAATAGCCTATGGGGATCGGTGAACCAATACCACATAGGCTCTACTAGTACATACTATATTAATTATTCTATACCTATTCAATAATTAACAATAATTAAATAGTAATTTTTCAAGAAGTTGGGTTCAAAACAATGGCACCCATTGATAGAAAAATAGTATTTTTGAATAATAATAAATATAAACTACTACCTCATAATTAAACATTATTTAATTTCAAAAAAAAAATCTATTTACCATCCATTTCAAATTCACTAATGTTTTACTATATTATTTATATAATACCCATCAACCAGTCCCCTATTTTATTTAATTCTATCCATGAATCCTTTCACTACCCAAGTAGTTTGTTAATTTTAAACTCATTCAATTTTTTTGGCATAATTCCTCATTTATCATTTTAATTCCATCATTCACAATTTATTTCATTTATAAACTATTCATTCTAGCTATTTTCATTTTCAATCTTTATTAAAATATTTCCCACTACAAATTAGTAGCACATTAGCAATTTATCAACAATAATCTAACCCCCATTACAAATTTATCTCATCAACACAATAATTAATTTCTATATCCTAAATATGTTCTTAAACCATAGCTTGATCCTAAATATTAAAGAGGGGAACAAATAGAACTTGACACCTTGATTATAATTAGTCAATGATAATAAGAAGACCTTTTCCTTTCCAAGTTTCAAAAACCTCCATTATATTACCTAAATTAAGAAATTACATTGTAATAATGGTTTCAAGACTCATCAACAATAGTATAAATAGGTCATTATAGTAGCCTGGGTTAAATGATAATGGTTATAATATAAAAAATAATGTGGAAAAAATTAACTACAAACAATCCCACATACCATTTACAATTACCACATTCCAGTTCATCATAGTTTATTTACTTAATTATTACATAGAGGTGTTTCATGTAATCATTACCTTCCCAATAAACCAAGAACACTCACTGGGGAACCTCAGTAATCACAAAATGGAGAGCATGAATATTTAAAAAAAAAAGAAAACCATAGTAGGTTTATTCAATCAAATAAATCCAGAAGATGAAATAAGATAATTGAAATCCCTTACCTAAAACAGTGCTTTAATAATCACTATGAAAACAATGAGAAGAATCAGATCACAAGAAAAAGACACATAAGGGACACTTAAATAACCTTATATGAAGAGATCTTGATCTCACAAACCATGGATTAAAGGATACAGAAAGTGGTCTTTGGAATTTCTAAATAGGAACCCCAAGAAACCTTGGGTTTGGGGGAAATGAAAAAGAAAAAGAATAATTTTGTTTGTCTCTATAATTTATAAATAAATTTAGAAAACACTCCTTTTGAGACATCCCCTTTCACATTGTGAGAGGTTCATGTCCGTCCTCCACTAAAAATTGTGGTTCCTCAATCCTTATAATTTTAGAAACCATCCATTTAATGAATTTAAATTCACACTATAAGTAATTAGAACTCTAATCCATGAAGTAAAATATGGATCACATATCCTGGATATGAACAACTATTCACATCATGAATAAGGGTTCACTATGTGAACCACTCCAACAACCAAAATTCTAATTCCATACTTGGTAAAACCTTCCTCAAACATAATTTGAAGTCTGTATACTCTCAAAAACCACAATGTAATGGAACAAGAGAGTCCACAATATTACATTATATTCTTATCAGATGATTCACATCCTTTAGAATCAGAACAAAACAGTTAAGGGAAGTATATTATATATGTATTTATAACCACTCAATAGATACATCTTAAGAACCTCGCTATAGCTAGGAAATGACCACACATAGGGATATTGAGTACTAAAAAAATGTCAATCCAATTATTAAAAACAACAAATTTATAGAAATATTCCCCCCAAATATAATTTTCATACAATCAGAACCCTTAGAAAGTGTTGGACCATTGGTTCCCCAACAGTAATGTCACCCAGGAAGCTGCTCATGATAACGGGAGTCACCTATCGAACAATGGAACTGCGACCAAAATATCACACCATAGACCACCTCATATAATTAATGGAAGAAAAATAACAACCCCATTAACATTAACTATTCTTAAAATTGAAGGCATTTTTAGAACTACTCCTTTGAGAATTTTAAAACATTCTAAATAAACCATCAAATAGGTTTTTCAATATTTATTTTTATTCCAAAATTATAACTATGTGAAATAGAGTTAAAAATGTATTATAAAGGTTTTAAGGAAGGGATTTTGTTTTTCCCAAGACACTCCTAGAGAAAACTCCCAATTTATAATTGATAATATTACTAAATCATGGGTCTTTTCTTATTACAGTGCCCCATGGAATTACACCAAAAACAAATCAAAACTTCAAATACGGGAAACATTAAACTATTCAACCCCTGGTTTCGAAGATACACTCAATTTATAAATGATTTCCAAACACTAATATTTCATTAATCTATGTCCGAAAAATAATATTATTCATCTAAAAATTCTCAAACTTTTGTAAGGGGTCTTTACCAAAACCCTTCATCATAATAAACCTTCTCCCCACAACCTCTCCTTGGTTTCCCACCACTTCTCAAGACACCAATAGAAGAGAAAAAAATTAATTTATTGATATTAAAATTCTATGAAAAAATAAATAACAATGGTTGAACCTTTTTATAGGGTATATAATGTGGTCACTAACAAATAAGATACATAAAATGTCTATGAAATCTACCCAAAATCTCATCCCCCACTCAAAATTCAGAATATAAGTTATATTAAATCCCTCTGGGATAAACCATGAAACCCTCCCAACACACCTCCCATGTATCTCCACCCATAATATACCACTACCTATGAGACTCTTTCTAAAAATATAGAATTCCTAATGTAACTAATTATTTTTCTAATGCCTTTAGAAATTCAATATAACCTCAACTTCATCTAATGAATCCTTTTAATTATATATAAAGTCTCTAATGAAGAAATTTGATACTTTCTTCCATGAAAATTTAAATAAGGTGTTATAGCTATATGAAATTAACCAAACCAGCCACCATCATATCTGTTGTCATCAATACATACTATAACCCACAAACAACCCACACTCACCCAATTTCTGAACCTTCCTATGAAGTAGAATTCCTATTACACTTTCCTCATACCCAAATGAATCCCACAATGTTATTTAAGGAATATATAATAACCCCACTACACAATATGTCCCACATCCAAGCCAACCATAACCATAAATGAATATCTTCCAATCCCAACCAAACCCATCCCTCTCAAAAACATATGTTGATATTCTAAAAAGTGTTTATTTGAAGGAACCCATTCACTATATCTAGATATTTTCCTCTTTGTGTGTCACTAACTCACCTACACAGATTTAAACATGTCATGGAAGAACGAGTCTATGTGAGGAGGTTTCACCCCTCCTTATATGCTTGAAAACATATATTTTTAGCAATAAAACCCATTGTAATATAGACAACAAAATCATTACATATAAAACACACAGAGACCCATAACACCCCCTGTTTATACACTACCATACAAACCATTGCTACCACATCATAACATAACTCTTTATTCCCACTAATGAAACAAAATGTAACCTTACTTCCATACTCACCCCCCAAATGGCTTGAAGACTAATTTCTCCACATGACCCTCCAGGATATCCAAAAAATACCATGGATACTGGAAAAAACAAAAAAAAATGAATATATATAATTTAAAACTTTTATAAATACCATCACTCCCACTTATATAGGGTCTTTAATATTAATTCATCATCTCTTTGATGGGTTTTTTCAAAAAAAAAATCAGAGACAGACAACTAGTTTATTACCACATTAAACGCTTATCATTTTATATTAGGTGATTCAAATCTAAAAATAAAAACATTATTTCATAGTTTATACCAAATCACAATCAAAATAACCTTTCTAATAATTATTTTCAAAAATTTAATGTTCATCTAGTAAAACATAATAAATAGCCTCTAAAATTTCTCAACCAACATCTTTAATCACCATCATTGAATTATTAGAATTTTCCTGGGAGGTTATCACATCAATTAAATCATAAAAATATAACATAATCATGTATTTATAAAACATCATTGAAATAAATCACCACATAGTGATTTTAAAAAAATCATAAAATTTATAGGCTTGTGTTCTTTTAGGGATACTTTTCATTTAGTTGGCCTTTAGCATGTAAAGTTAATACTTTAAGAAATATATTTTTAGTAGATTATACAATCACTTCATGAAAAATTAATCATTAAATAGTATATTACTCAAGACACTCAACATCATCATTTCACAGTCAATCTAAATTGTCATACTTCTATTTTAATAGAAACATGTAGACATGTTTTTAGTGATTGGAAAAAAATATCCACATGCTTTGACATTATTCATTGTAATTTTCATGCTCAATAAAAACCTACTTTAATCATATATTTATCGAATATTCATGAATACATGTTCGTTTCGTGATGAAATTTTTTTATTTCAATATTGTTTTATATTAGGTTTAAGAAATAATTCCATGAACATTTTTTTACACAAGCAGCATCTCCAGATAAGAAAATAAAATAGCACATGAATTATTTTTCATGCTCCATGATGATGATTCCATATTTTAAATTAATTAACAATATTGTTTCTAACAAAACATTACATCAATCTACAATCATGGTATCATGGATTCATTCTATTATTTTTTGATATGGTATTGTCTCTATAAAATATGCTTAAGTAAACAATTATGAAAATCATACATCAATCCGATACATTCTAAGAACATTAAAAAGATTTTCATCTTTACCCTTATAAATGGGCATGTATAGTGTACAAACTAGTCAAGGAGTGGATATAATATTTTAAAGTGTATCATATAAATATATAAATAATTAAAAAACACAATTAATTATTAGGAGGAAGAAATATGTTTTGACAAGTAAATGGTTTCAAATTTCAAAGGGGTATTTCTAATCATACTTATTACCTTCCAAAAGATTACATAAATATATATATCCAAATTCTAGTCTTATAATGAATTCTTTTCACATGAATATAAAATATCATGGGTAAAAAGTAACACATGGAATATCACTATATATGAAAATCATAATACTTTTATGCATAGTTCTAAATAAATTATGTCCTTTTATATTGTCATGAAGTTTACCAAGGGAAACCATCACTATAAATGTCTCCAAGTGAGAAATTACCCAAAATCATCATGATTTACTATCAATTTCATTAATCATAGATGTTGGTCAACATTTTATGATTTTCTAAAATAATAATGAAAACTATTTTAGGAAATAAATTTATAGAAATTATGTAGATAGTGCATCATGGATTTAGTAGAGGATATAAAAAATATTATAATAAAGTAAAATAAAATATTTAAACTTCTATTTAAAGTAGTATAATATATTTTTTTCATAAAAACGGTAATTTATTAACAACTTCAACATATTTGTATAATCATATAACCATGAATTTGGTCTATAATGAAAATGACAAGGAATATTATGACACATTGAATGTACCTCCCTATAATTTATATATTGTAAATTCTATACCTTCAGTTAAACATTTCATTTATATTGAAAATTCCTTAAATCCTATCACAAGAGGATCTAAATATATATAGATTAGTCATTATCCTAGGTTTAAATCACACAATAGATTTTATTTCACTCTATCATGAAACACCTCCATTATTTACCTTACTTGAAAAAAAAAATATAAGTACTGACCCTCAAAGATCATATCTAATAGTACCTTAGCTGGAAACCTGCATTGAGGGTATAAAACACGCATATGAGAGGAATTTCCCATATAAAAGTTTTTAAGGATAACAGATAGAGGGATATCCATCCATCAACACCAAGGGATTTCCATTTAAATAATTATTTTCTACATTCCATATGTTACTAACGTTAAAAATTAACAACATAAAGGAAAATATATATAAGAGAAACTAAAAACTCTATCTCAGTTGCTGACTCTATCAAAGTTAACAAAATTTTATCTCCATCTTTGGTGATTTATCATGTAAATACATACAAAATTATGGTGTGGTGATAATGTTGGGAATATTTTGTTGGATTTTGTTTCTAAAAAAATCAACATCTACATGAAACAATTATACAAGAGTAGATATCAGAGAAAATTGACAAAGAAAAATATTCAAAACATTATCACCAGAAGAAAAAAATAATGATCATGGGATGTAGTTAAAAAATAAAAATTTCAATAGGGAACCAATAATACAAAAATCTAATATAGGCATTATTTTCTATCCATAACCATTGTTATAGATTCAAACAATAAATTATTAGGGTAATATAAACATGAAGGACATCAAAATCATTCCCTCCTTATTCCATGTACGTCCCCCATCTATTAACCGACACTTCAAAATATTCCCACCAACTACATATCACCAACTTGCATCACCCCAACCACTTACATACACAATAGCATCCCAATCTTCACATTAGGGTATTATGATCATGTTGATAATAAACCTTGTGGCCCCTTCTACCATGAATGAGAAACACCCTATATCCTCCTATCACAATAACCACATCCCATCTCATCATCACCCCTTAGTGTCAACTGGTGTAAAAAAATATCACAACAGTACCCACATATAGTATTCTAGTCTATCATGTACCAATAAATACCTTTTAGGGTCTTCCAATGCATCAAGTACCACTCAACACCTTGTAGGCTCTATCGTTAAACCAATCATCAAATGTATATACCCCATAGATTATTCCACTAAAACATGTAGTAGTACATAATAAGGTATTTCATAACCAATACCCAATAAGGTATTCCAATACATTCTAAACCAATACCATATTGGGTTTTCTGAAACCAATACACGACAGTGTCTGCCGATACATCCAGTACAAATAACACATAGGGTCTTCTAAAACCAATACCCCTTATAGTATATTGGAATATCTAATACCAACACATAATAGGGTCTATTAGAACCAATATTCAATAGATTTATCTAGTATATCTTGTACCAATCAATACTCAGAATGGTCTTCTAGTAAAACATGTTCCACTAAATAACTTTTACATTCTTTCGATGCACCAATGCCACATAGGGTCTATCATTTCACCAATACCCCATAGGTTATCCTAGTATATCTTGTACTAATCGATCCAAAACACCTCCAAGTTAATAATAAGTAAAAAAATCTTTATAAAGTAATATGCTCACAATAATAGTTACTATTGATAGAAAAATCATATTTCATAATAATATGCCACATAAAAACCCTCATATCTCCACCTCATTTAATTTCTTCACAATTAGCATTTACCATCCTTCATAAGTTCATTTGATGCTTTAATATTTTTATTATATAAAACCCATCAACCGTTCACATGTTATATTTAATTCCATCCAATGATTCTTTAGCACCAACCATATTTTTATAATTCTAGAACCATAAAATTTATTATAATTTCTTTTATCATTTAACATATTGATCACAACTATAACCATTAATTTAATTTATGAAAAATTCTTTCAATAAATATTAATATGTCCCCATTATCAACACTTAACTAGAGATAAATTTTTAGTGCATTAGAAATTTATAAAAAATCCACTTACCCCTTTTAAAAAGTACATCTCTTCATCCCATTAATTAATTTTTCCACATCACTTATGTTATTGAAAACATAAATTTCTCAAAAATATTCAACTTGGGAATAGATCGAAACTATAACATCAATAAAAATCAGTCAAGAAAATTACCAATAGCTCAAGTTTTCTATATTTCAACTGGCTTCCATTATATTACCATATTTAAGAAATTATTCATTTTTTTGGTTTCAAGGATCATTTAAAATAGTAGCGACAAGGAATAATAAAAATAAACAAAAATAGATAATTTTCAGATTATAAAAATTAAATGGAAAAGATAAAACACAGACAATCCCCTATTCCCCGTATAATTTCTTCATTCCAGTTTAAAATCATTACTTTTTCCCATTCTCATTTTATGGAGTTTCATGTAATATTTTTCCTCCCAATAAATCAAGAAAACTCAATATTTAACATTAATCATAAAAAAAAAGGAATGAATGAATATATGATATAATTAAACCAAAGGAGTTATATTTAATCATATAATTGATGAAAATAGATGAGGTGTTTGGAAATCCCTTAACTCAACATGTGCTTTAACAATCTCTAGAAAATTGGGGAGAATAAGATCATTGTAAGACCAATCCATGAAAGCGACACACTAACAACCTCTGTTGAATGTTTCTTGATCTCACATACCATGGATAAAAGTTTGATTATAGCTGGAATAGAATGATCCAAATAGGATCCCATAGACACCTAGGGTTTGGGGGAAAAGAAAGTGAAAACATGGAATTCATGTAACGTCCTTAATTTATAAAAATTCTATAAAAACACCCATTCAATTAATGACACAACTATTGACCACGTGATATTCTTGTGCCAGGTCTCTACTAAAAATCATGGAGCTTCGATCTACTCAAATGAAGAATCAATTCATACCATGAATGGGAATTCATGTCACAAGTCATCAATCATTTAAGTTATTAATGACAATATTAATCACACCTATAACTAGTGAACAACCATTCACATAGTGACTAAGGGTTCACATGGTTTACCACACCTCTAACCATGATTCTAGTTGAAAACTCATTTTAAACTTCCTCAAGCCTTCTCCAAATACCCCAAACTCCCAAAACCCATAATGTAATAAACTTAGAAAGCCCAAACCATTAAAATATTTCCATTTTGATTTTTTATTATGTAATTATCATAATCTAAAAAATCATTAATGAATTTATCCCATTCAAATTTACATATATAATATTATGATATTTGATAATTCCATTTAGATCATTTACACTCAACTTAATAGTTCTAAAAAATAAAATATTTTATGCATAAACCCTGAAATAAATTTTTACTCCATGGAATGGAAATGATTATATAATTTGTAATAAACTTTGATAGGTGGTGAATTGTAATTATAATTTGACAAAACCCCTTCATTAATTTGATTGTAAAACCAATTATTCTATATTGATACTTGTTATTCTAAAAAAATTACAATCATGGAAACATAAGTAGATAAAGAAAATTAGGCTTAGAAATAAAAAAAATGAAAATTTTATTTGAGAAATCACATTCACAGTAAATATATCTATTCTTTTGTAATCATATAAAATCAATTTTAGAATACATGGTGAAAAAATATGGATCTATTTTTAGACTCGATCATCTTTTATATGTAATTTAAAATTAAATAAAATACTGAGACATGAAATTATAAAATAGATAATGAAAAAATTTAAAATTAAATAAATAAATAAATATATTTATTTATTTATATTAGAAATCATAAAATTTTTGAATAGGACAATGACAAGAATTCTTAAAATTCGAAATATATTTAAAGAAAGTAGTTTTTTTCATTAGAAACTTCTTCACTGTTGAACCAAATAAACAGAATGATTTTTTGAAAGATTGTTGATAATGGAGACTATATATAGTTTCCATATTCTAATAAATATACAAGTCCTTATCCATGAAATTTATTCAAGTATGGATTAATATATTATTATTTCTTTATACATATGACATCATTAATCAATATATTGGAATAATAAATCTCATTATCACTTGGGCATCATTATTTATAAAGTATAAATGATAGAATGTTATAATGAATAAAAAAGTGGGTTCTATTAGTCCTTTTAAAATAAATGAAAATTAATGTTGATATAGGAAATAATTAATTCAATAGTAATATAGGAATTCCTAAAATTATAGGCATCCAAATTTTAATATATTATAAATCAGAATAAAGTGAAGTATCGTGATCTGGGATCACTATAGAGATGCTTCCTTTAGTAATAATTTATCAATTTCATATCTATTCTAATCCATGGTTTATAAAAAGACTCATTAGAACATTATATTGTGTAAAAAGTGGGAACAATGAGTAATGTAGCTATTGGGTATAACATATTATATCTTATGATCATTACTTATTTTTTTCATTGTGGTCAATATAGAATTTCATTATATAATTACTTATTATAACTTTGAATTGGATATGGTATTTAGTCTAAATGTTTCTAATTTAAATGTTTTATTCATCATGGAATTTCTTCTATTTGGCCATCTTATCGAACATAAATTTTCCTATTGGAATTAATAGTATACATAATTTCACTATTAGATGGAAATAATGGATTGGAAAACATATAGACATTATACATATTTTCCCAATCATCTCAAGATTCAATTACACCTTTTACTATAAATGTTTGGAATCACTAAAATATCTGATAAAATTATTTAATGGTATTCATGATTTTTATCAATTTCTTAAGGTTCTACCATTCTCATTCATCATTATCCATTATTTATATTATGTCTACATTTGTTAATTATGTTGATTTCTCATTAATCGTCACCC
This sequence comes from Viscum album, assembly GCA_963277665.1. Taxonomy (NCBI): domain Eukaryota; kingdom Viridiplantae; phylum Streptophyta; class Magnoliopsida; order Santalales; family Viscaceae; genus Viscum; species Viscum album. The sequence continues at coordinate 1,803,100,837 of OY728138.1, forward strand.
ATATTTTTCTCCATATCTCTTTTGTCTCATTTATTTATCAAATTATTATAGTATAAAAATGATTTCGGATATGAAACATTACCCAAACAATAATCAATTCACTTTGACTTCATTTGATTTGTGTGTTATGCAATTTATTTTTTCTCCACTACATTGTTATCAAATATTGGTAAATTAGTATTTTTAATCACTATATGGTCAACCATACATCTTTCAATTATTAATTATTCCATTTAAAACACGTAAGATAATATATTGTAAAAAATATTAGAAACTTGTGATTATTAAAACATTTCATTTTAGAGGATGATAATTATATTGTCTAAAGGATAACACCAAAATTAATTTTTTACAAATAGGAACCCCTTTTAAAAATGAAATTATCTATTAAATAATACCTTGTATTTTATTTCCATAATCATAGAATTTCTCAATTTAATACGGTTTTATTAGGGGGAAAGGCTTTCTATTTTTGTGTTTTAGGACCTTATTAGGCCCATTGTATATATAATAATAAGGAGTGATAGATAGAGAGTGATTTAATGATCTTATTATCAAGATTTTACACAAAATACAATGAAATAGTAGTTAGATGATTCTAAAATAGGATTTGGTGGTCCCCATGTGGTTAGATTGTTGACACCATGCACTTATTTTTATATATAAATTATTAATGTTCATATAATATGGTTTAAATAGTAACAATAATTATTATGTTATTAACAACTATTTATCACTTTTAACATCCCATTGTAGTATATAGTTGATAGCCACCCCACAATTCATGAAAAATACTAGATCTCTAGGAAATCCATATCTAGTTAATCAAATATGATACACATTAATGTTGAGACACTGCTACCTCAAGGTTGTGACCATCAGTTTTAACCTCTAAGGGAAATTGAAAAATATATATTGGACTACACTCTAGATTTTCTTATCTTATATATGATAAATAAATGTGTTGGGGAATATGAAATAAATATAAATATTTCCCTAAATGATAAGGTCATATGTGGTGGTGGTAATTGGGAATACATTGGAGGTCATCTATTGGGGGCCAAGTGCTCATGACTTTAAGTGTCTTGGTTTTCAATATTTGGGTTGGGGTTTATGGAATAAATATTCAACCATAAAAATTGTAAAAGGAAATAATTTTTCTAATCATGGTCCATTATAAGATTGTTTAACAACACGAATATACATGTGGTATCCTAGGTAATCAATCAAGGTTGTGCTGGAGTGGTGTGCTCAGATAGTAAGCTCCTAGTTAGTTTGCTAAATATGGATGTAACCTAAAAAAGAATTTCATTCAATTCAACTGCCATGGACCAAGCTATTGGGGTACCCCTAACCCACCCCCTCCCCCCACCATACCAAAATCTATGTATGTCATAGTCACGTCCCACTTGTCATCATGTTGTCATCTTTTCTATTTGAATTTCAAGAAAAAATCATTTTTTCATGTGATGTTTAATTAAGATATATGAAGATTTTATTTGAATTAATATTTCATGTACATTAAAATTGATAGAATAGTAAATCCATTTGAATTTTTTTAAATGTATTTTTTCCATTAAAATTATAATATGACCACAATACATTATATTTTAAATGATGAAAATTATAAGAGTATGATATTATTACATTTATTGAGTAAGGCACAACAATATCATCCCAATTATTATTTAGAGATTATAATATTAAATTTTAACTAAATTTTTTATAGGATATGAATATATTTGAACACAGTGTTATGATAGTTATTGAAATTTGGACACAAATGGATCTTCTGGTGAAACCTTAGATATTGAAGATGTTAAAAATAGCTCCTTAACTTTAGAAATTAAGTATGGAATAATGTTTTGAATTTTATAGAAGTGATTATAGAGATAAATGATGACTGACTTTGACAAGAAGATATATATTCACATAGTTCTTCTAAGATCACTTTTGTGATTTGTGATGACTTCTAAATATACTATTATTTTCATTCATGTAATATTTACTATATGTGGGTATTTTTTCTAATGATTAGGTTCAATGTAGGGTTGATTTATTTAGTAACTCTCGACATGGCCTTGTGGGGATTACTAAATTTCAAATGAAGCTAGGTAAAAATATCACTCCATTGATAATTCAAATTCATTTTATGTGGTCTCCCTAGATAATCCTATATTCCGTGATTTTTTTATTAGAACATTGCCTAATTATTTTTTGTCAAATCTAAATAGATGATCCATGTTGACAGTCTTTCATGAGATAATGATGTGAAAATTTATAATTGTTTTATTTTATATATTTTAGATATTAGATAATAAGGATGATACCTCCATTTCCTCCACAATGTAATAATTTGAATGGGTTATACTATAATTCATTTTAGGATTTCTTATTAATTTAGAAATATAAATAATGTGTACCATCACATAGATATTATTCTTTTTATCCCCATAACATGGGGTTAGGGTTCCATATTAAATTTTTTGGGAACTCAATTTGAATTCTGGGGTTAAATATACTATAATAAAACATTTTTAGGATGAACCATGGGTCTTAAATATTAGTCATGGGGACATGTTTCCACATTATCAAAACTAAAACCAATGGTGCATATATCTATCTTATCAAGGAAGGGATCAAGTATCACCTTCATCTATACCATCATCATTGAGTTGTATGTACCTCATCATTGAGGTCATACATTACTTGATTGGATCATTCCTTCCTTTGGGAGTAAGTTATCCATCATGGTATATCTATTAAGATGATTTTACTCCATCATTATATTCTATGATCATTTTTCGTAGTTATAGGTGAGGTGGTTTTTATCTTAGTATAATCATTTGTATAATTTTATGAATTCTTATTTTGAAAGTTTTATTTCTTGTGATCTATTGTGAAATTTATTTTAATGTTAAAAACCCGTATATATTGAATTTTGATAAATTAATATGAGGATTTTTTTATTTTATTGTTCTACCTTGTGGATTGTATAATCTAATAGTAGAGGTTTTATTATATAGTATCAACAATTTGATTAAATGTGTGATATTTTAAAGTTGATTAAATTATCCATACCTTTGTTTTTTCATCTATAATGTGGGTTTTTAGGTTATATGTTTTTAGTGTAAAGGGTTCAAGAACCAAAGATATGAATGATAGTTAGATTCTTGGCCATAGGTTGGATGGAAAACACCTACCAGTTTGCAGGTGGGGATCCAATTAGTCTGCTAGATATAAAATACCCTCATCGAATCAATGGTGAGGTAACACTAGAAAACAATTTAAAGGGTATAATTCCAAGAATTCTACCATGGATTATGGAAAACATGTTTCCTATTACTGGCCAGTTAGTGGTGCCATAGGCTGGCTAATGGGGTCTACCAAGATGCTGGTGTTCCCTAGTCGGGGGTAAATTAAATATACCCAATGTATATGAATTCCAATTTGTTTTAAAAATAATTTTGAACCACATTATTACCCCAAAGGGAATATTATAAATTTTATATCTCCCCACTAGATTCTTGGTCCCCCTAATTAATCACCCCTATGTTCTTCTTTATTTGAACTATATGTTAATGCTTAAACATTGGGATTTTTCTCAATACATGTCCAATAATTTATCAACATGTTATATGAGTATGGATTTATAATTGATATATGGTTACTTTTATGATATGATGATTAATTATCCCTTTATTTATAGAATGGTTAGTGATCTAGAAATTTAATTTCATTCCTTGATCAAATGAAGATCTACCAATTAAAATGAGTGTTTTACAAGTAATAGTTGTTGAAAAATATTCCTAGACCTATTATAGATGGTTGATTGATGATATATATGTAATCCATTCATGATTCCATGGTATATTTGTATATGATTCAATGTTTTGAATAAAATACCCCATGGTCAGAGCTATAATTCTCATCAATGGTGGATGTTTCTAGGTATGTATTCTTAAATGATTACCATGAGATCTTCTTATTTTTTTATTCTCATCTTGAATCAATTTTTCAATGATGTATTTATGATTGTTCAATAATTTATTGGTATAACACAGTAACTCATCTATAATTTACATGAATTTATTATTTATTCTTCAATTGATAAATAATCTTGTGAATTGATGTTCCTTCCTTGGACATGCCTCAAATTTGATTTGGTTGATACAAACCTTAATGTATTGGAATCTAGAATAACCTTATTTAAATGTAATTCTCTTCAAAATCCATTATAAAACTATTTCTTTATGAGTTGGGACAAACATCTGCATCCTAGATGTGTGGTATTATTTTCTAGGAGTGTGTGAGGTATTTGTTCCTCCGTCCTTTTACAAACCATGGGATTCTTTAAAAAACAAATTCTTGAGGTAGAATGGTCCTTACGTGTAGGGGATCTTATAAGAACTTATTACATTGTATGACTCATCTATGGGAGTTGTTTTTTGTGCTTGATTAATTTAAATTCATGTGGGTGTGTTTTTTATTGTGATACCCATTTATTATCCTTGTGTCCATGAGTAATTATAGTGTATCTTGTCACCATTCATGATGATGACCACATGAAATTTACATTCTTAGAACATTATCATGAAGATATGTTGTTATTTACAAGTACAACATACCTTTTTATAGAGGTTAACTTGAATTTGGATGGTTTTCCTGTGTGAAAATCATAATTGGATGATTTTGTTACGGTTACAACTTTTAGGTGGAGTGGACTCGATGTATAGAGATGAGAATGTTTGATCCAATGAAGGGTATATGAATTTTGGCTTTGTAGCCTAACCTGAAACTTGATCCCATGAGGATACCATGTAATGGCATGAAACTCAATGTATTTTTTTAATCCAAGTAACATATTGAATCATTTTTTTGAGGATAACATGTAATATGTATTCAATCCTTGTGGAAATTTTTAATCACTTACATCTTTCATTTGATTATCCTTTTAACCTGGAACCAAATCTGGTATGATCGAGGATCATGGTATCTCAGTTAGCACCCAAGTGCTTATTTTATTATTATTATTTCCTAAAAATTTATTATTATCATGGAATACACATTTTTTATCAGTGAACACTTGTTAAGGATTCATTGGTGGTGTCTAGTTGGGTTTTATTACCCACATACTATAGGGGAATCAAAATGTGTGTGTAAAGACATCATGTGTATGGATCCAGGAAAGGGAAAAGATCTTATGGTAGATACTTGACCTATAGATCATGGAGCTAGGAGTGGTAATATGATGTACTTTAGAATATACAATTTCTCATTTATTTATTAATATTTTTTCACATTACATTGGTTTGGCCAGCCACATTAGGATCCCATTTTATTTATTATACGAATACTATGACATTTGATATTGTTTTTCTTCAGTATATTTACACTGAGTTATTATAAAAAAAAATATTTTATAAATTATTTTTTCTAATAAATTTTATATCTTCGATAACTTACATTACACATATCACTAATTTTAAATGAACAACGATATACGATTAATATATTATTAATTAATAAGATAGTTGTAAATTATCTATTAAAATGGTGGGTATGAAAATGAATAGATAGATTATAAAAATTAAGTGGTTTAAAAATTAATATAATATGTTCATTAGATATCAACTGGTTGTGAATGAAAATAAAAAAATCATTTAAATGAAAAATATTTTTTCTTTGAAAAACTTTTTTTATATGTGTAATGGGTTTTTATATAAATAAATTAAATTAGATACTATTGGGGAATGATTTTAATGAAATTTTTATATTATATATTCAATATTATTATTTATCACTCAATAAATATATTTTTTGAGGAATGGAATTATAATAAATCATGTTACAGACTTAATAAGTATTTAAGAAAAAAGTGATTTTGTCATGTTTAGTGTACTTATTTTAAATTTTTTTTCTATTTTAGAAAATTAATTTGAAAAAATATACATAATTTTTTCAATCATTATGTCACAATTATCATAGAGTTTATGTTTTAGAATTTTTTGAAAAGGTTAATTTTTCAATGAACCGAGACAAATAATGATTTTTAATGAAAATTAATTTTTTGATTAAAGCATTTAAAAAATTATTGTAAAAATATTTAAAGTAAAATTAGTTTAATTATATTATGATTAATCCATTTTAGTCCATTTTAAAAAAAATTATGTTCATATTTGATAAAAACATTATTGCATGTGAAAATGATTACTTTGGAAAACTGTATTTTCATCATGCTTGTAGGTCTAATTTCAAATAAAATTATAACATCGTATATTTTGAATAGTGGGATTTTTTCCAATGGAATATAAAATTTTTCATTGATGGATCGATCATTTTAAAATGTGGTATTTTGAGTGAGGTTATAATTGTATTAACATAAAAAATTATTGATTCTGTATGTGGTTTATGATTTCGTTTATGTATGGAGAATCATGTGAACACCGGAGGAAGAAAGAGTGTTTTGGGTTACTAAAAATATATGTATCGAGCTCTTCATGTCACAAATTACATTCAAAATGTTAATGTCTTCCATCAGATGCATACATGGATGTTTCGTAACATCAAATCAAGGGTGCTTACCCAGAGTAATTCACAATGTGTATCTTGTTCATGTCATGTTTTTTGTTCACATCATGAATTGGTTCATGTCATGAATCATTAGGGGATATATTTTTTTAAATAAAACAAGGACTCAACCCAATATATTTTCCATTATTTAATATGAGGGTTCCCAAAAGGTCTTGGAAATTACCCCTCTCCCTTTCTTAAAAATCTTTGGATTACCTCTATCCAAGCACTGATTCATGTGTCATTCATCACATTAGATGTCCCTTGATCATCGCACAATACCTTTTGCTTATTTCCTTCATCAATATTCTTAAATGAAATATTGAATACATGATATATATTTTCTATATTTCCTGGTTTTTTTATTCTTTTAATTTATGTTGACTAGGATCAAGTTAAATGCAGACAATGGTTGATAGGAACACCCTTAGTTTGAGTTAGCTGGTCTATATGGTTTCCCTTTAAATACTCATTGTTTATAACTTGTTTCATTTTTTTAAACTCCATACCTTTTGTGTGTCAATTATCAAATTTGAATATAGTTAAATTAAATTCTTAAACCCCGACCTAGTACACACATACATGGTTATAGGTCGGTGACCTCAACATGAACCACATCTTTAGGTGAGATTTATTATAATCTTATGTACAATATTTAATTATATTTTAATCCACCCCTTGGGTGTTTTCATTAAATGTCAGGGAATGTTTATAAATTTCAAAATGAATTTAGTTGGAATCTATTAAATAGATGTTTCATGATGAACTAAATTATGGAATAGGTTTTTATCATAGCCTTCATCTAGTTAAAAAGGGAATGGGTTATTTCATAGTTAAATTGATAATGATATGGGTTGCATACCTTGTCACCATTTTAAAATAAAACCACATATGAGGTGTAATGTCTTCTCAAATAAAAATGGGGAAACCAAATGGAACTGATAAAGAGATAAAAGGACATGGATCTCTTTATTTATAATTGAAAAGATGTATGGAATTATTTTAGACATGGCCTTTTTATTATCCATATACAAATTATGATTATTCATGGTTACTAAGAAGGACTTCCATTTACCTAAATATTAAATAATTGAATTAATTATGTATGTATTGAGTGTTACATGGGATCTTTGTTAAGTAGTTCCTAGGACTGGCTCATATACTATTAGAGATTATTTTTACCACTAGAGTTACTGATGTAGCGACCCAAATCTTGATGTACATGTACATTACATTACTTTTTCGGAATACTTAATACATAACAAAAACAGACACACAAGGACCGTAAGAGTTTAGTGTCTTTGGAAACTCGGAACGTAATCCTCTAATCGTGGTGAAATATCTTCAACATCTCCCATAAAGATCTTCCCCTTTTGGTTTTCTTACCTAAAACCTTTCTTTAAATCTTTGGGAACAGAAAACATATAAAGGGTGAGTTCAAATGCTCAAAAAGGGTAAGCATGGATAAAATAAAACAAATCATATATAATTGAACTTAAAAACATGAACATAATGTCTAAACACCAAAATCTTGGTCAATGACGTAAAACATGGCAGTACATAGGGAATTTATCATAAAGAAACATTAATCATGATAAAAAAACATGGGAGTAAAACATGTGATTGTGGCAACCATTAATCACTTGATATGATTTCCATAGTAGCCAAGACATTGCTGCCAAGACCATCTTAGTGGAAAAATTCCCTTTCTGAATCGAGTTCACTCCTCGTTCCAGTCCTGTATTACTGAACCTAATTAACTTACCGTTCCAGCCATGTCTATCTCATGAGATATAAATCTTTACCCAATGAATTGGAGGGAGATATAGGTCCCACCCATCTTATAATGAAACCATTCTTATGTGTGCCACAGAATCATAAATCATACATCATAGCATAACCCATGTAATAAAAATGGGAATCTTAAACATCATGCAATAATAACATAATCCATATAATATAAAATAACATCATAAAAATAATTCCATCATAACAAAATCAAATCAATTTAAAAATAGGGATAGAAATAGAACCCTGTATTATCTTAGATGGAAAATAATTTTGATAAAACACTTGAACTCCATTATTGAAGAAAATATCCTTTCTACTTCAAAAACATTTTCCTTTCTTAAAATGTCATATAAGTATAAAATAAAATAATTTTAATATAAATAAACTTGAAAAATTGTAAATAAAGCTTCATGGAAATAATGTTCTAAAAATACATTCATGCCGTATAAGTTAAAAAAACATTTTTATCGTACTTTTGCTGGAAAAGTAAAAAAGTCACTCTTATGGTAAACAAAAGAAAGGTTCCTTACACACCATGTACTAAAAGTAAAAAATGGGTAAAAATGACTTTAAACATACATGAAAACATTTTTAGAAAACAGGGACATGAATGATAAATATAACCCTAGTAAATACTTACGAATAAACAATCTCAGATAAAAATGAGAATGGAAAAGTTATCCCTTACCTTACATCCAATATGCTTCGTATGTATCTGAACCTCTTGTATAATGATTTAAATAATGTCATTGACTTATTACATAATCATATTAATTGTTATGATATCATATATGGTTCACTTATGACCTTATATTACCCGTTCTTTGTAAATTCCATGTTAAAGCAGCATTTTGGGTAAAATCATTTCTTTTATCGTACGTGTTACGACTTGTTGTTATTGATATTATTACTTATATACTGATTTAAATAATTCCAGAATGTAAAAAATTATTTATATATAATATATATTCATCATATACATATATATTATAGATCGATAAATGGAATAAAATACATCGTTCATGGAGACGGTAGGCCGTACGTATGCATGAATGCTGTTTTCATTTCCTTATTTAATTGAATGGAATTAAGTAGATGACATACATATATATATACATAAATAAAGTATCATTATTATGTCATATATTTCATTATTATTCATTATATATAATTTATAATCATTCATGAATGGTTAACATGGAGAATGAATCTCATCGCGTCGTGGAGTCGGTAGTCCGTACATACGCACGAGCGATGATATCATTCCCCGAATCGTGGAATTGTATTGAAGTGTATGTATAATATTTCAGAATCAATATCACATTAAAATAATCATATATAGTTATTCTCTACACCATTATACCCATCCAAGTAAGGTGGTGGTGGAAAATAGATTACACCACGGCGTGGAGACGTTATTCCGTACGTACGCACGCGCGATGATTTCATTTTTCGTAGGATAGATAGAAAGTGAAATAAGGTTGTTTCATATTTATAATAAAATATCATTATATAATTAATACTGATTTTATTACTTTATAATGATACAACTAAATAATGTGAAGTAGAAGAATAAAGAAACTTGAGAGAATCGGATGAAGATATTACCTCTTCTTCGACGCACCTCCTTTAAGCTTCCTCTTAAGGAAGTAGAGTTGGTCTTTTGAGAAGAAAAGAAACTCCAGAATGTTTCTAGTTAAGTGGAGAAGAGAAATGGGTAGGGTTTTTCCGAGCTTGAAGTCTCAATGTGGTGTGAGGAAGAGAGGGAGGAGGTGCCCTTTTATAAGGGAGGAGAGGGGCACCTTTAGAAAAACTTAAAATATTATTTTATTATAAAGTCATATTCGGTTTTTAATAGCTAAAAATTTATTTATTTCGAAGGTAAGGTGGGGATGGGTCTAAATCCTCTCAAAAAATAAATTTTAGACAAGTTTAGGTTACTATTTTAAACTTATCATTTAGATTTAACTCTAAGTTAAAATATTTAACTTTTACCGTTTCTTCTTGTTTTCTTACATTATATGGTTAGTAAACATATGATAACAAGCCAAAAGAACCCCAAGTTGTTAATTATTTATATATATAACCTTATCTAAGTCATTTGGCCGAACCTTAGATTTTTATGAATAAAATAACAATTAATAATATAATATTTTTTTTAAAAACTATTTTATGTCAATTTTGACACTATTTGGTAATGGATTTTTATGAAAATTATAAAAGCATTATTAGTTCTAAAAAAGTTAATTAATTAAATACTAACTTGTCATATTAACCTTGAAAATTAGTGGAATTTATAAAAAGTCTCAAATTGCATTTATTTGGGTATTTATAACATCAATTATTTTAATATTTCATTATTTATGTAATTACTGTATCTCCATTGTGTCATAAATAACTTAAATTATTTAATTTTTAAAAATTATAAATAAAATACCATTAGGTAGAAAATCTTTGTATCTTTCTAATGAATATTTATAGTGGGATTTATCTTATGTATAACCATATATTAAAAATTATTTAGTTATTAAACTTTGATTTTAACTATTTTAACCCTTCTTTAAATAAATTAATAATAAATGACCTAATCTAATCCAAGTGGAACTAAATGGCCATATTTTATTCCTAATGTTGTTTTTGATCGAATTAAACTTATCCGATAGAATTAGGACATGTGTTTTGGTAATAATAATATCATTTTTACCCTTAATTACCCTATTTACTTTTAACCGTGGTAAATAAAAGTAGAAAGTTATTATTCACCATAAATTATTTTCATCTCATTGAACCAAATTTTAGTCCTTGATATTAACCGTGTCTCTTGGATTTTTGAAATTCCACTCACAGAAGAGGTAAAATTAAGTTTTATGTGAATTTCCAAATTCTCCGAGGAGGTGGGTAAAAGACGGTGAAAAGTTCAATAAAATATATATATATCTAAATTTATTATAAAATGACTCCAATTAATTAAATTGAACTTATATAGGTATTATGTATCAAATTTGACCTAAAATAAATTTAAATAAAATAAATAATTATTTAAATAAAAATTTGGTTTTTAAATAGTAACCCAATGTTTTCACTATTCATCAAAAATTGAAAGTTTTCAGAAAAATACCAAAAATTCACCCTAGGATAATTTCGATATTACGAATCCAAAAATTAAGTCCATTTCAAAATATAAAATTTATAAAATTTCAAAAAGTGGGTATTACTATCCATAACGGCTAGTTAATATAACATATCGTTGTTTAGTGAAACTCGACATTGCGTACAACACACACTATCGTGGAAGGTCACGATTGCGTGTAATGCAAGCCAAGTCAGAGATGCGTGTAGTGCAAGATCCTTTTGGTGTAGCGTACAACACAATACATCAATGAAATTAGACAGAATATTTTCTATAAAATCTCGGGGTGTTACATTCTACCCCCCTTAAAATGAATTTGGCCCTCGAAATTCGTCGGGGTTATAAGTGGTTTACTAATCGAAAGTTTCTTTAATAGAAACCCACATCGTAAAAAGAAATACCAAAACTTGACTTTAAAACTAAAGTATGAAACGTAACAGTTACCCAAATTAATTAATCGCTGGGTTTCCACATAGGAGAACATATGTGAAAATATGGATATGGAAGAGAAATCTAACCATCAAGTTCTGATGGAGAGTAGTAGAGAACATGGCTATGAAAAAGCCAACAATCACAAAGCCATAAATTTTTGATTATCTAAGGTACCATCTGATTCATCGTATATGAGGACACTAGGACAACATTTTTGGTTTTCTAGATCATTTCCCTAAAGTTGAAGAATTAGAAGAAATACTTACTTTATTTTAGTACAATCTCACCATTGTCCGTGCCTTGTACAATTTCCACTTCATCTCTTAAAGAAATGAAGTTGAATTTGTCATTCTTGAAGTGTTATCAGATCATGTGATAAAATGATGGGTCATTCCATCTATCTCAAACAAAAGGTTAGAAAAAGTTATAAGTCCATCTTAGGGTGAAATTAATCGTATATGGTTCCAAAAATGGACTTATACTTCATCTATCATAGCGCTTAATAAAATAAAACTAGTTTCAACTAACCAGGGACTTCTTATAGGAAAATGTTAGGTGATGAAGGCCTGTCGTACTTTGGTTGTGGGTTCGATTCCCGCAACCATGTCTGATGCGACGGGTTGTCGCCCGTCCTACGGGTTGCCCTTTTTCTAAAACATAACAGAAAATTTTTTCCTTAAATAATACTATATGATGTATAAATTAATCAATTCCAATATTTAGGTTTATCCAAAATACTTTTGTCCAATCTCATAGTATAAATAAAATGATTACTAGAAAGGTCATCTACCAAGAATTTAATCCAGTCATTTATCGCCTGTATATCATATATATATCTTGTTGGTCAAATTTCAAACATGGGAATTCCTTAATAATGTATTCTATTGATAAAATAAAAACCCATTGAACCTTAGTGAAAACATGAATACTATAAAAATTTAACTCTTTCACACATACCAAAATCCAAAAATTCTATATACTCAAACCATGATATAACTTTGTCTTTATATCATTCATGAGCTCATGAATACTGTCAAACATTTCATTTTCTCCTTATCCCTTCATTATGTGAATATCATATTCTTTCCAAAAATATCTCAATCAATTTCCATGGTTACAGGTACCATAAAATTATTGAAAACCACAACAGACCAATACATAAATATTCCAATATTCCACAATACTATATACAACATTATTTTGGAATCCCATTACATAAACACTTAATCATTCCACCACATCGTTTTCATATTCAACATCGCCAATGGTGATCTCATATGACTTCCCTTTGTCCTTTTCCTTAAGTGGTTGCTCATGTCGATCATCATTAACCCTTGGATTAGGGCATTGATTAGCATAATGCCCCATTTCATTGCACTTGAAGCATTGAAGTGTTGGTGGTACGTTCTCTACAGTATTTTATTTATTCACATCATTAGCAACCCTTTTTCCATTACTTCGACACTCACCTGCTCGATGACCTTCTTTTCCACACTTAAAACATTTTCTAGTCCCTTTAAGACAATCTCCACCATGCTTCTTTCCACACATTGAGCATAAAGAAACATTCATCTTCTTTTCACCATTGTTCTGAGATTTCTCCTTGATGTCCATCTTTCATTTTTGTCCAAACCATGAGATGGATATGTAACACCAACTTCCATTTTTACTTTGATAACACAACACACAATTTCTTCATATCTACTAAAGTCCATTATAGTTAATGCCCTTCGAAGACTTGGTTTTAAGCCACTGAAGAATCGATCAAATTTACTTTCAGGTTGGATGATAAATCCAGATTCATACCTTGAAAGCCTTGTAAAATTTGCTTTGTATATACCAACATATTTGTCATCATTTTTCTTAATCTCAAGGAACTCCTTTTCCATCTTTGTTCGAATAATACGAGGGAAGTACTTACTCAAAAACAGGTTCTTGAACTCGCCCCATTCCATGGATTCAATTTCATCTTGGGGCCTTGTATTCTTAATTAGAGTCCACCATTGGTCTACTTCACCTTCTAAACGGTAAACATATAGAATGAATTTATCCTATTCCGAATAGCGATGTATGGAAAATATCTTTTCAATGGTACTGATCCATTGTTCAGCAACAAGTGGATCAGAAGACCCACTGAACGAAGGTGGACGTTGCCTCATGAAGGACTCAATAGAATATTGTTCCCTTATCTGCTCATTCGGAAGTCCATAATGATTCATAGCTTGCGTAAGTATAACAATAAAATTTTGCACTCCATCTCCCATAACATTGGTTTGTTCAGGAGGATAATCATTGTATTTTCCATTACATTGATCAACACGGTTCCTTCGGGTTCCAACCATCGTCTAAAAAAAAGATTAGTGTGAGAGGCAAAAATCATGATAGGGAAAACAACTTAATAAAGGGGGAGTACCTTCGATATCTAACATCTTATTTTTAATTCTAATATCATTACCATAATTCTAAGACTATAACCTATACTTATACTTAACCTTAGGGACATCCCTAGAAATACCTTAGAAATATATATAGGGATCTCACTAATGCTTTTGCATCCTAGTTTCCAAAGGTTAACTAAACCTTTCCTCTGATACCAACTATAGAGACCCAAAGCTTGACGTACATGGACATTACATTACTTTTGTGGAATACTTAATACATAACAAAAACAGACACACAAGGACCGTAACAGTTTAGTGTCTTTGGAAACTTAGAACGTAATCTTCTAATCATGGTGAAAGATCTTCAACATCTCCCATAAAGATCTTTCCCTTTTGGTTTTATTACCTAAAACCTTTCTTTAAATCTTGGGGAAAAGAAAACATATAAAGGGTGAGCTCAAATGCTCAGTAAGGGTAAGCATGGATAAAATAAAACAAATCATATACATTTGAACTTAAAAACATGAACATAATGTTTAAACATCAAAATCTTGGGCAATGACATAAAACATGGCAGTACATAATGCATAGATCATAAAGAAACATTAATCGTGATAAAATAGCATGCGAGTAAAACATGTGAATTTGGAAACCATTAAGCACTTGATATGATTTCCATAGTAGCCAAGGCATTGCTGCCAAGACCATCTTAGTGGACAAAGTCCCTTTCTGAATCAAGTTCACTCCTCATTCCAGTCTTGTATTACTGAACTGGATTAACTTACCGTTCTAGCCATGTCTATCTCATGAGATATAAATCTTTACCCAATTAACAGGAGGGAGATATAGGTCCCACCCATCTCATAATAAAACCATTCTTATGTGTGCCACAAAATCACAAATCATACATCATAGCATAACCCATGTAATAAAAATGGGAATCTTAAACATCATGCCATCATAACATAATCCATATAAGACAAAAGGACATGATAAAAATAATTCCATCATAACATAATCAAATCAATGTAAAAATAGGGATAAAAATAGAACCCTATATTATCTTAGATGGAAAATAATATTGATAAAACACTTGAACTCCATTCTTGAGGAAAATATCCTTTCTACTTCAAAAACATTTTCCTTTATTAAAATGTTATATAATTATAAAATAAAAGAAGTTGATTAAAAATAAACTTGAAAACTTTTAAAGTAAGATTCATGGAAATAATGTTCTAAAAATCCATTCATGCCGTATAAGTTAAAAAAACATTTTTCTCGTACTTTTTCCGGAAAAGTAAAAAATCACCTCATATTATAAACAAAAGAAAGGTTCCTTACATACCATGTAGTAAAAGTAAAAAATGGGTAAAAAGGAATTTAAACATACATGAAACCATTTTTATAAAACATGGACATTAATGATAAATATAACCCCAGTAAATACTTACGAATAAACAATCTCAGATAAAAACGAGATTAGAAAAGTTATCCCTTACCTTACATCCAATATAATTAGTATGTATATGAACCTCCTATATAATGATTTAAACAATGTCATTGACTTATTAAAGAATCATATTCATTATTATTATATCATATATGGTTCACTTATGACCTTATATTACCCGTTCTTTGTAAATTCCATGTTAAAGCAGCATTTTGGGTAAAATCATTTCATTTATCATATGTGTTTCGACTTTTTGTTCTTGATATTATTACTTGTATACTGATTTACATAATTCCATAATGTAAAAAATGATTTATATATAATATATATTCAGGATACACATATATATTATAGATCGATAAATGGAATGAAATACACCGTTCATGGAGACGGTAGGTCGTACGTACGCATGAACACTGTCTTCGTATCCTTATTGAATTGAATGGAATTAAGTAGATGAAATACATATATATATACATAAATCCAGTATCATTATTATGTCATATATTTCATTATTATTCATTATATATACTTTATAATCATTCATGAATGGTTAACATGGAGAATGAATCTTATCGCGTCGTGGAGACGGTAGTCCGTACATACGCACGAGCGATGATATCATTCACATGATCGTGGAATTGTATTGAAGTGTATGTATAATATTTCAAAATCAATATCACTTTAAAATAATCATATATAGTAATTCTCTACACCATTATACCCATCCAAGTAAGGTGGTGGTGGAAAACAGATTACACCACGGCGTGGAGACGGTATTCTATACGTACGCACGCGCGGTGATTTTATTTTCCGTATGATGGATAGAAAGTGAAATAAGTTTGTTTCATATTTATAATAACATATCAGTATATATGTAATACTGATTTTATTACTTTATAATGAGACAACTAAATAATAATAAGTATAAGAAGAAAGAAACTTGAGATAATCGGAAGAAGAGATTACCTCTTATTCGACGCACCTCCTTTAAGATTCCTATTAAGGAAGTAGAGTTGGTCTTTTGAGAAGAACATAACCTCCAGAATGTTTCTAGGGAAGTGTAGAAGAGAAATGGGAAGGTTTTGGCCGAGCATGAAGGCTCAAAGTGGTGTGAGGAAGAGAGGGAGGAGGTTCCCTTTTATAAGGGAGGAGAGGGGTACCTTTGGAAAAATGTAATATATTATTTTATTATAAATTAATATTCAGTTTCTAATAGCTCCAAATTGATTTATTTATAAGTTAAGGTGGGAATGGGTCGAAAGCCTCTCAAAAAATAGATTTTATACAAGTTTAGGTTACAATTTTAACCTTATCATTTAGATTTAACTCTAAGTTAAATAATTTAACTTTTACCGTGTCTTCTTGTTTTCTTACATTATATGGTTAGTAAACTTACTATAACAATCCAAACAAACCCCAAGTTGTTAATTATTTATATATATAACCTTATCTAAGTCATTGTTCCTAACCTTATATTTTTAGGAATAAAATAACAATTAATAATATAATATTTGTTCTAAAAACTATTATATGTCAATTTTGACACTATTTGGTAATGGATTTTTGTGAAAATCATAACATCATGATTAGTTAGAAAAAAGTTAATTAATTCAATAATAAAATGTCATAGTAACCTATAAAATTAGTGGAATTCATAAAAAGTTTCAAATTACATTTATTTGGGTATTTATAACATCAATTATTTTAATATTTCATTATTTAGGTAATTATGGAATCACCATTGTGTCATAAATAACTTAAATTATGTAATGTATAAAAATTATAAATAAAGTACCATCAGGTAGGAAATATTTTTATCTTTATAATTAATATTTATAGTCGAATTTATCTTATGTATAACCCTATATTAAAAATTATTTAGTTATTAGACTTTGATTTTAACTATTTTAACCTTTCTTTAAATAAATAAATAATAAATGTCCTAATATAATCCAAGTGGACCTAAATGTTCATATTTTATTCCTAAGGTTGTTTTTGGCCGAATTAAACTTATCCAATAGAATTAGGGCATGTGTTAGGGTAATAATAATATCATTTTTACCCTTAATTACCCTATTTACTTTTAACCATGGTAAATAAAAGTAAAAAAGTTACTATTCACCAAAAATTATTTTCATCTCATTGAACCACGTTTTAGTCCTTGATATTAACCATGTCTCTCGGATTTTTGAAATTCTACTCACAGAAGCGGTAAAATTAAGTTTTATGTGAATTTCTAAATTCTCCTAAGAGGTGGGTAAAAGACGGTGAAAAGTTTAATAACTTTTTTATACCTAAATTTATTATAAAATGACTCCAATTAATTACATTCAACTTATATAGGTATTATGTATCAATTTTGACCTAAAATAAATTTAAATAAAATAAATAATTATTTAAATAAAAAGTCAGTTTTTAAATAGTAACCCAGTGATTTCACTATTCATCAAAAATTGAATGTTTTCAGAAAAATACCAAAAATTCACCCTAGGCTAATTTCAATATTCCGAATCCAAAAATGAAGTCCATTTCAAAAGATAAAATTTATAAAATTTCAAAAAGTGGGTATTATTATTCATAACGGCTAGTTTATATAGCATATCGTTGTTTAGTGAAACTCGATATTGCGTACAACACACGCTATCGTGGAAGGTCGCGATTGCGTGTAATGCAAGCCAAGTCATGGATGTGTGTAGTGCAAGCCCATTTTTTTGTAGCGAACAACACAAGACATAAATGAAATTAAAAAGAATATTTTTCATAAAATCTCGGGGTGTTACAACTGATTTCCTCATTATAGAACACAATGGATGGGCTCATAGGTTACTTGATTTCAATTATTCCTTATGAGAAACTCGGGATTCCATTTTATGGAACATCTTGGATGGGCTCATAGGGTACATGATATTCCTCGTGCTCTGGGGGACACTTGGGTTTCCTTTTTACTAAACACCTTGCATGGCCTCATAAGGAAATTAGGAGTTTCAAGAGATATTTGGGATACTCTTTATGAATTACTTAGATGGGATAATATGTTAGATAGACATAAATTACTACTTGGGGGATACCTGGGATTCCTCTTTATGGAACTATATGGAAGATCACATAAAATAAACAAAATTATATTAATACTTCAGTGAAACTTGAGTTTCCTCATTACTGAACACCTTGGACGAGCTCATAGGGTAATGTTTTATATCATACCTATTCATTATTTCATATGAGTAGGGGTAGCTCTTCTTATGATGACTAGTTTACATGGATGCCTTGGCTACGTACCTTGGGTCCCCGACCTACTTGTGATTTTATGATCAAATAAATGTGACTACGAGGAATTTATCCCTGGTATGGAGACACTCATTATAAACGGACTCCATGGGGTTTCCCTGGGTCTTATGAAACTGCCATAATTTTAGCACCTTAGGCTATATTACCTTATAAGGATATCTTGGATGATTAAATTAGTTAAATATATGACCCTTATGATTCTTTTTTGGATGCCTTGGACTTTGGCCTCAGGTCCCCTCAATTGTGTTTATAGCTTTTAATATATAAATATTTCAACATATATGCTTATATATTTGTGTGGGGATGTTCAAAGAGATTATGTATTAGGATGAAGCATGTATGGTCGTCCAGGTGCCCTTGTGGATCCTAATCCCAGTTTTTTTATATTTCTTTGTTCAATAATTTACTTATTATAGCTATAAACTTTTGTATTTTATATTTATAGACTGGGTAGCATTATACACTATTGGTGGGGACCTAGTGAGTATATATTAGACCTAGTTCAGGATGTCATTATAATGGTGTATCCTAATATATCTCATTTTTATAGGGTTATGGTTTTAGATTCGTTCCATGGGTTATTATAGTTTGTGTTGTTACCATTATATATTGAGCTTAGAAGCTTGGGACTTCACTGGAGTTCAGGATTATCCTCAAGTTATCTCGAGGGGCTTCTATCCTATTAATTATACATGTATTTTATTGTGTCACCTGCTATATGTATTCCACTTTATTATATTTCATCATCTAGACAATCATGAATGGTTATATATTTGGTGTTGGGAAATTTATCAGTCATTATTACCTTTCACTACCCATCACTTATATTACTTCTTCAATTGATTGATTCGTTATCTATTATACTATTGTGAAACTATGATCATGGGGGTATACTCTCCCCACCATGAAATAATTTGACACTAAATGCTAGTTGATATTCTCTGTAATATGGGGAGACATGCTTGAGTCCATGTGACTGACCTGCATGGGGCACCAGTTCAGTGGCTCTCAGTTCAATATATCACAAAGTGGTATCAGAGTATTCTTTTCGATTTTCATATTTATGGTTTAATAGATAGGATACTTGGAATGTATTGGAACTTGGAAAATAGTCATGCATAGATGAGATTACCGCACGCATAGGGAAAAGGAAAACTGTCCAAAAATGGGATGGTTGTTCCTAATTGTTCGTTATTATATTTGATTATAATTTCACATTGGGTGACTAGTTTACATTCCATAGATTACAGATTTATGGGATTATAGTATTTTACCCTTAGACTAGTATGTAAAGGAAGTATTGATATATGCATCATTATAGGAACATAGATATTTACATGCCCTACATATTAAATTCAAAGTTGGTTTCATTGGTTGACTACTTAATAACATGTCAGATGTTCAATGTTTATTTTAGTAGTACGTTTATATATATACCTTTTTTAGGTGATTATTTATAATTATTTCTTTAAGAAACATACTTCTGTTGTTTCTTTCTTATATAATGTATTTACTTTATTATTTATATGTTTTCTTGTATTTATCGCTTGTATATCATGCCCTGTTATTATTTTCTTATGTGGATGGTTTATTAAAGAATCATCATCAACCTAAATGGCGTCCTCCCACATATCTTGAAGGTGGAATTCAATTTAACTAACATATTTGAATATGTTTGATACATGGACCATTCACAATAAGGGAAGAATCATTTATAGTTTTGATTAAATGGGGGTGAAAATAAATTTATAAGTTTTATGGGCCCTTATAGATCAGGCATGTTAACCCATGTAATCATATAATAACATGAAAAGTTATTATATTCTAAAATTAAAGGAAAGTCTCAGTTTAAGTTATATTAATTCCAATTGTAATTTAAATGGGAGGGTAGTTACATAACATGGAAATGGTAATTCATCAAAATAAACCATGGTTCTTATATGTGTATGTTAATATGTAGTTATTTCGAAATAATGGATTCTTATATAAATACTTATACCTCTATCACATGGGCTTGATGACCTATGTGATTGTATTCCTAAATTCACAACTAGACCCAACTTGGAAAGCTGGGGCATGTTCCTTATGTGATAAACTCATTAAGGGTTATTTAAAATTTTATTCATATGTATACTTAGTGTATCACTTAACTAAACCTAGATTATCTTTATTATACCCTCATAGGTTTCATTTATCTTTCATATATCATATCTCCTAACCCTTGAGTGTAACGACCCAAACATCTATCAATGAAAATTCCTCTTGGTCTAATTAAATTTATTATTATGAAAAATGGTTATTTAAAACATATTCACTTACTAGGTTTTATGTTTTCATATTTCAAAATACTGTTAAGGAATGTTACTGTTGCTAATATTTTTATTGAACAGGGATCACATGATTAGTATAAATATTGGTCTTTACGAAATCAAATTTACTCAGACAAAGGAAGTGATGGCCTCATCCATTAAACTTTACCCATAAGAATCCCATTTGTAATAGCATGGAAAGGATGTGGTTTCATTAGGCTTTGCTCTTGACCAAGCCCAATACGAGCTTCAATGCGTTAAGCTCGATCAGAATAGCCTACTGGAGAAGTGGTAGTTGATAGAGATTACCACCTGAGCGATGTTATCCCAGCCACCCCAAGAGTTTTTCACCATCACACACCTTACCTTCGGTCTTATGTGGATTTTATAAGGGGATATGTAACAATACCTTAGCACTATAATTATGTGCATTATTTTTTTATATAATAAAGAATATACATTCATTATATTATTGTTACTTTGTAAATAGTTTTTAAATAACAAATAGTATTTTTAGTTAATATTCAACAAAGAAATATATTTTGGGGAATTAATGGATTTTTTAATTAAATAATATTTTAGCAAAATATTATCACTAAATTACATTTTGTAAAATATAAATCACCACATAATTACCATGAAAACAATTGTGATTTTTATTATGTTTTGAATGCTATTTTTGTCAAAACTCGTGAATTTTTTATAAATGTCGGTTTTTATATTAAAAGTAAAAATTGAAATATTTAAAAAATTATTTGATGAAATTAATATTATTTTTGGAATCAATATGTCGAAATTATCCAATGATGAATTTTTCATAATTTTTAAAGAAAGTTGATTGTTTGGGTAAAAATTAAATACCATTTAATTATATAATGTGTTTTATGACATCATAATGACCCAATAATGATGTAATAAAATAAAATAAAAGTTTAGGTAAGAAAATATATGTTTTACCATTACAATAATGTTATTTTAGGTTTTATTAATTTATTTTATTAAGATTTAGTTGACCCACCAAGGCTTATAAAACATTTTAACTTTTTAAATTTATTTCATTTAGAGTGTGACTCACCTCCAATAAGCAACCCTATTATTTTAATAAGTTTAGCCATTAGCCTAATAAAATATTATTTTACACTCCCCTTTGGAAAAAACCATGGTAGAAAACTATATAATGTTTTTTGGTTTGGATTAGTTTATTTTGTGGTGACCCAAACCAAAATAATAATGAATTCCCTCTTCTTGCCTATATAAACCCACCCAAGGTCCTACTTCCTCTTCACTCAAAGATTTTGAAGTTCATCCAACCTCTTCCCTCCTCTCTATAGAATCCTACCAAGGGGAACCAAGATACCAAGAAGCCTCTGCAAGCCTCTCCCAAGCCTTGGGGATCACACTTCCATGTAAGGGATTCATTCATTTCTCATTTTATCCAAATTTCGGAATATTGTTATGTATTTTATTTTAAATTATAATTGTTTGGGTATGATTCTGCACCTCCCCCATAGTTCCCTCTTTACGTTTGAATGATGAGAGACTCATTCCTCTCTCAGTAATGCCTCCCATGTACACATGTTACCATGCCGAAATTCCGTAAGGAATTTCTCTCTCCTCATTTACATTCAAGCAATCATTTTTCATTATGAATCCAAAATCCATTACTTATATTTCTACATGTATATATATGACCCCTTAATGTCCATTTCATTTACATATGATGAGACACCCTTTTCTCTCTCATCAACCATTTTTATGAATTCTTATGTCACGCTGTTATGTAGCCGAAATTGCATCGCGTTTTCCAAGCCAAACTCACTATGTAGTGAATTCCATACCCATTTATCTATCAAGGGTATTCAACTTTATGAAAATTTACTTATTTATTATATAGTTTCATGTATCATTACAACATTCCTTTATTGTGGAATAAATGCTGATGTTTAATGAATCCATGTTTTATGATCCATGTGGCACACTTATGCATTAAATGAAATATTTAAGAATGGTGTGCACTGACACCTCTCTAATGTGTTGGATAAAGATTAGTATCATGATAATTCAAGTGAAATGTGGGTTTACTCGTGATAATTCAATTGAAATGTGGGTTTACACATGCACCATGTGCAATAATCCTTATCTCATGCTAATACCATGTTAAGTATTGTTGCCACATTTCCATGTTGTGATAATCATGCTTTATCATGACTTTATGTTCCTGTGTATCTTATGCTCCATTGATATTCCTATTTCCATACTTATGTTTTATTATTCAGGTTATGCCTTGTTTACTCCTTTACTGGTATTTATAGCTCACCCTTTTCTAATGCATGTCCTCAAATTATCCCAAGCAATGCTAAGTATGAGGGAATGTAGTGGTCATGTAATGGATGTTTTTAATAAAGATTTTGTATGGTTTATGTTATAAGTTTTTATATAATGTTTCTAATCCCCAAAGAAACTATACGTCTCGATCTTATATGATGTATCATGTTAATTTTATGTAATAAATCTGGTTTAAGTGTGTAATAATTATTCAGGTTCTTGTAGTTGGTATCAGATGATAGGTTTAGTTTTTTTTGGGATTAAGATTAGAAAACCCTAGTGAAGCCTTAGGTACAAGACTAAGTATAATAAATACATCCCTAAATTGTGGTGAGTATTGGGTAAGTGTTTTATCAAGAAAATACATCCATGTCTAGATTCGAGCAAGTTGAGGTGGCTTTGGCACAGATGTACCTTGGAGAGAAAACACTGAAAAGGAGTTTTGGGTTTGACCATGGTATCCTGGTAAACAAAAACAGGCCTTGTTGTACTTTTGGTTTTGAAAATACTGAGGGACATGCTTTGGTAAATTCACAAGCTTAGTATGAACCATTTTTAAGGAAATTAAAAAAATCCCCTAAGAATATATGTTTTAAAGTATATTATGGATTAAATAGATTGAATCCTATAGATTCATATGTTAAGGAAATAAAATTTATTTATAAGTCATCTATTTATATCCTTGGATTACCCTTTATGTGTTACCCCTAACTTTCATTTTATTCCAGCCAATGGCCGGTAATAGGAGGACTCGGGCTAACAACCGATGTGAAGATCAATGTGATGACCGTTCTAATGAGATGCCCAATCCAATGGGAGATATAATAGAGAACTTTGTTATGATATTGTCTCTGTTAACTCAAGATTTGAAAAGAAACATGGGTCTAGAGGAACGTTAACCCCCCCCCCCAATAAATAACAAGTCACAATTCAGAGCTTCATGGGACAAAAACCTCCTACTTTTAATGAATCATCTGATCCCTCGATTGTCAAACAATGGATCAACTCCTTTGAAAGGATCTACTACGTCATTCAATGATCCAAAAAAGATAAGTTTATTTTGTAATCTTATCATATGCAAGGTTAAACTGATCAATGGTATACATTGATAAAAAAAATATGAAGCATGAGGAGGAGATCAGGGTGTTGGAATGGAAGGATTTCCAGAAAATGTTTTTTGATAAATATTTTTTGTGCACCCTCTTACTTAAAATGGTTTGG
Organism: Viscum album; assembly: GCA_963277665.1. Lineage (NCBI taxonomy): Eukaryota > Viridiplantae > Streptophyta > Magnoliopsida > Santalales > Viscaceae > Viscum > Viscum album. The sequence goes on from OY728138.1 coordinate 1,803,125,740, forward strand.
AAATTCCTTACCCTCAATAAAAAAGATAACAAATCCATTAGAGCGTACAAGGAAAACTTCATAAGGCTTTCATGATATGCCTCCGGCTTTGTCATTACCCCCAAATTCTAGGTTGAATACTTCCTTGGTGGGCTGAAACCTAGCCTATGGAAAGCCCTAGAAATCCGTGACTTTGATAGATAGGAAGAAATTTTATGATTTTTCCTTAAGGTAGATGTAGAGATCGAATAATATCATGGGTATCCATGGGATAATAAGATTAAGGTGGACTTCAATTCTATTGGTCTGATTGATAAATCCAATGATGCTAAGAAAACCCAGCACCCCACTTTTGAAAGGTATTGAAAGAAGCACCCTGGAAATTGCCTGAAAGGGATGATGAAATGCTTTATGTGTGAAATAGAAGGGCACCTAGTTGTTAAATACAGGCAAGAAAACCCCGCGGTTGTGGAAGTGGAGAGGAAGGCTCCAATCGACCCTTAATGTGTTGTTCATTGCTTCAACTGCAATGAACCAGGACACCATGCAAATCAATTCCCTAAGACAAGGGTTTTTGTAGGATACCAACAACCTCCAAGGCAGCAAGGGAGAGATTTTCCTATCACTACCACTGAAGTGAAACTCGACGATGATGTGGTGACAAGTACACTAGTTATTCATACAAGCATATCAAACATACTTTTTTTATTTTGGTTCAATAAATTATTTTGTATCCCAAATGTTTTGTAGAACAATCTCAACACCACAAAAAATCATGGAAGTAAATATATCGATGATTATAGAAAATGGGGCAATCATTGCATCCCATGAATATAACTCCTCTCCTATCATAATTGGTGAATTGAACTTCCCAGAAAACCTCATCATACTCCCTCTAGTGGAATTTGATACATTTCTCAGCATGGATTGGCTTTCCTTATATAGAGCCAACATAAATTTCCATGAGAGGGAAATCACTCTCCATATGGAGAATTGACCCCCAATTCTATACATGTTCAAGGTGGGAGATGAATATTCTTTAGCACCATTATCTCAAGCGTGGATATTAGTACCTTATAAGCATGCATATCTTGATCAAATGATTGAGTCTATGGAGGCAACCATCATTGAAGAAATTCCTATTCGGAGTGAATTTGCTGAAGTGTTTCCAGAGTAATTTTCTGGTCTTCCCCCAAGAAGATATGTTGAATTCTCAATTGACCTTATACTTGGGGATTTTACAATATCCAAGACTCTTTATAGAATGATTTTTGTTGTGCTTCAGGGGTTTAAGAAACAACTATAGGAGAATATGGATAAAGTTTTCATACGCCCAAGTGCTTCACCATGGGGTGGACCAGTCCTCTTCCTAAAAAAGAAGGATGGGTTAAAGCGCCTTTTAATAGATTATCATGAGATTTACAAAATCATGATAAAGAAGAAGTATCCTCTTCCATGAATTGATGACTTGTTTTATCAGCTGCAAAGATCACAATACTTCTCCAAGGTAGATTTGTGGTCGAGATATTATCAAGTAGGGGTGATGAATGAAGATATCCCTAAGACTACTTTTCGTACAAGATATGGACACTATGAATTCATAGTAATTCATTTCAGACTCTCTAATGCTCCAGAAATATTTATGGACATGATGAATAGAGTCCTTAGATATTACCTCGAAATATTTGTGGTAGTCTTTATAGATGATATTCTAATATACTCCAAAACCAAGGAGGATCATGAGGAGCATCTAAGAACTTTACTAGAGACCTTGAGAAAGGATAATCTCTATGAAAATTACATCCAATTGGAGTTCTAGTTGAAGGATGTCTCATTATTGGGTCATATCATCACAAGTAATGGGATATCTATGGATCCCTCCAAGAAAAATGCATGTAAGAGATGGCTGAGGCCAACATCGGTAACAGATATCTATATCTTCTTGGGGTTAGCTGGATATTATCACCGATTTTTGAGAAATTTCTCATGATTTCCCAAACCTCTTACCAAGATAACTCTGAAGGGAGTAAATTTTTCTTAGATTAATGAATGTGAAGAGAGCTTCATGGAGTTAAAAGGAGGATTATCAATGCCCTCGTGCTCACATTACCCACGAGAGGAGAACATTTTGTGGTATTTAGTGATGCCTAGAAGAAGGGAATGGGTTGTGTGTTGATGCAGAATGATAATGAGATAGACTACACCTCAAGGCTGCTGAAAATACATAAGAAAAACTATCCCACGCATGATCTGGAGTTGGAGGCTATGATCATTGAATTGAAAATCGGGCGGCATTATCTCTATGGGGAGAAGTGTGAGATATATACTGATCACAAGAGCCTCAAATATATATTCACATAAAATTAGCTTAATATGAACCAACAAAGATGGATAAAACTCATCAAGGATTATGATTACTCAATCCACTACCATCCCGGTAAGGAAAACAAGGTGGCATATGATATAAGTAGAAAGGATCCTACATATTTATCAATGATGAGAATTGAAAATGATCTAATCTTCTTAGATTTGTGGAGGATGGACATGCGAATAACTAAAGGAGGAACATCATCAATTCTTTCTCAAATGATTGCTCAATGTTCCCTCATGATGCAAATAAATGATGCTGAAAGAAAGAATGTGGAAATTCTGAAAATGATAGAAGCTATCAGAAATGGGAAATACTCAGAGTTTGTGGTTGACAAGGAAAAAATTGTAATATTTGGGTCACGATTATGTGTAGCATCCTATCTAGTGATAAAGGAGGAGATTCTGAATAATGTGCATAGCTGAACCTTATCTGTTCACTGAGGGAGCCCAAAGATGTATCAATATCTATTAGAAAACTTTTTGTGGGACTATATGAAAAGGGAGATTGGTGAATATACATCAAAGTGGCTGGTATGTCAGCAAGTGAAGGACAAGAGGAAAATTTCTAAGGGGATGATGCAATCACTACCCATACCAACAAGAAAGTGGGACAATATTACCATGGAATTTTTCAATGAACCTCTAATGACATCTAGAGGAAAAAATGATATATGGGCCGTTGTGGATCATCTTATGAAGACATATCACTTTATTACTATTAGAGAGTACTTCTAATTGGATCAGCATTCATGGATATACATCAAGAAAGTAGTAAGGATTCATAGAGTACCATTACCTATTGTATCTGATCATGATCCTAGATTCAAAATGATGTTCTAGAAAAGAATCCAACATGCTCTATGCAATGAACTGAACATCAGTACGGAATATCATCCCCAAAATTATGTCCAGTCTAAGTGAACTATTAAGAAACTAGGAGATATGTTAAGATCATGTTCTATGGACTTCAATGGAGGATGGGACCAACATCTTCCACAGGTTGAATTCTCCTACAATAACAGTTTCCACTTGAGCATTAGAATGGCACCATATGAATCCATTTATGGTAAAAGGTACAGAACACCGGTGTGTTGGGATTTTTTTGGTGATCGTAAGCTTCTAGGACCTGAAATGGTTAAAGAAATAGTGGAGAAGGTTAAAACCAATCAGCAGCATTTCAAGGCTTCCCAAAGTTGACAGAAGCATTATGAAGATAACTATGAATGTGACATTGTGTTCTATGTTGGAGACATGGTATTTATACATATATCTTCATGAAATAAGGTCATGAGGTTTGGAAATAATGGGAAGTTAAGTCCTAGGTACATCATCACCTTCGATATTTTTGAACATTTCCGGGATGTGGCCTATTGACAAGAAATTGCACCCCCCATGGACAAAGTACATGATTTCATTCTTGTATCCCTCTTAATGTAATACATACTATACACTTTACATATACTCTCTTCAGATGTACTACAGTTAGAGGATTATCTTTCTTACAAGGAGCAACCAGTGAAGATCTTACATCATAGAGAAAAAGTTCTACGAAATAAGACACTGGCCCTCATCAATGTGTTGTGGTGAAACCACAAGTTTGAAGATGAGAAGGGGGAATTAGAGGAAGTGATGAAGCAGAGTTATCCACATCTATTTTAGTGTGGGAAAAGGAAATTTCAAAGTAGAAATTTCTTAAGGGGGGAATATTGTAACGACCCAAACTTCTATCAATGAAAATTATTCTTTGTCTAATTAAATGTCTTATTATGAAAAATGGTTATGTAAAACATATGCACTTCCTTGGATTTATGTTTTTGGATTTCAAAATATCGTTATGGATTGTTGTAATTGCTAATTTAGCCATTGAATAGTGATCACGTGATTAGTGTAAATATTGGGCTTTAAAAAATCCAATTTACCCAGATAAATGAAGTGAAGGCCTCATCCAATAGACTTTCCCTGCACAAAGCCCATTTGTTAAAGATCAGAAATGAGGTGGTGTCATGGGGATTTTCTCTTGACCAATATTAAGCTGAGCTTCGACATTTTAAGCTCAAGTGGAACCACCTATGGGAGAAGTGGTTGTTGATAGAGATTACCACCCGAGCGATGTTATTAGAGCCACCCAAAGAGTCTGTCACCATCCCAAACCTTACCCTTCGGTCTTATGCGGGTGTTATAAGGGGTTATGTAATAAGACCTTAGCACTATGATTACATGAATTATTTTTTTTATATAATAAATAATATACATTCAATTTATTATTTTTATTTGGTAAATAGTTTTTAAAGAACCAAGAGTATTTTTAGTTAATATTCAACATAGAAATCTATTTTGATACATTAATGGATTTTGGAATTAAATAACATTTTAATAAAATATTATACCTAAATTACTTTTTATTAAATATAAATGAATGCATAATTATCATGAATACAATTGTGGTTTTTATTAAGGTTTGAAAACTATTTTTTTCAAAACGCTTGAATTATCGATAAATATAGGTTTTTATTTTTAAAGTAAAAAATCCACATATTTAAAAAATAAATTAGATAAAATGAATATTATTTTTTGAATCAAGAAGTTGGAATTATCCAATGGTGAATTTTTAATAATTTTCTACGATAGACAGATTTTTGGGTTAAAATGAGATACTATTTAATTATATAATGTGTTTTATGAAATCATAATGACACAATAGTTATGTAATAAAATACAATAAAAGGTTTTTTTGGACAATATATTTTTTACCATTAAAGTAATGTGAATTTAGGTTTGTTCGATTTGTTTTTCAAATCATTAGTGCACCGTCCAAGGATTATAAAACATTTTAACTTTTTAAATTGATTTCCTTGAGAGTGTGACTCGCCTCCACATAAGAAACCATATTATTTTAAGAAGATCGGCCATTGGCCTTATAAAATATTGTTTTCAACTCCCATTTGGAAAAATCCATGGGAAAAAACCGTGGCCTGTTTTTTGTTTTGGATTAGTTTAATGTGTGGTGACCCAAATATAAATAATAATGAATTCTCTCTCCTTCCCTATATAAACCCACAAAAGATCCTTCTTCCTCTTCACTAAAAGCCTTTTGAGTTCATCCAACCTCTATCTTCCTCTCTCTAGAATCCTACCAAGGCACCCCAAGCTCCAATATGCCTCTCTCAAAACTCTCCCAAGCATTTGGGATCACACTTCCAAGTAAGGGATTCCTTACTTTCCCATTTTATCCATGTTTCTTAATATTTGATATGCCATTTTATTTTCAATTATAAATGTTTTGTTTTTATTTTTCACCTCCCCCATACTTCCCTTTTTATGTTTGAATGATGATAGACTCATTTATCTCTCATTAATTCCTACCATGTACACCTGTTACCATGCCTAAATTCCATAAGGAATTTATCTCTCCTCATTTACCTTCAAGCAATTATTTTTTATTATGAATCAAAATTACATTAAATATGTTGGTACATGAATATATATGACCCCCTTACTATCCATTTCATTTACATATGATGAGACACCCCTTTATCTCTCCTCAACCATTTTTATGAATTCTTATGTCATGTCGTTATGCTGCCAAAATTTTACTGCATTTTCCAAGACAAAGTCATTGTGTAGTGAATACCGTGCTCATTTCTATTCCAAGGGTATTCAACTTTATGCACATTTAAATATTGATTATATATTTTCATGTATTAATTCATCATTCCTTTATCTTGGAATATATGATGATGTTTAATGAATCCATGTTTTATTATCCATGTGGCACACTTATGCATGAAATGAAATGTTTACGAAGGGTGTGCCCTGATAGCACTCCAATACATTGGGTTAAGATTAGTATAATGATAAGTAAAGTTAAATTAGTTTTTACTCATGCTAATTCAATTTCTATGATGGTTGACAAATTCTCCATGTGAAATTAGCCTTGTCTCATGGAAATGCCATGTTAAGTGTTGTTGCCACATTTCTATGTGGTGATAATAATGTTTTATCATGCCTTTAGGTTCATGTTTATCTTATGATCAATTGATATTTATATTTCATTACATGTATTAAATTATTCAGGTTATTTTTTGTTTACTCCCTTACTTGGATTTATAGCTTGCCCTTTTCTTATGCATTTCCTCAGGTTATTCTGTGTAGTGCTATGTGTAAGGAAATGTAGTGGTCATGTAAAATACGTGTTCAATAAAGATGTTGTGTGTTTTATTTTTTATGTTGTTATGTAATGTTCCTATTCCCCAAAGACACTACACCTCTCATTCTTTAATGTTGTATGAAGTGAATTTTATTTAATAAATCAGGTTTAAGTGTGTAATAAATAGAAGGTTTGTTATATTGTGGGAATACATATAGTGTATGAATTGATCATTTAAATTGTTTACAATCAATTATATGGTGTTACATATGGACGTATTATAGAATATCATATAACAAATTTTGCATTAAAATTATAAAATACCCTATTGTCTGAATCTGGTCTTTCTTAGATGAGGCCTTTGTTAATTAAAATTTCAGTTACCACCTAAATGTATCTTCCTCTATAGATTGGAATAAACCTTTTCTTTGAATAAGATATGTTGTGGAAATATTAGTGGATAAATAAAATGGATTAAATAATTTATTAAATAGTTTCTTAATTATGAAATTATTCGAGATAAATGATAATGCTTTTAAACAATGTCTGATATACTTACCTTTATTGCCTTGGGTAATTATATAAATAGTGTGCCAAGAAATTTTTCTTTTTTGATTGTAATTGAAATTATAAAATATGAATTAGTTAAATAGTTTAAAAAAACTTAATGTTGTGTTCCAAGTTTCAAACCTTGTGTAAGGGTAGATTAAATCTTTCTCTGAGTTCTACCTTAAAGGGGACTTGGTAAGTGGCTCATAGAGATTTATTTATCTTTTTTTATATGATGGACTAAGGGGCTTGGCCGGTAAGGCCAATTACTTATTTAGCATTACCATTCTATATGTTTAAAACTTGTTCCTTAGTAAGGGTCAATACCATTTATTGTAGCACTCTCAATACTTAAATTCATTTTAATAGATTGTGAACCATTTTATTCATGAAGTATCATTCAGCTATCAATTCTCTCAGGTAGGACTCTGATTTTCTAAAGATGTCATCGGGTTGGATGGGTGGTTTTGTGGTCAAATGTGTCCTTTTCTTAGGACATGTGTATCATTTAATACTCTGTTTAAATTTGTTAGACATTCTTAAATCATGGTTGGCTGATTAGTAGGTTATGTGACCCTCCCCCATCTACTTTAGTGATTGATTACTGAGAAGAACATTAGCTGGATTAATAGTCATATAGGATAATGTAACTCTGGGATAAATATTTTGTATGAGCCATAAGATACTAAGAATCATATGGCTAATATGAATATAGATAGTTTCAAATGATTTGTCTTTGGGTGGATAAAAACTTGGGGTAGTATGCGTCAATACACATAGTACCCATCAAATCAATAACAAGGTTTGGAAAACTCAATGTGTTTAGTGTAAATAATGAAGCATTGAGCTAAATGTTTGAATCATAGGTTATCTCTGAGGTAGAGTGATCTAAGAGATAATTTAAATCTAAAACATCATGATTCTTAGGATTAGGTTTAAAGTGATTAGGTGTTTTATCATTATTGGTTGGGTAGGTCTGGAATTTAAGCCTGATTCTATGGAACACACAGATGAATCTTGGGAGGAGTTCCTTGTGTACAGATAAATGTTAATCAAATCTAGAGTTATTTTACATTACCAGTTTAATTTCCTTTTAAACAATCCCTTGGTAGAAATTATTTTTCCATGTCTAGTAACTATAGTCAGTGGTCAGTGGAACATGTGTCATTCGAGGAGTTCCTGTTCTATGTAAAAATATAATAGGACACCCCTAAACTGGGGTGTTATGCATCAAAAAGGTTTTAATGTATATTTCTATGTAAAGTGAAAAAACATTATTGGATGACTTAAAAATGATCAAAAATTCTTTTGAATTCCCATTGGGAAAGAATGTTTTGAAATATGTGGGTGCTTTCAAGGTAATGCAATGATGATATGGTCAGATGTTTATGAAAATTTTAAGAAAATGATAATATTGTTGATATTATGGGGTTTTTATTGAGTATGAGTAGGATGATACACCAAGTAATGTCATTATGGTTAGTTAATTAAGACACATATGTAGTTATAGTTGTGCTCCTTTAAAGGAAGTTGGCCAGAAAGTGTTTGATTGTTCTTCCCTATGTGCAGTTGAATATGATTGGTTAAAAATCATACTAGGAACTTATTCCTAGATATAATGAGAGTGAATTAGGTTTTTTTTAATAATTTATATCCAATTACTGTACTCTATTTATAATTAATATCATATTTCTTATCTTTACATCATCCTGGGTTCATTGAGAAAGAGTTGGTTATGTGTCGATCTAAAGAAAAATGTGAATCCATTTGTTTGATCGATAAATGGACTCTTAGGAGTTGCGCTCTGTGAGCATTGATAATATTATAGGTAGGTAAGTATTTAGTGAAACTGGGATTCCCATATAGGAAGTCCTTGTGTGGAATCATTGACCTCATCCGACTCTATGACTTGATCATTGGAAAACATACTTCCATGGGATCAATTAGTGTTCTTGATATATAGATGTCTGACCTATATACCGACACCTCACATGTAAAATATTAGGAATTAATTACCATGAATGATATACATGGACCCCAATAGTTTATTCTATGGTTTTACTAAACTTTTAGTTAGGCTCAGTTGATTTTAATTAGCATGAATCGATACATGGGCGCTGGATCGGTTATACACCGACATTCATGCTATAGAATGATAACAGAAATGAAGGTTTGTATTGGGTATGTAACCAGAATATAATTATTGTATTCGGTGATCATTCCTGATGAAATATTGAGTGACTTGGATAAAGGGCATCAGGATTGAGTTTTATTACATTATCTATAAAATTTGAGCAATTTTAGGATATTCAGCTAGTATTAGAAAGAAATTATTTTCTTTTTGTTTGCTGGACACAGTCATTGAGGAACCACATCAAGAATTTAATCATGATTATATGAGTGCAGTTCATGGTCATCCATATATTTTGTTTGAATATATGGAATGGGTAGGATTATTTGGAATATTAGAAATTGACTATTCAAGCAGTAGAAAATTTTGCTAGGAGCATCATTATAATGAAAAGGGAATGATTTCCTAGGTAATTCTGATGGTGGATGTATTAAGGAACATAATAGGTTGATCATGTTGGAATATGTGGTGGGAATACCCATGGGTTGGTAGATTAAAAATATTAAAACATGATCATATCTCTAGTTATATGGGTTTTGGTAAGAACTATATTGATGTTTAGTTTTGAAAATGATCATTGGATAAATTATCAACACCTTATGTATCATCCACTTAAAGGTATTTCTTATTGGATCAATGAGAGAAAAAATGAAACATGAACATTTTATAGAAATGTTCATTACCCAGGTAGGCTTGATGATTTTCATTTTCTCCACATGGATTCCCAAGGATGAGAAGTTATAAGGTGGGGATGTTGTAACATCTTGTGTCTTGAACTATAGAAATTCAATCCAAAGGAAATAAGAAAATTGTTTTTATGTATGAGTAATTTTAAAATATGGTATTTTTAGTGAGGTTTTCAAGGTATTAAAATAAATAATTGTTGATTTTCTATGTGAATTAGGATCTAGTTTATGGTCAAGGGTTTGGGCAAACACTGATGTAATGATGTGTGTTCCGAACTACTCAAAACAGCTACACTGAGCCATTCAGGTCATGAATCTCATTAACTATGTGAATGGGTTTCATGGGGTGTTTCCATGGATAATACAATACGTGATATCATATTGGGATTATGAAAAGTAATTCATGATGTGTATCTATCTCGCATCTTGAGTTTTGTTCACATTGTTAAATTGGTTCATATCAGGAGATACCTAGTATCCTCTTACATGTTTTGAGGTCAGTGACCTCAACTTGAACAATCTCTTGAGGTGAGTCTAATTATATTATTTGGTACATTCTACAACTTTTTATTAAATATCCCCTTGGGTGTGTTACATAAATGTATTCATAGGTTTATAAATACCTAAATAAATTAAATTGGTATTTGGTAAATTGATCTATCCTTGTGAATTTAATTATGGCATGAGTTCTTATCATATAATTTGTATTATAATAAATGGAATGGATAATCTCATAGTTAAATTAATAATGATATGGGTCACATCCCTTTCCCACTTTTATAAAAAAACCACATATGAGGTGGACTGTCTACTCAAATAAAAATGGGGCAACCAAATGGAATCATTTAAATGATAAAATTACATGGCCCTCTTTATTTTTTAATTGAAATTATGTATTTAGTGATTTTATACATGTCCTATTTATAACATATCTACAAATTATGATAATTCATGGTTACCAACAGGGCCTTATTTATTTCTTACATTTGAAATTATTAAATAAATTAAGTATCCCTTGATAAATACATGGGTCCCTTATTACGTAACATCTATGATGGACTCATATGATTTTACATTGAGGGATACTAGTTTTCTCATTATATAACACCGTGCTTGAGCTAATAGGTTACATTAATTGTATTATGTAGGACCTCAGAACACCCTGAGATGGGAGGGTGAATTAGGTTGTCAACTTTTTATTTTAATACGACAGATCATGTTTCCACATTGGAAGGAACACGTTAAACCTGTATGATTGAGATTTTATGTAATTAAAATATTCACACATAGAAGTACAACACAACAATTTTACTTGGTTCACTATTAAGGGTTAGACCCAAAAGCATACACTGGCAGGTTATTGGTCATACATAAATCCATTATTCATCACTGGATGTGGAATATAAAAGTTTTGACATAGTCACTCTATTCAAGGTGCATGGCCTTTAAAAGGTTTTAATTATAGCACAATGCATCCCCAGGACACTTCTATCGACATCCCCAAGCTCACTACATTGAGATAAGTCTAACTCAGTTTATCCACATTAAGGTTGTTTCAATGAATTGGCATTAAATTCGTTGTCCCAGAATTAGCACAAGACTCTTCTTACACCTAAAACACAAGTTGATTCACACAAAAAGACTTATTAAATAACAAATAGAATCTCAAAACTTCCTTTTATGAAGATCCTTCGCGAAGCTCACTCCTTCGTGGAGCACCCCATCCTACGCAGAACACACTGCCTTTGCAAAGCACCTCTGCCTTCATGGAATAAACAATCATTGAAAATCTCACTATGTAAATTTGGAATAACCCATAATCATGAAGGAATCATTAATCAAAATAATTGGCATGAATTAATACTATGATAGTCTTTTCATGATGCTCAATCTTGTGTAGCATCCCAATTTTACATAGCTCCCCTAACTTCATGAAATCAGAGAAATTACAAGTTTCTCAGAATTATTCCTGGTAAGTGGGGAGGGGTACCCTTATATTTATAGTCTTGGATTTCACAACGCTTCACCACCTCCATCATGTCTTTCGGATCTACCAAAAATACCTTCGTAGTGCTCCTCCCTTCATGATGCTCCACTGAAATTTGACAAAGTTGTAGAAGTCACTGTCAACACATCACGCAATCACAGTGCTCATGTTCTCATATTCGTGAATATCACTATATCCATTCACAATGCTCCACATCTTCGAGATACTCAACCTAGTCTTCAGGAAACTCATTCCTTTACCATGTTCATGAAGGGATTATTCCAGAAAACATCCCTACACGATTATATCCTTTTCCCTAGATTTTGTACCGCAAAATTTTCCAAACACGTCAAAACAACATCATTATCAATAATGTTGTCTGTATAAACTATAAGATCCAATTTCATTCAAAATCCCTAAAATTACATGTACACCTTGGTATACCATGTGGAGTATTGACATTAAACACAAACCATAATCAGCTTCTAACAACGAACAACCTTGGTTCTGAAGATCTCCCCCTCTGGGTTTGTTGGAAATCTGTAGATAAATTCAATAAAGCGCCAGCTACAATCAAAACAAAGTACACAAGAAACAAATAATGCTACAGTCTAAGTATAAGGTAGAAATTCTTTGTGTAGAAAAAAATAATGTAATCATGAATTGGGTTTTCATATTTTGTAATTCTTAAAAATTACCATGTTAATCTGTCACAGATAAGCGCTGAATGTTTCCTCATAACACTAGTTTCTCATCATGTCATAGAATCATTACATGACATGAACTATTTCCTCATAACACTGAATTCTCATTTCATCATGTCATATAAGCATTATATTCCATGATTTCTTTCCTAATATCACCAAATTGTAATTTTATCCTTTTTTAACTCATAATTCTTCTCTTTTACACCATTAAATTTATCCATTATCCATTCCCCATTATCCTGCATCCATAAAAACATAGAATTATCCTCCTTTTCATAATTGAATTTATAGTACCATTGAATTCATCTATTATCCCTCATTAGAAATAAGCCCAAATAACCTAACTTTGACTTGTTTAGTTTAAAACATACTCTCATTGGATCATATCTCTCCCATAAACCTGCATCACTTCAACACACATATTAAAAATAGTTCACATAAATAGGGATATGGGAACCCTTATAACCTCCTCAAGCACTAGGAGTTGGTTGAACACTAAGGTTCAACTGATTCTTCTCAAACACATGTTCTTTCAATGGATTTGTCAGAATGTCCGCCACTTGATCATTAGTTATAGCATGATCCATTTTTTATCATGCCTTGTCCAAATTTTTCCTTGATGAAGTGATATATGCTTTCAATGTGTTTTTATGAGAATTATAAATAGGATTCTTCATAAGATCAATTTATCTCTTCTTATCATAGTGAATCACCATTGGTTGTTTACCCTCATCATCAATATCAGTCCATTATTGATTCACCCACAATAGCTGAGTGCAAGCCTTTGTAGCAGAGATATACTCAACTCCAGTAGTACTAAGAGAATTAATTTCCAATTTCTAACCAAAATATCCCACACATTTCTTTAAAATAAAAAATGTTTTAACACTTGTGGACTTTCTATAAAAAATAACTTGAACCCAGGAAGCACTAGAAAAGGTTGATAGTTCACTATCACTTCCTACAACAAAGTATATGCCATAATTTTGAGTACCTTGAATGTAACCCATGATTATTTTCACTAAAGCTATGTGTTCTTCTTTCGGATTACTTTAAAAGCAGGCCTCTAATAATGTTGAAAATACAACATCTAAATATATCACTTTAAAGTACAGTAATATTCAAATGATTCTCATATACATTATGAGATATATAGATGTCCCATACTCATGTTTCCTAGTTTTGGGCCAACTAAAATTGGAGTTGACATAGGTTTGGAATCATGAATGTTTCATTTATTCAGTAACTCCCTTGCATACTTTTCCTAAGAAATAAAAGTGAAGTCTTTCCATTGAATCACTTTCTACCCCAAAAAACACTTGAGTTTCCCAATCATAGACATTTAAAATTATGATTTCATGTGATTGGTTATTTCATCCATTGAATCATGTCTGATTCCCCCAAGTATAATATTATCTACGTACACCAGCACCATGAACTGATATTTCTGAGAATTATTCACATAGAGATTGGGATCCAATCCTCCTTGTTTAAACTCTATCATCTTTAGATAATAATATTGTTAGGAATAACACATTCGTGGTTCTTATTTTAATCTATAGAGACCCTTCCTTTACCATCAATCCTTCATTTTATCATTACAAATTAGAAAACCCACTGGTTTTTCTATGAAGACTTGTTCTTCAAGAACACCATTCAATAATTCTGTTTTGACATCCATTTGATTCACATTGTATCTTCATTTAATTTTCTTGGTAAAGAAAAGTCTGATCAACTCTAGTCTCACTACTAGAGAAAATTTTTCTTCAACATTAGCACCTTCAATATGTGAAGATCTATTACATGCCAATCATTATTTGTTTTTTATCACAATACCATGCTCATAAAGTTTATTCTTGAAAATACACATTGTTCCAATCACATTGGGACATTTGGTTCTCATAATACGTTCACATGTATGGTTCTTGTTAATATGAGCTAACACGTTATTCATGGATTTAACCCATGATTCATCCTTTATAGCTTCTTCTAATAAGGATTTTTCTACAACTGGTAGGTAGGAATATTGTTCATTATTCCACATTATCCTTTTCTATGTGGGTGATTTTCAATGCCAAATGTTGTTATATTAATCAATCATCGCTCATCGATTTTTTCTATGAGGTTAAAAAGAATTTTCTCCACCCATGGTTTTCTCTTCTGATTCTTCATCTGAATCAACATTGTGTTATGACCCCTAAATGTTTTGAATGTATTTCTCTACTTCTTTATTTGGATTTTTTTCAATGCTCAAAATCTTCCTCATCTTCAATCATATCAGCATGAGAATTCCTTGAGGAATTTTTGTGCTTATCTACAATGATCTTCACATAACTACTTTCCACAATTTTTCCATTATGATTATAGAATGATTTGTAGGGTTTTCTATTCATTGAATATATGAGGAATACCCCTTCATCTATATTATCACCATAATTCCCTTGATTTCCTTATTTGTTTCAGATGAAACAATTACTTATGAATACATGAAAGTGCTCTAAAGAGGGATTCCTTCCAGTCAAGAACTCATATGGTGTCTTCCTTTCTCCTATATAAAGTCTTGTTTGGTTTTGAGGATACATTGTAGCTTGAAAATTCTCATTCCAAAAATGTCAAGGGATACGTATCTCAATCATCATAGTTCTATCCCTATAATTCACCTGTTGATTCATTCACTCAACAACTCTATTTTGTTGTGGAGCTCTCACAGTATCCACCTCATGTTGATCTCTTGTTTCTCCAGGTAATTTTCAAATTCAATTGATGTGTATTCTCCTCCATTGTCATATCATAGAACCTTGATATTGCAACCAACACCATTCTCTGTTATTCAATGATAAGTATTCGAGCAATCAATCACTTTTCATTTCCTATGTATGACCATCACACAGTCTATTATAATATAATCATCAATGAAAACTTATGAAGTACCTCTATCCATTTGTTCTAGAAATATTTATCAGACCACACACATCTGTATAGATGAGATCAAGAATATTTGATTCCATTTTCTTCCATGGTAGATACAAACTATAAACCATTTTTCCTTATATGAAAGAATCAAAGGTCTTCTCTTGTCCGTGATTCATATTGGATATGTCCATGAAAATATTATGTTTATATATATTTTCCATTTCTTTTTGATTGATGTGACCTAACCACTATTTCAACAAGTTGTTCTCTTCTTCAACTGTAGTGTAACAAATGTTCACTTTACTATCAACTTGATTTAAGTTTCGATCTATTATGTAACCTTTAATTAGACAATTCAATATCATTTATTTTATAGTGCAGACTCTTGGATTGAATGTCACTGTAATTCTCATGTCATATAGATAACTGATACTAAGGATATTGTGATGCAAATCATTCACATAGAGAACTTCGGTTTTATTTAGCTCATCACTAGGTAGATTAGTACTTCCACTTCCTTTGATCATCAAATCACAATCATTCCCAAACCTTACTATTCCATCAACCCTTTTGTTTACATTTCTCAATAAATTAGCATTTCCCATCATATTGGATGAGAATCCTCTATCAAGAATCCAAGTGCTGATATTATTTGTAACTTTGAGAGCTACTTATAAAATGTTCTAATTTTCAAATTTTTTCGTTTCCTTACATGAAATATTAGATTGAGTGAAGGATATGTATGGATTTTTAGATATTTATTCCATGTTGAAGGTTCTTCATAATCATACTCTTCATATAGATGAGAAAACCAAATTGTGAGAGGAACACCATCTGGTTGATGAGTATTGACTTATTTTTTAGATCTATATGAATTTTTCATGTCTCTCCTCTACCTAAAATTACTAGAATTATGAAAAAAGATAGAACAATGAAAACAATATCTATATAAACTAAATCATTTTTAAGAAGTAGGATATAAATTTGTTCTCCTTTTCAGACTTCAGTGATTTTCATCATTCAAATAGATCCTTTATTCTCCATAGTATGATGTGGTATTTCCCACATAGCCATAGAATTGATATTTCATAACTAGAAATGTCTTCTCATTTATATTACTCCTCGTGTCACCCTCCTTATGAATGTAGTTTTGTTTCATATCATTTATGGATTCGTGAGGACAGTTTTCATTTCTCCTTTCAGTTTGAATTTATAGTTTCTTTTTTAGTACATCAGATGACTTTTCAACATGTCCAAATTTAATCATTACTTTATTTTGACACATTTTATTTGTAGTATTTGATGTTTTAGCATAAAAAATTATTGAATTGTTTCCCATGCATGAGGGTCTTTGATCATTCAAAACCATTTCAACTCTATCATAACCATGCTTATCTCTCTCCTGCAACTCAACATTTGAGAATTTTCCAAATGATATTTTATTATTTTATTCATTTTTATTTTATTCAATTGTGAGTTTACACCTAAGAGTAACAACTTATTCTTTGAGTCACTCAATAGTCTTAGACTTATCCACCAGTTTGAAGGTAAGTTCATTAATTACCTTTTCCTATTCTTCAATTCTGATCTATAGTTCTACTATATCTATAGTGATTTTATAGGGTTTTTATAGATAATTAACTACTTTTTCTAGTTTTTCAAATTCAGATTCAATATTATCAATATAATATGATGGTTATTCCACAAATTCTCTCAATTTTTTGAATCTATTGGTTTGATTCTCAAGCTTACCAATAGATTCTTTAAGATGTAATTTTAGATCAGCATCATCACTCAATTGATGATCTCTAGATTTATCTTTTGATTGTTCTGAATTCTCAATGGTAGCCATCATAGACACTAGGGACTCAAATTTAAACTCTAGTAATTCTTCCAAAAATAATTCATTATCATCATATTAATCTTCATATACAAACACTTTTTCTGTGGATTCTTTCAAGATTTATGGTTTACATTTTAGGAAATCCTTTTACGAGTCTTTTTTGAGTTTCCATCTTCACATTAATCATCATCAAACTTCATTGAGCACTACGAAGAAATGTTCCCACCTATACCAAAACAAAAACATTCCAAGGGTTGCTTTACTTCAAATCTCCTTTTTCTCTCATGAATTCCCTAGAAAAGAGTGGAAAGAGTTATCCTCCCTCATCATCTTCATTAACACATTCTCTTAAAATATCATGTTTTACATGGATTTGAATTACATCTCATTGCTGACATGAATTTTTACATCCCCTAGTTTCACTCTCATTTCATAAGAAACCATACTACTCAGTAGATAATCCAAAGATATTTTTCAGAGATCTCTTTACTCAAGGGATAACACTTTCGAATTGTGAAGAGGTGGAAGTATTCATGAGATTTTATTTATAATTTTAAATGTCTTTGATTTATTCACCAAGCCCTCAAATTTTTCTTAAAACATCAATAATTAGATCAAAGAAGGTATCATATTTTCATCAAAATACATATTCTGATCACAAAACCTATTTGAAAAAACATTTATTTTTCCTCCTTTACTTTGTTTTCACCTTAATAAATATTTTCTATTTTCTACCAAATTAATTAGGAAGATGTATAAATCATAAATTTTATATATATCTAATTATAAAGTGCTAAACTTATAGCAGTCTGTGATTTAGCATCTCTATCATACATTTTCCTATCGGTATCTTTCGTAGACATCCATGTTGGATCAGTGACTCTTATTCCTTGTGTAGTAGAAAAAAGGACCACCATTACAAGAGTTATTAGATGAGATATTATACTATTCTTTCATATCTAAAAGTTACTTACATGAAATAGGGTCACCCCTCTAACATTTACTAAATTTTCCAAGATATCAAATTAAGACATATTTAACACCAACAACTTGGCTCTGATACCAAATGTAGGACCCCGTAATACCCTAAGAGGGTAGCAATGAATCAGGGGGTCAATGTTTTTGTTTAATATGATGGTTCTAATTCCTAAATTTTTGTGAACATGTTAAACCTATATGATGGAGATGTGGGGTAATTAAAACATTCACACATAGAAGGACAACACGACGATTTTACTTGGTTCACCACTAAGGGCTCATCCAAGGAGAAAATTTCACAAGGTTTTCATTCATACCTAAATCAATTATTCTTTACTTGATTTGGAATAAATAAGTTTTGAAAAAATAATTGTATACCAGTAACACTACCTTTATAAGGGTTTAGGGATAGCACACTGCATCCATCAGAAAACTTCCATCGAATCTACCAAGCTCACCGGTTTGAGATAAGTCTAACTCATTTTATTTACATGAAGGTCACTTAAATTAATTGGAATTAAAATATTTTCCCTAAATTAGAATGAGACTCTTGTTGAATCTAAAACCTTAGTTTATGCACACTTAAAGTCATGTTCACTGAATAACTAAAGCTCAAAACTGCCTTTTGTGAAGCTCACTCCTTAGCGGAGCACCTATTCGTTCAAAGAACACATTACCTTCATGATGCACCTCTACCTTCACAGAACAAAAAATATTCATGAAGCACACTGAGTAAGTGTGGAATACCCCATCATAGTGAAGCAATCATTAATCATAATATTTTTCATCTTCCAACACTATGATAAAATTTTTACAATTCTCAATCTTGTGTAGAATACTATTTTCACTGAGCTCCCTATGCTTCATCAAATCAGATAAATTCTAAATTTTCTCTGAATTATTCTTGGTAAGTGAGGAGGGGTAGCATTATATTTATATTATTGTCTTTCACTATGTTCCATAACCTAAAACGTGATTTCTATATCTACCAAAAGTATCTCCCTGGTGCTCCTCCCTTTGTGATGCTCCACAAAAATTTGACGTCATCATAGAGCTCACCATCAACACATCATACAGTCGTGATGCTCATGTTAAGGTATTCATGAAGGTCACCATCTCCATTTGATATGCTCAACTACATTGATATACTCAACACAATATTCATGAATCTCATTCCTTTACCATATTCATGAAGTGTTTATTCCAGAAAACACCCCTTCGCGACACGATAATTTTCCTCCTAATTTTTTAACCAAAAAAATTTATCAACACTGGGGAACGACTACATCTTATATAATGTTGTCTTATTGAAATGTAAAATCTCTTTTCATTCAAACTCTATGATCTTCCATCTACTCTCTGATATCCTATGTAGGGTATTGACACAAACACAAACCATGACCCATTTCAAGCAATGAATAGCCTTGTTTCTAATAATCTCTCCATTTGGGGTTATTTGCAATATGCACATAAATTCAAAAAAGAAACAGAAATTATCAAAACATTATTTGTAAGAAAAAACTCATCCAAAACTCTATGTATACTTGATCAATGCTCAATGTAAAAAACAAGAGGGGAAGAAGGAATTAGGTTCTAATGTTTTGTAATTCTTAAATATGTCCAAGTAAATCTATCACAGATAAGCACTAACTGTTTTCTCATAAAACTGAGTTTTAATAATAGTACAAAATCATTACATGCCCTAAACTATTTCCTCTTAGCATAAATTTCTTATTTTATCATGTCACAGAATCATTGAATACCCATATTTTTTTCCTCATAGCACCAAATTCAAATTTTACCCTTCTACAACTCATCATTATCCTCTTTTACACCATTGAATTTATCTAATATCCATTCCGCATTCACATATATCCACATAAACATAGAATTCACCTTTTTCATGTAATTGAATTTTTAGTACCACTGAATTTATGTATTCTACCCCATTAGAAACAAACCCAAAGAAACTAACATTGGCTTTAGAGCATAAAACATTCTCCCCTTGTATCACATCTCCCCTATAAACATGCATCACTTTCACACATTGATTAAAATAACTAACATGCCTGGGGAGAGGGGAACCCTTGTAACCTCCTCATACCCTATGAGGGGGTTTAACACTATGGATCAATCGATGCTTCTCGAACACATATGTTTTCAATGAAATGGTAGCAATGTCAGCCACTTGATCATCAGTTCCAACATGATCCATTGCAATCATTCCTTGTTCAAATTATTCCTTGATGATGTGATATCTACTATCAATGTGTTTTGTAGGAGAATTTTGAACAAGATTCTTCATAAGTTCAATTTCACTATGGTTATCACAATGAATCACCATTGATCGCTTCACCTCATCACCAATATTAGTCATTTTTGCTTCATACAAAATGGCTAAGTGAAATCCTTTGTAATGGAAATATACTAAGCTTCAGTAGTACTAAGAGAAGTACTTTCTTATTCTTACTCAACCATCCCACACATTTCTTTACAATAAAGAATTCTCCACCACCTGTGGACTTTTTGTCAACTAAATATCCAGCCTAGTCAGCATCAAAAAAGGTAGATAGTTCATTATCCCTTCCTGTAGTAATGTATAATCCCTAATTCTGAGTACCTTGAATATACCTCATGATTATTTTAATTGAATCTTTAAGTTTTTCATTCGGATTACTTTGAATTTTTGCTGCTAATCATGTTACAAAGACAATATCTGGCCCAGTCACTGCAAGTACAACAATATTTCAATGATTCTCTTGTACATAATGGGATAAATAAATGTCACATCCTAATTTTTTTATAGTTTTGTCCAAACTACAATCAGATTTGACATTGATTTTGAATCATACTTGTTTAATTTCTTCAAAAACTCCCTTAAAAACAATTCCTACGAAATAAAAGTGTATTCTTTCCTCTGAATCACTTGTATTCCAAAGAAATACATATGTTCCCCAATCATAGACATTTCAAATTTATATTTCATGTGATTGGTCAATCTATCCACTGATTTGTGCCTATTTTCCCCAAATATAAAATAATTTATGTACACCAGCACCATGAACTGATCTTTATGAGAATTCTTCACATAGAGATTGTGATCCACCCCTCATCTTTTAAAATTGAGCATCTTTATATAAGAATAAATCAATATTACCTCACTCATGATGCCTATATTAATCGATAGATATCCTTCTTAAATCTATAACACTCTATTTCATCATTACCAACCATAAAACCAACGGGTTGTTCCATGTTGACTTATTCATCAAGAACACTATTCATGAATTCTGTTTTGACATCGATTTCATACAATTTGTAACATATTTGAATTTCCTTGGTTAGGAAAATCTTGATTGACACCAGTATCACTAATATAAAAAAATTTTCTTCAACATCAGTATATTCAATCTCTAAATATCCTTTACACAACAATTGTTCATTGATTTTAATCACATTACCATGGTCATAAAATTTATCCTTTAAAATACACTTTGTTCCAATCACATTATGACTCTTGGGTCTCATAACAAGATCCCTTGTCCGGTTATTGTAAATCTGATCCAATTATTCATTCATGGATATAAACCATGATTAATACTTTGCATCTTCTTCAAATAAGGATGGTTTCACAACTGATAGGATAGAAAATCATGCATTATTCCTCATTCTTATTTTCTGTGTGGGTGTTTTCAAATCCCCAATGATGTTAGATTGATCAATATATGATCTTCGATTTATTCTATGAGGTTCAGAAGAATTTTCTTCAGCCATGGTTTCCATTTATGATTATTTATCTGAATAAACATTGTGTTGTGAGACTTGAATGTTTTGAACAACTTTCTCTACTTCTTAATTTGGATCTATTCCATGTTCGCATTCTTCCTCATCTTTAATCATATCTTCATAATAATTCCTTGAGGAATTTTTTTTCTTTTCTTTAATGATATTCACGTCACTACTTTCCATAATTTTTCCAATATTATTATTGAATGATTTGTAGGATTTTATCTTTGTTTAATATCCAAGTAATATACCTTTTTTTACAGCAGAAACATACTTCCCTTGATTTATTTCATTATTTCGAATGAAACATTTTTGAAAACATGAAAGTGCTTCAAAGAGGGATTCCTTCCATTCCACAACACATGAGGTGTCTTAGTTTCTCCCATATAGAGCCCCTTTCAATCTTGAGTATACATTGTAGCTGGAATAACCTCTTTTTAGTAATCGCGGGGGATATGACTCTCAATCAGCATAGCACTAGCCATATAGTTCACCTGTTGATTCTTGCACTGAACTACTCTATTTTGTTGTGGAGTTCTAAAAATAGTCACCTCATGTTTAATATTATGTTTCTCTGTGTAATTTTCAAATTCAATTGACGTGTATTCCCTCTATTTTCCAATTGTATAACCTTGATAGTGTGACCAGTATCATTCTATGATATTTGATGTTAATTTTTCATACAATCAATCACTTATCGTTTACTATATATAAACATCACACAATCCATTCTACTATAATCATCAATGATATGTATGAAGTAACTCTCTCTATATGTTCCATAAACCATTATCGGACCACAGAAATCTGTATGGATGAGATCATGAATATTTGATGCCCCTTTCTTCTTTGGGAGATATGACCTGCAGTCCAGAATTCTTCATATGTAATCCTCACAAGTCTTCTTTTGTCAAACTTCATATTGGGGATATCCATGACAAAATTAAGTTTAGATATCTTTTCCATTTATTTTTTATTGATGTTACCCAACCTTTGGTTCCACAAGTTGTTCTCTTCTTCAACTGTCATGTAATAAATGTCCCCTTTATTATCAACTAGATATAAGTTTCGATCTATTCAATAACCATTCCTGAGATAATTCCATACATTTAGTTTTATAGTGAATCCTATCTGGTTTAATGTCACTATAATTCATGAGTCACAGAGCTAACTCATAAAAATGAGATTGTTACGAAAACATTCCACTTAGAGAACATCAGTTTTCTTCATCTCATCATTTCCCTATTAAGTACTTTCGTTTACTTGATCTTCAAAGGACCATCATTCCTTAACCATACTATAACATTAACCCTTTTCTTTAAATTTTTCATTAAATCAACATTTCCAATCATATGAAATGATATTCTTCTATCATGAATCTAGGAGCTTTAATTCTTTATAGCCTTGAGATGTAATTCTGAAAGGATGGAATTTTAAATTTTCATCTTTTCCTTACATGAAATATTAGATTAAGGGAAGGATAAAGATGGGCTTTTAGATTTATATTCTATGTGGAAATGTTCTTCATACTCGTACTCTTCATCTGTAGGAGAAATCCTCTTTTTATGAGAAACATTGTCTAGTTGATGAGTATTGACTTGTCTATGAGTACTGTATGAATTGGTCATCTCTTTCATATACTGATAAAAAACTTCTTTATGTCCAAAGTTATAATAACTAAAACAATAACCATTTAAATTACATCTTTTATAAAAAGTAGGATATAATTTTTTTCACTTTTTTGACTTCCTTGATCTTCCCCATTCAAATATCTCATTACTTCTATGCAGTATGACATGGTATATTCTAGATACCTAAAGAATTGGAATTTAATAAGTGGAAATATCTTCTAATTTCTATTCCTACTCATGTATCTATCATTAGAAAGGTAGTTTTTCTGCCAAAAATTTCTACATTCCTAAGGATAGTTTTTAGTTCTCTTTGAGTTTTAATTGATGGTTTGTTTTTATGTACTTCAGGTGACTTTTCAACATGTAAAACTTTCACATTTCCTTTATTTTGACCCATTTTATTTGCATCATTGGATATTTTAGCATCACAACTGATTCTATTGGTTCCCATGCATGTGGGTGTTTGATCATTCAAAACATTTTCAACTCCATCGGAACCATGCACAACTCTCTTCAGAAAGTGAGCATTTTAGAATTTTCCAAACTGAATTTCCTTCTTGGGTACATTCAAATTTGATTCAGATCTGATCTTACTCATATGAATAACAACTTCTTCATTGATTCGGTAACACCACAATATTTTATAGTAAGTTATATCTTCAAATTAAGTCAATATATTATACTTCACACTACACTAACTTTCCTGGCGTTATACGAAAGATTGAGATTCTGCAAAACAAAAAATTAGTATTATAATTATTTAAACAATATATTTATTTATTAATGAAATACCGTGATATGAATAGTAAAAAATAAATTTTTATTGTTATTTATAATGTTTTCACATAAATAAATCATATTCATAATGAAATGAATATGTTTTGTTAAAATAGTTATATATTTAGAAAAATAATTTTCTTAAAAGAACTAATTCTTATGTCCTTTTGTGAAAAATAATATAATTAATATTATACAATCCTAAAAATTTAATTTTTGTAAAATAGACATTTTTTTGGATTCGGAATATCAAAATTATCTTACGGTGAATTTTTGGTATTTTTCTGAAAACATTCAATTATTGATGAATATTGAAAAATACTACATAGTACATAAAAATCGACTTTTTATTTAAATAATTATTATTTTTATTTAACTTTATTTTAAATTTAAAATAGATACAGAATACCTATACTAGTCCAATTTAATTAATTGGAGTCATTTTATAATAAGATTAGATATATAAAAATTTATTGAAATTTTTAATGTCTTTTACCCAACTTCTAGGCACATTTGCAAATTTACATAAAATGTAATTTTATAGATTATTTTAATTGAATTTCAAAAATCCGAGAGACATAGTTTAAATCAGTATGTAAAATGTGGTTCAATAGGATGAAAATAATTTTTTGTTAATAGTGAATTTTTGAATTTTATTGACCACAGTTAAAAGTAAATAGGGAAATTAAAGGAAAAAATGAAATTATAATTACCCTAACATGTGCAATAATTATATTGGATATGTTTTTTTGGCCAAAATCAACCTTAGTAGTAGAATAGGATACTCTTTGATCCACAAGTATTAGATTAGGAAATTTATTATTATTTTATTTAATGAATAGTTAAAAGTGTTAAATTCATATTTTAATAACTAAATTTTTTTTAATATATGGTTATACATAAGATAAATTAGACTATAAATATTAATTATGAAGATAAAAAATATTTCCTACATCATGGTAATTTATTTACAATTTTTAGACATTATATAATTAAATTTATTTATGACACAATGATGATGTAGTAATAACCTTATTAATGAATGATTTAAATAATTGATATTATAAATATCCAAATTTATGTAAATTGAGACTTTTTAGGAGTTCAACTAATTTTATAGGTTAATATGACGTGTTAAGATTTATTTAATTTATTTTTTTCTATGTAATCATGTTTTTTGGACTTTCACAAAAAACCAAATACTAAATAGTGTCCAAATTGACATAAATGCGTTTTAAAAAATAATACTATATTATTAAATGATATAATATTACTAAAAATATAAGTATTTCCCAAATTACATATATAATGATATATATTTCATTAAGTAACCACTAGGTCTTAACGTGGCATTTTATAGTATGTTTATTAACCATGTAATATAAAAATACAAGAAGATATTGTAAAAGTTAAACTATTTAACTAAGATTTAAATCTATATGATAAGGTTAATATGGTGACCTAAACTTGTCTATTACCTATTTGATGAGATTATTTAGACCCATAACCACATTATACTTGAAATAAATTCATTTGGAGCCATTATAAACCGAAAATTCGTGTATAATAATAAAATATTTCAAGCTTTTCCTAAAGCGACCCTCACCTCTCTTATAAAAGGGTACTTCCCCTTATCTCAAAATCACACATCCTAAGACATTTGGATCAGACAAAACCTGCTCAAATATCTTCCTAACTACCCTCAAATCATCCTATAGGACTTTATTTGATCATAAATCCATCCTAAGGATCCCTTTTTATCAAATCAAAAAGAAGCACCTAAATAAGAGGTAATAATTTCATCACCTCTTTCAAAGTTCTTTTCTTCTTCCACTTATTCATTCTTTGTTGTTTCCATAAAAAAATAATAACTCAAGTAACTTACATGTATTTTGATGTTATTATAACTATGGTACAACCATATTCATTATTCTATCCATCCTATGAATGACAAAGTCACCATACGTGTGTGCGTACGGATTACCGTCTCCACGTCGTGGTGTAGTTTGTTATTTAACACTTCATTAATTGGATGGGCATAATAATGAGTATAATTTATGTAAATAATAAATATAACATATTAATTATTATCTATATGTAATATACCATCCAATTACATATGATTTCACCATCAATAGAATGATATTGTCGCTCGTGCGTACATACTAATTACCGTCTCCACAAACACGATAAGATTCATTCCCCGTCGTAACCATTCAAGAAAAATTTCATTTTATGATTAAAAATAATTATTAAGAACTCAATATCATTCTGAATATGAATCAAATACGTCCTATCCATATCAAACATTATTTACATAACAAACCATATAAAGGAAAATAAATCATTTAACACCCGAAACAATGATACTACGGAAATAATATTAACAAATCAATATTAGAAGATCCTATATGATATCATATTTATGTATGGTGTTAATTTTTATTTAAAAATAATAATTTAACTATTATACATGATTTTAACATACCCTTGACTAAGGAAACGTACAAGGTAAGGGTTAATTTCACAATCTCTTTATTATCCGAGATTGTTTTACAAAAGTATATACTAAGAATTATCTATCATCCACATCTGTGTTTCTTAAAAATGTATTTCAAAACAATTTTACTATTTCATAGAATATTGGATAAAGTCGTTTATACCCTTTTTTGACTTATTATAAAATGTTTTTAAAATACTTTTTCCACTATTTTCCAAATAAGGTAAATTATGACATTTTTGACAAATTATGGTAATAATGTTTTTTAACTTATACGATGGGTGATGCTATTTTACGCCGTTATAACATGTTAGAATATTCCCTTAAAATCTTATAATAATATTTTCAAAATAAATGTTTTCTTTTATAATTATGTGACTTTTAAATGATTTCAAAATAGAACGATATATTTCTCTCAATAGTTTTGATTTCATCTATGTAAACATTCTTTGATGGATTTTACACGTGTTTGCAGTTGATTAATTATGATACAATGTTCAATATTTAATTGATGATTTTGTGATATGTTTGACTGTGGATGTGTAATTTTTATACCATTCATGGTTTATGGTTAAAGTATTAACATTTTGTATGATAGTTTTAATACTAATGTTTATGATATGTTTCAACCTTTTCTTATGAGGAATGGATTGGACGTAGTAAGTGATGTGTGGAGCCCGCTATAGCTCCTCGATTCATCGGTATATCTCATGAGACAAACTATTTTTTGGCATAAGTCCGTGACAATATCTTATTTTTAGTTTTGGAATGATTCCTTGACTATATGGTTTTGATGTCCGACATTAATAATTCCATCAATATGAAATTAGCTATTGATATTACATGTTATTATTCGATAAGTATAACATCCATGTGAATAAGTAAGTGGAATTATTTTATTTATCTTTTAAAATTTATGATGAATTTTAATTTTAAAAGTAATTTTTTAGTCTTATTCATTTCCATGAATGTTTATGCTTATTTATGATGGTTTTTGAAATATTGTTTACCTTATTGAGCATCTAAGCTAACCTCATTCTTATGTTTTCATTTTCCTAGGATATGAAGAAGTATATTATGATTAAACTATAGGGATAGGCCAATGGATATGAGTGTGTTCAAAGGGGAAACAATGTTGTTTTTTTATTTCATGATGTAATGTAAAACTTATGTATGTATCTAGTACTTCCAAGGATACTAAACTAATCAGTGTTTTGAGAATTGATCTCTTGTGATCATGCCACTGTTATGTAGTAATGCACCGACTCTGGGAAACTAGGGTCGGGGTGTTATAGTTGGTATCAAAGGAAGTTTAGTACAAACCTTGGAAACTAGATTTAGAAAAACTCCGATTAGAGAACATTTTTTTAATACAGAATTTGATGATTAGTATAGAATAACAACCTAGAATTTTGGTAATGTAGAGATTTCGTGAATTTTCCAAGCAATACATCCATATCTAGATACGAGCAGGTAGAGATGGATCTATAACAGCTTTACCTAGGAGTGAAAACTTCGACAAGGAGTTTTGGGCTTGACCCAAGGTATCCTAGTACACAATAACAGGCCTTGCTGCACTCTTGGTATTGACACTCCAAGGGGATATGCTTAGGATAATTCACATTTTCTTTACAAACCTTTATGAAGGATTTAGGAGTAAATACTTCCTTAAAGAAAACAATTTTATGATTATGGATTATATGCATAAACATTTCAATTTATGTTAGGTATTTTACAAGTTTGGAATTATGCATTTAGATTCATAAACTAACCCGTTGTATGCCATTGTTTAGAAATGGTGCCCAGTAGAAGGAATGAGAACTCCAGCCACATGCATGATCTATAAAGTAAGAAGGATCATATCTTTCATGATCTTAATCCATCATTTAGAAGGTAAATAGTCTCCCACATATTCTAATCATATAAAGAAATAATCTCATGTGTTAATAAGATGAGTAATGAATTATCTGAGTCTTATGGATTTGAAGGTAAGACAGAGAAGAAATGGATGGTAGAGAGAAATATGGATAAATGTATGAAGGGAAAGAAGGATTTTCTCATATGTGATAACTGTGGAAATAATCACCTTGGTAAAAGCTTGAAGGAAATGGGAGTTTGTTATAAGTGTAGATTAAAAGGACACCCCGTATGTGATTTCAAGGGTAAGAAAAAGGTTTCAAATGTACAATGCTTTATCTGTAAGGAGTTGGGACACTACGCGAATTAGTGTCCCAATCATCAAAGTATACTGTAAATAATTCTATTGGATAATAATAAAGTTATGATACTACCGCAGATGAAGAGGAATAATTAGTGTTCTTATATTTTTATTAATGAATTATGTCATATGAGTGTTGTATCAATGATGTACTGGTCATATTATTTATGGATATAAATAAGGATTGTATTGTAGTAGTATTTCATTAAGGATTTGAGATTATATTCTACTATGAAAAGTGAATCAACATAAAGTTAAACGTTTTAGAAAATACATGGTTAAAGGAAATATAAACCTAAAGATGGTCCAAATATTAAGTTAGTGATTTTGGAATAAGATATGGTTGATTTGGATAAATTATATTGGATATTCTGGACTACCTTGGAACTGATTAATGATTTTTTATTCCATCATTGTTGGAGTTTCCAAATTTTTTAGATATAAGGAATATATCTAGTATTCTATAAGGAAAAATGGAGCATGAAAGTAATCATTAAAATTTTATGGTAATTCAGGGTGTTACCATGTTTTAAAAGAATATATGATGAAGGAACTCACAAGTTATTATGTGGAAAAAAGATATCTTCATTATGTTATATAGAACTTCCTTATAAATTTTTGGATTATGAGTTTAGACACAAGTATTTTGGATAAGTATAATGATAGGAATAGATTAAGTTGGACATTGGATACTATGGTTTAAGGTTAAAAATTTTCTTAATGTTATTTTTTTATTTTTTTATAAAAAGGACAACCTGAAGGTCGGGAAACAACCCACTGCATCCGGCAAGGCTGTGAGACTTGAACATGCAACCGAAGGGAGACAAGGATCTATCACCTACCACTGGCCAACGTGATGTCCTGGTTTTTATAATGTATTTTTTTAAAAATGATCTGATATATGAATTATAAATTCATTTTTTTAAAACCATATATGGTTAGGACAAAAAGAATATTCTTTAGTTTTGTTATCTTTTGGAGTGAAATATAAGTTTGTGGTAGAAATTAGTTAATGGATGGAACACTACTTGTCAAATATTTTTTTATTCTACGAAGATATTAATTCTTAAAATTTAGGAAAAGGATCTTAAAACCAAAAATGTGTTATCATAATACCTTATGATTTGATGATCCAATGATATTTTATTCCATCATTGATTTATGGAACTGAGGCCCTCAATTTTCTATGTAATGTTCAATTGTTCTTGATTGATGACATCAATAACTCCCTATAAATATTTACATTTTTCCTCAAATTATGTGTCTCAAATTGCCACCAATGTTCTCCTATTTAAATTTTAATTTTTTGGTGACTTATTCAATTCCCTTTCCCTCTTATTAAGACTAAATTTTATAAACCCTATTTCTAATGTGGGATTTCCACAAAGATATTTTCTATTTTTAACCATTTATTTTCGAAGAACAATTTCAAATTTTAAGGACGCAATTTATTGAAGGATGGTAGATTTTATCACCCCAATATTTCATAGTAAGTAATATATATAATTTAAGTCAATAGCTTATACTGCACGCAACACCGACATGGGTTTTGTTATACGTAGGATTGAGTTTCGGCGAAACAACACATTAGTATTATAATTATTTAAACAATATATTTATTTATCAATGAAATATTGTTATATGAATAGTAAAAAAATATATTTTTATTGTTGTTTATAATTTTTTCACATAAATAAAACAAATTTATAATGAAATGTATTTTTTTTTTTAAAATAGATATATATTTAGAAAAACTATTTTCTTAAAAGATCTACTTTTTCTTCCTTTTTGTAAAGAATAATAAAATTAATATTAGACACTCGTAAAAATTGAATTTGGTAAAATAGACTTTATTTTTGGATTCAAAATATCAAAATTATCTTACAGTTAATTTTTTGGTATTTTTTTCAAAACTTTAAATTTTTATTGAATAGTGAAAAATACTACATAGTATATAAAAACTAACTTTTTAAATCAATAATTATTATTTTTATTTAAATTTATTTTTAAGTCAAAATAGATAAATAATACCTATATTAGTCCAATGTAATTCATTGGACTCATTTTATAATAAGATAAGATATATAAAATTTTATTGACTTTTTTTAACGTCTTTTACCCGCCTTCTAAGCACATTTGCATATTTGCATAAAACATAATTTTACAGATTTTGTGAATTGAATTTCAAAAATTATAGAGACACTGTTCAAATCATTAAGTAAAATGTGGTTCAATATGATGAAAATATTTTTTGGTGAATTGTAACTTATGAATTTTATTTACAGCGGATAAAAGTAAATAGGGTAATTAAAGGTAAAAATAATATTATAATTACCCTAACACATGTCCTAATTCTATTGGATAAGTTTTTTTAGACAAAAATAAATATTAGTAATAAAATATTATCCTCTTTGATCCACATGGAATATATTAGGACAATTATTATTGTTTTATCTAAAGAAGAATTAAAAGTGTTAAATTCAAATTTCAATAACTAAATAATTTTTAAAATAGGTTTATACATAAGATAAATTTGACTATAAATATTCATTTGAAATATAAAGAGATTTAATACATCATGGTATTATACTTATTATTTTTAGACATTAAATAAGTAAATTTATTTATGACACAATGATGATGCAGTAATTAATTTATTAATGAAAGATTAAAATAATTGAAAATATAAATATCCAAATAAATATAAATTGAGACTTTCGATGCATTACACTTAATTTATAGGTTAATATTACATGTTAGTATTTATTTAATGTATTTTTTTCTAAGTAATATAGTTTTTTGGACTTTAACATAAAACCAAATACTAAATAATGTCAAAATTGACATAAATGAGTTTTTAAAACAAATACTATATTATTAAATGATATTATATTGCTAAAAATATATGGTTTAACCAAAGGACTTATATAATGATATATATGTCATTAATGAACCACTTGGGGTTCTCTTTGAATTTTATAGTAAGTTTATTAACCAAGTAATATAAAAATACAAGAAGACATTAAAAAAGTGAAACTATTTAGTTATGAGTTAAATATAAAAAATACGGTTAATATGGTAACATAAACATGTCTAAAACCTATTTGTTGAGATTTTTTGGACCAATATCCCCATTAGTCTTGAAGTAAATCCATTTAGAGCCATTATAAACTGAATATTATTTAATAAAAAATAATATTTTAGGCTTTTCCTAAAGTGGCCCTCACCTCTCTTAGAAAAGGGTACTACCTCTTCCTGCACAATCACACCTCCAAATCCATTTGGCTCGGCCAACCCCTACTCAAATATCTTCCCAACTACCCTAACTTCATCTTAGAGGCCTTACTTTGATCATAAATTAATCTTCAATAGACCTTTTAATCAAATCCAAAGGAAGTACCCGAAGAAGAGATAATAATTTCATCACCTCTTTCAAAGTTCTTTTTTTTCTTCCACTTCCTCTTTCTTTGATTTTCCGTACCAAAATAATAAATAAAGTACCATATACATAATTTGATGTTATTCTAAATATGGTACAACCATATTCATTATTCTATCCATCCTATGAATGACAAAGTCATAATACGTGTGTGCGTGCGGCTTATAGTTTCCACATTGTGGTGTAGTTTATTATTCAACACTTCATTAATTGGATGGGTATAATAATGTGTATAATTGAAATAAATAATAAATATAAAATTATATTGATTTTTAATATGTAATATACCATCCAAGTACATACAATTTCACCATTAGTAGAATGATATTGTTGCTCGTGCATATGTACAGATTACCATCTCTACGCACGCGATAAGATTAATTCCCCATCGTAACCATTCAAGAATAATTTTAATTTTATGATTAAAAATAATGTTTATGAACTTAATATCATTCTGTGTATTAATCAAATACATCCTACCCATAAAAAACATGACTTTCATAACAAAACATATAAAGTAAAATGAATCAGTTAGCACCCGAAACAATGATACTACTGAAATATTATTAACAATGAAATATTAGAAGTTCTTATATGATATCATATTTATGTTTGTGGTTATTTTATAATTTAGTAACAATGATTTAACTATTATAAATGATGTTAATTTACCCTCCACAATGGAATGGTACAAGCTAAGGGTTAATTTTACAATCTCTTTATTATCTAAGGTTGTTTTAGGAAAGTATCTACTAGGACTTCTTTATCATCCACATATGTGTTTCTTAAAAATGTATTTCAAAACATTTTTACTATTTCCTAGAATATGGGTTTATACCATTTAACCCTTTGTTTTAATTTTTATAAAAAAAATTTAAAATGAATCATTTCTTCGTTTTCCAAACAAGGTACATTATGACCTTTTCAAAAAATTAATGTAAGAATGTTTTTTACTAACTTATACGGCAAGTGCGGCTATTTTCTGCCATTATAACACCTTTGAAGCTTACCTTACAATATTATAAGAGTATTTTTAAAATAAATGTTTTCTTTTATAATTATTTTAATTTTAAATAATTTAAAAATAGAAAGAGATATTTCTCTCAAATAGTTTTGATTCCATATATGTCAACATCTTTTGATGGATTTTACACTTGTTTGAAGTTTATTTATTATGATAAAATCTTCCATATTGTATTGAAGGTTGTGTGATATGTTTGATTGTGGATGTGTTGTTTTTATACCATTCACAGTTAATGGGTAAAGTATTAACCTTTCATATGATAGTTTTAATATGAATTTGTATGTTATGTTTCATCCTTTTCATATGAGGAATGAATTAAACTTAGTATGTGACTGGGGGAGCCCGCTATAGATCCTAGATGCATCGTTAGGTCTAATGAGAAAAACTAGTTCCTTGGCATAAGGCCTTGAAAAAATCTTAATTGTAATCTTGGCATGAGGCCTTGACTATGTGGTTATGAGGTCCGACATTATGCATTCCTTCATTATGAAATTAACTATTGATATTTCATGTGATTATCCGACTTGTAAAATATCCTTGTGAATAATTAAATGGAATTATTTGAATTATCTTTTTCATATTATGATAATGTTAAAGTTTAAAATTCTTGTGTTTTATTCCTATACATTTCTGTAAATGTTTATGCATATTTATGATAGTTTTCGTTATATTGTTATCCTTACTGAACATGTAAGATGACCCCTTTCTTATGTTTTCTTTTTTCCATGATGTGAAGAAGTATATTAGGATTAACCTACAGGGATAGGCCAAAGGATATGAGTGTGTTCAAATGAGACAAAATGTTGTTTTTTATTTCCTGATGTAATGTAAAACTTATTTATGTATATTGTATGTCCAAGGATAATAAACTAATCAGTTTTTTGAGACTTGATTTCTTGTGATCATGCCAATGTTATGTAATTATGCACCCACTCTAGGTAACTAGGGTTGGGGAAATACAGAGTAACTCAATAGTATTGGACTTCTCATCAAGTCTGACGATATATTCATTGATGACCATTTCCTTTTCTTAAATTCTGAGAATTTTTTATATTACAACATCTATGATTTCAAGGTTTGTTTATTAAACTTTCACTACTTCTACTCGCCATTCAATTTCAGCTTTAAGATTCCCAAAAAATTATGACGATTCTTCCAAAAATTCTCTCCACTTTTTTTATCTATTGGTTTAATGCGCCCGTAAAGGGCTCCCGAGCTAGGGTTTTTCTCTCGCCGTCGCCTCCCCTTCACTACGGATGGTGCAACGCTTCCTCTCGAACTCAGTGAGTCGGCCAGGTCCTCTGCGGCGTCGCGCGGTTTCTTGGTCTCCCCTTGCTGTGGAGTTTCTATTTGGGCTTTGGTGGTTGTTGGTTCAGTCTGGCGGGTGTAAGACCGGTCCCCATCGATGGCATACTCTTCAGAGCGCTCTTGGGTTCGTTCTCAGCAGCTTGCTGGTGTCCTGCGGTGTGCTTCTCAGCGTTTGATGGTCGCGCTCTTGCGTCGGCGGTGCTTGGGGTCCCGGACGTTCTCAGGTGAGTGAGGTGGGGTTTCATCGTGTCTGAAGTAGCTGTTTTGGTTGGTGGTGGCGGGATCTTCACATTCAGGGCGCTGCTTGTGCGGTTGGGTGGTGTTTCTGTGATTTCTAACCATTCGGAAATGGTTTTTGAGTCTTCCTTTCATCTCGTTTCTTGGTGAGGTGAAGTATGGATGTTCTGGTGTTTTGGATTTTTTTTTCAATCGTTTATGTGTCTTTTGGTGCCGTCGGTGAGGCGATGTATTTGGAGATGGCGATGGTGACGGCGACGGTGCGGTCGATTCTCGCCGGTGATGTTGTTGGTGGTCTGTGAGTGAAAGTTCCCACTGTGATTCCTCCAGTGTTGATTAAGTGGTGATGTCAGAGGGAATATGGCGTTGCGAGGTCAATAGAGGCCAGAGAAGCTCGCTGGTGACCCGATTGTTGTTTCAGACCTGGTGTAGGCGTGCGGATCGAGGTGGTGCAGTCTCGCGGCTCGAGATTTTGATGGCGATTCCGTTGCCGGTGAAGGGTGGCGCGTGACGGTGGACTCGGGCTGTCGTGTGGACTTCGCATGGCGTGCAGACTGAGCAGACATGGACTGTTGTGGAAGGTGAGCGGCTCGAGGTCTGTGTACGTTGACGCTTGGGTCGCGGCTCGAGGCGGATAGCGGGGATTTTGAATTTGTTTTTGAAATTTGAAATGCGGTTCTGTTTTGGATGTGGTGAAGTTACTGGATGTGGTGAAATGGTGTTTGGGTACCAACAACCCCTTAAACCGGCCATTTGAAAATGAAAAAAAAATGATTAGCGGCGGTTTGATACCAAAACATACTAATATAATCCTTATATTGCAACATCAGATTAGCATCATCACTAAACTAATGATGTATAGATTTATCTTTTTATAGTTTAGACTTCTCAACTAAATCCATCATAGACCCTTGTTTTTCATATTTAAACTCTAGTTATTCTTCCACAAAAAAATCATTTTCATCATATTTTTTTCATATAAAAAACACTTTTTTGTGGTTTGTTTTTATATTTGATGTTTTCCTTTTGAGAAAACCTTTCCTGAGGCTTCTGTGACATTCCAGTGTCACCTTCATCATCATCGAAATTCATTGAGCACTGAGAAGCAATGTTCCCTACTCTACCACAAAGAAAACGTTTAAAGGGTATCTTTACATCAAATATCACTTTTCTTCTATTGAATTTACTAGAAAATAGTGAAATGATTTCTCATCCCTCATCATAATCATTTACATAGTTTCCTGAAATATGGAGTTTTTCCATGGATTTTAATTCTATGTCTGTGTTAACATGACCTTTTGGATCATCTGGTTTCACTGTTATTTCATATGCAACTAAAATACTCAGTAAATCATCTAAAGATAGTTTTGAATGAGCCCTTTCCTCAATGGATGACTCATTTGGATTGTAAAAAGATGGAATTCTTCTTAATATTTTCTCTAAAATGTTAATGTCATTGATTTCTTCACCAATCCCTCTAATTTCTCCTACAACAACAGTAATTTCATTAATGAAGGTATAAACATTTTCCTCAGGATGCATATTCAGATCAAAAAAAACTATTATAAAATACATGGAGTTTCTCTACCTTTACTTTATTTTCACCTTTTATAAATATTTTATATTTTCTCCCACATTTACTTGGTATATGTGAAACTCGTAACATTTAGATATATCTGATCAAAAAAATCTATAGTGAGATAATTCTATACTTTAGTGTCTGTATCAAACATTTTTGTGTATGTATCTTTCATAGAAAACCCTATTGGATCAGTGCCCTCCTTTCCATGTCCAGTGAACAAAAGAACCTCTATTGCAATAGATATTATATGAGATATTATCTTATTCTTCCATATCTAAAATTGCTCTCCCTCAAATAGGGGGACTCCAGTATTATTTACTTAAATCTCTACGATAGCAAAGTAGAACAAATTTTACACCAGCAACCTGGCTCTAATACCAATTGTAGAACCCCGTAACACCTTGAGAGGGGAGTAGTGAATCAGGGTATCAACATTTTCTTTTAATATGACCAATCTTGTTCCCACATTGTGAGAAATACATTCTACCTGTATGATGGAGATTTGTAGTAATTTAAACATTCACACATAGAAGGGAAGCACATAAATTTTAATTGATTCACCACAAAGGGATGGTCCAAGAAGCATATGTCTACAGGATTTCAGTTATAGCTAAATCCACTATTTTTTACTGGATGTCGAATATAAAATTGTTGACATAATCAATATTTTCCAGGCATACTTCCATTTCATGGTTTTAGGGATAACACATTGCATCCCTCAGAACACTTCCATTGAATCCCCTAAGCTCACTACATTGAGAGAAGTCAAACTAATTTTATATACATAAATGTCACTTTAATGAATTGGAATTACATTCATTGTCCCTAACATATAACGAGACTCTTCTTGCATTGAAATCCTGATTTGATGCACACTAAATATAATGTTCACTAAAAAACTAAAGATCAAAACTACATTTTGCAAAGCTCCCACACAAAGATCACTCTTTCATGAAGCAGGCCTACCCTTTCAGAATAAACTGGATTCATAAATCAAATCTACCTTTCTAGAACAAACAATCATTGCAAATATCACTAAGTCAATGCATAATATCCCATCATCATGGAGTAATCATTAATAAAAATAATTGGAATCAATCAAGACTATTATAGTCATTTTGTGATCATCATGCACAGGTAGATTCCCAATTTCATAGAGATCCCCTTGCTTTATGATATCAGAGAAATTCAATATTTTCTCTGAATTCCTAATGGTATGTGAGGAGGGGTAGCCTTATATTTATATTATTGTCTTTAATAATATTCCACCACCTGCATCATGATTTTCAAATCTACCAAAAATATCATTGTGGTGGTGCTCCCTTCATGATGTTCCCATGAAATTTGACATATTCGTAGATCTCACCATCAACACATCTCACAGTCATGATACTCATTTTCTCATATTCATGAAGATCGCCGTCTCTATTCATGATTCTCCACATCTTCGAGATCCTCAACACATGCTCCACCAAACTCATTATTTACCATGTTCGTGAAGTTTTTACTCCAAAAAACACCCCTTCATGATGTTATATTATTCCTCTGGATTTGTAACCCCAAAAACTTTCCAAACAATTGGAAATGTTTCCATCTTAAATATTTTTTTATGCATGGTCTGTAAGATCCCTTTTCTTTCAAACTCTATGATATTCCACATACTCCCTGTTCTTCCATTTAGAGGATAGAAAACAAACACAAACCATACTCATTTTCCAACAATGAATACCCATGGTTCCTATATATTACACCTTGATAAATACTTTTGTAACACCACAAGCTTCTACGATACGCTTCTCTTTGAATAATGCAATAGCGTGTGTTGTACGCAACATCGAGTTCTAACACACACCACAACCAATCAAACTAGCCGTTATGAATAGTAATACCTACTTTTTAAAATTTTATAAATTTTATCTCTCAAAATGGACTTCATTTTTGGATTCGGAGAATCGAATTTAGCCTAAGGTGAAATTTTGGTACTTTTCGAATAACTTTAATATTTTGATGAATAGTGAAAATTAATAAATTTTAATTAAAAACAACTTTTTTAATCAAAATAATTAATAGTGATAAATTATGAATTTGAGTGGTTTTAAAGTATATTTAGAATATATTTTTACCATTTAATACAATGTTTGTCATTGGACATAATTTCACAATTAAACCAAACATAAACAAGTATCAATCTTTTGATAGTTATTATATCTTAAAAACACGCTTTTTGTTTTGATAGTGGGAATTAATTTTAAATTAATTTCTACCACTTATGTGTTTTGAATTTGGAAAAATGGATTTCATATTTTGAATTAGGATGTACAAACTGTGTAAATAGGTAACTTTTATTTTTAGACATTTTGAATAATTACTTCGGACCATGGGCATCTTTGGGTCGATTTTGGGACCCCATGGAGCCACTTGTATGTGATAGGGATACTTTATTTTAATTAAGTTAAAATAAATACAAAAATGACATAAGCATATATCTTTTAGAAAAACAATTTTTACAAAGGGTTATATATGTTGGATTTTTGACAATAAATATTCATTATAAAGCTAAAAAGATTTCCTACATAATGGTATTTTATAATTTTTAGACATTAAATAATTTAATTTATTTATGACACAATGATGATGCAGTAATTACTATAATAGTGAAAAATTAAAATAATTGATATTATAAATACCAAAATAAATATAATTTGAGACTTTTAATGAATTTCACTACTTTTCTAGGATAATATGACATATTAGGATTGATTTAATTGACTTTTTTTGAAGTAATCATTCTGTTATGATTTTCACAAAAATCAATTTTCCAAATAGTGTCAAAATTGACATAAAAGAGTTTATAAAACAAATATAATATTATTAATTGATATTCAATTCTTAAAAGTCTAAGGTTCATCCAGGAGACTTATATAATGATAGGTGTATCATTAATGGACCACTTGGGGTCGCTTGGATATATATTGTAAGTTTATTAACCATATAATATAAAAATACAAAGAGACATTGTAACAGTGAAACTAATTAACTAAGAGTTAATACTTAAAGATAAGGTTAATATAGTAACCCAAACCTATCTAAATCCTATTGGTTGAGTGGTGTTCGATCTATCCCCACCTTAACCTTTAAATAATACACTTTGGAGCCATTATAAACCTAATATGAATTTATTATAAAATAATATTTCTAGCTTTTCCAAAGGTTCCCCTCACCCATCTTATAAAAGGGAACTCCTCCTTCTCATTAATTCACACCTTAAAAGCCTTTTGGATCGTCCAACCCCTGCCAAAATACTCTCTCAACTTACCTAACTTAATCCTAGAGGCCTTCCTTTAGTCAGAAATCCAACCTAAGGAGCCCTTTTGATCAAATCAAAAGAAATAACCCAAAGAAGAGGTAATGATTTCACCACCTTTTTTCAAGTTCCTTTGTTCTTCCACTTCTTCTTTCTTTGTTATTACCATTCTAAAATAATAACTCCAGTGTATTATATATACTTTTATGTTATTATAAACATGTTACAACCATATTTCAGTATTCTATCCATCCTTTTAATGACATGTCACCATACGTGCGTACGTACGGCTTACCGTCTCCACGTCGTGGTGTAATTGTTATTCAAAACATTATTATTTGGATGGGTATAATAATGATTTTTAATTAATTTAAATAATAAATATAACATGATAATTATTCTTTATATATGATATACCATCCAATTATATATTATTTTAATATCAAAATAATGATATTGTCGCTCGTGCGTACGTACGGACTACCGTCTCCAGGAACGCGATGAGATTCATTCTCCATCGTATCCATTCAAGTATAATTATCATTTGATGATTTAAAAATAATGTTTAAGGACTTGATATCGTTATGGATATGAATAAGATACAACCTATCCATGACAAACATGGCTTACGTAACAAAACATATAAAAGAAAACGAGTAAGTTAACACCCGAAATGACGATAATACTGAGATATTATTAAAAAATCAATGTTAAAAGATCATATATGATATCATATTAATATATATGATTCTTGTATAATTTATTAAAAATTATTTCACCATTATACAGGAGGTTGACCTACCCCAACCATGGAAAAGTACAAGGTAAGGGTTTATTTCGCAATCTCTTCATTATCGGAGGTTGTTTATACGTAATAATCTACTGGGATTTCTTTATCATCCACATCCATGTTTCTTAAAAATGTATTTCCAAACATTTTTACTATTTACTAAAATATGGGTTAAAGTCATTTATACCCTTTTTGACTTTTATAAGTGGTTTATAAAGGAATCTTTCCGTTGTTTTCCAAACAAGGTTCTTTTTTACCTTTTCGACAGAATTAAGGTAAGAATGTTTTTTTAACTTATACGGCGGGTGTGGC
This sequence comes from Viscum album, assembly GCA_963277665.1. Classification (NCBI taxonomy): domain Eukaryota; kingdom Viridiplantae; phylum Streptophyta; class Magnoliopsida; order Santalales; family Viscaceae; genus Viscum; species Viscum album. The sequence continues at coordinate 1,803,166,938 of OY728138.1, forward strand.
TATTTTCCTCCATTATAAAATCTTCAAAGCTTCCCTTACAAGATTATAATAAAATTTTCAAAGTAAATGTTTTATTTTATAATTATGTGACTTTTAAATGATTTCAAAAAAAGGGATATTTCTCTCAAATTTTTTTGATTTCATCTATGTCGACATCCTTTGATGGATTTTAAGCTTATTTGAAGTTGATTTATTATGATACAAAACTTCCATATTGTATTAATGGTTTTGTGATTTGTTTTACTGTGGATGTGTTATTATTATACCATTCACGGTTTCTGGAGAAAGTATTGACATTTCGTATGCTATTTTTAATACGAATGTTTATGTTATGTTTAAACCTATTCATATGAGGAATGCATTGGACTTAATATGTGACGGGTGGAGCCCGCTATAGCTCCTCGATTCATTGGTAGGTCTCATGAGACAAACTAGTGTCTTGGCACAAGGCCTTGACAAAATCTTATTTGTAGTCTTGGCACGAGGCCTTGGCTATGTGGTTATGATAGTCTGGCATTATGCATTCCATCATTATGAAAGAGGTTATTGATATTGCATGTGAATATTCGATTAGTAGAATATCCATGTGAATATGTAAATGGAATTATTTCATTTTATTTTTTTGCCATACTATGTTGAATTTTAAGTTTAAAAGGATTTTGTTTTAGTTATACATTGCCTTAAATGTTTATTCTTATTTATGAAAGTTTTTGCTATATTGTTATCCTTACTGGGCATTTGAGCTCACCCCTTTTCTATGTTTTATTTTTCCCAGGATGTGAAAAAGTAAATTATGAATGACCTGCAGGGATAGTATGAGGGGATAATAGTGTGGACTATAGAGACTATATTGTTGTAGTTTTAATTTTATGATGTAATATAAACATTATTAATGTATCTAGTTATTCCAAGGATACTAAACTAATCAGTCTTTCGAGACTTGATCTTTCTTGTGATCCTGCCAATGTTATGTAATAATGCACCGACTCTAGGTAACTTGGGTCGGGGCGTTACATTTCATATCAGAGGAATTTTATTACAAACCTTGGAAGCTAGATTTAGATAAACTCTGATTATAGCACATAGACCTAAGATGGACTTTGAGGATTAGTATAGAAGAACTTCCTAGAATTTTGGTATTATAGAGATTTTGTCAGTTTTCCGAGCAATACATCCCTGTCTAGATACGATCAGGTAGATGTGGCTCTGGCTCATATGTACCTAGGGGTAAAACCTAAAAACACCTCTTTGAGCTAGACTCGAATGGGAACTAGTGCACAACAACGGTCCTTGCTGCACTCTTGGTTACGACACTCCCGGGGGATATGCTTAGGATAACTCTCATTTTATTTACAAATCATTATGAAGGGTTTATGAGTATATACTTATTTAAAGAAAACCTTTTTATGATTATGGATTATATCCATAAATAGTTCAATTTATGTTAAGTGTTTTATAAGTATGAAATTATGTATTTTGATTCATAAACTGGTCTAGTTTATGCCATTGTTTAGAAATGGAACCTTGTGGAAAAATGGAAACTGTATCAATGCACGCACTCCATGTAGGGATTTCCCTCCTACTGAGGATAATTATAGTGGAGCTGGTGATGCAACTGGTGCCGATCAACTAATCACCATACTGGGACAACTCACTCAGATTATGAATAATAACCTTACCCGTATGGAGCACCCTGATCCACAACATGGAGGATCAATGTTAGATCGCTTCATGAGGCAGAAACCACCAACATTCAATGGGAGTACAAATCCATTAGTAGCTGATCAATAGATAAGTTCCCTAGAGAAAATATTTCAGGCTTTGGGATGTAGTGAAAGAGAAAAAGTTATCATGGCAGTTTACCGCCTCATGGGAGATGCTGATCAATGGTGGTCATTGATTCAAAACATGAAGGAAGATGATGAAGTATCAAATATGGAATGGAGGGAGTTCAAAGATCTATTTTTATAAAAATACTTTCCTCGTGACCATCGAGCATATATGCAAAGGCAATTTTTTAGTTTGAGACAAAAAGAGGATGAGAATGTCGCAAAGTATGAGGCTAACTTTACAATGCTGGCAAGGTATGCTGGAGATTATATATGTAACCCAAGAAGTAAGATTGATCGTTTCTTTTATGGGTTAAAACCATTTCTCTATAGATCATTAGTCTCACAATCCTTCTCATCATACGAAGACATTGTCTCATGTGCTATCAAGACAGAAAATAAATTCTCTAAGTCTTATGAATTTAAAGAAAAGCAAGAGAATAAGAGATCTGCTGATCAATCTGGGAATGGAAATAAGGGGAATAAGGGAAAGGTTGAATATCCATCCTGTGGTAAATGTGGGAAGAAACACCCTGGTACTTGCTTGAAGGGAATGGGTGTCTGTTACAGGTGTGGTGAAAAAGGTCACCAAGATCGTGATTGTAAAGGGAATAAGGAAGCTACTGATGTTCAGTGCTAAAATTGCAGGGAGATGGGACATTATGCAAATGAATGTCCTAACCGTCAAAGGAACTTACCTCCGAAAAGGCCAAGGGATCAAGGCCAAGCATATGTTATCACTACTGCTGAGGTAGAAGCTCCAAAAGACGTGGTGGCAGGTAATTTAATGGTTTCCTCAAGTTTAGAAAATGCATTATTTGATTCTGGATCATCGCATTGTTTTATATCTTCCTAGTTTTCTAAGAAAATTAGATATTTCCAATTTGATTTAACAAAGGAGTTGTCAGTTAAAACTCCTAAGGGAAGTATCATTGAAACAAAGTTTTGTGAATCAATCTCCATTAGAGCACATAAATGTTCTTTATCTGCTGATCTCATCGTCATACCTATGATTGAGTTTGATATAATCCTCGGCATGGATTGGATTTCGGACCATGAAGCGAAGATTTATTTTAAGAATAAGGAGGTTACGATTTTTTATGATGATGATAAGGAACACCTTATCTTTAGAGCAGAATCATCACCACCTAATTCTTATCTAGATCCACCCCCAGTAGCTCAACTAAATTCAATTATTGGGGAGGAAGAGGATGAAATTACAGTGGGTGAGGAAAGGAATGTTCAAATAGAGGATGTACCTATTGTGAAAGAATATGTAGATGTGTTTCCGGAAGATTTACCTGGACATCCTCTAGAACGAGAAGTTGAGTTTTCCATTGATTTAATTCCTGGATCAAGGCCTATATCGAAGACCCCTTATAGAATGGCCACTATAGAATTAGTTGAACTAAAGAAACAACTAAAGGAATTGAGTAATAAGGGATTTATTCTCCCTAGTGTTTCTCCATGGGGAGCCCCAATTCTTTTTGTTAAAAAGAAAGATGGATCTATGAGGTTATGTATCGACTACAGGGATATCAATGCTATAAAAATAAAGAACAAGTATCCCCTACCTCGCATTGATGATTTATTTGACCAACTGCATAGAGCTCAATACTTTTCAAAGATTGACCTTCGATCTGGATACCATCAGTTGTGTGTGAAGAAGGAATACATTCCGAAGACGGCATTTCGAACCAGGTATGGGCATTACGAGTTTACAGTAATGCCTTTTAGATTGACTAATGCACCCTCTGTATTCATGGATCTGATGAATAGAGTTTTCAAGGAATATCTCGATGAATTTGTGGTGGTATTTATTGATGATATCTTGGTATACTAAAAAATCTATGAAGATCATGAAAATCACTTGCGCATTATCCTGAAGACTCTGAGAAGACATGAATTGTATGGGAAGTTTAGCAAGTTTGAATTATGGCTTCATGAGATTTCTTTTCTTGGCCATATTGTCTCTAAAGATAGAATCTCAATTGACCCTTCTAAGACCAAGGCAATCCAATAATGGCTAGAACCTACGAGTATAACTGAGGTACACAGTTTTATTGGTTTGGAAGGTTATTATCGACGTTTTGTCCATAATTTTTCCCGGTTGGCTAACCCATTAACAAAGCTCACACGTAAAGGGGATAAATTTGTTTGGACAAAAGAGTGTGAAGAATGTTTCGAAGAACTGAAGATAAGATTAGTCAATGCTCCTATATTGACTCTACCATCGGGGAATGATGGGTTCGTTATTTATAGTGATGCATCAAAGAAAGGACTTGGTTGTGTCCTTATGCAGAATGATAGGGTTATTGCCTATGCATCACAATAGTTGAAAATTCATGAACAAAACTATCCTACTCATGATCTCGAGTTAGCAGCTATGATCTTTTCTTTGAAGATGTGGAGGAAATACCTCTATGGTGAAAAATGTGAGATTTATACTGATCACAAGAGTTTGAAGTATATTTTCTCACAAAAAGAACTCAACTTGAGGAAAAGAATATGGCTTGAATTACTCAAGGATTATGATTGTACGATACACTACCACCTGAGAAAGGCAAACAAGGTGGCAGATGCTTTGATCAGAAAAGATCATGGAGTTTTGAACAATATGATAATTGAAAGGGATCCAATTTTCTTGGATCTAGTGAAGATGGAAATGTGAATAACTAGGGAAGGTGAAACATCAATGCTTTATCAAATGGTTTCCAAACCATATTTACTAGAAAGGATTATTAGTTCTCAGACTGATGATGAATAATTTCAAAAGAAGATTAAATTTGTGAATGATGGGAGATTGAGAGACTTTGTGTATGAAGATGGAATTTTGAAATTTGGGAAGAGACTTTGTGTTCCCAATATACCTGATCTAAAAAGAGAATTGTTGGATGATGCTCATAGTTCCAATTTCTCTATACACCCTGGGAGCACCAAAATGTATAGAGATTTGAAGGAACATTTTTGGTGGGACAACATGAAGAGGGAGATTGCTGATTTTGTGTCAAGATGTAAGGTTTGTCAACAAGTGAAAGCTGGAAGGCAACAACCTGGAGGAGTCATGCAACCTCTTCCCATACCGGAGTGGAAGTGGGACAATATTACGATGAACTTTGTCATGGGGCTACCAAAGACTCCTAGAAGTAACAATGCAATATGGGTCATTGTTGATCGTCTTACCAAGTTAGAACATTTTATTGCTATAAAAGAAGAATTACCACTTGAACGACTAGAAATACTATATATTAATGAAGTTGTGAGACTTCATGGAGTACCCCTATCGATTGTTTCTGATCGTGATCCCCATTTTACTTCAAGATTATGGAAAGGTATTCAGAAAGCCTTGGATACTGAACTTAATTTGAGCACTGCCTACCACCCTCAAACAGATGGACAATCAGAACGAACTATTCAAACCTTAGAAGACATGTTGAGATCCTGCTCAGTTGACTTTCAGGGTATGTGGGATTAACATTTACCTCTGGTAGAATTTTCCTATAACAATAGCTTTCATTCGAGTATTCATATGGCACCATATGAAGCGTTATACGGAAATAGATGTCGCACACCAACCTATTGGTATGGCGTTGGTGAAAGAAAACTTGTAGGCCCAGAACTGGTGGAAGAAACGATGGAAAAGGTGAAGGTAATCCAAAACCACATCAAAGAAGCTCAAAGTAGGCATAAGAGCTTTGCATATAATCGAAGGAAGTATTTGGAATTTCAAGTTAGTGATCATGTTTTTCTGAAGGTATATCTATGGAAGGGAGTCATACGTTTTGGTAAGAAAGGTAAATTGAGTCCCAGGTACATCGGACCTTTCGAAATTCTAGAACGAATTGGGGCTATAGCTTACCGATTGGCAATGCCGCCAAGTCTCTCCAAAGTTCACGATGTGTTCCACGTATCTCTGTTGAGGAAATATATGCCTGACCCAATGCATGTACTTGCCTATGAAAAATTAGAACTGGAACCTGATCTGTCTTATTGCGAAGAGCCCGTCAAGATTCTTGATATGAGAGAATAAGTACTGAGAACTCGTACGACTCGTCTGGTAAAAGTCTTGTGGAGAAACCATAAGATGGAAGAGGAAATGTGGGAACCCGAGGAACTTATGATGAAGAACCACCCGAGTCTTTTCATGCGGTAGTATTCTAGAAATTTCGAGAATGAAATTATTTGAAGGAGGGGAGAATGTAACACCCCAAGCTTCTACGATACGCTTCTCTTTAAATAATGCAATAGTGTGTGTTGTACGCAACATCGAGTTCTAACACACACAACAACCAATCAAACTAGCCGTTATGAATAGTAATACCTACTTTTTAAAATTTTATAAATATTATCTCTCAAAATGGACTTCATTTTTGGATTCGGAGTATTGAATTTATCCTAAGGTGAAATTTTGGTACTTTTCGGATAACTTTAATATTTTGATGAATAGTGAAAATTACTAAATTTTAATTAAAAACAACTTTTTTAATCAAAATAATTAATAGTTCTAAATTATGAATTTGAGTGGTTTTAAAGTACATTTAGAATATATTTTTACCATTTAATACAATGTTGGTCATTGGAAATAATTTCACAATTAAAATGAACATAAACAAGTATCAATCTTTTGATAGTTATTATATCTTAAAAACACGCTTTTTGTTTTGACAGCGGGAATTAATTTTAAATTAATTTCTGCCACTTCTGTGTTTTGAATTTGGAAAAATGTATTCCATATTTGGAATCAGGATTTCCAAATTCTGTAAATAGGTAACTTTTATTTTTACACATTTTGAATAATTACTTCGGTAAATATTTTATTTACCATGGTTAAAGGGTAAATCCGGTAAATAAGGGTTAAAAAATAAAATTATAATAATACTAAATTACCATAAAACGTATTGGTGGATACATTTCCGACCATGGGCATCTTTGGGTCGATTTTGGGACCCCATAGAGCCACTTGTAGGTTATAGGGACACTTTATTTTAATTAAGTTAAAATAAATACAAAAATGACATAAGCATATATCTTTTAGAAAAACAATTTTTACAAAGGGTTATATATGTTGGATTTTTGACAATAAATATTCATTAGAAAGATAAAAATATTTCCTACATAATGGTATTTTATAATTTTTAGACATTAAATAATTTAATTTATTTATGACACAATGATGATGCAGTAATTACCATAATAGTGAAAAATTAAAATAATTGATATTATAAATACCCAAATAAATATAATTTGAGAATTTTAATGAATTACACTAATTTTATAGGATAATATGACATATTAGGATTGATTTAATTGACTTTGTTTGAAGTAATCATTCTGTTATGATTTTCACAAAAATCAATTTTCCAAATAGTGTCAAAATTGACATAAAAGAGTTTCTAAAACAAATATTATATTATTAATTGATATTCAATTCTTAAAAATATAAGGTTCGGACAAGAGACTTATATAATGATAGTTTTATCATTAATGGACCACTTGGGGGCCGCTTGGATGTATATAGTAAGTTTATTAACCATATAATATAAAAATACAAAGAGACATTGTAAAAGTGAAACTAATTAACTAAGAGTTAATACTTAAAGATAAGGTTAATATAGTAACCCAAACATATCTAAATCCTATTTGTTGAGTGGTTTTCGACCTATACCCACCTTAACCTTTAAATAATACACTTTTGAGCCATTATAAACCGAATATGAATTTAGTATAAAATAATATTTCTGGCTTTTCCAAAGGTGCCCCTCACCCCTCTAATAAAAGGGCACTCCTCCTTCTAATTAATTCACACTTTCAAAGCCTTTTGGTTGGGACAACCCCTGCCCAAATAGTCTCTCAAATTCCCTCACTTAATCCTAGAGGCCTTCCTTTAGTCAGAAATCCAACCTAAGGAGCCCTTTTGATCAAATCAAAAGGAAGAACCCGAAGAAGAGGTAATGATTTCACCACCCTTTTTCAAGTTCCTTTCTTCTTCCACTTCTTCTTTCTTTGTTATTACCATTATAAAATAATAGATCCAGTATATTATATATAATTTTATGTTATTATAAAAAATTTACAACCATATTTCAGTATTATATCCATCTTTTGAATGACATGTCACCATATGTGCGTACGTACGGCTTACCGTCTCCACGTTGTGGTGTAATTGTTATTCAAAACATTATTATTTGGATGGGTATAATAATGATTTTTAATTCATGTAAATAATAAATATAACATGATAATGATTCTGTATATATGATATACTATCCAATTATATATTATTTTAATATCAAAATAATGATATTTTCGCTCGTGCGTACGTAGGGACTACCGTCTCCACGAATGCGATGAGATTCATTCTCTATCGTATCCATTCAAGTATAATTATCATTTGATGATTTAAAAATAATTTTTAAGGACTTGATATCATTATGGATATGAATAAGATACAACCTATCCATGACAAACATGGATTACGTAACAAAACATATAAAAGAAAACGAGTAAGTTAACACCCGAAACGACAATAATACTAAGATATTATTAATAAAGCAATGTTAAAAGATCATATATGATATCATATTAATATATATGATTCTTGTATAATTTAATAACAATTATTTCACCATTATACAGGAGGTTATCCTAACCCAACCAAGGAAAAGTACAAGATAAGGGTTTATTTTGCAATCTCTTCATTATCGGAGGTTGTTTATACGTAATAATCTACTGGGATTTCTTTATCATCCACATCCATGTTTCTTAAAAATGTATTTCCAAACATTTTTAATATTTACTAAAATATGGGTTAAAGTCATTTATACCCTTGTTTACTTTTATAAGTGGTTTATAAAGTAATATTTCCGTCATTTTCCAAACAAGGTCCTTTTTAACCTTTTCGACAGAATTAAGGTAATAATGTTTTTTTAACTTATAAGGTGGGTGCGGCTATTTTCTGCCATTATAAAATCTTAGAAGCTTCCCTTACAAGATTATAAGAAAATTTTCAAAGTAAATGTTTTATTTTATAAAAATTTGACTTTTAAATTATTTCAAAAAAGGGATATTTCTCTCAAATAGTTTTGATTTCATCTATTTCGACATCCTTTGATGGATTTTAAGCTTATTTGAAGTTGATTTATTATGATACAAAACTTCTATATTATATTGAAGGTTTTGTGATTTGTTTGATTGTGGATGTGTTATTCTTATACCATTCACGGTTTCTAGATAAAGTATTGACATTTCGTATGCTAGTTTTAATATGAATGTTTATGTTATGTTTAAACTTGTTCATATAAGGAATGCATTGGACTTAATATGTGATGGGTGGAGCCCACTATAGCTCCTCGATGCATCGGTAGGTCTCATGAGACAAAATAGTGTCTTAGCACAAGGCCTTTACAAAATCTTATTTGTAGTCTTGGATCGAGGCCATGGCTATGTGGTTATGATAGTCTGGCATTATGCGTTCCATCATTATGAAAGTGGTTATTGATATTGCATGTGAATATTTGATTAGTAGAATATCTATGTGAATAAGTAAATGGAATTATTTCATTTTTTTTTCCATACTATGTTGAAGTTCAAGTTTAAAAGGATTTTGTTTTAGTTATACATTTCCTTAAATGTTTATTCTTATTTATGAATGTTTCCGCTATATTGTTATCCTTACTGGGCATTTGAGCTCACCCCTTTTCTATGTTTTATTTTTCCCAAGATGTGAAGAAGTAAATTATGAATGACCTGCAGGGATAGTATGAGGGGATAAGAGTGTGGACTATGGAGACTATATTGTTGTAGTTTTAATTTTATTATGTAATGTAAACTTTATTAATGTATCTAGTTATTCTAAGGCTACTAAACTAATCGGTCTTTCGAGACTTGATCTTTCTTGTGATCATGCCAATGTTATGTAATAATGCACCAACTCTGGGTAACTGGGGTCGGGGCGTTACAACTTTGGTTTCCTTTTTATGGATATCCTTGTATGGATAGATAGAAAAGATGATATTCCCCATAATATGGTTGAAACTAGTTATTATATTTTACAGAAAACATTGGATGGGATCATAGGTAAATTAGAAGTTATGAGTGATAGTTGGGTTTTCTATTTATGGAACACTAGGTATGGGCTCTTAAAATTAATTGACTTTTGCTACTCCTTAAGTCGTACTTGGGTTTATTATTTATGAAACACAATGGATGGGATCATAAAATAAATACAATTATGTTACTCCTTGGGGGACACTTGGGTTTCCACATTATATAACACATTTGATGGGCTCATAAGTCAATGTTTTATATCATTATTTTTTATAATCTCACATGACTAGGGGTAACTCTCCTTATTATGATTATTTTACTGTGATTTATTATTAATATACCTTAGGTCCCCAACATGGTTAGGCTCTAATGTTCTTATAAATACCACGTAATAGAATTTCTATGTGGTTTAGGGAACTCATTATATAAGGACCCTATGGGTTAAGCTTGGGTCATATACAACTGTTATACTTTTATCACCTTTGACTATGTTCCTTTAATAGGATTTCATGGATTATTTTCTGATTAAATATATTACCGTTATGATAATTTTATGCAGATTCAACGGAATTCCACCTCTTCCCTCATTGGTACATGTGTATCTCTGTATATATAAATATGTTTACATATATTCTTATATATACATGTGGGCATGTTCAGATACACTACTTATTAGGCCAAATTAGGTATGGTCTCCTGAGTTTCCTTATGGAATCACATCCCGACTAGTTTAGATTTATTTATTCACTATTTTAGTTACTATACCCGGACACTGCTGTATTTTATATTCATATACTAGATGGAATTAGACATCATTGGTTGTGGACATATTAGTATGTCTCACAGCTTTTCTAGGTATCTATTACATGGGTCTACTCAAACAGACCTCATGGTTCTATGGTTTGGGTTTTGGATTCAACATACTGGCTATTATGCTTTGTACTAATGCCTTTTTACATGGAGCTTAAGAGCATTGGGATGAGCTGGAGCTTAGGATTATCAAGGATTTAGCTAATTTGGATTTTTTTCTTTTCATTATTTATGTATTTTATTAAATAGTTATATGTTTTAACTCCTATTTATTATGTAGAATCATCTAAAAATTCATACAAGGTTGTATATTTGGCATTAGAAACTTTATGAGTTTTTATTACCTTTCAATACCTTGTACTTATACTACTTCCATTGTTGATTTATTTGTTGTCGATTATACCAAGGAGATACTATAGTTATAAGGGTATATTCTCTAAACAATAACATCACATGACCCTCACTACTAGTTGGTATCCACTAGTGTATGGGGAGGTGCGCTTGAGGACATGTGACCGATCGGCTTGGGGAACTAGTTCAGTGGCTCTCAGGCCATGAAGTTACATAAATTATACTAATTTGTTAAATTAGATTTTTTAAAATAGATTATATATTTTAAATAAGAATAATTAATATTATTTAAAACATTTATCTTCCTTTTTCATAATTAATAGAAAAACAAAAGAACTAAATTACTACGATTGTGGTTAAAATAGGGGTTTGTGTGTTACGTGTGAATGCTTTAAAATTAAATTTCTGCACACATAAGTCATTTATTTTATGAATTTTATTTCATATTTAGAATAATTAGGTCAAAAATATCTAATAAAAATCATTTATTTCGATTCTTAAAGGATATATTTTCTTGGTAAATAAATTAAAAACTAGTTACCGTGTTGACACATAAAATGGATAAAGTAAGTATACTTAGGGGTTAAGAAAAAAAATTGAAAAAATATTTTTTATGATGGAGGTGTAGATAAGCCATATCATACCTCTACTTAATTATTTATCAAATTTTTAGGTACATTTTTCCATTGTGACATCAAATTTTGGAGTAGTTTTGGGTATTTACAAAATAAAACACATTCCTAATTATAAAAAGGAACCTCCTCCCCTCACTTCCTCGCACCTCTTAAGACATTTGGAAAGATAAAACCATGCCCAAATATCTCTACAGCATCACTAACCATGTTCTATAACTTCTTTTATTCCATAAATACCAACCTTTAGGTCTTTAATAAGAGATCCAATGGATGTTTTTCTGAGCGAAGGTATTTTTCTTCAATAAGTTCTATATTTTTATTTATTCAATTACCACCTTAATTATTTTAGTAATAATTAAAATATAATTAAAATATTATATAAAATAGAATTTTTTTTATTATGTTGATGTAGTAACCTATATCCATATCCTCATCCATCAAATGAGAAATGAAACTATCAATCATGTGTACGGAGGACTACTGCCTCGCAAACTGATTTAATCGATTTTCTATAACAACCTCTCAAGGATTGATATGATGATGGATTTAATTTATTTCTATAATTTTTTTTGACATAATTTTACTCCTACAATTATAATGTCTCATTTACCTTCTTACCTTAAAATCTATTGGAATACAATAATGTTTCAAATAGATACAGGTGGGCTACTGCCTTCACGAAATTATGTGATTCACTTTTCATTTAATTTTTAAATTGATAGTAATAATGATGAATCTAAGGAATATAAAAGATATATAAAACATAAAAATTATTCTATAATTTTGATTTTTTATTTAACTTTCTTTCAATACATCCATTTAAAAAATGGAAACAACATTCATTCGTACGTGCAACCTACTATCTCCATGAATAGTGTAATTCATTTTTTCATATCTAAATTCTATAAATGAATGTAAATATGTATTTAATGAATATATATTATACTTATATAATTATTAAAATTGTTGATATTATGGAAGCATGTTTAATATATAAGGACCAAAAATATAGGAAAACATACAATAAAAATGAAGTTATTATTACGCAGAAAAGTGATTATAATAAAAAATTCTTAATAAACTGTTGGGAAAATATTATAATTAAATCATATATTGTATGATGTGTGTGACTATTTTTTCTTATTTTATTTATAATAAATCTATCTTTATTACATAGGATATTAGAATGTGTTTGAAGGATGTTGAGACCTCAGTTAATGTATTTTCATCTCACTTTTATTTCAGTGGGTCATATGACATATTCACCCCTTGTTTCTTTTTTGGGGTATATATAAAAAACCATTGAAATTTAATATTGTTATTATAATTATCTTCATGATATTTAAAGTTTCATTTAATGTTATAATTTTATAGGGCTTATAATTCAATTGTTATAATGTGGTAAGGGTTTTATATTACAATCACATAGTTTATGAGGATTATTTATGATTAAGTTTCTAATGATGAAATATTATTATTTATCTCTCAATAATCACGTTAATTTTATTTTAGTATTTTTACATTAAGAGATTATTTTTTATAATTTCATTTTCCTCTCAATATGAACTAAAGAGACAAAAATATTGTTTTTAAGGAAAATAGCATTTATTTCCCTCTTCAATTGAAAACCCCTTCTATTCCATGACCATGTTTCGAAAAAATATGTTTTTTTAATTTTTTTAAATATTCTAGAATACTTTTTAATAGTAATTTTTACACTTTTTATTGTCTAAAAATGGTTTAAAATGAATATTATTTTCATTTTTTGAACAGGGTAATTTTATATTTTACTAAGAATGTGAAATGAATCTATTTTTTACCATGTACAGAATGAATATAATTTTCCACTTTCATAACTGTTCAATGATTTAAATATTCCATTACTTTCTTCTAATGTTAATTTTAAAATAAAATTATTTATTTAGTATTTGGAAAAAATTTAGATTTCAAATAAGTAATTTTAATGTGAATGAAAATTATTTTCCTCAAGAAATAATCCAAGTGATCTTTTGAAATTATTTTCTAACTATGATGGAATACTTTGATGACTGGGGATATGATCTAATGATGAAATCCTTATTCTATCTCTGTATTTTTTATGATTATGAATAATAAAAAGATATGAAACCCATTTATTTTTCATAGGTCATGGTATGATGAATTTATATGAAATCCACATACATTTCATGACATATTCTATCATGAATGTTTTATGATCTTGTGTTAGATAATTATATGGATAATGTGATGGGTCGGACCTGTTTTTCTATCCAATGAATTAGGTAAAGATAGATAACTCATGGGTTAATAGTGTTATGTGTGAACCTGACATCAATTTCACAATGTTATATGTATACCTATCTTCATTTCTATAATATTTTTTGTGGACTGAGATTCATTTCCATAATGTTATTTATGGACCCTTTTTATTGTCTATAAGGTTATGTGTGAACCATGTTTCATGTGTATGAGCTTATGTGTGGACTGAGATTTCTAGACCATAATTTTATGTGAGGAATAGATTTCATACCCATAGAATAATGAGTGTACCTATTTCTATTTATACATGTTAAAAATGATATAGGATTATGTTTTTTTCATATTCCAATGTCTATGTTATACTCTCATGGATTATGTTCATTGGTTTCCTTTCTGATTCATGTCTTATAAACTATCAATATTTATTCCATGACATAGTATTATGATCTATGTTATGTGGGGTGTGGTTTTCCAATTTCAAGATCCTATTATCATATATTTATGCTTATTTTATGTATATGAAATTATTGATATCTTCCTCTCTTAGACTTACTAAGAAAGTTATCTCCATCTTTCTTATTTTTCCTTTCCCCGGGTAATGAATAATGGGTTTATATAGGGTATGTCTATGTAGGGTACTAAATGGGAAGATATTTTGGGGATACGTTGAAGATATTTTATGAAATAAGGAGATTTTATACCTAGTCTCAAAAGATGCAAATAATATTTGGTACTTGGGAGTGTATTTTGGAGTTGTATTCTATATTCAACAAAAATTATGTAATATCCATATATAAAAAACTTGGGTCACTATATTTTGTATAAAATGGTATTTTTAGTCATCCTTTAGATATTAGGATTAAATTATTTTGGTGAAAACCCTTAGGATAAGTTAAAGTATAAAATGTCATCCTAATGTTTTGGTAAAAAATAATTTATGTAATTTTCTAAGAAATTATATCCCAATCCAGATATTATTTGTTTTATGTAGCTCCTTCACAGTTTTACCTTCTGGTACGAACTCCAAAATAGGATCATTGATCTTTGACGTGAATGTCACATAGTGCATGACAATGGGCCTTTCAGCACAACTAGTTTGATACTCCGGGTGGATATTCTTTTGTTAATGCACATTTTATATATGAACCATTATAATGGATTTGAATAGATGGGGATCATGGATTTCCTAGGTTAAACCCAATTTGACTTACATTAAAAGGAATGATTTATAGTTTAAATATATTATGAATTGTTTTTCATGATTATGTGGTATCCCACTATTTATATTGTTTCTCAAAATATGTTTTTTTATTTTAGTTAGTGGAGGGAAGAATAAGGAAGGTGGTTAACATTAAACATGATAGGCAATGTGCTAAGGCGATACCAAATGAAATGATTCCAAGAGTGAAAGATATTCTGATTATTCATAATCAGTTATAATGATATATGATTAACAACTTGTACCTTAAAATTCTCAAACATTCTAGAGAAGTTAATGATAGAGTTTTCTAAGTGCTCGAGTGGTGGAGACCATGGGTGAAAGAGTATTATGTTTCTTATATGCTGATAATATAGGAAGAAACACTCAAGGGAATGTCTTAAATAAATAAGATGGTTTTTTATTTTTTTAGAATAAAGTTATAAAGTAATTAATTATTGGGGGAAAATTAAAATTTCAGTGAATGTATTGGATGAGAATAATGGTTACCCTAAGGTGTCATCAATAGTTTAATTTTATATATTCAAAATATAAGGTCATTATGTAATTCAATTTCCTATGGGTAAAGCTCGTGAATAGGATTAGTAGTGTTTTTCATGTATAGGTTTTTCTGGTGATGATAAAGAGACTAAAAATGACATATTAAATGAAGGAGGTGTTAAAAAATAAGATGATGAATCCTAGTAAATGGTTTCAGGATGAAGTGGAATAATTTAAGTTATTATATACTTGAAATCGAGAATTATTTTATATTAAAAATGAAATATAAAAGGATTGTCCTGTATAAATTTTTCTTTATGTATTTCAATGAATGTCCTAAGTGGTAATGATAACCTAGAAAAGTGAATTAATTTTTAGGAGATATTTTATGGAAAAAAATAATTATGTAAAATTTAACCTTCAATATGTTACTAAAGTTGAGATAATGGTATTTATATGGGATTAAGGAATGATTGAAGTTGAAAATTTAAATTGGATAATATGATAATGGTGGACTAATTAATGATTTGCTAAAAATTTTTGTTGTGTTATCATTGATAGAGTTTACAACATTTTTTTATTTATATAATATATTCAATGATATATAGTTTTATTTGAGGAATGAAGAGTCATATTTGTTTTCAATGTGATTTTTTGGGAACTATAGTTATTACCATGTTGTAGGAGAATATATGACCAAGATATTCACCTTTTTATTAAGTGATAATTAAGATCTAATTAATGATTTTTAAGGGAATAATATTAATTTGGTTTTGTAAACATTTTCACCTTAGTTAATAATTTTTTATTTTTGTAGGGGTTTTAACATTATCAATTTACGGAATGGTTTTAGATGAACTTTTGGTGAGGTTTTAGAGAATATTTTATTTTTTATCACATGATTATTTATCTAAATAGGATAACTTATTCTAAACATTTTGGTTTTAGTAAATACCTAGAGATAAGATAAATAAAATTTCATCATATTATGGGTCTTATGATCCATTAATAGTTAATTTTATTTCTTCAGGCATGTAAATTTCTTAATGTATATTCATTTCTTGGAGTTAGAGATCAAGTGGAAGTTCATATAAGAACAAAAAAAGATATTATTGGGATTATGAAATGTAATGAAATAAATTAAGTATATTTTCATGTGAGAATTCCTTAAATTTATTAAAGGTATAATGAAACAAAAAATTTGTTTGATTACATTCATTTCCGATGAATTGATTTTTTTTTTCTCACCTCATTGGATTACATTTTTTTGTGTATAACATTCTCATGATCATTCACTTTATTATGATCAATGATCTATGGGGATTACATTTTTTATATGTCTATATTTTCAGTTCCCACTAATTTTCCCCCTTTTAGGAAACTTTTAATGTTTTATTCCGTAGTATCATTATTTTTTTCTTTCCCCTCATTTTAGGAGAACGTTTTCCTGACCCCTTTTATGATGTGGGTTTCCAAAATGGGATTTTCATAATTTAAACCCTTGATTCATGAGAACATGTTCAAATTTTGTGGATGAAATTTATAAAATGGTAGAAAATGTATCATATTAAGATTACATGATATATTTTTATTCGAATAAATTTTATTTCTTCTATAGCTTATGTTACACACAACATAGAGTTTAAATTAACTGATATAAACTATTAAAATGCTATTATTTAATCCGAATGTTATAATCCAACTGTTAAAAAGGAATTAATGAATAGGAATAACTATATTATGAAATAATATGGTTTAAAAATTAATAAAATAAGATTATTTCTTCCCAATTGATTATAAATGAAAAAAAATCATTTGAATGTAACAAAAATGTTTTTCTAAAAACTTAAATTTATGTGCTAAATGTGTTTTAATATTTATAAATTAAATAAATAACTATTGATGAATGATATTAATTAAATTTATATACTATATATTCAAGAAAAAACTGTATCATTCATTAATGTGATAAGAATATATCCAATTATACACATAACAAACTATATATAAAAAAATAAGTTTCATCGCATTTTACACAGTTATTTTAAAATTATTCATTAATACTTTTAATAATAATATTTGGAAAACTAGACGTCATTTTTTAATAAAAAATTTAAAATTACCATATTAGAATATTTTTCAAAAGTTTCTAAATATATTTCTTTTTAAATAAATAGTAATAAAACAAATTTTTTTTTCAAAACTTCCATTTCATTTAAAACATTTTAAAAAAAATCCATTTTGGTTTAAAAATTTTTTAAAATTAAAATTAGTTCAATTATATTAATATAATTATTTAATTTTGTTTAATTTTAATCAATTTTATGCTGAATTTTGATACAAATTTATTTTTTACTTATGAAAATGTTTACCATAGAAACCTATATATTCATCACGCTTGAAGGATAAATTTAAAATTAAATTATGCAAATTATATGAATTAATTTTTCTCAAATGGATTCCATATTTAGAATCATAATAATTAATATTATATAATGATATATACTTATTTTTTCCCCATAATGAATCACATGAACAGTATAAATTAATTATAACGTTTAATGTTGAGACATGGTTTTGTGGGTTATATAAGCCTGTGTTAAAAAAATTCCAAATAAAAGAGAATTTTATTGGATAAATTTATTATAATATTTAGAATCATTATGTATAAATTATTCAATATGGTTTCTTTATTTTTATTCTTGAAGAATAAGTTACAAAGGTAAATAATTTAAAACCAAATTATAGTGGAGAAAAATATAATGTTCAAAATAAAATTAGATGTTAATTAGAACATGTTTAAAACATGTTTTTCATTGTTAGTGATGTTTTTATAATATAATACCTAAATCCATTATTTATAAATGTTGGAGGAACTTGTTTTAAGGGTTACATCCCATTACTGAATATTATTGTGTCTTTTTCAAAATGTCACCCCTCAATTACAAAAGAGAACAACCTCCCCTTGACTATTAACACCTATTAATACATATGGAATTAAAAAATCCTAAAAAATATCTCATAAATATAATTATACATGTTCTATATCTTCTTATATTCCCAAAATACCAACCCTTTCATTCTTAGTAATATATTCCAAGGTGTCTTTTCTACGAAAAGGTAATTATCTTCATTATGCTCTTTATTTTTACTAATTCTCTTTCAAGAATCATTCATGTATTAATAATTCATATAAAATAAAAATATTATATACCATATAATGTGATGTTATTTTAATAATTTAATAACCTATATCTAACTCATCCTCTATCAAATGGGAAATTAATCAATTGGTCATGTGTACAGTGGACTACCATCCCGCAAACTGATGTAATTTTTTTCCATCACCACTCCTAAAGGATGTATATTAATATATATTAAATATATTTATATGATATTTATGATATAATTATACTCATGTAATTATAATATCACATATACCTTCTTACCTTCCAATATGTTAGAAAATGAGAATGTTTCTCATGCGTAATTGTGGACTACTACCTCAACAAAATGATGTGTTTTGTTTTTCATTTTATTTTGACATAGATGGTAATATAGATAAATTTAAATAATATATATGATTTATATTAAGAAAAAATTAATATTTATAGATGATATATTATTTAAATTTCTTTAATTTTATCTATCGAAAAAATGGAAACAACGTTCTTGCATACGTATGACCTACCCTCCCCATGAATTGTGTAATTCATTTGTCCACATCTAAATTTTATGACTGACTCCAAATATGTATATAATGAATATATATTATACTTACATCATTATTATCATTATTATTATTTTTTAACCATAGTAAATATACAATTTCCAAAACATACAAACCAAAAAATACATGAAAAACGAAGCAGCTGTCACTTAGAACAACGATTTTAACCAATAATTATTAATAAATTAGAGGTAAAAGGTTATAAGTAAATCATGTATGGTATGATATGTATGGGGATTATTTTTTAATCGATTTATAATAAACCTAAATTTATTATACATTAGGTTCTAATGTATATGAAAGAATTTTATACTTAAGGTAGGGGATTTTCATCTCATTTTTATTTTTGTGAGACACAAGCACATTCACATGTTATTTATTTTATATGGTCAATATAATTCCCAATTGAAAACATATATCAGTATTCTCCTTTTATCTTGATATTTAATGTTTCATTTTTTTTATTCTTTCATGGGTCTTATGATTCAAACGATACCAAAGTTGTATGGTTTTTTTGTTACAATCTCATTATTTATCCGGATTTTTTATGATTATGTTAATGATGATGAAACATTTAATCAATATGTTAGTAATATGATAAAATTTATTATAATTTGGTTTTTCCTATATATTACATGTTTTCTTTTCATTTTACTCTATTTATGAACTAAAGGGATGAAAATTATGTTTTTAAGGCAAATCTAACTTATTTCCCTCTTCAATTGAAAATCATATTTTCCATGAGTGAGTTTTACAGAAAAGTTTTAATGGAAGTGTTTAATATTCTCTAATGTTTGTTAAAATAAATTTTTACAGTGGTTAGATGTTTTTTGAAAATATTTTAAAAGTAATCATCATATCATTTTTTGAATGAAGTATTTTTTTTACTTTTTACCAGAAATATGAAAGGACTATTTGTCTTAATATGTATAGCATAAAATATATTTCACACAATAAAGACCAATAAATGATTTAAATATTCCCTTATAATATTCCATGGTAGTTTTTAAAGAAAATATTTTCATTGTTAGTTAAGGAAATTTTATATTTTAAATAAGTGATTTCAATCTGAAAAGGATGTTTTCCTATAGAAATGTTCCAAGTGATATTTTAAAATAATTTTCCATCTTAGAATACATATGTTGATGTTAATTAATCCATAATGGGGATATTATACAATTAAACCATTTATATTATTTCTAGGGAAAGTTCATGACTATTATAAAGGTATGTTTAAAAAAACCATTTCTTTTCCATGGGATATGTTATGAATAAATTTTTAGGAAACCCCTTTCCTTTCTATGGGTTGTGATATGATGAATGGTTTAGGATGTTATGGAAGATATATTCATGGATTATGAGATGTGTGGGACTTATATGACCCTAAAATGCATTGGGTGAAGAAGTATAACCCATGAGAAAATTATATTATATGTGAACATGATTTCATGTTCACAATGTTATGTGTGTACCTGGTTTCATATTCATAAGGTTATGTTTGGACCATGATTCATTCCCATAATATTATGTGTATACCTAGTTTCATGTCTATATGATTGTTCATAAAGCTATATTTCATGTCCATAAGATTATGTGAGTGCCTAATTTTATTTCCTTAACACAATGACTAAACATGTTTCTATTTATAGATGTTTACAATGTTATAAGATTATGTAATTTCACATTCCTATGACTGTGTTATGATCTCATGGCTTATATTCACTGACTTCCTTTTATGATTTATTTTCTTTAAAGTGATACTATTTATCCAGTGACTAAGTATTATAATCTATGTTATATAGGGTATGCTTTTAAAATGTTATACTCATGTTCTCATATCCTCTATGCTCATTTTCTATTTATGTTATTATTCATATATCCCTAGATTTCCCTTAGTAAGCATCTGAGCTCACCCTTTCTTATGTTACCTTTCCAAGAGTTATGATTAAGGGTTTTAAGATGGGTTTTTCTATGATGTGTATTAAATGGTAAAATATTTATGGGGAATATTGGAAGTCTTTAAAGAAATAATAAGATTCTGAATCTACTCTCGAAAGACACTAAACCTATATGATCTTCATGAATATATTTTTTAATTGAATTGAATATTCATTTGAAAAAATTTAATATATTTATTTAAAAAACTGGGGTATCTATATTTGGTATCAATCGATAGGTTTATTCAACCATTTGATATTAGGATTATAAAACATTAGTGAAAAATCTCAAAATATGTTTGTAGGATAACCACGTATGGTTTGGTATGAAATGAATTATTTAATTTTCCAAGAAACTAAATCCCATTATAAATACTATAAGTGGATATAGGTCCTAAATAGTATTAACTAGGGTTAATAACTCTAAAAATGGTGCACTTATTATTGACTATATTGTTAACTGGATCATGATAATGGGCATTTAGGCACACCTAGTTTGACACTCTCAGGGGATATGATTTGGTTAATCTACATGTTCTTTATGAACTATTATGATGGTTTTGAATAAATGATGATCATGGAAGGCCTAGGTTAAACCTAAGGTGTCTTAGATTTATGATATGGTGTCATGAAATAGGCATATGATAAATGATATTTCATGATTATGCGGTTTCCCACAACGAATAATATTTCTCAAAATTTGATTATTGGTTTTAGTCAAGGAAGGAACATGAATAAACTAGGTTAATGTTTAATGTGATAGACAATGTTATAATGAGAAACCAAGTGAGATGATTATTGGAGTGAATTATATTCGGATTATTCCTAATAAGATATCATGATATATCAAAAATAACTTGAACCTCAAAAAACTATTTAAAAAACCAAATAAATAAAGGATAGAATTTTCTAAGAGCCCGGGTCGTGGTGAACATGGAGGAAGGAATATCCAGTTTCTTTTATGTTGATAATTTGGTAAGAATCACTCAAGGGAATGTCTCAAATGAAAGAAAATATGTTTTATGTGGAGAAAAATGTCACAAAGTATGTAATTATTGAGGAAAATTTAAAAATTCATTTAATTCAATGGATATGAATAATGGTTTCCCAAAGGATTCATCAAGAGTAAAATGTTTAAAAGATATAAATTATAGGCATTATGTAAATAAGATTCATTGGGGTAAGCTCATGAGAGGATCGTCATAGATTTTTGAGTAAATGTTTTGTATTTGATGTAAAAGATAATAAAAATGAGATATGAAATGAAGGAGGTACTATGAAATAAGATGATAAATCATAGTTAGTATTTTTATAATGAAGTGAGATGGTTAATGTGATATTTATTAGAACTCAATAATTATGTATTATGGATTACAAAATATATAAGTATTGATCTTTAGAAATTTTTCATTATGGATTTTTTGGAATATGTTGAAATTTATTGATAACATAGAAATGTGATTTAATGGGAATGTTATATTTTATGGAAACACTTGATTAAGGAAAATATAGCCATTAACATATTAATGAAGTTCAAATAATGGATTTTAGTTAGGATAAAGTTACAATTTAAATGGAAAAATTAAATTGGATAGTATTAATTCCCTTAGAACTAATTAATGATTGGATGAAAAATTGGGTTATGTTATCATTGATGGATTTTACAGAACTTTTGGATTTATGGAATATATTTAATTATCGGTGGTTTTATTCATGGAATGAAGAAGAATGTATTTTTTTCATTGATGTTTCATGGTACTTATGCTCTTTAACATGTTTTAGAAGAATATATGACCAAGGTATTCAGATATTTGGTATCGGACATTTAAGAGCTAATTTATGATGTTTGGGTGGTTAATGTCATGAATATTTCATAAATTTGGAGACTATCTTAAAAAAAATTAATTTCGGAATTTAATTAAATTGTACTCCTTATAGAATGGTTTTATTTGAAATTTTGATGATGTTTTAGAGATAAATGTATTATTTCATCATATGAAGATTTATTTATATTGGATAACTTGTTTTAGCCATTTATGTTTTGGTAAATACCTAGAGTTAGGAGGAATAAATATACAACATATTATGGATCTTATCATTCATTAAATAATAATTTTAGTTCTTCGAGTAGGAAAAATTCATCTTGAATATTCAATTACTAACTAAAAATGAAGTGCAAATTGATCGAGTCATAATGAAAGGATTACATTATTAATATGAAATAGAATTAAATAAATTAAGTATATTTTCATTTGATAAATCCCCAAATATAGAAAAAATTCATTGAAATAAAATTTTATCTAATTACCTTTATTTATAATGAATTGATGGTTTTTTCTCAACTATTTGGTTTACGATTTTGTGGACATTAACATTCTATTAATGATTAACTTTCTTGGGATCCACAATCTAGGAACAATATTTTTATTCCATTTTTATAATTTCAAATCCAAATAAAGTTATCCAATTTGAAACCTAGGTAGGTTTTAATCGAGAAGATCTTCATTTTTTCGTTTCCCTCTTTTTATGAGGACGTTTCATTGATCCCGTTTATAATGTGGGACTTCCACAAAGGTATTTTTTATGTTAAACCCCTGATCACCAGGAACAAGTTAAAATTTTGAGGATGAAATTTATTAAAAGGGTAGAGTGTAAAATCTTGAGATTTAATATATTTTTTTCAAAAAAGTTATTTTTTTGATAGCTTCTATTACACGCAACACCGATTTAAAATGAACAACAATATACTATTAAAATATTATTATTTACCCTAAAAATTATAACCTAGACATTAAAATGGAGAGTAATAATTGGACTAACATAATTATTAAAATTTAATGGTTTACAAATGAATACAATTAGTTATTTTTTATCAATTTATTTTAAATGAAAACACAAAAAAAATTCATTTGAATGTAAAATAAATGTTTTTACGAAAAACTATTTTTTTGCATGGATGTGTTTTTATCTAAATATATTTAATTAATCACTAATAATGAATTATTTTAATTAAATTTATATATTATATATTAAATTTGATTTTTCATCATTAATCTAATATTTTTTCTATGAATTTTATAAGAATAATTTTATTTATATTTTTAAAACATTATTTGAAAAAAATTGGTTGCATCTCATTTTTTGTACTTATATAAAATTTAATTTATTATAAAATTATAAAAATTATTTGGAAAAAAATTAATTTTTCAATAAAAATTAAAAAATTATATTACAGAAATTTATTATAATTTTTTAAAAAGATTGATTTTTTTTAATGAATAGTGAAATTTTTTTCTTTTTATTGAAAACTACATTTTCGTTTTAACCATTTAGAAAAATAAATTTGGAATTAAATTTATTTTAAATATATAATTTTTTTATTATATTATTATTAATCCAAATTATATCATTTTAACATATATAATGTTGAATTTTGATATAAAATATTTTTTGTGCTTTAGAAAAAGTTTACAATAGAAAACCATAGTTTTATCGTGCTTGCAGGTTTACTTTTAAACTAAATCACATGAATTCAATGAATTAAATTTTTTAAATTGGATTCCATATTTGGAATCATAGTAATTAATATTATTTTATAATTTTAGCTTATTTTTTCATCAAAATTAGTTATAAAAACAATCAAATGTACAAATCACACATAAGATTAAAACTGGGTTTTGCGTGTTGCATGTTCCTATGTTAAAATTAATTTTACAAAAACATAATACATTTATTTGAGAAATTGGATTGAATATTTAGAATCATTCAGTATAAGTTTTTTATTAATTATCATTTTTTAGTCATAATGGATAAATTATCAATGTTAATAAATGAAAAACAAGTTATCATGGTAGAAAATTAAATGTTAAAAGTAAAAAATAAATTTTAAAGAAAAACCTATTTGAAAATGTGATTTTTTAGAGATGTGGTTCAATAATATCATCCCTTCACTCAATTATTTAAAAAAACTAGGCACATCCTTTGATAGTGACTTCCCATTATTGATTAGTTTTGGATATTTACAAAAATGTCACTCCTCCTCAATTATAAAAGGTAGCCGCATCCCCTAACTTATTCACAACTATTACGCCATTTGAATCAACCAAAAATGGCCAAAACCCCTCTCCAAAAACCTAATCTATGTTCAAAATATTTTTATATTCCAAATATTCCATCCTTATGGTCTATAATAATATATCCAAATGATGTTTTTCTAGGGGATGATAATTTTCTTTACTAATCACTTTCTTTTTATTTAATATATTACAAAATTAATACATGTCATAATTTTTCCAATAAAATAAAACCAATATCTACCATATGTTGAGATTTTATTATTTTTATTTAATAACCTATATCTATCTCGTCTTCCCACAAAAGGGAAACAAAACTGTTGATCATGTGTATGGCGAACTTCCACCTCTCAAGGCTAAATGTAGTGATGTATTTAATATATATATATATATATATGATATTTATGAAATTATTATACTAATATAATTACAGTATCACATATACCTTGTTTCCATCAAATCCATTGGAAAATGATAATGTTTCCCATGTATATGTGTGGACTACTGCCTCCACGAAGCGATGTGATTCATTTTTCATTTAATTTTTACAAGGATGGTAATAAGGATAGATTTAATAATTATATATGTTGTATATGAAATAATTATTATTATATAATGGTGATATAATATTTAACATTATTTCATTACATCCATCAATAAAATGTAAATAGAATTCATGTGTACATATGAACTATCATATCCAGGAATAGTGTAATTCATTTCTTCATCTCTAAATTTTATGAATGACTATAATTATGCACATAATGAATATATAAGAAACTTAAATCATGATTAATGTTATTTAAATTATTTAACCATTATCAAAGTACAAGGATCAGATCATCTAAACCAAAACAAACATGAAAAACGTAGTAGTTAACTCCCACAATAGTTATTTTTACAAAGAATTATTAATAAAATGGTGGTAAGAGGTTCTAAGTAAATAATATATGGTATTATATGTATGAGTATTATTTTCAAATGTTTATATAATAAAACAATATTTACTATATATGAGGTTCATATTTTTAAGAATTAAGTTGATACTAAAGTTAATATATATTTTTCTCGGTTTTATTTCTGTGAGACACATGTCATATTCCCCACTTGTTTCTTTTATGTTGTCTATATAATACGACTTAAACAATTTTTATCATGATTTATCTTATTTAAATGATATTTAATGTGTCATTTGATGTTATTAATTCATGGGATTTATAATTCAAATGTTACCAAATTGGTAAGGGTTTTACATTACAATCTCAATACCAAGAATGTCCTATTAGAATCAAAGCTTCTGACTATTTATTAAAAAGAGAAAAGGTTTCAAAAAAGAGGGAAGATGAGGTAGAAGAAAAAATACCTCATCCAGAATAATAAATGTTACATTTCATAATAATACATATCATCCCCATGAAAAAACTCATTAGTAGTTTCCCATTCAGTTTGACAGTTACCTTTATTGAAAATTTTTAGGATATCATAATCGACCCTTCATGACACCTTGGAGGATGATCTAGTAGACACAGTACTTAGTATGGTTGATTAGTATATCCTAATCCTTCTCTTTAGAGTATCAGAGATAAATCACTCATTATAAATCAATTTCATCTTCCTTTGGGTGATAATATCCTTGAATAAAGCTTTACCACTCCGTAGAGTTTGAATAGGGGCATTTTCAATCACTCTTTCATAATAAATAACATTTTACCCTCTATCATTAATTTTTTAGGAAGAATAAAAAAATTTAATCTCCTCCTAGAGATTATTCTATTGTGAACCCAAGATGAAATCAACATCATCTCGCTCCAGTTCTACCACATCATAATCTCTTGGTTGTATAAATCTATGCCCCATGAATTGAGGTTCTGTGTGAGTATCTTCCACAAACAAACATTGAAATGTGCATGAATTTGGAGCAGTAAGAGAATCACAATCACTTCATAATCCCTTTCACTAATAGGGGAATCCCTTTCCATATTATATATAATTGTATCTACATGATTATCAAGGTAACCCCCCAAGACAACTTCATTGCCTAGGGGAACCACAATCCCTGGATGATTTAATACATTGAAATCCATTACCAGTCTACTAAAGACATATTTAACCTTCAAATCAAGAGAAAGAGGTGGTGTTTTCTACATACTCACCTAGGTTGTTTCATTGGAATTAAATATACCAACGTTTTTTATGTCCAGATCAGAACCTGGCATATCCCGATTAATAGAGGGTTCACTGCATAATGCATTCAAGCCTCTACCACAGTCCACATCCATTATAATAGGGAACTACTGAACTTGGTTCTCACTCACAATGGAATCATTTGGAACTAACATCCCAAACCTCAAAACCTCAATCCTAGGTCCCAAATGATTCCACATAGAATAGACATCATGCCAAGAATCAAATATAGCCAATTGTTTATGCCTTAACTCCTCACCAAGAACCATCCAGAAGGATTCAATAGGAATCTTCGACACATCAATCTCAACAAAAATACTCAGTGTAATGGGATGAATAATAGCCCTAGTATGACTATCCAAACATAGGTATTTCCTTACTAGGTTCCCAAAGATACAAAGAATATTTAGATTTTGAAAAGTAATAGGAAGGTTTTGAAACCATACCCAAATCATGACATTTGGATAATTGTTCTCACATGAAAACCATATAACCATTTGAATATAAGAAACTAAGATCCATTACCAATGTGTGGTGTGATAAACTAGTTCAGAAATAAATATTCTTCAGAGGTGGACCTAACCATTATATGATTGGATTTGAGGTTTCTGATTGTTCCTCAAAACTTTAAACCCCAGGATCCAAATATAAATTGGTCGAAGGAGTCACTCAATGTATTATGTTTCTTGAATCTTACAATAAGCGTAATATGCAAAATAGAGTAATATTCAATGAATTATAAAGATGAAATAGAGAGCTATGGGGATCCATCGAACCGATTAGGAACCCTCAAGATGAGATAGATCGAAGGGAAAGGAGGGGTGAATTCATGGTTAGAGTAAGGGGAGATGATTAATGGTTGAGAACATTTGATATGAGAAAAAGGACCCTCCCCCTCCAAGGGGGGAGAGTCCAGATCAAAGGCCATCGACACCTAGGATATCAAAGTCATCCATATAGGAGAGCTCCACTCTAAAGAGAGAATATGCAATAAAGGGGGTTGTCCTTAAAATATCATTGTTTATTGGAATTGTTTATTATTATGTTTTTTATGATGGAATCTTGTGGTATATATCTAAAAAATCTCATTAATTTTATTCTACAATGTTTTTTCATTCAATTACATACTTTCATTAAATTTTCCTCTCATTAAGAACTATAAATCCCCAAATAATTTTTTAAGTAAAATAAACTTTATTTCCCTCTTATATTTAAAATACATTCTTTTCCAACACCATGTTTTATAAAAAAATAATGAATTTTTATACTATTCTCTAATGAGTTTTTAATGAAATTTTAATCCTTGTTTAAATTTTTAAAAAATTGTTTAAAATGAATCATCTTATCATTTTCCAAATGAGCTACTTTTTAATTATTACAGAAGATTTGATAGAAATACATATTTATATGTGTAGATAATAATCTTCATTTCCCATATACATGAACACTTAATGATTTAATGCATACCTTACATGTTTCTAGGGTTCCATTCAATGATTTTTTTAATATTCTTTAATTATTTGGAATTCAGATAAGTGATTTCCAATTGACAAGGATATTTCCCTCCGAAAATATTCCAATTGTTCTTTTAAAATGATTTTCAATCAATGATGACATAATTTAATGTTAGTTAAGATTTATGATGGATATGATCTTATGAAACCATCTATATTATTTATCAAGATAGTTTATGATTATTATTAAAAGATTTTTCTGAAACCAATTAATTTTTCATAGTTTATAGTATAATGAAATGTTTATGAAACCCCTTTACTTTTCACAGGTCATGATATGAAGACCTTTTTTATGATTTATGGAACACAAATTTATGGATTATGTGATATGTGGGACTTATATCTCCTTCCAATGCATTGGGTGAAGAATTAAAAATCATGAGTTAATTATATTTTTTGATAAGATGATTTCATATTTACAATGGTATGTTTTGTCCTATTTTCATGTTTATAAGGTTATGTGTAAAATAGGTTTTATCACCATAATGTTATGTGTAGACCTAGTTTCGGGTCTATAAGATTATGCATGGACCTAGATTTTATTTCCATAATTTTATGTGTGATCCTAATTTCAATTTTATAACTTAATGAGTGAAATTGTTTCTATTCATATATATTCATAAAGTCATAAGCTTATGTTTTCACTACATTCATATGCATATGTTATGATCTCATGGAATATGTTCATTGATTTACTTTATGACTCATGTCTT
Organism: Viscum album; assembly: GCA_963277665.1. Lineage (NCBI taxonomy): Eukaryota > Viridiplantae > Streptophyta > Magnoliopsida > Santalales > Viscaceae > Viscum > Viscum album. The sequence goes on from OY728138.1 coordinate 1,803,196,718, forward strand.
ATGAAGTACCACACATTATTCCATAACCCAAGATCATGATCTATGTTATGTAGGGTATGGTTTTCAAATGTTAATCTAATATTTTCATACACTTATGATCACATTATGTTTCATTGATTATTTATATCTTCCTCTCTTACCCTTACTAAGCATATGACCTCACCCTTGTTTATTTTTCTTTTCCCTATGTAATGAATAAATTTTCTAATTAGGGTATGGATATGAAGATTAATAAATGGGAATATATTTATATGATATGATAAATTTATTTGATAAAATAAGAACATTTTTTATCTATTCTCTAAAGAGGATAAACCTATACGTTCCCCAAGTGTGTATTTGTGAATTTTATTGAATTATTATATGAATAGATGTAATAACTATTTATGAAATTCATAGGTATCTTTAGTTAGAATTTTTTTATTATTATTGTGAGTATATGATATTTAGGGTATAGTATCACCACTAATGAACTTTAGACCCTTGCTAGTAGTAGACATCCTCTTGCATATAGGGTGTCACACATGAGGTTTTCTAGATCATTGGAATGAACACTACAGTTCAGGTAAGGGTTTTACAAAATGGTATTAGATAATATTTTTTCTTATTCTCTTTATAAACTCACATGGTACATCGTATGAAGGATATAGGTTCTATGAGACCTGGGAAGGAGAGTTTCTAGGTTCCTTGGAAGGTCATGTCTAGCATACCTCTGAGTTACCATTGATATGATTTATATTATAGTTCTATGAGGACTTTTTTTGTGTTCATACAATATTATTGGTCACGTATGTTCACATTTAATATATATATATACCTATTACATTATTTATAATGTTTCTTGAATTTAATTCCTTCATTATGTTATCTATTAAGGGTATAATTTTAATCATTGATTATGTAATATATCTATTTTATATGATGTTTCGATACATCAAATGGAACTAATTATTTATATATGAGAAGGATTTTTTGTTTTTTATAAACATGTGATTGTGACTAACATTTATAGATGGATACCTTGATTAGTTTCTTGATGTTTATAAATTTTGTTATGGGTGTAATCCTATGAGATCCCCCGTGTGATCCTATAGACTGATTAGTATCTATCAAAATATCTTTGGTTATTACAGGTTTCAGATTATTCCATCCTAAGGAATACTAAATGGATCACTAAATAACATGGGATAGAATTATGCCTCTAGGGAGGATTCCCAAATTCCACAATCTATTATTCACTATTTTGTAGTAGATCATTCTACCACACTTACTTAGTGGTGTGGGCAATGGTCATACCTTAGTTATGAGACCTTCTACATATTCCATCCCTAGGATGAGGGGCCTAAATGTCCATGTTTGGATATAATAGAGACTTAAAACTCAAAAAAAACACTATCCTTTCATGGAATAGGAGGGTTTAATGATGTAGGTGAATTTATATACATCATTGAGTGTATTATAACTCATTTAGACACTGAGCACATGAAGGTGATGCTAATATAGTTAATTCTATAGGGACCCATCTGGTAGTGGGGGGATTATGAGAAAGGGTGATATGAAGGTCTTACATCGAAAATCATCATGGTCCATTTCTTTAAAGATTTATTTCTGTGTAACAGGATTTTAGACTATTTTCACAGTTTCACAAAGCTTGAGAATAGAGTATAATTATCTAACACAAATCACAAAGGTTTTTGTATGTCCCCAATGATAATGAAGTGTATATGGGAGGATACAGTTTTCTATCTTATTCTAGTATTTAATAGACCATCCAGTGATAAATTTAGAAGAAATTAGTGGATGATTTAGGGTTCATACACGGGAACTGGTAGATAGTAAAAATAGAGTATGGATTCTTCACTCCCCTCTAGAGGAGTTCAATAGTAATTAATCAATGGAATGAATGTGTATTATCTCAATTTCTTTTTACAACCATTGACTAAGATTTAGTGGTGTTGAAAGATATGTGTTATCTAGTCATTTGGATATTGATCTTTAATGTAGAGATAAATGAAGAATTGGTTAGGGAACTAGGTATTTAGCCAAGGTCCTCATCGGTAGACTTGGATGATGAGCATTCAAGCTGGTCATGTGTATTAAGGATAGGGTAATTGATATAGGGAAAGTCATGTTTATGTCGTGGATTAGACTCCTACAGATAATGTTTAAGGACCACCTACTATTAAAGGTATATTCTGGAACACTTATATGTTGTTTACATCTCTATTTAATATTGGTTCTTCCCATTATTTTATATATTCATGATTTGTTTTTTGGCATGACTTTCCGGTCTAGTTATCCTCTAAGTTACTTTTCTTTAATACACTGTTGCGCACAATAATGGACCGCATTCATTGATTCCTAGAGTGTCCTGCAGTTGTCTCTAATTATGGACATTTAATGGAAATCATGATTGTAAAGATAATAAGATTAAATGTGACTATTGACATGTATTAGATTATGAGACTCTGGGGTCACATTGGCTACTGTCAAATAGGATTATCGTTTACTTCAAAAAAGGGAGAAAATTATGTTATGGTCGGATAGTGGGAAATGAGAAAAGGTATAGTAATTAAAGGCTTATAACAAATTATCATGATCACATTGTATATTGAAATATTGTCTTCATTTGACAAAATTAGTATCATGCCCCTTGTATTTTCCACCATCAATGGACCTTTGTTGGGATTCTTTCAAGATGACTTCATAGGACATCCCCATGATCGATGAGTTGAATCTAAGATGGATCTCATTATAAGTTTGTAACCCATTTTGAAACCACCATATATAATTGAACTAGTTGAGATAAAAGAGCTCAAGTACTTGTAAAATAATGGCTTTCTTTAGATAAGTACTTCACTGTGGGGTGCACTTGTCATGTTTGAAAAGAAGGTGGATAGTAGTCTTTGACACTGTATATATTACTGAATGATGAACCAGGTGATTATGAATAATATATATCTATTTCATAGGATAGATTAACTCTTTGATTATTTAGATAGATCCTGGTGGTTCTCCAATATTTATCATTAATCGGTATATCACCAATTTTAGGTCGGAGAGGACATTTTAAGATAGAATTTTTGAGTAGGTGCATTCTATAAGATTACTTAGTGAGGTTATTTGTATTATTGTATGTACCATAATTGTGCATAGATCCCATGAACAAGATTTTCCATTGATATCTAGACTTGTTATTTGTGGTTTTCATTAGTGACATCCTCATATACTAAAAACCTATATGTATTATGCTAAACATATTGAGATAGTCCTATGTACACTTCAAACACACCATATTTGTGCCATGTTTTCTAGGTTTAACTTTTTGTATGAGTTGAAATTATATTGGAATATTGTGTATGAGATAGGTATATAGATGAATTAAGTGTGAGTATAGGTATTGATATCATGGAAATGTCCTCGTAAAGTGTTTTTTATTAGGATCTTTCTGGGTTTATCAAGACGTTACTGATGTTTTATCTAGGAATTCTCAGATTTATAAGTATTGGTGATAGTGTTGAGGAAGAATGGAATGAAGTAATAATGTTAATAACAGTGTAAAGAATAATTTATTAATATTAAGAGAAGGTTGGATAAAACTCCAATTATAATACATCTATATCCTCATATGGGAAAATTTTTAAACATTGATGCTTCAGTTTTAGTTTGGGAGTAGTACAGATGCAGAGGGGTAGGTACTTTATTATGGGTCATGTTAGCTATGTCCTTATGAGCATAACTATCATACTCGTGAATTTTTCTATAATTCTTGGTCTCACGCATTAAATTATTAGTGCCAATATCTCTTTATATAGTGTTTTTTATCTACATTGAACCCCAAATCCTTAGAAATATCATCACACAATGGGACCAATACATGAGGAAGAGGAATTGGGTATAGTATCAACATGTGTCCAAGTTTTGAATGGATTATTAACCTGGAAAGGGTAATGTCATTGCAGATTCTATTATCCAAATACCTAAGTAGATTAAAATATTTTGGAATGGCCTTCAATGGAATAGTAGATCCAAATGATCTTGTTCGATAATTAGAGGTTGGTTGATTATTAGGTCTACGAGTAGATAACATTTTATTCATTATTGGACACATATTATTTAGTAGACTAGGTAAATACCTGATGGGAGACTGACTGATAGTATGTTGTGATGCGGGAATAGTTAGGTGGTGGTGAATGGATACCCATGTGGTTGTTGGATGGTGAATATGTGTTCCTAATACGTGGTATGATTATAGTTCCTTCTTCCTTTTAGAACGATATTGTGATATACTTCAATACCGATAAGTGGGACATATATCCTAAGAAAATATAGATGTTCCATGACTTTAGTAGATATTTATTGTGTCCAAGGATGAAGAGGTACATTGAAAGATTCATTTTATGGTGCCTTACCTATCATATGATAATGGATGAGTATCTGCACCCTTTTTGTTTTCACCAAGCACTTCCAGTGTCCTTGTGGAAGTGGGAGGACATATTGAGAGAATTTTAGATGGGATTACCAAGGACCGCAAGGATTTGTGACGCTTTCTGTGAGATTTTTCATTGGTTAAGGAATGTTTCTCATTTATTAATGATCTATGAGACTCACTTGGTATATAATATGGTAAAGTTATAAGTTTATGAGATATTATTCATTCTTTTAGTTCCTTATAGTATCATATATAACAGAGATGATTATTTTACATCATGGTTTTTAGGGATTAAATAAGACTTTAGTGACTAAAGTAAGACTAATAATATCAGACTATCCCCAAAATAGATAGAAAATATGAGTGGATGATTCACATACTAGATGATATGCTTCAGGAATTTCCCCTATATGTTAGTAGAGATATGGATGATCACAAAACATTGAGTGGGTTCTCCTAAAACAATAGTTAGTTGGCTTATGTTTATATGGAACCTTTTGAGGATCTTACATGAGTCCATTTCATTCACTGCTCTGTTGGTAGGATGTTGGCGAGGTAGAAGTTGTGCGTCCTAGTATTATATAAGAGACCTCTGAGAGAGTGTAGCTGATTTACATGATGTTGATTATAGCCTAAAGTTGGAATAAGTCATATTATAACCATAAGAGGAGACCTATTTAGTTTTTTGTTGGTGATCATAGATTTTAAGAGTGACTCCTCTGTTAGGCCACCCACATTTATGGAAATAAAGGAATTTAGTATCACACTATGTTTTTATCATGGAGATGACCAAGAGGGTTGGGATAGTGTCATAACAACCAGAACATTCTTCTCTATAAAAATGTATGCATGAATTTTTTCATGTTTCTTAACTCTATTAGTACATTAATGATATTATATATGTCATAAACTATAATGATGTTAACCTAGTACATGACAGGTTTGATGTGGATTTCTTGGTGAATAATATAGTGTGAAGTAAGAAAGTTATTCAATGGAAGATAATACCACTAGTACAGATTATATAGAGACATGTATACATCTATGTGGAGACCTATGAGGAGGAGGTTGATATTCTAGCATAGTGGAACCAGTTGTCTGATCAAAACATTTTAAGATACTTCTTAAGAATGTTAATTAATTAGAAGAGGATAATTATAATTCCCATGCTTTCAATAAATGTGTGAGATTATTAGTTTTATAAAATTAGTCGTTCCTATGATGATTTATCATTGATATAGTTGTATAAGAAGTTGGTTTTAGTGATAAGGGTCGAGGAATCAAAGGATGGAATGGTGGTTTTATTTTTTTCCTTAGGGTGGATGGAAAATATACACTGGCTAGCTAGTGGAACCCATCATCCATCTTGTGTTGGTACAATTAGTATGATGACTATAGAAAAACAAACTAGCCATCTAGTGGGGTGTCACCAACCTGTCGGTGAGGTCCCTCGAGTGGCTGATGCCCCCAATATGGGGGTATATTAAATTCACATTGTGGATTTTAATTTCAAATTTTTTACTCATAATTGTATTCTAAATTCATACTTGAAGGTCCTATTATGAATTTGTGATCACCCCTCTTGATTTTGGATCCTCCCATTCATCACTCATTGGATCCTCTCCATTGAAATGATCTGATAATGCTCAAACAATGAATTTTCCCTATATCCCTCCCAAATCCTTCTTCTTTATTAATATATGAGAGTGGATATATGATGGATATGATGTATATATAATGATATGAGGATTAATATACCTTTCCTTACATAATAGTGATTGATCTAGTATGTTGTGTTCCTTCTATAGTTAAATCAAGATCTAACAATGAATATTACAATTATATTGGTATTAGTAATTAAATCATCTTCTTAGAACTCATCTTGATGGAGGATTTATGATAGATTCTTAATCCATTGATAATTATATGTTATATTGGTATAGGATTCAATGTTTTTATGACTAGAGATATAATTATTAATAAAAGTGTATTTTTATGGGATGACTTCTACAATGATCATTATGATATATTATTCTTCCTAAATATCTTATTTAATCTATTTTCTAATGATAGATTGGTGATGGATCGATGATCATTGGCTAGACCTAGGGTTATCTTTAAGAATTGACATGAATTCATGATCCATTCTTCAATCGAAATGGATCCATTGAATTTGAGTCCTGTAACAACCCAAATTTTTTTAAATTAAATTCACATTTTAATCAATACATTTAATTTTTATTAATGTATTTATAGAAAATGCATACACTATAATGGTTATTTTTGTAAATTATGAAATAACTCATGTGAGGTTTAGAACAATTTAATGTTTCATAATCAATGATAATATTATTTTTTTACATCAACCATTAATATTTCCATATATTAAGGGTTATGGTAATGTCTAATTTACACATATATAATATTAGATGGCCTCAACTAGTAGGATCGTACCCTATGAATCCCATTTATAGGATCTTCTAAGGGAGTTGGAATCATTGGAAAATTCCCTAGACCAAGCACAATCTGAGATTCAATAACTAAAACAAAAGAAAAATCATATGTGGGAGAAGTTCAATCTTATCAAGATCTTGGATCAAACCATATTCTATGAACCACCCCAAGAAAGTACTAACATCAAGCACCATACAGATAGTGAATATGCTATCATGCTAAGGGGTAATGTATTTATACCCTAGTAGTATGAATTTTTATATTTTTTTAAAAATATATATTTATTATATTTATACATTTTATATAATTACTTAATATATATATATATATATATGATTAAATAATCCGTATTAAAAACCTATATTTTCATATTAAGAAACTAGAATTGTATTTTTGAAAAATATATAGATTTAATTAAATCACTCCTTATGATAAATTCAATTGTTTTTTCGAAAACAAAATCATGAAATATTCTAATTCAATAATATTTATTTAAATGTTGATGATAATATAATTTAATAAATCCCATTGTAATTTTAATAAGGCATAGAATATGGTTTGTGTCTTAAGAAATATTAGTTTCTAGTAGATTAGGTTTTTTATTTAAAAGTATAAATTAATATTTTTATAAAAACAAAATCTATAATAAATATTATTTTTGAAATCAACATGTTAAAATTACTTATTGGTCATTTTTTCATAATTTTATGAAACATTCAAATCTTTTCGTACAGTATAAATATTTGATGTGTATTAAGAAAAATAATCCCAAAGAGTTTTGTAATAAATTCAACAATGTGAATCCATGACCAAAAATAAATTTCCACTTTAAAATAAAATGTTTTTAAAATTATTCTATTAATTTTACATTCGATTAATGAATCCTCCAAAACATATACTATACTTTATGTGTTTAAATTCAAATCAGTATGAACATGGCTCACTTCTACATCATAAATTGTATTATTTTAAGGATTTTGGTTCTTATCGTAATAAATTATTTGAAAAAATGACTATTTGGCATAAACCCTGGGGAAAACATTATTCAGTGTTGGTTTTTTTATTTTATCACTTAGTGTCCAAAACTAATTATTATAAATTAATATATAATTCTCTTCTCTTCTCCTATAAATTCCCACCCAACTTCTCATTCATAGTCACTAAAAACCAATTGATAATTATGTTCCTCTCCCTATCACACTATGAATCACTCCCGAGGGGTTCCCATATTCTTGAGAAGCTCCTCTCATGCTTTTAGAATCACGCTATCGTGGTTTTGGATTCTCTTATGCTTCCTTTTTATTCTAGAAATATTTTCTGTACTAAGACTATTAATTTGAAATTTTTCTTATTTTAATTTTGTTTACATGTCCCTTTACTGAACTTATAATTCCAGAGTATTGTGATACAAACTTTCACTGTCTTTGAACCCTTGTTTAAACATTTCTTAAACACCTATTATACAGCTGGAATTATCTCATTATTTCCCAAGCCATACTTTCATTTTCTCAATACCAATACCCATTTCCACTAAAGGATATTCAACATGATTTAATTTTCCTTAATTGATTTTTTACATACATTTTTGTAACCAACACTCCTTAATCATGATATTAATGGATATTAAATACACTATTGTGTGGTATTATCTTTCTAGAACACAAATGCATGTACATGATATGAATGTTATGGGTGGCCCCAATATTATATGTCCCTCTAATTAATTGGGTATTTTTTTTATGTCATGATATTCCTTGTATGGTGCATCAAAATTAAACCTAATTACACTATCTTATAATGACTCATTTGTTATCCTTAACATATTATTATAATTCCATGTACTATTTTGCTTCAAATATCCTATAATTCATTTATTCTATCACCTTATATCACATTTTGATGTTCATGTTTTTTATTCTCACCCTTATATGTCACCTTGATATGATTCTCGTATTACATTAATCAAGTTATTATTTTATTATTACATTACTAGGATTTATGTCTCACCAATTTCTTATGTATATCCTTAGGTTATTTGGTATAGTATTAAAAGATCAATATATTTTAAGGGTTGGTAATTGTTTCTTAAATAATGTCATTGTATCTCTCCATTTACATTAATTGTTATATGTATCTAATTACCCACAGACATTGGGCCTCTTTATATTTTGTTATTGTGTTATGTATCATTATATAATAAATCATGATATAAAATGTATAAAGGAAATGGGTTTCCATACTTTATGTCCTTAAATATAGCTTTAATTTGATTCTATTGAGGGACCTCTTAAGGTATATTACTATTGAATGACTTTATTTATTATTATTATCTTAATAATCCTTTAAAACATCATTCATGATGTATCAGAACCATAATAGACACCTTGATGTGTGATCTCACTCTTCATGGGTCTGTGAAGTGTTTGGTATTCAATCTTTCGATGAACCATAGAGTTATTCATCAACAACTTTTAGGTAGGAAGTTCCATTAAATTTATGATTCTTATATAAACATGTTAACATGGTTTGATTCATGTGTTTTCATGTTTTTTTGTTTAGGATTGATGTTATTTATTGTGGGGGTTGTGTATTTTCATGATACCCATATAAGATCCTTGTTTCTATTAGAAATGATGAAGTAGATAATTACGATGCTTTATGATGGTCACATATTGTTTATGTTGCTACTAATTTCTTAGGAAGGTATATTATGCTTACCATATATGCATTTCCCTTTGATGTGTGTTCCCATGCCTTTTGAGTTTTTTTCTTCGTACACATGATTGTTAGAATATCCTATTATGGTTATAACTATTAGGGGGAGTAAACTCAATGTGTGGTGATGATGATGTTTGACCCTACACAATATAGGATCATTTTAGTCTTACATCCATCCCGAAACTCAATTTCATGATGATACTGAGTAATAGGACTGAACTCAATGACTTGTGAATGATGAGTAACATGTTGAATTGATTTCATGAGTATACGGGGAAATATTTGAATAATCCTTATGGATCTTTTTTGTCACTTTTGTATTCAGTACGAATATCATTCTGGTAATGAGCTAATGTAGGTACGTTCGGGGATCATGGTTTCATGTTTTGCACATGATATCTCAGTATATGATTTTTATACTTTCTTATAAAATTATTATTACCATGTTATACCAATGTAATACTTATTGCCAATTTTTATAGACACCCTTGTGGTATCCTACTGGGTTTTATTACTCAAACCATATACAGTCATCTCAGCAGAGCATGCAGAATTCATGTCTCAGGATCCAATATAGGGAAAGGTATAATGATCCATTTTTTATACATTAATTTTACATCACATTATCGGAATACTTGACACATATCACAAATATATTCCCAAATACCATACGAGTCTAGTGCCTTGGGAAACATATAATGATAAACACTGGTAGATAATTGTTCTACATTATCTCTGACTAGGTTCTTCTCCACTAAAACCCTTCTTAGACACATCAAAAAAAATACATATCTTCATAACCTGTGGGAAAATAAACAAAAAAAGGGGTGAGATAAGATTCTTTTTAAGTGAAAACAAGAAAGACATGTAAATATAATCATAATCATAAGGGTATGAGATCATGGTCATGAAAATATAAGATCATTCCATTAATATTTATAATCAAAAACATGAATCATGGCATAAAGATTTTAATGGACCAGACCTTTGTGGTCCATTCCTTTGTGGAAATTTGGTGTGTGTGTTGTTATGGGAGGTCAAGGAAACTTATTTATAAAGCTTTTCCAAACATATAGTTCTATGAATAGTGTTTCTAGGATGGTCATCCATATATCTGTAGGTCAACTATTGGAATGTCATCTATCGGTAGGTGTATAGTATTTATAGATTGGTAGGCGTACAATGTTTCTAGAATGGTGAGTCATGTCAGTGACTCTCTTTAGTGAGTCATGTCGGTGACTCGCATCGGTGACTCATGTTTGTGACTAGCATTGGTGACTGACCTTGGCGAGTTACGTCAGTTACTCGTACTGGTGAACATTCTTTCCAACATCCTATAGTTTCACCCATTTGATGTTACCATTGACATAAAATTCATTCGAAGAATTATTTTAATGGAGTTAAGGTTGATTCAAAGACCATAAATCCTATCTTAATTTTCAAATGATTTCAGGTTCCTTTACTTAATCAAACTATATAGTCTTGACAGATCCACCTTTCATGGAAAATCTAAACAGTATCTAAACTGTTTCTCTGTTTATATTTTCAAAAGGCTGAGATACATTCTTCCATGTTCTTCCTTATTATATTCTTTGGTATGGAATGCTCTGGAAAATTTTTTCCCAATAGGTTGTACAATTGTTGAGTGGACCTTGGATCATTTTTTCACTAGATATCTTCTTGTTATATGTGCACCCCCAATTTTGGTGCAACTAGGAAGTGTTTATCTATATTCAATATAAGTTATGTTATACCTCCATTCTTCTGGGTTCATAAATAAATTTCCTCCCATTCCACCTTTCCATGTTATGTAATATGATCTCCATGTTTCTAACTGAGAATTCTTGGGTTTTGGTTGATGCAGTTGTGTCATGGGGTACTCAGGTGGATGGAGTCTTTGAGGGAGAGATGATCGTGATTCATTGTGTAGGCCCTTTCTCATGAAAATAATGTCGTAAACCTTGTGAGTTGGGGGATTTGTTTCTTCTCTGTTCTATTTACATGGAGTCATAGAGTTATCATGATTTATCCTACAGGATCAAAGATAAATTGGAATAACAAATATTTGAACCAGATTAAAGAATTGGTATCAATTGCATAACAATGTTATTTACTCTTGATTTTCTAGATAGTGTGGTATATATGATTTTAGTTTTTATCATGTCATTATCGATGGAAATTGGTAAGGAATGTAATTCCTGGATTAATTGTAAATTAATTGGACAAAGATAATTAGTCATGTTTAATGAATCTTTATTTTTGTAGTTGTGCTTTGATAATAATCAAATGGATGCAGTTATGCATGTTGAGATGAATCAGTTAATTCAATATGGAATAAAAACCACTCTTATGAATAAAATATAATTCCTTTAGATGTACTGAGATTCATGTTTTCTTATAAAGGTTGAGTGACTTGTTAATTGGAGGCATGAGTGCTCATTGTGTGTGCAGGATGAATTTATTATTTTAGGGACAAGATCCTGGTTGCTTTATTGTTTCATGCTAATTTGTTTATGATATGGTTGATCCTAGAGGTTTGTTGTGGTATATAGGGGCAGGGAGGTCCAGTGGTGGTTATGGAAGTAGATGATTCCTAGAGTGGTAAGATGCATCAATTTATACATGTGGGTGCCAGGTAGGAAACTAGAGATGAAGGAATGAGTATAATTTAGGATTACATGTTGATGTGAATCTTGGATGATTATTAAATTTATTATTAGTTTATCTATTTTACCTTCCCCTCTACTTGAGGTGTACGGTATTTCTTACCCTCCATCCAAAAGAGGAAAAGACACGTGGGTTATTCCTTGTGCTTTCTATGTTTAGCTTCTCAAGGATGGATGGTTATACGCTCCTACTATGTGTGGAAAAGACTAGACGGGTAGTTCATCTACTCATCTTTTTGAGACCCTTGTGTTTGGTAGCTTAGAATGCTTTCTAATAATATATGGAATTATGGAAATGGTAATGATGTTAAGTAAATGAATAAATTTTGTTTAACCCATGGGGTTGTAACTTTCTAGGATGGAATGTTGAGGTTATTCTTATGAGGAACTATGGACTTGGTTTGGTTATTCCTGAAAAAATGGGACCTTTTGTGATGATAATTAAATGTAATGTGGAATTTATAATAGTTAATTTATGTTTAAATAAAAAATTAATGTAAATTGAAAAAAAAATATAGTAACTTAATATAACTCTTTAAATGATTTAGTGCTTATAGAATATCTAGTCCTAGTAGTGGCAACTAGGATTCCAATAGATGTTAGCTATAGTTCAGTCTTAGACTAGGTTTTCCCAGAGTGTGGTTATGAGATATATTATACCATATACTTGTCGGGATTATATATTCTACTCCACCATATCAATTCGGTTAAATGATAACCCAGGGATTCTGAGCCATGGTGGTGGTTTCTCCAACATCCCAGTGGGAATATGGATGGTTGACTACCCCCTTTATCCCTTCTCTCTTATCATGGTAGTTACTTATTATAGAATTCATGATGGTTATTTTTACCCATATATGTTTTTAAATAGCTGTAATGTATTATGGTCATTTCAAACACATATAATCTAGATATAGTTTTTCAGTGCTACAGTTGGTATAATGTGTATTGGTTTTGATGGCTTGAGGATCCTTACATGTTTTATGGGTTGTAATGGATTAAGTTATAATACCAAATGTATAATACATCATATATGGCTTTTGGATTATCTCAGGAACTACCTAGTTACTTTTGGTTGTGTGGTTGTGGTCGTGAGTTGCACGAGGTGCATGTTGTGCTGTGATGCCCAAGTGTCTTCGGGCTATCCTTTTTGGAGAGAGATACTAAGGCCATGTGATGTTGGGGAAAAATGGAAAAATAGTGGGTAAGTGGAATTGGAGAAACAAAGACATTATTCATTATATTATATACTATTGTATGTGATACTTGGTGAGAGTAGTCATGGTGAGGTTTGGAACATAGTATACATGTTTAGGTGAGGAGTTTGTTTCACATTTTTCACACTATTCTTTATCATGATTTATTTACTTTTTCATGAGAGGATATATATAATATAATACTAAGTGTATTGTTCTTACTCACCCTATGTTATATAAAAATTCAGGCCACAAGGGGAAGGATGGAGATCAGACTGGTTACTACTAGCTAATGGTTTTGCAGGAGCTGTTCGGGCTTCGTGGTCAATGATGTGTTACTTTCTTTGGGTACTTGATGTTTTTTCCTTTCAATTGTAGTATTTCTTTTATGGAATTACATATGTTCACTTGGAATTATTTTACATTGTGGTCTGAGCAGGTTTTCATTGGTTTCTATCTTATCCATATCTTTCTCATGTTTCTCTTAGAGGGTAATTCCTCCCATCTGTGTGTTTGTTATACCCTCAGTTCTAGTTAATAACCCAGGTCCTATTGAAGTTGGTACTCATGACTCATTATCTCCCTTCTCACGTTGTCAGACTAGGAGGGGTTCTCTTTGTTGAGAGGGGGCCATGATAGAGTGGTATCAGAGGTCTGGTTGAGGGATAGGATGGAGTTATGAGTTATTCACATGTGAGGTTTTTGGGATGGTAGGTAAATGGTGTCAAATAAGTTTAGCAAGCATTTTAAACACAAGAGACCTGATGATACATGGGTATTTAGGGCCTCTTATGATCTAATTCACAAACCATTAAGTTTATAGTGGCTATAAATTGAAGTGATGCTCATTGTTGGGTAAATACCTAGGAAATGATCATGAATCATTTATCGTTGTGCATGTATTTGAAAGGGGTAGACCTTGGGATAGGTTAAACTAAAATGAATAAAATAAAATAATTAATTAATTTTATCGTCTTATATAGTCTAGGTATACGATATTTAATTGTTTTTTCATTTTTAGGTATGTTTCCATGTCTATGTTTTATTCAGTTTCGCACAGATTGTGTTCAGCAGGTTGCAATAGCAAATCAAAGCTGAGTTGATGATGATGATGATGATGAAACAGAGGAGGACACTCTGAGAATTTGTGTGACATATTATACAAAATTATGAGGGATATGCTTCAGATATAGTCATGTAATACTTGTTGGAGGATGCTGATATATCTTTCAGTTTGATCTATGCTTGGAAGGAGCACTGGGTATCGTTGGTTGTGACAATCCTATGTGGAGAAGCGAGGAAGTGGTGGATCATGTTCCTTAGAGATCGCAAGGAGTTTATAGTCTCGTGGGAGCAGTTCGGAGACCAGTTCATAGTTGAGATTATTTCTCCATCCAAGAAGGAGGTTATTATCCATGACATGCTTACCCTTGGATAGGGGAGATATAGTGTGTAATATTTTACAATCCTTTTCAGAAATATTTTGTGATATTCTTCGGATCATTTTCTAGATGAGGATGCAAGGGCGAGCCATTTTGTGGAGGCTTTGTATCCAGAAATCTAGCACCAGGTCACCTCATTTATACTGAAGACACATCATAAGGTTTTTGTGAGGATAGAATTCATTGAGAATATGTTATCCAGAACTGGATCGTCATGATAGAGGAGTCATCATGATTCCTCCTTAAGCCGAGTTGTGGTTTGAGGTTCTTGGTTTTCAGGTCATAAGAGTATTCATTCATCTGAGGGTAGGTCTCAGCCCACAATATCATGTTTCTCTGGGGGTCTGCAGCTCTTAGACCTATACCAAGGTATTAGGTTCTTTTTTTTTCTTAAGGAGGCTGAGGTAATCAGTAGAGAGGGTGTTCGATCATCTTGAGTAGTCAGCATGTGTTAGGTGTTTGCTTCAGGTTCCTCCATTGAAGTAGTTCCAGCCGAGGTAGTATCATAAGGTTGCACTAGTTTTGGATGAGCAGAGAGAAGATGGGGCAGGCATAGGACATCCCTGGGATGCTCCTCGACCTCATAGAGCATAGCACGACCATTTAGGTGGTCTCCTTCTAGGTTAGGAAGGCTATAGAGCATGTCATGGTTAGCTTCATGCGTTATAATTTCCAACGTCAGGCGATCCAGACATCATTCAAGGTAACATTTTCTTTTTTTTACTTCGGTGTATACCCTATTTAATTCAAGAGTGATTCACTCCATAATATCTCTTACCCATTTCCATTCCTTGTTACTTTAGTTCAAGAGGCTTCTAGTGCTATTGGAATTGACTACGCTAGTTAGAGGTCGGTATAACTTGTTTGAAGCATGTAGAGACTACGAGCTAGTGTTAGGGAAGCACCGCTCCTGGGTTGATTTCATATGATTATGGATACAACCATATTATGTCATCCTCTACATGGATTGGTTTTATTGGGTTTAGACTATCATTGATTTATTTTGAAGGAGGGTAGTGTTCTTCAATGCTGATGGAGTGACAGCAGTTTTTGTTGGTGTGCAAGACCCTCAGATGGGTCTGAGGTGTATTCTGACCTTTTCAGCCCTGATGGATGAGATGATGTTGAGTGCATCCGAGGTTTTGGATTTGTCATTTTCCATGGTCATAGAATAGTACCCTAATGTTTTTCTAGAAAAGGTTGTAGTATAACTCCCTTGATGAGAGATTGAATTCAGGATCGAGCTACAGCTAGGTGTGTCTCCTATATCGATGTCTCGGTACAGTATGGAACCTTATGAGTTGTAGGAGATGTGTATATAGATTGATAGGCCTATTGTAGTGTGGTTTCATTAATTCAATCATGTCACCATGTGGTGCACCAGTTTTTTTAATGTAAAAGGTTGATGGAAGTTTGTTGGTGTGTGTTGATTATCATCACCTGAACTGAGTGATAGTAAAGAGCCTTTATACTCTTCTTCATATTGATGGATTATTTGATAACTTGAAGAGTGAAATTCGGTTCATGGATATTTATTTGTGGTCTGGATACCATCAGATGCATGTGAAGGATGAGGATATCTCAAATACAACTTTTCACTGTTGTCATGGGATTATGAGTTTGTTGTGATGTTGTTTGGTGTGATGAATGCTTCAGCTATGTTCATTAGATTGACGAAAATTGTGTTCTATGAGTTCCTACATTAGTTTTGGGTGGTTCTCATTAATAAAATCCTTATTTTCTCTATATATGAGGAGGATCAAGAAGAGCATCTACATGTTGTCTTGGGAGTTCTTTGTCGACATCAGATGTCTGGGAAGTTGTTGAATTTTGAGTTTTTGGCTCGAGAAGTCAATATTTTGGGGCATGTTGTATCCAAATATGGAGTATCTATGGATCTGTCAAACATAAAAGTTGGTGTGTCTTGGGTAGACCCCAAGAAAGTGGAAGATGTTGGATGTTTATATGGTCGGTCAATCTATTATAGAAGGTTTGTAGTCAATTTATCTTGGGTTTTGACTCCTCTAGTAGCATTCACCAGAAAGGATCACGCATTCGTATGGACTTATCAGTGTAAGGTATATTTTGAGTATCTAAAGGAGAAGTTTGTTTTTCCTCAAGTTCTTTGTCTACTACTAGAAGTAGTTCAGTTTCAGTTTCTTTGTGATGCTTCACATCTAGGGTTAGGCTAATTTATAATGCAATAGAGATAGGTCGTTTTGTATAGGTCCTAGTAGTTAGGTCTCCATGAATGAAACTATACCACCAACGATCTCGAGATAGAAGAAGTAGTGTTTACCCTGATGTTTTGGAGACATTACCTCATTGGAGAGTGTTTTTTGGTCTTCACTGATCATAATACCATGGGGTATGTTTTCTCCCAGCATGACTTGAACATGATACATCGTCAATTGATAGAGTTATTACAGGATAACAAATTTAAAATTACAAATACACAAAGAAAGGGGAATTTTGTAACCAATGTACTAAGAAGGAATTCATGAAGTGATGCAGTGCATGAATCTAGGGATTCCTAGAGGGAGATGGAATTGCATTCAGCATTACATATGGATGTAAGAGAAGTTGGTGGAAGAGTTTTTCTTTTTTAGATGAAAGTGATGTCATATTTGGTGTGGTAGATGGAAGATTCTTATTTGGGGGTTCTTGAGGTGGAGGTATGGAGTTACCGAGTGGTTTGTGGTGAAGCCCTTGATGGTTAGTATGAGGATGAACCACACCAGGTGTTGTTTTAGGGAAATATTTTCATTCCTTTGTTGATGTGAGAGATAGTTCTCAGAGAGTTCCATAATTCTCTCCTAGTGGTATATCATGGCATTAAAAAAATGTACTGAGCTTTCAAGAGTCAGTTTTGGTGGTCTGGGTAGAAGCATGCAGTTACAAAGTTTGTGTCATGATGCTTGATGTTCTGGAAGGTGATGTCTAAGAACCATGTACCTAGTGGTTTTCTTCGGCTTGAAAATGTTCCTTAGTGGAAGTGTGAGGACATATCAATGGACTTGTTACCATTTTACCTTATGATCATGGATGCTATGACCCTTTATGGGTAGTAGTGGATCATTTGATGAAATCAGCCCACTTCATAGTAATCAAGGAGTCGAGCTAAGTAGAGGTTTTGGCGAGGATGAATCTAGAGTAGGGGATGAGACTCCACGGAGTCCCAAAGATGAAAATTTTTTATCAATATCCGTATTTTACCACTATGGTGTGGAGATGACTCCAACATGATTTTTATTCTCATTTATACCATGGTAATGATTTTTATTCACAGATATAAGGTCAAATAGAACATACCATCCAAACTCTTGAAGAAATATTTCAATATTTTGTTCATGATTTAGGGGGTTCATGGATGAGGTCGTTAACCTTGGTAGAGTTTTCTTACAAAAATATTTTCAACTCCACCATCGGTATGGTGCTATTTGAATCCTTGTATGTCTGGTCATTCTGTTCTATGTTGTGACAGACTAGGGTCGGAGAGTCAATAATTCTGAAGCCATAACTAGTACATGGTATGATAGAGATGGTTCAGGTTATTCATGAGTAGATGAAGGAAATGCATGATCATCATTAGTTCTATATTGATCATAGGGGGGACCTCTGGAGTTAGGCATTGGGGATCATGTGTTTCTGAATGTAAGTCCTCGTCATGGGTAGTGAAGGTTTGGTCATGGGAGTAATATTTCTCTCCAGTTTGTTGGGAATTTTAATCTTTTCGCTTGTGTTGGAGTCATGGAGTATCGGGTATCACTTCCCCCATAGATGTTCAGGATACATGAAGCTTTTCCTATGTAATATCTCCATTTTTATCTTTATGAAGACTCACACATCATCTATTGGGTGATATGAATGTGGATGTTGATGTGACCTTCTAGGAGAGACCTGTAGAGATCCACGACCACAAGTAGAAGTTCTTGGGCGGGCATGTTATCCCCTTGGTTCGTGTTTTATGAATGCAGTGTGGTGTGGAGGATTGTACCTGGGAACATGAGTCACATATAAGCACTCAATACCCTGAGTTGTTTGAGGTTTATCTCTTTTCTTATAATTATTTTGGTTTTGTGATTGTAGACCTTTCCGGTTTATGATATGGATTTCTCTTTTTTTCTTATGGCGTCTTTCTCTTTTTTTAGAGGTATATCCCCTAAGAGAGTGGTTTATGTGCTGGTTATAGTTTTCACAAGGTTTTAAATTATTCTTTGATGAAGTGGTAGAGATCCTATGGTGATGAGATCTTTGGGTGGTATCTCGAATTTTGGTTGTTTAGGACCCATTTATTTTTACTCTCTAGGTTGCTTTAGGATTCTATTTGGTAATAATAGTTTGAGAGGCATCTGATGTAATGTCATAGACCTCTCCAATCAATTCCTTTTTGAAAATCTGGTGTTTGAGGACTTTTTTGGAGGTCAAGGAAACATAATTCTTACACATTTCCAAATATCTAGTTCTATGAATTTTGATTTCAATAAGATAGGTCATATACCGATTTTTCACATATTAGTAGGTCATATATATATATATAGGTCATCTATTGGTAGGTCATGTATTGATATGTCATATATTGATTAGTCATCTATCAATAGGTGTATATTGTTTCTGGTTTGGTAAGAGTATAATGTTTCTAGAATGGTGAGTCATGTCAATGACTCACATCGATCAGTCGCGTTGGTGAGTCACCTCAACAACTCACATTGATGACCAACATTGGTGAGTCAGTTCAATGACTTGCATCGGTGACTCACATCGATGAGTCACATCGGTGACTCGTGCTTGGTAATACTGTTTCCATCAACCTATAGTTTCACCTCTTTGACATTATCTTTGATGTAAAATGATTTGAAGTCCTTGTTTTAATTTATTTTAGGATGATTCAAATATCATTATTCCTATAAAAATTTTCCTAAGGTTCTTGGTGACTTTACTTGGGAAAACTGCATAATCACTATAGATCCTCCCTTAATGGAAAATCTAAACTGTATATAAATCACAGCTCTATTTAGATTTTCAAAAGGCCGAGATACATTCCTCCTTGTTCTTATTTCTTGTTTTCCTTGGTATGGGATTCCCTAGACCTTTATTTCCCAAGGATTTGTGTAATTTTGTTGTGGACCTTGTATCATGTTTTCCTATAAGTTCTTCATACTACATGCACAACCCTGGTTCTAGTGTAACTCGGAAGAGTCGATCTATCTTTGTTATAAGGTATGTTCTACCTTCGTTCTTTTGGGTTCCTCGATCTATTTCCTCACATTCCTCCTTAACATGTTATGGATTCTGATATCCATGTTTCTAATGGATCTTTCTTGGGATTTGATTGTTGTGGTAGTGTTGAGGCGTCCTTGGGTGGTTACAGTCGTTGCGCAAGAGGTGATCATGATCAATTGTGTTGTCCCATTATTGTGAAAAAAATTTCAAAAAACATGTGTGTTAGGGGATTCATGGCTTCTCTATTCTATTTACTTGTAGTCATAGAGTTAGTATGATTTATCCCATGGGATCACAATGGAGTTGACATAAAAAATATTTGAACTCGATAAAAGAATTGGTATCAATTACTTAGCAATGTTACTGCCTCTTGATTTGATGTATAGTGTGTTATATATGATTTATGTTTTGTTTTTAATTTCATTGTTAATTGAAATTGATAATTATCATAAATCCAGGACTAATTATAAATTAATTTTACAAAGATAAATAGGCATGTTTAATGAATTTGGTTGTTGTTGTTGTGCTTTGATGATAAAAAAATGGATGTAGTTATGCATTTGGAAATGAATCAGTTAATTAAAGATGGAATAATAACCAATTGTAAAAATAAAATATATTTCCTTTTAAGGTCCCAAGTTTCTTGTTTTCTTATAATGGTTGAGTGGCTTGTACTTTGGAGTTGTGATATCTCGTTGGGTGTGAAGGCTGAATGGATTGCTTTAGGTCCAAAACATGGTTTGTTTATTGATTCTCGATACTTGTGTTGTGATATAGTAGATCCTAGAGGGTTTTTTTGGTTTATGGGGGTAGGGAGGACATGTGGTGGTTTTGGTATTATTTTACACTTGGAGTTGTGAGATGTGTGGGTTTATGCTTGTGGGTGTTGGAGAGAAAACCATAGATGAAAGAACTTGTTCAATTTGGGATTTCTGATTGATGTGAATGTTGGATTCTTATTGAATCAATTATTATTTTATATATTTTACCTTCCCCACTACTTGAATCGGGTGGTCTTTTTTACCCTCTTTCAAAAAGTGGAAAATATGAATGCACTATGCCACATTATTTCCATGTTTAGCTTCTCCTGGATGAATGGTTCTACCCTCATGTTATAGGTGGCAATGACTCAACGGGTAGTTAATTTACTCCCAATGTTGATCCCCTTGAATTTGGAATATTAGAATTCTTTCTAAAAATACCCAAAATTTTGAAAAATGTTAATGATGATAAATAAAATAATAAATAATGTTGAACCCATGTGGTTGGAACTTTCTAGGATGTAATGCTTAGGCTATACTTTTTAAGAACTATGGACTTGGTTTGGTTATGCTTGGAGGGAATATGACTTTATTATGGTGATAATTAAATGTAATGTGGAATTGATAATGGTCAATTAATATTTCATGAATTAATTACGTAATGTGAAGCAGATAAAAAGGGACAAATTAACTTAATATAGATCTTTAAATGGTTGTGTTCTTGTAGGATATCTTGTCTTAGCAGTGGTAGCTGGGGGTCTTAGAGACTCTTGTTGCAGTTCAGTCTAAGACTAGGTTTTTCCAATGGTGTGGTTGTGAGCTATATTATACCATGTACTTTTACGTTTCTATATAATTCTCTACTAGGTAGATTACATAGACTGGCACTTTGGGGATTCTGAGCACTGGGGGTGTTTTCCTTAATGTCCTGTTGGGAGGATGGATGTATAACTACACCTTTGGCCTTTATCTTTTATCTTGGTAGTTACATATCCTTTTATGAATGACACTAATTTTATCCTATATATTTGTATAGAGGAGTGTAATGGCTTGTGGTTATTTCAAACACAAATATTTTGGATATAGTTTCCATAGTCTTACTATATGTATAATTTGTATAGGTTGTGATAGATTGAGGATCCTTGCTTGATGTTTGGACTATAATGCATTAAGGTATAATACCCAATGTATGATACATGTTATGCAGGATGTGGTGGATCCCTGGAACTATCTGGTAACTTTTGGTTGTGTGGTTGTGGTTGTGAGCTTCATGTGGTGTGTTTTTTTGGTGTTATGCCCAGGTGTCTTCGGGCTGGACTTTTTAGAGAGAGATGCTAAGGATGTGTTACATTGGGGAAAAGTGGAAAACCAGTGGGGAAGTTTTTGAGAGTTACCCTTAATATTATTTATTATTTTACATACTCTTGTATTCAATACATGGTGAGAGTATCCATGGTGAGGCTGGGAATTTAGTATACCCATTTAGGTGATAAGTTTTTTTCACCTGATGTTCATTGTGCTTTGGTATCCTTTCTTTACATGTTCATGAGAGGCTCCAGGTGAAATAATACTCAGTATACAGTTCTACTCACCCTATGTTATATAAACTAGTTTTTATGAAACTTGGTGTAGTTTGGAGATATGGTTGGTTACTACTAGCTGGGGGGGTTTTAGGAGTTGTTCGGGCTTCGTGGTCAGTGTCATTTTACTTTCTTTTGGTACTTTCAATATTTTCCCTTTCAATTATTTTAGTTCTTGAAATACATTACATATATGCAGTTGTGTTTCATTTACTTTGTGGTATGAGAAGGATTTTTATGGTTTCTATCTTATATCTCTCTTATGAAAGTTTCTCTTAGAGGGTAATGCCTCTTATCTATGTTTTTTCTATACACTTGGTGATTGTCGCCAAACTGGGGCCTACTAAAGGCAGGACTCGGGGGATCATTATCTCTCTTCTCACATTTCTATACTAGGATGGGTAAAAGTTTTCTAGAGGGGGTCATGACAAATATTTTCATTCCATAAGACATGAATTATAAGAAAATAAAAAACATAATCCCTAAAATCATAACATAGGAATAAGACATGAAATATTTGGTCGACATATAATCATATAAAATGATTTCCTTAATAATAATTGTATCACTAAAACCCATGTTTTTAGTATGGGTTCACTCCAAATAGAATCTTCATAGTCATTGTTCAATACCATGACCATATTAATAGTCTAGGTTTACTCCCAAGACCATCTTAGCAGACAAATTCCTTTACGGAATTGAGTTCATTCCCCATTCCATCTATGTGTATCTCATGAGGTATAAATCATTACCCAATGCATTTGAGGGTAATATAGGTCCTACCCATATAATAATAAAATCATACATATATATTCCACAATAACATAATCCATGTATCATATCAAAACCCATGGAATGAAATGGGTTTCATTAACATCATTCAATCATAACATAACCCACTAAAAAGAAACAGGTTTCATAAATATCATTATATGATGAACATAAACCATTCATAGAAAGAATAAAAATTGAAATTTTAAATCATACCTATTGTAAAATATAAGTGACATCAAATAATGTTATCTTATATGAAAAATAAGTTTGAGATATCACATGAAAACAATTTTTGAGGAAAATGTCCTTCCTTCTTTTAAATCGATTTCTTTTCTTAAAATGTCATGAAAATTTAAATGGAAACATTTTATTTGAATTTTTTTTTGTAATATTTAAATTTAATCTTAAATTAATTAATGTATCATGAAATAATGTAAATATTTTCATTCCATATGTGTTAAAAACATTCTTCACTTACTTTTGCTGGAAAATTCAAAAAGTGCCTCATTAGGAAACTGAAGTAAACTCCTTTAAAAATGTTTAAAAAAAGTCATACATGGGTAAAAATGACTTTAAAAAATTTTATAAGAATAGTGAAAATATTTTGGATTACATTTTTAGGAAACATGTACTTGAAAGATATATATTTCTTGGTAGATACTTATGTATAAATAATCCAGATAATAATGAGATTGGGGAATTAACCCTTACCTTAGGTCTATATTCTGTTGTACGTATAAAAAACTCATGTATAATTGTTTAACTAATGTTATTAACTTATTCTATAAACATATTAATATTTATAATATCTTATATTCTCATCTTATCACCTGTTTGTTAATTATATTTCATTATTATTCTTCTTTCAGGTGTTAACTACATTATTTTCTTACGCATGTATTGTCATAAAAGAACAAATTATTGTGAATGGGATATAGTTACATTATTTAAAGAATAATATTTTAGTAATATATATCATTTATATTTATTATATACATTTATATAATCATTTTTGATTTGTGAATAAGGAAAATTAATCGCATCGCATCATGGAGACGGTAGGTCGTATGTAAGCACAAGCGACGATATAATTCCCTTAATTGGGAAAATGTAAGGAATTAGAAGGCTTATTTTTGGTTACAGAATCAATATGATGTTATATTAATATTATATAATTATTATCTCCATAATTATACTTATCTGAGTAAAGTGGTGAAGAAACACATATTACACCATGACGTGGAGACGATAAGTCATACGTATGCACGTGTGGTACTTTCATTTTTAGTATGATGAATAAATCGTAGAATATGGTTGTTAAATAATAATAATAAAATTTCATCATATAGGTGATACTAGTGATATTACATTATAATATAATCAACACATGAAGAGGAAGTAGGAATAAACAATTTTGAAAGAGTCGGTAAGAAGATTACCTCTCTTTTGATGATCTCCCTTTAGATCTCCACTCAATGACACTAGAGTTGGTCTTTTTGGAAGAATATCACCTATATAATGTTATTAGGGTAGTTTTTAAGTGAAATATTTTGGGTATTGGTGGGTTGGAAGGCTCAATGTGATGTGTAGAAGTGAGAGAAGAGGTTCCCATTTATAATTGAGGTGTGGGGCACTTTTGGAATTTCCAGAAATATTAAGTTATAATAAATTAAATATCAATCCAAATACCTCCAAAAAGACATTTTTTCAATAATAATTTTATATAACATTATAATATCATCATCCAATAAATTTTATACAGGTTTATATGCAATTTTAAACCATATCTTTTTTATTAACCAATAATTATACTATTTTAATTTTAACTATGCTAACATTCTTTTTAATGTTAAGAGAATGTGATTTTAACATATAATGTTTATATGAAACCACAATTGGTAAATTTATGATATTTTAGACCATATATAATCACTTTTTACTCATTAAATACACTTATTATTTTTAAATAATTTAATAAATTACAACTTTTATATAATATCATTAGTGTCAATTTTTTTACATTATTCATTATTTTTTGTAAATATCATAACAGCAATATATATTCAAACCAACTATTTTAACTAATCCCTATCATGTCATATTATTAAATAGAATTATTTTATGATATTAATTATATCAAATAATAGATCTTTTAATATTTTTAATATCATTTATTTCTTATTTTCATTAATTAAACAATTACTACACCATCATTGTAGAAGCCTCCAAGGTATTTATTTATTTCTAAAACATTAACAAAATTAAAAAATAAATAAAACATTAATAATTAAATTGAATATTAATAGTTAAATTTATTTTCTTTATAACCCTATATTAAAATGATATTGTTATTGAAAATATGACTATGATATCTTTAACTTTTATCTAAATAAAATATAAAAATATATTACTCTCATCCAAGTGAATCCAAATAATTATAACTTAGTACTAAGGATAATTTGGATTGAAATACACTAATATAATTAAATTATTACTATAATTATGGTATCTTTTTGTTATTTATAATATTATTTTTTACCCTCAATTACCTAATTTATCTTTTTACCGTGTTAATAAAAATTAAAAAATTTGTTATTCATAATAACCAAAAATAAAATAACCCTATTTACATAACTCAAACCCTATTATTGAAAATATGGAATCCATTTTTAAAAAATCTTAATATAGATGTTGTAATAATTAAATTAAAATTAATCACATAGACGGGGTGAGAAAACAGTTTATTAAAATTAAAACATGCAATGATTGAAATGTTTTTATATCTATATTAAATGTAAAATTCATTCTAGTGACCTACATTATATTAAATAATAAAAATTTAATCTAATTATACTTTAATACCAATAAAATATATAATTTAACACTATAAATGTTTTTAATGAAAAAGTTTTTTCCAACTAAAATTTAGTATTTTTTACGATTTATCAAAACATGAAACTTATAAGAAATATCACAAGAAATAAATCAATGTAAATTTTTATATCCAACTATAAATAATATGTTTTTATTTGTAAAATATAATTTATAAAAGTGTTAAATTTTTTATTTAAAATGTGTTCACTATAAAAGGCGTTAACATTACCTTTTTTAAAAATAATGTTTTTTATACATAAACATTGTTTGGTTCTTCTCTTATGCATATAAAATATATTTGATGAATATAAATAATTATTTTATTTAATATAGAATATATATATTACATTTATTTAATCCACTAATTGTATTTAATTAAATTTATTAGTAAAAAATGATTTTAGGATTATAAAAATAAAAAAATATTTATATTCAATACATATATATTTTCGTTTCTAATTAATCGGTAACCCATGAATTCATATTTTCATAAGTTAATATTATCCATACACTCAAATTTTTAGACAATATTATTAAATTATTTAAATAATAATAAAATTATGTTTCATAGAAACTCACTATCACGTGTAAAGTATGCTAAGTTGCTGTTGTCTGTAGTGCAAGATTAACTTGGTGTAGTGTATAACACCAGACATCAATGAAATTTAATTTATTAAGAAAAAATGTTTTGAAAAATTTTTCATGTCACATTATAATCCCTCCATTAAAATGAATCCCCCCCCCCAAAAAATTCATCATTCTAAAAAAAATGAGGATACTTCTGCCTCATCAAACCATCTACTTCCCAAGTAGCTTCATATTACATGTGGTTTTCACAAAACATCTACCAAGTGAGTGGTATTCCTTCAAATATCTATACATATTCATACATCATGATAGTGAAGAGCATTTAGCTTCATCTAATAGACCCTTAATTAAATTTTGTTAATTATGGAACACATACGTGTTTCTTAAGCATTATCCTTCCATCCAGTTCATGTTTAAAATTTGGAACATTTCTAACCTTCTTTTATAGATCTACATCTTCCTTATTTTCCTCTTTAATCTTGACTTGGATGAAGGGTTGAATATTCAATTGAGAAATACATTATTTTTCATGTTCCTTAAAGATTTATAAATCCATCCTTTTATCATACATAAATATTGGATCTTTTATTATCCTCATCATGGAAAATATATCATGATCTGTTTGACTCAAAGCATCGGACATCTTGTTCGCTTTCCCAGGGTGATAATGTATTGAGTAGTCTTAATCATTTATTTTCTATAACTATCTCCTCTAGTTCATGTTCAAATCATTTTGTATGAATATATATTTTATAATTTTATGGTTAGTTTATATAACACACTTTTATCCATATAGATAATTCCAATATATATTTACTAAAAATATTACCATGGATAACTACAAATCATGAGTCAGGTAATTTTCCTCATGAATCCTTAACCGTCGGGAGGAAAAGGTGATAACGATGTTGTTTTTCATAAAGACACTTCCCAATACCTTGTTGGATATATCACTAAATATTTCAAACCTTTCCCCCATTATAGGGTTATGTCATCACAGGTACGCCAACCAGTATTCTCTTTAATTAATTGAAATTTTCATCACATTCATTAATATAGAGGAACTTGGCACACTTCTAAGTTAACTTGGTCAGAGGATTATATAGTGATGAGAAATTTTTTAAAAACCATTGATAATATCCATATAAACCAAGAAACTTGTAGATCTCAGTCACCATGGTTGTTCTTAGACAACATTCAATAGCCTCTATCAATGATGGATCAACTTCTATACCATATCTTGATATTTTGTAACCTGGAAATGAATCCTTTTACAGTGAAAATTTAGAATTTCTAAAATTTTCATATAGTTTTTCCTTTATTTGGGTATTTAGTAAAATTCTTAAGTGTTTTCATGCTCTTAATTTCTCTTTGAATAGATAATAATATCATCTATAATTACTACTACAAAATAATCGAGGTAATATCTAAAGACATTGTTAATCAAATCCATAAAGATAACAAAAGAATTTGAAAGACCAAAAGGAATTACTATATATTCATAGTGATCATACCTTGTTTAGATTGTGTTCATGGGTATATTCTCCTTCTTAAACATCAATTAATGATATCCAAAATGACGTTCAACCATAGAAACGTATTCAATGCCATGCAGTTGATCAAACAAATCATCAATATAGGAAAGAGGATACTTGTTCTTGATTGTGATTATGGTAAACTTTGGATAATCTATGAAAAGTTACATTGATCCGTATTTCATCTTCATAAAATGATCTGGTGCTCCCAAAGGTAACACACCTGGCTGAATGATTCCCTTATCAAGGTTTTATTGGAGTTTCTTCCATAATTCCTACAACTTAATTAGGGACATTCTATAGGGAGTATTTTAAATTGGTGTAGAACAAGGTATTAGTTCTATTAAGAACTCAACACTATATTTAGGTGGAAGACTATGACAATCTTCTAGAAAGACATCCAAAAATTCATGAACAATATGAATGTCATCGATCTCAATTTTCAAATCAACCATTTGAGATAAACCACCCTTATGAATGGGAACTAATACCCATAAACTAGATGTAATCTCAATATAATGTTCATACTTATCATCACATTGATTGATAATCATAGTTTGGTGTCAAAAATAAAACATAACATACTTTCCTTGATGATTGATGTGGAATTTATAGAGAGAAAGAAAATCCATACCCAATATGACATCAAATTAAACCAATGGAAGAATAAAAAGATTTGTAGGAAACAAATTACCATAATCTATAATCAGAGAGGAGTCACGAACATGAGATGAAATAATCATACCATTAGGTGGTTTCAATTCTAATTCCTCATTTAATGGTTTGGGTGAAATCTTAACACCCTTATACAATTAATTAGATATTAATGAGTGGGTATATCCAGAGTCAAACAAGACATTATATATTATAAAGTGGATTGTAAGTGTACTTCTCATGACATCGTGAGTGCACCCCTCATCAAAAATAGTGATAGCATTATATTTCCCCTTTTCCCATTATGTAAGAGGATACTCATGTCGATCCTCACCAGCAGACCTTCAGTTTTGGCACTATTTATCATAATTCCCATTATCCTTACACTTGTAGCACAGAATCAAGGGACGTGTATTCTAAAAATTTTTCTCTATATTCTTGTTTTCAGTTATCTTCTTCTCGTCGCCTCAAAAATCAAATTATAAATGAACTTACTTTATGAACATAAAACATTTTATTACCCTTTAATACAATTTCTTTCATGCTTCTTCTCACACATGGTGAATAAAGGAAAGATCATCTTTTTTTCTCCATGTTTTTTAGATTTTCAATTGAACTCTATCTTCCTCTTCTTGTAAAATCCACAAGATTTATATGTAACTCAAACTTCTATTTCAACCTTTATTTCACAATTCATAGCCTCTTAAAATCTACCAATGTCTCTTATAGATGATTCCATTCTAAGACTTGGATTTATTCCACTGAAAAATTTACCAACATTACTTTCGGGATGGATTATAGTTCCCAAAGCATACCTCACAAGTGTTGTGAAATTTTATTAATAGGTAACAACAAATCCATAATCCCATTACTTTAACTTCAGAAACTACTTCTCTATTTTCGTACACAGAATAATGAGGAAATTACTTATTGAATAATAAGTTGTTGAACACATCCCAATCCATGGATTCAATTTTACCTTACCACCTCATATTCTTGATTAGTGTCCACCACTTTTCCACTTCACCTTCTAACAAACATAAAGCTAAAATGGATTTCTCAGATTTTGAACACTAGAGAATATATAATATCATTTCAGTGATACACATCCATTGTTTAGAAACAAGTTGTTCAGAATAACCATAGAAATAAGGTGGATGTTTCCTCGTGATATACTCAATGGAATGTCATTCACTACATTTCTCATCTGGAAGTCCATCATGATTAGTATCTTGAAAAGGATAGGTGAGAAAAGAAAAGAAAATTTTCATTCCCACTCCTATAAAAATTGGTTTCCTAGGAGGACAATCATTGCATTGTCCATCACAATTTCCATTAACACAATTCCTTTGGGTTTCATCCATTAACAAAAACCAAAAATCATAGAGTAATAAATTCTTATCATAGTGTGGAACAACATAATAATAAAAAAACATATAGGGTATCTCACTTTTTAAACCTTCTTTAATATATGACATAATAGGTTCATTCTAGACTTATATATAAACACTTCAATATGGTTCATGATGATTTTTTGAATTCCCCAAGCATATCCCCCGGTAGTGACAAATAATGTGTGTAGTAAATTTTATTGTCATGTATCAGGTTAAGATCGTGTTAGGCTCGAGACACATTTTCAGATTTTTTACTCCTAGGTACATCTATTACAGAGCCACATCTACTTGTAGTATCTTGACATTGATGTATTTCAAGGAAACCACTCACTCTATCCTTTACCAAAATTCCAGGGAATTTTCTTTTTCCTTGGACATATAGTTATACATGTATATGGGGGTGTCACTAAGGTTTTATCATCCATGTTTCTAAATTTTAAATATAATTTTTCTCTGATTCTAACTATAATGACACATTTTTTATACATTAACATTACATTACTTTCACAAAATACTATATACATTTCATATGTAGATTCCTAATGACTATACTAGTCTAGTGACTTTGAAAACATAGATACATAAACACTGGTACATAAGTGATCTACATTATGTACTACTAGGTCCTTTTCTACTAGCACCCTTCTTAGACACACCAAAAATAATATATATATGCATAACCTTTGGGAAGGTAAACACAAAAGGGTTGAGCTCATATTCTTTGTAAGGGTAAACAATGAAGACATGTAATCAAAATCATGGGCACAAGGGTATGGGATCATGATCATGAAAATAGAATATCATACCCAACATATCAATGAAAATAAACAGGAATCGTGTCATAAATATTAGAATTTCATAAGACACAAATAATAAGGAAATAAAAAACATAATCCATGAAATCATAACATAGAAATGAGACATGAAATTTGTGGCAAACATATAATCATATAAAGTGATTTCTATGGTAGTCAAGGTATCAATACCAAAGCCATATTATTAGTATGTGTTCACTCACTATACCATATTTTTAGTCATGGTTTACCCCATTTTCCATATTAGTAGTAAAGGTTCACTCCCAATACCATCTTAGCGGACAAATTCCTTTACTGAACTGAGTTCATTCCTCATTTCAACCATGTCTGTCTCAAGAGATATAAATAATTACCCAATGAAATTGAAGGAGATATAGGTCCCACACATCTCATAATGAAATCATATATATAGTTTCTCTAAGAACATAAATAATGTATCATATAATAACCCATTGAATGACATAGGTTTTCTAAAAAAAATTCAATAATAACATACCCCACGGAAAAGAAATTGGTTTCATAAATATCATTACATCATTAACATGAACCATTCATAGAATGAATAAGAATGGTATAATTGAATAATAGACTTACTAAATCATAAGTAACATTAATTAATTATATCTTATATGGAAAATATGTTTGAGAGATCATCAGAAAACAATTCTTGAGGAAAATATCTTTTCTTCTTTGAAATAGTTTCCTTTTCTTAAAATGATGTGAAATTTTAAAAGAAAAAATTTTCATGGAAAACAACCATGTATGATTGTAAGGGAATCTTCAAGTTATTAAGTTATCAAGAAAAATTAAAAATTCATTCATGCCATAAATTATAAAAAACTTTCTTCTAATAGTTTTTCTAAACAATTCAAAAAATAATTCATTTGGAAAATGATAAAATATTCTATTAAAACTGTTTAAATAAATCAATACATGGAAAAAATGAATTAAAATTTTTTATAATAATATTAATATATTTTTTTAGTAAAATATTAATAAACATCATTGTGGATGATAAATATTTTTCATCAGATACTTACTTATAAAAAATCATGATAATTATGAGATTGT
Organism: Viscum album; assembly: GCA_963277665.1. Taxonomy (NCBI): domain Eukaryota; kingdom Viridiplantae; phylum Streptophyta; class Magnoliopsida; order Santalales; family Viscaceae; genus Viscum; species Viscum album. The sequence goes on from OY728138.1 coordinate 1,803,228,895, forward strand.
AGAATTAACCCTTACCTTAGGTCTGGTTTCCTTTATACATATATGAACCTCCTATATAATGGTTTAAATATGTTATTATCTAATTCCAAAACCATATTCAAATTTATTATATCATATATGATCACCATATTACCCATTTGTTAATAATATTTCATTATTACTCTTCGTTTAGGTGTTAACTTCTTTATTTTCTTATGCATGTTTTTTAATATAAGTCCTAATTCCAAAATAAGATATAGTTCCATAATTTAAAGAATAATATTTATTAAATATATATAATTTATATTCATTTTACACTTTTATATAATAATTATATATTAGTGAATATGGAAAATTAGTTCTATCACGTCGTGGAGATGGTAGATCGTACGTACACATGAGCGACAATATCATTCCCTTAATTGTGAAAATGGTAAGGAAGTGGATGGTATATATTTGGTTACAGAATAAATATCATGTTATAATAATCATATATAATTATTATTACAATTATTATACTCATACATGTAAAGTGGAGATGAAAACCATGTTCCACCATGGCATGGAGACAATATGTTGTACGTACGTACGCATGGTAATTTAATTTTTTCCTGGGATGAATAAAAGTTGGAATATGGTAGTTACATATTCATAATTAATTCTAATAAAATAGGTGATAGTTAATTAGTTACTTTATAATGGAATCAACATATTAAGAGGATGTTTTTGAAGATGCAATTTTGAATGAATCGATAAGTATATTACCTCTTCCTTAATGATCTCCCTCTAAATTGCCTCTTTTGGAAACTATAGTTAGTATTTTGAGAATACCATCACCACTTTAATGTTATTAGGTAAGTTTATAAGGGTAATGGGAAGTTTATGGTTGATCTTTAAGGAACAATGTGATTTTTATAAGTGATAGAAGAGGTTCCCTTTTATAATTGAGGTAAGGGGAACTTTTAAAATTTCTATAAATATTAATTTATAATTAATTATATCTCAAAAAAATAACCCAAAAATAAATTTATTAAAATTTTATATGATATACTTTTTTAATATAGTCAAAAAATATGTTTTATACAGGTTTGGATGAAATTTAAAACCTTATCTTTGTTATTAACCCTTATTTAATCTATTTTAATTGTAACTATGCTAACAATATTTTTAATGTTAAGAGAATATAGTTTTTACATATAAAGTGTCAATTGGACAAAAAATGGTCAATTTATGATATTTATGACCATATCCAATCTCCTTTATAATATTTAATTTTTTTAATATTTTTAAATAATTTAATAAAATTTTACATTCATAAAATATCATTAGTTTCAATTTTGACGCAATTCATTACTTGTTTTTTAAATTTCATACCAAAATTGTATATTGAAACCAAATATATTAACACATTACTAAAATGTAAAATTAATAAATAATATTCTTGGATGAAATTAGTTATATAAAATTAAATTTATTTTAATATTTTGAATATCATTTATTTGGTATTTCCATTAATTAATCAGTTCTCGAACCATTATTGTAGAAGCCTTTATGATATTTATTTATTTCCTAAAAATTAAGAAAAATTTACCAAGATAAATAAAAACATTTCTTATTTAAAGATACTATTTATAGTAGAATTTATATTCTATATATCCAAATATTAAAAATTATATATTTATTGAAAATCTGAGTATGATATCTTTAACTTTTCTTGAAATAAAATATAATAAATGTCTTTCTCAAATACAAGTGGCTCCAAAATGTTATAATTTCATCCCAAAGATTATGTTGGTCAAAATAAACTCATAAAATGAAATTATTACAAGTTTTATGTTATTTTTTATATTATTTAATATATTATTGTTTACCCTTAATTATCCAATTTACCTTTTTACTTTGTCAGTAAAAAATTAAAAAGTTTACCATTCAGAATGCCCAAAAATAAAAGAAACCTATTTTAATACTTTGGAACTGATAATTCTGAATATGGAATTAATTTTTAATAATTAAAAAAATACATAATTTTCAGTAATTAATTTAAAATTATTCATATTTACTCGGTGTGAAAACGGGTTATTAATGTTAAAACAAGCAAAAGATTGAAACATTTTTATATCTAAGTTCAATGAAAAATTTATTCTAACGAAATAAATTGGATTAAATGATAAAAATATAAACTATTTATACATAATACCAATAAAATTATAATTTAACACTATAAATTATTTTGAGGGAAAAAGTTTGTTTCAAGTAAAATTTATTTTTATTACTATTCCACATAACATGAAACTTAGTAGAAAAATAAAAAATTTCAATCTAAGTAAATTTTTATATCCCAATTTAAATTTAAAAAAAGTTTATTTTTTCAAATAGAATATATTAAATTATTATAAATTTTATCTAGAATGGGTTCACAATTAAAATGTGATAAAAACACCTTTTAAAAAAATATACTTTTTTATGCATAAAATCGGGTTCGTTCTTATCTTATGCTTATAAAATCTATTTGAGGAATATTAAAAAAATTTGAGTGAATATAAAACATAGATATTTCATTAATTTCATTGACTGATTTTAATTAATTTATTTTATTAATACAAAATGACTTTGAGATCATAAAACAATTCATTATATTCATTTGGTATATGTTTTATTTTTGATTAATTGGTAACTAATGAATTCACATTTTCATAAGATAATTAATACTATTCATACCAGTCAATTTAATAGCTAGATTATTATCTTATTTAAATAATAATAAAATAGTGTTTCATAGAAACTTATTGTTGTATGTAAAGAATGATAAGTTGGTGTTGTGTGTAGCGCAAGCTTAACGTGGTGTAGCGTATAACACAATACATCAAATAAAATTAATTTATTCTAAAAAAATTATAAAAACCTGGGGAGTTACAAAATTCGTTCATTGAATATGGTTGAGATGAGGAGCATAGAGTTTCAATAAATATAAAGATGTATTATGGAGGATACTACAGTTTGTTTATTTATATTTATTCTTGTACGAGACTCTGGTTTGGATTTCTATATAGGGAGCCCATTTTATTTATTGTATTACTTATATTTGATTTCATTTTTTTATTCTTCAGGATTATTACTCTATGTTGTATTATTTTATTATTATTATTAAATAGATTTGAAAATGAGAGTAAAGTCTTTAAACTTTAGGGCTTTTGGTGCTCTCTACATGTCTAGAGCCTCATGTGTCTAGGGAGGTCCACATGAGATCCTGTGGACCTTCCGTACGGACTCAATAGTTCAGGTCATAGAGTTACAGATTTAAACTACCTATATGTGTGTAGGAGAATTTAGATAACTAATATATATATATATATTGATTTTATTTACTTTAATTATTTTCTATGAATATTCTAGACATTAGTATTTATCAATACATGGAATCTACTGTGGGTTCATTGGAATCAATCCCACATAGTAACTTATGGATTGATTTAACCTTACCTATATAGCCAGGTGATAATTTACGAGAATATATGGAGCTCAGGGACATAATGGTTCTTGTTTATAGTGGTTTTCTTAGGAATGATCAATGATGTTATCTAAGAATAGGAATATAGATTATTTAGATGAGTTGTTCACCTCACATTTTTAATCACAAAAAGGTTTCTACTATGTTTGGGAATTGGTGTTGTATATATTAATGTATAGAATAACAAATATTATGTTTCTACCATTTTGATAGTTGTATTTGTATATTAATTCATTCATTCTAAATATTATATGTATATCAATTGAAAATATCATAATCCTAGCCAGTTTGTTGTTTTATAAGTACACTAATTTAATGATATTTCCTTCAATATATTAAAAAATCCAACATGGTACATGTCATCGACCCATGAACAATTGGAGGTAGGGTTGGGGATGTACGCTGTACTTTATCAATGACCAAGGAAAGGTATTGGTGGGGTTCAGTCATGTCGCCTATCCACATTATAAAAATATTCTATTACTATAAATAAATTTCTTTATATAATAAATAGCACAATTTAAATAAGTTATTGTCCAAAACCCCACCTTCAATGTTCCTACCATTTTTTGGTTCACAACTATTCCTATAAACATATGTAATATAGTATTTTTCCATAATTTAAAAAAATGAGAAGAAATATTATATTCCTTATCAACAAATCTATCGAATTTGATTATATTGTGGATCAAATGGATCCTAAGAATATGAATTATAGTGTAAAAGGGATTAAATAATGAAATAAATATTGTATTTTATAATTACTAGGTAATATGGAACTATAAAAAATTCTTATTCAAGCACTAAATAAATTTAAACTAATAAAGGCCCTTAGAGTTGATAAATTAATTTAAAATTATTAATAGAGTATTTAAGTCTTATAAATACATGTGATATGTTAATTTGATGATTCTCCAATAATTGGATAATACTCCGTTTGACCTAGGTTCTACACAACCATTTTTAACACAAAATATTATAAATAGTTTCAATGTACATTCTAAAATGTTAAAAATAAATTCATCTACCTGAATTAAAAATTAGTACTTTAAAAACATGATAAAATATAAAAAATTGATTCATTTTTTTGGGTTTCATCATGTAAAAAATAAATTAAGCATTATTATTTCTAACATATTATAAGTATTTAAAATATTTCTATTTTGAAAATATAAAGATGAAATTATTGAAAAAAAATCTATCAGATTAAATAAAGTTTATGTTTAGGATAAATGTATATAAACTTTAATTATTCAATTTTTGGGAACCATATGTTTATATATATATATATATAAACACAAATATTCATAAAGGTGAACAAAACAATATATATAAAAACAATTTCTCCTATATAAAATTAATGACTTCTATATCAGAAATAATAAATTTAGAATCAATATCTGATAAAAAGATTGTATTCTTAAATGTGTTCTGATAGGTTTAATCATCTTATACAAATTATTAAAAAAATAAAAAAACATTGTTTTTATTTTAAAAATGAAAAATTGAGTAATACCATTGAATTTTTAATTAAATTATTTTGTGTATCAAATGATAACATTTCTAATTAATATTTCTAATCCATGTGAAAGAAATAACAAATAAATAAATTCCCTATAAAAATCATGGTTTAGATAAAAATTACCATTATAAAAACAGTATTTATTTTTTAGACATAAAATAATACCCCTTATAAGAATATTTTATAAACCATAATTAAATATATGAAGGTTAAGTAATAGTTTTTATATTTGTTGTTTATCTGTTAGGTAAAATATAGTTAATTTGAACAATATATACATTATAGGTATGATATTTATTTAATAATTATGGTAACTATTGAATTATTTATTATTATTAAATTGATATTATTTCAATTATAGGAAAAAAAATATTCCAACAATGATTATACACCAAAGAGAATATGTGGGCATAATGGCTTCAGTCCCACTCTTTTAGATCATGTGCTAAAATCTATAAAATTACATTCCTTGTTATGCTGCTGATAATTATGACTCAATTATCCAATTAAAACCTTACTATATCAGTAGGGAAACATATATCAATTAAATTATGGAGGACCTTTTAGGATTATATTTTTATTGAATTTAGAAAAACTATTAAATAAAAAAAACTCACATGACATTAAATGAGTATTTCACCCATTTAACCCAATTTATATTATTTCACATTAGTTCATCGGTATAATCCTTGTAAAATCATTCAGAAAAATAAATCATTCAACATAATTCTTTTAACCTATGGAAAATGAAACATAAGTAAGGGTGGGTTAAAATTATCAGTAAGGGTAAACAAAAGCATTAGCAATTGAGTCTCATCAATGAGAATAAGAAGATCAAAATGGTATGATGACATAATCAAAGTGCATTAGAATAACATATGAACAATCATAAACATAAATACCTAGTTCATCAAACATGAAGCAATGAAAATTTAATAATAATTAGGATTAATAATCATAAGACAAGTGATATCAATCTCGGTAATGAGAAACCTTACAAACCAACAACTAGTAATTAAAACATTTTTTGTAACATGGAGCATCACATTCATAAAACGCTTTGAAAAACATAGTCAAATCCATTTTAATTGTAATGACCATATAGAAAACATCCAAATTTATCATCACCTAAATCATTATAAATATATAATGGGTATCACCCATCATATAAGCTATATGATCACTAATTTTCTTTTAGCCTTAATGGGGATCAACCCTTCATATAAGCTATATCAGGATCACCCATTTTCAAAGAGCTAATATAGGGTTTAACCCTTTATATAAGATATTTTGGGCTCCCCTATAAGTAATAATGGGAATAAAACCTTCTTATATGTTATATCGGGTCCACCCATTTAAAATATTTCTCAAGTATAATTTCATGAATAAAACAATTTCATCCTAAAACTCATAGAAACCATAATTATTCTTTTGTAACCATATCAACCCATAAAAATAAATGTAATCCATAAAAATATCTTTGAATCATGTTTTTTAACATTGAAAATAATATTTTTCCAAAGAAAACTCTTTGAAACGTGATTTACCCATGGAAAATAAATTAGTTCCTTAACAATTTCATTGAAACATGGTTAACCTATAGAAAAGAAATTGTTTTTATAACAATATCTTTTAAATAATATTAATCTATTATAAAAAATCACAATGGTATAAATACAAAAAATATATAGTGAAGGACTGGCGAAAAAACAAGGGGTTTTGATGTTGATGTATGGAAATACCATTAAAATATCATTAAAAACTTTTATGGGAAAAATAATCCTTAAACATTTAAAAGTGTCCCACACCGCATTAAAATTTTTGATTTATAATCCCTGTAAGGGGAAAATAATAAATTAAACATATAATATCCTGAAAATAATTATATTAATGATATATCATGTCCAATGAGAAGTATATACACCTTATAAAATATTATAGGTGTATAACATAACCAATTTCTTAATGAAATAAAATTGTGTCTAAAACCCATTACCGCTTCGGTAATATTGAAATTGAAAACTCCACAAAAGTGAGATCATAAAATGGATATGTAAATCCCCATAAATTCATGTATTATAGTAATGCAATACAATCATGGAAATTATACCCACCACACAAATAGAAATAAGTGGTGAGTATGATATAATTCTCAAAACAAAGAAATGTGAAACTAGAAATTCCTTTACTTCTTGAGTAACTTTTGAATCATGAGATCCATGAAATAATAACATCAATTGAAACATTAAATATCATGGATTTAATTAAATTAATGATATAAAATTCCATAGGTCAGTATATAGCCAATATAAAATTAATTAGTTTCATAATAACTAATAAGTCTTAAAGGAATGTAATTTGATATGAAACCCCTTACAGTTCCATAAATATCTTAATAAAAAACACTTGAAATAGAGATAGAGATTTATGTTTATGTTAAAATAACATGAATAAGAATAATACATTAAGATAAATATTCATTTTTCTATATATACATCACTAAAAATTAATTTATTGCATAAAAGAACAAGTGTCTCAAAAAAGATGTTTTAGACAGAAACCTTTACCTTGATTCAGATTCATCATGCTTGTTATGTATCATCCTGAATATTAAACATATGTTAATTATTTATTTACTTCTTAAAATATCCCACATTTATAATTATTTTTATTTCACTTATTATAATGTTAAATACAAGTACATAGAAGAACAAGTTTATGTTCGGTGTTTTGATCGCATTCAGTTTATGTTTCAAAAACAACTTTGATAGGTCGAATATGGTCAAAGGGGACATTATTATAACATAATAATAATAATAATCAAGAAATAAAAATAATATTTATAAATAAATTATTATTTTATAACTAGTCATGTAATATGGTTATGAATAATGAACCAATGTTACCATCATGGATACGGTTGGTCGTATGTACGCATGAGTAACATTCCAACTTTTCAATGATCATTATATAAATAAGGTAAGTAACATTTATCATTCCTTAATTTACATTATATAAAAAATACTATATTATTTAATAATATGTATTTATATATATCAATCTTGTGATGTAGTGATGAAAAAGGAATAATCACATCGTTTCAAATAGGTGGTAGTCCACACATCCACGAACTACGTTATCACTTTTTTAGTGTGTGAAATATAAATAAAAAAATTATAAGATATATTTTCATATAGATTATTATTTTATGTTTATAATATTTATTTAATTTATATCATATTTGTTTATTAAAACTTCAATGACCCAGGTATTTATAGAATAATAATTTTTCATTTCTATTAATATTTATGAATAAGATATTAATTTTACATTAAAGAGGATTTTTTTTCTGATAGGGTACTTGACATATATAAACAAGTTTCAATAAAATCTTATGTTGCACACAACATTGTGTTTTACCGAAAAATAATACAATAATATTATTATTATTTTAAATTTTAGTCAACACCTAGCTGTTGGAATGGAGGGAATGAATATTATCAAAATAATTTTAAAATATGGTTTACACATGTTTAAATAATGATTCATTGGTCACCAAATTTATTATAAATGGAAATAAAACCCAATTGAATATAAATGATATGTTTTTATAAAAACCTACCTAAAATAGAATATTTGTGTTTATAAAATCATATAACTCCTTATGTATTTTAATTCAATGAAAAATATATGTTATATATTGAAATTAATGTTTTAAATTGATCTTATGTGTTTTCTAGATATTATGTTATAAAAAAATCAAATTTTTGGATAAAATGCGTACTTTTCTAAAAAGGCATTTTTACCGCCTTTTAATTGAGAACCCTTTTTAAATTTAGTTTTGACACCTCTATATGTTATATTTTAAAAAATAAACTTCTTTTTATAGGTTAAAAATAAAAATTTACTTTGGATGTTTTTTTTATATTTTTCTAATAACTATCATGTTTTGATTAATAATATAAATACTCTAAATTTTAATTGAAAACCACTTTTTCCATCGAGATGATTTTTATTGCTAAATTATATTATTTAATGGTTTTAAAGTATAAATTTACTATATTTTTATCATTTAATCCAATTTTTATCATTACAATTAGTTTCACATTGATATTGGACATAAACACATGTCAATATTTTGGTAGTTTTTACTTCTTAAAAATACGCTTTCTATTTTTGACAATGGTAATTAATTTTAAATTAATTAATAAAATTTAGATTCTTTGAATTTGGATAAATGGATTTCATATTTTTAATCATAAGGTAAAAATTGTGTAAATATGTACATTTTTTTGGACATTATGAATAGTAACTTCAGTAATTATTTTTATTTTCCATGGTTAAATGATAAATTCAGTAAATAAGGGTAAAGGATAACATTTTAATAATATAAAGCTACACTTAAATGAGTCTTAATCCTATTTGGATGAGTTATGTCTGACTATGATAATCCTTATGTTGATCGTTTGGCATTTGGGAGCCACTTGGGAGTGATAATGACATGATATACTAATTAATTTAAAGTAATGTGAAAAATAACATAAACATGTATCCTCTGACTAAAACATTTTTTATATGTGGTAATATATGTTATCTATTTAACTATAAATAGTCCTTATAAATCTAAAACTATTTCCAACATCATGATATTTTTTTTAATTTTTATACATTATATAAATAAATTTAATTACGACACAATGAAGAAATAGTGATTAATTCATTAATAAAGAATTCAAATAAATGATTTTATAAATGCTGAAATAAAAAATATTTTACATAATGAAATCCATGAATTATATAGATTAATATTAAATTTTAGGATTTATTCAATGTTTTTTATCGAAGGAATGGGGTTGTTATGAATTTGAAAAAAAAAGTCAAGTATGAATAGTGTCCAAAATTGACATAATTTATAACATAAAATATAAAATCGATTATTTAATGGTATCAAATTTGAAAAAAAATAATATTTCTCCAAATTGCTAATATAAGTCCAATTTTGTCATAAATAACTTTTTTTTGGATCGTTTGACATGGTATGGAAATTACATTAACCCACAATGTGTAAATAACATGATATCACTATAAGATTAAAAAAGTAAAATAAGTGTTAAACTAAAAAGATAAGGATTACAAAAATATTCATAACATGCCTAAAAATTATTGTATGGTTGGTTTTAGAACTTAAATAATTTTATTTTATAATTAAATGAGTTTTGGACCATTTTTAATTGAAATTTAATTTAAAATAAATTAATATCTCAATACCTTCTTAAAGTTCCCCTCCTCCCTATTATAAAAGGCCACCACCTCTACCCACTTAATAACACATCTAGATCCCTCTGGATCATCAAAATTATACTCAAATAGGAACCCAAAATCCCCCCTTCCTCTTATGAGGCTTATCTTTTGTATAAGGTAATTATAGAAGGCCTTTTGTCTCAAATCAAACGAAGTTACCCGATTTAGAGGCAATGTCTTCTCTCAAGTTCCTTTCTTTATTTTCTTTCTGCACTACATATGTGATTCTTATTTATTGATTAAATAAAAAAATTATCCACTATATAATGTGATTTTTTTATGAAAATTATTTGAACTACACTTACCAAATCCTTAATGTAATGGATACGAACACACTGTGTCTGTGTATGGTGAACTACAACCTCACGAACCGATGATTTTTCAATTTTCTCCTACCATCGATCATGGTGGATATTATGATGTAACTATATTTATATATGATATATATTATATTTATATTGTCTCTGTGCTTCTATAATTTTTATTTACACTATACCATTATTCTTTTCATGATGTGTAAATATGATATTTTTATTTAAGGAAGTGTGGACTACCGCCCCATCAAAGTGATATTACTCGTTCATGCTATACATGGAACATATAAAGGATGGTTTTATTAAACCTATTATAAATACATGAAATAAATATAATACTGCTATTATAATATACATTTATATCATTTTATTACTATTCTTTTAATTTGACAAATAAATTAATGTAGCGTTCATGCATACGTACGACCCACCATCTCCTTCAATTGAGAATTTCATTTCTTATCTATGAATGTTTTGGACTATTATAAATACATATATACTAAATATATATGATATTTAAATCATCAATAATATTTTGGAGATGATTTACATTTTACCACATGGACAATTTATATCAAACAAGTTCATTTTTGATTCATGTATCGAATATCAACTAACCGATCGATATGAACAAAAAAAATATTTAATTTTTATAACATGATGATAAGTAATATAAATTAATAATAAACATGAAAAGATTTCGGAATAAAGTATAAATTAACCTTTTTTATTATTTAGGAATATAAATACTGAACCATACAAGCCGGATTCAAGGTATGGGAAATTCTTAACCCAACTTCCATTCATTGGGTTAATCTTTTACTTCATGATTATGTCGTGATTTTATTATGTGAGAAATGAATTTTGATATCTAATATATTATTTATACTTAATTTATGTGGATTTATGTTGAATACACATCATAAATCTATATTATTAAGAATATGATCTTTGTAAGGAAATATCTAAACTCAATTTCCACTCATTGGGTATTATGTATACTTCGTTGATTATATTATTCCAAGATTATGTGTGGAATCACTGTTTATTTATTTATGTTATAGTATGCACTTCCCTTTGTGTGAATTTTTTTTTTACACATAATCACCCCTTTGATAAATTCTTATGAACTTTGTAAGGAAAATCTTAACTCATTCTCAATTCATTGAGTTAAATATCAATTGCATTGGTTTTATTTTTTCATGAATATGAGTGAACAAAATATAATTATTTTACATTTAATATCCACTTATATTGGGTGTATTCAAATTTTTCACACATAATTATGTCATTTATTTATCATTAATCAAAGGAGGACCTTTGTAAGATATTTTGTCTCAATTTTCATTCCATTGAGGCTTATTTATTGTTATGTACCAAATCACTTTTATAGAGTGTATATACTACCCTTTGACATATTATACCACGAATACTCTTATTCTCATTATATTATAAGTTTTGTTTAATGATATTATTTAATTATTTTTATTCGTGTATTTTATCAAATTTTAAGGGACTCTTTTACTAAAACATCGTTTTAAATGTTTTAACGATTTATTCTTCTAAACCTTTCTCATTAAAGTCCATGTTTTCAAAATATTTTTAAGGATTTATCTATATGGTCATTAAAGTTTTAAAATTTTAATTTATTTAAAAGTTTCAAAGTGGTATGGGACACATTGATTAAAAAATATCTATATTAAATATATTAAATGGTTTTTGAAATCGATTGAATATTTCAATATATTGAATTGATTTCATGTTATTGATGAGTAAAATGTTGATACTTTAATTATTTTATATATTTTGATTATGCAATGGAACTTGGGAATTTGACGTGTGGTTATGTGATAAAACAAATATAGGTTGTTCTGTGATAAACCTAGGGCAGGTGATCCCTTGATATCTCTCCAATGTATTGGGTAAGGTGATAGAGGTAAACGATAATGATTCTCCTAAAATATTTATGAAATATACTATGATAGTTATTCCAAACGTAACCATAAAGGTTACTCCCTATGTAGATATGAAAGAAATAATGTAATATTGATATAGATTCCACAAGTTACGTTTATTTTTTATGATTTCTATGAAGTTTTTTAGTAATATTAGGATTACATGATGTAAGCTATGCAGTTTATGTTTTATGGGTTAAAAGTATGATTTTATGAAAATGTATTGATGGGTTTTAAATATTCATGGACTAACAGTTTTATTCCTTATTTTATGTTCTTTAGTAAGAGTTTTATGCTAATCCCATGTTTTGAAAAAAAAATCATATAACATAAAGAATAATAGAGTCAATGATGGGATCATGGGAAAGTTATGTTGTTAAAACATGAAACGATACCATGTTCTTTATAAAGATTAATTATTTTATGAAAAAATGGATAGTGAGTAGAAGTGTCTACTTGTAATATTTAAGTTTTAATGAATGCGTTATGACCTAATTATCTAAAACTCTAAACCTGAAAAGATCTTCAATGTGAATTCTTGACTTAACCCAATATTATGTAATGTGTAAGGATGAGGCCTTACAGTTGGTATCAGAGGAAAGGGTTTGACAACTTTAGAGATTCAAATGTTTTCTTAAATTTTAGGGATATGAAAATGGGTTTATAATTTAGAGGTATATTATAATTTCAATGACATAGAAACCCATTTTTAGTCTTATGTTATTTCAAGGTGATTTATGGTTTTTTGAGGCATTCACCTTTGAGGAAATTATGGGTAATTAGTTTTTGGGATGAAAAATGTGAGTTATGAAATAACCTTTGAGGTTAAAACATGTTATGGTTATTATTTATTATTTTATCTCATTTTATAATGTTATTAAAATTATATATTTTTTGAAAAATCATAACATGCAGACCATGTGACAACCCATCGCATCGGACAATGTTGTGGAAATCAATCCCACAACCAAAGTGAGGCTAGGATTTATCGCATACCACTGTACTAAGTGAATTCACATATTAGTTTGACATATTATTTGTAATTAAATGATTTTATGTATTATGAATAAGTTTATTTTAGGAACTTATGTTTTATCAAATGGATGTCCTTATTATAGGAAAATGATTTGGTGATTAAGTGATAAATTCTAATTTGGAAGATGTTCTCTATTTTGGTAACTATATATGATTACGGTAAATATAATTCAATGGGACTTAATTGAGGAGTTATGTTTGAAATATATTTATGGAATAATCTATGGTTTTAATTGTATAATTATGGGTAATTATAGTATTTAAGGAGATGAATAACCTATTATGGAGAAAATATGAATAGATTAATTACATTTGGTATGAGGCATTAAGAGTGGATGATTTTATTTGGATATAAATGTAAACATTTATCATAAAAAAATATGTGATTAAATCCTACTGAGTGTAGGGTTTCAATATTAGTTTGATGGTTTTGAGTAATTTTAAGGACTTTTGTTTGCTGAATGGTTTATATTAAACTTGGTTATTAATGTTTAATTTTGGAGATTAAATTTAGTAATTATCTTAAAAAGGATTGTTATATTTGGGTATTATCTAATATTTTACTAACCATTTTGGTTTTGGTTATTCTCAAAAGATGGTGGAAATATATATTTTAACTTTTGTGGATTATGTGATTCTCTAGAGAAAGGGTGAGTGTGTGGTAGAAAATTATTAATGGATGAAACTCTACTTTTCATCTAAATATATTTCCTTATGATATTATTCTGAGTAGTAAAATAATTACTCCACTTTATGAAAAGGATCTTAAAAAAAAATTTACTTTTACTTTTCCTACTTTTAATGTAATTGTCATTTAACCCATCACAAGTTTATAGTTTTCTAGTTATTAACTTTCTCCTGATCATATTTTCTCTCAATCAAAACAAGATAGTTTGTTTTTATTCCATATCCTATTTTTCCTATATAGAATACTAGTATTTGTTACCTTGTTGACCTTTTACATTATCTTTCATTATTTAAAGTTGATAGTTTTATTAACTCTTTTTTGATGTGGTATTTTCAAAGAGGTTTTCAACCCTAATATTAAAATTTCGACGATACAATTTCCAAAATGGGGGAATGATGTAACGACCCTGGTATTTATAGAGTAATACTCTGTAATTTCTATTAATATTTATGAATAAGATATTAATTTTATGTTAAATAGGAATATTTTTCTGATAGTGTACCTTCCACACTACAACAAGATTCTCTGAAATCTAACATTTCCCACAACATTGAGTTATACCAAAAACTATTACAATAATAATAATAATATTTTTTAAAATTGTAGTTAAAGTATAGATGTTTGAATTGAGAGAATGAATATTATAAACTAAATTATGAAATATGATTTACATAGGTTTAAATAATGATTCATTGGTTACCAAATTTATTATAAATGAAAATTTAATCCAATTGAATTTAAAGGATGTTTTTTATGAAAATATATTTAAAATTGAAAAACGGTTTTTATAAAATCATAGCACTCTCTATGGATTTTTATTCAATAAAAAATATGTGTTATATATTAAATTTAATGTTCTAAATTTGTCTTATTTGTTTTCTAGATATTACATAAGAACAAATTTAAATTTTCGGATAAAAGAAGTAGTTTTCTAAAAATACAATTTTACCAACTTTTGATGGTAAACCATTTTTATATTTAGTTTTTGGAACCATTATATGTTATATTGGACAATGTAGACTTTATATTTAGAATATTGACATAAGAAATTTATTTTGATGAATTTTTGATATATTTATGATAACTTTCATGTTCTGATGAATAGTAAAAATATGCTAAATTTTAATTGAAAACAATTTTTTCCATAAAGATAATTTATATGGTTAAATAATATTATTAATGGTTTTAAAGTATAAATGTAATATATTTTTATCCAATAATCAAATTTTGGAGACTAGAAATAATTTCACATTGATATTGGACATAAAAACCTATCCATCTTTTGGTAGTTTTTAATTTTTAAAAACACTCATTCTAGTATTGAAAACAGAAATTAATTATAATTAATTACTACAATTTTGGTGTTTTGAATTTGTAAAAATGGATTCCATATCTTTAATTAAAAGGTCCAAATTTTCTAAATAGTTACATTTTATTTTTTGAGATTAGGAATAGTAACCTTAGTAATTATTTTTATTTTCCATGGTTAAAGGGTAAATTAGGTAAATAAGGGTAAAAATAATATTTTAATAATATAAAAATACCTTAAAACGTGTACTAATTCTATTTTATGAGCCATTATCCTCCTTATTTAGAGATTTTGGAATTTGGGAGCCACTTGGGACTGATAATGACATGTTATACTAATTAATTTAAAGCAAAGAGAGAAATTACAAAAACAATTATCTTCTTAATAAAAAAATTATGTGGCGTTATATAAGTGATCTCCTCGACAAGAAATAGTAATTATAAAGATAAAAAATTTCCTATATCTGGATATTTTATTTATAATATTCCGATATTAATTTAATAAATCTAATTATGACACAATGATGATGCAGTGATTGTTTTAATAATAAAAAATTAAAATAAATGATATTATAAATATTAATATAAATATTATTTTACATAATTAATGTAATGAATGAATAGTATCGGTGAATATGACATGTTAGGATTGATTCAAAAAAAAATCACAGGAATCAGGTTGTTATGAATTTGTAAAAATATAAAGTATGTATAGTGTTTAAAATTGATATAATTTATAACATAAAATATAAAATAGTTTATTAAATGATATTAAATTCTTAAAATTCTAATATTTGACAAAAAATTTAACATAATTACAATTATATAATTAATGAATTTTTTGGGTCATTTGACATGGTATGGTAATTACATTAACCCACAATGTGTAAGTAACATGATATCACTTTAAGATTAAAAGGCGTAAAATAATGGTTAAACAAAAAAGATAACGATAAAAAAATATTCAAAACTTTTCTAAAAATTATGGTATGATTTTTATTCAAACCAACCTCATCTTAGATTCGAAATTGATGAGTTTTTGACTATTTTTAATTTTAATTGAATTTATAATAAATTAATATTTAAAGACTTTCCTAAAGTGCTTATCCTCCCTCTTATAAAAGGAAACCACCTCTAACCACATACAAACACCTCTAAAGCCTATTGGTTCATACAAATTCTACTCACATAATCTCTAAACAGCCCTCCATTCCTACTAGAATCCTACCTTGGGAAGAAGGCAATTCAAGAAATCATTTTGGCTCAAATCAAATGAAGTTTCCTGATTTAGAGTTAATGTCTTCTCTCAAGTTAATTTCCTTTATTTTCCATCATCAATCCATATCATCTTATTATTATTTGATTACATAACAACACCAAAATCCTAAATATTCTATGATTTTTTATGATATGTATTATAACTACACTTACATACACCTCCTTGTAATGGATAAGAACATATTGTTTCTATGTACGGCGATCTACAACCTCACGAAATGATGATTGTTCAATATTCTCATACCACCTATCATGGTTTCCATTATGATAGAACTATATTTATATATGATATATATTATATTTATATTGCCTCAATGATTCCGTAATTTTTATTTACATCATACCTTAATGCTTTCCATGATGTGTAAATACAATAATTTCATTTGAGAAAATGTGGACTACCGCCCCCCTCATAGTGATATGACTCATTCATGATATACATGGAGTAAAGTAAGGATGTTTTTAGGAACCCTATGATACATACATGACATAAATATAATATTGGTGTTATAATATACATTTATATCATTTGATTATTATTATTTTAATATGAAAAATAAATGATAGTAGTATTCGTGGTAACATACGACCTACTGTCTCCATGAACTTTGCATTTAATTTCTTAACTAAAAATGTTATCCAATATTATAAATAAACATAGACTAGATATATTTGATATTTAAATTATGAATAATATTCAATAGATGATATACTTTTGACCACATGAATAATTTACATCAAACATGTTCAATTTAAATTCACGTATTGAATATCAACAAACTGCCCAATGTGAACTTAAATAATTATTTTATAATTATAACAAGATGAAAAGTAATATGAAATTATTGATAAACTTGAAATATATTCTGAAGAAATTATTAAATAACTTAATTTTAATTTTTAGGAATATAAAGAATGAACAAGACAAGTCAGATTCAAAGTATGGGAACTTCTTAACCCAATTTCCAACCATTAGTTTGATCTTATACTGCTAAATTATGTCATGTTGTGATTATGTGAGAAATGATTTTTGATATGTTATATAGAATTTATACTTGATTTATGAGTATTTATGCTGGATACACATAATCAATCAATTTTCTTAATAAAATGATCTTTGTGAGGTAATTTCTAAACTCAATTTCCACCCATTCGGTTTTATGTATACTTCGTTGATTATATTATTCCATGATTAGATGTGGAATAATTTTTTATTAATTTATGTTATAATTTACACTTCACTTGGTTTGAATATATAGTCTTTTCAAATAGTCACCACATTGATACACTCGTACAAACTTCCCCAGGGAAATCTTAACTAAATCTCATTTCATTGAGTTAAATATCCATGTCATTGGTTTTGTTTTTCTATGACCATGTGTGAATTAAATATGATTTTTTTACACTTAATATATACATATATTGGGTATATTCATATTTATCACACATAACTATGTAATTTTTTTATTCTTAATCAAAGGATGATCATTGTTAGGCATTTCGTCTCAATTTACATTCCGTTGAGACTTTTGTTTTTATGCACCAATTCAATTTTATATAGTGTATATACTTCCCTTTTAAATATTATATCATTAATATTATTATTCTCATGATATTATATGTTTTTTAATATTATTATTTAATTGTTTTTATTCAGGTATTTTCTCAAATGTTAATGGGCTCTTTAACAAAAACATCATTTCAAATGTTTTAAAGATTTATTCTTATAACTCTTTCTCATTAATATCCATGTTTTCAAAATGGTTTTAAGAATTTTTTTATATGGTCATTAATTTTTCAAAATGTTAATTACATTAAATGTTTCAAACTGGTATGGGACACTTTGATTCTAAAATCTCATTATTAAATGTTTTAAATGGTTTTGAAAATGAATTGAATATTTTAATATCTTGAATTGATTTATTTTGATTGATGGGTAAAATGTTGATACTTTCAAATTTTTATGTGTTATGGTTATGTAATGGTAATTGAAAATTTTATGGGTGGTTACATGATAAAAAAATACAGGTGGTTCTGTGATAAATATATGGTGGGTGAGCCCATGATATCTCTCTAATCCATTGGTTAACGTGACATAGGTAAATGATAAAGTTTCTCATAAGAGATTTTTGGAATATATAGTGATGGGTATTGCAAATGTAACCATGATGGTTACTCCCTATGTAGTTATAAAAGATACAATGTAATTATGATATGGATTCCACATGTTTCCTTTATGTTATATTTTTTATATTTTTTTCTAGGAATCTTATGATTACATGATGTAAGCTAAGTAGTTTTTGTTTTATTGGTGAAAAGTATGATTTTTTGAAGATGTTTTCATGGGTTTTAAATATTCAATGACTAATTATTTTATTTGTTTTTTATATTCCTTACAAATCTTTTTACGTTCATCCTGTGTTTTGAAATGTTTTTCACAGGACTTAAATAAGAATATAGTCAAGGATTGGATAAAGGGAATGTTATTTTGTTAAAACATGAAACGATACCATGTTTCATTTTATAAAATTTTATTTTAATGAAACAAAATTGATAGTTAGTATAGTTTTATACATGTAATATTTAAGTTTTTATGTATGATTTGTAACCTAATTCTATAATTCTCTAAACCTGAAAAGATCCCCAATGTGAATTCTTGACTTAAATTAAGATTATTTCATGTTTAAGGCAGGGGCATTAAAGTTGGTATCATAGGAAAGGTTTAGAAAACATTGAATATTAGGATGTTTTCTTAAGGGTTATGGATATGATCAAGGGTATATAATTTTATGGTATATTATAAGATCAATGACTTAGATACCTCTTTTGAGCCTTATGTTATTTCAAGGTGATTAACAGTATTTTGGGATATTTTCACCTTTGAGTAAATTATGGTTTATTAGTTTTGGGATGAAAAATGTGAGGTATGAAATAACCTTTTAGGTTAAAATTGTTATGGTTATAATTGATTATCTTATCTCATTTTATTAATGTTTTTATAAATAAATAGTTTTCCAAAAATGACAACTTGGAGACCGTGTGACAACCTGTCGTATCAGAAAAAGCAGCGGGAATCGAACTCACAACCAAAGTGAAACTGAGATTTATCACCTACCATTGGCCTACGTAAATCCCCTGGTTTGCATAAATTATTATTTATTGTTAAATGAATTTATGGATTATTAATAGATTGATTTTGGGTACTTATGTTTTATAAAAAGGATATCCATAGTATATGAAAATGGTTTGGTGATTAAGTGATAAATGCTATTTTATAAAACATTCTCTATTTTGATAATAATATATGATTAACGTAAATAGAATACTATGGGATTTAATTGACTAGTTATGGCTGAATTATATTTACGGAATAATCTATGATTTTAACTATGGAATTATGTAGAATTAAATTATTTAAGGACATGATTAACCTATCAAGGAGAAAGTGTGATTAGCTTAATTACCTTTGGTATGAGAAATTAATATTCATTGATGTTACTTGGAGATAAATGATAAAATTTTTATTATAAATATATGTGATCAAATCCTTTTTAGTTTTGGGTTTCAATATTAATTGGATTATTTTGAGGGATTTTAAGGACTTTTGTTTGTTCAATGGTCTATATAGATCTTGGGTATTACTGTCGAATTTTGGAGATTAAAAGTAGTTCTTCTCCTTATAATGGAATATTATTTATGGGGTATTATCTAATCTTGTACTAAAAATTTTGGTTTTTGTTAATGTCTAATAATGGGGGAAATATATAGTTCATCTTTTGGAGATTATGGGATTCTCTAGAGAATGTATGAGTGTGTGGTAGAAATTTATTTATGTATGAAACTCTACTTGTCATGTATGAATATTTCATTTTGTTATTATTATAAGTGGTAAAATAATTCCACAAATTTATGAAAAGTATCTAAAAACAAAAATGTTTTTGGTTCACTTTTACTACTGTGAAATCATTGACTGTTTAACCCATCACATGTTTATGGCTTTCTATTCATTAACTTTCTTCTGATCATGTTTTCTATCGCTCTCCATTAGAACTTGATGGTTAGTTTTTCTTCGTTATCCTTGTTTTCCTACATGGAATCCTATTATGTTTTATCTCGGGTGACCTTTTTCCATCCCTTTCGTTCTTTTAAAGTGATACTTTTTGGGACATTTTTCTGATGGTTTATTTTCAATGAAGTTTCTGAATGCAATTTTAAAATTTCTAGGATGCAATTTCGAAATTTGGGGAATGATGTAACAACTAAGGTATTTATAGATTAATAATTTTTTATTTATATTAATATTAATGAATAGTATATTAATTTTACATTAATTCAGATTCTTTTTCTGATATCGTACTTGACACGCAACAATAGGTTTCTCTGAAATCTTACGTTGTAGACATAATTGAGTTATACCAAAAAATAATACAATAATATTATTATTATTTTAAATTTTAGTTAACGCCTAGACATTGGAATGGTGGGAATGAATAATATCCACTGAATTTTGAGAACATGGTTTACAAGTGTTTATATAATTATTCATTGGTTACCATTTTTTTTAAATGGAATTAAAAACCAATTGAATATAAAGGATGTGTTTTTATGAAAACCAATTTAAAAGAAAATAATTCTGTTTATAAAATCATATCGCTGATTATGGATTTTTATTCAATAAAAATATAAGTTATATATTCAATGTAATGTTTTAATTTCATCTTATTTTTTTATAGATATGATATAAGAACAAATTCAAATTTTCGGATAAAATAATTAATTTCCTAAAAATGCAGTTTTACCATTTTTTGATGAAAACCCATTTTAAATTTAGGTTTTGACATATTTAAATGTTATATTTAAAAAATTAAACTTCTTATTATGAATTGAGACGTCAAAATTCACATTGGATGAATTTTTTATATTTTTAAGATTTCTATCTTGTTTGGATAAATAGTAAAAATAAGATAAATTTTAATTCAAAACAATGTTTTACGTCTAGATAATTTATATTTGTAAATCATATTAGATAATGGTTTTAAAATTTAAATGTAAAATATTATTATCCTTTAATCCAATTTTGGTCATTAGAGGTAATTTCCATTAACATTGGACATAAACACATGTCAATCTTTTGGTAGTTTTTACTTCTTAAAAACATGTTTTTTAGTTTTGTCAACGAGAATTAATTTTAAACTAATTACTACAATTTAGGGATTTTGAATTTTGAAAAATGGATTCCATATTTTTAATCATAAGGTCCAAATTTTTTAAATAGTAACCTTTTATTTTTTGACATTTTGAATAATAACATCAGTAATTGTTTTTATTTACCGTGGTTAAAGGATAAATTAGGTAAATAAGGGTAAACAATAACATTTAAATAATATAAAACTACCCTAAATGTATTCTAATCCCATTGGATGATATATTTATAACCATGATCATATTGAGGCCAAACTTTTGGAATTTGGGAGTGATAATGACATGTTATACTAATTATTTTAATGTAATGATAAAAATAACATAAACATGTATCTTCTTAATAAAACAATTTTTATATGGGGTTATATATGTGATCTCTTCGATAATATATAGTCATTATAATGGTAAACATATTTCGGACATCATGATATTTTATTTATAATTTTTAGATATTATATAAATAAATTTAATTATGAAACAATGATGATGGAGTGATTTTTTTCTTAATAAAGGATTTAAATAAATGATTTTATAAATTTTGAAATTAATATTATTTTATATAATTAATTTAATAAACAATTTTTATAAGTTAATATGACATGTTAATATTGATTCAATGTTTTTTAAGGAATCATGTTGATATGAATTTTTAAAAAAGTCAATTTTGAATAGTGTCCAAAATTGACATAATTCATAGCATAAAATATAAAATAGTTGATTAATTGCTATTAAATTAATAAAAATATAGGATTTAGAAAAAATTGTAAAGGTAAGTCCATGTATGTCAAAAATTAAAAAAAAATCGATGTTTGACATGGTATGGTAATTACATTAACCCACAATGTGTAAATAACATGATATATCTATAAGATTAAAAAGGGTAAAATAAGGATTAAACCAAATAGATAAGGATAAAAAAAATCCATAATTGTCTAAATTTTTTTGGATGATTTGTATTTGAACCAAGATCATATTATCATAGAATAAAATGAGTATTGGGCCATTTTTAATCTTAATTGAATTTATAATAAATTAATATTTGAAGATTTTTCTAAAGTGGCAATCCTTCCTCTTATAAAACGACACCACCTCTACTCACTTACACACTCCTCTAAATCCCCTTGTATTTTACAAATTCTTCTTAAATAGTTTCCCAACATCGATCCCTTCCTCCTAGAGAAATTACCCTGGGTAGAATTCAATTCAAGAATTCGATTTGGATCAAATCAAAAGAACCTACCCGATTTAGAGGTAATGTATTCTCTTAAGTTCATTTCCTTTATTTTCCTTATTCACTCCCTATGCTCTTCTTATTCATTTATTACATAAAAAACCAATATCCTAAATATACTGGGATGTTTTTATGATAATTATTCAAACTAAACTTACACACAACTGCATATAAATGGATAAGAACATGATGTTTCTGTGTACGGTGAACTACTGCCTCACGAAATGATGATTGTTCTATTTTCTCCAACAACCTCTCATGGTTTCCATTATGATGGAACAGTATTTATATATGGTATATGTTATATTTATATTTTCTCTATTCTTCTATAATATTTATTTAAAACATACCTTTATGTTTTCCATGATGTGTAAATACGGTTATTTCATTAGAGGAATTGTGGACTACTGTCCTCTCAAAGTGATATGACTCGTTCATGTTATACATGGAAAATATAATGGATGGTTTTATAAAACCAATGATACATACATGAAATAAGTATAATACCATTATTATAATATACATTTATATAATTTTATTATTATTCTTTTAATATGACAAAGAAATTAAAGTAGCGTTCAAACATACGTACGGCCTAACGTCTCCATGAACGGTGTATTTCATTTATTATATCTCATTGTTATGGACTACTATAAATACATATATACTATATATATATATGATATTTAAATCATTAATAATATTCTTGAGATTATGGAAATTAGGCCACATGGAAAATTTTATCAAACAAGTTCATTTTCGATTCAAATACTGAATATCAACAAACCAACTGATATGAACATAAATAATTATTAAATTTTTATTACATGATGATAAGTCATATAAAATGAATAATAAACATGAAAAGGGTTCTGAATCATGTATAAATTAACCTGAGTTGATTATTTTGGAATATAATTAATGAATTGTACAAATCAGATTCAAAGTAAAGGAACTTCTTATCCCAGTTTCAATTCATTGGGTTGGTATTCTACTTCTTGATTATGTCATGCTATGATTATGTGGGAAATGAATTATTATATCTTATCTAGTATTTATACAATATTTATATGTATTTGTGGGGAATAAACAAAATAAATCAATTTTATTAAAAAATGATCTTTGTAAGGTAATTTATAAACTCAATTTCTAATCATTGGATTTTATGAATTCTTTATAGATTATATTATTCCAAGATTATGTGTGATATCACTATTTAATTATTTTTGTTATAATTTTCACTTCCCTTTGCATGGATATACTGTTTCATCAAATAATCACCTCATTTATAAATTATTATGAACGTCGTAAGGGAAATCATAACTCAATCTCTTTTCATTGAGTTAAATATCCATGTCATTGGTTTTTTTCAAAAACATGTGTGAATGAACCTTGATTATTTTACAATAAATATCTAATTATATTGGGTGTATTCATATTTTTCACACATACTTATTTCATTGATTTATCCTTAATCTAAAGATGATCTTTGTAAAAGATTTTGTCTTCCATTGAGACTTATTTTTTCTTAGTCACCAATTCACTTTTATATTGTGTATATACCGCCCTATAACATATTATGTCATGAATATTCTTATTCTAATTATATTATATGTTTTTTTATTTGTATTCTTTACTTATTTTTACTCATGTATTTTCTCAAAAGTTAAGGGACTCTTTAACTAAAACATCGTTTTAAAATTTTTAAAAATATATTCTTTTAAATATTTCTCATTAATGTCCATGATTTAAAAATGGTTTTAAGGATTTATTTATATGGAAATTAATGTTTTAAAATGTTAATTCCTTTAAAAGTTTCAAAGTGGTATTGTTCACTTTGATTCAAAAATCACTTTATTGAATGTTTTAAGTAGTTTGTGAACTGGAATGAATATTTCAATATCTTGAATTGATTTTTTTGTGATTGGTGAGTAAAATTTTGATACAATCAATCATTTATGTGTTATTTTTAATTTATGGTACTTGGAAATTTGAAGGGTGGTTACGTGATAAAGAAAATCTAGGTGGTTCCATGATAAACCTAGGGAGAGTGATCCTGTGATAGATCTCCAATGAATTGGGTAATGTGATGGAGGTAAATGATAAAATTTCTCCTAAAATGTTTAGGAAATATACTATGATGGGTATTCCAAATGTAACCATGAAGGTTACTCCCTACGTAGCCGTGAAAGCTACAATGTAAGTATGATATGGATCCCACAAGTTAGCTTTATGTTTTATGATTTCTATGATGTTTTTTAGTAATCTTATGATTACATGAGGTAATCTAAGTAGTTTATGTTTTATGGGTAAAAAGTATGATTTTGTGAAAATGTTTTCCTGAGTTTTAAATATTCATGGACTAATGGTTTTATTCCTTATTTTGTATTCCTTAGTGAGTTCTTTATGCTCATCCCATGTTTTGAAATATTTCTCACATTAATTAAAGAAGAATAGAGTCCAGGATGGGATCAAGGGAAAGTTACGTTGTTAAAAAATGAAACGATACCATGTTTATTTTTAAATATTTTTTATTTTATGAAAAAATGGATAGAAAGTATAAGTGTCTACTTGTAATATTTAAGTAGTTATGTATGATTTAATACCTAATTCTCTAAAACTCTAAACCTGAAAAGATCTAAAATATGAATTCATGATTTAACTCAATATTGTGTAATGTTTAATGCTAGGTCCTTATAAAACCCATCTCCAATACATTCTATGTAAATAATGAATAAATCGCATCACTTTGAGGGGTATCACTCTACACGTCCACAAATGATGTCATCATATTTCCACAATATGGAAATCATGAAATTTAGAGTTATATAATAATTATTGAGACATTTGTACATCATAAAAAAATATATCACATAAATATATTATTACTGTCATAATTACATACCATGATTGATTTTAATGGAATAATTAACAACATCGTTTTGCGAGGTGGTAGTCCATCATACACATGAATGGTGATTTTTCTCCCGATTTGATGGAAGTGTGTGTAGCTATTGGTTAACCATTTAAAAAAACAAAATTTAATTATATTTATTATACCATGGTTATCATATAATAATGTAATAATAATAAATAAATGGTGGGTAAAGAAATAAAAAAAGTGCTTGTAGAAAATGTAACCTCTTCTTCGGGTAAAGCATTTTGGTTTTCAATAAAGGAATTCCTTGGTTTGATTTCTAGTAAAATTGAGGCTCCTGGGATGAAAATTGGTATTTTGGTATATTATTTGGTAAGGGTTAGTATGTTCCTAAATGATTTATATTTTTGAATAATTGGGGATAGTGATCTCCTTTTAATAATGGAGGAGGATTGGAATTCTTGTAAATATAAAAATGTAAACTATATTGTGAGAATTTCCTTACATAATATTCCTAAAATAATGATGTAAATCCTATAAAATGGGAATATTGTTGAATTATTTCTATAAAATGGGTTTTTTTAACAAATTTCTAAGTCATTTGGCCTCTTAGGATTAATGTTTAACCACTAAGTAACTTGATTTTTCCTTAATAACTATAAATAATTTTAATCTGTTTCACTAATATTTTGGATAAAAAACTAACATGAACTTACTAGAAATTATAAATTCTTATGATTCAAAATATTTAGTCAATTTTCCAAATTACAATCACATAATTGGTTGATGTTAATATGAAATTAATCACAGAGACGGTATTAGAGAGATGGTTTTTAAAAAAAGGTTCAAAATTTTGAAATGTTCTTATATCCAATTTCAATTTGAGATGTATTAAAATGACATAAAATGGATTTTTTTAATTTATAATTTTACTAATTTTACTTTAAAACCAACTAAAAATATAATTTAACACTATAAATTATTTGGATGAAAATAAAATTTTCAATTAAAATCCTTTATTTTTCAATATTCATCAATACATGAATCTTAAAAGAAAAATACTTAATATTCAACCAATTAAATTTTTATATTAATAATTAATAAATGAGGTATAATTTTTCAAATAAATTTTATAAATTTTTTAAAAACTACTTTTAAAATAAGTGCACCATTAAAATGCAGCAAAACTACCTTATAGAACAATACAACTTTTATGCTTCAAATTAGATTTATTATTATCTTATTCCTATAAAATATATTTCTTGAATATTTAAACATTAAATTGAATCTAAATTTCAAAAGTATCTTTCAATAATATTGATTAATTTAATTTATTTTAAAAAAAATCATTCCGGTCATAATATTGTTTTTTATAAAAACAAATCCTTTATATTCAATTGATATTTATTTTAATTTATAATTAATTGGTAATCAATGAATTCATTTCTAAAAAAAATAAACTATAATTTAATAATTTAGTTACTATATTTAATTCATGTCATTAAATTGGCTATGTGATAACTATAATAATAATAATAGAATATTTTTTCTGGTAAGACTCGGGCATATGTGTAACATAATTCATCAAAGGAACTCAATTTTTCATTCAACGTAAGATAAGATTGGTGTTGTGTGTTATAAAAGTTAAAATATTTATTAATTATAAAAAATCTGTAAATAAATTTAATTACTTTGTATGAATATATTTCATAAAATTTTAGGATGTTACATCATACCCCCATTAAAATAAATTTCACCCTCAAAATTCGTCTTGGTTACTAAATGATTGACATTTCTAGAATTCCCTTATTGAAACCCACATCATAAAAATGGTTAATAAAAAATCCTATATAAGAAGGGAAGGTGGGAACATAATGTTCACCATAATTTATGCCAAACTTGGATTCCACTTGAGGCAACCATTATTGAGAAATTAAAATATTGACATGGAAGGAAAAACTAATTCCCATGCACTGATAGATGGTGATAAAGAATGTGGTAAAAGGAAGTTAATAATTAAAAAATCATGAACCAAATAGGTGTGGAATTTTTTTTTTGATATCATCAGAAAATATGGTAGTAGGATAAAATTTTAATTCAAGAGATTTTTCCTAAAGTTGAAGGATTTATTTTACCATCTGTAATCAAACCATAATGAAATCTTCTAACTTGAAATGTGAATTTCATGCTTTATCTAATTTCCACCACAATCACATTTATTTCTTCAGATTATGAGCATAGAAGATTATTTTTTCACACTTGATTCAAAAAAAAATTAAGGACCACATAACCCTAAAAAGGAAAATAGTCTATTTTTGTTGTCTTTACACATTATCCAAAAAAAACGGTTATCAAATGGTAAGATAATTCCCAAAAATAATATATGATAATATTATATTAAAAATTATACTATCATACACAAATTTGAAGCTAAATTATTCCATTCCCCTATATCAAAAATAACCATGATAACCTTGAAATTAAAGTGTGTTTTAACCTCAAAGGTTATCTCATTCCTTCTGGATTTAAATCCCAAAAATATGATGATATTATTTTTCAGTAACATTAATCACTTTTTACAATATCATTTTCCAATTATGTTGTTATATATAAGATAATACTTGTGTTCCAATAATTACCTCAATATCAAAGATCTTAAAAATGTTAAAGGTTATTAATACCTTCAAACTTATTTTTTCAAAAAATAAAGGAATACTTCACATTAAACAGAACTTTTACACATACAACAACACTGTAAAACATATGTAAAAAATGCATTAATCACTTTATGATCTCATCACTTAGATCCTAAATGGGGTTTCTAGGATAATTAACTTATGATTATCTTTAATATTATTTACCTATGATGGTATTAATATTTATTAATATAAATTCTCATGAAAAAAATCATAGTCTCTAAAGTTATCTAGACCACCCTTTTATACCAAATATAAAATCCTTAGACCCGTGAATCCATATCCAAAGTTGAAATCCATAAATTTACATTCCTATATATGATGGTGATAATTGTGACTTAATGTTTTCCAATCAAAACCTTACAGCATCAAAATGAAAACATGGATAACCTATATTTTAGAGTACCTTTTAGTTTTATTTTTTTAGGGAATTAGTAAAAACTCTTAAATAAAAAACTCTCATGATATAAATGGATAATTTATCCCATTTTACATAGCTTTTCGTATTCCAAATTAGGCTATCAACATCATCCTTGTGAAATTATTTATTGAAATAAATAATTCAAAACCAATAATTAAATTTTGGGAAAAGGAAACGTATGAAATAGTGAGCTCAAATTCTCAGTAAGGGTAAAAATAATCATTAGCAATAGAATTTCATCAATGAGAATAAGATGAGAATAAGTGTGTGATGACATAATAAAATTTTAGGGGTATAAAATATGAATATTCATACCCATAAATACCTATATCATCAAATCGAAAAACATGGGAAAATAATGATTCATTTGCATAAATAACCATAAACCAAGTGATATTAGTCTTGATCTTGATAAACATTACCAAACCATAATAAGAAATTAAAACTCTTTTTGGTAACTTGGAGAATGAATTTCACAAAACCCTTTTAATTGGATTAACCATATTACAAACTTCCAAATTTATCATTACCCTATGCATTGGAGATTAATAATGGGTATCACCATTCATGTAATAAATATCTCTTTCACCAATTTTCCATGATCTATAATGAGGATCCACCCTTCATATAAGCAATATTTGGCTCGCCCATTTTCTGTTATCTATAATGGGGATAAACCCTTTGTATAAGCTATTTAATGGAAACTAGTGAGCTATAATGGGTATAAAACATTCATATAAGAAGTATTGGGCTCACCTGTTTCATATAATTTTCATGTACCATTTCATGAATAATACACATTCATCATAAAACTCATAGAAATAATCATTATTCTTTTATAACCTGGACAACCAATGGAAAAGATGGCTTCCATAATAAACTCTATGAAACATGATTATCCTTTGGGATAGAAATGGGTTCATTAATAATATCCTTGAAATATAGTTAACATGTGGGAAATAAATGAGTTCCATAACAAATATTTGACACATTATTAAACCATGGAATATAAAAGGGTTCTATAATAATATCTTTGAATTATTGATAACCTGTGGAAAATAAATGGGTCCTATAACAAAATATTTGAAACAACATTAATATATCCATATAAATAATTTGGATTGTACAAATAAGAGACATCCAAAGTGGATAATAACTGAAAAAATGTTTTTTGATTTTGATGAGCTTCAGTACCCTTAAAATATCATTAAAAACATTCTTGAGTAAAATAATCTTTTAACATTTCTAAGTGTCCTATGCCACTTTGAAACATCTGAATTATAATCCCCATGAAAGAATAATATTAAATTAAACATAGAATATCATAAGAATAATTATATTCATGATATAAAAAGTAAAAGGATAATTATATACACCTCATAAAAGAACATAGGTGTATAACATATCAAATGACTCCAAGAGAGAAATTTTGTCAAAAATCAATTGCCACATTGGTAAATTTGATACGATAAAACCCATAAATGGAAATCATTAAATGGATATTTGAATCCCAATAAATTAATTTATAATAATTATACAAAACATTCATGTGTAGCATATACACTACCCAATAGAAATAAAAGGTGAATTTGGCATAATTCTCATAGAAATAACAGTAAGACTAGAATTTCCCTCACTACATGACTAACTTTTGAATCATGAGATCCATAAAAAAATAAAATATATTGAAAATTTTAATATAATTAAATGAATTAAATTCATCATATTACATGTCATAGGGTATTATATACATAATATAAATTTAATGAGGTGCATAATAAAAAATAAATCTTGAAGGAATGTAAATTGAGACGAAACCCCATACAATTCAAAAAAAATATTAATAAAAACCACTTGAAAGTGATATTTAGATATTTAAGTAGAAGATAAAATAAAATTTTGAAGAATAATTCATGATGATAAATATTCATTAGTTAGTATATACACCATTAAAAAATTAGGTTCATAAAAGAACTTGTGTCTCAAAGAATGATGTTTCGAGATGGAAACCCTTACCTTCAGTCTAATTTATCATGCTTCTTCTGTGCCATCATGAATAATAAACTTATGTTAACTAGTTTCTTACATCCTAAAATTTTTAAATTTTTAAATTTTTTTATTTCACTTATTATAATTTTTTGAAAAACTACTTACATAATTAATTTTACATCTACTGTTTTGACCGTATACGGTTTATGTGAAAAAAATGACTTGGGGTGGTTGACTATGGTCAAAGGTGTAATTATTAAAAAATATAGAGGATAAAAATTATGAATTAGAAATGTTATTTATGCATAAATTATTCATTTATAAAGAATCATGGAATAGGTTTTTTAAAAATGAACTGATGTTGTGATCATAGAGATCATAGGTCGTACATTTGCATAAGTAACATTAACATTTTTCAATGTTAATTATTGAAATAAGGTAATTTGTTTCTTTAAATAATTACTATAATATAATAAATACCATATTATTTAATTATATATACTTATATATATCATTATTGTGATATGGTGATGAAAAATTCAGAATCACATTACTTTGAAGAGGTGGTAGTCCACATGTGCACAAGCGATGTTATAAATTTTTCAGCGTGTTAAATATAAAGAAGAAAATTATATTTTATATTTACTTATAGTAAATTATGACTTTAATATAATAAATATGTAATTTATATAATATATTTTTTCTAAACCTTTATTTAGTACATTCCACATAAAGCGAAAAAAATCACATCGCTTTGAGGATGTGTTGGTCCACACGTCCACAAATGATTTTATTAATTTCCCAAAAAAATTGAATGTATAATGTAATGAGTTATATAATAATTTAAAATACATAAATAAATAATATAGATCATATATATCACATAAAAAAATCTATTATAATTTACAACAATGAAATGTGTTAATGGAAAAATGAAAGACATTATTTTATAAGGCAGTAGTCTGTTGTACACACGAATGATGATTTAATTGCCTATTTGAAAGATATGTGTGTAGGTTTAGGTCAAAAAATAAAAGATAAATATTTCTATGTATATTAATAATATTATGTTTATTATATAATAAATTAATAATAATAATTAAATGGGTTTATAACGAAATTAAACAAATGTGGTAATTGAAAAATGTAAACTCTTCTTCTAGTAACTCCTTTTGGTTTTCACCAATAGACTTTTGTTGTTTTCTTTCTTCCAAAATTAAATATTATATGATGATAATTGTGATTTTAGGAGCTTATTTTATTATGTTTTGGATGATTCAAACTTCTTGAGAGTTTTGTATAATGGGGGGAGTGAATTCCCTTTTATAATAGAGTAGGAGTGGAATTCTAGTAAATAAAATATGGTAAACACTATTAAGATGTATTTTTTTTACATCGTGTTCCTAAAATAAGGATCCAAATTAGATCAAATTTGGGATATGGTCGAAATATGTTCATATAATGGGTTTTGAAAAAGTTTAATGTTAATTGCTCGCCTTAAGATTAAATTTTAAACACTAAGTATACTAGTTTTTATCTTAATTGTTGTAATTAACATTAATTTTTTTCACTAATATTTTTTATCAAAACAAATTTTACCTTAATAGAAAATTTGAATTATTATATCCAAATATTTATAAAAATTTTATAAATTCCAATCACAGAATTTGGAGAAATTAAATAAAAATTAATCCCACTGATGGGACGAGACAACGAGTTTTTAAAGAGAAATTGTCAAAAGTTTGAAATGTTTTTATTTAAAATTCCAAATTTAAATTTAATAAAATGACCTAAATTGGATTTTTTTGATTTATAATTAAACTAATTATACTTTAAAACCAATTAAAATATAATTTTAAACTATAAATTTTTTAGAAAAAAAGTTTTTAATAAATATCATGTATTTTTTCACTATTCACTAAAACATGAAACTTCTCAAAAAAATACCAAAAATTCCCCCAAAAGAAAATTTTGATATTAATATTTCATAAATGAATTTTATTTTATCAAATAAAAATTATAAAAGTTTGAAATTTTATTTTTAAAACAAGTGTGGCATTAAAAGGCGGAAAACATCTTTTTAGAAAAAAATAGTGCTTTTTATGCTTCAAAATCGATTTATTCTTATGTTTTGTCTCTATAATCTATTGTATGAATGTAAAAACATAATATTGAATATATTAAATAAAAATATCACAAGTATATTTCAATAATTTTGATTAATTTAATTTATTAAGATAAAATGCCATCTTTGTAATAAAATAGTTTTTCGTGAAAACCAAACCTTTATATTAAATTTCTATTCATTTTAATTTCTAATTATGGGTAGAAAATGAATTAATTTTATAAAAATGTGTAAAATAAATTTTCATAATTTACTTAATCACACTCATCCATACCATTCGAACATCTCAGTGATAACTATCATAATATTATTAATTGTATATTATTATTTGATAAGACTCGTGCTTGTATGTAACAAAATTCATAAAAGGAACATGTTTTTATGTCCCATGAAATAGAAAAATACAGTTTCATGTGATGCAATCTAAACTATGTATTCTGTGTAACACAATCTATTAATTAATTAAAATTAATTTGAAAGAAAATATTTCATAAAATCTCAGGATGTTATAATGTGTGAAATTCATGTCCAAAAGGGTAGGAGTTGTGGTTTTATTTTACTTCTTACATATTCCTCATCTTCTAAAAAACCAAATGATTTGAATAGTTCAAATATTTAATGAATAATACTAAAAATGATATTATAATTTTTTTTAATTTGAGTGATGAAATTGGGTGATGGATGATATATGATGTTTTCATAATTATTAAAATATGATCCTAAATGAAAATTTATAATGTATTAAATTTTATTATAATAGTAATTTAGTATTATAATAATGTTAATTGAATTATATAAATTAAATTTCACATAATATTTTTTTTATATTTAATCATAGGTCTTTTATATCAGAGAATCGTGACATATAACAAATTATGTGATGATGGATTATAGATATCTACATTATTTATTATACACTCTTCATTTTTCGGCATCACTAATTATAATTTTTGAATTTAGTATACCTGAATATAAAATGTTAATAACCAAATAGTAAATAGGTTCATAAAAAATCAATGTATGTAACGACCCAAAGTTTTCCAATGGAAAATTCCCTTCTTATATTTATGTCATAAAAACACAAAATAATGAACTACTAAGTGATAAGTGACCTTTAAACATAAGTTTTTCACCCCTATGTTTGGAATTTTAAAAATCCAACATTCACGGTTGTGTTCGAGATAGTTTTTGGAGTCCAATGAAATAAAAATAATTTTTGGTGAATAGTAACCTACCCTTATGAATAGTAATATGACCCTTATAAATAGTAAATAAGAGTAACATTACCTATGAATAATAAAATAAAATTTAGACATCTTAGAAAGTGACAATTTGACCTTAGTAAACGTTTTTGGTATTCCATAAGTCATAAATAATTAATTATAATTAATTAATTTAAAAGGATATTTATTTTCCTGAAATATATTCATAAATTATTGAATCAATGTCTAATAGTTTTTAGATAATTTTATAAGACCCTACGTAATTTTTTAAAGAACTACAAAATCAGTTTTAATTTTAAAAACTGTTTTTTTAAGTAAATTATGATTTTAATTAAATATTAAATTAATGATATTTAGAAAAATATTTTTGAAAAATGGACATCATTTTTGGATTCTACACGTCGAAAAATGGTAGGGGTAAATTTTTGGTTTTATTCTGAAATACTTCAATTTTCGGGTGAATAGTAAAAAAATACAGTTTTTCGCATAATCGGTGTACACTAAATTGCATCATTAATGATGTAATGATGACATAAACATTCTATAACTTTAGTTTCGGCCAACACATATGAAATTTCATAAATTGTTCCTTGAAATAAAATAAATTCAATTCTCAAACCTAAAAATAACTTTCCAAAGCCTAAAGTCAAAAAGGTGATTTCTTAAAGTGTCTTTTTCTCTTTCTTTCACTTTCCTTTTAATAAAGTAATGAATTCGGATTATAAAGAATATTTAAAGCCTAAAACGAATTTTATTATATTAATATATGATTTAGGATGTCAAAAAACTACTAATACAAGTCTAACTTATGATATCTTATTTTATTTAATATTTTATGCCAAAAACACCTCCCTCCTCATGTATAAATAAGCCCTCCCCCTCCTCTTGCCAAACCACACCTATCAAGCTTCAAGAATTTTCTAAGCTCTGCCCAATCATCTTCCCTAGCCTCTCCTCCACGTCCTAGAGCTTCTGGTCTCATCAAAAGACCAAGCTTAGGCCCTTAAGGAGGTTCTCAAGAGGAGGATCCAAAAGGTGATTTCTCTCCCTCTTCTCCTTTAATTTCCTTTCAAGTTCAAGTTCCTTTCTTGATCTCCCTCTATCTATCTTCATCCAAATTGTTCTGTAAATACATTATTATATATATACTGTAATATTATGATTCTAATGTTATATTATATCACCCCTCACCCTTTCCCCCTTCCTTTTATTTTATTAAAGAGAACGTTGTTCATGTGGTGATAATTTATCACCTTCAAAAACTACATGCTCTCTTCTTCCATTTATACCTTCAATATGGTCATGAAACCATTTTTATGGTTGAACCAGAATGTTTTATATGTATTATGTTCTATTTTAAGTTTTGGAAATAACCTATGGCCATACTACTAAGTGAAAAATTAAAATGAGTTGGTTGTGATCCAAAAACCGCTCAAATTAGCCCAAATAATCTTCATTTAACTCTTATCTAATAATTCGGCCACATAGATCTAATATAACTCATTCTAAAATCATCCAAGCTTCTGTAATATCATTAATTACATGTAATATCAGTTCTGGATGTTTAACCATGATCTACCCAAACATAAAATTAAGAATACAAGTGGACCGCTCAAGAAAACCATGAAAAAGAACATCCCCGATCAATGTTTTTAAACTCTATAAGTCATCCAAAGGAACATAATATGAAATAATGAAACCAGATTGAACCCTATTAATGTATACAAGGTTCTGGAATTTCTAATTAATGAATATAATGTCATTATATAGGACATTAAAGAGAAGGAGGCATTCGAGTACAAGGTAAGGGGAAATCTCGAACCCAATTTTCTTCCTTCGGGTTCTCCCTCTTTCACTCCATTTTTGATATGGTTACTCCTCAAAGATCATTTGTTCATCATTACCTTTACTTTTCTGGGATATACATGTTTGTCACTGGTTTTTATGTCCATCAAAATGTTTTCTAAAAGAACTCTTCTTTCAAGATCTCACATTTTGCCTCTCATTCAAGGTTGATGGTTCTTATATCAAGTATGTTGTTCCCTCTTTCTTTTGGGAACCCAAAGCTTATGAATGTGTTATTATGATATGAAACCCATTACTTTCCATGGGTTATTTATGTACATGTTTGATATGTGTTCTATGTGGCAAGCATGCTAATGATAATGTTATGATGTGACGGGTGCGCCCGGAATTATATAGCGCAATATGAATGTTTAAATGTGACGGGTGCACCCGGAATTATATAGCGCTCCAATGAATTGGGTAAAGTGATGAATCTCATGAGTAAATGTGAAATGATGCGTGAACACGATGCTAGATTTGTTCACAATTATGTGTGGTAGTTAACCACTGAGACATGATGTTTCATTTTTATGCTTTGCCACATTTCAAGTTTATTGTTTATGCTCCTCTCTTGTTCAAGATCTTCTTCCTATGTCATGATTATTCTCACCCCATGATATATTGTTCTTATCTATCCTCTTACTGGGCTTTTAGCTCACCCCTTTTGATGTATATCCTCAGGTGGCTACATGCACTAAGGAGAGGACAAGTGCCAATAAGAAGCTAGAGAAGATGAAATTAAATGAATGTTTATGCTTGATGTTGTATTTGTTATGTGTGGTCCTAGTTTTCCCAAGACACTAAACCTCTGGATCCTCCATGTGTAATACTATTATGTTGTTTATCTTTGAAATGATGTAATAGTAATGTTAGAAAAGGTCGGGTCGCTATAGTTGGTATCAGAGGAAAGGTTTAGTTAATTTGGGAATTAGGATTAGTGAACCCTAAAGAAAACCTCTAGCATGAGACTAAGTACAAATATGCACACAAGGATATTTACCTAGGGATCCCATATGTTATGTTTTTGGTATAATTTTTTTAAAAGGATAAGTTATACATGACTTGTTTACTTATGTTTTGTTCTAACCTTTTCTATTTTAGAAAATGGTGGGAACCAGGAGAAATCAGGCCAACAACTCTTGTGAAGGCCAATGCAACGATTGCCCGAATGACATCCCCAATGATTTTGGAGGTGGAGTTCAAAACTTCATGGCGATGCTTATCCAATTATACTGGGTTATGAATAATAACCATAATAATGGGGAACGTCCTCCTTCACCAAAGAGGGAGCAACTAGCTATCGAAAGTTTTATGTGGCAACGACCACCGACGTTTTGTGGATCTTCTGATCCACTAGTTGCGGAACAGTGGGTCAACTCCATGGAGAAGATCTTTTCTGTTCTTCACTGTTCCGAGACCGAGAAGGTGACTCTAGCCGTTTATCGTCTAGATGGAGAAGCTGATCAATGGTGGGCTTTGATTAAGAACACCAAGCCAAGGGAAGAAATTGAAGAGATGGAATGGGAAGACTTTAAGATAATGTTTCTTAATAAGTACTTCCCACGAACTCTTCGCACGAAGATGGAGAGAGAATTCATAGAGCTCAAGCAAAAAGATGGAGAATCTGTCACAACCTATGAAGAAAATTTCACAAGGCTCGCAAGGTATGCTTCGGGTTTTGTTATCAACAATGATAGCAAAATTGATAGATTCTTTAGTGGATTAAAACCACATCTTCGAAAGGCTCTTGCAATTCGAGACTTTGGGAGTTATGAAGAAGTTGTTCGGTGTGCTCTCAAAGTGGAGATGGAGTTTGGAGAATGGTCCTATGGCTATGGTGATAAGAAAAGAAAGATGGAGTTTCAAGCTAGTGGATCTAGTGATAAAGATGGGAAGAAAACACAACGACCCACATGCCAAAAATGTGGGAAGTTGCACAGTGGGAACTGCCTCAAAGGGACGGGGAAATGCTTCAAGTGTGGGAAAGAAGGACACCTAGCTCACGAGTGTCGAAGAGACATGAAAAGGAAGGATAATGTAGCCGATGAAAGGAGAGAACCACTCGTGGTTCAATGCTACAACTGTAAGGAGCTAGGGCACTATTCAAACCAGTGCACTAAACCTCGAGCTTTTGAGGGTAATCAGCGCCAACAACCACCAAAGCCAAAGGAACAAGGGAAGGCTTATGCCATCACTACTGTGGAGGTGGAACATGATAATGAAGTCGTACAAGGTACACTTCCTATTCACTCAAGAATGGCAAAAGTCTTATTTGATTCTGGTTCTACGCATTCCTTTATATCTTGCAAGTTTGCTAGAACTATAGAATCGAAGCCCTGAAACCTTGAAGTAGAGATATCTGTAAAAACACCAAGTGGTGAAATCATTGCAACCCAGGTGTTTGATTCTTCTCCTATTGACGTATGTGGGAAGATTCTTCCGGCAAATCTCGTAATACTTCCCTTGGTGGAATTCGACGCTATAATGGGAATGGATTGGATCTCATTATATAGAGCACATATCAACTGTCGAGAAAAGGAAATATATTTTCATATTCCGAACCATCCCATGCTCCTCTACAAATGCAAGGAAGATCATGAATCTCCTTTGAGAAATCCTTCAATGGTGTGGGTGATGATTCCCTATGAAGAAGCGTACCTCGCCCAAATTTTTGAGTCAAAGGAAAGTTCCAACCTTGAGGAAATGCCCATCATAAGGGAATACGGTGATGTATTTCCCGAAGAGTTACCCGGAATTCCCCCGGATCGTGAGGTAGAGTTCTCAATTGAACTCATACCTGGAGCTACTCCTATCTCGAAGTGCCCCTATAGGATGGCTCCTATCGAACTGGAGGAGTTAAAGAAGCAGCTGCAAGAGCATCTGGACAAAGGGTTCATACGCCCTAGTGCATCACCTTGGGGTGCGCCAGTGCTCTTTGTGAAGAAGAAGGATGGAACCATGCGGCTGTGTATCGATTATCGGGAACTCAACAAGATCACCATAAAGAACAAGTATCCTCTCCCAAGGATTGATGACTTGTTCGATCAGTTAAGAGGAGCTCAATACTTCTCAAAGGTGGATCTTCGTTCTGGATATCATCAAGTAACGGCGAAGAAGGAATATATTCAGAAGACTGCCTTCCGTACAAGGTATGGGCACTATGAGTTTTTGGTGATGCCCTTCGGACTTACTAATGCCCCTGCAATATTCATGGATTTGATGAATAGAGTCTTTAGACATTACCTCGACAAATTTGTGGTAGTGTTTATTGATGATATTCTCATTTACTCAAAGAGTAAGGAGGAACATGAAGAACATCTAAGACTTGTGTTGGCGACATTGAGAAAGGAGAAGTTGTACGCCAAGTTCAGCAAGTGTGACTTTTGGATGAATTAAGTCACATTCTTGGGACATGTGATCACAAGCGAGAGAATTTTTGTGGACCCTTCAAAGACAAAGGCAATTGAAGAATGGCCCAGGCCCTCTAGTGTCACATAAATCTGTAGTTTTCTTGGATTAGCTGGGTACTACCGACGTTTTGTGAGAAACTTCTCCCGATTGTCAAGCCCGCTAACTAAGTTAACAAGGAAAGGGGTAAAGTATGTCTGGACGGATGAATGTGAGGGAAGATTCAAGGAGCTAAAGAGAAGGCTAATCACTGCACCTGTACTCACACTACCGAAAAGTGGAGAAGGTTTTGTGATATACAGTGATGCTTCAAAGAAAGGCTTGGGTTGTGTACTCATGCAAAATGATAATGTGATAGCCTACGCCTCACGACAGTTGAAGATCCATGAGCAGAACTACCCGACACATGATCTAGAGCTGGCAGTTGTGATTTTTGCCTTGAAAATCTGGCGGCACTACCTTTATGGTGAGAAGTGTGACATATACACCGACCACAAGAGCCTAAAGTATATATTCACACAAAAGGAGCTCAACATGTGTCAAAGGAGATGGTTAGAGCTAATCAAGGATTACGATTGCTCTATTCACTATCATCCTGGAAAGGCGAACAAGGTAGCTGATGCTCTAAGCAGGAAAGAACCTGCTACTCTATCCATGTTGAGGATTGAGAAAGACCCTATCTTCTTGGATATGCAAAGGATGGATTTGGGAATCGTAAGGGCAGGGGATACATCCTACCTTTCCCAAATGATTGCGCAACCATCCATCCAACAGAAGATTAAGGAAGCACAAAGGGATGATGTAGAGATACAAAAGAGGGTGAATGCAGTAAAGGAAGGGAAGCTGCAAGAGTTCCATATCAATGATGATGGTGTGATTCGGTTTGGAACGCGGCTTTGTGTGCCTTCATCACCCGGAATAAAGAAGGAGCTATTGGATAATTCACATAGCTCAACTTTCTCTATTCATCCTGGAATTACCAAGATGTATCGTGATCTCCGAGAACACTTCTGGTGGGATAACATGAAGAAGGAGATTGCGGAATATATATCAAGGTGCTTGGTATGTCATCAAGTTAAAGCTGAGCGAAAAAAGTCCAAAGGAATGATGCATCCATTGCCTATACCCATATGGAAATGGGAAAATGTCACTATGGACTTTGTCATGGGTCTCCTGAAAACATCAAGAGGAAATAATGCGATATGGGCTGTGGTTGACCGACTCACCAAGACTGCCCATTTTATCGCTATTCGGGAAGACCTCTCACTTGAACAACTTGCAAGGATATATGTGAAGGAAGTAGTGAGATTGCACGGTGTTCCACTCTCGATTGTCTCTGACCGTGATCCAAGGTTCACTTCTAAATTCTGGAGGAGCCTTCAACATGCTTTGAGTACTAAATTAAATTTCAGCACGGCCTATCACCCCCAAACTGATGGCCAGTCTGAAAGGACTATTCAGACACTTGAAGATATGCTAAGATCATGCTCTCTTGAATTCAAAGGTGGATGGGATCAGCACCTTCCATTGGTTGAGTTCTCATACAACAATAGCTTCCACTCGAGTATTCAGATGGCTCCGTATGAAGCTCTTTATGGGAAGCGATGTAGAACTCCAACCTGTTGGGATGAAGTTGGAGAACGAAAACTACTTGGTCCCGATCTTGCTCAAGAGATGACAGAGAAGGTTCAAGTCATCCAGAAACATATCAAAGCTGCTCAAAGTCGGCAAAAGAGCTATGCTGACAATCGTCAAAGGGACTTGGAGTTCGACGTTGGAGATAAAGTCTTCCTTCGAATATCTCCATGGAAGAGAGTCATGCGATTCGGGAAGAAAGGGAAGCTAAGCCCAAGGTACATTGGCCCCTTTGAGATCCTTGATCGTATAGGAGCCATGGCCTATCGTCTGGCACTTCCACCGAATATGGCTCAAGTCCATGACGTGTTTCACGTATCACTACTGAGGAAGTACATTCCAGACCCCTCACATGTACTAAACTCAGAGGTGGTACAGTTGGAAGATGATCTCTCATATGAGGAGCAGCCGGTAAAAATTCTGGACCGAAGTGATAAGGTTCTACGCAACAAGACAACCCGCCTTGTCAAAGTGTTGTGGAGGAACCAAAAGTTTGAGGAAGCAACTTGGGAACCGGAAGAGGCAATGAAGGAGAAGTACCCTCACCTGTTTGTGTAAAGTGAAATTTCGGGGGCGAAATTTCTTAAGGGGGGAAGAATGTAACGACCCAAAGTTTTCCAATGGAAAATTCCCTTCTTATATCTATGTCATAAAAACACAAAATAATGAACTACTAAGTGATAAGTGACCTTTAAACATAATTTTGTCACCCCTATGTTTGGAATATTAAAAATCCAACATTCACGGTTGTGTTCAAGACAGTTTTTGGAGTCCAATGAAATAAAAATAATTTTTTGTGAATAGTAACCTACCCTTATGAATAGTAACCTACCCTTATGAATAGTAATATGACCCTTATAAATAGTAAATAAGAGTAACATTACCTATGAATAATAAAATAAAATTTAGACATCTTAGAAAGTGACAATTTGACCTTAGTAAACGTTTTTGGTATTCCATAAGTCATAAATAATTAAT
The DNA here is from genome assembly GCA_963277665.1 of Viscum album. Taxonomy (NCBI): domain Eukaryota; kingdom Viridiplantae; phylum Streptophyta; class Magnoliopsida; order Santalales; family Viscaceae; genus Viscum; species Viscum album. The sequence continues at coordinate 1,803,271,414 of OY728138.1, forward strand.
TATAATTAATTAATTTAAAAGGATATTTATTTTCCTGAAATATATTCATAAACTATTGAATCAATGTCTAATAGTTTTTATTTAATTTTATAAGACCCTACGTAATTTTTAAAAGAACTGCAAAATCAGTTTTAATTTTAAAAACTGTTTTTTTAAGTAAATTATGATTTTAATTAAATATTAAATTAATGATATTTAGAAAATTATTTTTGAAAAATGGACATAATTTTTGGATTCTACACGTCGAAAAATGGTATGGGTAAATTTTTGGGTTTATTCTGAAATACTTCAATTTTCGGGTGAATAGTAAAAAAATACAGTTTTTCGCATAATCGGTGTACACTAAATTGCATCATTAATGATGTAATGATGACATAAAAATTCTATAACTTTAGTTTCGGCCAACACATATGAAATTTCATAAATTGTTCCTTGAAATACAATAAATTCAATTCTCAAACCTAAAAAGAACTTTCCAAAGCCTAAAGTCAAAAAGGTGATTTCTTAAAGTGTCTTTTTCTCTTTCTTTCACTTTCCTTTTAATAAAGTAATGAATTCGGATTATAAAGAAGAGTTAAAGCCTAAAACGAATTTTATTATATTAATATATGATTTAGGATGTCAAAAAACTACTAATACAAGTCTAACTTATGATATATTATTTTATTTAATATTTTATGCCAAAAACACCTCCCTCCTCATGTATAAATAAGCCCTCCCCCTCCTCTTGCCAAACCACACCTCTCAAGCTTCAAGCATTGTCTAAGCTCTGCCCAATCATCTTCCCTAGCCTCTCCTCCACGTCCTAGAGCTTCTGGTCTCATCAAAAGACCAAGCTTAGGCCCTTAAGGAGGTTCTCAAGAGGAGGATCCAAAAGGTGATTTCTCTCCCTCTTCTCCTTTAATTTACTTTCAAGTTCAAGTTCCTTTCTTGATCTCCCTCTATCTATCTTCATCCAAATTTTTCTGTAAATCCGGTATTATATATATACTGTAATATTATGATTCTAATTTTATATTATATCACCCCTCACCCTTTCGCCCTTCCTTTTATTTTATTAAAGAGAACGTTGTTCATGTGGTGATAATTTATCACCTTCAAAAACAACATGCTCTCTTCTTCCATTTATACCTTCAATCTGGTCATGAAACCATTTTTATGGTTGAACCAGAATGTTTTATATGTATTATGTTCTATTTTTAAGTTCTGGAAATAACCTATGGCCATACTACTAAGTGAAAAGTTAAAATGAGTTGGTTGTGATCCAAAAACCGCTCAAATTAGCCCAAATAATCTTCATTTAACTCTTATCTAATAATTCGGCCACATAGATCTAATATAACTCATTCTAAAATCATTCATGCTTCTGTAATATCATTAATTACATGTAATATCAGTTCTGGATGTTTAACCATGATCTACCCAAACATAAAATTAAGAATACAAGTGGACCGCTCAAGAAAACCATGAAAAAGAACATCCCCGATCAATGTTTTTAAACTCTATAAGTCATCCAAAGGAAAATAATATGAAATAATGAAACCAGAATGAACCCTATTAATGTATACAAGGTTCTGGAATTTCTAATTAATGAATATAATTTCATTATACAGGACATTAAAGAGAAGGAGTCATTCGAGTACAAGGTAAGGGGAAATCTCGAACCCAATTTTCTTCCTTCGGGTTCTCCCTCTTTCACTCCATTTTTGATATGGTTACTCCTCAAAGATCATTTTTTCATCATTCCCTTTACTTTTCTGGGATATACATGTTTGTCACTGGTTTTTATGTCCATCAAAATGTTTTCCAAAAGAACTCTTCTTTCAAGATCTCACATTTTGCCTCTCATTCAAGGTTGATGGTTCTTATATCAAGTATGTTGTTCCTGTTGGGGATAATCCCGATTCCGGGCCGAAAATTGCTTGCCAAAAAATGTCGTGAGATACCCGTCGAAATATGGAAGCGATATAAGCAGAATAAATAAATTAGCACGCAGATTTTTTTAACGTGGAAAAACCCTCCCATGCGGAGGATTAAAAAACCACGGGGCAATTCCCAAAATATCCACTATGAATCAGAGAGTACAAAGAATCCAAGTAATGCCCAAACTTGAATTACAAATAAGAGAGCGTAGAAAACCTGTGTGAAAACCACACCCTAATAAGCCTCTTCCATCGCTCTGATAAACATCCCGCTAACGCCATGTATCGGAAGATCAATCTGTGACAAAATGCCACCCTTCTGTCGACGAAACGTCACTACCTCGGAGATCTTCACCCGAACATGCGTCAGCCTCGCACCAGCTTGCGACACCCGAAAGATCTCGCCATCATGATGTACCGCCGATCTCCAATCAGGACACGCCACCTGATCACCGCTATCAGGCAGACTTTCGATACGTGGCCCCGATCATCAATTTCGTAGTCGCTGCTCTGCACCTGTCAAACGCCGACGCGCCATCGTCGTCGTGCCACACGGGCCACCGCAAACGCGGCAATCCCTTCCCGGGTCTCCCTTGCCGGCTACATCTTGCTGGCACGCCCTTCTCTTTTTAAAATATGTTTCTGCGTCCTTCTTATATAGACATCAAGTCCATAATCATCACTTGATGCAGTCAACATCCATTATTTCATCCATTAATATTGAGAATTAAATATCCATTAATGTTGGAAGAAAATCCTCAATTAATGGTGATATAAATCTCCCCATTAATAATTTTCATCTCTCATCAATAAATGTGATGAATCCCAACAGTTCCCTCTTTCTTTTGGGAACCCAAAGCTTATGAATGTGTTATTATGAGATGAAACCCATTCCTTTCCATGGGTTATTTATGTACATGTTTGATATGTGTTCTATGTGGCAAGCATGCTAAAGATAATGTTATGATGTGACGGGTGCGCCCGGAATTATATAACGCAATATGAATGTTTAAATGTGACGGGTGCGCCCGGAATTATATAGCGCTCCAATGCATTGGGTAAAGTGATGAATCTCATGAGTAAATTTGAATTGATGTGTGAACATGATGCTAGCTTTGTTCACAATTATGTGTGGTAGTTAACCACTAAGACATGATGTTTCATTTTTATGCTTTGCCACATTTCAAGTTTATTGTTTATGCTCCTCTCTTGTTCAAGATCTTCTTCCTATGTCATGATTATGCTCACCCCATGATATATTGTTCTTATCTATCCTCTTACTGGGCTTTTAACTCACCTCTTTTGATGTATATCCTCAGGTGGCTACATGCACTAAGGAGAGGACAAGTGCCAATAAGAAGCTAGAGAAGATGAAATTAAATGAATGTTTATGCTTGATGTTGTATTTGTTATGTGCGGTCCTAGTTTTCCCAAGACACTAAACCTCTGGATCCTCCATGTGTAATACTATTATGTTGTTTATCTTTGAAATGATGTAATAGTAATGTTAGAAAAGGCCGGGTCACTATAATGTATATCATGGATCATTATATGTTGTCATGTAATTTTAGGAAATGAGTGAGATATTTAACATATTAAAATATAACAGGTTGAACATAAATTATTTTTTATAATGATTTAAATTGTAATTTATGGTATTTAGTTAGTCACACTATATGACATATGAAAATTATGTATATCATATTATGAAATATATATGAGATTTCTTTGATCTTATGTATGTTTTTTCTTCCAAATAAACGATCTTTCTTTCAATCAAAATATTAATTAATTTATTTTTAAGTTATTAAAATAATATACAATAATATAATAAATGAAATTATATTTCAATGTGAAACAATCATATTTATGCTTTACGTTAAACAATTTATAATGTACTGTTATTTTAGGTTTGTATGTTTAGTAAAATCATATCCTTTATGCACTCAATCTTTTAATGGTGGAATGGAATTTAAATATTTATAATCCTCAGGGAATCACCATCAGTTGACCTACACATTAATAAACCAAATTGAATAATATTTATTTTTTCTCATTTTTATTTATGAATTAAGATTCTAGAATATAATAATACTTACAATCCAATTTTGTAAAAAAACCTTTCTCCAGCTTAAGGTAAAAATATTAAAAAAAGTATGTTCTTATATTTGATACCAATATAAGTAACATGTGACCAATAATAGACTTTAATCTGAAGGATAATATTATTATAATTATGGGATATGTGGGAAATTCCCGAAATAAATTAAACAGAATTATTTATTATGGTCTACTGATAAAAGAAGAACCAGTTTAAAATTAAATGATATTAAATGTAAGAATTTATGGTTTTAAAACGAATATATAGTTTTACAATAATAAATATTTTAGGGCTAGTGGATTTATCATTTTTATCAAAAAATATTAAAGCAATATCATTAATTATTATTTTTTTATAAATCATATGTAACTATGATAATATAAAATAAATATCCTTCATTAAATAAATAAAAATAAAAACTATTATATTTAATGAAAAATTAATTTTCTCAAATAATTGACTTATTAATAAAAAATTAAAACAATTTAGAGATGATGAAATTTTAAATAAAGAAAGATATTTTTAATTTTAAAAGAATTTACACACTATAAAATCAGTAGAGTAAAATAATTATTAGAAAAATTGTTCCCTGGATTGTAGAACAATAACCCCCTAATAAATAATATAATCTTGAATATGAAAATTAGTTTGAATATTTCTCTAAAAAAAATATGTTGAATTTATTTTGAAAATATAAGATGGGATCCAATAGATTACACACTAAAAAATTAATTTCATGGAATGATTCATCCTTAATAAAATTATATTAGAAAATGGAATCTAGGGACTCAACCATTATTTTTTATGAAATTGATTTATGTAAAAACTATTATTCATAGAGAAAATACAAAAAACAATTGTAGATTTGTTTACAAAATTGGGTATATTTCCCAACCCACCAAAACCCCACTTCTACTAGCAGATAGGGTGAGGGTACCACCCTAAACAAACTTCTTATAGGCTAGGAGTGAGTGACCAACACTATGAAGAAATGTTACAAACAAGAGGCCTTAGGCTAATTGACATTGGTAGACCTTCCCACGAAAAGCCTCGGAGCAGCGGCGTCCCTTCTCCGCTCCACGCCTAGGGTTTCTCGGCGAGTGTTTTTTCCTCCTCCCCTCCTCTAGCGCATTGACAGGCATCATCGTCCCATTTCCGTCGCTACTCTTGGATCAGTGTTGATCTCAGCTCAGCGGTGGCTTATCGACCTCGGCTCGGCTTCAGATCCGGCGCGTTTCGTCTTGGTGACGGACTCTGGATTTGGATGTCTCTTTCCCGTATCGGTCCTGATCCGGCGTGATCTCAACGCGGCGCCAGGTCCGGGTGTGCTACCGGCTCAGCGAAGGATTCCACAACGACTGGTGCGGTGATAGACATGGAGTTCTCTCGGTTTCTATCGTCGGCTCCATTTCTGGCGTCGCTTCGGGGCCGGAGTGAACCGACGACAGATCCAGGGAGGTTTCTTTCTAGGGTGACGTGGCGTCGGCTTTGGTTCACCTCAGAGGGGAGGGCCTGTTCTTGGTTTTCTTTTGTTTTTGTTTTTTTTTGCAGATTGAAGACTTTTGCAGTTTTCTGGTGTTTTTGATTACTGGATGAGTTGATTGGTTCATGCGACATCTTTGTCACTGATGAAATCCTTCTCGTCGGTCCCTCTTCTTCATGAGGGTTGGAGATTCGGAATCCGGTGAGGGTTCTTCTACAGTTTGATCTGAACGGCTTCATGTCCAATGTGGCACTGCTTGTTCAGATCATCTTGGACCCCTCAACGGAGATTCTCCATCAATGTGCTTTTGGATCTTCCAGTCCTGGGTGACGAAGACTCGGATTCTCGTTCCTTGGTTCGGCCTCCTCTTCATGTTGTTGTGTGTGTTGGAGGTGTCTCGTGTGGTAGGGCTTCACTTTCAATTTGATAATGATGTGCGGAATATTGGCTCATTTTCGGGACTTGGATTTGAATACATGACCGGACTTGACCATTAGGACATTCCTCAATGGAGGATTCAGAGCAGGCAATTCACCTATGCAGGCTTTATAGACTCGGATGATTGAGAGGGTATGGTGACAGCTATCGGATCAGTCCTATGCTTTGACATAGGACACTTGCTTGCTGTACAGTTCTGTATTAGTGGAGAGCTGCATCACGTTCCAAATGCTAGGGAGGGGCTACTTCAAGTTTCCAGTCTAAGTTTGTTTTCTCATTTCGGGTCATGTATGTTTTATGTGCATGAAGTCTTCTGGGTTTATCTTTCTCCCTTAAAAAGGGGTTTGTTTTTAATAAAAAAAATCCAAGGCTCTCGGGTCGTTGGAGAGGCCTTAGGCTAATGAACCTATAATGAATCTATATATATATTTATATCCCAAGTGTAACAAATCATCAATGAAATATTGGTCGTAACATTCAATAAATTGAAAAATATATTTGAGAATAAAACTAGAAAAAAATTAGGTATTAGAGGGACAATTCCTAAAGATAATAGAAAATATAAGGGTCCCCAATCCCAAATAATGACTGATATAAACTAGTTGTAAATAAAAATCCTTTTCCCAATAACACCCAACAATAGATCTGGTTTTATATGTCACCAATAAGCACAAGTAAACACTGGTCCTAGCAAACTACATCAACTATGAAAACATTGGAAGTCTATCACCTTAATAGACCCAAAATTGGTGGAAATTAACACCGAAGTGGGGGTGAGTATATATATACATAGTTAGATGCCCTCAAAAAAGAGAAAACAATAGTGGAATGATAATTAAAATCAAAATTAAATTCATAGTATTGTGCAAAAATGTGATTTAGCGGAAGAAAACAAAGGATGTAGGAATTACTATTCCTAATAGCACAGATCCCAAAATATTATCCCTAATAAGAAAATTGGTCTACATTTGAAATCAACTGACTCAAAAAAATTAACTTCCATTGTTAAAAAACCTTATCACCTCTTTAAATCTATAATGGGTCATATACCTCACAATGGAAAGCATATTAGTCTAGGGGATACTGATATATATTGAAGGACCATGACCCATCCAGAATATCATGTACACTGTAGGAGTAACAAATAGATGGATAGAAGACTTATTGTATATTTAGTATAGCAGGCCAATGGAGGGAGTACTAATTCCATAGATGAAGTACCAACACCTCCTCTCATGAGAGTGTTCATTTCCATAACAATCATACATGAAAGACATTCAATTTTTTCTGAAACTAGGTTGGGTGTGCCATCTGACCTGACACCTAACTCGGCCTGAGACAAGGCTCGAAAGGCAATCCTGGTCCTCTCGAACTGGAAAATAGTTTAGGGAAGCAAAGATAATCAATGTTGATTGATTTATCCCAAAAACCCCATGATAAAATAAATAAAAAAAGGACACAACAAGAACTAATAATAAAAACTGAAATTTCATAAATACATCCACAAGATCACGACAAAACAACAGTTGAACAAATCCATACAAAAAAATAAAACAAAAACCAACCCTAAAACCATCACAATATCCACATGACCTATTGGTCACCACCATCAACAAGAATAACCCGCTCTAAGAGAAAACGGAACTAGAAACTTGATCCTACAAAACTACTCGGGTCTACTTACACCAAGTAGAACAAGTAGAATGTGAGCATAAAATGCATAGTAGGTAAGAACCTCAAAGTCCATTTATTTCCTTTTCTAAAACAATCCATAGAAAATTTGAAATATATTTATAAAAAAATATATTATCATTTTAAAGAACCAAACATACCATTCTATAAATTCCCTTTAAAAAAAACACCAACACCTCATTCCCCTTTTAAAAATTGATTTCCATTTTAAGAAAGATCGGTAATAAAAACAAACTCGAAGAATGAAATCCAGAACAAATGAATAAGGGGGCTATTTTGAAAATAAATAAAACATTTTAAGAACCAAGTACTAGAACGAATGATAACCGAAATGCATCAAAATAAAGCATAAAATATAGATAGATAATAATTTTAATTTACTTAATATCATTATAAGAGATCAATGTATGTACTATTTTTTAACTCACACATCGTAATATAATGAAACTCCATAGTCAATAACCAACTGGGTTCTCTAAACTAGCCTCACCAGTGGCACAACCAACCTGGACACTCAATAAATCTTGGGGGTAAAAACAAGTCTAATAGGTATTGATAAGAAACTATCACTTGACCCTCTAGATAATTCCTAGGAATCCCTTGATAATAGTACATGGTGAATGAGGAGGTCCTCAGAAATTTGACATATATCAAAACCCCCCATTTTACCATTATTTCCTAGCCCAAACACATACACCGCCTATGTGACGACCCCCTCCCTATTGGATCCACTAAATAGGGTCTCTCATCACACATCACATCATCAAAGGTGCCAAACGTTCCTATACAATAGATGGGTTTCAAAACCAATTTCAAAAACATATCAACGTTATAACTAGGTAATTAAATTTCCAAAACAAAGTCCATTCCCAAAAAACATTTCCAAATCCAAGATGAAAATATACAAAACACTCAATGGTTCCAAATGGGGCATTCTGTCATTAACTCACCAAACCACTTTCTAAAATTCCAAATGGGATATGATTTTGAACAAAAAATTTGAAACCATGTTTTATTTATTCTGAAAACAATAATCATTTATAAAACATTGGGTCTTGAGAGAAAACAATTTAAGATAAGGAGCTGGTAATGAAGAAAAGAAATATGAGAGGACCATTTAAAAAAATATGATTTGAAATGAAAATTTTATAAATAAATCCATTATCATTTGTGAGCCCATCCATATGTTCACCCCACACACATAGGTATATGTCCAAAACCAAGGACATACTAAAATTTTCCTTAAACTACATGAAACTCCCATTTAAGAATAAAATTGATCTTTGTAACCATTTTACACACAGCCATCAAACCATAAAGAGACACCCAAAACACACACAAAATTCAATTCACCATTAAAAATAAATTTCAAAAATAAAACCAAGGCCATACACAATCCAAAGTACCCAATTTCATTTCTAAATACAAAATGAAATTTTATCAAAAACGTTTTTGGCATATCTATTTTGAATCACTAGAAAAACCCTATGAAACCCAATTTTCAACATGTTACCAATATTGAATTATAAAAAAGTGTATATTAACACCTCATAATGAAGAATATTAAATTTAGAACCCTTATAGGATTGATAAAGTATCAAAAGAATGAGTCAAAAAGTAAAATAATGGAAAAAAATCTCAATAAAGTGAAAATATAACAAAACTCCATGAGAAGGAAAAAAACTCTCCATGATAAAATCAGTACATCCTAAAATTAAAAAGAACATATGCCATAAATCAACCATAACCCTTAAGGTTTTTCAAAGTGATTAAAAAAAAAAAAAACCAAGAACCAAGAAGGGAAGAATTTGAGAGAAGGATGTCACCAAAAACCAAAGGAAAATCACCTTAGGAACTATAGTGGAGCATCAATGTTGGAAGGAGAATAAGGGAGGAGGGTTTTTAATAACACCCCAATGTTCCTAGGTTGAGAAAAAGTTGAGAAACCTAAAATTGGTTTAAAACTAAATAGGTTAAAAATAGTAAATTCATCTTCTTAATAATTTGGGAAGGTCGTAAGTTTTTGCTCCACGTGTTCAAAAACATGCGCTAGGAATGAAATTCATATCTTTTAAATGATATATCTAATTCAATTTTTTTTGTCATGGCATACTGTAACCATGATAGTTTCATTATCCACCAAAGTAAGGGTGTATGGTTCCTCCTGGGACCCACACTATTTTTTCCAAACTGTGCTCAAAATATGGGAGTATTTGTAGGGGGTCTTTGGATTCCATCTGAATTTAGGGAGTTTTGTACTGCTTATGGATTATATCTACCGAGCTGATTGTAGCTCTCAGGTGAAACCAATTCTTCCCTCTACAGTTCCAACGTTGGTTTCCTATATTTGGGGAGCCCGAAATGCTCTTGACTTTGAAAACATAATTATACCAAGTTCTGTTGGTATTCAAGATATTCATATTTGTGTTCTTTTTGCTTCACGTGCTCAAAAAGATTTCATGAGGAATGATGTTCCAGATCTGGTCATATTGAAAACTTTGGGAGTTTTTGGTAGATGCAAGAAGCCAATTATGATGAAATATATCTGGTGGATCCCTCCGATCTCTAGGTGTCTCAAAGTGAATGTGGATGGGGCAGCCTTAGGTGCGTCGGGGCCTTTAGGATGTGGTGGTCTTTTTCGCACATATAGGGGCTTTGTTAAAGGCTATTTCAATCACTTTTTAGGAAATTGATTGGCGATTGAGGCGGAATTGTGGGCTATGATTAGGGCTATTCAGTATGCTTCTTTTCATGGTTGGATGGACTTATGGGTTAAGTACTATTCATCCCTGGAAATTGATATTCTTATAAATCGTTCAAGGAATGTCCCCTAGAGGATGCTTTCTTCTTGGGATGATTGTCTCAAACTTATGGAGCGGATTTGTTTGGTTGTCACCCATGTTTATAGAGAGGCAAATAAGGTTTTATATGCTTTTTCTAAGCGTGAGATTGAGGAGGTTTGTTCTTTATGGTCCTTTGTGGCACCAACTTTCTATTATGATTTGGTTGATGCTGATGCGTGTGGTGATTTGTACACGCTCCTTTTTTTGACCCATATTTCCCCTCTTTGATTTTTTTACCTTTTCATTAATAAAATTCTTCTGGGAGTAGACTTTTCCTGATTCCGAGTCTTCTGATTATGCATAGGGTAAAAACACCTAAACCCCTAAAAACACAAAACATATCATGGGGAACTCCATCTAAATATCAATTAAAATACCCAACAACAAGGAATGAATAAAAAATAAAGAAAACCCAAGGTTGGGGTTTGGAAATTCTCCCCATAATAAACACTTTCTGCCCCCATAGAGTCACCCAACCATCTAAGGGATCAAAATCGAGCTCAAAATGGAACAAAACAAAACATGTCCATGAACCCTTGAGTGCTTTTCACTAAAAAATGCACACCTGGCCATCTATATAGAAAACCAAAATGATTTAAAGCATTGGAAAAGATAAGGAAAGGGTTTTACCCACCACAACAACATGACTAACCCCACATCACCTACTGGGGATCCCAAACAAAAACTCACCTTGGAACACCCCGTACAACCACCAAGACCATGAACTACCCACATTAACCAAAAAAATATCAACCCTAGGGTAATCAAATGGATGGAATCCATACTAAACAGTAGACCAAACCTCGATTCATCACTACTACAAGGCATGATCATCTACAAAGACACAGAACCAAAAAATAAAATTTATTCATGGAAGGCTAACCATTTAAATATCCACCTCCAAAAAACACAACATTATAATTACAAAGAAGGTGGGACCACCAATACCTTTAAAATAAATAAAACATAAAAAATATAAGAGTGATATAATAGGGAACTTAAACTAAATTCACTCTAGTGTTGGAGACTAATAGTGATCTAATAACTCTGAAAACCCCAAAATTTCATCTATGCGAAGAGATTTACATTAATGTCTATGATTAGAGCAATGAAGACTCAAAGTATATACTTCTATGAAGTTGAGAGCATACAACATCCAATCAAGATTTCCTTTTCTATAGACTCCTCTTTAGGAACTTTTCAAGATGCCCCAAATGTATTCATCGATGAAATGCCTTCAAAGGATCACGACAAGACGTCTTTGAATTCTCGAAACGACCACACTAGAAGCACATAAAGGGATATTTTAAATAATGGAAATCAAAAACCAACAAAGGATACACCTTAGTAATAGTTTCCCCTTTCATACACTCCCCACTAGAGAGATATCCTCTACGAGCAGTAGAACACACTCGGTTTCTAACTGCCACATACTGCACTCCAAGAACTAACTCTATTAATAATGCATCATCCACCAACTACTAAAATTTAAATTCCCAAAATTATAAGATCCTATATTTTATATCAAGATTAAGGCCCAAAATTAATAGATGAGAAATCAACTAATTCTAAGAAGTTACTTATGGTGAAAAAGGAAAAAAATACTTGAAATGGTGAACATTAGACTTCACCCTCTTTTGACCTCACTGAATACTTAGGAGCTCCTCCACATTCTTTTCCTTAACTCTCTCTTGTATAAAAAATTGTATACAAGTTCATTTAAAAACTCTCCATAAAATTCCATCATTCTAGGATAATGGGACAATCACCTTCCGTTGGTCCAAAATCGGTCCTTAAAATGAACCCAGAATAGCATGCACTCTCATGGATTCGATAGTCATGAATGACCTAATGAAACCTTCTACTTACTCATGACACTATTAAACTTCTAACAAACCTTGATAACCATGGAAACTGGGAAAAACTAGGATGAACCCAAATCTACCGCTCCACCAGGAGTCTAGGTAGGGTAAAAAATTGAATGAGACTCAAAAGAAATCATTGGGGAATTTTTGGGAAGTATTATCAAAATAACATAAAACAAAAAGACAAAATCGACACCCAAACAAAACCAAAAAAAAGATTCAAAGTAAAAAACAAATGGATCATAATCTAAACATCCTAAAAAAAGACTGCAATCCATTATAAAAAATAACAATTTTCATTTCCACACCAAAACTATTTCGAATCCCAATTCCACTTTTCATAATACCCAACTCAATTTCCAAATCCAATTCCATCACCTGAGGCCACTTTTAAAATAAAACACAAACCTTGGAACCATTTTACTTTTGAAAAATAATTTTTTTAAACAAATTTTCATTTCAAAATCGACCAACATAAACCAAAGCTAACCCAACACACAACACACATGGGAACACCTGAAATAGGGAACTAGTGATGGTGCAAAAATATTTCACATTATTTAGTGGACCTTGTCCTATGAAATCACCAATACCTAGGAGTATCTTTAACCATGAAACAAATATCCACATGGGTAACACTCCATGTAATCCAATTGTGCAACAACACTCCACACCCATTTTCATTCCCTATCCACTCACCCAAAAATGAAAAAAAAGATTCAAATTACAGACAACCCCTGGTAACTCAATGATCTGAATGGACAAGAGTTTGTGAGGCTCCTCTCATACCTAAATCTTGAGTCCTAGCAGTAATAATCTTTAGAATACCTGACACCAAAATTAATAAAGGTCTCATCCAATTACATTTTTCTATGAACCAGGCTGATAATCCATCTAACCCAACACCAGACCTAGATTGAGATAAGCCCCGAGAGGCCTTCTTGATCTTCCCGGGTTGGCAAAAAGAAATGGGAATCAATGATAATCAAGTGGGAATGATTTAGCAGAAATAAATGAGGATTAAATTACCATAATATAGCACAAAGCATGAACCAATAATAAAAACTAAACATAAATAAATACATTAATAAGATCTAGATAAAACAACATCTGAAAAAATCAACCTAAAAATAAAACTAAAACCAACCCGAAACCCAACATGATTAATTAATGACCTCTTGGCCACCACCATCCATAAGAGCAGCCTACTCCTAGAGAAAACTGAACCAAAACCCAAAAACTGAAAAACAACTCGAGCCTACTATCACTGAGTGGCACAGGTAGGGGGTATCCTTAAACAGATCAGTAGGTAACCACCATAGATTCAATACATTTCAATTCCCAAAAAAAACCATAAACACTAGTTTGAAATCCATTTATAAAATATTATTTTTTTTCATTTTAAAGAACCATAAACATCATTCTATAAATTACCTTTTAAAAACACACCTCACATTCATATTTTCAAAAAATATTTCTATTTTATGAAATTATAGTTATAAAACCAAATTCCAAAAAATAAATCCAAACTAGGGAATAAGGAGTGTTTTTCTGAAAAAAATGAAAACTCTACAAGAAAATAAATACTAGCATGGAAAATATCCAAAATTTATCAAAATAATACCGAACATATAGATATATAATCATGATGATTTCCTAAATATCACTAGAAGAAATTCATGGATGTAGTCAGTTTGGACTCACCTTTTAATTTGTGGTTCAACTCTATAGTAAATAACTAACTGGATGCTCTAAACTAGCCTCACCGATGGCACTTCCAACCTAGTGTCTCAGGAAATCTAGGGGTACCAACACATATAATTATGTTCGATAAGAAATAGTCACCCATACTTATAGATAACTCCAAGAAATCCAATGATAATTGTACATATTGAGTAACAATGTCCTCAAACACATGACATAAACCAATAACCCACATGCCACCTTGTTTTCCTAGCCCTAGCACCAAAACCACCTTTGTGATAACCCCAACCCTATAAGATCCACCATATAGGTTCCCATCACTCATCACAAAATCAAATGTTCCAATCCAGCCTAAACATCACATGGGATTCAAAATCAATTTCCAAAACATCTCTATGTTCTTATCGAGCCATTAAATTTCCAAAACCAAGCCCATTTCCAAAAACTATTTCCAAATCCAAGATGAAAACATAGAACAAACTCAATTGTGATAAATGGTAAATTATGTGATTTAGTAACCAATTCACATAAAATTTTTACAAACATGAAATAAATATAAACAAATAATTTTGAAATAGGTTTAAGTCATTTAGGAACCAAGGAATCAATTAAAAAACAATAGAGATTGAAATAATACCATTTTGGATAAGGATGATGGAAATAAGAAAAGAAATGGTATATGATCATTTTAATTGAAAGTACTGCTTTGAAAGGAAAATTTTATAATTAAATACATTATCATTGGTAATCCCATCTATATATGTACCTCGTTTACAAATGAGTGTTACCACATCCAATGGAACACTTAAATAATCAAAAAACTATATGAAATTCACATTTAATAATAAGAGGGGATTTGAATCCTTTTTACACACAAATATAAAACCATAATGAGACACCTCATCCACACACCAAATTTAATTCACAATGAAAAAATAAATTTCCAAAACATAAACATGGCTATGAACAATACAAAGTACTCAATTCCATTTCTAAAGACAAAATGGAATTTTATCAATCCCATTTTAAGCACATGTATTTATGTATAATAAGTAAAAACCTTTGAAACGCAATTTTCATCAAGTTAATAAAATTTAATTACCAAAAAATTTTATACTACCACTTCATAATCAAGAATATTAACTTTAGAAACTAATTAGGAAACCTCAATCATTAATGGAATGTGTCAGAAAGGAAAGTAATGGAAAAACCTACCTCAACAATGTAGGGATGCAACAAAACTACAAGATATGTAAGAACACATCCCAAGAGACTATCCACACACCCTATAATTAAAGGAACACAATCGATAATTCAACCCAGACCCTTAGGGTTTGACTAAGAGAAAGTCAAGCAAAGAAAGAACTAAGAACCAAGTGAGAGAGAAGATGAGAGAAAGAATCACCAAAAACCATAGGAAAGTCACCATAGGAACATTATAGGATCTTTAATGGTGATCAGGAGAACAAAGGAGGATGGTTTTAGAGATCCACCTGGTATTCCTAGGGTGAGAAAATGAGGAAAAACACATAATGGGTATAAAAATAAAGATGGATAATAGTGGAAATTAAACATTTAAATGATTTGGGCAGGCCACACAATTTGGAAGCGTAGTTTTTCAACACATGTGCCAACCTTGAACACCCTACTGGAGAATGATGGAACCCCTGTGGTTTTTCTACATGTATTGGGAAACTATGCACAAACTATGTCATTAAACTATGTTAAATGACAAATCCAATTCACATGATTTCCCCATGGTTTCCTTTAACTGTGTGTAATCCAGGATCCACCCAAATATGATTTCAAGGTTCCTATTGGGTCCTAAATGGTTTGGTAAAACTATTATCAACCCATTAACAAGGTCAAAACAACCTGAAACCCTCCAAAACTCAAAACTTTTCATTAATAACTTGATCTGAACCACAACCGAAAGATCCAAACCATGGAAAGAAAAAAATTAAAGAAAAAACAAGGTCACAGTGTAACACCTTTCATCTTGGTGGTGATCAATGGAGTACCCCAAACCATGATATAAATGTTTGTCCAATTTCATGTTTCTATAGTGGATAACCAAAGTCTATAATTTTTGTGGGAGACTTGTTACTTTTCATTAGTATGGATTAAAGGGAGAACTTAACATAGTGTACCTTCTATGAAACTCACAACAATGAAATAAATTTACCTATATAGATAAACTATTCAAAAAACTAAAAAAACATTATAATAACCTCTGATGGTGATAAATACCATATTATTTTAATTTATAAATGAAAAAGTGTGGAATTGATAACTTGTTAGTATGATTCTAACACTATGGAAATAGTGAAAAACATATATGAAATTATTTTTAACATGTAATGTAGTGTCTAAAAAAACAAGACATGTGGCACTAAAAAATAATTTATATCAATTCTAAATTCATGTGGTTGACTATATTTGATAATTGTGATCCTACAAATGCAGGGGAACACTTTATCTCAAAATTGTTAATTAATACACACTATAATAAGACCTTATTCATGACTATATTTAAATGTTAAATTATAATTTTAATTTTTCAAAATTGACATCATTTTTGGATTTATAATGTCTATATTAGCATAAGATAAATTTCCATTATTTTTCTAAAGTAGTTGATTTTTAGGTGAATAGTGAAAAAATCAATTTCTATCAAAATAGTAATTTTTATGAAAATATAAAAACATGAGAAACACCTATAAATTTATAAATTCTTTTTAATTTTTTAAATTTAATCACAAGGAATAAAACTATTTGTTTATAAATATTATTATCAATTTACAAAACCTATGTTTATCATTTTTTAAAGTTAAGTAATATTTCCAATTTAAAAAATATTTTTGGCCTATTTTTAATTAATATTTTTTTATAGAATTTTTATTTCTCTAATTTTAAATCCACATAAAATTAGTTTTTTTATACAAAAAAATTATATCATTAATATTAAATATATATGTAATTTTATTCTGCACATTATTTAAAATCGTAATAAAATACTCTTCCCTAAAAATGGGATATTATGGGTTACATGCGTAATTGATAAAATTAATTTTTCATAAAAATATAAATATTATATACTAAAATTTACTCCATATTTTTAATCATTAGGTGAAAATAAATTAATATAGCATATTTTACTTTTAGTAATTAAAAATTAATTACCTATGTAAAAACTAGCTACCATGGAAAAATCCAAAATGGTAAAAGAGATAATTATAAGATTAAATGACTTGAAAAGATGCTTAATACATGTGTTAAAAATTACATTTGAAGGATTTTCAACCTTAACTCATACCCCCACTAAATTAATTTTTATTCGTGAATCCACTTGACATGTGAAACTTTTTCTCTCTTTATATTATGTGGAAATATTTACAAAAATGTCATTATCACCACTTATAAAAGGGGAATATTGCCTCCCAATAAATACATATAAAAATTCGTTTTCCCATTGAAACATTACCTGTATTCCGTCTCTAACATACTTATTTCACCAAAATAATATTCTATTCACAAGATATTATCTTAATCCCTCCTTTTCCAAGGAGCTCTCCAAGGGAAATCTCTAGTCCTCAATGTGAGTATAAATTTTCCCAAATTTAATTTCTATTACATATTACATTTCCAAAAATATTTTTATCATTATTATAGAATGAAATTTTAATTATTTCTAAGAAAAAGTTTAGTATTTTAAGGTAATAACCACTAACCTCATGTCCCCTATTACCTTAAGTGAAATAAAAAGGGCGTTCATACATGTCGGAAGATTATCACCTCCATGAAGCATCGTGTTTTATTTTCCTTAAAAACAAAAATATATTACACTAATATTTAATTTAATAAATAATTATGATATTTATACAATATTTTAGATTCTAAAATGATTAAATATATTGTACATTTCTTCATTTCTATAGAGGATGAAATCATTGATTACTCATATGTGTGAACTACTAACTCCAATGAAAGATAGATTTTTATTTTTTATTTTCATCGTGGCCTTTCAAGGATGGTAATTAGAATGGTTATAATGGATAAATATTATTTTTATAAAATTATTATGGGTTTTATATGAAAAATTGTAAAACCTATTAAAAATATGGGCTATAAAAATTCAGGGTAAATTTAAGCATCCAAAAGAGTGTTTTAAGAGAAAAAAGATATTTCTGTATACTTTTCAATGGAATAGGTTACCGTATTTATAATTCTTTACAAATGTGATATATCACACTATTTGAAAATAAATAATTTAATTATTCTTCTGGTATAATGTTATTATAACTAAATCACTTCATAATCATCTATTAAGTATGGTATATTCATGTTAGGGTCAGTTTAGCCACCAACTAAAACAATGCTATAAATTTATATCATGAATGACTATTTGAATTTAATTTCAGATCAAATAGGATATTGATAAATAAATAGTTATTTTATTTTATTTATATAGTAGTGAAATTAATATTGAGTCATTCTCTAAGAATCCAATGTTTTTTTGTTTCGAATCCCATAAACACGCTCATATTTGACGTCATCTTTAAGGAATGTAAAAAAAACTCCCATATAATGAAATTATAGCATTATAAATATTTATAATTAATTCATTACAGTACCATTTATGATGTGGTAATGAGGAAATTTTTAAGAAGAATGAATAAAAACATCTCTATTATTGAACTAATTCATAACTATCAATATTACTCACACACAATATCTAGAATAGATATTAACTTACCAATATAAATATTGAAAATAATTGTAAATAAATTTTAAAAAATGTTATAGTTGTGAATAATGTAATAAAATAGGTTATTAAGGAATTATTTTTTTATATAGAAGGTTAGATCACATTCAACTATGTGGGATTAAAGGTGAGGGTTTTTGGTCTCCAACATTAATTCCTTGAGACCTGAATATGTTATACTACTTGTTTTTTATTTTATAGTGTACTTACAACCACCTTAAAAATTTATATCATGATTCTATAATTATTCATGGTATTTAATTACCTATATTAAATTTTTTTCTTCAAGGTATTTTGAATGAAATTTTACCAAAATACTTAAAAATTCCTATAAATATATATTTTTGAAAGTAATGTGTGTGTATAGTTCTCCAAGAAATTTTATCCCATTTTGGTTACTTGAAAGTGGAAGTGGATGTGTCACATAAGAACCTATTAGTAATAACCCTGAAACATTATAGTTCAGAGTCAACTCAATATTCACTAATTGCATGATGTATAATACTAAGACTGCACACATGGATTGACACTCCCTAAGTATATCCTTTGGATAATTCACATGCTAAATATGAGCCATAATAAAGGATTTTGCTACAATGGATTTGGTATCCTACCATTAAAAACTACTAACATCAATTACTATGTTTTATTGATAACCCATCACATTGAAAAGCACCCTCTCCACTACCTTATATTTATTTTAGGGATATGTGTTCTTCTTATAACATTTAGAATATAGTATTGTTTATATGTTGAATATCAGGTATACTCAGAGACATCCACAGTATTGAATTTTTTGAAAGGGGAAATATTGATAATCTATATACTATTTATTTTAATATATAATTTTATTGGTTACTAAGAAATTTTGGTTATGTATTTTCTAGTTTTTTCATTCCTCTATATGATGAATTTATTATACTTAATTAGTGATGGTGGGGCCTACTATAGATATCCCCCAAT
The DNA here is from genome assembly GCA_963277665.1 of Viscum album. Taxonomy (NCBI): domain Eukaryota; kingdom Viridiplantae; phylum Streptophyta; class Magnoliopsida; order Santalales; family Viscaceae; genus Viscum; species Viscum album. Next base: position 1,803,291,190 of record OY728138.1, read on the forward strand.
TCATTTCTAGGTCCCATGAGACAAACTAGCTAGTGTATTGGCATACGAATGACCAATTTATATATAATGTCTTCGCATATAGCATTGATAAAATGTTTATGATATCTGACATTATGCATTCCATTAGTTTGAGCTCTGTAGTTATTATTGATGTTATTGTACAAATATTATTCCCTCAGTTTCATTTTATTGTTACATTATTTTTTACATTTACTTATTACATAATAATTATTCCACACATATGTTGTGATAGATTTCATTATACATAGCTCCTTACTGAGTATCTTTTCTCAGCATAATTTTTTCCATTCCCAATGAAACCTATTGGAGAATTATGGGTAATTTTAAAGGATCTTATAGAAGGTATAATAATGTTCATGTGAGGTTTTTGAGTTTTATTTTATGTTCTCAAGTTTAATGTTAAAAATATGTATTAATCTATTTTTTGTACTACTAAACAATTAGATAATTCCTAAAATCTTATATTTTTATACCGAGAATGTAATAAAACTACCATATCTTGTTTTATTGATAGTGGTATGTTACATTATGAATACGGTAACTTGTGGGTTCATGAAACAAAGTGTTAGTCACAAAATGTAATATAGTTAAATGTTAAAGAGGGGGGGGATTTGAAATTTTAAATAAATACAAATTTTTATATCTCATTTAATTAAATAAGTAATGGGAAATAAAAAGGAATATGGAAAAATTTATAGTAGTTCATATTAATGTGGTCTTATATATACTTCTCATACTCTCAACATGAGATAATGTCACCCACTATAATGTGAGATAACATTTAATGGGAAGTGAAAACATAATTACTAAATCATTTTTAACACTATAGGAATAACACTTTTCATACCTCTCTCATTTATAGAGGAAAAACCCAGAAATTTCCTTTTTAAGTGTAGGAAGAACCAACCTTTCCTTGTATGGAAAAAGGTATAACTGAGATACCCTACCATTTACCAGAATAAGGCATAACTGAAGACCAACATTTTCTTGGGGAGTCACAACCTAAAAAATGTATATTCCAAATGAAAAATAATAAACCACCAATGAAAGACCAGGTAATGATAATAATAAATCTATTTTATATATTATTAATATTCAATATTTTATTTTCTAGATTCATTTATACTAAAAAAAGTATTTATTATTCCAATCAAAAAATAAATTGTTTCATTGTAACCAGGTTATTTTTCATAAATTATATGGACCAATTTTAAAGTGAAAACATTAAATTTTAGAGTTAAAATTTGATTAAATAGAATTCATTTTTAGATAAACATGTTAAAATTATCATATTGTAATTTTATAATAATTTTTAGAAAAAGTTTATTTTTAAGTGAAAATTTAAAATACATATTCTAAAAATATTGTCACATGAATGAAATTATCATGATATAATAATGACATGGAAGTTTATGAGGAACATTTTATGGAAATAATATATTTTTAAAAAGTAATATAATTAATTTAAATGTATAATTTTTAACATATAAATATATATTTGAAAATTTTAAAATCTAATTAATGCTCGATTCTAATAAAATTTGATTTTAGTTATTCAATTTTAAACAAGTATTCATATGTTTCATATATATAATGGATGGGTTTGAAATTAAAATGAGTATAGTTTAATTTAAATTAATCTGAATAATTATTCACTAATCAATATTATAATTGATTTTGGTATAAAATTATTTTTATGTTTAAAATGGATTTTTTTTTAAAAATGGATTTTTGTTTCATTTTAGGAATATATATTAAATGTTATTTTTATCACTTTGGGAAATTGAATCTAAAAAATGGATTCCATATCAGGAATAATCTTGTTATAATTTTTTAATTTGGTAAATTTCATTGTTAATCATAAGGAATTGTCCCAAAGGAAAAGGTTTTTCCTTATGGTATCGGTTAAAAGGGTTAAGTTGGGGGGGATAAACTAAGATATAATGCTTTCAATGACTCTAAAAATTTTATAAACTTTATTTATTATGTGTATATTAACCTTAGACTATAATATATTTAAAAATTTACTAAATGTGATACATTTTTTAGGATAAATAAATTTATTATATTTTAATGTTCTTAATATTTCCATGGGTTATGTTCTCTCACTTATAAAATGGAGCCTCATATCATAACTTCTTCACACACATTGAGGTATAAAGATCAATGAATATAAAAAAAACTACCTCTAAAAATATGCCCCCCCATATTAGAGTTCCTTTTATTAGATAAAGAACAAACCTAGAAGGCTTAAGGTGCAAACCAATGGAATATAACTAAGGATGAGGTAGAAGTCTTAAAAAAATTCATTCAAGTTTATTTCTTCATAAAACTCCATCTAATATACTAAAACCATCTAACATAATGAAATCAATATCAATATTATAGAGAAATATTATTATGTTGATGTAATTACTATTTTCTATCTATTTTATATCCTATGGGAAATGGAAACACTGGTTATGAAAATGTGCGGAATAGCACCTCCACAATGTGATGGGTTTCATTTTTCATCACAACCTTAAATGGATTCTTATAAAGATGTAATTAATGATTATATATTATAAATATAAAATAAATAAAACTTTTAATATTTTAATATATTATCTACTTTCTTACCTTATCATCTATTGGAAAATTATAATGTCGCACTTGTGTACGGGTAGAATACCACCTTAACGAAGCAATGTAATTCATTTTTCATTTCAGAATCACATGGTCAATCATAAGAATGGATTTAAAGAATAAATATGATACATATAATATTATTATTCTATTAAGGTAATCCTTTATCTAATTTATTCCGGATTCATACATTATAAAAATGAAAACATCGCACATATATACATATAGACTACAGTCTCCATGAAATGTTGTGTCTCATTTTTCATCACTTCCTTTCTTGGAAGTTTTTACAAGTATAATTAAATTATAAAAATCACAATTATAACATTTTTAGGGATTTTTAGATGATAAAATCGTGACCCAATTGACAACAGTCAACACACCAAAGGTGTTTTGGACTGAATGATTCCAAAACATTATATGTGAACTTAATTTATTTAGTAACTAAATAAAGCATGATAATAAAAAAATAAAATGGAATGATAATAATGTAATGAACGAGGCCGGGTCTCTATAAGGCCCCAACCTTAAACATTACTTAATCTTGAGTTATTACAAGATTACACCTTGAGGATCTTTTCAGGTTTAGAGTTTTAGATAATTAGATCATAAAACATGCATTACATTCCACATTTAAACAAAGTGGTTACATAAAAGATAGTATTCATTTTTCCCATCAATGGAAACATATTTAAAATAAAACATGGATTCTTTCTTGACACTTCCTTGACACTTCATCATATCATGTACCTTTCCCTTGACCTGTGAAAAACATTTCAAAAACTTGGGATGAGCATAAAAAGTCAGTAAGGGATATAAAAATATGGAAATGAAACATGGGTACATATATACATAAGAATGAAATCATACTTTACCCATAAAATATAAGCACTTTAACATACCTCATCAAATCATGAATAAATCATAGAAATCATAAGACATAAAGGTAACTTGAGGCATTCATAACATTCATACGTAGGGAGTAACCCTCTTGGTTATGTTTGGAATACCCATCACAGTATATTCCCTAAATCTCTTCGGAGAAACCTTAACGTTTCACTCCTTCACATTACCCAATGCATTGGAGAGCTATATCGGGCTCACTCGCCCTTAGTTTATCACGGAACCACCCGTCTTCATAATAATGCCCAAGAACCTCAACATAATCGTATCACATAAAACATGCATAAAGGAAACATAACATTTCCACCTTTCAATCACAAGATATCAATACACCACATTGATATAAAAACATTATGAAAACCATTTTCAATACCAAAATAAAATAAAAGTAAAACATGGTATTTATTTTTCTTTTAAAAAAAGGTATGGCTTGTAGAGGAAGCCGAAACTCAAATAATGGTCACGGCGGTGGAGAAGTCGTTGTCGCCGCATACGTACGATAAAATCATTCCCTTCTGTTGTTTAGTAAACACTTCGTATAAAAAATATTCCTTTTAAAAAAACGTAAAAGTCAAAGGGGTTTATTCACCATATAAAAGAAGGTTGTGTATAAAACAAAATATGTCTCAATGAAAGGATATTGAGATGAAGTCCCATACCTCAGGTCTGACTTGACTCGGTCGTTATTTAATCTCCTGAATAATAAACTTGAGTTAATTTCTACTTGTTTAATAACCTTTTTCAAGTTCATTATTCCTTTTATATCACTTATTGCCATGTCATGAACACTATGTAATTATTTAAGTTAATAACAGTCGTTTTAACGATCATTGGTACTTGAGTCAAAAATAAACCCTTTATAATTACAAGTTGTTCATGTATCCATTATATACAGAATGGTATTCATGATGTAGATATCATATATATCATATATATCCAGTACATGCATGCATTTATAATATTACATAACATTTAGAGGTAAGAAATGAAATGCACCGTTCATGGAGACGGTAAGCCGTACGTACGCATGAACGCTGCTTCCATTTCTATTTCATATTTTATGAAATGGAATCATAATGATATAAAGGTATATTATAATTCCAGTGTAATATAATATATAATATCATAACTCCATCCTTTATACGTTTCACATATGGTATTAACGAATCAAATCACTTTAAGGGGGCGGTAGTCCGCACTTCCGTAAATGAAGATATCGCGTTTACCCATAATGGAAACCATAAAGGTATGCCCAAAATGAAAAATACAGAAGCTTAAGGAAAACATAAACATATTATATATCATATATAAATATAGTTTCATCTTAATGTCCACCTTTGAAGGTGTTAAAATAATGTTGAACAATCATCGTTTCAGGAGGCAGAAATTCACCATCCACGGAAACATTATGTTCTTTAACCATTAGATGTAGGTGTGTGTAAGTTTAGATCTAATAAATCTTATAAAAACATCCTAGTATATGGAATATACTGGTGTTGTTATAAAAGAAATGAATAAAAAGAGTTTAGGGGATTGGAGAAGCAAAATAAAACAAAAGAACACAAGTGAAGACATTACCTTAAAATCGGGTAACTCCCTTTGGTTTGAGCTCAAAGGATTCCTTGGGAAGACTTATGCCCAAAGTGAGGCTTCAAGGAGTAATAGAGGGATGTGGAGAGACAAAATGGGCAGGGTTTGGCCGAGCCAAAGGATTTGGTAGTGTGGGTAAGGAGGTAGAGGTGGGGCCTTTTATAAGAGGAGAGGAGGAGCACTCTTGGAAAGTAAAGAAATGTTACTTTATTTTAAAATGCGTTTCAGATTCAAAAGGTACTACATTGATATAATTCAAGGGTAAGGTGATAAGGGTTCGAAATACACCCATCCAATAGGTTTTGGACATGTGTAGGTCATAGATTTTACATTATCTTTTCATTTTATTTGAATCGTTAAATAATGAGGTAAACGTTGCATCATCATGATGTCATAAATAATTTAATTTATTTAATGTATAAAAATTATGAAAAAATACTATTATGTATGAAATATTTTTAGCTTTCCAATTACTATTTATAGTCAAACATCTGACTTGTATAACCCCATGTAAATGTTTTTTTAATAAAACAACTCATGTTTGTGTCATTTCTACATTAACATTAAATAAAAAGATATTAATTTCATTTTCCTACCAAAGTGGCTCCATGGGGTCCCCAAGTTTACCCATGGCTTGTCTTGGTCGGCCATGACACATCCAATAAGGGTAGGACATGTGTCTAGGTATTTTCATTTTATTATAATATCATTTTTTCCTTAAATTGCACTAATTACCTCTAATCGCGATTAAAAACTTAAAAGTTACTATTCACCAAAAAATTATTTTAATCTCATTGAACCAAATTTTAATTCTTAATGACAACCATGTATGTCGGATTTTTGAAAATAAAATCACAGAAGTGGCAAAGTTTCATTTAAACGAAAAATCAGTTTCTTTAACTACCACTTAGTGGTTTCACTATTCATCAAAATTGAAGTTATTCAGAAAAATACCAAAACTTCACCCTAAGCTATATTTGATATTCTGAATTCAAAAATGATGTCTATTTTACAAAATTCAAATCATATAAGTTACATTAATTAATATAATAATTAATTCCCGCTGTCATGACAAATAGCGTGTTTTTATGAAACAATAAGTATCAAAAGATTGACACCAGTTTAAGTCCAATTTCAAAGTGAAATTGATTCCAATGACCACCATTTGATTAAATGGTAAAAATATATTCTAATTTCACTTCAAAACCAATACAAAAGATAATCTAATCATATAAATAAATTAGATTAAAAAGAGGTTTTGAATTAAAATACAACATTTTTCACTATTCATTAAAAAATGAACTTTATCGGAAAAATAACAAAAAATCACACAAAGTAAATTTTGATGTCCCAATCATAAAGAATAAGTTTATTTTGACAAACATATCTTATAAAATTGTCAAAAGATAGATTTAAAAATGGGTTGCCATCAAAAGGCAGTAAAACAATATTTTAAAAATATTAGTGTATTCCATGCTTAAGATTGGATTTATTCTCATTTTAAGCCTCTAAAACACTATCTAATTAACTAATAGACATAGATAAAAATATATATTATTCATTACTTACTTGGTATGTTACATACTTCCCCCCTTTAGAAAATTGCATCCCTGCAATTTATTTACTTATCTAATAAATGGGGGTACTTATCCCTTATTGCATTTTCAGATTCCCATGTTGGCTCTTCCATCATGTGGTTTTTTCAAAAAACCTTTACCTGATTAATCACCTTATTCCGTAACACTTGCTCCCTGTGGTCAAGAATCTGGACCGATTGTTCCTCATAAGATAGGTTCTCTTCCAGCTGAACTACCTCTGGACTCAAAACATGAGATGGATCTAGCATGTACTTTCTCAACATTGAAACATGAAAAACATTGTGTACCTGAGATAAACTCAGAGGTAAAGCCACCCGATATGCAACTGATCCAACTCTCTCCAGAATTTCATATGGTCCAATGAACCTTGGACTCAAATTTCCTTTTTTACCAAATCGCATCACACTTTTCCATGGTGATACTTTGAGAAAAACATAATCACCTACCTTAAAAGATAGATCCTTCCTCCTGTTGTCCGCATAACTCTTCTGCCTGCTCTGAGCTATTCTCATGTGTTTCTGTATCAGCTGAACTTTTTCTGCCAACTCTTCTTCCAATTCTGGTCCCATCAGCTTTCTTTCACCCACTTCATCCCAAAAAGTTGGAGTTCGACACCGCTTCCCATATAACGCCTCAAATGGTTCCATCTGTATACTGGAATGAAAAATGTTATTATATGAAAATTCAACCAAAGAAAGATGTTGGTCCCAACTTCCCTGATAATCCATAGAGCAAGAACATAGAATATCCTCCAATGTCTGAATTGTTCGTTCTGACTACCCATCTGATTGAGGATGAAAAGTTGTACTAAAATTTAATTCAGTACCCAACGACTTCTGAAGGCCTTTCCAAAAGTTAGAAGTGAACCTAGGATCACGGTCAGATACAATGGAGAGGGGAACTCCATGTAACCTGACTATCTCTTTAAGATACAAACGGGAAAGTTGATCTAGGGAAAAAGTATCTCGTATAGCAAGGAAATGATCAGATTTAGTCAAGCGATCAACAATAACCCAGATTGCATTATTACCTCAAGGGGACTTCGGAAATCCCACAACGAAGTCCATGGATATATTCTCCCATTTCCACTCTGGCACTGGTAAAGGCTGAAGCATCCATTTCGGTAACTGCCTCTCTGCTTTAACCTGTTGACATGTCAAACACTTCATAGTAAAATAAGCAATATCTCTTTTCATTCCATCCCACCAGTAATACTCCCGCAGATCTCTGTACATCTTAGTACTGCCAGGATGAACTAAAAACGGAAAACTATGAGCTTCACATAACAACTCTCTCTTCAACTGTGAATCAAAAGGCACACACAATCTCTTCACAAATCTCAAAACTCAATAAATATCAATGTTGAATTTAGGCAACTTACCTTTCTGAACCAGCTCTACCTTTTTTTACAACTCACTGTCTTGCTTCTGTGCTTGCTTGATTCTGTCTGATAGAGAATATTTCACTGATACCTGAAACAAAACAGAAGAACATCCTGCACCAACAACTTCTATGCCAAAGTTCATCAAATCCTTATCCAAAGGATATCATTCCAAATGCAACATTGCTAATGAAGCATTACTTTTTCGACTCAAAGCATCAACCACTTTATTTGCTTTTCCCGGATGGTAATGAATTGTACAATCATAATCCTTGATTAATTCTAGCCATCTCCTATGTCTCATGTTCAATTCTTTCTGAGTGAATATACACTTTAAACTTTTTTGATTGGTATATATTTCACACTTTACTCCATACAAATGATGCCTCCAAATTTTTAAAGCAAAAACAACAGCAGATAATTCCAAATCATGTGTAGGGTAATTTACCTCATGAGTTTTAAACTGTCGTGAAGCATAAGAAATCACCTGATCATTCTGCATTAGAACACAACAAAGTCCTTTCAATGAAGCATCACTGTAGATAACAAACTCACCATTCCTGTAAGGTAGTTCCAAAACTGGAGCATTCACTAATCTTCTTTTCAATTCCTAAAAACAATCATTACATTCTTTTGTCCAGATAAACTTAACACCCATCTGAGTTAGCTTAGTCATTGGACTAGATAACCGTGAAAAATTTCTAACAAACCTTCAGTAATAGCCTACCAAACCAAGGAAACTATGAATCTCTGTTACATTTGTGGGTCTTGTCCATTCTTCAACAACCTTTGTTTTTGCAGGATCAATGGTTATCCCATATTTAGAAACAATGTGACCAAGGAAAGAAATTTGTTGCAACCAAAACTCACACTTGATGAATTTCCCATACAATTTCTTTTCTTTTAAGGTTTGAAAAATAACCCTTAAATGTCTTTCATTCTCTTCTTTACTTTTAGAAAACACCAAAATATCATCAATGAAAACCACCACAAACTTATCCAAGAACTCATGGAAAATTCTATTCATTAAGTCCATGAATACAGCAGGTGCATTGGTTAGCCCAAAAGGAATTACTACAAATTTATAATGGCCATATCTTGTACGAAACGCAGTCTTCAGAACATCTGCTTCCTTTACCTTCAGCTGATGGTACCCCGATCTCAGGTCAATCTTTGAAAAAAACTGAGCTCCCTGGAGCTGATCAAAAAAATCATCGATATGAGGCAAAGGATATTTGTTCTTAATAGTGATGTTATTCAAGGATCTATAATCAATGCAAAGTCTCATAGAACCATCTTTCTTTTTAACAAATAAAATAGGAGCACCCCATGGTGATGTGCTAGGTCGAATGAAACCTTTCTCTAATAAATCTTGCAATTTCTCCTTCAACTCTAAAAGTTCAATTTGACCCATTCGATAAGGGGGTTTTGAAATTGGCTTAGCACCAGGAACTAAGTCAACAGTAAATTCAAATTCCCAATCTGGTATTATTCCAGGAAACTCATCAGGAAAAACATCAGGATACTCATTTACCACTGGCACATCATTAATCTGAACAGTTCCCTTGTTTTCAACAATATGTGCAAGGTAACATTCATTTCCATCTTTTACAAGTTTCTCGGCCTCTTGATAAGTTATCAATAGTAAGGGTTCATTCTTGTACACAAACTGAAAGTCTTTCTAAAAAGAAACTTCTTTAGCTCTACAGTCAATCTTAGCATGGTAAATAGAGAGCTAATCCATACCCAGGATAACATCAAACTCTACTAGAGGTAGAACAATAAGGTTTGCAAGTAGGTTCTTTCCACAGATAAGGATATGAAGATTCTTATAAATTCTTTTTGCCTCAACATTTCCCCAGGTGTTTTTACCACAAGTTCAGGAGTCATTTCTTGAGATGGTATTCCCATTTTACTAGAAAAGGTTTCAGAGATGAAAGAATGTGTGGACCCTGAATCAAACAACATACTGGCATAATCTTAAAAAACAAAAAAAATACCTGATACAACTTCATTTGATGGCCCGACATCTACTGAAGTAGTTGCAAAGGATTTCACCACCCCTTTCTGCTTGTAGTCTAACTGCTTCCCATCACTCAAGATCTTTGTCGGACACTCGTTTGCATAGTGACCCATCTCATTGCACTTAAAACATTTCACTAACTGTAAATCAAATTTGGACTTACCATCACCTTGATCTTTTTCAGTGCAATCACGAGCCTTATGTCCCATATTACCACATCGGTAGAACTTTCCAGAATTCAGAAGACATTCCCCATCATTCCTCTTACCACATTTATCACAAACTGGAAACTTAGTTTTCTTACCATCAGACTTTTTTGAAGAATTCTTCCCTTTCTCCTGCCACCTCGGTCTCTTCTTCTGCATGTTGTTATATAACACTTGATCATCGGAAAACTCCATTTCCACCTTCTCAGCACATCGAACAAGCTTTTCATAACTTTTAAACTCACGAGAAGCTAATGCCCTTCGATATTTTGGCTTTAATCCTGAGTAAAAACGATTGATTTTACTATCAAGGTCTCGGATAAAATTTGGAGCATACCTTGCCAATCGAGTGAACCTCTTTTCATAGGCAGCCACTGAGTCTTCCTCTAGCCTCAATTCCAAGAATTGTTTTTCCATCCTAAGTCGAACAGCCTTAGGAAAATACATCTCAAGAAACATACATTTGAATTCATCCCAGTCAAGAGCATCAATCTCATCAGAGTCCCTGATATTTTTAACCATCGACCACCACTGATCTGCCTCACCCTCCAAATAGTAAATAATAAGACTAATATTTTGATTTTTTGAACACCCCATGACATCGAAAATCTTCTCCAGTGCTTTAATCCACCCTTCAGCTAACACAGGGTAAGATGATACTCTGAATGATGGGGGATGTTTCCTCATGAAATGTTCCACCACTGACATGTTCCTCTGCGGTTGATCTGGATGATCTCGTGCATGGATACCACCACCATTTATCGCTTGAGTCAACTGCGCCATTACTGCAACAAACTATTCAGTTCCAATTCCGACCATCTCAAGATGCTGATTCGGAAGGTTATTTCCTTCTGTACGCCTTCCTATCACTTCTTCCCTGTTTCCTCTGCGGAAAACCATTCTAAACAAACATGTATTATATGAAGCAACATGGTATCTTCAAATGCTATATCATTTCAAAAAAAAATGGATAATCATTTAATAAAATTCTAACTCCTAAAGTTATCTAAACCGACCTTTGATACCAACTATAAGGCCCCAGCCTTAAACATTACTTAATCTTGAGTTATTACAAGATTACACCTTGAGAATCTTTTCAGGTTTAGAGTTTTAGAGAATTAGATCATAAAACATGCATTAAATTCCATATTTAAACAAAGTGGTTACATAAAAGATAGTATTCATTTTTCCCATCAATGGAAACATATTTAAAATAAAACATGGATTCTTTCTTGACACTTCCTTGACACTATCATCATATCATGTACCTTTCCCTTGACCTGTGAAAAACATTTCAAAAACCTGGGATGAGCATAAAAAGCTCAGTAAGGGATATAAAAATATGGAAAGGAAACATGGGTACATATATACATAAGAATGAAATCATACTTTACCCATAAAACATAAGCACTTTAACATACCTCATCAAATCATGAATAAATCATAGAAATCATAAGACATAAAGGTAACTTGAGGCATTCATAACATTCTTACATAGGGAGTAACCCTCTTGGTTACGTTTGGAATACCCATCACAGTATATTCCCTAAATCTCTTCGGATAAACCTTAACGTTTCACTCATTCGTGTTAACCAATGCATTGGAGAGCTATATCGGGCTCACCCGCCCTTAGTTTATCACGGAACCACCCGTCTTCATAATAATGCCCAAGAACCTCAACATAATCGTATCACATAAAACATTTATAAAGGAAACATAAAATTTCCACCTTTAAATCGCAAGATATCAATACAAAAAATTGATATAAAAACATTATGAAAACCATTTTCAATACCAAAATAAAATAAAAGTAAAACATGGTATTTATTTTTCTTTAAAAAAAGGTATGGCTTGTAGAGGAAGCTGAAACTCAAATAATGGTCACGACGACGGAGAAGTCGTTGTCACCGCATACGTACGACAAAAAAATTCCCTTTTGACATTTAGTAAACACTTCGTACAAAAAATATTCATTTTGAATAAACGTAAAATTCAAAGGGGTTTATTCACCGTATAAAAGAAGGTTGTGTATAAAACAAAATATGCCTCAATGAAAGGAGATTGAGATGAAGTCCCATACCTCGGGTCCGACTTGACTCGGTCGTTCTTTAATATCCTGAATAATAAACTTGAGTTAATTTCTACTTGTTTAAGAACCTTTTTCAAGTTCATTATTCCTTTTATATCACTTATTTCCATGTCATTAACACTATGCAATTATTTAAGTTAATAACGGTCGTTTTAACGATCATTGGTACTTGAGTAAAAAATAAACCCTTTACAATTACAAGTTGTTCACGTATCCATTATATCCAGAATGGTATTCATGATGTATATATCATATATATCATATATATCCAGTACATTCATGCATTTATAATATTACATAACATTTAGAGGTAAGAAATGAAATGCACCGTTCATGGAGACGGTAAGCCGTACGTATGCATGAACGCTGCTTCCATTTCTATTTCATATTTTATGAAATGGAATCATAATGATATAAAGTTATATTATAATTCCAGTGTAATATCATGTATAATATCATAACTCCATCCTTTATACGTCCCACATATGGTATTAACGAATCAAATCACTTTGAGGGGGCGGTAGTCCACACTTCCTTAAATGAAGATATCACGTTTACCCATAATGGAAACCATAAAGGTATGCCCAAAATGAAAAATACAGAAGCTTAAGGAAAACATAAAAATATTATATATCATATATAAATATAGTTTCATCTTAATGGCCACCTTTGAAGGTGTTAAAAGAATGTTGAACAATCATCATTTCGGGAGGCAGAAATTCTCCATCCACGGAAACAGTATGTTCTTTAACCATTAGATGTAGGTGTGTGTAAGTGTAGCTCTAATAATTCTTATAAAAACATCCTAGTATATGGAAGATATTGGTGTTGTTACAAAATAAATTAATAAAAAGAGTTTAGGGGGTTGGAGAATCAAAATAAAACAAAATAACACAAGTGAAGACATTACCTTAAAATCGGGTAACTCCCTTTGGTTTGAGCTCAAATGCTTCCTTGGGAAGAATTCTGCCCAAATTGAGGCTTCAAGGAGTAAGAGAGGGATGTGGAGAGACAAAATGGGCAGGGGTTGGCCGAGCCAAAGGCTTTGGAAGCGTGGGTAAGGAGGTAGAGGTGGGGGCCTTTTATAAGAGGAGAGGAGGGGCACTCTTGGAAAGTAAAGAAATGTTACTTTGTTTTAAAATGAGTTTCGGATTCAAAAGGTCCCACATTGATATAATTAGAGGTTAAGGTGATAAGGGTTCGAAATCCACCCATCCAATAGGTTTTGTACATGTGAAGGGCATAGATTTTACATTATCTTTTCATTTTATTTAAATCGTTAAATAATGAGGTAAACGCTGCATCATCATGATGTCATAAATAATTTAATTTATTTAATGTCTAAAAATTATGAAAAAAATACTATGATGTAGGAAATCCTTTTAGATTTCCAATTAATATTTATAGTCAAATATCTGACTTGTATAACCCCATGTAAAAATTGTTTTAATAAAATAACTCATGTTTGTGTCATTTTTACTTTAACATTAAATAAAAAGATATTAATGTCATTTTCCTACCAAAGTGGCTCCATGGGGTCCCCAAGTTTACCCATGGCTTGTATTGGTCGACCATGACACATATAATAAGGGTAGGACATGTGTCTAGGTATTTTCATTTTATTATAATATCGTTTTTTCCTTAAATTGCACTAATTACCTCTAATCGCGATTAAAAACTTAAAAGTTACTATTCACCAAAAAATTATTTTAATCTCATTGAACCACATTTTACTTCTTAATGACAACCATGTATGTTGGATTTTTGAAAATAAAATCACAGAAGTGGCAAAGTTTCATTTAAACGAAAAATCAGTTTCTTTAACTACCATTTAGTGGTTTCACTATTCATCAAAAATTGAAGTTTTTCAGAAAAATACCAAAACTTCACCCTAAGATATATTTGATATTCTGAATTCAAAAATGATGTCTATTTTAAAAAATTCAAATCATATAAGTTACATTAATTAATTTAATAATTAATTCCCGCTGTCATGACAAATATCGTGTTTTTATGAAACAATAAGTATCAAAAGATTGACACCAGTTTAAGTTCAATTTCAAAGTGAAATTGATTCCAATGACCACCATTGGATTAAATGGTAAAAATATATTATAATTTCAATTTAAAACCAATTCAAAAGATAATATAATCATATAAATAAATTAGATTAAAAAGAGGTTTTGAATTAAAATACAACATTTTTCACTATTCATTAAAAAATGAACTTTATTGGAAAAATACCAAAAATTCACACAAAGTAAATTTTAATGTCCCAATCATAAAGAATAAGTTTATTTTGACAAACATAGCTTATAAAATTGTAAAAATATAGATTTAAAAATGGTTTTCCATCAAAAGGCAGTAAAACAATATTTTCAAAATATTAGTGTATTCCATGCTTAAGATTGGATTTATTCTCATTTTAAGCCTCTAAAACACTATATAATTCACTAATAGACATAGATAAAAATATCTATTATTCATTACTTGGGATGTTACAGTCACCATCCGACCCAGCGCCTGACCCGGTCCATGGCAAGGCCTGAAGGGCGTTCCCGATCCCCATGGGCTAGCATAGGTTCCCGTGTATCAAAAATGAAACTTTGGTATGATTTACCCTAATAAATAATTATAAAACTATCAGAAAGATGAATAAATTTAAAACTAAAGTCAACAACCAAACATACCCTTAAACTAGGGTCAAAGTTAAAGTTTACAACATGACTGAAAAAACCAAAAAGGGGATGAAAATAAAGTAAAAACTGAAAGGCACTAACTCAAACCTCCATGCGACATAAGGAGTCACATCCCCAAGCCACGTCCACCAAACCGACACGAGGGTGCCACTGAAAACCTTAACCACCCATGCAATGCTCGATACCTCAACCTGGAAAGAAAAAGAAACACAATCTACATACACCCAAAGTTGTATGTAGGGTGTGAGATAAAAGCCCCGTAGGATGCCACTAAGAAAAGGTACCACACATAATTATTAAATGACAAATACATTTTCAATTTAACGGAATAAAAATAAATAAGTGCTTAAACAATTTTAATGAAAATAGTTTTAAGGTAAGATTACTCTAAAAGGAAAACGACTTAAATTAACCCACACTCACACACACACACACACACACTTTCTTAGTAACCCCAATCCCACACTGTGTGCCGACGGTGAGCGCAAACCAAAAGAAGAGAACAATACATGGGAGAGGCCCTAAAGATACTAGCGAGAAGTGGGACCCTAGAACATCGTTTCTCAGTGGAAAATGGTACAGGAACACAACAATATACGTTCTCATGCACGATCCACTAGTATGGAAACACGTCCATAACCTAGTGGTCTCCAAACATCATCCCAAAGTTTAGTTAGTGTTGTAGTTGTTAATCCATCTAAGTGAAACCAGGCCGATGCAACTTCTGTATCACTATCACACTGGTCCTATTCCTCCCACCTAGTACCCAGGCTTCCCGTTTGTGCTCAAGTAGTTAAGATTTCAAGTCTTATATGATAATCACATACTCAGACAAAACAATACACTACGTACGCCAAAACCACCATTTGCACACACAATGGCCATTTGAAATAAGATTCACACTAAGAATATCCCAAAACTAAATCTGCATTACTCACACAAACAAATTAACGACTACACAGTCAAAGAAACCACTTTCATCGTCAAACACACCATTAAAAGAATTTTTTAAACAGTTTCCACACACGTCGCATGACTTTAAGCACCAAAAACATTTACAAAATTCAACCAAAACAATTTCTCACCCTTAATAATTATTTAATGAATCAATCCAAATTTTCATAAGTAAAATTTAAAGAGCAAAAAACTAATTTACACACTATACCGACCCAAACCCCCTTACATGACCATACGCACACAAAGTCGCCTCAGGAACACAAACTGCATTACGCGCACAATTAAAGAAGCCACCCACATAGTTGAAAAGACCATCACTACAGTTAATCAACCACCAGAAAAAATTTCTAGCCTTTCTTGAAAGTACGTCGCACGACTAAAACACCATAAACCCACTCAAATACTCATTTAAGACCGAACACATACTGACGCTGCACCAAAACACCAATTTCACCCTTTTCACTTCCTAAAAAAATAACATCACAATTAAAATAAATAAAAAATAACCAGAGATGAGATTTCAGCATCAAGTGAACATATTATGATGACACGCTACTAAAAAACTTCAAGGCATGTCAAACTTCAATGAATGTCAACTTTGCACAACACACATTTATTAAATAACACTATAAAGAAATTAAACATGCAAATTAATTAATCAAATAATAATTGGACATGGAACCACCTACCTCGGTGTATGCAAAACCACACAAGATGACATGAAGCACCCACCGCACGATGCTTGCACTACAAGAAGACCAAAGAGACCCCTAAAACCCAACACCACACAATTTCATCAATAATTGTACCAAAAAATATATAAATTCTATTCATACAAAACCTCAAATGGATGAAATTACCCAACCGTAGTGAAATTCACTCGCACCGATGTTGCGGATGGCCAATCGAGCAAGGGGGAGACCATTGGGGGTGTGCCACACCAGAAAACTAGACGGAACCGAGGGGCAATTCTTGTCTGGGTGGTGCGAGGTAGCAAGGAGCTGCTGGTTCTATGCGGGGTGTACTGCAAAGTGGCACGAGGCAGCAGGTAGTGAGAAATGGAATCGGTTCAGGTGCGCATTGCCAGAGGGGGGGGGGGGGGGGGGCTTGAGAGGGGCATTCTGGTGAGGTAGAGGTTTATGCGGCAGTGGTCCAGTGCGTCGGACGAGGCCGCACCAGAGGGGAAATCAAGGGGAGGGGAAGTCGTCAAGCCAGAGCTTCGTTCGAAGGTGAGAATCACACCAGAGGGCGGCTGTCCAGACTGGAAGGTGGAGAGGTGTTGCATGACGGCGGTGCACCGAAGAAGTCTAAAGAGATGGTGATGCGGCTCGGTAGTCAATCCGTCCTAAAGAGATGTGTGGTGATGGGAGAGAGATGGGGTGTGCGTGCGGAGGGAGCTCGGGGGTGAGGGCATCGTAGTGCCATGGAGAAGAAGGAACATGGTTCAGCGATTACGGTTAGGGGAGCCACTGTGCAAAATAGAAGGGTAGGGGAAGGGAGTCCATGTGAGGAGAGAGGGGAGATAAAAGAGAGAAAAAAAGAGAGAGAAGGAAAGGAAAGGAGGAAAAAAAGAGAAAATAAAATAAAATAAAAATCAAAAAATAAATCAAAATTCTAATTAATCATAACATTTTTTTAAATACTAAATATGAAACTAAAATTAAAAAACCAACCAAAATAATAATATCATTATAAACTGAGGTTGAACACTACGCACAATCACATGCATGGTCACACTCCCGATCGCGCACCCGTGTAATAATAAAATAATAATAAAATGTTCTCTTATTAAAGTTGGGCGCTTTGCACGGTCGCGCATATGGGTGCGCTCCCGTATAAGGTCCCAACTTCTTCCAAAACAAAACTGGTTCAAACCGCGTTTAAAATGAGAGACCCAAAATAATTAAAATAGAATAAGTGTTGGTTCGGGGTGTGACAATTCTCCCCACCATGACACTTTTTCCCCCAGAATGTCCCAAAAGACTAGGTTAACCAAGGGTTCCAAGTGAGAGCACGAAGGCACATAAAACGAAACCTCAATCGACCGAAGACCTAGGAATCAAAACACCCATAAACTGAACTCCAAAAATCCTAAAACTAGAATCACTAGGAAAAACAACCAGCAACAATGAATTCACCTCAGGTGGAACTACAACATGGAACACCCCGACACCTAACTTAAAGATCACTAGGGCCGCTCAAGATCTCCGAGAGCACTCGTTAAGCAAACCACTACTCAAGTTATCCAATTATCATGGTCAAGGCCGGGGGAGAAGAAGTAAGAGGTCGCCCCTCCTTGTACACTTTCGAAATAGAGTCTTCCCCAAGTTCTTCCTATGGTCATCTCCCCACCATGTTTTGATTATTTTCAAACATTGGTTCTACAAACCAAAATGACCCACAAACCCATAGAACCTCTAACACTGATATGAACCTCTTAATAAACCAACATAAGAGGAGATGCTGGCGATACCCGCACTAAGTCTCACCGCCATTTTAAAATTCACTAACACCACAGAATCTGTGCTGTCATTCCTAGTTTACTTTGAGCGATACAAACTGAACTCTTCATCATGAAACCGCCAACATGGGCCGGCCTTCATGGATTATTCCTACACTGGAAAAAACATTGCCACATGATATGGATTTGATAATAGAATCCCTTAACCAATAAGAGAACCAAATAGGTGCACGCCAATTCCACAAGACATGAGAATCTCCAAGACGAGTACAATTCTGATCCATAACTGACCACAAGAAGGTTCACAGTGCATGCCTGTTGGCTTTGCAAGAATACAGATTTTCCGAACCTCTTTATGGAATATGAGGATATCCCATAAATTAAGACCATGGTAAGGAGACAAAGGGCTTCATGCTCCTCACAACAAAAATGAAGCCTTCAGAGGTGATACCACAATAAGAAATTTATGTTGTTCCCATCCCGACACTACAGACTTAAGTAGGACCAAGATCATCCCACATTCGATGAGTTTTGACTGCGTGAAAGCTTCAACCAGAGTCCTATGGTTGGGGAACTGATGTCTAAAGCATCTACCACCTCATAGTCATAAGATGAAAACCTCTGACTGGAACTTCCTCCATTGGAAAAGAAACCTACATACTTATCCTCATCTCCCGAGCCGTCACTCCGTCAACATACCAACTAAGAATTTCAGTGAACGGCTTATGGTGTCTGACTGACCACACTAGTGGTAGAAGATTGAGTGGTCTGTCAAATGCGTGAGGAAAACTGATCAGAGCATCACTCCAAGAACAAGTCCATTTGGTTCACACTCTTCATCAGATTAGGAACCTGCACTTACCACAATATGGACAAGACAAACAACTATTACAAGCTTTAAGCTGATTGTTCCACACAACCTCTGTAGAACATGAGACCAGATCATCAGAAAGATCAACGCACCTCAATCTCTGCCTATTGATTGGTTGAGAACCTATGAGATCCATCAATTTCTCTCGCCTTCACTTCCTTAGGTAAAACCGCGAAATGTGGTTAGTCTTGAGGAGCACTCACAACATCCCCATTTGCAACGAAAACAGAACGATTACCATTTGTTGGTGTAGTCTTGCTCCTCCAGACACACTCAAGACAACTTACACCCCCACAACGATTGGAGTTCCTAAAAAACTGGAGACACTTGTAACTCTCCCAATGAATCCAATGATATCCAACTAACCTCAACGCTTATGAACAATCGAAACCATCATGAAGAATCCAACACCGCCACTCCACTGGGAGTCTGGGCTGAGCCAAAAACTGAGACACATGCTGGAAACCAATGGGAATTTTCTAGGGGGAATACCCCAAACAAGAAACACAAAATAGTCTTCCACAAATCCAAACCCATCAAAAATCAATCATCCATAAATTGGACACAAATCCAACAATTTCAATTTAAAACATCGATTCATTCTTAAATAAAAACACCCGCTTGAAAAACCAATCATAGTACAATAAAACCCAACAACTCTTTTGAACCCATCAATTTCACTCCGGAATCAAAACCATTTTCAAATTTGAAAAACCATTTAATCACAAAACCCCATTTTAGAGAAAACCCCACTTTTCAGGAAACAAGAAGTAGCTTTAAAAAATCAATCACTCACCACTGATATTACTGGATGCCTCACAGATATGCATTTTTTTGTACCACTAACGCACCCATCCACATAATCCACCAATTAAACATTAATCACTTCCACATGCACATGAGAGCACCTATAGGGATACCACTGGAAAAGAAACAAGGTTCTTTCTCTTTCAAAACAACACGTTCCCAATTTTCCAAAATAACTTTTTCCAACTATTTCAAAAACTCAAGACAAATTTCCAAAATGATTTCCATTTATAAAATATCCCACTCCTATTTCAAACAACCCAAGACATCCTTTTAGAAATTCAACTTCAAAAAATCAATGCAAAATTCCAAAAACAAGGTCCAAGAGAAACGCACCCCAAATATCATGTCAACCACACACCAAAATAAAACAAGAGCAGAACCAAAGTCCTCTTCCATTTTTAAAGGAAAAAAACTTAATGCCAACCCCAAAATTAAAGCAACATATCACAAACATTAAAGCACATGGACAGAGGACTAGTGGTCATGTCGAACCCGGCTACATGGTTTAGCAGACCATGCCCTAGGCAAGCACCAACCACTAGGAGTGTCGAACCGTACTCTCAGGCATCACACGGGTCACTATTCCATTTGAGACCATGCGCAGTACTAGTTTACTCCTATTTTCATCCCCCATCCACACAAAGAAAATCCAAATACTTAAATCCCGTACTACCCCTGGTTACTCGAGGATCAGAACGAGAAAGAGTTTGTGACACTCTTCTCGCACCTACCATCGAGTACCGACAATCCCATCCCTGATCTACCTGACATCCCAAGTAACAAGAACACAAACCTCCCCTCTGATACCATTTTTTCATGAACCAGACCGAGTCTCCATCTGACCCGGCGCCCGACCCGGTCCGCGGCAAGGCCTGATGGCCATTCCCAATCCCCACAGGCTGGCACAAGTGCCCGTGTATCAAAAATGAAACTTGGGAATGATTTACCTGAATAAGTAAATATAATACAACCAGAAAGATGAATAAATTTAAAACTAAAGTCAAAAACCAAACATACCCTTAAAATAGGGTCAAAATTAAAGTTTACAACTTGACCTCAAAAAAACCAAAAGGGGATGAAAATAAAGAAAAAAATGAAAGGCACTAACTCAAACCTCCATGTGACATAAGGAGTCACATCCCCAAGCCACATCCACCAAACCGGTAAGAGGGTGCCACTGACAACCCTAACCACCCATGAAATTCTTGATGCCTCAACCTGGAAAGAAAAAGAAACACAATATGCATACACCCAAAGGCGTATGTAGGGTGTGAGTTAAAAGCCCAGTAGGATTCCACCGAGAAAAGGTTCCACGCATAATTATTAAATGAAAAATACATTTACAATTTAATGGAATAAAAATAAATAAGTGCTTAAACAATTTTAATGAAAACAGTTTTTAAGGGAAAATTACTCTAAAAGGAAAACAACTTAAATTAACCCACACTCACACACACACACATGCACACACACACTTTCTTAGTAACCCCAATGCCACACCCTATGCCGATGCTGAGCGCAAACCAAAAGAGGAGCACAATACACGGGAGAGGCCCTAAAGATACTAGCGAGAAGTGGGACCCTAGAACATTGTGTCTCTGTGAACAAACACACAAGAACACAACAATATACATTCTTGTGCATGAGCCACTTGTAGGGCAACACGTCCATAACCTAGTGGTCTCCTAACATCATCCAAAAGTTTATTTAGTGTTGTAGTCATCAATCCATCTATGTGCAACCGGGCCGATGCCACTTCCGTATCACTAGCGCACTAGTCCTAGTCCTCCCACCTAGTACCCATGCTTCCCATTTGTGCTCAAGTAGTTCAGAGTTAAAGTCTTATGTCATAATCACATACTCAGACAAAACAAGACACTACATACGCCAAAACCCTCATTTGCACACACAAAGGCCATTTGAAATAAGATGCACACGAAATATATCCCAAAACTAAATCCACATCACTCACACAACCAAATTAAAGACTGCACAGTCAAAGAAACCATGTTCATCGTGAAACACACCATTAAAAGAATTTGTTTAACAATTTCCACACACATCGCAAGACTTTAAGCACCAAAAACATTTACTCAATTCAACCAATACAATTTCTCACCCTTAATAATTATTTAATGAAACAATCCAAATTTTTATAAGTAAAATTTAAAAAGAAAAACAATACTTTACACACTATACCGACCCAAACCCCCTTACATGACTATATGCACACAATGTCACCTCAGGAACACAAACTGCATTACACACGCAATTAAAAAAGCCACCCACACTGTTGAAAATACTATCACTACAGTTAAACAACCACCAGAAAAATTTGATAGATTTTCTTAAAAGTACGTCGCACAACTAAAACACCAAAAACCCACTAAAATACTCATTTAAGACCGAACACATACCGACACTACACCAAAACACCAATTTCACCATTTTCACTTCCTAAAAAATAACTGCACAATTAAAAAAACTAACAAATAACCAGAGATGAGATTTCAGCATCAAGTGCAGATATTATGATGACACACTACTAAACAACTTCAGGGCATGTCAAACTTCAATGAATGTCAACTTCGCACAACACACATTAATTAAATAACACTCCAAACAATTTAAACTTTCAAATTAATTAATCAAATAATAATTGGACATGGAACCACCTACCTCGGTGTACGTAAAACAAAACAAGACGACACGAAGCTCCCACCGCACAACGCTTGCACTACAAGACCAAAGAGACCCCTAAAACCCAACACCACAAAATTTCATCAATAATTGTACAAAAAACAATATAAATTATAATCGTACAAAACCTCAAATGGATGAAATTACCCAACCGGAGTGAAACGCACTCGCACCGATGTTGCGGATGGCCAACTAAGCAAGGGGAAGACCATAAGGGGTGTGCCACACTGAAACAATGGCTAGAAATGAGGGGCGGTGCTTGTCCAGGTGGTGCGAGGTAGCAGGGAGCTGCTGGTTCTGTGCGAGGCACACTGCAAAGTAGCACGAGGTAGTAGGCTGAGAGGAATGACACTAGTTCAGGTGCGCATCGCCAGAGGGGGGGCTTGATAGGGGCGTTCCAGTGAGTTATAGGGATGTGCGGCGGTGGTACAGTGTGCTAGAGGAGGCCACGCCAGAGGGGAAAGCAAGGGGAGGGGCCATCGTCAGGCCAGAGCTTTGGTCGAAGGTGAGAAGCACGCCGGAGGGCGGCTGTCCAGACCGGAAGGGGGAGAGGTGCTGCACGAAGGCGGTGCACCAAAGGAGTCCAGCGGGATGGTGACGCAACTCGGGTATTTGGTCCGGATGAATGAGAGGTGTCGTGATGAGAGAGAGATGGGGTGCACGCGTGGAGGGAGCTTGGGGGGCTAGGTCATCGCACCGCCATGGATAAGAAGGAACCTGGTTCAACGATTAGGGTTTGGGGGCTGCTTCTCAAAAGGGAAGGGAAGGGGGAGGGGGTCCGTGCGAGGAGAGATGAGAGAGAAAAGAGATAAAAATAGAGAGGGGGGGGGGAGGAAAGGAGGAAAAAAAGAGAAAATACAATAAAATATAGTAAAATAAAAATAAAACAACAAATCAAAATTCTAATTAATCATAACATTTTTAAAAATACTAATAATGAAACTAAAATTACAAGACCAACCAAAATAATAATATCATTATAAACTGAGGTTGAACACTGGACATGGTTGCGTGCGCGGTCACACTCCCGATCGCCACCTGTGTAATAATAAAATAATAATAAAACTTTCTCTTATTAAATTTGGGCACTTCACACGGTCGCATATATGATTGAGTTCCCATTTAAGGTCCCAAATTCTTCCAAAACAAAACAGGTTTAAACCGCAGTTAAAAAGCGAGACCCAAAATAATAAAAATATAATAAGTGCTGGGTCAGGGTGTGACAAATAATGAAATTAACATGAACAACTTTTTTAATAAGGTATATAATTGATATAATATTTTTATTATGGAATTTAAAATACATATGTGATGATTCAGGAGATAAGGTAAGTTATTTTATTTAGAACTATGTTTTAAGATAATCATTTCAAAAAATTTCTCTTACTGATCCATGTTATTTAGAAAAATCAAATTATTTTCTTATTTATACATTAAAAATTGTTAAAGTTTATTTTCAAATACTTTTTACCTTATTTAAATTTTTTTGAATGGTATCATTATAACATTTATCGAATGGGTTATTTTTGTGTTTCATTAAGAAAATAACAAGTGAATATTTTTTACCAATTATTTCATGACTACCTTTTCCTTACATTATATATTTTATTCATTATTATGATTTATATAATTTTTTCATTGGATTATTCATTCAAAATAATATTCTCCATGATCTGTTGAATTTTAATTTGAAAATATTTTTAAGAGAAAAAGATATTTCTTCTCATATGATGAGATATGTGAAGGTACTTCCGCTTATGTGGCCTAATTCAAAATTTTATAAGTCTAGTGATGTAAATAAAATATTTTATGGGACTTATTTATGTAATGGTACTTGAAAATTTTATATAAAGATGGTTGGGTCTGATATAGCCTTATAATATAATGTGTAATGATATGTTCTCGACAAGGGACATAAATAATTAACCGTGAAAGTTATTCCTTTATTAGGGTTCTTATAAAGGATATTTTAAGGATAATTTCCCAAGATAAATACTTGTTTTTTATATTTTTTTAAAGGGTATTTTATATGAATATTTTGATTTTATAGTTTAATAAATTCACTTATTATTTAAATAAAATTTAATACCTTTTTATATAAATGTTTTATTTCCATGGAATTTTTTTAGGAGACCTCATGATTGAGATTTTACCATTATCATTTCTTATAAGATGTTTTATGAAAAATTTTGGAATTGAAGAGTATTTTATGAGTAATTAAATGATTATTTGAAGTTAATGTTCATTACATAAAAAGTAATAAATTTGTATTTTATTTCATAATTTTAAAATTGACTATTGGTTTTTTATCATTTTAATATCCCTTATTGAAATTTGATTATCCTATCACATTTTTAAAATATTTTTCATAGGCCCTAAAAATGTATTGTTACTATATCAAGGTTAATGGTGATAGGGATTGAATAAAGTAAAATTGTTTTGAATAAATCATTAATGAAGAAATAAGAGCCTATTTTGAATGAAAAAAATTTACACATCATGTAATTATCCATTTTTTATGTATTTGTTTTCATAATTCACAAAAAATATAAACATAAAAGATCATAGAAATATAAAAAAGTGAAACTCTTGTTATAAATCATGTAATTATGGGTTTATTTTGATATAGGTTATTATAACAACATTAAAACGGATTGAAAATAGATGGTATGAATACAAAACCACAATACTAGAATAGAAAATAGTGTTATAAATGTTTAGGAGGAATCAATAATGTTCTACATGGTGGTATCGACCATCAGGGATGAGTTCAGCCAAAAAAATATTGCATAGAAATTTGAGTAATTTAAATTTTACCGAACTCAATGTTCTTATAGGATGAATTACACTATATTTAAAAACTCTATTTATATATTTTATTCCTGTATAGTAAAATGAAAATATAATAGTAAAATAAATAGTCATTGTATTTTTTCATTTTCCAAAAATTAACTGCAATTTTATCTCTCAATGATAAATAATTATTTTTGAGTTGTAATCACCTTCAATATTTTGTAATAAGAAAACAACCATAAAAATAAAATCATTAGAATAATAAATAAGGACACCATAATTACATCCTTTATGTATAACTTGGTCAACTAATATCATACTTAATAACTATTAGTCGGAGTGGAATCTCAAGAGGGGGGTGAATTGAGTTCCTACATAAATTTTATATTAAAAACTTTATTATAAAGATCCCCACAATTTTGAAATGGACCAGTTAATTATGGTAGCAGAGATGTAAATATCTAGTTGGTCAGCAGGTTTCTCAAAGTTTGATTAGTCCTTAGCTGAACTGGTGTGAAACACTTCTTAAACTTTTGAAACAAGTTTACTAAATTAAACATATACACACACTAACCAAAACTTACTATCAAAGTGAATGAAAAATATTTTAATGTTTTAGCAATTATAAGCAGTAGAAAATAGATAAAACAAAGTATAATAAAATATACTACACATAAAAGTTAAACAAGAGTTTCAATCTCAATCCGAGACTTAATCCTCTCCACTTGGTGATAAACTGACCCTAACCAGTTTATATTTACAATAAAATTGATACACAGCCTGTATTGGGCTTCTGAACAGTTTTTAAAAACTATCCAGGGTTCACACCCTCTACCACAGTTCTTCATGAGAATGATAAAAAACACATACCACGCACGGTCTCTTTTACAGTTATACGTGAGAAAACAAGGTGTATGATAATTTTTATGTGTGGATTTTTGTATCCCGTTCAAGCACAAAAGAAAGTGTGTATGACACAAAAAAACACTTCTCATAAATGTAAAATAAATGAAAATAGTAGAGAAAATATGATGAGATTGATTTTAGAAGGATCTATGTGTGTGCAGTTCAGCTCTTGGCTCCTTGAAGTGAATAATTGGATGTTCGAGTCTTTCTTTGAAAGTTGTCCCCAAAGAAGAGTGTCGCAACTCTAGGTTATTGCTTTTATGAACTGAGGGGTCTGCTTCTTGTGTTGATCGAGAGTTGATGAAGCATAGAAGAAAGAAGTGAGCTTGTCCCAAATGATCTGCGTGATGCTTGTGGGTTCACAGTGTAAGTTCTAGATGATTCATCTTTGATCTACTGAATAAGTTTATTCATACTACCTGACATGCTTCTATTCCTTATTATCATCCCTTTTTTTATTTTCTTCATTGATCTTATCTTTTATACTCAAGGTCTGACAATAGTAATAAGTACATCATGTGCGATATTTCTTGTACCTCATACTGTCCCCAGATACAGTCTCTCGATATGTCTACAATCATCATTACTTAATGTCAAAAGAATTAATTTTTGGAAATTATGACCGTTTGAATAATCTTTTGAATTTGAAAAAGTATGGAGTAGAAGAGTATGGTAGACTGGTAATGGTAGCCTTCACAACGGTAGGCTTCAACAGTAAGTGCACATCAGTAGCATTCATCGGTAACCTTCCCAATGGAAACCTTTCATCGATAACTCTCCATCCATAACTTTCCAATGATAACCTTACTTTGATAACTCTCTATCAGTAACTCTCTATCATTAACCTTCCCAATAATAGCCTTGTATCGGTGACCTTGCATCGGTGACCTTGCATCGGTGACCTTGCAATGGTGAACTTTACATCAGTGACCTTCGCATCGGTGACCTTTGCATTGGTGACCTTTTCATCAGTGACCTTTGAATCAACGACCTTTGCATCAGTGACCTTGAAAATGTGACCTTGCATCGATGACCTTTTCATCGGTGACCTTTGCATCGGTGACCTTGCAATAGTGACATTTGCATCGGTGAACTTTTCATCGGTGACCTTTGCATCAGTGGCCTTTGCATTGGAGACCTTTGTATCAGTGACCTTTGTATCAGGGACCTTTGCATCGGTGATCTTGAAATGGTGACCTTTTCCTTGGTGACCTTTTTACATTGATAAAATTTTCATTGTGAGCATTAAATAAGAGAGCAGTGAGATTAAAAATACATAGTTATCAATTTGATATAAACATGCTTTTCACATAAATGTTTATCTTATAAGACAAACATAATTATCACATAAATAAAACATGATTTGGGATTATCAAAACATGATTTGGGATTATCATAATAGGTGAGTCACATAAATAAAACATGATTTGGGATTATCAAAACATGAATTGGGATTATCAAAATAGGTGAGTCCAGTAATCTCCCCCTTTTTGATAATCAAAAATTATGTAAATATTTTCTGAATTTGGGTTAATAAAATTTTCTAATATCTTCAGAGGTGTTTATAAGAAAATTTGAACCATGTTTATTATGAAAAAATATAGACAGTTTATATATGAAAAGAGTCTAGTAGACTTAAAAAAATGTCTCCTCCTTTATGTTTAGGTAGCTTAAAACTTAAACCTGACTTGTTTCCCCCCTTTGTGATTAACAAAAATAATGTAAAATAAAAAGAGACAGAAAATGATTTTTCATTAATGAAGCAATATCATGATATAAAAAAATGGTACAATGATCCATATAAACTATGACATCCCACATTCAATCCACATCAGAGATGTCCAAGAGAGCTTTGTCTTTGGAAGTGGAGGAAGCATGTTCTGAAGATAGAGGGATAGGCTTAGGGATGGTAGGCATCAGGGTAGGAGGAGCTGCAACAGAAGCATCAGTGGACCTATAGTGAGTAGATCTCTGAGGAATAGTGGGATTCAAGCTTCTGATGTCCTGTGCAGGAGTCATCAATGGAGCAGCACAAGCAGATCCTAAGGCATCTGAGGTAGAAGGCAAGGCTGGAGGAATAATGATGGGAGTGCAGTCCACATTGAGGATGGGAAAAATAAGATTCATGAAATCCAAAATAATACTTCCTCATCTCTCCATGGATGAAATAAAATCATCTTTATTCTCTATAAATTTCTCCATGGAAGGATTCAAATCTCTAAGCCTACTAACATGATCCTTAAAGGCTTGAGTGACAGATGGAATCCTCACATTTTCCAATAGGAACATAAGGTGACCATCCATCTGATGCTTAGTGTATACCCTTTTGTAGTAGAAATCAACGTGTTCCTTGATGGCCTTATGATCTTGAGCAGCTTCTCTTAGATAATTTCCCACAAGATTATGAATTTATCTGGTAGTGGAAATATCCTAAGTCATAGACTGAGGATATGAGGTACTAGTACTAGAGGAATTATCAACTTCTTCTCTAACAACCGTTCTGAAGGCTTCTAGATCAACAAGAGGAGAGGCTGAAGATGAAGTAGATGCATATAGAGGTGCCATAGCGAAAGCCACTATCTCCTTAAAAGATTTAGTCAGCCCACTAATCAGTCTTTTGACATCATCATCTTGGACACTCACATGTGTCTCCTTGGACATCATAATGTCCTCAAACACAATGACCATTTGCTGAACCACACTTTTATTATATCCTAGATCATTTTCCACATAAACCCTTGAAACCATATAAAAGTCTAATCTATCAGTAGACTACTTCATATATTCTACATAATCTTCCAATTTTATGATCTGACTTTGAAAATCCTTTACCTCTTCTAGTATGATGGAGTGAGAGGCAGAAACTAGCATTTCCATTACCTAAATGAAAACATCTTGATTTTGAGTCATAACCCTCTCTAACCCAACAAATCTCTCCTCAAAGTGGCTCTTCAGATCTGATTTCATTGATTTCAAATTATCCTTCTTCACATATTCATGAGTCCAAACAACCAATGGCTTCAAAATAGTGGTTTCTGAAACAATAGGAATTGGAGGACTTAGAATAGGATGGTCATCACTAGAGTCTTCATAATATAAGACAAAGACCACAAATCCGGGGTCTTCTAACTAATATTCTATTCCAAGCGATACAGTAACTGAACCTAGGGAAATAGGTTCCTCCCCCTCACTTGTATCATTATCTTGATAAACCATATCCATCTCTTCCATACCTCATTGCACAACTTCATCAATAGTAGGGG
This sequence comes from Viscum album, assembly GCA_963277665.1. Lineage (NCBI taxonomy): Eukaryota > Viridiplantae > Streptophyta > Magnoliopsida > Santalales > Viscaceae > Viscum > Viscum album. Next base: position 1,803,321,086 of record OY728138.1, read on the forward strand.
TCATTGCCACTTCTTCTACTGAATCATCAAATACATCCAAAGCAATTCCACCTTCAACCAAATCAGCAACCTATTCATCTTTCCTTTCTACTATTTCTGTATGTCCTATTAGGGGAATGAGACCCGGACATTCTTGTTCACTTACATCAGTAGTAGTCTCAAAGTCATCATGACTAGATGCAATGTCCTCTTCCTCATTTGAGGTTCCTCTAATGTCTCTTAATACATTTTCTACCCATTCTCCCTCACTGGTCTCTTCATAATCACTATCCCTTAGAACTGTCCCCATTCTTGGCAATCTCTTTGGTGGGCTAGGATCACAAAAGGATATAGTATTAGCATGAGTATATGAGGGATGTTCAGGATCACTCCTGTCATCTATAGGAGAGTCCTCTCTTTCTGGCACATCATCAGCTTCTCCTTCTTTATCTGAATATGCAGTCCTTACATCACCATGCTTTAGACCAGGATCTATCTTATCCTTAGGCCTAGTAGGATGAGTGACAGGGTGTAATTCCTCATATAGTTTAGCCTCATCATGTACCCATCTTATTTTCCAAGGGTTCCAATTTATTTTCATCAACTTGAAAATTACCTTTGTAATACAGAAATTGTACCTTACTGCAACTGTTTCCTCCTTTTTTCAAGCAACTTCTTCCACCTTCAGCATCAAGGATATCAATCTAGCATGAAATAAGGCATTGGATTTTGAACTAGGCCTTGTCATATCTTTTAATTGAATCATCAGTAGCCTACATAAATGTATCTTTTGTCCATACTTCAATAGATTCAAAAGAAATACATCCTGAATTTTCAATTTAGCAAAGTCCCCTCTTCTGAGACTCAAGACATACTAGAAACACTTAAATAGTAGCATGTATTATCCTTCCATCTCAGCAGCAATGAATTTCCTACGGATCCCCCTCCCTATCATTTCGGTTATGGCTTCATGATAATAGAAGAACTTAGTACTGGGAGGCACCACTCATGAGTAGTAATCATAAATCCCTTCATGTGGTTCTCTCAGACACTCAACTCATTCAACAGAGGAGATGCTTACACTTACTCCAATTACCATTGAAGACATTCTGTTCTCATCCTCAGTCTGTTCAAATTTCAAAAACTCATAAAACAACTTCACTAACTTCTGTTAATAGGGTCCATTGTTGTTTTCAAATCATTAAGCCCATCGTTGAGCTTCAAGTGCCTTCAGTATTAAAGATCTACTCATATGAAACCATTCAGAATTGAGCTCTTTTTAAACAACGACTTCCCCCTTCAACAAATAAGGCTAGATCAGCTTTTCCACTACCTGGATTCTAGTACTCGACATATCTAGAGGTCTCTTTGTATTTGGTACATCCCCTTGATCACTAAACCACAGTCTCTTCACTCTTTCCATGCGATCTAAATCGGTTCGAGGGTTTCAGAAGAGGATTAGGTTCTGATGTTAGGGAAAAATGATATTCGGGAGAGAATTTGAGGTGGATCGAAATGTGGTATGATCTTTTAATTTCAACATTAAGTGATCAAAGAATAAATCAAGTAAAAGAAATATGTAAAAACAGAAACGTTTCAACTTCCAACAGAAATAAAACACAAAGTCTCGGAAAACATCGATTATTGAGAAGATGCCAACGGTGAGGTCCTAACGGTGAGGTCCAAACAGTGAGGTTTCTAATGGTGAGGTTTCAATGGTGAGGTTACTAATGGTGAGGTTCCTAACAGTGAGGCTTCAACGGTTATGTTCAATGGTGATGTTCCTATCGGTGAGGTCCAACGGTGAGGTTCCTAACAGTGAGGTCCAACGGTGAAGTTCTTAACGGTGAAGTCCAATGGTGATGTTTCAAATGGTGAGGGTCCTAATGGTGAGGTTTCAATGGTGAGGTTTCTAATGGTGAGGTTCCTATTGGTGAGGTTCCTATCGATGAGGTTCATAAGGGTGAGGTTCCTAATGGAGAGGTTCCTAACAGTGAGGTTCCTAACAGTGAGGTTCATAATAGTGAGGTTAATAACGGTGAGGTTCCTAACGGTGATGTCCAACGGTGAGGTTCCAACAGTGAGGTCCAACGTTGAGGTTCCAACGGTGAGGTCCAATGGTGAGGTTCCTAACAGTGAGGTCAAATGGTGAGGTATCTAACGATTAACAGTTTATCATACCTAACTCATATTTTATGTAATTTAACCTCTCAGAATTCAAAGTCTTTGTGAATATATCAGCCAATTTTTGTTTTGGTACTAATGAATTCAAGAGTTTTATCACCTCTTTGATAATGGTTTCTCAGGAAGTGATGTATCACATCAATTTTCTTTGTCCTAGCCTGAGATACTAGATTTTTAGAGTTGTTAATAGCACTTGTATTATCACACTTTATAGAGACATGTTTGAATTGATATCCATAGTCTAGTAAAGTGTGTTTCATCCACATAATTTTATCACAACAACTCCCAGTAGCTATATATTCAGCTTCAGTAGTAGATAATGCAACAAAATTTGGTTTCTTACTACAACATGATACTAGGGACTTGCCTAAAATGGGACATGTTCCAGAGGTTCTCTTTCTATCTAACATGCAACCAAAAAGTCAGCATCTGAATAACTTATTAAATCAAATAATTTTCCGCTTGAGAAAAATAGTCCTAAGTTTGTAATATACATGAGATATTTAAAAATACTTATTTTCGACGCTTTCTCCGGGGCACGCACATCCGTCCGATAGGGCGCGACAGGTGCGACTTTTGTTTCCCCGCATTCCCGCTTTCCAAAGGTGGGCGACATCCGTTCCTTATTCAGGGACATCTACTCCTTAATCAAAATGAGATGATGGGATGTTGGTTCCTCCATCCGTGGATTCCTCCTCGGAAATCGTTACCTAGTCCGTGTCTCCCTCATAGATTTAATACGTTGTTCATGAAACTCTTCCCAGTGTCATGTTTCCATGGACACCGGTTAATTACACTGCTTCTGTCAGGACATTCCAAAGGGTCCGGTCAGGGCAACAACCTTCAGTTGGGGGAGTAGTCATGTCGAGGCATCATTAACGTATCCGAACACTGTGGAATTGGCGTGTCTATCTTTTGTACCTTATTATAGGGCTTCTCGAGGGCACAGAATCCTAAGGATACCTGCATCGAGCATGGGGAATCATATGCCATAGGCATGTATCTGAGGTTTTCCTCAGCTTCCCATGTTTAACACAGGGTATACCGCAAGTTTAATGTCTAGTGGAGACGGATCAGCTTGATCAGAACACTAGCTGGAGTGGATCAGATTGAGGAATCCCCCTTGAGAGAATGCTGATATTGGAGCCAGCCTGTGGGCGGCTTCCTGAATGCTATGGAGGGGAATGGGGTGGCATGATCTCACCAGGAAGTGGCGGCCCGGGTAAGAATCAGGATGGATGATGGAGAATTGCATGGAGTGAAGAAGTAATGAAATGGATCCGTTGTGAAGATGGCAGTGGTGATGGGCTTGAGTCTTGAAGATACTTCCTACGTATCCCCATGACAGAGAATCAAAGTCCACGTAGTTCGGGATGGATGTGTGGGGCTTACACTCTAGGCTGCCCAAGGTATTGGAAGAACTGACGTGAATATGGTCAGAACGACCAGGTGGTGGTGGGCTTGAACCTCGTGAGGATTCCTACATACCATGCCTTAACATGGATCAAAGACCACATAATTTAGGCTGAGCGCTGGAAAACCAGTCTGAAAAGGACCTTGGACCAATGGGTGGTGGGCTTGCACCTCGTGAGGCTTCCTACGTACCATGCCTTGACATGGATCAAAGTTCACATAGTTCGGGAAAAGGGGCTATTATACTGACACGAAGGAGTGTCAGAACAACTGGATGGCAGGGTCACAACAGCTTACCACTGGATTGGGATGCAGTTTAATGTCATGCGGGGTAGGGGCGTGTCGGAGAACCGACGTGAATAAGGAACTTGGCCCAGGTGGATGGTGGGCTTGAACCTTAGGAAGGCTTCCTACGTACCATGCCTTGACATGGATCAAAGACCACGTAGTTTAGGGGAAAATTGGGGCTTGGCACACCGACACGGAGATGGTTGGGGCTGATGATTGTTGTGCATGAACCTCAGGGAGGCTTCCTACGTACCATGCCTTGACATTGATTAAAGACCACATATTTCAGGTTGGTCATAACGGCTTACCGCTGGACTGAAATGTAGTTTAACGCCATGCGGGATGATGGTGGAACCCGACGTGAAGGAACAACCGAGTGGTGGGCTTGAACCTCGTGAGGCTTTCTACATACCATGCCTTGACATGGATCAAAGACCACATAGTTCATGTATGGATATGGGTGTTGGCGAACAGAAGACCTTGGTCCGATGGGTGACGGGGCTTGAACCTCAGGGAGGTTTCCTACGTACCATGCCTTGACACGGATCAAAGTCCTTGTAGTTTAGGTGGGGTTTCTTCCAGTGAACCAAAGTGAAGATGAACCCGTGGGTCCACTGGTGGTGTGATTGAACCTCGCAGGGATTCCTACGTACCATGCCTTGACATGGATCAAAGTCCTCGTAGTTCGGGTGTGCAATTTATCGTCATGCAGGATGAGGGCATACAGTTTAACGTCATGCTGGACGAGGGCATACAGTTTAACATCATGATGGAAGAGGGCATTTCCATGGTCGATGCTTAATCTAATCCCATGTGAGTCCTGCTCGGTGTGAGAAACAAGAGTCAGCAGAGACCAGACGATCACATCGCAAAGGGTGCATCCGTGAGAAGCGAAGAGGGGCTTACACATTGATCGGCCCATGGTGTCGGGACTTACTCCAGTATGGAGGCCCGAGAGCGACAAAGTGTAGAGGGAGACGGATTTGGTACCGAAGAAAATAGGTTCCTCGTTCCCTATCACGCCCTCCGCTGGCCCTTACGGTGAGGAAGTACGGAGGTGCATGAGTGCTACCTTCCTCAAGAGGTGCTAGGGGCTTACACCAGAATGGATTCCCTTCCCCACGGACAAACGCCACTCTCAGAAGGAGGATATCACCCCCTGTGGGGACCAGAGGGCGTAAAGAATGTTTGAGCTGGGGGGACCCTTCATGCGAGGCATGGGGTCGGGTCACAGTTTAACGTCATGTGTTGAGGACAAGGAGCTTGGCAGTTTAACGTCCTGCAGCTCAGACGAGGTGGGTTTTCTCCGCACCCCTAGGTCTTACATGACCGGTACCCTCTTCTCCTTGTGGGAGGGAAGGCATCGACAAGGCCGTGTAAAAGGGGGGTCACAGAGCGAACCATCTAGGGGTCCATGTTAGTGTGACTATGCGAAGAAGCAATAGTCGTTAGTGTGCCTACGTGTAGAAGAGTTGGGCGAAGCAACGCTACGGGTGGTGTCATCCAAGGGACTTTGAAATCACATCGTACAAACCTGGAGGGTTTCACGGGAAGAGGAATTGCCAAGCAGAGGGGTCCACAGGCAGGGGCCTTGCGAAGCTTGGTTGCTTTGCATAGTGGAGAGCACTTGCGAAGGGATGTGCTTCGTGAAGTAGAGTGCCTTGGCCTTAGCATGGGGCAGAGATGCGAGTGGGAGGTGCTTCGCGAAGTGGAAGGGTGTTCATAGAGAATTGCCTCATGAAGAAGAGGTGCCTCGCGAAGCAAGGTGTTGTGAAGTAGTGTGCTTCGTGAAGTACAGAGACCCTACCTTGGCATGTGGGTCACGTGTACAATATGGGTGTTTCACGAAGTATAAACGCTCCATGACTGCCCTGGTTCCCTTGGGAATCCCCTTCCTTCACAAATTCCCTTAGGCTTCGCGAAGGGCATCCCTCTCAGAAGAGGGGCTCAAAACGAGACAAGGCGAAGGCCTCTCATGAAGAAAAAATACCTTGCAGAGGTCATGATTCCCAGAGTGAAGAGTGCTTCGTGATTTGGGAGTTGAGAAGCCAAAAGGTCGGATTTTCCATCTGGAGAGCTCAGGGGGATCTCGGTATTTATAGGCAAGAGGCACCGCGAAGCAGAGCTCACGCGGCGCGAAGGGGGATTCGGTTGCTTTGCGGCGGGCTCGCGAATGTCAACCAGGTTTACAGAGGGTTGTCGTCTCCTCCTATTCACGGTGGGGCATGAAGGTTAGGGTGTCCGCGGAGCTTTACCACCTCTGGTGCTTCACGGAAGGCTCACGAACATCAGGGCATTCGCGGAGCTTTACCGCCTCTGGTGCTTCGCGGCGGGCTCGTGAACATCAGGGCGTTCGCAGAGCTTTACCACCTCTAGTGCTTCGCAGAGGGCTCGTGAAAGTCAGGGCATTCGCAGAGCTTTACCACCTCTGGTACTGCGCGGCAGTGGCGTGGCTAGGGGGCTTCGCGTCGGGGCTTCGTGAGGAAGGGTGCAGGGCCTCTTTTTCCTTTGTTCTATACATCCAATATTTTGGCGCCAAAAAATGCCCGCAATCAGACTTGGAGCTGTGGAGGGACCCAAGGTTGAAGTATGAGGGAAATCGCCAAAATTATCGGCAGTTCACGGTGCCGACTCGTGAAGAAGGCGCTAGAGGCAGGCAGGGGCTACACGCTCTGGACGCGCCGCGAAGCTCCGCGATGGCTGGACGCGCCGCAAAGCTCCGGGGTCACCACCTATAAATAGGTGGATGACCTCACTTGTATTTTTCCTTCTTTGAACTTTGTCCTTTTGCGCTCTCGATTCACGAAGCTTTGCGTCCTCAGCGTCTGCTCACCGCGAATCTAGCTTCGCGGTGAACCACGAGTCTCCGACTCCGCGACTACGCCAAGCAAACATCTTCTTGCAAGCCGAGGTCAGGCCTCGAATCTTGTCTTTACGAATGAGCTTCACAAGAAATCTCCGTGAACAATCTTCACGACCCGACCCGATATTTTTACGAGTTCTGAAACCATAATGGCCCATCAAGAAGCTGTGCTGGGGTTTCTTGCAGACGCCGCCCGGAGGGATGAGATGGCCAACTGTCTGGGCCTAGGGGAGCTGGTCCGAAGCCACTCAGACCATAATTCTTTGACAGAACCGCTATTAGAGAGACCAAATAAATATCCACTGTGCATGAATCTTACCTTGTATGGATTCAGGCTAACAGATGATTTCTTCATTCCTGAGGTGAGCAGGGACGAACTAGCTTGCTTGTTCTAGAGAATTCCATGCCAGTGTTAATGGTTCAGGGCGGTTGATGGTCACGCGCGGGTGGACTTCACAATTGTTACCGCCGACTGTCTTTATAACCATGTGAACAACATTTACGGGAAGCCACTGCAACCGGAGACGTCCCATCCCATGCACCGCACCATACTGAAGGCTGCTTTGCGGGATTCGAAGAAGGGGTGGTCCGATGAATGGGTCCTGCGCCAGGGCGACAACTTCACCAATGACTGGCCATGTGACTAATGGGTATGTGCCTCATGCGAGGAGTTTGGGGCCGAGTTGAGGAGAGTGGTATTGTAACAGGCGACATGGGCCTCCCAATTCCACATTTATCAACTGAAGCATCTGATGCTGGAGCTATTGAGCAGATGGTCATCTAGGACCAACACTTTTCACCTACACCATGGGGAGGTTGGCATCGGTCTGTGGGATGTCCATCCGATTTTGGGGGACCCGATCTTGGGGGACATGTATGATGAGTTCCTCCCCATCATGAGCACGTGGGAGGATCCGGAGAAGATGTCGCGGCTGGCACTGACACTGATGGCACTGGTCCCCGGAGAGGACAAGGAGGTGGTGAGAGATGTCCCCTTTAAGAAGTGGTTCAAGCGGTTCATGAACTTCCCAGAGGATCGAGAGTTCCCTCAGAGTCCTGGAACTTCTACTAAGGGGGCTCAAAGGGGCAAGTAGCACTCTTATTGGCGGATCTTGGAGGACAACCAATGGAAGACCTGGGGTTTCAGTGTCAGCACTGAACAACAACCGATATTTAGGCTGGCGGCATTTATTGCGGCCCTTATCTGCGGTTGAATCCTACTAGTGAGGGATACCAACATGGGGGTGCGGCCCAGATCATTCATCATGGCATCCATGCTGGACACAGGACGGCGGGTCAATCTGGGGATCTCAATGCTCGCCAGGTTGTACAGGATGTTGTGGCACGTTAGTGAGGGAAAGAAACCACCGAGGATATGCGGGCCCTTCCACCTTCTATATGGGTGGATCGCGGGGCACATCATGGGGGTTTACAAGTATCCAAACCCCATCTCTCCATCGGGGTTGAACTTTCGCCCCTCCATTCTGAATGCAACCGAGATCTTCCCATTCAAACTAACCGTACCGATGGTGCTGAACCGGGTGTGGAAGGCGGACAAATTTTACTTCCACCCGTTTCCATTTCCGACGGGAGTACTCACTAAAAATGGTCAGGGAACGGAATAACATCAGGAATATCTCCTGGCCTTTCGAGGTGGATTTTGGGTGGCATGGGTGGACCGTGATCCACTCTGCGAGTCGTACACCCCACACTGGTTCGTGAGGCAATTCTGGTGTCTACAGCAGCTGACCCCACAGGTCTACTGGGAGGTGCGTCATGAGGAGCACCCATGTGTAATGAGGCATTTGTGGCTCATGTTCACATGGGAAGATGGGAAAATGAAAATTGCATTACCTCTGTCCACTGCCGCCTTTGGACTGGTGAAGGAGTATGCCATCAGCCCGGAGGCAGCTTATCCGGGGGAAATGCTGAAGCAGCCAACCATTCGAGTCGGTGATGGCGGTCCTCGCCTATCCCTAGGTCGGGGTCGGAGGGCAGTGAGGGCCTCTCGCGGTGGCAGGGCTGCCATGGAGGCGATACCTACACCAGCTGAGGATGCGACAGTAGCGGTGGATCCAACAGCTGTAGTGGACCCGGTGATTCCGAAAGAGTAGAGCCATCTGGAGGGGCAGCTGACGAGGGGGTTTCGTAGGATATCCACTCAGGATCTAGGGAAGCAGCTGCGCCATATCGACTTGCTAGTGGATGTTGTTTTCCCGGAGGCATGGGACATTTGGGATGTCAACCACCAATTCCTCAGCTTGCCCGAGATGTGGGGACACCTGAACCATCTCTGGATGCTTCTACCAAATATAGGCCATGTTCGGGATGGTTTCACGGTGTCTCCGACGGAGGTGGATCAATATCTGGATGAGTTGGAGGACTTTTTCCATTCCAGTGGTTCCCTGTGTCCAATGACAGAGAGGGTAAGAGTACTGCTAGATCGGACGGTTCCCACGCAGCTGTCGGCCGCCGAATTGAGAGAGCGCTTTCCCCTATCGGAAGAATCAGACGAATCATCCAGGGAAGACGAGGCCGGCAGAGGAAGCCCATTGGAGGAAGGATAAGTCAACAATCAAGACTCAGATCTCAATGATTTTGCAGAGACTCTCGAGTTAACATCCCAAGTTGCTTCCCTCGGGGTCTACTCTCAGGTCATCATGGATTTCTTACCAATGTCTGAACCATGCAGGAGGAGCGTGTACGTAGACCTCGCTCCCACCCCTTGGTGGGTGACGGTGCAGGACCGTCGAAACCCGCACCTGCGGCTACGTCCAGTTCGGTGTCTGGTGGGGATAGGGCACCCGAGGTGGCTCTTCCAGAATCTCCAGACCTTCCAACAATATATGGAGGGCCACGCCTCGAGGTCGCATCATCATCGACTCCAGAGCAACACCAGGAGTACGATCTCTGTAAGTCTTCTCCACTGAATTCATTGTTGTCATATGTAGATCATGCCAACTGACTTTCATGCCCTTCCCTGTTGCGTATAGTTCTACAACTATCATGGGATGTTGTGGCAAGGCTGGTTGGGATGTCTGGTGGCATCCCTTCTAGGGGCATGCTGGCGATCGTGGAGATAGTTACCCCACCTACCCGAGCTGCAGCACTCCCTATCATTGGTGGGACCACCAGCAGGGTCATGCCTGAGGTCGTTGAGGTGGAGTCTGACGATGAGGACTGACCGACCGACCCAAGTCCTGCCACGCCTGCACCGGCACCAGATGTCACACCAGATTCAAATGCAGACGCAGATCCTGCTGAAGATTTCTTGCGGGCGTACCCTACATATGAGCCTTCCAATCATGCGGACTGGGATGAAATGGCCTCCTATGAAGAGGACAAAAAAATAGTCCATCGTCGATCGTGGAATCTGATCACGCGCTTCATCAATGACACCCCCAAGCATTGTGGTTAAATGAGATGGACAGACTCCGCTCACGACTGCCTGAACTGTGTGCTGGGGGAGTGGATGCCCAACGCCCTCGTACAATCATCCGAGATCTCATGGTGGAGAAGATATGGGAGTATGATCACGGGCTCAGCATGGGTTGGAAGACAAGGAAGGCGACGAACATCAAGAAGCTCCAGGATTCTAAAAATGGAGTCCAACACCTACAGATCTGGGAAGATGAGCACTCAGCCTCTCTTAATGCACAATCTGATCTGATCTCGCGATTGAAGGCCCAACTGGCAGAGGCAGAAGAGCATATGAGCCAGGATTCCGGAGAGATGGATTCCATTCAGGCTGACATAGAGAGGGCCCGAGTTGAGGCTGATGAACTGCGCCCCATCGCTGCTGAGGAGGAGCGAGAGCTGAGTCGGCGGCAGCAATTCTTGGATGCCACAAGTCAAAGGGTGGGGGAGCTGCAATGCTCTTTTGACGGGGTCAATCTTTCCGTGGGGGGAGTTGACCCCCGGGTACTATAATGATTACAAACCCTTAAACTTACTTTCATGCTTTAATATTTTTTTTAATGTCATAGCATGCACGAGTTCCGTTGTTTGCACTGGTTCATTTTGCATCCTTAAAATGTTTGTGGGACGTCCAGTGACAATTCCCTAAGCTCATGTGGGTCGGGCCCGATGTAAGAAACAAGAGATAGTCACCTCATTGTCTCATCCAAACATAGGAGGGTAAACCAAGATTCGGGCATTCGGGGTTTGGATAACCGGTGCGGATTTCCGGGAAATAGGAGAGTCCTGGCCGGAGAAGGATGTTCTCAGAACAGCAGAATTGCCGTTTTTCCAGTGCACTCTTGCACACGAACGGTGCAACACCAAGGGCACTGAAATCGGTCCAAACAGGTGGGAATGGGAATTGTGAATCACTATACCCAATATTCGGAACATTTTGAGGGTGGCGTGACAATAAAAGACAACCATTAACCGTGGCAGAAAAATAGTATCCCTACTACGTTAGCCTGAAACGGGGACAAAAAATGAGGGCTGACCATTGGCCATGTTCGCAACATGGGGCCTACCTCAAATATTGTTGATCAGTCTTCCAGGACATTGACCCAAGATAGTAGGCGGACCAGCGGTCAAGCATCCATACTGTTAGAGGGTTCCTTCAGACATGAAAGGGGACGAGGGTCTGAATAAGGGGCACGCGAAGCATGGGATGTGGAGTGATGGGTTGTTCGAACAGAATCCAACACTCATGAAATTACACCACCGTGTTGGGATTACGCCAGATGAGCACATCAGTTTGATCATGGATCCTTATTTTTTTTAGGCAGGGCCCCTCTGGAGAGGTGGTCAGTCGCTTCCCAATGTCATCTTGGGGAATCCTGAACTTGTTCAGGGCAGAGTTATAGTTACACGGTCCCCTATGAGGGATCCGTCCAAGGGGGCGGAAAGGGGGAGAACATGATTTATGATTCCTGTGGGCTGGACCCTAGGTAGAATACCAGGGTGTCCCTACGTATCCCATGAGGATGGGAATCAGGCCACACATAGTTATAGAGGCACAATTTAATGTCATATAGAATGAGAGAAGCCTGGTTGCACTGGTACACATCCTACCAAAACTACTAATCCCACGTGAGTCGTGCTCGATGTGGGAAACAAGAAGTAATGGAGAATTTTCCCGACACAAGAAGGTTTATGTTAGGGAGAAGGGATGCTTGGTGAATACCGGACCAATGAATCTAGCATGTCCATATGGTGCACCTAGACGCACGAAGAGGTAGAGCCGAGTATGTTAGAATTCCACTTGAACATGAGGAAGTGGAAATGTGTGAATCATGACGCTTGAGATTTGGATCACAATGATGGAAACGTGATGATAGAGGATAATTGTTTACCGTGGCGGAAACAACACATCCATATCACATTATCCTGGAATGGGGACAAAAAAATGAGGGTTAGCTGTTGACTATGTTCGAAACACGATACCATGTCGCAAATGTTTTCAGTGATCTATAGGGACGTTGGCCCGAAATGATTGGAGAGCCCTTAGGCCCAGCATCCATGGAGAGCCCTTAATCCTAGCATCCATGTCATCCAAGGGTCCTTTTGGATGTGGAAGAGGATGAGGATCCAAATAGCGAGCTCACGAAGCTTGGTCATGGAACGAGGAGAATGTTCCCATGAAAATCCCACACTCCGGACTCTTTGTCAAAACGCATCTGAATACGTTAATAAGACACATTAGATAGGGGGAGTCTAGTCCCTTCCCATAGGGAGATCTTAGTTTAGGGTCATAGAATTTGGACCATGGATGGGAGGAAACACAGGAGTCACGTGGTGGGTAATTACAAAAAACCCAACGTGAATGGGAACTGGGGATGTGTACAGTGCGACGAACAACCCGACGTGAATGAGGAAATAATCTCATACCACAATGCACAACCCCCTTGAGAGAGGTTTTAGGTCAAAGGACTGAAAACGAGAGTTGATCTGGGCCTGAGCAAAGTGCAAAGGAGTTCCTACATACCCCATGCGGATGGGGATCAAGCTGTACGTAGTTCTTGAAAGGTTCGTAGTTTAAGGTCTTAGAACTCGGACCATGTATGGATAAGGAGAGTAGGGGACACACGGTAAGGTGGTTACAAACCCCATTATGAGGACATAATCCCTACTTACCATGTGTTCTCTGGGGAAGTTCTCGAGTCGAGGGACCGAACATGGAAGTTAGGCTTCGCTAGTGGGGAAGTGCTCGAGCGCTCATACGTATCTCATAAGGATGAGAATCAAGCCATACATAGTTCTAAAGGGTGGCACGATAAGGTACCAGTTCCAGGGAAAAGGGGAGTGCGGGCGTGTCCCTTGCACCAAGAGAAGCGATATTTGATAGATCTTGTTTGTCCTTTAAGGTTAGTGGGTTTTTTTTGTGAAGCAACAGGTCTAGGGTAATAAGCCCTAGTGTCACCACAAGAATAAAGTCGTGATAGGTGTTGAAAAATGGAATGGCACGCGACCAATACCCAACGTGATGTCCCCTATGATGGGGTCATCACAATGTAGTGTTTTTTTGTCGTTTGGCAAGGACAATAATGTCACAGTTTAGGGTCATGTGATAGGACCAAGCATGAATTTTAACTTCATGCAACACAGAAGTAGCAGAGACGATGCTAGGTGGGGGGATGTGTACAGTGCCATGCATCATAACTGACGTGAATGGGGAAATAATCCCACATCATACCGTACGCAATCCCGAGATAGGAACCTCGGGCCAAGGGGCCCAAATAGGGGCAAGAGGGAGAGGGGTATGAGGAACTAGCTCCCAGTTGAACTGAACATGAAAACAAGACGTTTGGGTGACCCTACGTATCCCATAGGGATGAGGATCAAGCTGCACATAGCCCTTAATGAAGATCTTAGTTTATGGTCTTAGAGCTCGGACCGCGGGAGCCTCTAAGGACACCGTATTGTAGTTTTATCCCCCTGACGTGCAAATGTGCACTGAGGGATAGTGCCAAGAGTTTCGAGATTCCACCTGGACACAATGGGGTGGGACATGATGTGAATCATGCAACTAACATTCAAGGCCTGAATGAGCTGGCATGAGGACGGAGGATTACTGCTGACCATGTTCGCAACACCGCATCCTGTCGCATTAGCCTGAAATGGGGACAAACAAATGAGCATCAACCGCTGACCCTATTCGCAACACAGGATTTGTATCAATTTTTTGTCTGAAACACTCGGGGTCATTGGCCCGTAACGGTAGGAAAGTCCTTGGGCATTGTATCCAGGCCGTTCTTGGGGGTCCCTTTGGGTATGAAAGTTGATGAAATCCCGAATGAAGGGAAACACGAATCTTAACATGTGGAAGGAACTTGACCAAGTTGAATATGACACTCTTGGTCCTAGACCAGAGTACTCTTAACACATGGTAGAACCACTGTAAGGGGTCGAGGGACTCAACCCGAGGGCAACCAAGAGATGGCGGGTTCTCAGGACAAAGGGGAATAGTGCCAAAAACCCTATACCATACCTATGAATCCCCCTCTTGGAGAGGGATGGGCCAAGGGGCCTAGCTGACAGGGAGATCGAGAGATCTAAAATAAGTGGAGCTGGACCCGAAGTCTAGATATTCAGGTGGTCCTACGTATCCCATAAAGATGAGAGTCAAGCCACATGTAGTTCTAAAGGGTGCCTTTTAATGTCGTGTGGGACAGGAAATAGGAGGGATAATTCTCAGAACAGGGTGCGCGTGGTGCGGCTATTGCAAACCCAACATGAATGAGGACATGATCCCACATCACACCACGCAGTCCCATAGTCAGGGTCCCGAAGGCAGGATAGGAGAGACAAATTAGCTGAACTCAAGATGGAACCAAATACAGGAGGTTTGGGAATTCCTACTTATCCCATGAGGATGGGAATCAAGCCACACATAGTTATAGATGATACCCAGAGGGAAGGATACCCTAACAAGGATGTTTATGGCGCGGCGAGTAACCAGGCGTGAATGGGGACATAATCCCGCACCACACCGCACAGTCCCATAGGAGAGAACCTGGGCCAGGGGCCCCGAAAAGGCCAAGGAGCCTGATAGTTGGGTTTTGGTCAAGAAGGCCTAGCCTACTCGTAGTTTAACGTCTTGCAGTGAGAATGAAGGTCGGGGAATAGGGCTCCCCGGACAGAGGAGGTGTATGGTACGGTGAACAAACTAACGTGAATGTGGACATAATCCCTCACCACACCATACACACTGGGTAAGAACTTGGGCTAGGGCCCGAAAAGGCCAAGAGGCCTGAGGCTGGGCCTCGGTAAGGGAATGCGTACGACATGAAAAGTAACCCGACATGAATGAGGACATAATCCCACACCATGCCGTACACTCCCTATAAAAGAATCAGGGTCGTGCGCCCGACCATTGGCACCACCCAGAGGAAAGTTTGTCGCTTCGGGATGGGGAATAATGAATCACTTCACTCGATGTTTGGGACATCTTGGGGTGGACCCAAAGAACCGGGACACTATTCACCATGTTCGAAACATAGAGTCCCTATGGTGGCCTGATATGGGAGCAACAAATGAGCGTCGACCGCTGACCACGTTCGAAATGTGGGATTTGTATCGGCTTTTTGCTCGACATCCTTGAGGGTGTTGGCCCGAAGTGGTAAGAGGGCCCTTAGACCCAGCATCCATACCATTCAGGGGCCCTTACGGATGAGGAAAGTGATGGAATCCCAGTCAAGGAGTGGGTGAAGCAAAGCTGTACCAATCTACAAAAGAGGCGAACATATCCAGGGAAGGGGACGTACAGCCGGGTCGAGGCTTGCTCGACGTAAGTTGGGGAAAATGTGTGCACCCTGCCATATATCTTGACCTAAGGGGAAGATTTTGGCTTTTGGGATGGGTCAATGGACAAAGTGTCTGGGTATTCCTATGTATCCCATAAGGATGGGAATTAATCCATACGTAGTTCTTGAAGGCCATGCAGTTTAACGTCGTGCAGTGAGGACGTGGGAGGATAGATGAACGGGAGTGGGCACATGGTGCGACCCTTATAATCCTTGTATGAGCGGGGCTAAGGAATCCTACTCCTCATCATGCGAGGACCCTCTGAAAAAACTATACCCAGGGGGGATAGTCAAAGAGAAGAGTTCGGGGTTGGGCTCAAGACAAGACGTCTGAGCCTTCCTACGTATGCCATTAGGATGGGAATCAAGCCATACGTAGTTCTAGAAGCGCATTTTAACGTCATGTAGGACGAAGATATGCGTCTCATCTGGGGATATGTACGGTACGGTGGGTAACCCGTGAATGAGGACATAATCCCACACCACACCATACAATCCCATAAGAGAGCCTGAGTCGAGGAAGGCCAAGGGGCCTGAGGCTGGGCCTCGTTCAGGAAGTCCAGAACAGCTTGCAGTTTAACATCTTGCAGTGAGGATGATGTAGATCTTAGTTTAAGGTCATAGATCTCAGACCATTTTATAGTTTATTGTCATGTAGGATGATGTTGCAGTTTAAGGTCATGTAGGACTGGGTGCCGTTTAAGGTCATGCAGGACTGCACATTGTTTGCAGGACCATAATGTATAGTTTAAAGTCATGATGGACAAAGATGAGCAGTTTAATGTCATGTAGGATGGTGGTGCAGTTTAAGGCCATGCAGGACCATAATGTGCAGTTTAGGGTCATGCAGGGCCGTACAGTTTAAGGTCATGCAGGACCATGGGGATCAGGAAAAGTATTTTTTGAGGAACTTGGAATTGGTGGGAGGATTTATACGCTCACCATCCATGGTCATCAAAGAGTCTGCTACATTGGGGTAAACCTTATGAATGACGTAAGGTCCTTCCCATTTGAGTACAAGTTTGGGTGGTTTCTTGCTAGGGATCATTGGCGCTTGGAGGGACAACACCAGGTCACCTTGCAGAAAAGAGCGAAGGCGAACCTTCTTGTTGAAGGCTCTGGGTATCTTATTCTGATGCCTTTCCAGATTGTGCAGGGCACGAAGCCTGTTCTCGTCCAGTGCTTCCAATTCAGCTAGACAGATTTTGGCTACCTTATCTGGTGCCTGCTGGTCGTAGACTGCAGTGTGTAATGATGGCAGTTGGATCTCGATGGATAGGAAAACCTCAACCCCATACACTAGGGAATATGGGGTAACTTGGGTGGAATTGTGAGTCGTCGTTTGATACACCCAGAGGGCGTTGGGGAGCTTGTCCGACCAACTTTTCTTATTCTGACCAACCATTTTCTGCAGAATGTTATAGAGGGTTTTGTTGAATGCCTCGATCTGTCCATTCGCCTGCGCATGATAGCGAGAGGTATGGTTCGAACGGATATTGTACTTGGCGTACAATTTCTTCAGCTCAGCTGCTCGGAAGTTGGTTCCATTATCGGTGAGGATAGCATGAGGGACTCCAAACCAGTGGATGATATTGGAGCTCACACAGTCAAAAATGGAACATGCCTTGACCTCTTTGAGTGGAATAGCCTTCTCCCACTTGGAGAAGAAATCTGTAGCAGTCAGGATGAACCTACACTGATGAGATATTCCCAGTGGATATGGTCCCACGACATCGAGTCCCCACATCGAAAATGGCCAAGAGTACTTGGTGGAGTGGAGAGGCTCTGGAGGCCGATGCAGGAAGTTAGCATGAACTTGGCACGTGTGGAATCTCTTGGCAAACTCAATACAATCATAGAGGGCCAGAAGTACCCCAATCTCCGAATCTGATGGGACAGCTTGGGCCCAGCCTGGTGGGAACCGTAGGATCTGACATGAACCTCTTGCATGACTTGAGAAATCTCCACTCCTTGAATACAATGGAGGAGAACACCATCAAAGCCCCTCTTATAGAGGGCCCCCTCAAGACTGGGACCACTATGGATGGTAAATTGCAGTGCACGGCGTCGGATTCACTTGCACTCAGCAGGATCATCTGGGAGTCAACCATTTTGGAGATACTCAACAAAAGGTGCCCTCCAGTCAGGAGTGGCCTCAACAACTACATTTGATGAACCTGGGACCCCTGTCGAGGAGGGTCTTTTGGTAAGGTGGCCTACCCGCAGTCCGTCATCATACTTTGGGGTGACGGGGGCGATGACTCTCCGGTGTGCTACATGTATGATCAAATCATCCTGCTCGGGTTCTGCGAGCGATGCAGCTAGGCCGGCCAAAGCATCTGCTCGATTGTTCTGTGACCGAGGGACATGGGTAACCTCTGGCCGATAAGGGAACTGGGCCAGTAGATGGAGGGTGCACTCCAACAATGGAAAAAGATATGACTTGCTAACAACATAGTCGCTATTGACCATCTTGATGACTAGTTTGGAATCCCCTTTCACATGCAGATGGGGCACATCAATCTCAAGGGCCAGCTCGAGGCTAGTGATGAGAGCCTGATACTCTGCCTCGTTGTTGGTGCAGCCTTCGGACAACATGAATGAGTATGGCAGAACGGCTTGTGCCGGGGTGATGAAGATGATACCCATACCCACTCTATTGATCTTAGGATCTTTGAGCCTCCTACTGGTGGGGCTCCGGGAGGCACCGTCGAAGTGCATTTTCCAGCATGAAATGGCATGATCGACTAAAAGGATTGCCTCATCAAGAAAGTCCAGGTCCAGGGATTGATCCACTGAGGTTGGATGGGCAGCTAGGAAGTCTGCCAATGCTTGTCCCTTGATGGCCTTCTGAGGCACGGACCTAATGTCAAACTACTGAAGGATCACCTCCCACCACGCTAGTCGTCCAATCAACATGGGGCGGTTCAGTATGTACTTCAGTGGGTCTACCCGAGAGACCAATTTTACCTCATGGTGCTGCAGGTAATGCCTCAATTTCTGTAGGACGAATACGAGCGCAAGGTAGCTCTTTTCGATGGGGGAGTATCTGGTCTCTGTATCAGGGAGCATGCAGCTGAGATAGTAGAGGTTGTTCTCTATTCCCTCATTGTTCTTCTGGGCGAGAAGTATGCCGAGGGACCATTCAAGGGCGGTCACGTAAAGGACCAGCCACTTTCCAGAGATGGGTGGCATCAAGACTAGAGGTTGGAGCAGATACTGCTTGATTTCCTCAAAGGCGGTCTGACACTCTTCATTCCATTCATAGGTGAAGCCTTTTCTTCATGATCCAGGAAAAGGGCTTACAATTTTCAGCCAGATTCGCAATGAATCGGAGTATATAGGCTAAGTGGCCTTGGAGACCTTGAAGCTCCCGAATATTGCAAGGGGGAGGCCTTTGGCTGATGGCCTTGATCTTCTACGGGTCAATCTCGATGCCTCGGTTTCTGACAACAAAGCCGAGAAACTTCTCGGAGGTGACTCTAAAGGCACACTTCAGCGGGTTAATCTTCAAGTGGCGGGAGCAGAAGAAGCCGAACACTTTCTCAAGTTCCTTGAGATGGTCCTGGAGCTGGTGATATTTGACCACCAGATCATCCACGTAGAATTCCACCAGTGTCCCGAGAATCAACTTGAATATGCGATGCATGGCCCGCTAATAGGTGGAACCTGCATTCTTCAGGCCGAAGGGAATAACCTGGTAACAAAAAGTACCTTGGGGAGCCCTGAAGGTAGTCGACTCCTTGTCCTCGGGGGCCATCCGGATTTGGTTGTACCCAGAATACCCATCCATAAAGGAGAGGTCTTGGAACCCGGTCGTGGCATCAATCAAAAAATCTATCACTGGGAGGGGGAAGTCATCCTTCGGGTAGTGGCGGTTGAGATCGTGGAAGTCAATGCAGACTTTGATTTGCCTATTCTTCTTCCTGACTAGAACAATGTTGGCAAGACACATGGGGTACTGAACTTCCTTTACGAAGTTGGATTTGATAATCTTGTCAAATTCGACCTCAACCATGGAACCATGAGAATGGTGCATCTTTCTGGGAGTCTGTTTGAACCCGCGATGGTTTGTCGGGAGACCAAGGCGGTGGACAGCTACCTGGGGATCTAGTCCTAGAATCTCTTTGTAACTCCCGGAAAACACGTCACGGTGCTGTTTGAGAAAGTCCACATACTATTGCGGCTCCTCGAGGGGCATAACAGCACTGATCAATGTGGGTCTCAGATGTTCCTCGCTACCAAGGTTCACATGTACCAGTTCATCAACCGTGGTAGAGACACCTTCTTCAAAGGTAGGGGGAGAATCCTCCCGATCCTCTTCTCCAGCTATGGAGGGATCTTCCATGGCGGGCATCATTTTCGAGCCACCGGACTCTGATGGGGGATGGTGCTGGCCCGAGCGGTAGTGGTCATCATGTCAGGAGACTCATGTTCCACTGAGACCATAGCGATGAAGGCAGTTGATCCTATCCCATATGGCCTTTAGCCCAAGGGGCCACGCTTGATGATGTCAAAGCAGTAGTAACGCGTCGGCCTGAGCCGGTTGATTCTAGCCTGGATAAAGAGACACGTCTGACATACCGTCATTTCTATGAGCCTGACATTTCGATATTGTATAGGGGTAGGAGGTTCCGGGATCACCTTAGCCTGGTTGGTGTAGGAGTATGAGGTGATTTCCCGCCATCGCTTGGAGTTGGGAATATGCCTTCCTCTTGTACCCGAAACATCAAAACACTACCCAATGTCCGGGGTCGTGGCCTCCAACCGATGGATCGGGAAGATGTAGCCGTCATCCAGACCTGCCCATGGATCACTCGTGACCAGGATGGGTTCATCCTCATTTTCCAAAACTTACTTATCCTTTCTCTTGTAATAGTCGGTGTCCAGATAGCGGGCTTCACAAGAGGCGAAAGGAGACGCATCTCCTTGGAGCACACCTACTCAACCATTGAGGGAGTATTTGAGGCATTGGTGATACGACGAAGGGACAACTGCATGCAGATGGAGACACGACCTGCCCATCAATGTGTTGTACGCGGTGTTCTAGGAGACGACCATGAACTAGGTGCTGGAAATTAGGCCACCGAACTGGGTCTTCAAGTGGATCTGGATGACTGGGGATTGATCGGTCCTATTAATCCCTGGATTCTGAGGTCAGATTGAGTTTAATCATCCTCAGACAAACCCAACTTCCGCAATGTCCGAGTCGGGATTAGGTTAATCCCAGAACCTGTGTCAACAAGATAGCGACAGACTTCCATGCCATTGAACTGACCAGTGACGTACAGTGGGCGAATGTGCCCATGTATGGGAGGGTCTTCATCTTTATCAGAGAATGAGATAACTACATGAAATTCAGCGTTCTCAATTGCCTCAGCGTTTAAGGCTTCTGCAGCTGCTACCTCCCTCTCAAACTGGAGGGGGATCCTTAGGGGCTCGGCAAGTGCCTCACGCATTTCACATGACAGGAGAAGATCCTCAAGGATAGAAAGCATTGCTAGAATGCCAAAAATATGCTTTAGAACATCATACCTCTGTGCCAAATGTGAGCCTCTGCTTACAGGAGGTCATTCTATAGCTGGAGGCAAGGCGGGCCCTGCTGGCTGGACCGACGGCTGGCTAGTACTGGGTACATCCCGCTGCCTGCTAGTTAATACCTATAGAGTAGCTGCCAGATGAGGACCAAAAAACTGATATTGGCCTGTAGCAGGGAAAGAATGGCCGTGGTATGGACGAGACAACTCTTCCTGATCTAGTAGCACAAACGAAGATGAAGGTAGATCTGAGGGCACCAGATGAGGTTTCGCGTACTGAGATCTACGCTGGGCCTACTGTCTGGTTTCAGTAGCGTGCACATCTTGACTGGAAGATCCCACTGTCATGCCTCGATGACTCATGTGGTTTCGGTTCTGCTGACGTTAACGTCGGCTGGGGACATTGGGGAGGCTCTCCTGACGTTTCCCCTCGTCAAGAGTCATATAGAAATTTACCTTCTCCACGGTATTAACCGAAGCGTACCCCTGACTGTCGCTCGAAGAGTCATCCACCACTGGGTGGATTCTAGGAGGAATCCCCATCTCAGGGGGCATGAAATCACTGAGAGTGTAAGAAGACGACGCCAGCGGTGGAGCGCGTTACTTCTTCATGCGCTGCCCCTGATTGTCCTTTTGGGAAGAGGCCAGCTGAGATGACGACGCAGAGGTACTGGTCACATATTCTAGAGGTTCCGGATGATTTAGGCATGCCTAAATGATACAATGGGCACGAGTGACGGTTTTACGGGCCATTCGGTCATCGTACTTCTGGGACCCACGGCTGGGAACCTGCTGCCACTCGCCTTTATTGTCGCTACTACTTTCTGACCCTATGAAAACACCTTCCACTTGTATCGCGGCCGGGCCCAACCTGACTATATTGTTGTCGATCTAGTCTTGGAGCCATTCTTTAAACACATATAATTGCTTGAGGGTGTTCCCCAGAATTCGATGATAGGGGCAGTAGTGGGGTTGATCGGTGAGATTTTCCTATGTCGGCCTTCTGCACTCGGGTAAGCGCACAATCCCCTGCTCTAGGGCACTTCAGAAGTAACCGGGGACCTGATTCTTGTTGAACGAGTAAGTCTGGTGCCTTCTTACTAGATAAGGGGCTCTGGGATCCTGGCCCTAACAGGGGGACAGAGAGCCCTGCCGAGGAGACAAAGCCTGATTGTCCTGCCTAGGCAGTGGTGGCACATTGCGTTGTGGAACCTGTCGAATCTGAGCCAGTCGCTGCTGGGCAGGAGCCTGTGCCTGAGGTGGAGGGCCTCTGCGGGGTTGTGGATCCGATGCCACTGGAAATAATTCTAGTTGCCTGGGGGCTTCTATTTGGGCCACTGCAGTGGGCTCAGCTCTCGCATCCCTCCTTGCTGGGATCACAGGGGGTAGTAGATGCACCTGACTAGCCTACTGCAAAGCTTCCTCGAGGTGCTGAGCCTTATATGAGAAGTCCCGGAACCCCCCGGGGTAGTTCTGGGTGATCAAGGAAGGAACCAGTTCTGTTTTAACATTACCTACGAACATCATCAGTAATTTCTCCTATGTCAGTGGCATGTCGAGGGAGTATGTAAGCCCCTTCCACCGGGCGATGAAGTCCGCGACTCGCTCATCAGGACTTTGTTTTCACTTGAAGAGTTCTGCGATGCTGGTCTTTTGTGTGCTGTAGCTAAACTGGTATAGGAACTGCCAATGGAGATCCTCCCATCCGGTCACCGATCCGATGGGGAGCTGACTGTACCAGACAAATGCAGGGCCCTCCAATGTTTGTAGAAAACATTGGAGCTTGGTGGCTTCCTACTGTGCCGGGGTCCCCAACATGGGGCCACACCTGGAAGAAAAAATGAGCCAAGTGTTGTGGTGGGTCCTCTATCCTATTAAAGGGCGAGAAAGTGGGATTCACAAAACCCAGAGGTGTAGGCATATCATCCACCCATGCGGGATATGGATTTCCATCTGATGGGACTACCACCTGCCGCGTTTCCAACACCTCGAGGCGGGTGATGAGTGCCGCTATAGGATCATCCGAGTGGGGGTCACTGTCTTGATGGGGATCCCTAACCATGAGTGCATTGTTGGGTTCTTCAACACGGTAAATGGATTCAATGGTTCGTGGAGAGACTGGTGAAATGGACCTTGGGGCGGTTGGGGGAACCCGAGCTAGATTCCTCGGATTGACTCACCGTTCAGTAGGGTTAGACGAGATGTATTGCGCCCTCTTGCCGTGAGTTCCGGCTTCTGCCCTCTCTATGGGAGTAGTATGATCAGGGTTGCTCGGAGGCATCTCACCGGGGGGGAGTTGCTCCTGCCCCTACTGCCCTGGCTTAGGATCACCATAATCGGGTTGCCTCTCGATAGCGCGCTTGGCTAAGAGTTCGTCGACCAGCCTCTTTTGTTTAGCGAGATGTTGGCGCAACGCAGCCTTTTCAGGGTCTTCATCCGTCTTATGTACTGAGGTATACAGGTTGGAGTGCTTGACAGTTCCGACATGCTCTTTACCCTTACCGGCATTCCGAATGAGTACCAACGACTCGTTGGGCGTAAGGAGGCCAAAAAGGTTCCTCTGCTGACGAGTAATCCTCCCTGATGGGTCCAGCAGTGGTGGTACACCCTCAGGGGGTAAGTCTCTATTGAGAAACTCTATCTCATCTTCCTTGTCCACTATGTCATCCATGTGGGCCGCAACCCTCCTTCAGGGCATGTCCTCAATGTCGCATAACGAATCGGGCTGCCGCCTGATAGGACTGAAGAGGAGGGAGGCATACTGTCCCCATCCACAGACTTGCACGTGTGGGGTAGCTACCATAATGATTTTGCGGAGTACCTTCAAAATCTGAATGCATTTTTTGTTGGAGGGATCTCTGGAGACCTGGTGACTCAGGGCGCTGGGCCAAGGGGAGTGCGGCCAAATCGACCAGACGACATTGATCGCTAATTTCCTTGAAGTACACTTGGCTCCTAGGGCACATCACCCGATGATAGAGAAGACAGAAGTACATCACCCATAGGTTTTGGCAGAAGCACTCGACTTCCTCCGGGGTGAGGGATTCCGGCGAACAAAAGTTCGACACTTCCACTAGCCAAAACTTCTCTGGGAAGTGATCCGCTGCGAGAATGTTCCAGAAGCTCCTGGGCTTGGATTAAGGGTCTATCCCCGTATTACCCCACTCATCAACCGGAGGTGGCTGATGAACATGTAGCGGTACTGAGGCGGACCACTAGGATTGTAAACTGGGCAGTGGAGAATACGGCGAATGAGACGACTAGCCGCTGAATTCTAGGCCATCCTCCAAAGAGTGCGGGGACCTGACCACAATGTCATGATACGACGAGATGATAAACACAGCCTCTGGTGCAGGGATCATGGTTACCGGTGATGGGTCACGCTATTGATCAACCACCATTGGTCCCCAAAATAGCTCTATGTGATCTCTGGTCGAGGTAGATGGCGCTTCTGGTGACGAAGGTGGTGACAGAACGGTTGGAACCTGCGGTATTCCCACAATTTCCTCCTCCTAGATGTACCTGTGAAGAGAGGTGGGAATCCGATGGACTTCACATTCTGGAAGGATGAGGCTAACACGCCTTGTTTCTGCCTAGTCCTTGAGACGGAGGAATGAGGGAGGGTTCCAATGCCGAGTTGCATTCTGATTCAGAATCCAAGAAGTGGGCCGGTTTGATCTCCATCCAGGCCATCCCAGGATTCTTCTTGTGGTGGCGACGACCTACCCTCCAACTCCTAAATGTCTCCTCGGGACAAGGCTAATTCCCGACATGTAGTCTCGGGGCCGTGCTGGCGCCGCGGCGGAGAGGACTTCCGTTTGAAACAACCGGGGTGCGAGGGGCACCTGAGAAAATGTCAATGGGAACATGGGGAGGACCTCCATGAACAACACCTGAGTGGGAAAAACCTCTGTTGGAACCGGCCGGAGCGTGGGGAGGACCTCCGTGCTTGGTGCGGGTGGAGCGAGGTTGACCTTCACCCCTTTGGTTTCTAGGGCGAGGAGGACCTTCGCCAACTGTGAAGAGGACGTAGGGAAGATCACCACATTGGAGAGGTACCAGATGGGAAATGCCTTCGCATCGATGGTCGGGGGTGGGAGGAGGAATTCCATACCCAGTGTGGTGGGCACGGGAGAGGCTTCCGTGCCGAGTGTCACTGCGGCGGGGCATGTCTTCATTTAGGTTGGGGGTAGCATTGGGCATACCTCCATGACGAACCTCAGAGCGGGGAAGGCCCATCCTCTATAGAGTGGTGGTACGTGGAGGGACTCCGTATGGGGTGACATCACCGTGGATTGGTTCACGGTGATCACCACTCGGGCCTGTGACCTGGAGAGTCAACCCAGCCTGCCCGTGGGGCGGTTGGGGCCTCGATCACGGTCGGGTGTAGGAGTGTTCATGCTCAGCGTGTGTAGCGACTTCGTGATATGCGTCGGCGGTGGCTCGGGCCATAGTAGCTATCAACGTCGACGCCCCTTGACGGGCGCCCTCATCTCAGGCCCAACGCTGGTGTTGGGTCAGGCAAGCCAGTGTGGGTGGTGCAGGGGAATATCCTAACTGATCCTCTGTCAAGGCCGGATGATGGTGCTGACACGGCCGGGTGGGGGACCTTTCTTGCAGTCCTTGGATCGGGACTCTTACCGGGCTTAGCCGGACGTCACCCAACTCATTAGCGTAAGGTAGGGAGTCATCAAGGATTTCCAAGGACAGACTCCCGAAATGAATGAATGTTGAGGTGGGGAGCAGGGGCTCCCTACGCGGCCCTCGAGGGCGGCATTGACGGTGGGTCCTGGATGCCTCCAGGTCCAGGCAATCCATATCCTGAGTTGGGATTATTCTCTCCTCCTCGTAACGACGTACGAGGTCGTTAATCACCCTTCTTTGGATGACCTTTGATGGGAAGAGAGGGTGTGGGTGCCCCACGTTCATGGATGTAGACGCTGTTGTGACAGTAGCGGAGCCACGCGGAGCGGCTGTGTTGGTATTTCCCCTGCCCC
This sequence comes from Viscum album, assembly GCA_963277665.1. Taxonomy (NCBI): domain Eukaryota; kingdom Viridiplantae; phylum Streptophyta; class Magnoliopsida; order Santalales; family Viscaceae; genus Viscum; species Viscum album. The sequence goes on from OY728138.1 coordinate 1,803,347,106, forward strand.
TGCATAGGCGGGTGGGCGGCGATCGTGTCCCTATAGAAGCAACCTGATTCCTGGGAAGTAGGGAGATTAACTCATCAGCACTGCGTGCAAAAAAAAAAAAACCGAAAACCAGTACCCCAGTGCCATTCCGTCTTCCGTTGCCGGTAAGATGGATCCACGCCGACAACGTTGCAGAACAAAATTCCCCACGTTCTACTGCCCCAACTTCTGGTGAGTTTCACGCTCAGCCCGCTATTTTCTTGGCGGGACCCGGTGCCGGATATATGGATCTGGAAACACGTCAATCTACTGATTTATTGAACGCTACTAGTCTCCACATTGAGGAGAAGAACTTTAAGTCAGGTTCACCATTTCTATTTCCGATGCTTTTGCTGGGGAACGCGCGTCGGTCCGCTAGGGCGCGACAGGTGTGGCTTTTGTTTCCCTAAATTACCGCTTTCCAAAGGCGGGCATCATCCGTTCCTTATTTAGGGACGTCTACTCCTTAATCGAAATGGGATGATAGGATTTCGGTTCCTCCTTCTGTGGATTCCTCCTCAGAACTCGTTACCTAGTCCAGGTCTCCCTCATAGATTTAATACGTTGTTCATGAAACTCTTCCCAGTGCCATGTTTCCATGGATGCCGGTTAATTACACTGCTTCTGTCCGGTCAGGGCAGAAACCTTCAGTCGGGGGAGTAGTCACGTTGAGGCATCATTAATGTGTCTGAACGCTATGGAATTGGCGTGTCTATCTTTTGTCCCTTATTATAGGGCTTTTTGAAGGCGCGGAAGCCCGAGGAATCCCGCATCGAGTGCAGGGAATCATATTCCATAGGCATGTATCTGAGGTTTTCCTCAGCTTTCCATGTTTAACACAGGGTATGCCATAAGTTTAACATCCCGCGGAGATGGATCGGCCTAATCAGAACACCAGCTAGAGTGGATCAGATTGAGGAATCCCCCTTGAGGGAATGCCGATATCGGAGCCAGACCATGGGTGGCTTCCCGAATGCTGTGGAGGGGAATGGGGTGGCATGATCTCACCAGGATGTGGCGGCCTAGGTAAGAATCGGGATGGATGGTGTAGAATTTCATAGAGTGAAGGAAGAATGAAATGGAGCCGTCGTGGAGATGGCGGTGGTGATGGGATTCATTCTTGAAGAGACTTCCTACGTATCCCTATGGTAGAGAATCAAAGTCCACGTAGATCAATATGGATGTGTGGGGCTTACACTCAAGGCTGCCCAAGGTGTTAGAAGAACCGACGTGAATACTGTCAGAACGACCAGGTGGTGGTGGGCTTGAACCTCATGAGGCTTCCTACATACCATGCCTTAACATGGATCAAAGACCACTTATTCAGGTTGAATGCCGAAAAACCGGCGTAAAAATGACCTTGGCCCAATGGGTGGTGGGCTTGCGCCTCATGAGGCTTCCTACGTACCATGCCTTGACATGGATCAAAGTCCACGCAGTTCGGGAAAAGGGGCTGTTATACTGACACGAAGGGGTGTCAGAACAACTGGATGGCAGGGTCACAATGTCTTACTGCTGGATTGGGATGCAGTTTAACTTCATGTGGCATGGGGGCGTGTTGGAGAGCCGACATGAATAAGGACCGTGGCCCAGGTAGATGGTGGGCTTGAACCTCCGGAAGGATTCCTACGTACCATGCCTTGACATGGATCAAAGACCACGTAGTTCATGTGAAAATGGGGGCTTGTCACACCGACACAGAGACGGTTGGGGCCAATGATTGTTGGGATTTAACCTTAGGGAGGCTTCCTATGTACCATGCCTTGACATGGGTCAAAGACCATGTAGTTCAGGTTTGTCACAACGGCTTACCGCTGGACTGAAATGTAGTTTAACATCATGCGGGATGAGGGTGGAACCCGACGTGAAGGAACCACCGGGAGGTGGGATTGAACCTCGTGAGGCAACCTACGTACCATGCCTTGACATGGATCAAAGACCACGTAGTTCAGGTATGGATGTGGGTGTCGGCGAACCGAGGACCTTAGTCTGATGGGTGACGAGGCATGAACCTCAGGGAGGTTTCCTACGTACCATGCCTTGACATGGATCAAATTCCTCATAGTTCATGTGGGGTTTCTGCTGGCGAACCGATGTGAAGGTGAACCCGTGGGTCCACTGGTGGTGTGCTTGAACCTAATGGGGCTTCCTACGTACCATGCCTTGACATGGATCAAAGTCCTCATAGTTCGGGTGTGCAATTTAACATCATGCAGGAAGGGGGAATACAGTTTAACGTCATGCTGGACGAGGGAATACAGTTTAACGTCATATTGGACGAGGGCATTGCCATGGTCGATGCTTACTCTAAGACCACATGAGTCATGCTCGGTGTGGGAAGAAAGAGACATCAGAGACCTGACGATCACGTCAAGAAGGGTGCGTCCGTGAGAAGCGAAGAGGGGCTTACGCGTTGAGTGGCCCATGGTGTTGGGACTTACTCTAGGATGGAGGCCTGAGAGTGACAAAGCGTAGAGGGAGAGAGATTTTGGACCTAAGAAAGGAGGTGCCTCGTTCCCTATCACGCCCTCCACTGGCCCTTATGGTGAGGAAGTATGGAGGTGCATGAGTGATACATTCCGCAAGAGGGGCTAGGGGCTTACACCAGGATTCCTGCCCTTCCCCGCGGACAAACGCCACTCCTAAAAGGAGGATATCATCCCCTGTGGGGACCATAGGGCATAAAGAATGTTTGAGGTAGGGGGAACCTACGCGCGAGGCATATGGTTGGGTCACAGTTTAACGTCATGTGTTGAGGACGAGGTGCTTGGAAGTTTAACGTCCTGCAGCTTGGACGAGGTGGGTTTACTCCGCACCCCTAGGTCTTACATGACTGGTACCCTATACTCCTTGTGGGAGGGAAGGCATCAGCAAGGCCGTGTAAAAGGGGGGTCACAGAGCGAACCATCGAGGGGTCTACGATAGCGTGACTATGCAAAGAAGAAATAGCCATTAGCGTTCCTATGCGAAGAAGCATTGGGTGAAGCAACGCTATGGGTGGTGTCATCCATGGGACTTTGAAATCACATCGTACAAACCTGGAGGGTCGCGGGGGAAGAGTAATTACCAAGCAGAGGGGTCCACGGGCAGGGGCCTTGTGGATATTGCTTTCTTTTCATAGTGGATAGCACTTGTGAAGGGATTTTCTTCACGAAGTGGAGTGCCTTGGCCTTAGCATGGGGCAGAGATGCATGTGGGAGGTGCTTCGCAAAGTGGAAGGGTGTTCGCAGAGCATTCCCTCGCGAAGAAGAGGTGCCTCGTAAATCAAGGTGCTATGAAGTAGTGTGATTCGCGAAGTACATTGAACCTGCCTTGGCATGTGGGTCACATGTACAAGATGGGTGTTTTTCAAATCATAAACGCTCCGTGACTGCTCGGGTTCCCTTGGGAATCCACTTCCTTCGCGAATGCCCTTAGGCTTCACGAAGGGCATCCCTCTCGGAAGAGGGGATCGAAATGAGACAAGGTGAAGGCCTATTACAAAGAAAAAATACCTCGCGGAGCTCATGATTCCCAGAGCAAAGTGTGCTTCGCGATATGGGAGTTGAGAATCCAAAAGGTCGAATTGTCCATATGGAGAGCTCAGGGGAGCTTTGTATTTATAAGTAAGAGGCGACGTGAAGCAGAGCTCACGCGACGCGAAGGGGGCTTCGGTTGCTTCGCGGCGGGCTCACAAACGTCAACCGGGTTCGCAGAGTGTTACCGCCTCCTCCGCTTCATGGTGGGGCGCGAATGTCAGGGCGTCCACGGAGCTTTACCGCCTCTGGTGGTTTGCGGTGGGCTCGTGAACGTCAGGGTGTTCGCGGAGCTTTACCACCTATGGTGCTTCGTGGCGGGATCGAGAACGTGAGGGAGTTCACAGAGCTTTACCGCCTTTGGTGCTTTGCAGCGTGCTCATGAACGTCAGGGAATTTGCAGAACTTTACCGCCTCTAGTGCTTCACGACGACCGTGTGGCTAGGGGGCTTCACGTCAGGGCTTCGCATGGAAGGGCACAGGGCCTCTTTTTTCCTTCATTCTTTTCTTCCAAAATTTTGGCACCAAAAATCCTTTTAACATCAGTTAAATGATAATCTTTAGGATTGGATTGAAAGTGATAAAATATGCATACACTGAACTTAATATCAGGTCTTCTAGTAGTAAGATAGATCATTCTTCCAATCATACCACTATAATTGGTTTGATCCACTAGTTTACTAGTTTCATTAGCATCCAAATTATATGTGGTACTCATACATGTATCATTACCTTTGTTTTAGTCCAAACCAAAACATTTCAAAAGATCCTTGGTATATTTAATCTAATTTTGAACAATACCATTTTTATTTTGAAAAATTTGACGTCCAAGGAAAAATTAAATCTCCCCTATTAAACTCATTTCAAATTCATCTTTCATCATTTTTGAAAAATTATTACATAAAGAAATTTTAGAGGATCCAAAAATAACGTCATCTACATAAATCTGTAGTATTAAAAAATATTTGTAAATCCTTTTAATAAAAAAATCAGGATCCGTTATTCCTTTAGTAAAACCTTTTTAAATAAGAAAAGAACTAAGTGTATCATACCAAGATCTTGGATCTATTTTTATACCATATAAAGCATTAGAATGTTTAAATACATGATTTTAAAATTGTAGATTTGTAAAACCAGGGGGTTGTTCAAAAAATACATCTTCAAATATGTACCTATTTAAAAATGAACTTTTGACATCCATTTGATAAAGTTCAAAATTCAGATGAGCTGCATTAGCAAGTAGTATCCTAATGGCTTCTATTCTAGCTACAGGTGCAAGAGATTCTTCATAGTTTATTCCTTCTTCTTTACTATATCCTTGTGCAACTAGTCTAGCCTTATTTCTAACTATGATTCCAGATTCATCAACTTTATTTCTAAATAGAAATTTAGTGCATATGTTCAACGTGTCTTTAGGTCTTTCTACTAATTCCCAAACATTCTTTATTTCAAACTGATTTAATTCTTCATCCATAGCTATCAAAAATAATTCATCATTAATTACATCATCAATATTTTTAGGTTCAAGTTGTGAAAGAAAGGCTTTATGATCAACCTGGTTTCTCAGAGAATCTCTAGTTTGTGTTCCTCTATTTAAATAACCCACTACAACATCTAACAGATGATTCTTGAGACTTATAATACCTCTAGAAAAAGTTTAACTAGACTCATCATGAATGTTTATTGTTCTGGATTCTCCATGAAATGATTCTGGAGAATTTCCAGAACTGGTTGTTTTCACTAATGGCTCATAGTATTTATCATTAAGGTCCAGAATTGACAGATCTTACTCAAGGAGTTCAACACAGGTTTTGGGTTAATGTGGATTAGTCTCATAAAATTTGACACGAACAGATTCTTCCACACATTTGGATCACTTATTAAATATTCTATAAGCTCTACTAGTGATTGAGTAACCTAGTAAAATTCCTTCCTCACTTTTGGAAGAAAACTTGTCGAGATTGTCCTTAGTATTAAGGATGAAAACTTTGCAACCAAAAACTCTAATGTAATTGACCTTAGGATTCTTTTTATTCTAGATCCCATAACAGGTCTTCTTAAGAACAGGTCTAATTAAGACTCTATTGATAATGTAACAATCTATATTAATTACTTCAAACCAAAAATAGATAAGTAGATTATACTCATTAAGCATAGTCTGAGCAATCTCTTGAAGTGTCCTATTTCTTCTTTCTATAACTCTATTTTGTTGGGGTGTTCACGGAGAAGAGAAATTTTGAGTAAAGACATTATATGAGAAAAAGGATTCAAATTTCTTGATTGTAAAACTCACAGCCATGATCACTACTCAATGTATTAATTCTAAGTCTACTAGTATTTTCTACAAACATTGAATATTTTATGAAGTAAGAACATGATTCACTTTGGTGAGCTAGAAATTATACCCAAATATATCTTGAAAAATCATCTACAAGAACATAAACATAGTGGTTCTAATTTAAACTTGAAACTCTAGATAGTCCAAACAAATCCATGTGAATGAACTTAAGTGGTTGAGAAGTAGAAACTTCTTTCTTTGGTTTGAAAGAAACTTTGTGTTGTTTTCCCATTTGACAAGGATTACAAACTTTCTTACATGGGAATTCTAATTTAGGTAAGTCTCTAACTAAACCTTTCCTAATTAGTTTCATAAGTAAGTGCACATTGAAGTGTCCTAATATTCTATTCCATGACCAATATTCCTTATGAAAAGCATTTAAACATGAAACACTTTTCTTAGATAAATAATTTAGATCAAAAGCACATACATTTTCATTTCTAAGATCAGTGAATATTAAATAATTTTTAGAATTAAAAAAATTTCATGCATCATTTTCAAATTTAACATTGAAACCAACATCACATAACTGAGGGATACTTAGTAAATTTTACTTTAACCCATCAAAAAAATGTTCTTTTGAAATTAATATAGTATTGTGGTTATCAATTTGGCCTAAGATGACGATCTTCAGTTTTTCATTATCACCAAATGTAACATGTCCAACATCAACTTTAATTAGGCTCTTGAAGCATGATTAGTCTCCTGTAATGTGTCTTGAACATACATTGTCCAAGTACTATAGAGTTTTACAGGATATCTTTAAACAATTTTCCTGCAAAATAGATTAAGTGTAGGGTAACTTTGGTACCCATATTTTCTTGGTTCTAGATAAGTTAGCAAGTAAAACTTTGGGAACCCATACTTGTCTCACAGGTTTCCTATATTCAACCTCTATGTTTCGAGGCATGAACATTTTTTTAAGTCCTTTAGAGAATTGTTTTTAAAATGATGGTCCAAAAATTAAACTAAAAGTGAACCGTCCAGATTTTGGAACAAATTTATTCTTAATAATTCTTTTCTGTCCTGGATGATATCCTGGACCAGTTGTATATTTTGGAGCAATCTATTCTCTTAGTAACAGAGTCAAGGTATCTATACCTATAGTAAACTTCTCAAGATCTCTTTTTAATTGGTCATTGGATAATTAAAGTTCAGTATTTTCTTTTAATAGTTGAGCACATTTTTCTTTTTCAATATCCAGATCAGACTTTTAATTGGCATTTAAAGCATGTTGTCTTTTCAATAATTTATATTTATCCATGGGTTCATTAAAGGTGTCCTCAAGAATTCCATATTATTCAAATAGTTCATCCTTAGTCATATTTTCACCATTGTTTGATTCACTTTCATTCCCAGAATAGTAAACATTATGTACAAGAGAATTGGGTGTTACCTCAGATGTTTCTGTCATGAAAGACAAGTTTGCATGTTTGTTTTTTTCAATACCAGAAGTGTTAGATCCACATGAGATATCTTATGAGACACTCCAAGTAGCTTTCATAGCCTTTATATATCCCTTTCCCATGACATCATACTTCTTTTTAAATTTCATCTTGGGGTAATCAGCTTTCACATGACCTTTTTGTTTACATTCATAACAGACTATCTCATTTGTGTTATCATTCCATTTTATTTCCTTTTCCACTTTCCTTTATTATTATAACTTCCTTTATAGTTTGAATTTCTAAAGAACTTCTTCTTACAGTAGAAATTCTTTAATATCCTAGAAATATGATCCATCTCTTCATGATTGTTAGAGTTTGAGTCTTCACTGGTGGACGTATCTATAGGATCTTGAATTTTTTATTTTTCCTTGTTCATTGAGGTAGCAGTCTTGAATGCTACAGACTTGTTTCTTGGTTCTTTATATACTTCTTGATTTACCTTAATCTCTTCTTCATACATCATATTCTTTCCAATTAATTCCTTTACTGGCAACTTGCTTATGCCACATGATTCTCAGATATAAATAGAAGTTCCTCTCCATCTGTTAGGTAGGCATTGAAGAAATCTCGTAATTTGATCCTTATTATCCACTGGTTTTCCAAGAAGACTCATGGTATTCAATATTCAGTGAACCTGAGAAACATTTCAGATATAAGTTCATCAGGCTTCATTTAAAATTATCATATTTAATTGTATAAGTATTTAATCTCATTTATTTAACATTGGTTGTTCTATCCTGAGAAACAACTAAAGTATCCCAAATTTCATATGCAGTTTTAGAAGTAGATATTATATTGAATTATTAATCACCTAGATAAAAGTACAATGAATTAATTTCTTTACAGTTATTATTATATGTAGCTTTAGTCAACTGATACCATGTGTCCTCAGCTATAATAGGTAATACATGTTGTTCTTTAATCGTGTCCTAGATTTCAAGTCCCATGTTCTCTAGATACATTTTCATTTTTAATTTCTGTTAAGCATAGTAATTTATATTAAAGAATGGTAGAATGTTAGTAGAAGCACCCTCAAATCGGTTTTCCATTGTTAATTACAATTGTAAAGAAATGAAAATTTAGATATGAAAAAAATTTGAAGATCTTTAAGATAAAAATAAAATCACAGTTAAAAAATTTGACGAATTACACAACAGTTTAGTTAGTAGTAATAAAAAATAAACTATATACTCAGATACCAAATTTATGTCAGAGAGGAATCTCTAGTGGTGGGTGAATTGAGTTCCTAATTAAAATTTATGTTAAAAACTTTATTATAATGATCCCCCAAATTTTGAAATAGCCCAGTTAATTAAGGTAGTAGAAAAGTAAATGTCTAGTTGGTCAAAAGGTTTCTCAAAGGGTGATTAGGCCTCAGATGAATTTGTGTGAAACAATTCTTCATCTTTTGAAACAAGATTACTAATTTAAACATATACGCACACTAACCAAAAATATCTATCAAAGTGAATGCAAGAAATTTAAATGTTTTAGCAATTATAAGTAGCAAAAAATATATAAAACATAGTATAAAAAAATATAGTGCATAGAAAAGTTATACAAGAGGCTCAGTCTAAAGCAAAGACTTAATCCTCTCTACTTGGTGATTACCTGCCACTATGCAGTTTATATTAACAGTAAACATGATGCACAACCTATATCGGGCTTCTCGACAGTTTTTACAAACTGTCTAGGGCTCACAGCCTCTACCACCGTTCTTCGTGGGAATTATAAACAACACATACAACACACGGTCTATTCCACAGTTATACGTGGGAAAAAAGGTGTAAGAGAAGTTTGATGTGAGGATTTTTTTATCCTCCAGTTGAAGCACATGAGACATTGTGTATGACACAAACACACACATTTTATAAATTTAAAATAAAAGAACACAGTTGAGAAAATATGATGGGAATGATTTTAGAAGGCTCTATGTGTTTTCAATTCATATCTTGGCTCCATAAAGTGAAGAATTTGATGTTTGAGTTTTTCTCTCAAAGTTGTCTCTAAAACAGAGTGTCGCAACTTTAGGATCTTGCTTTTATGAACTGAGAGTTTTGCTTCTTTTGTTGATCGAGAGCTGATAAAGCACAGAAGGCAGAAGTGAGCTTGTCATAAATGATCATGTTGATGCTTGTGGGTTCACAGTGTAAGAGCTATATAGGTTGTCTTTGATCTAGTGATTAAGTTTCATCATATGCTCAGACACACTCCTATTCCTTATCATCATCCATTTTTTCTTTTCTTCTTTAATATTCTATGTTATATTCGAGGTACGAAAATAGTAATAAGTACATAAACTGTGATATTTCTTGTACCTCATACTGTCACTAGATACGGTCTCTCGATATGTATACAATCATCATTTATTAATGTCATAATAATTAAATTTAGAAAATATAACCATTAGAATAATCTTAAGAATTTGAAAAAGTATGGAGTAAAAGAGTATGTTAGAATGGTAACGGTAGCCTTCACAATAGCAGGCTTAAACAGTAAGTGCCCATCAGAAGCATTCATCGGTAACCTTCCCAATGGAAACCTTCCATCAATAAATCTGCATTAGTAACTTTCCATTGATAACCTTCCATAGATAACCATCCATCGGTAACTCTCTATCGGTACCCTTACCAACAATATCCTTGCATTGGTGACCTGGTATCGGTGACCTTGCAACAGTGACCTGTGTATCGGTGACCTTTGCATCGATGACCTCTACATCAGTGACCTTTGCATCGGTGACATTGCAACAATGACCTTCCATCAGTGAAATTTTCATCGGTGACCTTTGAATCGCTGACCTCACAACGGTGACCTTTCCATCGGTGAACTTTGCATTGGTGACCTTAGCATCGGTGACCTTTGCATCGGTGACCTTTGCATCTGTGACCTTTGCATCCTTGACCTTTGCATCAGTGATCTTGAAACGGTGACCTTTGCATCAGTGGCCTTTTTACTTGGAGAAACATTCCACTGTGAGCTTTAAATAAGAGAGAAGTCAGATTAAACGTACATAGTTATCACATTGATATAAACAAGATTTTCAAATAAATTATTAACTTGTAAGAGAAGCATAATTATCACCTAAATAAAACATGATTTGGGATTATAAAAACATTATTTGGGATTATCAAAACTGGTGAGTCACATATATAAAACAATATTTGGGATTATCAAAATAGGTGAGTCCAACAATATCTTTTTTAATTTCCCATATAATCACTTTCAATAAATTGTTTTAAATACCATGAAAATTCTATTTTCAAAATTTAATGTTTAAAATTAACATTATAAATATTTTTACCATATTTTTTCTCATTCTCATTATTTAATTCTATATAATATACTAAAACTTATTTTATATATATTTGTAATTATAAATAAGAAATTATGGAATAAATAAGTCAATGAAAATAAGTAACAAGAATATGCAGTGGACTGAAATATATAAAAATAAGAGAAATAAAAATATTTATAATTTTTTAATTTTAAAATAATGGGTCTTATGATGTTTTTATGAGTTTTTACTCCATGAATATGGGACAATTTATTTAAATTAATTACAAGTCCTCATCTAATACATTTTATACGTAGTGAAATTAAGGCCTTCGTACAAGTCAATTTATACAGTGTATGAGTTTCTTTTTTTATATACTATGTATGAGTGATTTAATTTTTAATTTGATTTAATTAATATTTAGAAAAAAAATTGAAAAAGGCATTCAAAAGATAAAATTATTTATAACTCAAACATTTTATAATATATCAAAATTTGGCATGACTTGGTTTACATAAGATATTAGTTTCCTAAGATACAGTAATAATATAAGACAATATTTTCATTAATGTTAAGATCACATAAAAATTGGTACTTCATAAGACTTATATCACATAAGAAATAATGTATCATAATACTTAAATTTTCTTAATAATATATTTAAAATCTTGATATTTTAGAAGAATATTATGTTTCATTACATACATGACACACAATATTGAGCTTAAACAAATCATGAAATATTATATCACTGTTATAACACATTGGTTCAACTAGAGGGTATGAATAGTAAATACAAAATTATGATATATATATAGGTCCTACTCAATAAATAGGTTGATATTCATTATTATAAAATAAGCACTCAATTTTCAGTAAAATCATTTCATTCCTCAAAAGTATAATTTCTTCAAAATTGATTTTTATTTATTTTTATAATAAAATATCATAATAATTTAATGAAAATTTTAGAAATTTTATTTTGATAAAAATAATTTGATTTTTAAATCGTCATAACAAAATTATCTTAGGGTGAATTTTTGGTGTTTTTCTAAAAAAATGGGTTTTCATTGAATTGTAAAAATACAATTTTTTTTGTAAAACTATCATTTATTTTTATTTAAATTTGTAATTATTCCTTTATATTGATTATATATTATCATTAGTTTTCTTTAATTATAAAAATAAAATTATTTATGTTGGAATCATCATTATACCTTATTTTTTGTATAAGTTCAATTTTTAGTTTAAAAATGCTTTTTTCAAAAAACTTTTTTTTCATTTTAATTTTTATCTTATATTAATTTATTCCACTTTTATAAGCTGAATACGTGAAAATATATTCCATATATGGAATAAGGATTCCCTGATATGGTAAATGGATCACTTTTTTTTCCATTATGAAGAGTAATCGCGGAAAATATTTATCACCTCGATAGGGGTAAATCACATAATAATGGTTAAAAATAATATGATAAATACTAAATATAACTATAACACCAATATTTAATCAATTTTATTATTGGGGTTCAACCATCCTATTATAATATTCAATGGTAGGTACATTTTTTGTATCTTTTCTTTTAAATTTACTTATATATTATTTAATGTAAAAACAATGTCACTATCTTGCTTTAAAATTTATATTATTTTTTCACATTAGGATTAAAATAATATTACAATAAATTTTAATAGTTATTATAATAATAATTATATTAATTTTATTGTGGTATTTTATTTATCATTTTTTATTGATTATATAATTTCCTAAAATACTTATAAAACACTGACACTGTGTTTGTGTAAGTGGTTGAAAATCAAACTAAATGATCTTTGATGTTGAGGTAATTGCGTTAAATTGGGATAAAAGGGTTATTACATTTTGGAAATATATAATTTATCATATTTAAAACCATGTGTTTGTAAATTTATTGGGTGATTATTCCATTAATGTTATTTTTTAAAGAAGTCCACTATTTTGGTAAAATTATATGATTAAGATAAATAGAAATAATTTTAGATAATATGTGATTTTTATTTAAGGAATAAATATTGAATTATCTTTAGGAAGTGTATATGATTTTGTTTTAAATTTATAGTGATTCATGTTATCTATGGAAAAAATATCATATTTTGGAAATTATATGATTGTGATGTAAAACTTTATTGGTATATGACTTTATGATTGATTAATGTTTTTTTGAGAGAAATATTAAATTAAACTTGGAAAAATATGTGATGAAGTCCTTATAATTTTTAGGTTTTTAACTTGGTTTAAAATATTTTGGTGAATTTCAAGGATAGTTATTTATTGAATGATTTATGTTATACATTGGGTGACATTATTGAGGTTTTGGAGATTAATGTTTTATTTCATCATGGGAAAGTTTATTCATTTTGGGTATTATATTATCTTGTGATTACCATTTTGTATTTAATAAATACAAGAATAATATTTTTTTAATCCATATACATACCTTATGGTAAATTATAAAATGATTATAGTACATGACGAATAAAATATTAAAACACCCCAGTTGGAGTAAAAGATGAAATTTAGGTGGAAAGTGTTTGAAACACTCATCCAAATTATGAAACTTTATTTAAGGATTTGAATAAAATAATGTAATTATATTTCATAATGTCCTTTTTTATAGATGATAAAATAATTCCTCAACTCAAGGAAAGGTAACTTGTAACAAAAATGTTAACTAATTACCATTTTTTATGAATCGATGGCCTTTCTCACAGCTTATTGATTTATGTTTTTATGGTCATTTACTTTCTCATAATCATTCACTTTCTTATGATAAAATTTCTAAGTATATTTACTTATGGAAGTTCTATTAAACCTTTCAGTGATGTGAGTTTTCAAAAAAGTTATTTTCAAATTTCAAATGCTTTATCATCAACCACACGTAAAAATTGTGATAACGTAATTTAATAAATAGGGTAAAATTAAATATCCTGTTATTTTAAAAGAGCATTATGTTTGATTGCATTCAAAACATGACATAAAGAGCTTAAGTGAACCATGAAATATAATATGAAAATTATAACTAATCTTTTAAATTGGAATATATTAAAAGTATTAACTAAAATTTGAAATATATATATAGTTCCTATTCAATGAGAAATTTGTTATTAATTCTTATGATATCAGCACACAATTTTAGTTAATTAATTTTATTCATTAAATATATGTTTTTTTCATATATGATTTGTATTAAATATTCCAAGAAAATTATGTAAATAATATATAATAATTTAATTAGTATTATTTTCATAAAATTATAAATTAATTTAAATCAAAATGTCAAAAATATCATATGGTGAACTTTTGAGATATTTTTGAAAATATTGATTTTCAGTTATAGTGAAAAATAGAAATTTATGAAAAGTGATAATTTATTATCATTTAATTTCAAATTATTATTATTTAATCATAAATTAACATAATAATCCTTTAGTAATAAATAGTGTAACTAATTATATATTAAACATTATTAAACATTATTTTGATATAAATTAATTTTTTTGATTAAAAATGCATTTTTCTAAAAATTATTTTTCACTTATTTTTCAATTTTTATCTAGTTTTTTTATTCCACTTCTATAAATAGAACCATAAAAATTATTCAATATTTATAATCATGATATAAATTTTTTTGAATAGTTATCTTTTATTTTTTTCATTATTAATAGTAACTATGGTAAATATTTATAATTGTGATAAGGGTATGTCGGGTAATTAAGGATAAAAATAATATTATAATGACTAAAAATAAATATAATAATAGTATTAAATATATTTTATGAGTGTTTTTAAACTATATTTATCCAATATTTTATTTTATGGGTAATTTCTTTAATTATTCTTTGAGAATGACTTATATATTATATCATGTAATGAAAAATTTCGAACCTCATTCTATTGCTTTTAAATTTTTCATATATATTTATATTGGGATAGAAATAAGTTTTTAATGAATATTAATGGTTATTTATTGTAAAATAGAATTATTTTTATGATGGTAATTTATTTTTATATTTTATTTATTATATAATTTCTTTAAACACCTATACAACACTGACACTATGCTTGTGCGAGTAGTGTACAATTAATGTAAATGATTTTAAAAACATAAAAAGTGATTATTTTTCGAATAAATATGGTTTTAAACTAATTTTAAGGTTATTAATAAAATATAAGTGATGGTAAAATAGTTTATATTCGAATTCTATACATTTTTTATGTTTTTAAAATCGAAATATGTGAATAATTCCTAAAATGACATTAATGATATTTTATGATGAAAAAATTTCTTTTAATGATAAAAATTATTAAAAAACATTTCTATAGAAAATTTAATTGGATATTGTTTAAAATATGGAATATATTCTTTTATGGGTCAATTTTCCATTTATATTAACTTTATTCACCCCTAATGAGTAAAAACATTAATATCTCATTAATCATCAAAAGCGATAACGGGGGTTAAAACAAAGAGATAAGGGTTGAAACATCACCTAAACATGTAAAAATTTAACTGAATGAGATTTTTTATAATTATTATAATCATATAATCATTTTATATTCATTTATATCCACTTTAACTTTAAAATTAGTTTATTTTAATTTAATACTTTGAGTAATTTCGATAGTGACCCTCCCCTCACTTATAAAAGGGAATCTACTCTCCAATCTTAATAACACCATTTTAAAACACAAATTGGCCAATACCTAATCAAATACCTCACTAAAATCCTAATACTCACTATATAGTTGTTATTTTGTGATGAATACTGATATTGTAGGGCTTAAGGTGTAATGAAAAGGAGGTTGTTTGAGGAATATGTAATGATTTTAACTAAATGTTTTAGTTTTATTTCTACTCCAACATCTGTCCAAACTCTTATAAAAGTTTCTATATAATATAATCAATATATATCATATAATAAGAAGTTGTTATATTAAGATTTTTATCATAATAAACCTCATTCTTCCATCAAAAGAGAAATGAAATTGTCGTTCCTGTGTATAGCGAACAACCACATCACAAACCGTTGTATTTTGTTTTCCATAACCACCTTTCACAGATATTTATAATGATGGATTTAATTTTTATATAAGATATTAAAAAAATTAATTTAATTTTTTAAAATACAATATATCACATATTTTCATATATTTACTTCTATTGGAAAATGTTATTTTCATTTGTGTGTACGTGTGGATTACCACCTCCATGAACCGATGTGATTTGTTTCTCCTATAGCATTTTATAGATGGTTATAAAATTGTTTTTAATGTATATAAATTATTTTTATTTCAATTTCATCTTTTTTGATTTTATGGAATAATTACCCCTTTTACCATAGTCATCCTATAAAATTCATTTTGGACATATGATCTGAATATCATCAAAACATTTAACATGCATTTAGATTATTACGTAATTTAATATAAAATGAAAATAAATAATATAAAATGAATAATAAATATTTAAATGGTTCTTAATAGATAAATAATTAACATATTTTTACTATTCATGGTGATAAATAACATACGTGATGATTTGGACATGAGTTAAGGGTAGATTTAACTTAAAAAATCTTTTTAAAAGTTTTATAGATGTAATTTATATACCTCATTCTTCAATGTCCATATTCATAAAACTATTTTATGGATATATTTATATGGTCATAAATTAATTATAAATATAATTTTATGTCCCTTTTTAATTAATATAAATGTTTTCAAAATGATACATTTTATGAAATTCATATGGAATTTTATGACTTTCTTCACAAATGTAAAAACGAATTTTATATTTTAATATATTAGAGTCAATGGATTTTCCTACCACTAAAAATATTATTTTATATTTTTTTTCCTTTATAAAATTCGATTTATCCTTCAATTAAAACCATTATTCACATTTTTCATATATTTATGTTTTGAAAATGGGGTTTTAGAAGAAATTTGTATTTTGATGTCATAAGTGTTTTTTTTGAGTTCAAAAAATAAAGGGTTTTATACAAAAAATGTGTAAGCATTAAATATTTCAATCATGATTTGGAACATGATCATTATATATGATGATGGGTGAGCCCAAATAGTTTATACAAATGGGTGAACTAATACAGCTTATAAGAATGATTGTGCCTGATATAGCTTATATGAATGGGTGTGCCTAATACAGCTTTTACAAATGGGTGGTCCTAATACAGGTTATAGAAATGGGTGAAACCGTTATAGCTTATAAGGTGTGTGAGACCAATATTTATCTCCAATACATTGGGAAGTTTTCCTTGTCTCCAAAATAATGAAGTATGAATAAAATTAATGTGGTATCTCTAATAGATATAACCAGGATCTGGCTATTCACACTAGTGAATAAGGTTTATCAAAATGATTCTCTAAGTTTTCTAAAAGGATTTTTATTTACTTCAGGTGGTTTAAAAAAAAAATAATTGATCAGAATTTATTTCTTGTGTATATGATTTATTTTATATTTTCAAAGAATAACCTTAAATATGAAACCATATTATGGGTTTTGATGTTTTTTTACTAGACTACTAGATTTGAAACAGTTATATCCCTTACCAATATTTCATTTTCTCTCATCCCATGTTTTGAAATTATTTTTAAAATGGATTAATGGTGAGTTGAAAATTTAATAAATTAGCAGTTCCAAATATGGAAGTATCCATGAATGGTGTAATCAAGTCTTTATAATGAACTTATTTTGTGGGGGGAAAAGGATACCGAATGGAAGTGTCCACTTTGAACAAGTTTTTATTGATACTCTAAAACTATAAGAATAAAATTTCCCTAGGTATATAAGTTATCAAATATTTAATTTTGATGATATATGATTTATATAGAGAAAATTGGGTTGTGTTTGTCAATATTAAAGAAATAAATTTAAATATTATGTTTTTATAACTAAATCTATGAGTATAGGATCTTGTATATTATACTACAGCTCTTGTAAGCTTTTGAAACTATCTTGTAAGACTTTATTTTTCTTAAGAGTCCAATTTTTTAAGACTTTATAGTATCTTTGTTGGACTAAAATATCATAATTCATTATAAATATTAAAATTTATAACTATTGATTTCATATGAATCTATTAAACCATCATAATACTCAATTTTTAAGACTTCAAAAATAGAGAATAATACATTATAATTATATTTTTTTTTTAAATTCCTTTAACATGTGATTCATTCAACAACTCATAATGTTATGATTTTTCTCTAATATCTCATAATAAGTAACATTAAAAAAATGATGATTAATATAAGTAATAATATTTCAATGAATTAACAATACACAGAATCATCATGAAACAGTTATTTTTAATGTAGTGAAAGTTTCACGTGAGGAAAATTCTTTTTTTCTATTCATAAATCATGTTTGGAGAAATAAAAATTGTATTTTATAATAATAAATATAATGTGATAAGGTTATACTCAACAATATCCCTTTATTTTTTATTACTAAACTAATTCAAAATTATTAATGAATAGAAAATTTTCCACTTTTTTAATTAATAAAACAATACTTAAAACTATGATCAATTCACTCCATATTATACTCAATATATATAAAAATTTGAAAAATTTATAGAGAATATTTCTACCCTAAATCAGCATTAACTACACAATGAAAATATAAAAATAGAATAAGATATTATAATATTTTATAATCATATAGGCAGATTTAAAAAGATGCCCCCCAATTCATAAATATTGAATATAAATACAAATTGAAATGAATTTAATTTGAAAATAATAAACTCCATTGTAATTTCAGATTCTCATACTTTAATATGCATTATACTATATGTAGGTTTTGAATTTCATTTTTATAAAAAAAATCTTCTATAAGATATTATAATCATTAAGGATCCATGAAAAGGGTTTTAGAAGATATTAAATAATTATATGAAATGAATTGAATATTATCCAATAAATAAATAATATTCATTTAACTTATATTATAAAATTTGATTTAAGGGTATTCTAGTAAACCATAAAATAAAATGAGATAAATTATTCATACAGACGAAATATTGAATCATGTCACATGAATAAACAATTACAAAAATTATTGAGTGGACATAAAGTGTGATTCAAAAGGAAAAAATATTTTAGCCCTTAATAAGGACATGGAACTCTATATGAAAACATGCTTCAATAAAAAAATATACTTTTATATAACCAATAATATGATTAATGATATAAACTAATACTCCCGCAAACTATAATATAAATAAATTATAGTTCCATCCTAGTTCGAATTCAATTTTCTCAAACATTCCCACACCCAATGGTTTTGTAAATATATCTTATAATTGACCATTAGAAGGAACATATTCCA
The DNA here is from genome assembly GCA_963277665.1 of Viscum album. Classification (NCBI taxonomy): domain Eukaryota; kingdom Viridiplantae; phylum Streptophyta; class Magnoliopsida; order Santalales; family Viscaceae; genus Viscum; species Viscum album. The sequence goes on from OY728138.1 coordinate 1,803,366,095, forward strand.
AATATAATTCACCCTAATTTACATTTTTTCAAATAAAAATATATCTAACATCAACATGATCAATTTATTAGGGTTATATAATATAATTTTATATAGAAATAATAAATTAATTATAACAAAAAATTGATAACATATTAAAATATAAATAAAATGAATATAATTTATATATAATACATAAATATTTTAAAATTAATTAGTAGGAGTAAAATAAAAGTCTTCCAAAATAGATAATGAAATAGTATATGGTCTCTTTGAACTCCAAGAAACTAAACTTTTACCTATAATTATGCACATATAACCATTATTTTTTAATCAATATTTCACCCTCTAAACTAAAAATAGAAATTTCTTTTCAAAATAATATCAAGTCTACAAGGATAAAATATACAATGTTTTATTGAAACGTTAACGTATTTAGTTAAACTATTAACATCTTCTATGTGAATCAATTTTTTTTATCATAAATCTATAATAAAATCCAACATTGAACATTGAATCTAGTCTATAAGAAGATAAAAGTAGTAAACTGTCATTCATTATTCTAAAAAAATTATTTTCAACTAATTTTAAATTCCTTTTATAATCTAGTTTACAAGAAGTACTCATTGGAGAATTTTAACTTTTTTAGGTGTGATGTCTAATTCATTTATCCAATTCCTTATAATTTTTATATTAATTAAGAAAAAAACTAAAATTCAAGTGATATTTTTGAAGATCTATAAATAATTTTAAATATATCATAAATATCATCTAGGGGCCTATCTATATCGATTAGGATATCTAAAAAGCTTTAAAACATGTTCCAGTTTTTTTTTTTATTTTCTAATACAGAGGGTTTGGTTAGATAAAATTTTTCAAAAATACCACCATTTATAAATTTAGTTTTTTATCTAATTAATTTCATTTGAATTTGTGAAGAGTATATTAAGATATTAAAATATAAATTGGTTTTATCCAAATAAAAGGTGAGAAATTCTCAATATAATCAATACATTATTCTTATTATTAACCATAAGCAACTAATATGGCTTTTTTATTCTAATTTATCCAGATTTATCTTGTTTGTTTTTAAATATCCATTTAATACCAATAAAATATTCATTATTTAATGATTAGATCAAATTATAAGGATTATTTTTAGAAAACTTAATTAAAAATTCATTCACATCTAAAATCAAATTAGAATCATTTAAATCTTAAAAAAATATTTTTGATCAAAATTATAAATAAAATCATTACATGTAGAAAAATATATTAATGAATTTCTAGATTGAAGTATTGATTAAATATCTCCAATAACTATATAAATAATATGATCCTTATGTTTTTTCTAAGATGAATTAGGAGGGTGACACTCCACCACTTTTAGTTTCTTAAATTCAGAATTCTTATCTTATAAGAAATTAAAATACTTAACATCGTATTTGGCCTCATATAAATCACTATTTGTTTCATTTAATGAATTTTCATAAAACATAAACTTATTTTATTCTCACATAATAATTGATCATTTTTAATAGACCCTATATGAATTACATATATTCAAATTGCCTAAAAAATTCCATCATCATATTTCACATTATATTTATCCAATAAATCATAATTATTATGAAAAAAACATTAATACAATAGACTCTAAAATATTTATATTTAGGTTTAATTCCCTTCCATATTTCATAAGTAGTTTTTTCTTGAGAAAATAAATAAAATAATTCTATTTGATATATAAAAGGTTTTATTTAAAGCTTTTTGAAAAAAAAATATGAGTTTTGAATACAATTCAAATAGATTTTTACATTTCATGAAAAGTCCTATTTATCTTTTCAAATACATCATTTTTGTCTGTGTTCTAGTAGCTAATTTTTTTTACAAATAAATATTTTCTATAAAAAAATAAAATTTCATATTTAAAATCTATATTCTTCTATCACTTATAATATATTAAATTATATAACCATTCATATTTTAAATTTTGACTACTATAAGAAGTACACTCGGATAACATTTTTCAGGGTTCATCACCACAGAAGAACCTACTGCATCGGTAATAGAAATTAGGATGACTCCCTAAGTTTACCTCAAATTGGTCACCATTTTGAGAATATAATAGAGGTTATGTATCTAATGTATGTGTTGAATTACACTCTTAATTACCTAGAAAATATGAAAATTCAATGAATCTACTCCATATAAATAAATTGAAAAGGGTTTCATTCCACAATTCTAGTTATTATAACATGAAACATAAAATAATGAAACTTTATAAAATGTGAGACTTGTCTATTAAAGCTCCCCTCCCACTAAAATAATAGTAGTGTCATAATTCTCTAATAAATAATGTTTCAAAAGAACTCTTTAAATGCTATAAATGTGTATGCACATACCGGTAATTTGTAGGAGAAAATTAAAAAGGAAATTATCTTCCATTTGAAATCAATATAAGTGGAAACACACATGTTATAATAGTTTATTAATAAAAAACATGAAAAAATAAGTATCTAGTCATCAATAATAATCATAAGAGATATACCAAAAAATATATCATAAAAAGAGAGATGTCCCATAAATTCAAGGGAAATGACCCACTTTTCATATAACCTACACTATTCACTACCATTCATGTTGATATAAATTTCCAATAATAAAACATACTACATCAATAACCATAGAAATTAACTATGATAATAAGATAAAAATGGTCATGGAAAAAAATCCCCATCACTCTTGTAATGGACCAAACCTCTCTAGTCCAATCCTTTGTAAAAATATGGTGTCTGAGGTGTTCTAGGAGGTCAAGGTGACTTATCCTCAACACTGTTACAAATTTCCAATTTTTTTAATAGTTCCAACGGTAGCCTTATGTGAACAGTGCATAGATAACCTTATGTGAATAGTGTCATTGGTAGCCTTAGCTGAACAGTGCAATGGGGACCTTATATGAATAGTGTCATTGGTAACCTTAGGTGAACAGTGCAATGGTGACCTTATATGAATAGTGTCATCAGTAGCCTTATGTGAATAGTGCAATGGTGAGGTTCCAAAGGTGACCTCTTTCTTTTGCCAAATTTTGAGTTCATAATAGTGTTTCCAGAATGGTGAGGTTCCAATGGTGACCTTTTTCCTTTGCCAAAATTTGAGTTCAGGAATAGTGTTTTTAGAATGGAGAGGTTCCAACAGTGACCTCTTTCCTTTACCAAATTTTGGGTTCATGAATAGTGTTTCTTGAACAGTGAGGTTCCAACGGTGACCTTTTTCATTTTCCAAATTTTGAGTTCATGAAAAGTGTTTCCAGAATGGTGAGATTTCAACAGTGACCTCTTTCCTTTTCCAAATTTTGAGTTCATGAACAGTGTTTCTAGAATGGTGAGGTTCCAACGGTGACCTCTTTCCTTTTCCAAATTTTGAGTTTATGAATAGTGTTTCTAGAATGGTGAGGTTCCAACGGTAATGATTCAAAGTGAGGTCATGAATAGTGTTTTTCTTTTGCCAAATTTTGAGTTTGTGAATAGTGTTTCCAACTTCTTGCAGTTTCGCCCCTTTAATGTTTCCTTCTATGTAAAATACATTTAAAGCCTTTTCTATGGAATCCAAGGCTAATGCAATGGCCATAACTCCTATATTAATTTCCCTAAGGCTCAGGATGATTTTACTTGGTCAAACTATGTGGTTCAATGCAATCCTCTTTTAATGGAAAATCTAGTGTATCTTAAACCATTGATTTGTTAAATCTTCTAACAAGATGATAAATCTTCCTCCCTAGTTCTTACTTTTTGTTCTCAGCTATAAGATGCTCGAACATTTCATTATATCCTGTAGTATTTTCTCAATCAAACATTCCTCTTTGGATTGGTTCCCCTCTATTTTGATGTAACCAAGTAGTATCGATCAATCTTCGATATAAGGTATGTTCTATAGTCATTCTTTTGGGTTCATATCCTTCTATTTTTCCTCTCATTTTTAGGGAATGCTCTCTCCATGTTCCTAATGGGATTTTCTTGGGTGTTGAATGGTGTGGTGGTGTCTCTACATCCTCAGGTGGATACAGTTGTCATGAGGGGAGGAGATAATAACCTATTGTGTGCCCTGTTCTCATATAAATAACGTCAATAACCGCTTAAGGTAGGGGATTCATTTCTTCTTTTTATTTTACATGAAAATGTATAGTTAGTATGTTTTATCCCACTGAATCACAATATAATTGACATAATAAATATTTGAACTGGATAAATAAATTTTTATCGATCGTATGTTATTGCCTCTTGTTTTCTTAGATAGTGTGATATCTATGATTTCTTTGTTTATCCTTTAGTTCATGATGGAAATTGGTAAAGAACATAAATCCGAATCTAATTGATAATTGTTTGGATAAAGATAAAAAGGCATGTAAATGAATCTAGTTCTTCTTGTTGTAATTTTATGCTAAAAAATTGGTGAAGTAAGCATGTTTAATTATTTATGATAGCTTACTGGTAAGGTTTTCGGAATTTGTAACCTAAAAATAATAAATTGGTTAATCCAAAATGGATTAAAGAATTGGATGTTTGATAAAAGATATTTCCTTGTAGGGTTCTGAGTTACCCTCTTGATTGTTTAAGGGCCAAAAGCCCAACTAATATGGTGTTTGTTTTCCTACTTCTTATGTTGTGATGTGAGACTGGATGGCTGTTATGATATGTGGGGGCATGGAGGCCTATTGGTTATGGTAGAAGTTGATGCCTAGAGTGGTAAGATGAATTAGGCTATGCATGTGGGTGTCAGGGAGGATGCCAAGGATGATGAAATGGGCTAGATGTGAATGTTTGGATTCTTATAGATTCTTATTGGTTGTTTACCTGCTTTACTTTCCCCATTTCTCAAGGAAGCTGGTGTTTCTTACCCTTCTCCCGAAAGGGGTGAAGATGCATGAGGTATGCCACGTGCTTTCTATGTCTAGATTCTCAAAAGGGAGGATGGGTCTACGCTCTTACTATAGGTGGAAAAGAATCAACGGGTATTTCATCTACATACCATGTTGAGACCCCTTATGTTTAGTAGATTAGAATGTTTTTCTAGAATGTCCAGGAATATGGGAAAGTAATAATGTTGTTAATAAATGATGTTAACCCAAGGGTTTGGAGATTGCTGGGACGCAATGCTGAGGTTACAATTTAATGCGACAATGGACTTTGGGTGTGATGCTAATGAAATTTAGTGTGGAATTATTGATGGTTAATTAATTAATTTTAATTGAAAATGAATAAAATGGAATGATGTAATGTAATAAATCTCTTTAAATGGTTGTGTGCTTAAAATATACCTAGTCTTAGAAGTTGATGTTGGGAGTTTGAGAGAGGTTAGCTGCAATTGAGTTTACGGATAGGTTATGCGCATAGTATGGTTGTGAGATATAGTATATTCTGTACTTTTTGTGTTTCTATATAATACTCCACCCTGTCAATTATGGAAACTTACACCCCTAGGATTCTGAACCCTAGGGGGGTCCCCAACATTTCGGTGGGAGGATGCATGGCTGACTACCACATTTGGCCCCACTCCCTTCTCTTGGTAGATACCTATTCTGGTAGGAACAATGGTTAGTTTTCCCCAATAGCCTGGGGTTGCAGGAGTTGGAGATCAAGCTGGTTTCTACTAGATTGGGGTTACAGGTCTTGTTTGGGATTGTGTTTGTTGATGGTTTTACTTTATTTTGGGGATTTTCAGTTTTTCCCCTTTTAGTTGTAGTAGTTTACAGGACATTACCTATTTTTACATGGGATTTATTTTATATTACAGTCTGAGTTGGAGTTGGTTGGTGTATATCTTATCAGTCTCTTTCTCATGTGTTATCTTAGAGGGTAATGAATCCCATTTTTGTGTTTATTGTACCCTCAGTGGAAGTCGCCAACTCGGGGCGTACTGGAGGTGGGACTCGGGGGGTCATTCTCTCCCTTATCACAATGTCGTCCCATGAGGGGTACAATTTTTGGGGAGGGGGTCATGACAGAGTGGTATCAAAGGCTCTGGTTAAGAGATAGGATGGAGTTTGGTGTTATGCACAGGTGAGGTTTCATGGGTTGGTAGGGAAATGGTGTCATTCATGTTTATAAAGTGATGTAAACACAAGATTCTGGAAAAGGAGTAGGCATATAGGACCCCATATGATCTGATGTACGGACCTTTAAGTTTACAATGGCTACTAAACGAGGTGATACTAGTTGCAGGGTAGAGACCTAGGAAAGGATCATGCATCATTATTCTTTGTGCCTATGTTTGAATGGGTAGACCAAAGGATAGGTTAACATAATATGCATTAAAGAAAACAATTAATTAATTAATGATGAGTCTTCTGTATTCTCAGTTTAGATGCTCTAACTGTTTGTTATTTTACAGGTATGGATCTTGGTTGATGTCCTCGTCAAGATTTCATAGAATATGTCTAGTAAGTTTTGATATCATATCGTTGTTTGTTAGAGGTTTACGATGACGACAATTGGAGGGGGACACTCCCAGATTTTCATTGCCCGAGTCTGCAGAAGTATGAGGGCTTCGTTTCAGATTCAGTCACGGATGACTGGTTGGAGGAGGCCAAGATTGGATTTAGTTCGATTTGTGCTCAGAAGGAGAACTGGGTGTCCTTGGTTATGATGATGTTGCATGGAGTAGTAAGGAAGTGGTGGTTATTGTTCCTCAGGGATCATGAGGAGTCAGCGATACCAGAGGAGGAGTTCCAAGACAAGTTTAGAGTCAAGTTTCTTTCTTCGACCGCAAAGGATTCTAGTCACCATGATATTCTTAACCTTTGACTGGAGAGCTCCAGTGTGCGAGAGTTTGGAATATGTTTTAGGAACCTTTTATAATGTGATTCAAACCTGATTCCAGATGAGGAGGCCAGGGAAAGGCATTTAGAGGAGGCTTTGCGTCCAGAGATCCAGCGCTTGGTCACCCCATTTATGCTAAAGACTTATCTTGAAGTGTTGGTGAGAGAAGAGGTCATCAAGAGGACATTGGATAGAATCAGATCATCACGAGAGGGGATTCATTATGATTCCTCACGAAGAAGAGTTGTGGTCTGGGGTTCCCAATTTTCAGGGCAGAAGAGTTTCTGTTCAGCCAGGGGTAGGTCCCATCCATCCGCATCTCGTTTCTCCGGATGCAGCAGCTCTCAGGCCTATGCTAAGGGACCAGGTTCCAGTTTTTCTTTTAGTGGTCAGGGGAATTAGTAGCGAGAATTCTTGACCTTTCAGAGTAGTCATCATTCACTATGTGTTCCGCTCTAGGTTTCTCCGTTGAGGCAGTTCCAGCTGAGGCAGCAATATTAGGTTGCACCAGCCATAGATCAGCAGAGGGTAGATCGGGGCAGGTAGAGGACAACCCTGTGATGCTCCCCATCCTCAGAGATTAGAGCGCGACTATGGTGGTGTTCATCATCAGGGTCATAGAGGCCATGGAGGAGGTCATGGTTAGCTTCATGCTTTAGCGTTTCCAGCTCTAGGCGAGCCGTACGTCATTCGAGGTACCATTTTCTTATTTTCTACCTTGGGGTATGCCTTGTTTGATTCAGGAGTGACACACTCCTTCATATCACCTACCCTTTTCAATGATTTAGTACTTGACATAGAGAGGCTTCCAGTGCCCTTGACATTGACTACGCCAGTTGGAGGTCGAGCTAAGTTGTTTGAAGTATGTAGATACTTTGAGCTAGTGTTGGGGCTGCACCTCTATGGGGTATATTTCCTCTGTTTACATATACAACCATATGATGTCATCCATGGCATGGAATGGTTGTATTCATTGCAGGCTATCGTGGATTGATTCAGGAGGCAGGTTGTGTCCTATGATGCAGATGGAGAGCTGGTGGTGTTCATTGGAAAGCGAGACCCTCATATGGGTCAGAGGTGTGTCCCATCCTTTTCATCCATGATGGTGGAGTTGATTCTGAGTTCTTTAAAGGTTCAGCAGTAGGGGTTTCCTAGGGTCGTAGAAGAGTACCCCGATGTCTTTCCAGAAGAGGTTGTAACATTACCCCCACGAGGAGAGATCGAGTTTGGGATTGAGCTACAACTTGGAGAATCTCTTATCTCTATGTATCTATATAGTATAGACCCTTAAGAGTTATGAGAGCTATGTATAAAGCTTGATGGTCTGTTACAGTGTGGGTTTTTTGGCCGAGTCTGACATCATGGGGTGCACCAGTTTTGTTCATGAGGAAGGCTGACGGTAGTTTGTGGTTGTATATAGATTATCATCACTTAAAAAAAGTGACTATAAATAATCACTATCCTCTTCTATGTATTGGTGATTTATTCAATAAAATTAATGGTGAATGTTGGTTCTGAAAGATAGACTTGTGGTCAGGATATCATCAGTTGCGTGTGAAGGATGAGGATATTCCGAAGACTACTTTCTATTGTCATCGTGGGAATAATGAGTTTGTTGTAATGACGTTCGACATGAAAAATTCCCCAGCTGTGTTCATTGTATTGATGAAATCTGTGTTCTATGAGTTCCTAGACAAGTTCTTGGTGGTTTTTTATCGACGACATCCTTGTGTACTCCACATTTGAGGATGATCATGCAGAGCATCTACACTCCATTTTGGGAGTTCTTCGTCAACATCTATTGTATGGGAAGTTTTCGAATTGTGAGTTTTGGGATCAAGAAGTCCGTTTCATGGGGAATGTTGTGTCCCAATAGAGAGTTATTGTGGATCCATCGAATATATAAGTAGTTGTGTCTTGGTAATCCCCCAAGACATTGTTAGAGGTATGAAGTTTCCTTGGTCTCATAGGCTACTACAGGAGGTTCGTAGTTGATTTCTCTTGATTTACGACTCCTCTAAATGCTTTCACTAGGAAAGATAAGACATTCATATGGATTGATTAGTGCGAGTCAGCTTTCGAGTATCTAAAAGAGAAGTTAGTAAGTACTCCAGTTCTTTGTCTTCCAGCAGAGGAAGTTCAGTTTTATTTTTTCTGTGATGCTTTGCATCTGGGGTTAGGTTGTGTTTTGATGCAGTAGAGATCAGTTGTTTCTTATGGGTCTCAACAGTTCCATCCCCATGAGCTTAACTATTCCACCCATGACCTTGAGTTGGAAACCATGGTGTTTGCTCTAAAGTTGTGGAGACATTACCTCATTGGTGAGCACTTTGTGGTTTTCACCAATCATAAGAGCCTGAGTTATGTTTTCTCCTAATATGACTTGAACTTACGAAATCATTGGTGGATGGAGTTATTATCTGAATACGACTTTTAAATATCTTATACACCTGTAATGAAGAATTTTGTAGCTGATACGCTAATTTAGAAGTCACGTAGTGATGCAGTGTGTAAATCTTGTGACTCCTAGAGAGTAATGGAAGAACTGTCAGCATTACATCTTGATATGAGAGAATTGGGGAGCAGAGGTTGTCTTTTTCAGATGATGGTGTAGTTATCTCTGGTGAAGCTGGTGGAAGAGTCCCAGTTGGGGGATCTAGAGGTTGAGGTCTAGAGAGGCTGAGTTATTTGTGGTGAGGCACCTGATGGTTGGTCTGAGGATGAACAACACTGAGTGTTGTATCACGAAAGGCTTTTTGTTCCTTTGGCCATTTGCGAGATAGTTCTTAGAGAGTTCCACAGTTCTCCTTTAGCAGTTCATCCTAGAATGAAAAAGATGTACCGAGCCTTAAGGATCCAGTTTTGGTGGCCTGGGCTAAATCGTGTGGTTTGAGAGTTTGTGTCTCGATGTTTGGTTTCCCAGAAGGTGAAGGCTGAACACCGTATTCCTGGTGGTCTGCTCCAGCCATTAGATATTCCTTAGTGGAAATGGGAGGACATCTCAATAGACTTTGTTACTAGTTTAGCTCGAGCTCCAGGAGGACATGAAGCCATTTGGGTGCTAGTAGACCATTTAATGAAATCATCCCACATTATAGAAACCATGGATTCGAGTTCAGTGCAAGTTTTGTCAAGGATGTATCTGGAGGAGGTTGTGAGACTTCATTGAGTCCCAATGACGATCATTTCTGATCGAGATCCTCATTTTACCTCTAGGGTGTGGAGAGGCCTTCAACATGCTTTTGGTTCTCAGTTATGCCTTAACACTGCTTTTCATCCTCAAACGGACGGTCAGAAGTGCGAACCATCCAGACTCTTGAAGATATGTTACACTCTTGTGTCCAAGAATTTGGAGGTTCGTGGAAGAGGAACTTACCCTAGGTGGAGTTCGCTTACAACAATAGTTTTCACTCCACCATTGGTATGACACCTTTTGAAGCATTGTATGGCTGACATTTCCACTCTATGTTGTACTGGACTGGGGTCGGAGAGTCAGCAATCCTCAGGTCGTAACTAGTGTAGAATACAACAACGATGGATCGGGTGATTCATGAGAGGATGAAGAGAGCGCAAGATCATCAGAAATCAAAAGTCAATCAAAGGAGGAGACCCTTAGAGTTTTATTTTGGGGATCATGTGTTTCTAAAGGTGACTCCCCATCATGGGAAACGATGGTTTGGTCATGGGAGTAAGATTATCCTTGGTTTTTTGGGCTTTTAAGGTGTTATCTCATATTGGATCTATATCGTATCGAGTATCACATCTCTAATAGATGAGCCAGATACACAATATTTTTCAGGTATCACTACTCCATCGTTATCTTCATGATGACTCTCACATCATCGATTGGGGAGAGATTGATGTTAATGATGATGCGACCTTTGAGGCGAGACCTATGGAGATCCAAGACCGCTAATAGAAGGTGTGGTTCAGAATTTCTATCCCCTTGGTTCATGTCTTGTGGAGACATAGTGGCATGGAGGAGAGTACTAGGGAATGTGAGTCACAGATACATGCTCAGTACCCAGAGTTGTTTTATGATTAACTCTTTCCGTGTACCGAAGTCCCCTTTGTGGTTATAGAACTTTAATGTTAATGAGATGGATTTCTTTGGTTGATTCTTGTGATTTTATGTCATTTGAGAGGTATTTCGATGGGTGGTTTTTCAGACTTCTTTTTTGTTTCTTTTTAGGTTAGTTTTGAATTCTAGAGGATGAGACTGTTTGGATAAAAATCTGATGTAATGGCCCTGACCTCTCTGGTCCATTCCTTTATGAAAATATGGTGTCTGAGGTGATTCGGGAGGTAAAGGTGACTTATCCCCAACCCTTGGCCAAATTTCCAGTTTGGTGAACAGTTCCAATGGTAGCCTTATGTTAACAGTGAAACGGTAACCTTATCTGAACAGTGCCATCGATAGCCTTAGGTGAACATTTCAACGGTGACCTTATGTGAACTGTTTCATTGGTAACCTTAGATGAATAGTGCAATGGTGACCTTATGTGATCAATGTCATCGGTGGCCTTAGGTGAACAGTGCAATAGTGACCTTATGTGAACAGTGTCATCCGAAGCCTTATGTGAACAGTGCTACGGTGAGGTTCTAATGGTGAGGTTCCAATGGTGACCTCTTTCCTTTGCCAAATTTTGAGTTCATCAACAGTGATTCCAAAACAGTGAGGTTCTAACGGTGACCTCTTTCCTTTTCCAAATTTTCAGTTTGTGAATAGTGTTTCTAGAACAGTGAAGTTCCAACGGTGACCTTTTTTCATTTGCAAAATTTTGAGTTCATGAACCGTGTTTTCAGATTGGTGAGGTTCCAACGAGGACCCCTTTCCTTTACCAAATTTTGAATTCATGAACAATGTTTCCAGAATAGTGAGGTTCTAATGGTGACCTCTTTCATTTTCCAAATTTTTAGGTATATAACAGTGTTTCCAGAATAGTGAGGTTCTAACGGTGACCTCTTTCCTTTTCCAAATTTTGAGTTCATGAACAGTGTTTCCAGAATGGTGAGGTTCCAACGGTGACCTCTTTCCTTTGTAGAATTTTGAGTTCATGAACAGTGTTTCCAGAATGGTGTGGTTCCAACAGTGAGGTTTCAATGGTGAGGTTCATGAACAGTGTTTTTCCTTTTCCAAATTTTATGTTATTGAAAAGTATTTCCAACTTCATACATTTCCCCCCTTAATTTTTCCTTTAACTTGAAATGTATTTAAAGCCTTGTTTTAAGGACTCTAAGGCCGATTCAAAGGTCATAACTCCTATATTAAATTCCCTAAGTCTCAGAGTACTTTTACTAGGTCAAATAGTGTGGGTTGATATGATATACTTTTAATGGAAAATCCAGCGTATCTTGAACCACTGATCTGTTAAATCTTCTAACCGGATGATATATCTTCCTCCCTAGTTCTTCCTCCTTGTTCTCGTCTATGAGACGCTCGAACCTTTCATTCCATCCTGTAGGAGTTGCTCAATAAAACATTCCTCTTTGGATTGGTTCCCCTCTATTTTGATGCAACCAAGAAGTATCGGGCAATCTTCCATATAAGGTATATTCTATCATAATTATTTTGGGTTCATCTCCTTCTGTTTTCCCTCTCCCTTTAGGTAATGCTATCGCCACGTTCCTAATTGGATTTTCTTGGGTGTTCACTGGTGTGGTGTTGTTTCTACATCTTCATGTGGATACAGTTGTCACATGGAGAGGAGACTGTAACCCGTTGTGTGGCTCGTTCTCATATAATGAACATCAAGAACCATTTAAGGTAGGTGATTCATTTCTTCTCTTTTCTTTTACGTGCTACTATATAGTTAACATGTTTTATCCAACTGGATCATAATGAAATTGACATAATCAATATTTGAACCGGATAAATAAACTGTTATCAGTCATATGTTATTGCATCTTATTTTTCTAGATAGTGTGATATTTATACTTTCATTTCTTATCCTTTCTTTCTTGATGGAAATTGATAAAGAATGTAAAGCCAGAATTAATTGATATTTGTTTGGCTAAAGATAAAGAGTCATGTAAATTAATATGGTTCTTCTTTTTGTAATTTGATGTTAATCAAATTGGTGCATTATTCATGTTTAATTATTTGTGATAGCTTACTGGTTTGTTTTCCCGAATTTGGAACCTATGAATAACAAATTAGTTAATCCAAGATGGATTAAAGAACTCGTTTTTCGATAAAAGATAATTCCTTGTAGGGTTCTATGTTACCCTCTTAATTGTTTAAGGGAAAAGATCCCAATTGATATGATGTTTGTTTTCCTGCTGCTTGTGTTGTGATGTGAGCCTAGATGGCTGTTATGATATGTGGGGGAATAGAGGCCTATTGGTAGTGGCAGTAGTTTACACCTAGAGTGGCAAGATACATCGGGTTATGCATGTTGGTGTCGGGGACGAAACTAGGGATGATGAAATTGGTTGGATGTGATTTTTTGGATTCTTACAGATTCTTATTGGTTGTTTATCTGCTTTACTTTCCCCACTGCTCAAGGAAGCTAGTCTTTATTACCCTTCTCTTGAAAGGGGTGATGATGCGTGGTGCATGCCATGTGATTTCCGTGTTTATCTTCTCAAAGGGAGGATGGGTCTACGCTTTTTCTATAGGCGGAAAAGACTCGACGGGTAGTTCATCTACTCACCGTGTTGATCCCCCTTATGTTTAGTAGCTTATAATGTTTTTCTTGAATATCTAGGAATATGGGAAAGTAATGATGTTATTAATAAATGATTTAATAAATGATGTTAACCCAAGGGGTTAGAGCTTGCTGGGACACAATGGTGAGGTTGCAATTTAAAAGGGACAGCGGACTTTTGGTGTGATGCTAATGAAATTTAATATAGAATTATTGATGGTTAATTAATTTTTAAATAATTAATTAACGTTAATTTAAACTGAAAAAAAGGGAATAAAATAACATAATAAAGCTCTGTAAAGGGTTGTGTGCTTATGGGATACCTAGTATTAGAAATGGCTGTTGGGAGTTCAAGAGACTTTAGCTGCAATTGAGTCTAATACTAGGTTATGACTATAGTGTGGTTGTGAGATATAGTACATTCTGTACTTTTTATGTTTCTATACACTAATCCACCCTATTAGTTAGGGCAACTGACACCCTGGGGATTCTTATCCCTAGGGGGTGTTTTCCCCAACATTCTTGTGGGAGGATGGATGGCTGACTACCCCCTTTGGCCCCACTCTCTTCTCTCGGAAATACTTGTGCTGGTAGGATCAATGGTTAGTTTTCCCCATATATGTGTGTAGTGGGCTGCAATGGCTTGTGGTTATTCACACACACATATTCTAGATATATTATCCTATAAACTACTATAGGTGTAACATGTATAGGCTGTGATGGCTTGAGTATCCTTACTCAGGGTGTGGGCTGTAATGGATTGAGGTATAATACCCGACATATAATACACATTATACGATCTATGGTGGCTCCATGAAACTACTTGGTTATATGCTTATATGGACATGGTGGTTTTGTTTCAGGAGGTGCATGTTGTGGTGCTTTTCCCAAGTGTCTGCGGGAAAGCCTTTTTGGAGAGAGATTCTTAGGATGTGTGACATTGGGGAAAAGTGACAAACTAGTGGGTAAGTAGTAGATCAATACCCTTGATATTCTTTATTATATTACATACTCTTGTTTGCATTACTTGGTGAGAGTAGCCATGGTGAGGCTAGGAACATAGTATACCAGTTTAGGTGACGAGTTAGTCTCACTTGTTTTTCACTGTGCTTTAGCATGCTTTCTTTACTTTCGCTAGAGAGTCTTTAGGGAGGATCCTACTGAGTATACTTTTATACTCACCCTATGTATATATAAATTGTTTCTTTGGTCACTTGGATCAGATTGGAGATCAAGCTGGTTTTAACTAGCTTAGGGTTATAGGAGTTTTCGGGCTTGTGGTTTCTACTATTTTTACTTTCTTTTGGGTATTTGCATTTTCCCCTTTCATTTGTGGTAGTTTTCATGACATTACATATTTGTACTTGGGATTTCTTTTATATTTCAGTCTGATTTGGAGTTGGTTGGTGTCTATCTTATCACACTCTTTTGTATGTGTTATATTATAGGGTAATGCCTCCTATTTTTATGTTTACTATACCCTCGGTGCTATTCGCAAACCTGGGGCCTACTGGAGGTGGGACTCGGGAGTCATTATCTCTCTTCTCGCATTGCCGGCCCATGTGGGGTACACTTTGTTGGGAGGGGGTCGTGACAAATCTAACTTGTTGACATGAAATAAACCTTGATATCATCACATCTCATCTCCCTGCATATTACCAAATAACATAAACCAAGAAACTCTATATATGGAATATAAATACATACACCACAAAGCACTGAGAACCAAGATGATGAAAAATTTAATAAATTGGAAATATTTTTTGTAATATGATAGTAACCTCCACTATAACAAAATTATATCTATTCCAGCAATTAACATCACCAACAGGGGGTTCCATCTTAACTATTACCTCAATTATTCATTACATCTTCTCTTTACTTTTCATAATTCATTCATCTTTCCTTAATCATTCCACAACTATCACATGATAATTCATATCATATAACCCAAACCATTAAATATCATTTAATTTTTCAAATTCATGATTAACCCTAAACCAGGTTTATGAAATCTTTTATTAAATTAATAAAATTCAATTATTATATTCTTAAATGTGATACCCACATGAAAATAACCACTTTACTTGTAATATTATTTTATCACAGTAATTCATTATGATATTATATATTTTTTTTATTCATGAAATTTTATTAAATACTTATGTTATTTAATAATCCACTCTTATATTCATTGAGTTAATTTAAGTTTATAGATTAATTGTAGCATCAAACCACTCCATTTAATGACTAATACTCACATTTAAACATTAAATTAACTTCTATAATGAAAACCCAAACCATACAAACATTCATGGAACTCTCTATGCCCACATGAAATTAAAACAACTAAAAAAAATGAACCACTCAATTTATATCTCTAAACATGTTAACCCCTACTTCTAGACTTACTCAACTCCACATAAATTACATTATCAATTAACCCTTTTATTCTATCATCCCAACATCCCAAAATCAGTACTATGACCAGCAGGTTTATTAGAGAAAAAAATACAAGACCACCTCCTCTAAGAAACCCATGCTCCCCACTATACTACCAATGGTTAATGGAATCAGTCAAATTAAGGTAAATTATAAAAGGAATTAACCTAGTTAAGAGATGATAAAAACTAATCCCTCATAAACCTAATAAATAATACAACTATCACTGACACACCAAAACAAAAAACAATGGACTGTGTTTGATACCATAATGATCTCTAAACTCAACCATATTGTAGCAGTTTACCATATGTCAATAACCAAGAAAATATTAATCAAATTCCGTCACAATTAGTTATGGATTTACATACTTAGACATATCATATTATGTAAAATTAATTGTAGGTTTTCCCTATCATATCCCATAACATAACTCCCATCTTATGGTTTTTCATCATATAAAAACTTCATTACATATTTTCATGAACATCCTCATTATAGTACTTCAAATATTTTTTAGTAAAAAATAGCATCAAGGAATCATCATTTAAATATACCTTCACCAATAGATTTATTCCTAGAATTAATTGGTGCTAACCAACCAAATAACAATTCACTTATAATTCAAAAACCTTATCATGTCTCTAATGAATTATCATTCATTTAAATCAAATAAAAATGTTGAAAATTTATACTAGTGAATTTTTTTTGCAATGGAATATAACACGAAATGTGAAAAATAAAAATCAACCATCAAAACATGAGAAAAACATAGGATCCCCTTCCCCTAGACCCACCCAACAACACCAATTCTATTATATAGGAATACTGCATATAATAAAAGAAATTATTCCACTATTAATCCCCCTAGACAATTCTAAACATGAATATTGCATGGGAAGATTATATAACATGAAATGAATATGAAAATAAAAACCCCTTCCCCTAGCCAAGCCATCTTCCTAGAGATGAAGTGATATAATTGAATTTTCAATAAATTATGTAAATTGAAACCACTCCCCTTGGACTAAAAAATATTCACCAAGACTGAGGAGAGATGAATAAATTATAGTATCAGAAGTTTATTCTAGTTTAGAATGATTATTAAAAGTTATATTGGTAAAAACTTCATAGCTTATCCATTCAAAGGGTGGGTTTCAATCAATAGAATAATGGGAGAACCAATTATTCTAGTGATGGGGATAATAATAAAAGAGAAATGATGATAATTAAATCCATTAGTTTATGATTATAATGGTATAATTATTCTTGTTTCAACCATGGAAATATAAATTCTCCATGAAAAATCCATAAATGATTAACTTCATAAAAATGAAGTAATACTATGATATAACCTTCCTCGATAATGTAGAAAAAATCCTCATAAAATGTTGTAAATCAAAGAATAATATATACAAAAATATCTTCCTCAAACCTGTAACGTCACATAAATATAAACCCTATAACATTGTATTCAAGAACCAAGTTTTATATCATTATCCCTTGAAAAATTATTAAGAAGAAAAAATGAAATGATTATTAATTAAGAAACTCTATATAGATAAGAATCAACCATGGGAATAGAGACAATTGGAATCCTTAAAAGTAATCCCAAATGATACAAAAGGATGACTTGGATTGGTCCAATGAACAAGAGAAACTAATTTATTTAAACTAAGAAAAATGATTAACCCCTATTAATAGGGTAACTCGAAAGGCCTCCACCAAGGAATGTGGACTTCCTTAATGGTCACATTTCCCTTGGTAAAACCGAGATTTAAAATCTTATTTTTTTGAAATTTCTTAATCCACCCATTATTCTCTATGGAACTTTCGGATGCATTTAAATTATATTTAATATTATCATATCCAACAACATGGCCTAGGGAATTTTTATTGGGTTTTTTACCAAACCACGCCCACAATCATGGTGTGGTATGCGCACCCTCGCAATTTCTATAGAACCTAGACACATTAATCATGTAAACAATACTTTCTCACCACACCAACCTACATGGAATGTAGTCATGCCTGTTTCCCCTAGTGAAATGCTTCATGCATGACACAAACCAAAACTATTAGCTCTATGGCATGGTGGAATCCTCACTGAACATAAGGGGATCCAAACTCTTAATAACACTGTGCCATTCACCCAGACATAGAGGGACTATCTAGTAAATTTTCAAAGGTCATATTCAAAAGGACTCCTCATATCACACAACCATAATGGATAACTTGAATAACTTGATTTTATACACTATTATATAAAATAAAACTCCCTAAGAACCACACCCATGAAAATGGGTGTTTCAATCTATGGGGTGAAACAAAGTCCATAATGGAAATCCAAATGTCCATATCCCAAAAAATTGTTTGAAGCACCCCTAACATAATGGGGTATAACACATAATTTCCTATCCTACCCATGGATCATATTAATCTCATAATAATACCCTAAGAATCATGAACATTGCAACAACTATCTCTATAGTACGAACCCAACATAGGGAATCCCTACAGTAAAAAATCCAAAAGGCTAGGAACTATTTCTAAAGACCCAATGTATGGAGTATCACAACCCCCAACATCCCTACCATCAGGGTGTGGCATTCCGTAATATTATCATATCTCATATCTCATCTCTAAGAATACATTAAATTCCATCTTGATGCTCTAAACCCCTTTGAAATACAAAGGGATGAGTTTAGCAAAAATGAGTTCTTACATCAAATACCGCTCAAACAATTCTCATCCATGATAATTAAAAAATATTATGAGAGAAGAAATTAGTCCCCATGTAAGGAATATAGAAAATATAACCATTTTATATAAATTCCACTCAAATGATCAACCCCTAGAAATCTAAAAAAAGTGATAACTGAGAACCAAGATATGGAAGCCATTGGGAAATACTTTTAAAATTGGAAAAACAAACTAACAACACTATCCTAGATTCATGGTTCACCATAATTAGATACCTAATGAAAAAAATTATCTATTTCCACAAAAACATTAGATATATTTAATTTCATAATTACCCTTCTACTATCCCATATACAATGTCATGATGAAATTTTAATATGATATATTTTTTCAAAAACAAAAAATGGGTTAATTAATGTTTTATAAATAAAAACCCATTTTTAATATCATATCAAGCAAGTAAAACAAATTCATTCCCTACATATACACCTGAACATAGTATTTACTTGCAATCCAGTATCTTTAGAGGAGGTTCAGGCATAGGAAATACCTACCCTAGTTCCATGTAGCTCCCAACATCCTCTATTGACATCAGTCTATCAATCCACTATATCAGTCACCTCTAGCATGGGTTGGGCCACAACACTTCCTACCCTAGTTCCATGGAGTGTGAAACATACAATATTGGATACATTATATCAATCCACTATAAAAATCTACATATGATTAGGCTTGAACCTTAGGCATACCTATCCAAGTCCCATGTGTGTCATAGCATTTTGTTTTTATATTATTTTATAATAGTTTCATCACCATCCCATCCCCAAAACATCATCACACCAAATCACATCATGGATATCAATAAAATCTCACAACAATTAATTTAATGTAATTATTTCAAATCATAATTCAATCAATCACTAGATAAACCTAATATAAATCTTCAAATAAACTATATAAACATAGAATTACAATACATAACTACTTAGGATGATGATGATTATTCTATCACAAAATATTCATCCAGTATTAGAAATAACATTTCCATGATAAAACTCATGGAATATTAGTATTTTTCTATCCTCATATTGAGATAATCATAAAATACTAATATGATTTATTAAACCAATATAGATTTATATCATTATTTTCATTCAATTATTATACTTAAATTAGATAATAGATTGCTCATTTAATTCTATAATAAAATATAAATATTATTTTGTGCATACAATTCTCAATGTGACATAAAGAGGTCATATATTGTCACATTCTTACATAAAAAATTACTTTTTTAATATGTTAATATTAAACATAATAACACATTACTTATCAATTTAACAATTCATCTTTAATTACATATAATCCCATAATGTAATAAGTATCTTTCATAAAATTACACTAAACTATTCATGGAAAAAGAATGGATTCATTTTCTTAAACATGATTATATATATTATAATAAATTTTAGACATTATCTATGGTTTTGTATATCACACACATATCACAAAAATGAACTCATAATTCTACCATTCTGAACAATCTGAAGACATGTATTTGAAACATTCATTAACATAAAATAATTAAAAAATTAGGAGTTTTATTTTTAAAATGAATCTACATTTAATATTATGATTGTTATTTCTAAAAATAGCTACCAAAAAATCATTCAACACTTTTAACTTAGATTTTAAACAATATTATACCAATTTTTAAAAATTCTAGAAAAATATTCATAAAATAAAACATTTATATATACTTCATTGATAAGGAAAAAATATTATTTTAATTCCTAGAAATATTATACAGGTTAAAAAATTTAAATACATAAAAAAAAGTCATTACAAAACTTGTCAAAATAAGGAAAAAAATATCAAATCATGTCATAAGAATACAACAAGGTATGTCTAAAACTAACAAAAATATATTATAAAAAAAATTAAATATGATTATAAGTATTGAAACATTTCAACATAAGTAATCATAAATAAACACAAAAGGCATAATAATAAATCTACATCTAAACATATAATTAAATATATAAAAATGACCTTTCCTCCCTTGTTTAATTTTTCCCCACGATCAGTTAACTTTAACCTAATCATATTTAATAGACCAAAAAAGTCTACGTATTGGATTATAGGGAGGCCTCAATACCTATTTCCTTACTAGTATCCTTTACCAACATAACTTGTTAGTTTTAGATGGTACGGTTTCCCTATCCATCCCATGGAATATCCAACTTTTCCTAACATTAAAATTCATCCTATATCTCAGCAAAAAATTCTGATATAACTTATTTCATGACCAACCCACTCTTAGAACCCTCTTGGGTAGGTAGTTGAGATGAGGATTAATTTATAAGAACGCCTCCAATAGGCTACATATTTGTGTATAACACTAAAAGAATCACTCTCATGTTTTGAAGAAATTATGTTGTTAATTTCACTGAAAATATGACATGTCCACCAATAATCTCCCAAAAAATAAACTGATAAGGGTAACATTTACCGATCCTAGTTATGAATACATGTATCATAAAGAAATATAGCTAGAGAAAAAGAACTACTAAGCTATCAAAGATCCCTTAGTTCTACCTATGTAGCAGTGTATAGTTATCTGATGAACAATCCTATAAAATAACTCACAAAATATGGTATAGGGTTGAACACTTCGGAGTGCACAATAGTATCGTATTGCAATGAAAAAAGAATCAATGTAAAATAAATGTTTCAGAAAAAATACAAGTAAGAATTACTGAGTAAGAAAATCCTAGTACCAAACAAGTATCAGAACAAAAAACAAAATTGAAAAAGATATATCAAGTATCAATATAAATCAGAATAACTAAGATTCCCCACATATATAAAACAACAAATTTAAAGAAGATTTATTGAATCTCATATAACCTGACCATTAATTTCCATTCCTATAGCCATCCCTTTCCATCAATAATGTATATTCTATCAATCAATAAAAAAAATACCCATAATAATTAGATAAGTAAATGGAATTTGAAAAAATTCACTACTAATTTAACTTGTCGATATAAGACATATCTGGAGCTTATTACATCCCATATCTGCAATAATTACCAAATCACATGAACCAATACAGGGATCATATGGAATATAAATACATAAATAGCTACCATAATTAATATTAAAAAAATTACTATAAAATTTAATGAATTATCTAATAGTAACCACTGCTAGGACAAATGATATATCTATTGAAGCAATTAACATTACCAACATGTGGTTTTCAATCAGAACCATTAATTAATTTACTTATTAAATATTCTATTCACTTTTTAAAATTCATTTAGATTTCATTAAACATTACTCAGGAATCATATTATATTTAATCTTATATAATTTAAACCTTTAAATATCAATTTACCTACCCCAATATTGACTAACACAAAATTAGGTTTACCATATCAATTATTAAATTAGATTAAATTACGTAATTCTTATAAGATTTACTAGTATTACAATTAATATTTTACTTATAATATTATGTTAATAAGTAAATTAAATATATTACCCTAATTCTATATTCATGGATGTTTTTTAAGAGTTGATGTTACTTATTATTATTTCCGTTCCCTTTATTAATACTTTGTCTTCTTTGAGAGACGCGTTCATCTATGATATTATTCAACCCATTGATGGATCTTAACATACCACTAATAAAAAAAATATTATAATTAGTGAAAATAAAATGAGATATAACACTATCCCCTAACCTAGTCTTTTAAGGCATAATGGTCCCCTCTTCCAAACCATTTTTAATCTTCCTTATGAGAGCTTCCTAGGAATGAATAAAAAAACATAGTGATATAGGGTCACCTTGCCTTAATCCCTGAATAGTATTGAATAATCTAAACCTTTTTCCCATTCTAGATATGGATATCCATGGGGATAATTAGAATATAAAAAGTAGATTGAAAACCCATTCTGAGAACACAAATTTACTCATGAATTTGATGATTAAATACCACTCAATCCTATCATGAACTCTGTCCATATCAATTTTTATAATAACATTCGAACCACGAATTTTCTTATTAATTTCTGTAACTATGACCATCACTATCCCCACTACACCTTGAGTTTTTCTACCTTGGATGAAGCCATGTTGTTCCTCTAAGACAACTCTTGGAATAATTTGGATGATCCTTCTATTTATGAGACTTGTTAGGATCTTGTAAAGGGTGTTACAAAGAAAATTTGGTCGGTACTAGATGATTGTGTTGGGATGATGGACCTTTTGGACAAGAACAACTCTATAATTACAGACCTCCCCCAGAATTCCCCAAACACTGAAGAAATCACAAAACTCAACCCTTATCAACTATTTAATGATGTCTGATGTAGCTATAAAATACAATAAATCCACCTGATCTTAGATCATTGTATGGTCTCATGTTTAAAATTGGTTATTTGGTTTTGATATCTTCCATAATTCCATAAATTCATTCATTGTCTAAATCATCCACCAATATAGGGTTTCAATTCATGATTCTTTCCTCACATTATATTTCACCCATGATTCTTCAATCAGTAAGTCTCAGCCCTGATAGTAAACCCTTAAAGTTATTAAGGGACATATTTCCTGCAACCTCAATATCTTCTATGTATGACCCATTTATAGCTTCAAGATGATCTTCTAGGTATTACAATTTTCCTTTAAGCATGCCTGAAAATACTTCATGTTGGTATCCCCCTCTATAATCCACTTCTCCCATGATCTTCCCCAACAAGAACCTTTGATTTTCATTATTTTTTTGGATAACCCACTTCACTTCTCATTGAGTCTGGTAAAGGCATCGTCCTCCCAATTTTATTTCAATATCTCTTCTATATCATATCTTTCATCTTTGATCCCTTCCAAACTATTCTCACTATTACTTATGCTGCAAACCCTTTCTTGAAGCTCCTTCTTCAAGCTCTAGTGCTGAGAGATCAAATCCACCCCAGTATTTCTACTTATTTATTTAACCCAAGAGCTATTTACCATTTGTCAAAACCCATATAATATTGACTAGTTACTTAAATAATATAACCATTACTGTCTTCAATTTTCCTTGTTGATTGTCAACACCATAGAAGCATAATTAGATAAGGATTGAGTGAGATGAGTGACATAAATTTTAGGGAAAGAATTGATACATTTCATGTTAGAAAGACATAAATCTAATCTACTACATATTCAGATACTCCATTTTTTGTTGTTGCACCATGTAAATATACTTCCAAAAAAAAACAAGATCCATGACACAATTTGAGGCCATGAAAAAATTGAAGTCATGTATGGAGATACCAGAATAAGAAACCCCTCCTTTTTTCTCTAAGTTTTTTACAATCATATTGATGTATCCTCTAGTATACCACACATGGATACCTAGTGGGAATCTAGAAAAGTGTATTCACAATACAATTCTATATTCAGAATCACATTTGGAATAAGAAAATGTAAATAAAACCACCATTCTCTTTAAGTTACCTTCTTAGTAATCTGTTAAGAAGAGATATCCACACATACAAATGTATCATTATGTTTATATAATATAAAAAAAATGGGTTTCATGAACTCACATGTATGTAAATTTTAAATCCCTTCTTCCTTTAAAAATTAAATACACAATCCATATTTTTTTGGGTTCTAGAATAGTTAAAATATATTCCTATAAACATTGACATTTTTAAGTAACCTATATGTGTTTATCCCTCACACCAAGGCCTCTGGAATTCCATATCATTGTGGAGTTCATTGAAACTTGAGGATAGTGGATTTTAAACCTAAAGGAGTTTCATCCCTATTACCTGACCTCGAACTAAGAATGTATTTGTACCGAGAATAAATAACTGGTTAACTATTCATGGGGATTATACGAACCTTCACACTTTTATCCTCACTCAGATCCTGACCATTTGATGTTCTTTATTTTAATTTTGTATCATCAAGCATTCAAAACCTATTGGGAATGACACCATAGTTTCTAGAAAATATGAGGAGTCCATTTTTAATAAATTAGTAGATCAATGATACTTCTAAAAGATGGGGTGAATAACCCTCAATAGCTCCTCCCAATTACCTTTTTCCAAGTGGTATAAGTCTAGAGATCTTGTTATGTTGGGGATCCCACCTTTTTACAACCATATAATTTACACTTTGATGGGTTTCAAAGAATAATTTTCTAGTGTCATTGTATCCAAAAACCCCCACTGAAGCCACTTAAGTAGATGGGATCTCCAAAACCTGATCCTAAGAAGCTTTTGAATAACTAGTAGGTTCATGAATAAATTAGTTCTTTATAGGCCTGGATCCTTCAGATAGGATAGTCAAAAGTTTTATCAGATTTTTTGAAGAGGTAGAACCATTATCAAGTGTATGGGGAATATACCCAAATTTGAAAATTTCATCTCATTGATAATAAAATTCTGATAAACCTGAGAGATAGTCATTTGCGTCGATAGAACCATGTCGGGTTGACCCAGACTCTCTCTCCCTGGGCCTCCTAGGAAAGAGTTCATCTGAGGCACTTGCTGTTTCTCCTTAACCAATGGGGTTCTGAAAATCTGTATCGATAGAAGTCCTCTACGTTCCATTTTAAGAAGAAATGCACACAAAAATTATGGATAGCCTAAAAAATAAAACTTTTCACTAAGATAACCCCTAAATCACCCTAAAAAGTATACTAAATGGTAAGGGAACTGTGATATCAACTTCAACGCAAATCCTGGGAGACAACGCCGACTATAATATCTGATTGGAAACATTCAAGAAAAGAAATATCCTAATGGAATTTATCATATATTTAAGCATAAATGGTTTATGAAATTGAAAGGGAAGACAAATCAGTCTAAACCACAAAACTTCTAAGTTATACTCCATCCCATAGTGATTATCCCAAGACCATCTAGAAAATGAGAATATTTTTGATCTTCACTGCTATACCTCCCTAGAAATAGATTTAACAAATTTCTCCCATGATTCTATGTGGATTCAAAATAAATATCTAGAGATAAATGAGATATCCTCTTGTTCGAGAAGGTCCCATGGACCCAAAAAATACTTGAAGAAAGAAAAAATTTAGTTTTATGTTGCCAAAGATGGCCACCAGTGTTAGATTGTGGAATGTTGTCACTTATATAACCTACTTTGGAAAATATATAGATAGGTAACATGACATCATACCTACCACCATAGAGAAACTAAAACTAATGGGATTCCCATAATCCCATCTTGACTTTATGTAGATAACCTTCAAGAATCCCTACAAAGGACTGCAGGTGAGTAACCCCAACTTCTTTTTCTGGGGTATAAGAAACTAAAAAAATTAACATAGCTTAGGGATTGAAGAAAAAATCAGACTAAAACAATATTATAACATTTATTTAGTAAAACCAAACTAGGAATATAGTAATGGAACTCTCCAAGACCACTTGACCTTCTTGGTTCTAAGAGGAAATCTCAGCAGAAGTACAAGATATAACCCATCTATTCTCAATTTCTAGTCATACCATACTCCCCAAGAAATACCCTATCACTTATCACTTACATTCTAGAAGTTTTAAATCACATCTTTATTACTATAACCAGTAATTATATCCTATAAATAAATAATAAAATACTTCATATATTGAACCTTAGATCCCCACTATGCAACTCAAGGACCATGAAACCACTCTGAGGAATGTGAATTAGAAGAGGAAGCAACTAGTTAAGAGATGATAAACACTCCTACCTCACAAACCATGGATATAATCTTAGTAACATAATATAAGGATATAACCTTAAACATTATATAATAATAATTTTTAAATCAAGAATTCATTATCTTACATTTTATGGTCATTCTAGGTATATGGTTTTATAGGATTATGCCATAACACGTAGATAAAACATTATATTTTATAGAGTGGAAACTTGTTATTATTATCCATTTTCCCTATAAAACATAACTTTTAAAAAGAAACATGTTTTATATTCATGAAAAATCTTCCTAAATTTCAACATAACACCTTCATTATTCTTACCCATACATAAACCCTATAAAAAATTTAAAAATTATGGATGAGTACAATATGATTAGTAAGGGAAATAATATAATAAAAAAACACTTTTTCATGAATACTTATAAAAATATTCCTTTCTAAAAACAATCATTATGTTTAAAATAAAAAAAATCCTTCAAAAATTAACTTTAGTGTCAAAATATTTTCATAAAACATTTCATAAGAATTATTTTATGAAAAAAACATAAATATTTATTTTAAGTCATAAAAACACATGATTTGTTTTTCACAATGTTATAATTTCCAACTATAATATGTAACATATACATTAAATTAAACATAATATCATTATATTAACATGAAAATAATAAAATTCCCTCAAACAAATAGATAGAAATCAAGGATTGATCATCTTTGGAACTTGGGAAATAATTTTCTATATCACAATTACAAACAAAACAACCAATACAGTCAACTTAGATACCCAATGCATTGTAGGGCTATCATTGACACACTATTCATTTGTTTATAATGAAACCACATATTCTGGGTTTATAACAAAACCACCCAACATAAAAAAAATTACCATAATCCTTATCATAATCATAACACATAAAATCTTGAAATTTCTGACATTACACTCATAAAAAAATTATTTTCAACCATAAAAAAACATTTATGGATTTTTAAATATTCATTCCATTTTAATCCCCTTTTTGAAAATAAACCCAACATAGTGAATTAATGTTTTCCTTTCAAGAAAATATGAATGATTATAAAATAAGTCAATTATCCAATAATGGTTACAATGGTGTGAAACTTTTTTGTCATTAAATATGTTAAAATAGAACATTCCTTAATGAAATTCAACATTTTCCTCACAAAATATGTAAAAATATTCCTTTGGTAACATTTGAAAGTAAGTAAAAAAGGTGACATATAATTTATGTAATTATTCATTTATATCCATATAAATACATCTATAAAATAATTTTAAAAATATGTACATGAGAAGAAAAATTAGAAGGGAAACTATAAAAAATGATGTTTTAAAATATAGTCCCTTATATAAAACCATAAAAATATTACTTTTAAAAAACATTTTAAATAATTTAAAATATTGTCAAAATGAAATTTATAATACATTTAATTTAAATAATAACATTATTGGAACATTTATAAGAACATGTACATGGAATACAAAGATTTTAAAGGGAAAATTTTAAAGAGGGTTTTTAAAATAAAGTCATTTACCTCAAGTACAACTCATCACACACATTCATTATCCTCCTAAATAATAAACTTTTTTTAATTATTTTCTTTTATAATAAAATATTTCAGGTTTATTATTATTTTTATTTTATTTAACACCATGTTATATACAATTAATTTATAAATTAAGTTCACGTTGGACGTTTTGAAGTTATTCGGCTCATATATCAAAAATGAATTTGGTAGGATGACTATGGTCAAAGATATAATTATTTCATCATAAATAGAATAATAATAATGACAAATAAATCAATTTTATAAATCAATTATACTTATAAAATCAATAATAAAATATGATAAGAAAAATGTACAATGTTACAATCATAGAGACATTAGTTCTTACATACATAAGAGTAATGTTTCCATTTTTCAAGGATCATGATGGAAAGTAGGTACATATTATTTTAAATTTATAGAATTATAATTATATAATTAATAGCATATAAGTTATTTAAATATGGTTATATATATAATCTGTGTGATGTGGTGATGAAAAATGAATCACATTTCATCATGGAGGTGGTATTCCACCCATTTGCATGAATGACGTTATCATATTTCAGTAAATGTAATGGTAAGAAATAAATTGATATTTTATTTTTAGGAAATAGAAACATATAAAGAATATAATACGTGTATATATATATATATATATTAAATACATACATATAACCGAATATAAGAGTAGGTGATGGAAAACAAATTACATTAGTTCGTGAGGCGATAGTCTGCCGTACACATGAATGATGGTTTCGTTTCCCATTTGTTGGAAGAAGAGATAGATATAGGTTTCTAAACAAACATAATTAAATATAATTTTATGAAAGATATTGTTTTTGTTATTTTATCATGATTTAATAAATTTTAAATGAAATAGAAGAAGGAATAAAATGAAAATTCTTAATTAAGAACTATTCCTCTTCTTTAGACAACCTCTTAAGTTTTACACAAAAATAATTACTATGATGGTTTTATGATAAAAAAATGTTCTCTAAAATTTTGGGAAAGATGTAATGAATGGATTTGTTTAGTTTTAGGATGAACAGAAAGACATTTTAATTTTTGATGAAAAAAGGAAAAGAGGTTCCCTTTTATAAAAGATGAGATGGGTACTCATGGAATTTCTTAATGTATTAAATTAATATAAATTAACATTCATTGATACTTATCTACAAAATGATAATATTACAATATAAGATGTGTTTGATTCTAAATAATCTAGTATAATAAAAATTGGACTAATATTTGTGATATTTTCATCTTTGTCATTTTATTTGACTCTATGATAACCTTTTCTGACAGTTAACATTATATTAAAGTTAATTGAATAGTGTAAAAATTGACATTAATGAAATTTTATAATAAATAATTATTTATTAAATGTTTTAAAATTCATAAAAATATTATCATTATCCAAGTAAATGAAATATTGTAGTAGATGATCATATATTAACTCTCAGACTAGAAATAACCATTAGATGAATATAAATTTATATAAATAGGTATAAAATAGACACACATTATTTAAATATTTCATTATTATTTATTATTTTAATTAATTAAATTTTATTACCTTTGTGCACTTAAAACCCATTTTTAGAAAACCCTGTTCTTAAGCATAAAATAAACTTATACCAAAAACCAGTAAATGATAATTAAAATGAAATTATTTTCATTATTATAATAAAATTTTTTATTTTTAAATTTAATAAAATACCAAAAATATAATTAAACATTTTAATAACTTTATTTAATGAAAATAAATTAATGTATTTGAAGAATTGGTAATTTTCACTATTCACTTAAAAATCAATCATTTCACAAAAATTCTAATGTTCCACTGAATTTACATTTTTTTACGATTAATTCAAAAATTTAATTCATTTTATCAAAAAAATATAACCTTTATAGAAATTAACAATACCATTTTCCCACAATTATCAATAAATGTTTTTTTGAATAAAACCTTTAAAAAAAATGAAATGACTAAAATTTTGAGTTATTATTTAATTATAATATTTCAATACATTGATATTGTGTAGGAAATGTATATATATTTCATAATTTAGTTAATCCTATCCATATACTACAATTTAACAGTTGGGTTGTAACTATCATAATTAAATAATAATATATCATGGTTTATTTAAGCTTGGTGTTTCATGTGGTTTATTCTATAAAACATAGTTTTCCTTTCTAAAATTTCAGGTTGTTGAATTCTCCCCCCTTTAATAAATTATATCCTCAAAATTTGAACTTGATCTCTTTAATAAATGTTTTAATGTTTGAAACTACCTTTCATGTAATCCCGAATCATAAAAAGGGTTAATAAAACTTCCTCTTAATAAGAGATAAAGCGAAATAAAAAGGTTATTCAGAATAAAACATTATGAGGTTTCCAAATATGAGGACACTAGTGGGAAGTGAAAATATAGACTTGGAAGAAATGTGTAATTCCAAAATAATGAAGTAAAGTGACATAGATCATTGATCATAGTAAAGTAAATGATCATGAGAATATTAACAACCAAAAAACCCCAAACTAAAGTGGTGTGAAAAATTACATTGATTTATAATAAATGAATTTAATGGGATAAAATTTTCTTTTCAAGATACTTTTCCTTGAGTTTAATAATTACATACCATATATATAATACACATAAGTAATATATAATAACTTTACAAGTATAATTTCAATATCTAATCAATTTCTCCAACAATCGCATCACTTCCTCCAAATGATGAGTATTCAATATTAATTTTATTTTATTCCAAAATCATTAAAATAAATTTCTAATAGATAAAATAATTCCTCTAAATTAACACAATATATTACTCATGTGTTTAAATATTAAAAAATTTGAAATGGTTATCATAAGATAAGATAATTACTAAAATTAATAAACCTTCATATGAAGAAATATTACATTAATATCAAAATTTTAACAATATTACAAATTTTCAAACTAAATAATTCTACACATAAATATCCATGAAAATTTCAAAAATATTCATAACTAAGATTGAAACCCAAATATTAGAAGGATTTGATCACATAATACTCTAAGAAAAAATTTCGTTTGTCTCAAGATAACATAAATCACTCTTGAAGTAGCATACCAAAAATGTATAAGATATGGTTATATATAATCCAAGATATGGTAATAATATTGATAAATGACCTTAATCAATATAAATCCACATTAATATATTATATAACTCTAAAAGATAATTCAAACATTAATCCTAAAAAAACTATAATGTACTATTATGTTAATCATATAAGGTTAAAAAAAGTGAAGTTCTTCTAAAATAAAATTAATCATTTGATAACAAAATTTGTTTTCAATCCAATTTTTATATCTATGATAAGAAATATTTTTCCAAAATCATCATAATTTTTATCTATCAAATAATTAAAAAAAATAAATTCATAATAACCGAGACATTACATAGGCCAGTGGTAGGCGTTTCACCATTATGTCCCATGGAATGTGGGATCAGGACTTGTGGCCTTGTTAGATGGGACAAGTTTTTATTTTTACTAAAACTATATAAATAAAATTCTTATTAAATTTCTAGAAATATGATGTGAATCATTAAAAATAACTATAATCTTCAATGGTCATATAAACCCCAATGGTTCTTAAAACCTATACACTTATGTCGAAAAAATGTAATGGCCTTATTCCTCTAATAAACATTAATTAAGAACAATTTAATCTAAAGGTTACATATACCTAATACATATATAATGAATCAATAAATATCTCTAAAAATGATCAAATTTTCATTATACCACATTTCAAATGTATCTATTCTATCTAACATATGTTGAAAATTTTGAATACAAAACCCACTATAGAATAATCCTTAGATGTTTCTGGATTATCATAATATTTAAAATATATCATAATATCATTGATAAAACTAAACTATATCAAAATTTTGAAACTCGATATATAAACACTTCTTTCTTTTAACTTCCTTTTTAATCCTCTAACAAATATGTTTCATCTAATTATTTAATTAATTATTATAAAAAATAAATTATATGAATTATTTTCTCATGATTCATAAAATAAAATAAAATAATTTTGTATAGTTTAAAAATATGAAAATAATTATTAACATAAATACAGATATCATAGTATCCTTTTTTGTTGTTGGTATCCCCTTTATCTTCCTGCATGAAGTCCATATCTCTAGGAAATAAATTTTCCAGTCCTTCTTGGAATTCACTTTTTTGAATTATATGGATCAGTTGTGATTTTAAAGTCAAATAAAATTAATACTATGATACACATAAATTTTAGAAAAGTAAAATATGTTGGATATATCAAATAATTTCTTACAGGTGATTTGGATTTTCAAAATGCTTTAAAATAATTTGAACAAATTTTTTTAATGAAAGTGGTTATTAAGTCATCTATAATGAATAAGAATGTTTTGAAATATTAATCATCTTCCATATTGTTAAATATTCCTTATTATATATAAAAGTACATCATTAGAGAATATAATTAATTCTTACATGATAAAAGAAAAATTGTCTTTTTGAAGATAATTCCAAAAAACATTATACAAAACATTTACCTTCAAATCCAGAATAATAAAAAAAGTAAAATAAAAATTATAGAATGGTTTAGCCTCAAGGTTTATCTCATGTATTTCCACTTAAATAACCATAAAGTTATCAACATTCTTCTGAAGTAATCATTTCTGATAAAATAATGGGATACATATACTTCAACCCAATAAAACATTTCCTAAAATGTCATTAATCACCATGAAATAAACTCACTTAAAACCTAAAAAATGTTGCTTAAGACTTTTATCATATGTTCAACCATAAAATCCTAATCCCATAATGGTATCCATAAATATTATACTAACATCACAGGAAAATTTCCTAATCTCCAAAGTTATCTAGACCACCCTCTAATACCATCTATATGGAATGAGCCTTACACATTTCATATTATTGATTTTTATGTCATAAATTAATTCTCTTACATTTGGGGATATTTTCAGGTTTATAGTTTTATAAAATTAGGTCATAACTCATATTTAAAAAACTATATTTTATAGAGTGGACACTTTTGATCAGTATGTATTTTTCCTAGAAAATAAATATTTTGAAAAGTAACATGTTCTCTTTTAATGAGAAAACATTATAACTTTAAACATAACTTCGTTATTGTTATTTCTCATTCTCATAACCTTTGAAAGAAATTCTAAATTGTGGAATGAGAACATAAATCACAACAAGGGACATAAAATAATAATAATATTTTTTTTGTTCCTGAATAATTAGAAAAAATTTCTTTTTAAAACACTTTTTAGGCCCCAAATAAAAATTTTATTACACAACAAATCAACATTAATTCCGAATTATTATTATATAAAATTTAATAAGAAATATTTAAAGAAAAATAAAACTTGTAAATAATTATTTTATTTTATGAAAAAAATGAAAAAAAATTCATAAAGTTATACTTTTCACCCTTAATAAGTATATTATAAATTCCATTAAAAATAAGATCTTTTGATTTCAAAGAAAATTTAAAATATTTCCATTAAAAATCCTAATAAGGTAATGATCAATCATGTACTTAACATAGGATAACAATTTCCATATAACTCTTACAAATGGAATAAACAATATCAGTGACTTCAATAACCAATTCATTGGAGGGATATCACGGACCAACCAATTCATAGTTTATAATGGAACCACCATTACATGGTTTATAATAAAACCAACCATCCTAATAAAAATTCAAAAGATAAATAACAAAATAATATCACATAAAATCTTTCATTGACCAATATTATACTTATAAAAATATTCTTTATACCCATAAGAAAAAAAATTTTGAGATCAAAATATACATTCCATTTTAAAAACCATTTTGTAAATAATAGGAACATAGGCAAGGATAGTTTTTATTTTAAGAAAACAAGGAGGATTATAAAGGATGTAAAATATAAAATTTTGGTTATTGTGGAAGTAAAAATTTTTGTCACCGTATACGTTAAAATTTAGCATTATTTTTATCTTTTGTAAATAAATTTAAAACGTTCATTATATAAAATTTTAAAAGACTCCATTTAAAAATATCAAAATAAAATAAAAAATAGACATAAAATTTACCATATTATTAATTTATGTTCACATAAATACATCCATAAAATAAATTTAAATATATGAACTAATAATAAAAATATTTGAAAATGAAACATTAAATGAATATTTTTTTAAAAAGTATATTATGAAAAAAATGTAAATATTCCATTAAAAACATTATAATAAAATTAAATTATTTTAAAAATGACATTTACAATACATTGAATAATATATAATAATTTTATTAAAACATTTAGAGTAAACTCTTTATGGAACAACCAATGATGGAAGTGAAACATTAGAAGGGGATTTTTAAAAGAAAGTACCAAACATTGAGTCTAACTCACCACAAAAGATCTTTATCTTCATCAATAATAATATTATGTTATTTATTTTATTTTGTAATTCCTTTTACTAGTTCATTATTCTTTTTATTTTATTTAAACCCATGTTATTTTCAATTACTTAATCAATTAATTGCACATCTGATATTTTGATGATATTTTGTTCATATGTCAAAACATACTTTGGTAGATTAAATATGTTCAAAAAAGTCATTAGATCATCAAATAAAAAATAATAATAGTCATATAATTATAATTTTATAGATAAATTATACTTTTAAGACCAATCAGGTAATATGTTTATGAAAAATGAACTATGTTACAATCATGAAGATGGTAGGCCGTATATAAGCATTAGTAACATTTCTATTTTTCAATGATCATGATGGAATGAAGGTAAATATTAATTTATATTTAAAAAATAATAATTATATATTGAGTAAAATATTATTTATTTAAATACACATATATATCTCATCCATGTAATGTGGTGATGGAAAATAAATCACTCACCTTCACGGAGGCGGTAGTCCACACGTTAACATGAAAGACGTTATAAATTTTCATTGATTAAAAATGAATGAAATTAAATGATATATTTTATTTTAATAATTATAAATATTTCATGAATATTATAAATATACATTAAATCCATCACTACATCCCATCATATGATAAGGTGATGGAAAATGAATTACATCGGTTCGTGAGGTAGTAGTCTACTATACACACGAACAATGGTTTCGTTTCCCAATTGATTAAACATTATATATATAGGTTATAAAATTAATCTAATAACATGAGGATATATCAAATATTCTATTTTTATTATTTTATATTTTTTTTATGAAATTTTTAAGGAGTTGGAAGAAGAAATAAAATGTGAACTGTTGATTAAGAATTATACCTCTTCTTGAGAAATCATCTTTAGGTTTACACCAAAATAATTCCTTAGATATTTTTATGATCCAACCATGGCCTATAGAATTGGGGATTATATGTAAGGATGGTATTTGGGTAGGCAATTATTAATACAAGAGTTCTCATAAGGCTGAAAAAGGGATAGCGGTACTTTTTTATAAGAGAAGGGAGGGGCAGTCTTGGAATTTATTAAAGTATTACATTAATATAAATTAGTTTTCATATTAAAATTGTCCAAATATAATAATATTAGAATATAATATTATTATTAGTATAAATAATCTCATATAATAATAATTGTAATGTAGGATAGAAATAGTGTATGTAGATGCTCAATTACAAGAGTGGGTGAATTGTATGTTTAAAAAATTTGTTTTTAACCTTAAGGAAAACTATGTTTAATGATGTTAAACATGGTAAATTCAAAAAACCTCTTTATGTTATTAACGAAGGAAAAATTTCTTATGTTCTGGAAATATGATTCTGGAAAGGAAACATAAGAAAAGAATACATAAGAAATATTCTACCTTAAATCATATAGAATCTCTTAAATCAGAGTTAATTAGAGTACAAAAAATTATAAGAAGTTTACACTTTCTTCCTTTGACAAAATGCAGTGGAAATAAAACATGAAACAAAAAAAGTAACAAGTATAAAATATTTTAACACAAAGAGTAGGGTATCCAACAATTGGGGATAAAGGTCCCTTGATTTATACTTTTAAGAAATTTTATCTTACCCACACTAGGGTAAGCCCTCGATAGGAAGATCAGAATTTGTATTTCTATCCCCAAAAGACCTCAAACATTAAGTTAGTCAGCACCCATGTCTTCTTATCCCTAGAAACCCTCGATTATACTCAACAACAATCAGAGTCTCATGAAGAAATATAAAGAAGATGTTCAGTACCCACAAATCATGGAAGTATTTCTCTCTCTAGAAATCAATTCCTATTATATAATCTCTAAGTCGAACGACAAATCTATTGAGCTCGTTCAAATGAGATCCTATTTATAGGCACAATGTCAATGTTCATCTCCCTCCTCCAACAGTAAAATTTTTCCTTGAATATCGAAGAGACCTGTCACACGTCACTCAATCAACGATTAGATAAAAATAAATTTCACAACATCATTTCATAAAAATAACATAAGTAAGAAAAAATAAGTTACTTAAGCAAATCTATTTTTTAGAGTTTTAAAGAAAAATAGAATTTGGAGTCAGACCATATTATCATTCAGAGTCTATAAGAAATGGATATTCAGATTCTGTTTTACAAAGAATTCAGAATCTGATTTCTAAGGAATTCAGAGTCGAAATTCTAATGAATTCAGAGTCTGAATTTCAGAAGAATTTGGAGTCAGAATTTTAGAGAATCCAGAATCTAAATTTAAAAGAATTCAAAGTCTGAATTTTCAGAAGAATTTAGAATCTGAATTTTAGAGAATTAAGAATTTTAATTTCAGAGAATTAAGAATTTTAATTTCAGAGAATTTGAAGTCTGAATTTTTAGAGAATTCAAATTCTAAATTTTCAAAGAATTTGGAATCTGAATTTCAGAGAATTCCGGTCTGAAAACAGAACCCTCTATATCCAAGGGACTATTATATTCCATGGTTATGCATAAGAATCATAATTTTTGACTTATTAAAAAAATGATTTTGATTTAGAGAGATTATAAAATGGTGTAAAGAAAACCAAGGTAAGGATAAAAATTTCATTAGAGAAAAGAAATTTTCCTTATAAATATAATCCTTAGGGAAATATGATTTTCCTTAAGATATGTGTTTATGATTTTCAAAACATCGATGAATGGAAAAGTCATAAGGACACCTTATTTACTCAATATGTATAAGTTTAGGTGGGTTTTGCATCAATAAATTTTTATTTTAACCCATGTTAACAATTTTTCACAATTATCGTGGTATTATTTTTTTTATTTTTTTGGTGTTCAAAAAATTTCAAAAAATAAATGAAAAAATACCTTAAATAGAAAATGGTATATATTATAAACCATGTCCCATTTATATGACCTAAATTAAAATTTATAGGAATTATAAGTCATATAATAAAAAATTATTTATTATAAAATATCATTAATATCAATTTTGAAACTGTTCATTTAATTTGACATTAAATGCATCATGAAAAAGATGAATTTATAATATAAAACATTCACACACCAAAAATGTATTATAACTATACATTAAAAATTTGTAAAATATTAATTTATTCAATATATATTACTTTTTAATATTTTTAAAATCATTTATTTTATTTTCCTTTTAATTAAATAAATAATGCATCGGTATTGTGTAAGAATTTAAGATAATTAAATAATTACTAAAAAATATAAATTAATTAATTTCATGAAAATAATTCTATAATTATAAAAAAATTATTATTATTTATTCAAAAAATTATTTTTTTCCTATGTGAACACATGTGATATTTTTAAAAGTAAAAGGGTGACATTTTTCAATTTCTTTACATAAAATATTATTTTGGTCACTTTTATGGAAAATATCATAATAGAAAAATAAATATGAATAAAAAATTTACAAGGCTCAAAATAAATTCATCCAATAATATTTAATATAATAAATTATGGCATTATCACTTACTTTTAACCTAAATTATCAAAATTTTCCCCTTTACTAGGGGGAATGAATTTTTATGGGTTTTAATATTCATTGTGACAAAAAATTAAATTGATATTATTGAATACAATTTATTTATTATGATTCCAAATATGGAATGCATTTTACTAAATTCAATATCTATAAGTTGAATAAATTTATTTTATAAGTATCCTGGAAAGCATAATGAAAAATCAATTTTTAGGAAAAATGCATTTTTCAAGTAATAGATAGTTGTATATTATCTCTATTACTATAAATAATTATTCTATCAATTGAAATATATAAAAATTGATATATAATATATAAATATCATTTATTTATTTACTTATTAGGTATTAATTTAATTAATTATAATAAATAAAATTTATGCACTTAAAAATAGTTTTCAAAAAACAACGTTTTAAGATTAAAATAAACTTTTACCAAAATCATGAAAATTAGTGATTAAACTGAAATTAATTAGTTTATTATAATAAAATGGATTATATATAATTTTAATAAAATTTATAAATACAATTTCGGTTTTAAATTACATGATTTCATTAAAATAAATAACTGTATTTGAAAATTCGTAAATTTTCACAAATCACTGAATAATCAATCATTTTAGAAAAATAAAAAAAATCACCCTAAGTTTATTTTGATATTATTTTTTTTGAAATAAATTTAATTTTGATCAAATATATTTTCTAAATTTCAATAAATTAATTATAATATTTGCACATATAGGGAAATAAAAATCATTTTTGCAGAAAAAGTATTTTTTTAAGAAAATGTATTCTTAAAGAATAAAATAACATTACTAAAATTTAAGTGATTATTTAATAATCATTTATAAATACATTTATATTGATTAAGTATGATATATACATTTAATATATTATTTAATCTTAACTATATCCACTAATTTAATGGATAGGTTATACATGTCATATTTAAATAATAATATTTCACTGTTCGTTTAGGGTCAGTGTTTCCTATCATATATCATATCGAACTTAGTTTTATTTTTTCAAAATATTGGTGTGTTACACACTAACCAAATACTATATTACTTACCATAACGATCTATAAAAACTATTATATAATAGAAATAATCCATGAGA
Organism: Viscum album; assembly: GCA_963277665.1. Lineage (NCBI taxonomy): Eukaryota > Viridiplantae > Streptophyta > Magnoliopsida > Santalales > Viscaceae > Viscum > Viscum album. The sequence goes on from OY728138.1 coordinate 1,803,405,130, forward strand.
TAAAAAATAGGATTTCTCAACAAGTTGTTATAACTATCTATCAATAAATTACATACATTAAACATATAATATTATGTTCCATTAATTATATGTTCTATCCATTTATATTAAAATTACATATTTTTTTCTCAAGGTTCTTTTCACTATATTACTATTAACTCTAGATTTATATTCACTTCCTTATGATCATATTCCATATATTTTTTAACTAATGTTATAACATCAATGCATCAATAGTTAAACTAAAATAAAAAAACATAACATTATTGGAATTAAGAGGGGTATTATAAGGACCCATACATAAACTTTAAATATTTTAGTTTTTTTAATAAGAAATAAAATTTGAGTATCTTTTTAGTTTTTATATTTATTGGATTATTAAAAACTCATAAAAATTAAAACATTATATTACAAGTGGAAACTTATAATCAGTATCCTTTTTTTCACCCAAGGAAACATTATAAAAAAACATGGTTTCTTTCCATGATATAATCGAACAATTTTCATATTTTCCTCATCTTTATCCCCACTCATACTTTAACCATGTAAAAAATATGAAATCCCATTTAATGTTCTTTGAGTGAATGAAAAAAACATTTTCACATGAAGTAATAACATATTTTTTACTACAAGATAAATATTAAAAACAATAGAAAAAAATTAAAACTCATTTCTGTTACTTATATCATCATATACATAATACCCTTTTACATCCATTTGAATTGGAATAACCATGCAACCAACTTCTAATATTATTATTACCCAATGAATTGGAGATCTATAATGTGGATTACCCTTTATATAATCTATATGAAGCTAACCCATGAAAAACAATGAGGAAGAGCCCTTTATATAAGCTATATCAGTATCACCCATTTCTCATGATTTATAATGGGGATGAACCCTTTGTATAAGTTATGTTCGGATCACTCATTTCAAATAATACTCAATTACCATTTTTGGAATAAAAAAATTTCATCACAAAACCCATTAAAAAAATCTTTTTATCCCATATAAAAAAATGTTCATAGAAAAATACCATTTTATTTTAAAAAAACATTTTCAGTACCAAAAAACCCAAAATAGTTAAATAGTGGTTTTCATTTAAGAAAATATTTCTGATTAAAATGGAAGCTATAAATTAAATAATAGTCATGGAAATAGAAAAATCATTATCACCGTGTATGTTAAAAATAAAACATTACTTTTATAATTTTTCAAAACATTCCATATAAAACACATAAAAAGATTCATTTTGGAACTCTTGAATGAAATTAAAAATAATAATAATATTTTCTTTCTAATCCTTTTATATCCATATAAATAATATCAAGAATATTGTTATGGAAAAAAAATATTTTGAAATTAAATCGTTAAAAGTTCAAGGTGTCGCATACCACTTTGAACATTTAAATAATAATCCCCATTAAAGAATAATATTTAAAAAACATAAAATTACATGATAGTAAATAAATTGATGTTATGATATTTCAAAGGGGGGTGTATATTCACCTCATAAAAGAAGGTGGGTGTATAATAAGAAATATTCCTCAATGAAAGTAGATTGAGACAAAGTCCCTTTGCTTGAATATATCTTGTCAAGTGAAAATTTTATATTCACTAATAATAAACTTCGGTTAATTATTTATATTATTGAGAATAATTTTAAATTTGATTATTCCTTTTATATCACATATCCCCATGTTATAACAATTTCATTATTATTTATGTTCATATTAAATGTTTTTATGATATTTGGTATATGATTCCAAAATTATTTTGGTATGATGTATATAGGTGTTTCCCTTAGAATGTGTGGTCTGATTAAGAATCACTATTTATGAATGGTTTCCAATAGATTTGTTTATTGAACTAGAAACACCCAAAGGTTTAACATCCAATGTGACTTACTTTCCAAATGTAGGTTCTCATTAGGGATTCTTACCCACGATACGTAAGAACTCGCTTTGGTTGAGATTATGCATGGTCGAGATCATCACACCGTTTTCGAAGGAAGTATGGACTACTCTGGGACTCTCTTATAGATTTAATATATATCCATGAATCCTTTATAAATTCCCCATTATGATGTGATTTATCCTAATATTAGAAATCAATTATTATCATGGGTGTAATGTAGAATCATTTGTATGTATTTTAGAGTCTTCATGAATATATATATTTGTGTATTTCTGGGGTTCTCTATGGATGGTATCCTCTTATATACTACTTAGAGATTCTTTGGTCATTATCATGATGATTATGGTTCTTAAGCTACTTAGTGGGGGCACTCTGGAGTTTATGGCCATTCATCTGGACAAATGTCACTCAGGAATTTATCATCATCCATACAGATGAATGTTTACTTTGGAGTTTATTGTCATCCCAGTAGACAAAGTTAATCTGGATTTTATCCTCATCTAGGGAGATAGAAGTTATTTTTATGTTGGGATAAAACCCATATATGGGATACCTATGTATCATTATAGAAGGAATTAGAACTCATGTAGTTTGGTTCTGTTTAATTGCACACATCATACCATTTAAGGTCATGTTATAAGGACCCAATTGTATAGTTTAAAATCATGTAGAAATGACATTTACGCAGAAGGTGTGTAGTCAAATCTGGGTGTGGGAATTATTCCTAAGAAGTATGAGGGACCTGGAAGGAATATGAGCTTCTAAGATGAATTAGACCCTTCCAGGGATATGGCTCAGAGAGAACAGGGTTGATTTAGAATGTTGGGTTTGAACCTCAAGGAGGCTTCCAATGTACCCCATTTGGATGGGAATCAAAGCCCATATAGTTCATTGTTGTGGACACATTCCCATTGAGGGAATCAAGGGTATGTATCATAGGGGAGTATATCCCTTTGAGATGGTAGGTTGGGGGAAACTCTTGAGAAGTATTTCCCTTGTGAAGGGACCATGAGGGATAGTTTACCTCATGGTGATAGTGGGGATTAAATCAGATTTTACTCATGAGGAGGATACCTAAATAAATGAAATTATAATTGGGGATTATTCCTAAGGGGGATACCCATAGAACACAGACATTATTTCTCATTTCATGTATGATATCATAGAGAAATCAGACCTCAAAAAAGATATCTACGTATCCAATTTATAGTGGGAATCAGAGTTCTTGTAGTTCAATACTTCAGGTGGATTGTATGGATGTTGTAATAATTACAAGGATCTAAGAGCATGTGATTCATTCTTGGTGCGAGAAACAAGAGGATATGAAATATTCAATAAACTACATACTTTTCCTCCTTTGGTAGAAGAGTTTTTGGATACAGTGGATGTGGCGGGGCAACGACACTTCCCTCTCTTCACATTACATTGGACATGGATCCAAAGTGAAGAAGGATTGAAGGTTGTAGAAGTTGAGAGAAGAAAGACTGAAACCTATGACAAGAGAGTATAGGGGATTAAAATAGGATGGTTTCCCTTTGAGTGGTACTAAGATAGCAGGGAGACTATTCCTTTATCAACAGGAAAAGCATGTGTTATACTTACCTACCTGACCAATGACCAGAGACTCTAAGTCTTAGAGATGAGAATGAGAGGACAAAGTCCTATCCCCAAAATTCAAGACTAGAAACTCTATAATACTATACCAAGGGTAAGGGTCCTTGTGACCATAGATAAACAAATCTAAATATTCCCCAAGTATCCTAATCCTTTGGTAGGACAAGTGGTGGAATCCTCTTCCCGAGAAAATAAAAATCTAAATGGGAGACATGAGATGTACCTTTACCTAATGTTTTATAAATTAAGAGGTCTTAGTGGAGGTTTCAACATTATCTATTTTAAAAAGGTACATTGTGAAGTAGAATCCTTTCCATGAGTGGCATTGAAAGAGGATTCATGACAGTCTCACATAGGCCGAAGGGGTGAGGTGAACCAAGGAAAACCGCACAAGGGGTACACCACGCAAGGGGTGCACTACGTTAGGGGACTCCATGAAAGTAGAATTAGGAGAATTTTTTTCTCCTAATATGATGAAAACAATATACTAATAAACATGGGAAAACCATTTTTCAATCCATTAAGGGTCCTTGTAGGGGTTCCCAAAAGTAAATCGCACAAGTTCCAGTTTGAGGAAGGGCGGTCATGGCAGTCTTCTTAAATTAGGCGTTGGGTGAACTAGTCACGCAGGGGTTGTGTATTTTTAACAGTGAAATAATTTGAGTAACACTATCCACATTTAATTCCATATCTTTAGGTATTATGAACCTACCTTGGAGGTTTTGGAAGACATGGGTGAAGCACTAGGGAGATCAGAGTAGCAATCAAAGTTTTGGAAAATTCAATTATACAAATAAAGGTCGCATGGGTATATTTATTGGAAAATATGTGACCATGGGTGAGGTTGGTTGGTCATGAAAGTAGGGTGGTGTGAAAGGGAGTGGTTCCTAGGGGAGTGGTATTCATTTTCTTTCATGTCGTTGGTGATTTGGGCTACCTTGGGTAAACTACTCTTTGAGACTTTGCAAATTTTGGCACACAACATCTATATTATCCCCCTTTTAAAATTAATTTTAGTTTGTCACTTTTTCCTCCATGTGATGAAATGTAATTTCAACCCCCCCCTCAATATTGGATCCAAATGAAATAGAGGGTCTAATGTTGAGGTATAAAGGAATGAAAAAATATTGATGGGTCTCACATGTTTCTGGGTGTTCGTGTTGTGGGTTTCATGCAGGTTGACTTCCTCATCTATAAATATGGGATTCGTTTTAAAATAAAACTCTCATGACTCTGAAATTCGAGATCTCTCCACTCATGTATCCTGTTTATATGCTATTATTTTCCATTTTTATAGATTCTGTATATATTTGGGTTGGGTCCTACAAGTTAAGTGAGACACTTGCGCACCGCAATTTCACTTCTGTGCCTTAAGGACTTGGTCAAATTTTCTTTATTTTCAAAAAAAATCAAATTTAACCTACTCTAAAATGAACTTGATATTTCTTTTCATGTTCAATAGATCCCACGAAGTTCACAACTGCTGATGAATTATCTATCAAGCAAACATAGGATATGATAAAGATCATATGGAATGATTACACAAATATTTATAATACCACACTTCTAGATCTAGTAGGGAATCAGAGGAAGTATCAATATGATTTTCCAAAGATTTTTTATCTACCACTTTACTGTTACAACCATCTATAGGAATTACTCACATCAAAACATAAGAATTATCTTCTAACTTCTTGGTTTTAATATTAAAATAACTTTCTATCTACCAACATTTATTGTGTGGGAACATATATTAATGTTGGGATGGAATCCACATACTATGTTATGCGTCAAAGACCATTTTATCTAGATCTTACATAACATATGGTCAAACTAAACCCTCATAGTTATTCTTACATTTTTTTAAAAATTCTTAGACATACCAATTGAAGGGATAAAAGAATATTTAGGAATTTAATCTATGAGGGGGTGTTAAGATCGCATGGATATGGGTGTACTGGGTGTGTAAAACTTGTGCAGAGTTCAAAAGATATTTTGAAGGCGTTAGAATTTATGAGGCTATGTGGGTAGGGAAATACTATGTGTATAAGAATTATGATTTTTTGCAAGAACTACTGATCTGATGGAGTCCACAGATGAATTATTTCCATTTGACACATGGAGAAGTGGGTACCAGTTTGTGGGACATTCATATGATCTCTTGGGATCAAATCCTTGGAGATATATATATTTGATGAATTCATCCCCTTGAGGAAAACATAGAATTATGATGACATGATTCCATATTTGGAATGTCAGTTAGTGAAGATAACTCACAAAATCCAGAAGAAAAATCCCTTCACAAAGGGAGATATTCATCTAGAAACTTGGATGTTCATTTTCTTGAAGAGGAAGGGAAATAATCCACATGAAAGCATCCAATGGGATTCAAGAGGTGGTAAAGAGAAGTGAACCTAACGCATTCTGGTCGATGCTAGAAAAGGAGAGTTTGAAAAGTTTGGATATGAGATCAACACCAAATTCATTTCCAAGCCATGTCATACAGGTTTTATGTATATGTGAATCATTATTTATCTATTTCAAATCTGTGACTCCAAAAGAGGTATAAGTCCAAGAACATTTATAATAGCGGCCAAGTTGTAGGACAAGAATATGGTGGGATTTTTCACCCCTATTCTAGAAAATATTTATAAGATCTTGTTGCATATTCCAGAAGGGAAGGATCCATTCAGAATTTCTGGACCATTCAATTTTTTGTGGGGATGGATCATGAATCATTTATGACTTCTACTATGAAAATTGGGATCCAAGTCCTCATGAGTTCATACTGACCATTAATTCAGGCTTTCTCTAGTATTATACCCCTATCATTGACACCTTGTGACATTCATACAATGTTGAGTTTATTCAAGGAGTTTAACTTCGTTCCTTATGGGAATCCACCCATGGGAATGTTTTATGATAATAGGAAAAAAAGAATAGGACTCAAGACATATATTCTTGCATTCATGGATGCTGTACTGGAATCCAAGATGAATGGGAAAATCATATGTGAGACCTATTCTAATTATCGATTCGCATGACCATTCAAATTCTTCCAAAAAATCACTATATCCCTTCTAGTGCATAGTAGAGTAGAACAACATCTGATGGTGGATCGAGATCAATGGTTGCTTATGGTTGTGAAAAAGATAGGGGTAATGATCAATCTACTTATGGATGATTCAAAAAAGTAGATTAAATATATGGTATTCTAATGCTTGGATTGCATCATACCCTATTGGTGTTCTAAATAACGTTGTTCCTCGGGTTGGATTAAAGAGGTGGAGAAGGAAAGAACCTTCATCTTATTTAGTGGCTAAGTCATTAGATTCAGGGTTGAGGATGATGATGCTCCTATCTCGCTGAATAAACCTCATGCAAGATATAGTCTAACTTCCAAAATTAAGTGGGAAACACTATCATCACCAATTGAAGCAGCACTAAGGAGGTCTAGTTGTCACTGCCAAGAAGAGAATCAGGTTGAATTTTCTTATCCACCATCTATGATGGAATTAATTGTGATTACCATTAGACCTAAAAGTGAAAGATTGTCTTTATAGAAAGATAGAATGTATTCAGACAACTTATGACAAGAGGAAGTTCAAATGTGACAGAACTCATTTTGTGATTCTGAAACTATATGGGGGATTCTATTTGAGGGATTTCATATTCCAAGGATAGGATATCTCCAAAACTCCACTGATATTTTCTTTGAGGATAATTTTTTAAATTAAGAATATATATCTAGGAGCTATATATTCTCATATATGAAACTGATGATTCAATCCCCCCACACAAAATGAGTAAAGTAAATGATAGATCATGGTTCCACTAAAGGGATTGGTCCTTCAACTTGTGAGGAATGGCGAGATTTTGTTGATCCCAAATTTTTAAGTTCATTTCTTCTCATATTATTTTCTTCTTTTCCACTATATTTTTCTAAAATAATTACGTCTTAGGAGAAATACAATTTTAATTTGTAGTTGACTAAAGGAAAATCAGGTGAAATTCTATCGCTATAGTATAGCACAAGTGGTATTGCACTCGGGGTTTCTGTATCACCCCTTGAATGAGGAGAATTATTTTCAGGTCAATAGTCCATGGAGGATGAGATGGCAGGAGGCTTTCCATCTCTAATACCTATTTTTGAGATGATAATGCTAGTCCTCCTTTGAAGATGGAAAATAAGCAAAGTTATCAAAGAAGGAAAAATATGGCTAAATGCTTTATTAGTAGGGGAATTCTTTATGACATCATTAATCATAACATCATTAAGGTAAAATGTTTAAACATAATATAATTATAGGAACTGCCTATATTTCTTCTCTCACGGAAGTTTCAAATGATCCTCTGAGAACTCAGGAGGGCACTTTCGACCAAGTTCATGTCTGTGTGAAAGAGAAGGATCTCTCGACTGAAGAGGCATCTAGGCCATAAATAACATTATCTACTCCTGGAGCTGCTTATATCACTACTACTAGGATAGAGGGGGAATATAGTATGTCAGAGGCTTAATTAGAAGCTCTTTATCAATGAATGGCTTCATTTTCTATAATATTCTAGATTAATCACATGCAATAGAAAAACCTACGATTATTTATGCTGACCCTATGGCTATATCTGAGGAGGCTATTTGGAGTCTAATGTCATAGTAGGAGGGTAATAAACTAACCACTCCAAGTATTACCATAATAGATACTAACATAGGGCTTGGGATGTTAATAGAATCCATGATAAATCTTGGCATGAAATTTGATGAAATACTAGATCAAACTAATATTCCTACTACATTATATCAATTTGGGGAATTATATATAGTACCAAATGGGAATGTATATTTATTTTCCAACCAATTAACCATTGACACCAAGTTCTATAATCATAATTGGTTGGAATATGCATGTGAATATACAGAAACTGCTATAGTAATGGGGAATTCACTGAGCATTGAAAACATTTTCAATCCCATGTTTGAAGAGGAGCCTACATAGGTAAACCTTGATATAGGAAGTGTTCCTGAACTCCATCTGGTGAGTCCTGAGCAGACCCAAGGAAGAGAACTCCACAAGAAATTCCAACCCAAGGAACCGAGGATGAAAATTCTAGGGAAGAATATTCTCAAGCTATTGATCTATTATTTGGTAAGGATTGCCAAGTATTATGATTATTAAACATTATTTTCATTCTTTTAATTCTAATTTTGATTTTAATTCATCATTTATGATTATAAGATTATATGTATAGGTATAAGGGTGAAGCATCCATGTCATCTCAACCAGTATCAGGAAGTAAGGCAATCACTATTAGAGAGGGAGTAGAGCATGTGACTTATTTAAGTGCATTAATCCCTAAGTAAATCCCTTCTAGTGAATGTGATTCTGAACTAGACCTGAAGTTGAAGGGATCTCTCTACATTTTACATCACAAAGAATGGTGAGATATATAGAATATTATATCTAATACACCCCTTCAGGAAATGCCATCATGAATCCCATGTATTTCAACATTATTAATTATGTTGGGATTTAGTTGTTTTGATTACCATGTAATACATACTATGGTTAAAAAGACCATTCATAGGAAAGAACATTAGTAAAAACGATATAAGGATCTGATAAAAGCCAAAATTATTTCTAATATTGGTGAATTTTTAGTGGCAGTATCTCAAGTTTAGTCCAATTATAGGAAAAAGTTGGCAACAATCAATAGAAGAATCAAAGGGAAGATTGTTCAAGTGTCTCATCTTCAGCAAGAGTTCGATACTGCTATAGAGGAAAATATAAAACTTTCCTACTCAATAAGAAAAGGCCTAAAAATAAGGGGAAAATTCATTAGAGATACAAAGGATGTGCTTCATCATGCTTGAGAGATTGAGTCCAGTTGGGTGAATTAACTTAAATAAGTAGATAATGGGGATCAGGAAGCTTTTAAACAAATGATAATTTATGTAAAAGGCCTATTGTAACTTTTGATAGAGAGACTCTATTTTTTATATTCCTCTAATGGTTTTTTCCTCCTAAATTAATAGAATTTTGTTTCTGATCATCTATGTCTTCATCCTTGATTTTTATTGTAATTATAATATTGAAAATGATCTTAATAAAATGACTTTTTCACCTTAGATAATCATAATTATAGTTATAGGTATGTGATGCACTCTAATTGTTTACCTAATACAATGTTTCTAGTTATCATATTTCGAATATAACTATAGTCATATGGACAACCCTATAAACTTTGTGTCTTTTGTGTTATCACCATAATTTTTTACTAATCCCAATATGGAGGGGACTTATCAGGTGATAATTGGCTTTTTTCTAGGCTTCCTATTTTGGGTTTTCAACAAAATAAGTTTTTCCTTTTAACTTTCTATCGCTTGATATTGCTGAAACCATACAAAGTGTAGGTCTAGGAAGCTGCAATCCTACTTTAGTCCACATTTCTCTTTGTGGGTTTTCCACACAGTGAGTTCTATATCTCTTTTTGTGTGAAGCTTAAGGTCATTCATGTAGTAATAATAAATCTAGCGTTTTAGTTCAAATATATTTGACCCTAAATTTTGAAATTAGAACCCAAACAATTATTTTTGGCTAGGAATGTCCAGATATTTTTTTAGATACTTCTAAGGGGAATCTTGAGTCAGGATTTTTAGGGTCACCAAATATAAAAATTTAAGTACATCAATAGGGGAGGTATCTTCCATGAACAAAGTTACTATTATTTCACAAAACCTTTATGGAGGTTATATTATATAGGTCCAGCTTTGGCATATGCTACAAATGAAAATAGTGGCATCCTTTGGGTAACATGATCATTGTGTGAGTAACTGATTCAAGGCCAACTGAGGGCACATACTACATATCTAGGGAAAGTAGTTCCTAAGAATATTGAGATTCTCTTACTATTTGACAAAGGGTTTTATGATTTAGATGTCTCAAGACCATATTGGGTGTATTTTCTAAGGAAATATTTATAAGAACAAAAGGGTCCATCTATGCAAACATAGACCAGGAATGAGAAACCACTTCTACAAGAATTTAGTGTGTGAAGGAGGGTACATTTTCTTAGAAAGGGGATTTATAAAATTATATTGTTTAGTTTAAATTCATTGTAGTAAAGACATTATACTATTAAATTTAATTTCATACAGTAAATAGAAATTCATTTCAATTTGAAGCCATGAATCAATGTCATTGGGGTGATGTGTAGTTTAAAGTCATGGAGCAAGTTCATTATGATGTGATGTTTCATGTCATGCAACAAGGACTATATGGAATTTGTTTTAAGGTCTTTATCATTGACAGAACGCTTGATGTTTCTCTAATTCTTAGTAATCTATCTAGAAATATGCAACTATATTTAGGTATGGAAGGATAAATTTATAAGCTGTGATTTGGGGATTCTAAAACCCAAGGAGTGATATGGGAAAAGGGGACAAATGACATTATAGGATGTATCTTCTAGGAATGAAGTAAAATATATTCGACAAACCTGTTATGAGGTCCATTTTATACCGGGACATATAGGGAATATGCCGTATAGACAAATAGTGTCATCCTTTGTATGATAGGCTCGTTATGTGATAAATTGATGCAAGTAAAACTGGGGGAACATATGACATAGTTAGGTAAAGGATCTCTCAAGAATTATCACATTCTATTGCTAAAACCCATTGAAAATTTATGGAGATTTGAATAATCCCAAAAACAGAGTTTGGTTTATGGAGAAAAGTTCATGAATATAGAAGAGGTATTTGAAGTCATAATTTCTAAATAATTGGGGGAATAGGCTCTATATAAAGGTTTAAACCAAGAATAAGAAATATGTTTCATTTAGTTATAGTTTATATGACTAGGACCAAAATATTAGGGAAACAATGAATGATATGTAGTCAAATTCCCCAAGGTTATTCCAATATGGTTTAAAATGACAGGGGAAAAGTGTAAACCATGGTCTTAGAGACTTTCAGGTCAAGATAAAGGATATGGAATAAATATTAAAAGGATGGACATTTTAAACTATGGTTTCCTATATACCATCACCAAATCATATAGGGATAGGAGAGGCTTCTCCTAAGAATGATGTTATCTCAATTTTACAAACCCATTATTGAGTTTCAATTATGTAGGTCCAGCTAGGGATTATACTGTATTGCCAAACAGTGGATTCTTTGGCTAATAACTCCATTATGTGAGCAACTGATTTAAGGCCAACTGGGGCATGTACTGTATATTCAAAAAAAGATATCTCAAGTATATGACATTCTATCACCATAAACTAAAGAAAGATTATGAATATCTGAAAGTATTCAAGATTAATAGTATGAAATGTGAAAGGGTTAATGTTCAATGCACATGGGAAGTATTTGGACTGATATTGGACATGAGTTTGTAGTCCCTTACAAATATCGGACTCATATGTATAATGGTTACATTTCTTTTTTCCTTAGTGGGATATCTAAGGATAGGACCCAAAATAAAATCCCATGCATATAATTTTGTATTATTATGTAGGAAAGTGGAGGATTTTTTATGTTATAATGCGACTTGGTCCAGGGTTGAAGATCTAGATGTCACTACATATCTCATAGGGGTGATAATCAAGCCACATGTAGTTATTAAATAAAGTTCCCCACCTCGATTGAATTCATAAGTGGAGGATAATGGGAGTTTCATTGAATATATGTTCATACATAAGATGAGAACTTGTATTAAATCTCTTCATACAGATTTTACTCATACATGGGAGGAAATATGCATTATTTTCATCATGTTGTTATTGGGACCAATATTAAAAATCTAGAAATCAATGTGTATCTCATATGAGTGAAAATAAATCCACACGCAGTTCTAGTAATTGTTCTCCTTGCATAGGCTTGGTCCATACGTAGTGAGAGGGGGAATTTTTTTTGAATGGTGGCTGGAAAAGGATGCATGATATGGGTGTCACTGCGTATCTTAGCAGAGCATGAATCAAGCCATGTATAGTTCTTGAAACATCATGTAGTTTAGCATCATGTGGTAAGGATATAGGTGAACTAATGTGAAGTGATGAAAATATTACGGTTGATCCCAAGAGTAATGTTTGGGTTCTATGATGTATTTCAATAAATTCAAAATCAAACCAAACATTGTTTTTGAGAAGATCATATAGTATATTGTCATGTGACAATGAAAATTATTGTGCATCATAAGGTCTTATAGCTAGTACCATTGAAACCCTAATGTGTATTGAGACACATTTTTTATTTAGAAAATTCCTTTACCAAATTCTTAATCCCATGTGAGTTTTACTTAGTGTGAGAAATAAAGAATGGTAAAATTTTATTCTTCAATACTATGGAAACACAAATGAATGATAGGGGAATGATGATTATATGGTGACTAGACTAGGGTATAGAACCCAGGTTTTACTATGTACGTTGCTTGGAAAAGAATCAAGCCATACGTAGTTCTGGATAAATTGTCCCCATTCCAATTAGGCATTGACCTGGGGAAAACTGGATTTTGATAATTTTTAGACAGATGGTTGAACCTAAAGTATGAATTCTATGCATCTATGTGTATCTCATTATAATGAGAGTTAGGGAGTAATTCTGTCAAAGGATCCCTATGTAGATCTGGTTCATGCACAGGGAAAAAGAAATGTGGTTTTCTTTTCCAAAATTATAGATAGACCCAAGATTATTGATCTGGGTGTCACTATGTAAGTTAATTGAATGAGAATCAATCCACACATAGTTTTTGAAAATTCTACCTATGAAGGTTTGAATCATAATCCTAGGTGGTGAAGGTACTTTTTAAAACATTGTGGATGGACCCGAGAAAAGAGATCTATGTGTCACTATGTATCTTGTTGGGGAATAAATCAAGCCACACATAGTTCTTGACAATGTTACCGACACCAACTATGGTTTGATGTGAGTAAGGGGGAATTAATATTTTCTATATATTTTCCATCATAATGGTTGGGATCAAGACATAAGATGATCTGATAATCAAGCCTCATGTTTTGGAAGGATTCCTTTTATAGAATTAGATCTTATACAAGGAAAGGGGAAATTGATTCTTTATGATTGTGACTCGACCTCGGATTGGGGATTTGGGCATCACTAACTATCTCATTGAAATGATAATTAATTCACATGTTGATCTTAGGGGATTGTGCATTTTATCATCATGCAACATGAACGTGAGGTCACCTGATATGAAAGAAACATTACGGGTGGACCTAAGATAGAATATATAAGTGTCACTGCATATCTTGCTTGGGAAATAATCAAGCCACATGTATTTCATGAAGAACTTATTCTTTATGTAGGTTTGATACAAACATATGGATAAATGGTGATCTTGTGCCACTAGGGAGTGCCAATGAGGTAAGTGGGGTTTATGCATAGAGGCTACTCATCTTATGAGGGACTTCAAGGAGTGTCCACTCTTGGTATCTTGGGGATTTCATAACGTCAAATAAGGGATACATTAACCATACAGTTTAATGACATTTGGTGAGTAAACCTGGTGCTATGCAGTTTAAATTCTTGAATTTTGGACCACATGTCATGCAGTTTGTTATCATGTGACAAGGATGATGATGCTACATAGTTTAATGTCAGGAAACATGAAAAAATGGTGTTGTGTAGTTTAATGTACTGTAGCTAAGAATATGGTTGTAACACATTTTATTTTCATGCAACTAGGAAAAGAAAAGTATGATTATAAAAAAAAATGCAGGAACCTTATATGGGTTGGAGTTTTAGTGAGTTCTCTATCCATTGAGATCAAGGAATAAGCTCCATTAGAGTGTACCAAATGTATAGAGTAAGGTTCCTCTCACTTTAGCTCAAGATTTGGGGGCTTCTTTCTTAGTATCATTGGATTCCTAAGGAACAAATCCAACTATCCTGAGAGGAATGACTGAAGGTGGATGTTCTTATTTAAATCTCATGCTATTCTGTTCTGATAGACTTCCATGTGATACAAGGTATTCAATCCCTTTCCATCCAGTCACTCCTACTCATCTAGCCATTTCTGGGATTTATCATCAGTGGATAGCTAATCCAAAATTGAAACTTTAATTTATGGGGACTAATCTTCATTGAGAAGGACTACTTCGGTTTTGTACAATAGTGAGTATAGGGTTGACTGGGTGGTAGTATGATTTGTAGTCTTGTAGTCCCATAAGGCATGAAAGATCTTATCAGGCCAATACTTCTTCTATTTATCCACTATATTTTAGATTGTATTGGACAAAATCATGTTGAAAGCCTCAATTTTTTTATATTTCACCACATGATAACGGGATGAATGGTTGGATTTGATATTGTATTCCTGGTATATCTTATCTACCTTGGAAAAATATGATTGAGTTTTGTTGTTCTTTAATGTGGTATAAGGGACCCCAAATTTGGTGATGATATTAGATTTGAAAAATCTAACAATTCTTTTGGCCATCAATTCTTTTAAAGTTATTTAGGTAGCCAATTTGGAGAAGAAATCGATAGTAGTAAGGATTTACTTGAATTGCTTAGACATAGATGGAGGATATGGTCATACTACATCCATTCCCCATGTAGAAAATGTCTAGGAGTATTTGGATGTATGTAGAAACTCTGGGGGTTTATGGATGATGTTGGCATGTACCTGGTAGGGATAAAACATCTTATTTAAATATGTGCAATCATTCATCATTGAAGGCCGGAAGTATCCAAGCCTTCGGATTTGATCAAAAAGCTTATACACTGATTGGTGGGAACCATATTCTTATGCATGTACTTATTTCATGAGAGTCACAATTTCTTCCCCATCAATGCATCTTAGGATAATTCTATTGAAGCCTTGTCTGTAGAGTATCTTTTGGTGATTTGGGTCATCCTAAAGAGTGAAATTAACTTCTCATCGTCGGATCTGCTATCATCTAACTCTATTTTGCAGATGTTCCCCATCTTAGAGATATTCTATGATGAGTGTCATCCATTCCATGCTTGGAAAAAATGGTTCAGTAATGGGACTGATTTCATTGATTTCATCTATTAATATTTTAACAAAATGTGAAATCAAATTTTGATGATAAATGATGAGGATTGTTTCATCCCGGTTCAGATCTGGTAGGGTTGTAGCTACATTTTCCAATACAACAGCTTGGGAATTTTGTGACCATGGGACCTAAGAAAATGTCGGTTCTTAGAGAAATTATACCCTTAAACCTTGTACATAATAAAAATGGGGAATTGTATCTTCTTTTTTGATGGTGTAATCCCCATTAATCTTTTTGATTACCAACTATGAATCACCCTTCAACTCGAAGTGATTCGCTGGTATTTGGAGTAACAATTTAAACTCTATAATGGGAGCCTGATATTCTACCCCATTGTTGGTACCTCCTTATTATAACATGAACTAGTATGGAAACACTACCTTTTCTAGTGGAGATAATCATAATTCTTAACCCAAATTTTTTGAGATTTATATCTTTCATTATCTTCCCCATTGTACTTATGGAAGCACCATAAAAGTAAATTTCACACATTTGGGGATTGTATTGAATAGTGTATATTTCTTCATCAGGTAGTCCAGTATTCAAGATGTCTCTTTTGAAGAAAGGTGCTCATAAAAAAAGTCTACCATGTTATAGCCTTTCACTTATTTATAAGGAACGAACTATATATCAAACTGCTGTAGAATAACTTCCCACAGTGCCAGGTATTCAGTAATCCTAGGATGGATGAGGATAAATTTGAGTGGGTTATGACAAGAGACCAAGTGGATCTTGTGATGTTGTAGATAGTTCCACATCTTCTAAATTGCAAATATTAATACTAGGTAGCTCTTCTCAATATTTGAATATCGAGTCTGTACATCAAGCATAGTTTGACAGAGAATGTGAAGACTATTTTCATTCCATGTATTGTTATTTTGTGTAAGGAAGGTTCCCAATGATCACTTTAAGGTTATAACATAATGAATGAGTGGATTTCCTTCAATAGGTGGCATCAATACCGATGATATCAAGAGGTATTTATTAAGGTCATTAAATTATTCTTGATAGTCATTGGTCCGTCAAAAAATTACCTTGTTCTTCATCAATTTGGTGAAGGGAAAATACTTTCCGGGATGATTGGATATGAAGGGCTGGATGTAGGACAAGTTTCCTTGTAGTCTTCTCTACTAGTTCATGTTTTGATGAGTTTACATTACAAGTATAGCTTTAGTATTATCAAGATCACATCGATGTCACAATGGCATACAATGAAACTAAGAAATTTTCCTAAGGTTAACCCAAAAGAACATTTCAAGGTGTTCATACTTAGATTAAGGTATTGCAGCTTCTGGAGAAAGATTTCAATGTCAGCCAGGTGATCAGAGGTTGATCTAGATTTGGCCACTAGATCATCAACATATAATTCTATAAAAATTCCCAAGAAGGGTTTGAAGATGTGGTTCATTGCATATTGGTATGTCGCAACATAATTATTCAAGACAAAGGGAATTACTTGATAGAAAAATATGCCTTAAGGGGATATAAAAAATAGGGATTCCTCATCATCCGTGGTTATCAAGATTTGATTATACCCAAATTATCCATCCATGTAGGAGGGATCTTAGTATTTAGTTTTTGTATCAATAGAGAGTTCTGTGATCAGAACCATAAAGTCATGTTTGTGTCAATGCCAATTGAGATCCCTAAAATCAATGAAAACTCAAATTTTTCAATTCTTCTTCTTCACCGGGACAATGTTGGATAACCAATTTGTATATTTCATATCTCGTATGATGTATTCTTTGTTAATATTTTCAACATCAACCTCAATTTTGTATGTGTGAGTTGGGTGCATTCTTCTCGATTTCCCCTTGTATCCCTAATGTAATTCTGGAAAACCCAAATGATGAGTGGCCACCTCAAGATCAAGAGATTGAATTTCTATATAATTTCATGAATACACATCTCCATGTTTCATTAGAAAGAAATTATACACATATTTCTCTTCATAATTCATGGACTCACTAATTAGATTGTTGTGTGGATCATCTTTTGTGCCTATAATTATTTCTATGAGTTCATCTATGATGTTGGAAATGCCTTAACCAAATGCTAGAGGGGTATACATGAGGTCTTCCTCTTATTCCTCTTCTTCATGTGTTAGTTCATCCGCCTCTTCTTGGAGGGTAGTTGATAAAGAAATAATTTCAGAGCTATGGGAGGAGTTGTTATTTGGAAACCCTAAAGAGGAGGCAAACTTCTCTAGTCCAACTGATAATGAAGGGTATTCTATAATATCTGAATGGAAGATAATGGGTAGAGAATTGGAATCTGTGTCATTTTCTATGAGTTTGAAAACTTATTCTATCATGGATGATGAATTAGAGACTCATTGAGGATCAGAGGATAGAATGAATACATCTCCATTTAGGTCTTCATCACTACTTGGTGAGTCAATTATTTCTCATGTGATGCCAGGTTCAGTTTCCACAACTGAAATTATGGAAGCCACTGAACGAGTGCTTGGATTTGGGCAAACCCTCTAAATTTTATTAATGGGAAACATGTAATATTAATTGAGAAGTGTCAATAGGTTATCTGGGATCCTCTCTAGACCATTTGGGGCACTGATTCTTATATCATCATCTCCATGGGTTGTTTTCCTCCTTAATGATATAACTACGCATCAACGTACTGAGATTCAAAAGTTTTTAAAGGGGACTTATCACCATAAAATGTCCCAATATGATCATTGATGCATTATTAGAGGCAGTGATGGTATTAAAGGAATGGTCGCATATGAATATATACAAGGTCTTCAGAGAAAAATATTAAAAGATATGTATTTCCAGACAACCATGAACTTTGAATCAGATATGAGATCCCCAAATAGACTTTTGAGTGTAATCTCACCAAGTGGTTCTTGCTCATTCTTGTTGTAACCCTATAACATCAAAGTGTAGGGGGAAAAGTTGGACTCATTGAGGCCCAATTTCTGTATTGTCCAAATGGTAATGATGTTGACTCCTGAGCCATTATCATTAAAGGATAACTAGATGTTATTGTCATTAATCTTAGTAGATTGGTATAAGGGCCTAATGTGTCAATGTATGACAACATCCACATCTATTTACATGAAATATATGACTACATGGAATTAAATTGGGTCTTTATTTATATAGTAAACTTTCATGGAAGAATCCTCAACTTAAAACTCTTGAGAACTTGAAATTTCCTTAATGAGTGCTTCTCAAAGATCATTTGACAGACTCAAGGCATCCAGGATTGATAAATTGTCCATTACATACGTCAATTTTTTCAACACATCATACTTTTGATCCAAATATCTACGTTTTACCTTGGAGATTCTCTATTTTAGGTTCCTTGGGAGCTGATGTTCCTGATGTGAATGGACCCTCTTTTGGGGCTGAAGTTGGAAGTATTTCTTCTCTTTGTGGATTAGGCTGACTAGGTCTGCCCACTCACTGAGAAGGTGATGGAATAACCTCAAATATGTCTTCCAAGATGATCATGTTAGGGTAAACCCTTTCATGTTTGATAAAATTACATTATTCTTTATGTGCCCACTAGAGGGATCTCCCATGAGTTTCAGCTGAAAAAACTGTTCAAGTGGAGGTGTGGTTAGAGTAGTGGCATCTATTACAACCCTATCTTCCACTATATCCTCAACCATGATGACCTCTTCCCCCAGTTCCCAAATTAATTGTGTGGAACTTCGATTCATAATATGAATCATCATTTACATAGGGATCTGTTTAGTGAATATCATTAACGTATTTGAATATCAACCACTCATCTGATGAAGATTCTGCCTGGGGGGTCGACTCTTGTTTTTTCATTTGTTGGGGCGGCGCCCATGGGCATGAGATGGTCAGTATAAAATATTCTAATGTCAAGGAAAAATTTATACTTAACATGAGACCATATTATTTAGTTTTATTCTTCTTCTTTTGTCCATGTCACTTCTTTAATGAATGGATTTCAGAAGACTAGGATTTGGATGAAGATGGCTTTGTCGTAACAGAAGTGGAAGGATACACAATATAATATTTCAATTATTTTAATAGAATGGCATGAGTTAGGTTGATTTTTTTCCTAAACATCCAATCATAAAATTTCATAGAATTCATACTTTTTTACTTTTTTCCACTCACCTCCCTCCTATGGATTGGTAACAGTAACACACGATACCTAGGATGATGAATTTTTCAGCTTCACCTGCAAAAATTCAACCATATATTGTAGAAGGTCCTTAAAAACACTCCTATTTGAGGTTCCCTAACATTTTATGGAAGGGTAAATAGTTTGGGAAGTCCTCATCTTCTTCTTTGTTAGGTTTCATGGGCCTTGAAAACTGAACTAAGTTGTTTCCCAAAGTTGAGTTGAAGTTGTCAAGGAATTGGTCATTTCAAATAGAATAGACTTTTTTTAAACTCATAAAATTGTCTTCCACAATATATATTTTTGATCTTGATGAGGCAGTCATTATCGATGATGTCTGAGAGGTGTATCCTTATGGTATGATGAGGGATTTTAAATAGGAGTGGGTAGAGGGTCCCACTTAAGTGTAACTGTGGAGGCCACTTATTTTACTTCTCTTCTTACCAAATCTGATGGGATTACTTGAGATTTGACTCTAGTCTCTGCTATAGAGTTGTTCACCTATTGAGAAATAAAGGCTATGCCCTGAACCCCTCTTGTGTATTTCAAATGGATTAATGGTGTGCATAACTCATCAAAGATATTTGCTACAAAAATGATTAGGAACTATTCTTAAGGGAGTGGTATATTCAAAGAGTATGTTATTCCTTTCCATAGAGTAATGAAATATGAAACTATTTCATTCTACATTTTCTTGAAATTTTTGTGATAAAAAACTATTGTATTTTATAGAATTGAGATGTACTAGAAAATGAATTTTTGACATAGATTTTCCTATATTGTGATCAATCGGGATTGAAAACTCATGTACCTTGCAAAGGTTGGCCCCTATAATGATTGTACGAAGCATTTGAGTTCAACTTCTTCCTATTGCATAGGGGTCCCCATCATGGGATCAGAGTGAGAGAAGAAATGTGTCCGGTACTACTCTAGATCTCATGACGAATTGAAGATTGGAAATGTGGGATTCCAAAACTTTTAGTAGGGGGGAGTCATATCTACCCATTCATGATAAGACTTCTTTTCTGGGTGAACTGGGGCACGCTATCCTTCAATAGCTTACAATTGTGTTGTTAATTAATCAATGGTATTGAAAATAATTAGACGAATATATGGCTATGTTGGGACAGGAATATGTGTGAAAGTTAGATCCTGAATGGGTACAGTGACTGTTAGGACTACTGTTTGTGGTGCTGCTGGTATTTTCCTTCGATAACCCATGGGGACCAGCCTATAAAGAAGTACTTCATCCTAGTCTGGTTGAACATGAAATGTAGGGAATTAATTATCTATATCATTAATTGCTACAAAAAATATTTTCTGAGGTTCTCTCACTAGATGTTCAAGATTAGTATCTCCTTGTGGAGTATATATGGAAGTAATGTTGCCTCGGAGTAACTCTGCATTGAGTCTTATCAACTTTTTAATCTCCTCCTATGGCTGAGAAAATCATTCCTCGATCGAAATGGATTTTCCTTCCATTGGGGAAAGGTGAGACAACATATGACCTTTACTATTTCTCTAATTATGTGCCTTTCAAAGAGGTGGAAGTTGATTATTCAAGGGGGTACATAAATTTTGGGTAAGCCTCTAATTTTGGGTATGCACACCTACTCCATTTCTTTTGAGATGGAATTCATTATAAACAATAACCTCATCCTCATACTCCTTTTAATTGGATTCTATTTCTGGAGGATCTTCCCTGATGGAAATGATTAAATTCACCAAAACATAATGCATTGATGGAATTATATCAGTATAATTGTGAGGTCTCCTTCTTCGACACTCTCCATGAGACTTTTCGATTCTATTTGTTATTTCCACAGGAACTGTTTGTTGACAAGTAACCTGAAGATAATCCATTGATAGTTTAGTTATGAATTCATTTTTTAGCTTCTTCTCAAATCAAGATTAAAATTTAATCTTCTTAGGAGGGGATTGTAAATGTGAAAAATCCCCTATCCCTCTGTTCTAAGGTTGTCCATGTTCTTCTTTCATAACCATTCATGCTCTGTTTGTTGACAATGAGGGTTGGTTTAAGAAATCCCCCAACCCTGTGGACTGGGGTGGCTACTGATATGCTATGGAAAATATAAGCACATCTTCCCTTATAATTTTATGAACTCTAGTCTGAACGTTGGCTGGTTGAATTATTCGGAAGTCATATAAATCAACTATTCAAAAGGACGTTATGTTGTCTTAGACATTAACACAATCTAATGGATGACATCCTCTAAGAGGGAGTCCTGATCAATTTTCTATGATGCATGATGAAAAAATATCTCAATAGCTTTCTCTCTTTAGGACTAACTTTGGTTGAAGCGAGTTAATACATATTTTAACTGAACATCTCTTCGATCATGAACATAATTTGTTTGTTGTAGCCGACTTGGCATAATAACATTTCATGAGACAACTTTTAGAAGGCTTTTCTAGATTCAGATTATAATGAAAGGAAATTCAACATTTTCACTACATCCTCTCATATGAACACTATGAGGGGTATCTGCAATCAATCATCGCAACCACATAAATGCATTAAGGCATGTACATTGAAGGTCTCCCAATTGATTCTCAACATTTGGATTTTGGGAATTCAGGATAGATGCCAAGTCAATTTGGAGTTGTAACCCTTATATTACCTTGACATGAATTTGGTATTCATCATAAGGTAATGTATTCTCCTTCAGGTGAAAAATATTTTTCCAGATGTTGAAACGAATTTCATGCATACAATCATCCTCTGACATCTCTATAATGTTGTTTTGAGGAGTGTCCAAAGGCCAAAATATGATATGTATTTAATTTTCAGCCAGTTTGTTATCATGTTAAACATATCCTATTAAACATTTTCTATAGTATCCCCTACAAAATCAAACCAAAATTGGTGTTTCTATGCATTTTATTCAGAATCAACAAGATTAATAGAGGGTTACTCTGTTGCATTAGGAGATAAATAGACCAATGGTGGTTTGTAGAATGATTGTCTCCTTGGTAAGTCTTCTAGTTGAGAAATAATTTCACCCACCTGTAATAAGGAATTAGACATGATTAGCCATTTATTTGAAGGTGCCTCAGGATAATAGGGCTTTCTAATCACTACATTGTTAGTTATAGAATTATCTTGAAAATGAGAACCACTAAGTGGAGGGTTCAGTTTCTTAAATCAGATCACAGGGTTAGGTAGGGGGATCCACTGTCTCTAAGTCTTTTTATCCTGGTTCAAGATGCATTATCCCAAATCCTTAACAAGGGAGTGTAAAATGTCAAGATGGACATTTATCGGAGTTGGTGTGGATTGGATACCACTTATCATTTACTATTTGCGGATTATATTTTAATCTTCTCTAATGGAATATGGAGATCACTACTCAATCTCCAAATGATATTGGACACATATGGTCGATTGAGTGGGTAGGGTTTAAACACCTAAAAAATCCTGGATTTTTTCTCTATTAAATGGTCTTGGCATCACTGTAGAGAAAATGAGTCCATTCTCGGGTTTCACCAATATCAAATGCCTATTGTTTATCTTGGGGCACCCGTGTCATGCAGCTACATTAGGAAACAACACATTGAAGACATTACCATCCAGCTGATGGGGAGGATTCTAATCTGGAAAAATAAATTCCTCTCATTTAGGGGGGGGGGGGTTATTCTTATCAACAGTGTACTTGCATCCATTATGATGCATGTATTCCCACCTCTGAATCCTACCAAATGTGTGGCCAAGCAGATCAAAATTATTTTATAATACTTTGTGTGGTATGCCAACCAGACAAGATGGATCCATTGGGCTTCCTAGAGTCATATGTCTAGACTGGTGGCTGAGGAAGGGTGGTCCTTAGGGATACTGGTGAAGCCATGCATGGCATGCAGGGACGTCTCACATGGATGTTATCATGGGAGATTCATTGTGGTCAATGTTCTTCTGAGGGCATTATGGTGTGCACATGTAGATGTATGGGGGAGGTACCCAAATGTCTTACATGGTGCAGTGCATTGTCTCCCACCGGGATATCCTCTTGGACTCTACTAGATGGATCGTTGGAAAAGGAGAGGTTGGTTTCTAGGAGATGAACTGGGCTGGTGAGAAACTAGAGTTCCCTAGTGGTCCTCACACAGGGATCTCCTTCAAAAAGGCATGTGATATCCCTGGTTTTATCCACACAGTTCTCATGCCCGAACAGATCAAGGTTTATGATGATATTATTTTGAACGATGATCTGGATTGGTGATTCTTAAAGTGATCATCTTCGAGAGGGTTTAACTAGATGAATTACATAGCTATTGTGCATACAGAGAGGAATCGTGATGAGTGGTCTATTGAGACCTTGTGTAAGGAAATTCCTTTGAAGATGAACTTCCTGATTTTTCATATAAGAAATAGAGTGCTTCAAACAGATGAAAATATCCAAAGGAAGGGGATCAACATAGTGTCATGGTTATACTGTTGTGATAATTTCAAAACTAAATGAATCCTTCATTTATTCTTTCAAAGTAGTTGGGTATGGTACCTCTGGTCCTTATTCTCACCACACCCCTATATAGATTATGAAAATACCTCGATCCAAGGATTCCTGGAATCCTAGTTTCAGGGGTTGGAAGGAAGAGCCTCATAGGGCAAGACATGTTCCATCATCTTAGCCTCAATTTTTTGGATTATATAGGAAGCATGAAATCAGGTTCTCCTGGGTTCTGAAAACACACATATCTTTCATCATATGTGCTTAAAATCCATTCTATTCGAACTCAAAGCACTCCTTAATGGTAACCAGCTTCCAGTTATGTCTTGCAGCCTATTCAACAGAACATGCACACCTATTAGGATGTAGGGGCACTAGATTAAGTGGGTTCCCCCATAGGGAATCTTGAATTTAAATGAGTGTGGTTCTCTCATGGGAGGTATGATGAGGTTTGGAGGGGTCCTTTGGGTTTATAAATCCTCAGTTTTCATGGGTTTCAATACCTTTTTATGGGGTAGGATCCTCCCTTGGTGCATAGGTAGAGTCTCTTATCACTGGTATTAAACTCTGTAGGGAGTACAGTTTTAAAGCGGCTGTGATAGATTCTGACTCCGAATTTCATGTGAGAGCTACCCAAGGGAAACATCCTGTGTCGTGGGACCTAGTCTACTTGGTTCGTCTGTTCTCTATGGAAACTAACTTTGGGAAGAATGTTCATCACATTCAAAGAGAAGGAAATTTTGTGGTAGACTCCATTGCTCAGTTGGTTAAGGTGATTGAGACTCTTGTTATCTTTAATATTTTAGGATCTCTTCCTATTGAGTGTAGTGTTTCTATTTATGAAGATGCTCTTGGTCTGCACTACTTCTGGCCTCTTTTAATGGCCTTTCCTTCTTGTAACTTTGTTTTTGGTTTTTAATAAAAAGTATTTTTCCATCACTAAGTGGATAGAACATTCACAGTTAATTCCATCAGGAGGAGGACCATCATGGTGAATTACAGTAAGTGGTAGACCATATTTCTCATTAGTTTTCTGGAAACATAGTGGATGTCATGGTACCCATCAAGAGATATAATCTCATGATTTACTGAATTATCATGAAACAACCCTTTATGAGGAATTTCCTGATGAGGTGCTTCAGAGTTACTACTATTGCTCCCATAATTTGGTAATGGGAGGGTAGGATCTTGAGCTGTAGTAGATAAATGGTTGAGGGATTCAATAACTCTATCATTTAGTAGAGAAAAATCACAAATTGGTTCTTCATTTTCTGACTATGTTTGATGAAAATTATTTTTGGATGTCTTCATACAAGAAGTTAGGTCCACGTGATGGGGAAAGTGGTTTTCATGGGGAAATTTATGTGCCTACTTTGGATGGGCGATTGGAATAGGTTTATTATATCCAATTGTAATGGGAGTATGTTCTCGATCTGATTGTCCATATCATATGGGGTAATATTCCCTGTGATCCTCCTTGATGGGAAGATAGGTATGTATTTTCTAGGGGGTGTCATGAAGATGAGCCACCATAGGTAAGAGGATATTGTTATGTGTCCTTACTTAGGGTAATTTTGTTGTCATCGTTATGATATCCTAAAAAGTTTCCAAGATATTGGTAGGAATTTTTCATCTTCCCTTTCACCATTTCTAGGGTGTTCTTTGTGACTTCAGTGATGAGAACAAGAATATAATTCCATTACATATCCAAAGTAGGGGTATGTACCTGCTCCCATGCTCCCTTTCCTATCAGTGGATACTGACAGTACTTAGGTATTGGGTAATAATGTTGAGTATGCATTCTTCTTTTCCCTAGGAAATTCTGACTGAATTCTCTGTGTCCTTCCATATGAGGCTATTGGTAGGCTTGATGAGTATAGGTAGGAGTATATTCCTATTTTCAGGTTTCCACTGAAGTGGGTTAGGGGGTTTCATAGAACACTACAAGCTGAGTCTGATGGATGAATCGACGATTGTAAGAAATTGTAAGTTCATACTCATAGTACTCCACCATATTTTAATGGTTGGATTAGTTTGGAACTGCCAGACAAATCTGCTAGCTGGAGGAATAAAGGCAGAGAGGTGTATGTTCCCACCCATTATTTTACACCAAAAAGGGTTGGTGGGATTCTCCGATGGGGGAAAGGTTGTAACCTTCTCCCTATTAGTCATTTATTATCCTCAACATTTGATCTTGTGTTCCCAGGTTTGAGGGACCTCGCCCGAATAGACAAAAAAATAGCCTCATCATATTGAGGGTTTACTACTACACAACATTGGGAGTTGCAATTGTTTGAAGGAGCCCTTGGGAAGGCCTTATTTCTTCGGGATGAGGCCATAGGTGGTCTCTTGTTCAACCCCCATGGAATATGGGAGGGACTGGTGATTTTCTTCCAAGGATATTCTTCTAAAATGGTTGAAGAATGTTGTTAGAACTATCTACTTCTGGACCACTGGTCATTGTTGACAGGATGACCGTGGTTTATTCTTCATCTAGAGGGCCTGTCGGGAAGCCTCCAACATTGTAATGGTTTCATGTTAATGGTACTCTCATACCATTGTATTAGAGACCTATCATTGAAGATGTTGAGTCAGTGATGGCTTTCTCCATGTGGAAGAGGATCTGACCTGAGTAGTACTCGAGGCGTTAACGGGTGTAAACTGGAAGGAATCCATTTTTATTATCGATAGTTATTGGAAAAGGGTTATTTTATATATGAAAAAAATGAACTATAGCATCTCATTTTAGAGAAAAAATACCTTATTTATTTCCTTGTCTGGTCCTCTTTTATCATTTGATAGGGTCCTAACATATGGGTAACGCTATCACCTTGGTTTAGGCCTTCACCCCAGGTTCAGAATTCTTTGTTTCCCTCAGACTGTGTTTTCTGGTTTGGAATAACTGTTTTCAAATGGTTTCTAATAGATTTGTTTATGGAATAGAAAACAACCATCCATTCTTTATTCAAATGGGTCAACATTCTAAATGCATGTTCTCGTTAGGTATTTTGACCCATGATACTTAATAACTCTCATTATTTGAGAGTATGAGAGCTTGGGCTCATCACACCCTTTTAGGGGTAATTATTTCCTACTTTAGGACTCTCTTATAGATTTAAGATATTTCACTAAATAATTCATTAATTCCCAAGTATGATGTGTGTTATCCTAATATTAGTAATAAATTATTATCATGTTTGGAATTTAGAATCATTTGTATGTATTCGAGGTTCTTTATCAATAGAGATATATGTGTGTATGTGGGATTATCCATTGATGGTATCCTCCTATATACTACTTATATATTATTTAGTCATCATCACAATGATGATTGTTTTTAAGCCACTCAATTAGGGAACTTTGGAGTTTATGGTCATCCAGGTAGATGAATTTCACTTTATAATTTATCATTATCCAGGGAGACAAAATTCTACTTTAGAGTTTATTTTCATCCAAGTAGACAAAGGTTACGATTGAGTTTATCATTATCCTGGGAGACATAATTTTTTTTATGTTGAGATCACACCCGTATATTTGATACCTATTTATCCTCATGAGAGGAATAAAAAACTACATAGTTTTGTCCAATTTAATGGGACGCATCACACCTTTTAATGTTATGTGATAAGGACCCAACTATATTGTTTAACATCATGTGGCAAGGACATCTAGGCAGAAGGTGCCTGGTCAAATCTTTGATTGGAAATTATGTCCAATCTTCTCAAGGACCCTAGAAGAAATATGAGCATGAAATTTGAATTTGAACCTTCTAGGGATATGTCCTAGAGAGAACCTGGTTGATTTGGAATATTTTTTTAAACCTCTGGGAGGGTTCCAATGCATCCCATTTGGATGGGAATCAAAGCCCATGTAGTTCGTTGTTGAGGACCCATGCTTATGGAGTCCCTAAAGGGTATGTATCTCAATGAATTATAGTCCTATGATATGATAGGATGGGGGTTAATCCTGAGAAGGAGATCCCCTATGAAGAGACAATGAAGGATGATTTAACTCATGGTGATATGGGGGCTTAACTCAGAGTTTACTCTTTATTAGGACACCCAGATTAAGGGAATTATAATTAGGGTTTTTTACTAACGTGGATTTACATTATGATAATACATGTTTTATCATTTCATGGAAGAGATGATATAGAGATTGGGCCTTATAAAGGCTTCTTATGTATCCCAATTATGGTGGGAATCAGAGTTATCATAGTTTAATCATTCTGATGGATTATGCGGATGTTTTGATCATTACAAGGCTCTATGTCCATGTGAGTCAAGATCAGTGTAAGAAACAAGAGGATGTGAAAGGTTCATAAAACCAAAAAAAATCCTCATTTTTTGGTGGAAGAGTTCGTGGCTACGGTGGAAGTGGAACGTGCTACAACACTTCCCTCTCTTCACATTACTTCAGACATAGATCCAATGTGGGGAAGGATTCAAGGAGGTAGAAGTAGATAGGATAAAGACTACAACCTCCTTAATGAAAGGATAAGGGTATACACTAGGATTTTTTTCCTTTGAGTGGTCCAGAGAGAGGAGGGAGACTTATCCTTTTTCCAAGGGGAAATCATCTTTGATCTTTACCCTCCCTACTCAGGACCGGAGGCTCCAGGTCTTAATGATGAGAAGGGGAGGACAAAGTCCTATCAAATGAATCTAATTATGGGAACACCAAACCAATGTCCCTAGGGTTAGGGTCTATGTGTACATAAAAATAAAATTTTAAAACTTCTTAAGAAACCTAACCCAATGGTTGGAAAAGTTCAGGAGACTTATGATCATAGAAATGCAAATCCAAATGGGAGACATGCTGATGTTCCTTGCCCTATGGTTTGGTAAATCAGGAGGTCTTAGTAGAGGTTTAAACATGGTCCCTATTAGGAATGAGATTTAGTGAAGTATACATGTTTCCATGAGTGGCTTTGAAAGATGCTTAAGGAAAGGCTCATGTAGGCTAAATGGGTGAGGTGAACCAAAGAGGATCGTGCAAGGGGTGTACTTTGAAATGGGTGCACCATGCAAGGGGTCTCCATGAAAGTAGACTTGGGAGAATGGGTTAAAATTTACGTGAAAAACAACATGGATGAATTAACTTGGGTGAATATTTGTTCATGACTTCATGGGTCTCTATAGGGATTCCCAACATTAAGTCTCACATGTTCTTGTTTGAGGAAGGGCGGTCAAAATAATCTTTTTATATCCGGGTTTCAATTGAACTGGTAACACAATTTTTGTTTATTTTAAATATTGAAAGGATTTAAGTCTCACTATACCCATTTAATTCCATATATTTAGGTGTTATGAAACTAACTTGGATGTTTTGAAGACTTGGGTGAAGCAATAGGGTGATCAAAGCAGCAATCATCATTTGGGAAAATTTGTTTGTACAAATGAAGGCCCTAAGGGTATATTTATAGTCAAATAGGTAACCCTAGGAAAAGGTTGTTTGTCACATAAGTATGGTGGTATATAAGTTCTTACACCCTGATGGTTATTTGGGCTATGTTGGGAGAACCAATATTTGAGCCTTTTCAAATCAGGGCACTCTTTATCTATTTTCTCATCCTTTTTTCTAAGGAATTTTCATTTGTCTCTTTTCCATCCATGTGATGAAATGAAGTGTCAATAATAATAAAAAGTGGCCATTTTTACATCATCTATAGAATAAAATTCATGAAATAATAATACCTTTTATACATAAAATATAATTTTAAATCCATCAATTAAATATGGACATGAAAAATGGACTATGTTACAATCATGTAGAGGGTGAGTCGTATGTACACAAGAGTAACATTTCCATTTTTCAATGATCATTATGAAAATAAGTTAAGTATAATTTTATCTTTATGGAATGGTAATAATATCTTTATTATCATATTAATCAATTAAATATACTTATATATATCTTCCATGTGATGTGGTGATGAAAAATGATTCACATCACTTCGTGGAGGTGATATTTCACACGTACGCACGAATGGTTTTATCATTTTTAAGTGCCTCAAAAGCTAAGAACATAAAATATATTTTATTTTTTAATGATGATAAATATTTCATGAATACAGAAAATTTAATTCCATAATTATAACAATTCTTGAGATATGGTGATGGAAAATAAATTATATAGATTTACGAGGTGGTAGTTCGTCATACACACATACAATAATTTCATTCCCATTTGAAGGAAGTGGAGATGGATTTAGATGATAATTTTAAAATAATAATATATTATTATATTTTGGATACATTATTTATTATTTAATAATGGTTGAATAATATTTAAGGATGTAGAAGATGAAAGAAAATGGATATACTTGATTAAAAATTGCACCTCTTCCTCGTACCACCTCCATTTCTTAACACCTTAAGACCACTAAGGATGGTGATATGAATAAAATAAGAGATATATAACTTGAGGAGGGATTATAGAAATGGATTTAGGTAGGTATTTAGTGAACAAGATAGGTTTTTAAGTGTGATGAATATATAAGAAGAGGTTCCCATTTATAAGGGAAGGGAGGGGCACTCTTAAAATTTATCAAAATATTAAATTAATATAAATTAATTTTATATTAAAAGAGGATTTATTTAAAATTTAGGATGATTATGGGTATAAATAAAATCATCCAAATAAAAATTAGATAATTATTAAATTATTTTATCTTTATCCTTTAACATTAACTCTTATTTAACATCTTTAAATATTATTGTGATAACATGTGTTTTTACACATTATGTGTTAATATAGTTACTATAAAATTAAAAAAGTATTATAAATGGGTCATTTATGAAATATAAAACCTTTACCAATTCATTTAGAATAATTGTATATTTTTATTGATTTTAAATAATTTAATAGAATTTAATTTGTTTTAAAATACTAGAAATGTCAATTTTGACACTATTGAGTACTTCACATTTTAAAAATATCATAACAACATGATATATTAGAACCAACTCATTGAAAACATCATTAAAATTTCAAATTTATCTATATAATTAATGTATGACATTAGTCATCTAATTGTTTTTTATTTTAATATTTTAATATCATGTATATGATATTTACTTTAATTAAACAATTATTTCATTATCATTGTTTAGGACTTTAAGGTAATTATTTTTCATCTAAAATTTAAAAATAACTTACTAAGATAATGATACAAATATTATATTTCAAAATACTATTTATAATTAAACATATCCCCTATATAACCACATATTAAAAATATTTCTTTTTATAAAAAATTATGAAAATATTGTCTTTTATTTTAATAAAATACTATAAGTTGATTAAAGTCATCCATATGGCTCCAAAAGCTCCAAAAATAGTACCAAGGATAGTTTTTATCGAAAATCACTAATAAAACCAAATTAAGACATGGTTATGGGAAATTTTTTAATATTTATAATACTATTTTTACCCTTAATTATTCAATTTTCCCCGAACTGTGGTAATAATAATTAATAAGTTTACTATTCATACTTTTTCAAATAATTAAAGAGACCCATTTATTAAATTTTGTTCTTCTGATTCCAAATATTAAATCTATTTTCCAAAATTCAAAGAATATAAATGGATAAAATTAATTTGAAATTAATCTTGATGACAGAATAAGGAAAAGGGTTTTTAAAGTAAAATTGTTCAAAACATTGAAATGTTATTATTTCTAAACTAAATTTGATATATATTACAGTGGCGTAAATTAAATTAAATGATATAAAATTTGATAAAATTATAATTTAAACCATTCAAAATATAATTTAATGCCAAATATTAATTAAATAAAAAATTGTTTCCATTTATATTCAATATTTTTCACTATTCATTCAAACCTGGACCTTATCAGAAAAATACCAAATATTCAAACAAATTACATTTTGATATCATAACTTAAAATAATAAGTTAATTTTTTGAAATATAATTTATGAATGTATCAAAACTAGATTTAAAAAATGTGAGCCATCAAAAGGTAGCCAAAACTGCCTTTTTAGAAAAATACTTCTTGTATTCATTAATTTGGATTTGTTCCTATATCATGTCTATAAAACACATAAGATGAGTTTTAAACATTACATTGAATATATTATACATATATTTAATTAGTATAATCTTACAAGAGTAATTTGTTTATTTTTTGGTATAAAAACACGTTTTCATATTTAAATAGTTTTCAGAAAAAAATCTCCTTTTATTTTAAAAACGGGTTTACATTAATTTATAATTAATTAGTCACACAATAATTAATTATATATACATGTGTAAACAATATTTTCATAATTCAGTTAATATTTTTCATACTCATAATTATAATTTCTAAGTTATAATGGTAACATTTAAATAATAATCTTTAGTTTGTTTAAGCTCGATGTGGCGTATCATGTATGCTATTGAATATTGTGTTTATTTTTTTAATTAAGAATGTTACAGGTATAACAATAATAATTAAATTTACATTCTAGTTCATAAAACATTTCATGTATCGTGCTAATCATCATTCATGGAAACAATGTGAAAATATAATATGGTAATACATGGGGAAATTTTAATAAAGGTGCTACAAAAAACAATGTAAAAAATAAACACCAACTATCATGGAAAGAGAAATAAAATGTCATCCCCTTCCCTCAGACCAACCAAAAAACATCAAACTTGACCAAAGGGTTTAATACATAGAATTATAGAAACTAAACCAAAGTCTCTTGACCTAAACCAATCCAACAACCCTGATTCTTATGGATTAGTATAGACCATGAAATGTATAAGAAAATAAAACACCACCCACACCCCCAACCATTAACTAAACATTCTCCACAAAGTCTATGATATTTTATATAAAATAAAATATATTATGTAAAAAAGGAAACTCATCCACCTAGACTAATCCATCTTCCCTAATCCAGATGAGAGGGTAATAACTTACACACTCAGAAGCCAATTATGGGGTAAGTTTATGTCAAACCATGATTTAATACACAAATAATACATCCTTTTTTATAAATATTAAATACATAACATTATGATCCATGATAGAACAAAAACAATTAGTGCCTTTAGAGACTAAATACATAATCCTATTTTTTCATGAAAGATCTTCAACAATTCCCACATAGATTGATTCTTAATTATACCCTAATTAAAATAGTTATTCTAAACATGGGGAAGGAAAAAAATGTAAGGGTGATATCAAATTCTTTGTATGGGTAAACATAATATATATTACTCAATGATCATACATGAGAATAAGATTAGAATAGTTATATGAAACCGTGATCATAAATTACAAAGTACATACCAAATCTGTCATAGATTATAAAAATGAGTCATGGAATAAAAAATTATCATAATAATAATCAAAATATACATAAGAATGCGGAATCATCAGTAATCAGTCATGGGGAATGATAGAGTAATATAGACATCTTAATATCAAAAAAATTAATATTATAACACTGTGAACATGTATAGATAGAAACAAATTCACTCATTAAGTTATGTACATGAAATTAGACCATCACATAAATTATGGTCAGGAAACCAGGTTTACACATAATCATAAGGACATGAAAACTAGGTCCATGCATAGTAATATAGATATGAAAACTAGGTCCATGCATAATATTCTCAGCATGAAATCCACATCCACATATAATAATATGGACATGAAAACCTAGACCATACATAAAATTTTGAACCTAAAATCAAGTTCATACATAACATATTTATCTCATGAGTTATCCATATTTACCCAATACATTGGAGGGATACATAATTATGGTACAACCTGTTAGATAATCATAATTGATTTATATGTATTCCACAAGATCAAAAATCATTTGTCATATATCATAACCCATAAAAAATAAATGGTTTTTAGAATCATCTCATCATCATAATCATAAAACATCAAGATAAATCATAAGGATCATGTAATTGGATCATGTACCCAAAAACAATAACTAACATCCAAGGATGTTACCATGGAGAAAATGACTTTAAAAGATCAGGGGGAATATTTATTGAAGAAAATAAACTTTTCATATTGAAATAACAACTTTAAAACCAAAATATTTACAAAATATTAAAGAAATAAAAATTTGAAATGAACTTTAGAAAATTTTAATAGAATATTAAAATAATTGACAGGCCATGATGGTAAGAAATTCTATTTATTCTATATATATTAAGAAAAATATTTCTTTCACATTTTTTATAAGAAACAAAATTTCCACTATTGGAAAATGATGATAAGAATTATTGTATAATATTTTTTGAAAAAAAAATAAAATGGGTGACAATGAATTTAAAAAATCATTAGATAATATTAAAAATATTATTTAAATTTTTTTTCAAAATCATAGTCATGGAATAAAAAAATTGAATGAGGAGAGAAATAATGTTAAATTTATTTAAAAATATTATTTCAATACATTGAGTACTTAAAGAGGGTAAAATTAATGTAAAACATGTAATTTATAGAAATAAACCTTGGGGAAGAAAACTCATGAGTTTCATGAGAGGTATATTATAAAATATCATCATTGTAAACATAATCATAAATAATCTCATGAACAATAATATTGTTACATAAATCTCATGCCACATTAGTAAATTTTAAGTAAAATATAATTGAAAGAGAGAACCTTAGATGTATATGTAAATACCCATAATTTTCATGAGAAGTATAATTAAATAAATTCGTGGGTGGTATATACACCCCATAAAATAAAAAATTATGAATAAAGAATTTGTCTCCTAGAAATAAAAGTTGGAAGAAAATCCATTACCTTGAGTTAGAATTGCTTTGAATGTGCTTTAACCTCCTATATATTAAATTTAAATATATCAAAATTCTATAATATAGTCATTTAATTACTTATAATTTTATATATGATCCATATATATCATTTTAACACACATTTATTAATAACTCTTTATTATAATCATTATTTTCATGCGTTCACTATTTCATTTTTCATCCAAATTTCATATTTTATGTTCTGATCCTTATACATGGATCACGGTTCCATCATCTCCAGAATATTAACAATGAAATAAAAATAATATATATTAATTATATATATAAATATTCTTGTTTAAAATGTATATATAGAAAAATGAATTACATCATTTATTTGGACGGTAGGTTGTATGTACTCATGAACACTATTTTCACTTTTCAACAGGTGGAAATAAATAAAGTTAAATAATATATAACCATTAGATAATAGTAAATATATCATATTTATCATATTAATTTATTAAATTTATCCCCATTACCATCCATGTGAATAATAAATTTAAAATGGATCAAATCTCTTAATTGAGGTCGTAGTCGACATGTACACATGAGCAACTTTATCATATTCCAAAAACCTGGAAGGTAATAAGGAAGATATGATATTATAATTATAAAAAAATAATTATTTCAAAAATATCATATATAAAAATTAATTACATATTAATGACCATCCATGAAATATGGACATAGAAAATGAATTGCATCGCTACATGGAGGTGGAAGTCCACACATACACATGAGTGATGCTTTAACTTCCCATTTCATGGAATAGATGGCTTATATTGGTGATTGGATAATCATAATAACATTTATGTACATTTTAGATAATGAAGTTATTGTTTTATGATGAATACCATAGTTTTTTAGGACGTAGAAAACAAAATGAACAAAAAATAGGTCATGTATAATGATTACCTCTTCTTCAGTAGGCCTCTATTAGATTCTTTCCTAACAACCTATGGATTTTTATTTTAAGAAGAATAAACAACTATTATTGTATAGGTAAGATTATATAATAATTGGGAAGGTTTTAATTGAGATATATGTCTCAATGTTTTGTAACGAAAAGATAGAAGTTTTGTCATTTTATAAGGGAGGGAAATGATACACTTGTAATTACAAAAAAAAAAAAGATTCAAATATAATTAATTCATTCTAAAACAAATTCTTACAAATTTATAGAGATTCAAAAAATGATTATAAGGTTGAAATATCCTCATACAATAATATTTAGAGATTTTTTGGATTTATTTAAAACATAATTAATGTCATTTTTGACACTAATAATTTATAGTGACTTTAATGTTTTCAAGATAGTAATGGAATTAGAATAAAAATATTTCCTAAATATTAAAAATAATATAATTATTTAAAAATTTCATGGAACACCATAATTCACCTAATTATTTTTTCTTTTAATATTTTTAAAATAATTAATTTTGTTTTTCTATTAACTAAATTAATATTTTTTCGATGCTGCATAACCTTTTAAGGTAATTACTTATACAATGAAGATTATAAATAAATCATCATGATAAAAAACTAATTATTCATTAAATAAAAATTTAGAACTAGACATATCCTATTTTTATCCTCCTGAAAAAAGAGAGATATTGAATACAAGATTGTATCATTTTTGAAATTTTCATTACTTAGAAAAATATAAATTTCATTAGCAATGGAAAAATAAAAATAAACTAAAATATATTCAAATTTGGGATGTATGTTACCTATTTTATTCTATATGATGAAATAAAGGCATGTTTTGGGTTTTTTAAACCTTATCTCATGGTTTTAACTCTTTTTTAAACATTTTACCCATACTGATGTGATAAATATTCATCACTATTACTATTCATAGGGACTAAAAACCAAAAGGACATACATACCAAATTTTAACATTCTGATTCCAAATATGGTTTCCATTTTTTAGTATTTAATAACTAGAAATGGAAATATATTTTTATTATAAGTTTATAAAATTCTATAAAAAAATATATTTTAGACAAATGTATTTATAAGCATAAAAATTAACTAATATAAAAATCATGAATATTACTAATTTAAATAGAATTAGTTATATTATTATAAATAAAAAGTATCGTATTTCAATTTATGTTCAAATAAGAAAATATAATGGGAATCTTAAATTAGTATATATAATTAAAATAAAAGGCAATATTTGAAAAATCGGTGTTTTTGTTACTCACTGAAAAATCAATAATTTTAGAAAAATCCCCAAATTTCCCCATAAGTGAATTATAATATGTTGAATTAAAAAACTATATTGATTTTAGAAAATAATAAAACAAAAATGGTATAAATTAATTATAATTTCCATGCACAAAATAAAACAAAAATCATTTTTTGAACAAAATTCCCTTGTAAAGTATAAAATGACTTTACAAAAAAATTGAGTGATTATTTCTTGAGAATTAATAAATATATTTATATTTATTAGGAACATTATACATATATTTCATAATGTGGTTACATATAATCGTACCCTAAAATTTAACAGATAATTTATAATGGTCGTATTAAATTAATAATATATTTAATAATATATCTCAATTCACATAAAGATCACTGTAGCGTGTAAAGAAATATAATGATCTTATTATTATATTAAACTAAATTTTTAGTTTGTTTCATCTCAATCCATAAATAAATTGTTCCCTATCAATTTTATCATGGTCATCAATGTTTCAATATTTGAAAATGCATTTATTGAAGACACACATAGTGTTGAGGGATAATAAGACATATTTTAAAAAGAAAAAGTGGGAAACGTTGTGGTTACCTAAAATAGTGCATAATCAGGTTCCTAGATTAGGATAACATTGGTGGGAAGATTAAATGTAGAAATTGAGAAAAAAATTATCATCCAAGTACTAATAGAGAGTGATAGAGAACATGTCATGTTAAATTTAATGACTAAAAACTATACATATATAATGGGTGAAAAGGTCATCGATTCATCGAAAATGAAGGTAAAAGTAAAAAAATTACATCAAAATATTATTCCTATAGTTGAGGGTTTATTTTACTATCAATATATAGAAAATAAGAAAATACACTTTTTATCTTTTCATTTTATTAAAATAATTTCATCCTTTCATTGATCTTATATCAATTCCCACTTCAACACTTACCTCATGAAATTAATATTAAAGATGAATTTATCATTCAAAAAGCACTATAATTTAATTTTAGTAGATCCTAATATCCATAAAATAAGGAATATTCATTCTTTATTTATCTGAATTCTTCACAAAACCAAAATAGTTAGCACAAATTATACAATATTGATAAATATAATACATTAATCTCTAAAACCTCATTAATAGAACCCAAATTCAAACATAATCCATTTTATAAATATTTAACAATAAGTCACATATAGAATATTTATAAACAACCTTAATACCCAAATATTAAAATGATTTGATCTCATATCCTTCAATGATCAACTTAAAAATTTCTTTAAATAATTTTAAACAGTCATAAAGTCTCAAAAGGAAATATATATAACTTGATCATATATTCTCCCAAATATACTCAACTTTCCACCTAATAAAGTAATAATAAAATCATATACATTTCCAAAAGACAATTAAACCTTTATTTCTTTAAATAATATCCTATCTTAGAGAAACATTATCAATTGGATGTTTGGCCTCATCCTTACACTGATAAATGAGCATAGTTGATTCCAAATATCAAATACGATTTCCTTATTCTACAAATTTATATTGAATCTATATAGAGATATAAAATCATTGCTCAAAATCACATTAAATTTAAAAAATTTAAAGTATTTTAATAATGCTTATTCATACAAACTAAATAATTTAATCCACATATTTTGAGTGGAGGATAAATGTGTTCTAACGGTCATGATTCACATCAACTGTTATGATTCCAAAATATTTCCATTTTCCATTGATTTCATAGGTTTTTGTGGCTTATTATAGTCATTATCCCTTGGATTATGGAATTTATTCACATAATTCCCAATCACCATGTATATATAATAATGAAGTATGAGTGGTGTATTATTCTTTTTCTCTATCTCTATTAATTTTATTTTTTCCTCTTCACATAACATGGACATTATTTTTCATGATGGTTAGGCTACCTGCACAAGAAACATATTCCTATTAATTTCAGGCATTCACCTATGTTCTACTTCCCACATTTTTGGAATGTAGGAGGTTGAATCATATTATTCCCTTCATGTCACATGCCACAAGAGCTTCCATGAAACTATATATTACTTTTATTATCACCCGAACCATGAGAGTTTCAAGATTCCACTTCAATTTTGAGTTCACATCAAACAATTTATTTATATCTTTAAAACTCCCTTATAGATAATTCATTTCTAAGACATTGTTTCATCCCACTATGGAATCAATAAATTTTTATTTGAGGGATAATGATTAAACCAGAATAATACATTGAAATTATTTTAAAATTTTCCTCCTAAGTACCAAGGGACTCATCATCCTTTTACTTAAACTCACAGAATTAGTGCTCTATTTTTTATATAGAATACATGTTAATTACTTACATAAAAATATCCATTTAAACTCATCCCTTTCAATAGAGACAATTTCTTCCCCTTTCCTTGTATTCTTGATAACATTCCACTATTGATATACTAAGTCATTCAAATGATAAATTGCTAAGATAACATTTTTATGGTCTGAGAACTGAATAATGAAAAGTGTCTCTTCCGTCACATTAATCATTTTTTAACAACTAGTCAATAAAAATGCCCATAGAAATTGGGTGGATGTTTCCACAAAAAAATATTCAATGGAATTTTTTCCCTCCTCAGTGCATTAAAAAGTTAAACATGATTTTCATTACCAATTATAGGTGGAGAAAATTGAGTGAGAATTGTCACACAATATTGCATTCCATTTACTAAAAATTTTGGTTTCTCATCAGAAAGGTGGTTCCATTAGTCTTAAAATTTATTATTTAAATTATTCCTTCAGGTTCCACCCATTAACTAAAACAAAAAGTATAGTCTGTGTAACAATAGTCATCAGGTTAAATAATTTATAGTATATCAAAATGATGATACATTTTTTCAATATTTGATAACATAGGCTTAACATAGGAAATAATTGGATATCATCTATTCAAATCCTTCATAATAGTTATGAAGTAAAATGGGATTTAACCCAAGTATATCCCCTATAAGTTTAAAACTAGGTGTGAAATAAGGACACACTCATCGTGAACTAGAATGATGGTTGGTATATATTTTATTAACTATTTTTGGGGTTATTACACCATGATGAATTTATGTCAAGACCATATCGACATATTGTATCCATAAAGAGATTTCTTGTTTGAAAACCTTATAATGTATTCAATACCAAAACAGCAGGATATTATCCTATACATAGCCTTATCCCCAAGGTTTAAACCAATTTTTTTTAAACCTTATTGGAAATATTTACTAATCCATGATCAGAAACAAACTATATCCACCGAGGATCTACACACATATATATTACATTAATTTATATTAATATTAAATACATAACATTATTATCCATTAAACAATATCAATGTTTTAGTTTATTTAGAGAATATATTCATAATCCTCATATTTCATGAATGATCACAAATGTTTTCCCATACAGAATGTCTCTTAGGTACAACTAGCATAAAACCATTCTTATTAACCTAGGGGGAAATAAAATATCTGATCTCAGATGCACGGTAAGGGTAAAATATAAGATATTAATGAATAATCATACATGGTCATAAGATAAGCATAAGGGTATATGATTATGATCATAAATGGAAAATTTTATACACAATATATTATAGATCATAGACATGAGTCATGGAATAAAAAATTAACATAATAATGAAAAATATTTCTAAATCAACCCAATATTTTCATGCACAGATATTACAAATTTTTTGATGAATATTCATTACCTTACACAAACACACCCTAGAGGATCATAAATTTATAGTTCCTTTTGAAACATGGAAATATAAAAACTTTTTTATAAGGAGATACATAATCACCTACTAAGTTCTTTATAACTTGAACCCTTCATTGAAATATCATACATAATACATTTCTTCATAACTTTGGGGAAGGAAACATAAGAAATGGAGGGATCAAAGTCTTAGTAAGGGTAAAAAGGGAAGTTACATAAACATAACATGAGAAGAAGGGTATAATAACATGAGTATAAAATTTAAGAACTGTACACTGCATATCAAAGATCAAAATATTGGGTCATGGAATACAGATTGGCAGTTCATAGGACACAAATAATAATGGAATCAAAGTAATTATCCATGAGATAATAAAAATGGCATACAAAATTTTAGAATACATATAAGTATAGATAATAATTTCTGAAGTAGTAAACTCTCATTTAAAAGTCTGTCATAGTGGAATGGGTTCACTCTCCAATCCATATTAGTAGTAAAGGTTCACTCCCCAAACAACCATAATGAAAAAATTCCATTACTAAACTATGATCAATCCTAATTATAGTCGTGTTTATCTAATGATATTTCAATATTCACTAAATGCGTTAGAGGGAGATATAGGTCTCATCTATCACATAATGAAATTCAAACTTATGTGTTCCACATGATTATAAATCATTCATCATACCAAAACACATGAAAATAAATTGCCTTTATAAACATTTCACCATAGCATAACCTATAGAGAAGAAATAGGTTTTACACTCATTTAATCAATTCATAACTTTATAAAACATATAAAAGAATCATGATTCATAATCATTATTACACAGTAAAAATAAACCATTCAAAGAAAGAATAAGAATGTTATCCTTGGTTCATATCCACAAAAAATCATAAGTTACATTAAATAATGTCATCATATATATGAAATTATTTTGAAATATCACATGGATGTTTTTGATAAAAATACATTTCCTTTATGATTTTTTTGAAGTATAATTTTTTTTAGAATATTTTTATTTGAAAATATTCTTTGAAACTTATAAAGGATGTTTTAAAATCAATTAAAATATTTCTTGAGAAAAATTACGTATCTCAAAAAATCAGCATTTTAAAATTATAAATTCAATAAATAATGTGGAAATAAATTTATTTGAAAATATTCTTCTAAACATATATAATGATCTTCAATGAAAATAACCATCCTTATGGTCGAAAATTCCATTAATTTTATACACATGAAAACAAACATTCCATTCACATTTTCAGTAAAAATGAAAGGAACATTACTTGGAAAATGACATGGAGATTCCTATTAAAACAATTTATAATAATTTAGACATTATTAAAAATTAATTTAATATATCCTTTAGGTAAGGTTAATTCATTTTTGAATTTTTTTTATAAAACACAGATATGAATGAAAATGAGTTTTGAATAGTGGTGAGAAATAAAGTTGATTTTTATTAGAAAATTTTTCTGAACTCCAGAGTGAATAAGGAGAAACAAATTAAAGGAACACATGTATTTTCATGAAAATAAATAGAATAAATGTTATTTGTTTCTTGATATACAGATCTTAATATTTCATCATCCTAGGCATACCCTTATACAATCTCGATAAGAAATGAGATTATATCTTAAAACCCTTACCACTTCTGTAACACAAAATTTAAATACCCATGAAATCCCAACATTAAATGAAACATAAAATTTCATGAGAATATATAAATTAATTATATAAAATGTAAATGGGTTTATTTATGCACATCATAACAGAAGATATGTTCATAACATAACAACGGTCTCAAAGAAGACAAATTGAGACAAAAATCCATTACCCCTTTAGAAACATTATAATTATAAGCCTTATTAAATGATAGAACTAAATGAAACATTAAATAGCATGAAAATAAGTATATTAATTATATAACATGTCAATGAGGTTTTATATAAACCACACAAAAGAAATTAGTGGTGAATATGGAATATGGTTACCAGGAATATAATAGAGACTAGACATCTCTAACCTTAAGTCTTGACTACCTTAGTTCATGTTAAAACATCTGAAATAATAATTATTGTTTTATTATAAATCTATGAAAAATTATGATTATATATATAACACCATATATTATTTACTTATAAACTTTGGTTACCCATTTATTTAAAATTCCTTGTTAAAATCTTTTTTTCGAATTATAACTGCTTTGTTTTTTGTGTATGCTTGGATTTTATATTTTCAATCCGATTAATTATACCATTGTTATATTATATCTCTAGTTTTAACCATGAAAAAATATCATATATATTCAGTATATATAAATTTGTATTAATCCATAACAGTTAGAGATAGAAAATGAAATACACAGTTCATGGATATTGTAGGTTGTTTGTACACATGAAAGTTGTTTCCATTTTTGTTAAAAGATGAAATGAAAG
This sequence comes from Viscum album, assembly GCA_963277665.1. Taxonomy (NCBI): domain Eukaryota; kingdom Viridiplantae; phylum Streptophyta; class Magnoliopsida; order Santalales; family Viscaceae; genus Viscum; species Viscum album. The sequence continues at coordinate 1,803,448,532 of OY728138.1, forward strand.
AAAAGTAAATAATATATTACCATTATAAAATAAATTTTATTTAATATATATCACATATATTAATTAAATATACCCTTATTATCTTCTATGAAAAGCAATAATGAATAATGAATCACATCGTTTCTCGAAGGGGTCGTCCTCCGTATAAACAAACGACATTATTGTATCCCCCATGGAATGGAAAGTAAGAAGATATGTTTGATATAATAAATAAATAAATAATTATAATTATTTTACAAATATAATTTATATTTATTTAATCTATCATTATTTGTACCCAAATAAAATATAAATGAAAAACAGAACACATCAGTTCGTGTTGCGGCAGTCGGTCGTACACATGAGCAATGTTATTGTTTTCCAATGGGTTGGGATTTAATAAGGTATATGTGTAAATAATAATTAAAAATTTATAATAATTTCATAAATATAATACATAAACATTAAATATACCATAAATTCCATCCGTGAGAGGTGGAGATGGAAAACGAATAATATCGGTTTGTGAGGCGGTAGTCCCACACATGATCAACTATTTCATTTCCTATTTGATGGAATAAGAGAATGATATATGTTGTTAAATTAACATAATAAAATATATTTATATGTGAGATAATGTTTTATTATATCAGTATATCTATATAATATTTTAAATACTATACCTCTTCTTCAGTTAACCTCTTTTAGTTTACACTTAAAGCCCTTTTAGTTGGGATTTATATTCAAATTAAGGCCAATGAGAAGTGGTTATGTAATTATGGAATATATTTTTGTAGGTATTGTATGAAAAAAGGGTCTTGTGATTATAAAGAGGGTATGATATGGGGTGGCCTTTTTTGTGTGGCGTAGAGGACACCCATTGAATATTTTAAAAGAATTAAGTGTACCAACATTTTTTACATACCACTGGGATCAAAATGGGACATTATCAAACCTGATAGGTTATAAAGTTGAAATATTTCAATCCAGTGGGTGTTTAAAAAGTTTCTAATTAATTTTAACACTTTTATTTTTAGTTTAACACGATGTATTCTTGTTTTAACTATATGTGTGGAAATTAATTTTTACTAATTTTACAATTCATTTTAGCCTAATATGAAGTTGAAATTATTATATAACATTGATTAGGATGATTAAAAATATGGAATATTTTTTTTAAAATTAAATTCATATATGTGGAATTTTTTTAAATAAAACTCACATAGGCAATGAGAAAGTGGTTTTTTCAATGATAAATTTTTTGAAAGTTTAAAAAGTTTTTGTATCAAAATTAAATATGAAATTTATTCAAATGAACTAAAATGGATTCATATATATATATATATAATTGAACTAATATTACTTTTAAATACATATTAAAATAAAATTTAGCTCATAAATTCTCTGAATGAAAATGAATTTTTTATAAAACACTATTTTTTACTATTTAATAATGAATTCACATTTTTATAAAATTATCAAAAATTCACTCAAAGATAATTTTCATATTCTTATTTTAAATATGAATTTTATTTTTATAAATAAATTTTCTAAAATTGGAAAAAATAAATTTTAAAATAATTGTGGAAAGGTAAAAAAACATCATTTTATAAAAAATACATTTTTTTAAATATAAAATTGGATTTATTGTTAAATCATGTCTAGAAAACACATAATATATATCTTAATTTTTTTTAATATATAATATATAAATTAAGTTAAATAAATTTTCTAAAATTTATTTATTTTTATTTTTTGAGGAAAAATGTGTTTACATGTAGAAAAATAGTTTCTCAGAGAAAGATTTCCTTTTTTTCAAACAGTTAAAATTTTAATTTCTAATTAATTGGTTCCCAAAAAAATCAATTAATATACATGCGTAGACCATATATTTTCATTATTTAGTTATTCTTTTTTGTACCCTCAATTCCAACAACTAGATGATAACTAACATTTGAATTATAAAATTTCAATAGTATTTCATGTTTCTTTAAAACTCGGTGTTGTGTATAGCATAAGCTATTGAAGAAATATTAGTGAAACAAATTCATAAAATATTGGGGTGTTACATTTTACCCCATTAATATGAATTTATCCCTCAAAATTATATCATGTTCATATAAAAAAATAAGGATAATTCTACTTTATTATATCCTTAGTTTCCCATATAGATTCCTCAAACTTGCAGTCTCGCCCCAAAAATATTTTCCAAATGAGTGGTCTGCTTTCATAAAACTTTATATCTATAAGATCTAGAATCTTTATCAGTTGTTCCTCAAAAGAAAGACCTTCCTCTAATGGTATGAGCTCTGAGTTCTGTACATGTGGTGGATTAGGTCTATTTTAATGACCCCAACACCAGTAACCTAGAGATGGTGTATACTTTTTACATTGGCATAAGAAACAAGGAATCACCTCCCAAAGGAACAAATAGTTTAGTATACTTAGTAGACAAGATATATACATGATTCCTATATTACATTTCAATATAAACAAATTAAAAAATAATTTTTCTGAGAATACCATTATTTCCTCTACTATAGCCTTGAATATCATTCATACTGAACCTCTTGGGTTACTGATAAAGGAAAAAAATATGCGTCAGCTCAAATAAGTAGTAAGAGTTACTTAAAGCAGAAGCTATAATGAGTAAATAAAGAATAATCAATATGAAAAAATCAGTATTTTAAAGGTAAATATATGAACACACAATCCATTTAATCAATAACATGACTGTCATGATTATCTAGGGAATGATCAATATGGAAAGGTAAATAAATGAACACACATGTCATTTAAATAAATTGACTATCATGAATAAATATGTAATAATTAGTATGGAATGGTAAATAACAGAACACACATTCCATCTAAATAACTTTATTATCATGAATAGATGAGTTATAATAAATATGGGAAGGTAACAACACTACATATTTGGGTTCATCTAGTGCTATCTTTTATAAGTGCTTGCTAAAAGTGCTGATAAATTTAATCTTTATGAGAACTAGAAAAACCATTGATAAAGCACAACTTTTTTTAGTGATATAAAATAGCACTGATAGAGGGTATCTTTTATCTGTGATTTTTACTAGTTTTAAAAAACATTTCCCTATATCAGTTCATTCTATAGAGCTGATAAAGGAAACCTTTATGAGAACATTTTTATTACTAATAAAGGAAACATATATCATGGAAATAAAAAAAGAAAAGATAAAAGTTTATTTAATCTGTGCTTTTATTTTACCATTGATTAATGGTACACTTTATCAATGATTTTGTTTTAGTGCTGAAAAATGTACCATTTATTTATGATTTTATTTTAGAGCTGATAAAAGGTGTATTTCAAAAAAAATTCATACAAAATATTAATATGAATATATTATATTTTATTAAATATCATTTATAGAAGACTAAATATGCATTTACACTAAATATATATGACATTTAGTGAAAATAGGTTATAAAATAATTAAAAAATAATATTAATTATTAATTTTCTATTTATTATCAAGTGGTTATCATTTAAAAATGATTGGATGATAAAAAAATAAATTAAATTACTGAATGAAAAATGAAAAGTTCAGAACATGAATTGAACTCCATATAGTAATAATTTTTGATCTGGGTGTCCATTTGGGCACTAACACATTTCACGTCGAAGTCTACAAAGTGACTGTGAGGTTTTAACTAAGAGGCACCTTGATCATAGTTGTTTTGATGTCAAAAATTCCTGGAATACATCCAAAATTGATTTTTTAGTTTCGAAAACCTTATTTTTTAATACTAAATGGGATTTCAGCTTTGTTTAAGAGGGAAGTATTATCCTTTTTTAGTGTATACTAAATTTAATCATAGGGATTACGTTGATATATATATTTTGGTTTTTAAATTTTATCTTTTTCTCATATTTTAGTTTAATTTATATTTTAATATATTCATTTTTTCTTATATTTACATCTAATAAATAAATTGTAAAAATAAATATTTAAAAATATTTACATAAAAATGTATTTTTAAAAATTGAATCCATATGAAAATCAATATTTATTATTCGTTTTATTTAAAATAAATTAAAATATTTTTTTTATTTTTATCATACAAACATAGATTTAATATATATATATACCTATACAAGTAATTTTTATATATAAATATTCATATGTAAAAGTATATATTTATGTGTATATTCTAATATATATAAATAAATACATATATGTAAATAAATATGCATGTACGTTCCAAATATAAATGTTTTTGTCTGTGTATAAATATACATGTTTATGTGTGTATCAATATTATGTTAATACGTCATATATATAAATATATTTATATAAATATTTCATTATCGCATTAAATAAATAAAATATATATATTTGAAGTAAATATTTAAAAATACATTATCAAAAATGTATATCTAAATATACAATTACATGTAAATATGTGTAAATATATGTATAAATATATAGACATATAAATATATATTTAATGTATAAAATTTATATCTTAATATAAAATATATATAAATATTTTTAAAAAAATATTTGAAACTAATTATCTAAATCATATGGAATTAATTATTATCTATTTTTCTATAAAAAATATCTAATTTTTTTAACATTATAAAAATATATGAATATATAGATACTTATACAAATTTATATATATAATGTTTTTATATACATATGTGTCTATATTAAAAAAATATATTTATATTTATATTCTAATATATTTAAATCAATATTAATATATATTATATTTAAATAAATATAAGTATATATACCACACACACAAAAATATATTTTATAAAGGTATTTAATAATAATTATATAAATATATGAATAATAAAGATACTTGTATACATATATATCCATTAATATAGAATAAAACAGCTTGGGTTAGTGATAAAGGTGTTCAAATTGCATAGAAGAGGTCCAAGGTTTGAGTCCAAGAACGCGTACGGGTGAACAGGTTGATGGCCAATATAAAGAATTGAAAAGGGGGAATTATAAGAGTTAGAAAAGGGTGTGGGTGGGGGAATCATGTATTCTAGATGGGGTGAGTGGCTGAAAATAACTATAAATGGTGGGGGATATGGGATGACAAAGGGGGGGTGAGTGTTCCAAAAAATTAAAATATTATCAATGCTAGAAAAAAAATCTTTGATAAGAATATTCAAAATCATTATTATTATCAAATAAAAGGATCAAGAGGACGAGGTACAAAAAATGGATATGGGGGTCTAAAATAATGAATTCGGAGGACATCCCCATAGACAATCTCCATCCCTTATAAAAGAACAGAGACTATACTAGATAAATAAGTAATACCCACATATTGAGGGGCCTTATATGATAGATAATATCCAACTTCATTACCCTCATGTCGAGTGTGTAGTACCTCAATGAGGTTGTGGATGAACCTCATACACATACATATATGATAGGATACAGTCTATGGAATGTCAAAAATGTCATGAAAAGAGTGGTATTGGTTTTTGGAGTCTATCTCAATAGCATCCAGGTCAATATTATTTTGACTAAAAATCTCAAGACCCATAAGAATTGCCTTAGATTTACCCTAAAGATAGTCATAATTCCAAAATAATCTTGTAAAAATATTAATAATAGACCCTCTGGTTTCATGAACTAAGCCACTACACTGTATGCTCCCCATACTATATGAACTATCCATGTTAATTTTATACCCATTCCTATGAGGTTTCCAAAAATCCATTGTCCTGGGGGTCATTATTGGATTCCATAAGGGATTAATTGTTATTTAAGATAAACCTGATAGAGGGGGCCTCACTCCAATTTTTAATGATTCTAGATAAATCAATCATAAAACATCATTTTATAGAAACAAGAGACAACCTTTAAAATAGAATACCTTCAAACCATTGTTTGTTTCTAGCCTTCCTATGCACCAACAAACCACATCAAGGATAACAAACCTTTTCTATATCTCAATACTTTTTATCATCCCTCTTTGGAACCAGATGTTAAGAAACATTGGACCTAACCGAACATGAGAAGACAGACGAGTGACCTCCATGAATATACACAACACCATGCATGCCCAGTCACGTTCAAAAAACAAATGATTAGTGGAATCCTCTAGAGGTTTCCTATATTATGGTCACTTGGATGAGAGATTAATACATTTTAATTTTATAAGTCCATCTTTGGGTAAATCCTTAATACAGATGTTCCAAACTCATAAGCTGTGTTTTTTCCGGGATATCCTTGCACCAAAGAGTGTCTCCCCATCTATTTGGTTTGATTAGAGTCATCTACAGTCGATGAAAATCCTTCCAAGAAAAAAAACATATGAATATTCTGAAAAATGAATTTTTTAATGTTGGATGAAAACTCAATGAGATTAAAAAGCCTATTTTGTTCGTCGTTCAGGAAAACATGAGTGGAATTAGGGAACTCTATCACATGCCTGAACATCATTTCTAGTGCTAGGAATCTAGGAAAACCAAAGTAGGATATATCTGAGTTCTGTTCTAAAAGTTAATGTTTCCCCTATTGATGATCCACGTGGAATTTCATTGTAGATATAAGGAATTTCGTTGAATCGAATTCTATAAAGGATATGAGTTCCTTATATGAGTTTCGTTATTATTCGCATATTTTTTGATTGTTTATAATTTGATACAACATCTGGCCTTCAATGACTTCCCATGATAACCATGCATGAAATCAATTAAAATCATCTATCACACCACTAACATTGATTCCCCCATATTTTTTTTGTTATGTCATTCTATACCACAACCCCCAGTGGTGTTTTCCATCCATGTTACCATCTAAAATGAAGGAGGCTAAGATGTTCTCCATACACACAATGGACACTTTTGGAACTGATAGGGGAGATAAAATGTACATGAGAATTGATGTTCTAATTCTATTTACCATATTTATGTGGATACATAAGGATAGATACCAATGTTTTCAATTTTAAATGCATCCAGTGATCTTATCCACCACTCTGTTTAAGTAATTAATGTGAATCATGTTTGAGGATATGGGAGCGCCATGATATTCCATCTGAATGATTCTTCTATTGATGCCTAGATTTATTACTATAGATAAATCCCTTCTATCCAAACTCCAAATCAATATACAAACACTAATATTCTCTTTATTAGAAATTTGGACACTCTAATTACAGTATTCCTCAATATTCATGTTGATTCAACAAATGGATCTTCTGATACTAATCGTAAAAATAACTGTATCATCCATATATATGAGGTGAGAGACACCACCAAATTACTACCCATAGTGATGGGGGGGATTCTGGCTACCTGTAGCCTCATATTGATGATACATCTAAGTTTATCCTACATGATAATGAATAGACTAGGAGATAGAGGATCCCCTTGTTTGAGACTGCACACCTATTTAAATAATTTGTAGTTCTTAGCCTAGAAGAATAAAATGAGACAAGTTGAATTAATGAAACTTTAGAGAAGGTCATAAGAATGGGTGGAGAAGCCCATGAAAGTGAGAAACTTTAACGCGAGTTTTCATTTGATTCCATACTAATATTTATCCTAATCAAGATTGATCACCACATTTTAACTCATAGCCTTATGGTTTATGTCCCTTATCATCTTATGCACTAACCTGATAAAAACTAGAATCAAACTTTCTTTGGTGAATCTGTGTTTCCCATCTGAGATCGAGCAAGATAAATGTGGAAATATTCTCATATTAATGACACTTTCCAACACATTGTAAGGGATGTTAAAAATAATTATGGGATGTTAGTCATGAAGAAAGGAGGGATCTTTGATCTTAGGGGGAAGAACCAGTATAGTTTTACTCACCCTATGAGAGGGATAGGCACCATGGAAGAATTATTACACTATACCATCTATATCTCCATTGATTAGGTCCCATAAAGACCTACAGAAAGACTCTAGTAATCCATCAGGGCCAGCTAACCTATCGAGGTTGGAACCCTACACTACTTCATAGATCTCCATATCATGTGGTACCAACTAAAAATATATATTATCGTGAGATAACACCTTTCATGGTATTGAATCAAATAACTAATCATTTCCCCTAGGATATACACCTTTCATGTACTTGTTCATAACTAAAATAAGACATTAAAGTAAATAGTGTTTGTACTAAAAACCACATCTCAATCATCGGTGTATGTGACATATTCCAATATTATGTTCTTCCAAATGAACTTATTCCTTTTAATAACGCATTATTAAAAGAACGTCATATTTCTACCTCCTTCCTTTACCCAATTAATCTGTGATTGATCGCATGCTAGTTGTTCTTGTTCAAGAATGATTCCATCTAGGATATTCTTCATGTGGGAAATATCATTGGAAATAATCTAGTTACATTCATTATCCATCATGGATTCCATACATTCAATATAAATTTTGATCAAATTCAAAAACTAGAAACACGGGGGTTGATTATTTATCCAGTATTGAATGTCAATTCTAATACATTGATGATTTTTCTGCAGAATGGTCCAAAAACATCCATGCACTATATTGATCCATGAAGTTCTCAAACCTAGTGATATATCTGGGTGGAGATCCACTATGGGGAGAGAATGAAATCCCCCCACTCTATCCATTCTGGATGACAGTCCCAAAATGTTGTAAAATTATTGAGAGATCTCTAACAAGATTTGTAACCTTTGCGTTCGAATTTGAATTTATATCATTAATTTTCCTTAGAAACGAGTCTAAACGGAACCATGCGTGGTTAATTACCTTTTATTAATTACACCAGGTGAAGCAGTCACCTATGTATCCCATGTCCAAGAGCCCATTCCCATATAAGAATGAAACAAAATTATGGCCAGTCATCTAAGATTGAGTGTCACATACCTTTTTTTCCAATTCATCCATAATACCATTAATATCCCAACCAACAAACCATAGATCTTTCTTAAAATTGAATACCCCCGGGATATCTCCCAGAATTTATCCATCCTAGACATCACATTTATCATCGATGAATGTGAAGAAAAAATAGTACACTCCTTTGATGATCTTGGTGGTTATAAACTAAGTTTAAGTTGTTACCATCTCAAACTCAATGTATGATTTCCAGAACAACCATATGTGTGGATTTTTAGGATCAACATCCAAATAATCTCTTACACCTATTTTATTAGTAAATAAATGCATTTTTGAGGACTTATACTTATGTTCAAATATAGCCACCAAGGTGGAATTAGAGTTATAAATCTCATTGAGTATGAAATAGATTTTTACGTGTGATCCCAAGACGTGATCATTACATAGTGTGAAAGAGACCATGAGGAAACTGATTTTGAGGATTTGGCACCCACCAAAAAGGATAATTATTATTTTTACTCCAATGAAGCTTGAGAGGATTTATTTTTGGACCTTGTTTGAATTCTTCTTGGAATGAATGATGGTGAGACCATATATATAGACAATACTTTTGGTTCGTCAGCATTTTGAGAAGGTTTGGATAAAAAGTATAATAAATTTGAAAGAGGCATTTCAGGGATTCCACAAGACCCCAAGATATTTTGGGAATGATACATGAGTGTCCAACATATAATCTCTTATAGAAAATGCAGGTTGATAAGATGGAATAAAAACCAATGATCTTACAATACAAAAAATCACCAACACCTTCTCAAAAGACACTCACACTGTATTATTGTGAGATGCCTAGGAGGAAGGGAAAGGATGAATGCCACTTGAAGCTTTATAGGTATCTGTAGAGTAAGTTTATGGGGGAGATCCTCTTCATGATTTTTCAACATGCTAAGGTGCATATTAGCATGGGAGGGGATAGAAATGGATGGAAATAATGATAGGGAGTAGAGGAATAGGATTGAAGGTCAAAAGGGGAAACACAAGGAAGATCATGAGGAACATACAAGCTATTCTTGGAAGATGTGGTTGAATGGCTGTGTGAATGAAATTTCAAGAAAAAGTGGGTTGGTGAGGATAGAAATATTTTCTTCTACCGTGGGAAATGATAACCTGAATGACAGAGAGTGTGGTCTGAGAGAGGAAAGGAAAAATCAACTTGAACATAAATTTGTCCCATTGAGGCATCAAGAAAATGATAGGTGCACTCATCTATATAAATAAATCATCTCACCGAATCTCTAATAGTGCAAAGGAAGGATACATTTTGAATAAGCAGAGGAGTTCTAGAAGATTTAACCACACTACTACCTAAAGAGAGTTAACCCCAAATTAAATGCTGAGAGACTACCAAAATAGGTTAAAGTTCCATTTTCAAATTGATCTGTCACTCTGAGACCAAGATTTTATGAAGTCATCCCTCAATCATTGGATGATGCAGAAGGATTTATGATTAATAATTGAAACCCATGTGGAATATGTCGTATCCCAAGAGGCCACCACTTTTTGAAACCACAGTGGCGGAAGTTTATCCTATCTGAAGTGATCCACTAGGGTCCATTGGTGAAAGTAAGACATTGAATGAAATGATTCAACTAGGAAGATGAGCTATGGGGAACCCTTAACCATGCCCAGAATAATACGATCTACAATAATCATCATCATGGGAGAAATAGAAAAAACTAGAGGTATTTCTAGAAGAAGAACCTCCTTAAGAGAATGAACAATATGATAACCAAACCCTTAATAAGGAGAATAAGAATTAAAATGATATCACCATGGTTATTGATCTTGTAGGGATAGAGAAGTATCTAGTTCTGATCCATACATAACCTCTTCTATATTAAATCCTTGTGAGGGTGATGCAATGGTTGAAATTTTCTGAAATAGTATAGGTATGTGCACTATTCTATTAAGAGAACATGAAAACATTCTAATTTTAGCATTAAAAAAGGTACCCTTTATAAGTGATTTTTTATAGCACTGGTAAAGGAGTAATTTATCAGTGCTTATGTTTATCATAGACAATGGGGGCCTTAATCATCTCTTTTAGAACTGCTAAAGTCCCCATTAATTAGTTCTATAAAAAGAACTGAAAAAATCTACCTTTATCAGTGCCGATAATGGCAGTATTTTAATGGTGCTTAAATAAATAGTGTGTTTTTATCCCTAATAAATACAATATACAATTCATTTAAAATAGTAATTTGTTGTATTGTAAATAACAGAAAATGAATTCCATTTAATCAGTAACTGGGAATGAAATGCATCCAATGATAATATCATTATGAAAATATCATTGATAATCATACCAAAATTCTTAAAGAAGTAAATGTGTAATTATTTAATATCATAATCACATGTATCATGATACATTTATTGTCAAGATCTTTCACATGAAAGTTTAAAACTATGTGTGAAACCCCATTTAATGCTAGCTTACTGATTTTACTCCTACGATAACCAATGCGTTGTGGGGATAAATAAATCTGGGCCCCACCCATCACTTCATGTCTAAATAATTCCTTGTATATTGAATAGTCAATTTAATTCATGGATAATCTATCATATCATCAAATTTCATTATTGAGTAAAGGATATGGATTTATAAATATTTCCTTATATAAACAAATAAATTTCAATTTAGAACATTGTATATAGAAATGATAAACATTTTAAGAAATAAACACATATAAGATAAATAATATGGATATTTATGTAAAATTTCATGTCCAATGATAAAAGTAAGGTGAATATTTCAAGGGAAAGTCTGTGACTCCAATAATGAATGAAGAAAGTAATTTTCAATAATTTTCTTGGTCAAAATGATCATAAACCATCCAGATAATGAATAAAGACTGTATAAATACAACATACCACTAGTTTATTACATTTATAATAATGGGTTATTTCATTGAAAAATAAAAATACCATACAAATTTTATTTAAAACATTCTTTAGGAAAATATCCTTTTTTACTTTAAAAAAATTAAACTAAAATTTCAAAAAATATATTGAAAATAAACTTTAAATGGTATAATGGTGGTTTTAAAATTTTAGTTTCTATAATGGTGGGAAAATATGTACATTCTGTACATGTTAAAAAAATATTCCTTTCACATTTTAGGTAAAATCCAAACATGGTGTCTTTGGAAAATGAAATGAATATTCCATTCAAAAAAATTGTAAAAATTAAAAGATGGGTAATATTTTCTTTAAAAAATAATTTGGATAATATTAAAAAAATTTGAAAATGGTCTTTTCAAAACTTGATCATCGAGGAAAAATGACTTTTGACTGAAGAATGAAATAAAGTCAGGTTTTATTAAAAATATTTTCTCAATAATTTTATATACCAAAGAGTGGAAAGGGAAATATTACTTGAAAAAATCATTAGTAAATAGATTATAATAATATAAATTTGTTTTATTATAAAATAATAAAATAAATTTCTTTAATGAAAATTCAAGCATAAACAATCCTGATTAAAATGAGATTGTGAAATAAATGCTTACAATGATCATAACATTGAAGTAAGAATTAACTAATGAATCTATTATGTATAGAAAATATAAATCCTTATATAATAATTTCATATACAATAAAATATAGTAAAAAATAAATACACACATAATCATATAATAACAAAGACATTAAGAATTAATATTACCTAATGAAAATAAATAGAGTTATGAAATTCAATACAACTTGGTAATTTTCAGGTCAAATCAACTTAGATGAAATAATTAAAATAAAAAATTAAAATACCTTGGATTATTAATGAACCATGATATTAAATTTCAAATATTTAGTATATACACCATTTAAAAAAATCAGTGGAGAACATTTCAATATGCCTCAATTATGGGAAAGTGAGATGAAGTCCCTTAACTAAAGCTTCCTTTTGGATGAATGTACTTTAATATAATGTATAATTATTTTTTTATGTTATTATTATATACCATAATCATATTAATTTTTATAATATCAATTATTATCCTCTTATAACATTTTACTTCCCATTTTTTAAAAATATTGCATTGTTTTCAATATGTCGGGTGTTAAATGCCTTGTTTTCATATGCATGTTTTATCATTAAATTTCTAGTTCATGGGTATAGTATAAAGATACATAATATACATAATCATATTAATTTTATAAATATAATATTTACTCATTATATACATTCTTATAATCATTCTTGAAGGTTAGATATGGAAAATGAATCACATCGCTTCGTGGAGACTTTAGGTCGTACAAACGCATGATGATGATATCATTACATTAATCCATTAAAGGAGAAGTAAGTATGTAATAAATTAATATTAAATTCGTAATATAATTTAATTATATCACATATATCAAAAAAATAAATCATTATTACTTTCTATGTAAATAATAGGTGAAAAATGAATCGCATCACTTCACAAGACCATAGCCTATCGTACACACGAGTGACATTATCAGATTTTAAACAGCATAGAAAGTAAATAGGTATATATTATATTATAATTAAATAAATATAATAATACAATAATTATCATATAAATTTGTTAATTCCATTATTATATTCATTCTTGTAATGTGGTGATGGAAAAAGAATTACATCGATTCGTGAGATCGTAGTCTGTCGTACATACCATCAACGGTTTCATTTCAAATTTAATAGAAGAGGATAATGATATAGTTAGTTCCATTAAAATAATAGAATATAATTATATCTAATATACATCCTTTCTTAAATGATAATTTTTTAATAATTTTAATGAGTTGGAAAAGAAATAAAATAAAAGTGCTCCTTTAAGAATGTTACCTCTTAATCAAAAAAAATTATTTATGTTTTCACCTAAATCATTCCTTTGATGTATTTACGATAAAAACAAGGGTTCTAGGATGTTTGGAGTGATTAAGGGAGTGATATGGTAAATTACTTTCAAAATAAAATGTCTTTAGAAGTGTTAATAGAGGAGTAGAGTGGGAGACATTTTTAATCTAGGGGGAGGAAACACATGGGATTTTTGATAATATTTTATTACACCCACATTTTTATCTTGAAAAATTCCTCAAAAATGGAAAAATATCGACCCATGTAGGTGATAATATCTAAATATGGCTATAAAAATTGTTTTGGGTGAATTTATAGGTCATTGTAACCCTTATCTTTTTATTTTAACCGCCATGAAAATCAGTTTTTATCTTAATCGTGGTAATTAATTTTTACTGCTTTTATAATTTATAATGGTCCAAAATTAAATTTGAATTATTTAATAATATAAAATTTTCTAAATAAAAATGTGGAATCCATTTTCCAATAACCAATTTGTCACGAACCAGCTTCGGTACCCTGGTAACCCGATAATCGAGTCGGTCAGGGCATGTCTCCAAGGGCATTCTTTATCCCCATGGGTTGGTGACTAGAACTTGGCATCATACAAAATAGAAAAGGAAATGAATTTTCCACAATATTTATAGAAGTATTATAAACAAGACAGCCTTCATACAACAAAAACTCTCCAAGGAGAAGTGTAATATAATTCAAACGGGTATAAACAACCCAAAGTACAACATAAAAGTACTAGAAAAAAAAGAGGATAGATAACCCAAGTCCCGAAACACACAACTCACAAATTCCATGAATAAATAGATAGAACCACCTACAAGTGCTTCTTTACCCCTACTCAAACTTGTATGGAAATAATCTACAAATGCCTAAAGTAATAGGTATGGTGTGAGAAACATGCTCAGTAGGGTCTCACCAAGAATTCCTTAATAGAGGACAACATTTAATTAACCAAATAAAGAGAATTCAACTTTAAATAAAGAGGTTTGGAATTTCAAAATCATATTTAAAAAAATCATTCTTTACCTTTCAGATGATGGAAATATTTTTAAAAAATGTCTTAATAAACATTTCATATAAAATAGTTTATATAAATTCATAAGGCATATAAAATATTTTTTAAAAATTACATTTATATATAAAATATAAAAAAGAGATCAAAATGGTCATTTTCTAAAAGGTGTGATAGTTCTAGGCAATAATAATCCACACAATCAAGGTGAAATTTTAGTATGTGTATACACACATCACCTTTTCCACTAGTCAATAGGACTTCATCACTAACCTAATAGGAATATGACGTAATACCTTTATGTTTTGGAAGGTCATAAATCATTGATTGGGGTCCAAAATAAGTCAAAAACTAATTAGGATTTCATGTGCTCAAATAAACAAAAAGTTATGGGGAATTTATTTTAAAAACATTTAAAAATAAAATTCATCCCAATATATCATTTTAAACACACCAATTTCCATTTAAACCCCAAAATGGGTTTTTAATCAAAAGATTCATTTTTTCAAGATAAACGCCAAAGGTATCTATCATACCCACATTAATCCATTTTTATCATAAAATAATTTGAAATAAATTTACAATTAAATTTCAAAACTCAGTTTCACAATTTAAATTTAACAATTTAAATTCCACAAAGTACCATTAATATCACAACAAATCCAAAATGAAATGGAACTATGGTTTTCCCCAATTTTATGCCAAAAGAAAATTTCAAATCTAAATACCCTAAATCAATAGAATTGGGTTTTATCAATTTAATTTCATAATAATAAAATCCCACATGTTCAATTGAAATAAATATAATCAAGCAAGAAGTTTAAGATTAATTAAATTGGACAATGAAAATGGAACCACCTACCTCGGGATCAAGGGATCTCGAAACTCAAAGCCCTAATTGTGATTTTCCAATAAGGAATGTTGAAAATGGAATCTAGGAATCCCAACTAGATTCAATATCTAAAATAAAGGTTATTAGATCTTTCAATGGCATGGATATCAACAAAACCCTAGAGACGAGAGGAGAGATAACAAGATGAAGAGAACATGAAGAGGAAGCTTACCAAGACAATATTGAATGTTGTCTGCCTAGATTCGATTCACTTATGAAAGGGTGTATATGAAAACAAAATACAATTGAGAGATAATATGGTATAATAAATAATTATGGGGTCATAAAAGATCATCAGGGACCTAAAAGGTTGGTTTCGGTAATCTAAAAACAATTTTCAGATTTAAAAAAATTGTATGCATGGTTAGCAGGGAAAGGATGCACATTTAGACCAACCCATACAACTTATCCATACACCCCTTTTTCCAAGGTGAAAGGTTTCTAAAATTTGGGAAATGATTTTTCAAAACCATTTTATAGCCATGAAAAACCCCACTATACATGTTTTCATGGTTTCCACTAAGATGGTTCATGATTTGGGAAAACTATACGACAACTATGCACTAGGCGATAACATTCAATGCTTCCAAAGTTGTCAAAAAAAATAATGTAAAATGAAACCCAATTAAAGAATAATCAAAAGTGGGGTTTTGGAATACCTAAAATAGTAGGAGGATATTATAAATTCCCCATCATAGAAACTTTTTTTACCTATAAATCCTACTCAGAAGCTTCCATGCCCAAAAATATGATTCCACTGCTCTCTCATTAGTTCCACCCTCTCCCACATAACATGAGAATTGGAATCGTGTTGTGTTAGCACTCAAACCAAAGGCATTATCTTCCCTTTAAGTACCTTGGTTTAGAATTGACTACCCAGACTGGCCATTCAGTTATAGATAAATCTGGTTCAACCTCATGATCACTCCAACTTAGAACATGAGATGGATCAGAAAGATAATTATTTATCTGTGATACATGAAATATTTTATGCATCAATGCCAGCTTTTTTGGAATTTATAAATTGTAAGAAACATTTTCCAACTTATCAATGAACTCAAAAGGTACTGCAAAATGAGGAGCAAGAATCTCTTAACTCACAAGCCAGTGATGAACCAACCGAGGTGAATATTTAAAGAATATCCGGTCACCAACTGAGATTTACAACAATTTGCTATAATTATTAGCTTAATACTTATACCAGCTCTATTTTTTCAATATCCTATAACAAATAAATTGAATATTTGTTATCATATCATGAACCAAACTTAGTACTACCAAGGAACATTCACCAATCTATGAAAAACGCAATGGATATATGCAAGGTCAGCCATACGAGGACTTAAAAGGATCCATTTTTATCACAGACTATTAAATATTATTATAAAAAAACATAACTACACACATATGGTCGTTCCAAGCCCCACTAAAGTCGAGAAAACAAGCACAAATAATATCCTCAAGAATCTATATAGTTATTTATATATTTCCATTTGACTACGGATGATATACCATACTTAAATAATCCTGAGATCCTGGTGCCTTCTGAAGGCATTCAAAAAACAAGAAGTGAACTGAGGATCCTTATTAGAGACTATGGAAGATAGAAATCTGTGCCAGATCACAAGCTCTTTTGCGTAGGGATTTTCCAACTCTTAGAATTTGGTAATATCATGAATGGGTATAAAGTGAGACAATTTTATCTATCGATCGATCATATCCCATATTTATTTCTTCCTTATTTAGGTACATGGATACCCAAACAAATTATCCATAGATATTTTATCACACATCCATGTTGGTATAAGAACTGGATAAATTAAACCTAAAGGCTTCTGGTGATTAGTCTTGACATGTTGGAATGTATAACAATGATATAATAATTCATAAATACCCCATCTCATACCTATCCATTAGAATCAATATTGATTTTTATTAACATATTCATGGTTCCTATCTGCACATACAACTAGGAGTTATAGAAATCCAACATCACAACATTCCTTACCACGAATGGCCAAATACAAAGATTCTAAGAGCATAGAATTCCCTCAGTGGATAATGACCAATGAGGAACACTCTATCCACCATAAAGAGAGCCTTTAATATTACAAAACTCATCATCAAGATATTCTTTCTGAATAATCAACTCAATAAGAGTGTATTTCAACTGAATAGTGGAAAAATAAACCTTGAACCCCAATTCATAGACTCTAATATAATTCTTTAAAAAAATATCCATCATGTTATTATCTTCTGAAGATTATTTTACAGAATGAGTTATAATTTTCTTGCTCGAAGAATCTACAATGACATTCCATTTTCTTGGGGTATAGGTGTTTTCAATGTCAAAAGATTCTAGGTATTCCACCCAACACCTCTGGCAATGATTTTAATATTTTTGAGAGAAGATATAACTCAAGCTATTGTGTTCTGAATACATGGTAATATTTTCTCAATAAACTAAATGATGCCAAATCTTAAGTTCATGCATCACAGCTTCATGTTCAAGGTTGTGGGTTAGATAATTCTTATCATGTGGACTAAGATAGAGAGATCTATAAGCAATGACATGATCACCCTATATAAGAGGGTAGACCAAACCCAAACATGATGTACCATAGAAGGCCATATAGACCTACCCACCCTTTGGAATATTCAAAAATGGTTGAGTCATCAAAATATGTTTCATCTCAAGAAAAGAACTCTGAAATTTTTCATCCCAAACAAACTTCACTCCCTTACTAGTTAGTACATTTCTCAGAGAGGAAAATTATTGAGAAGTCCTTTACAAACCTGTGATAATATCCATTATACCCAAGAATCTCTAAATCTAAAAAACATTTTATGGTTTCTCCCACATCATAAGAGCCTTCACCTTTTCAGGATCAAATTAGATACCATGTTTCAACACCACATTGTTTCAATTGTTATTTTCAACAATACATAATGTTTTATTTAAAGGGGGAGTATGTTTAGAATAATAATCTATCTCTTTATGAAAATTTTGATGCCTCACAAATACCCTTAATTATTTTATAATGATTTTATTTGTTAAGTATTTTTCAGGAATTTATTATAGATTAAATTTTTATTTCTGGATGAAATATTTAAGTTATTGAACAACGAGGTTTTATTTAAAAAGTATTCTAATTTAGCGTGTTCTGGACACACTATTCATACCCTACTTATTCGGGATCTGCTTTAGCGTGTTCTGGAAACACTGTTCATACCCTCCATGGAGGAACGTAGCATCAGGATAAAATGAAGGGAATACTTTATGAGATAAGAGAAAAGTATAGAAGAGGAACCATATGTTATCCACGAAATATGAAAAAGAACCCTACGTAAGGAAGGAACCCTACGATTGGGATATCAGAAAAGTATGTTTCATCAACCTTACTTCTGTAAAAAACCATACGTTCTTGGAAAAGTTTGGATCAAGTAAAAGTATGGATATTTTATCATATGTTTGAAAGTTGAAGAGAAAAGTATGGATGACCAACCCTACTTTTATGACCAACCTTGCGTTTGAAGAAATGACATGAACCTTACTTTTTTTATCGACCCTAAATTGTCAACCCTACATTTGAAGACTACGTCATCAACCTTACATTCAGAGGATGCATACAGTACAACTCAACCTCATGTTTGACATCGGAGAATTTAAAGTCGATATTTTTATGCAACAATTAGCGAGCTGATTGTTATGCGTATTTCAAGCCGGATTTAAAGCTAATTTTAAAATACAAATTTGACTAATTCAACGTTGTTTTATCAATGGTTTAAATATTGAATTAAAAGTATATTTTTATGCCGAGTCTTTAGGGAAGTTACGACTAATTTTTAAATTCAAATGTTTGAATATTGCGAGTTAAAAGGTGACTCTTGTGGATCTAAGTTTGCAGGAGAAGTACTTATCGTTATTTTATATATATTTGTGTGTGTTCTTTTTCTAACAGAAACTAATGATCTTATGTGATCTCTCTATTATTCTGTGAAATGGGAAGAAAAAACAGAGACTATCAAGAATTCAGATCTACTGATTCAAGAGAACGACCAAGCTCTGTTTGCTGAGGAAGAAAAATCAGAATTGAAGATTCATCTATTCTACATAGAAGATCATTTATGAATGTACTACTGCTGAAGTTGTGAGTTATATTTCTATATCTACTGAAATGAGATCGACTCAGAACTACTCTTTTGTGAAGATAATTATTTCTGAAGGTGACGATCCATCTACTGTTAGTTGCATACTGTTGTAATTGTTAAGAACATCTGGAAAGTATTTTTAGAATACAAAAATATTTCATTTCAATTATTGAGTGACCGGATTCTCGTACTAAACTGTGTAGGTTCTGTGAGTGAACTATAAGGCTTTGTTTTACCTTAGATTGTAAAGGTGTCAATTTCCTATACTCATTTTTTGTATGGTCAATTAAAACAAGGACTAGATAGTGAAAATCACCAAGCTCATAGAGTAGAGTGTTGGTGGTGTAGACTAGGGTCCTTCTATTCCCCGAACCACTATATATATTGTGTCTCTGCTATTTAATTTTCCTCTACGTTAATTCATATGATTTAAGATAAATGGAAGAACACAATCTCACAATGATTTCTAAAAAGTCACAATTCACCCCCCTCTTGTGCATATTTAATATAATCCAATCCAGCAATTGTATCAGAGGTTGAGCTTTCTGATAAAGCCTTAACAAGCTGAATGTGATTATACACAGAGCAAGGTGACTAATACAAGAGAGGAAATGTCTATAGTCAAACCACCATACATCAATGGAGAAAAATATGGATGCTGAAAATTGAAAATGATTATCTATATGAAAAACCTTGTATACAGAGTATATTCTAATATCCTGACTCCATATGAAATACCGGAAAAACCTGAAACATGGAGTGCATCTACTGAAGGAGATTATGATATGAAATCAAAGGCAATGAATGAAATTATATGTGGTCTAGGACCTGGTGAATTTAACAGAGTATCTCAATGACCAACAACATATGAAATGTGGAAAACTATTGTTGTTTCTTATGAAGGAACTAACAATATCAGGTAAATGAGATATCCAACTGCTAAGCTTAAATTCGATACTTTCAGAATGGTTGAAGGTGAGAGTATTAATCAAATGAATAGAATATTGACAGAGATTTTCAATAACACAACTACCTTGGGAGATCCCATTAAACAAGCTGATCAAGCTTTAAAAGTACTAAGAGTACTTCCTACAAAATGGAATGGAATCTCTGCAGCAATCAGACAGTTGACACCTGTCAAAGATTTAACCATGAGAGAAATTATTGGAACATTAATGATGTATGAAGTTGAGATAGAAGATGGAGAAAATGAGTATAAAGTTATTATCAAACGAGATGACACTGCATTGAAATTATCCTCACAAAGAAAAAATAGAAAGATAAAGAAAAGTGTAAAAGAGAAATTAGAAAGTTCTAATTTTTCTAATTCTGATATGGAATTTGCTCAGCTAGCCAAAAGATTCACTAAATTCTATAGAAATAAGAAGGGATTCAGAAAATACTTCAAAAAGGATGACAAGGAAGTTAGATGTTATGAATGCAAGAAATTGGGGCATATCAGACCTGACTGTCCTCAGCTAAAAGAAGACAAGAGAAAGAAATTTTTCTAAAGAAATGATTATGAGCATAAAGATAAGAAGGATATGAAAGCTATATGGAGTGTATCTGAAGACTCCAGTAGCACTTCTGAATCAGACTCAGAGAAGGAAGAAGCAAATCTGAAAGCTAACATGTGTTTTATATCAGAAACAGATGAGGTACAATCTTACTATTCTTATGAATATAGTTTTGAATCAAGTTACTCTAATGAAAAACTTGCAGCCTACTGCAATATGCTTGAAGAGAAATATGATTCTCTATTTAAGAATCATAAGTCTATAAAGAACATTCATAAGTCTGTTTTTGATGAAAGAGACACAATGCTGAAACAATATAAGGGGTTAAATTAAAAGTTTGACTCAATTAACACTAACAATAAAGATTATGAATCAAAGATAAAATCACTGCAAACTGAAGTGTAAACTTATAAAAATGCAGCCCTTGTTTTTACTAAAGGAAAAAATACTTTAAATGAAATTCTTGGGAAAATGTCATTAAAAAGGAAAGATTTGGAATTGGCAGTAATGGTGAAAAACCCAAGCTGCACAAAAATTATTTTATTCCAAGTGCAAAAAGACTAAATTTTAATTACTGTGGAATAAGGGGACATATTTCTAAAAATTGTTTCTTAAGACAACCCCAAATAATTGGTATTAAAAAATCTTTTTTATCAAATTATTTGTTTGAATCTTGTGAAATTAGAAAATCAAGTCTGGATTCCCAGATCCTTTCTGGCTAACACCCCTAGACCCAACAAAATATGGATACCAAAGAAAAATGTGTAAATGCCTTTGCAGGGAGCATGTCACAAAATAAAAAAGGAAATATGGTATATGGACAGTGGATACTTAGGGAATATGAGTGTAAACTCATCAAATTTCTATACACTCACTCAAAAAGATGGTGGACTTGTCACTTTTGGTGATAATGCCAAAGGGAAAATAATTGTTATTGGAACAGCTGGAGATCCAGAAGATGTCTCAATCAACAAAGTACATTATGTAAAAGGATTGAAACACATTGTAAAGACCCGTAAATTTCAAGGTAAATTTTTTCTTAAATTCTTTGGGATTTTACGAGTACGCAGTTTCTGATGGCACTTGATTCCGAGGCCCAGTGTGCTTGGAATCAATTTCTGAAGTTTAGCTCGGGTATGTTCAGTGAACAAACGAGCAGGTTTTTCTATCTTTTGAACTAGTGCTCGGAATTGAAATCCGAGGGCACTGATGGAACCACAGTACCAGTAATTGCTTAAGAGGACCTTTACCGAAGACGTGTTTTCTTTGGAGGAGTTGTTAAAAAAATGTGGATTAAATAAAAAGTGAATAAAATTGTGTAAAATTTTATTTATTTTTCTAAGGTGGTTTTATCCTACATGGGTAAGTTAGGGTGAGACCCACTAGCATCCTAACTACCCATGTGAGGATAAATGTGGACTGGGGCCTGCACGAGCCCCAACCCTTCAAATTCCCTTAATCCCCTTAAACCCACCCATTTAAACCCTTGTATTTAATTATTTGACTCCTCCTCTCCCCACTCTCCCACATTAATTCATGCCAACACACTTTTAATCAATTATTAGATTTAAGTGTTTGAATTTTGTAAATTAGAATGCATAGAAAAGTAAAATAAAATAAGGGGAAGATTTTTTTGGGGGTTAGCTTGTTATGCTGAGAATTAGAGGAGAGAGCTCTAGTCCCTTTTGAAGAACTTCATCTTCAACAAAGAACGCCAACTCTCCGACGAAGAACGTCGACTCGGAGGCCCGGTTTCTTCATCCTCTCCTTCCTCCACGATAAGGGAGGAGAAACCGACGATGATGGAAATGACGCCATCGTCCGTGGATCTTGACAAATGAGATGTCCTTTCGAGGTAGGGGTTAAGTTCAATTTTAGTGTATTAAAATCGTGCTTTGTTTTGTCGTTGAACAATCTCGTTTATTTTGACCGCTTGTTATCGTAAGAATGGGAGGAGATCAGACCGCAGAAACATGGACGATCCTCCTCCCCTTTTTCGTGTTGACCACCGTTGATGTTTGTGGTGAAGGTGGCACAGTGTCGTTGCACCGCGCGGGAACGAAGAGGACCACGGCCTGAGCGGGCCGTGACGGTGGAGCGTGGTGCCGTCGCGCCACGCCGGTGAGGCCGAAGGAGGACGCGGCCAGGAGCGGGCTGCGGCAGAGGGGCACGGTGGCATCACGCCGCGCCGGAGCTTCAAGGGGGTTGTGGTCGTGGCGGTCCGTGGTGGAGGGGCGTGCTGCCGTTGCGCCCCGCCAGTCGGACAGGAGCCACGACCTAAGGCCGCGGCGGTCTTCAAACGGGCGGCCGGCTGAGCCGGCCGCCGGCGCCACCTGGAGGCGGGACCCGAGGGGGTCCCACGGTTACACAAGGCTGGCCATCACGGCCGACCGTTCGAATGAAACCAGGGGGTCGTAACCCCCCGAAAGATTCCTAGGGAGGACCCCATGTGTCCGCCATTTCGGAAATAAGGTGGCGGGGCCCCCTTTGCGCCCCGCTCGACCAGCGCCGAGCCGTGGATGGCTTCCGAGCTGGACCGTAGGCCACATGAGCTGGGCCAGCCGCACCCAACCAGGACGGGCCGCGTCCAGTCAGACCGGACCTCGACCCGAGTCGGGTAAAACCGGTTCGGGATGACCCAGGGGGTATTGGGCTGGGTCGGACCGGGCCCAGACCCCCTATTTTCAGACTAGGTTCGTTCAAATGCCCATATCCTGGGCTACGGACCTCCGATTGACAAACTTTATTTTTTGTAGGGATACTTGGATAGAGAAGGTCGTTTTGGTATATTACACTCGAGGTTTCGGCGATGTTTGGGTACGGCCGGGTTGGTTCGAACCCGAAACCAACCGGGCCCTTGGAGCGGAAACACTTATAACTTAACGACCGGACGTCTGAATGACATTCTGTCAATCATGTTGAATTCCTCTTAGTTATATGGTTATTTTGGATTACTCCACTTGAGGTTTGGATGCAACTGGAGTACGGTCGGGTAGGTTTTAGCTTAAAAACCAATCGGGCCCCTAGGACGGAAAAGCCAATATCTCTCTGACCGGGCGTTCGATTGATGCACTGTCTATGGCGTTGAGTTCCTATTGAAGAGATGGAACTTTTTGATACATAAACTCTAGAATTAATGATAGTTGATGTATCAGCCCTTTTGGCTCGTGGAGCGAACCCCTATCGAAATCGAGTGTGCTGTGTGCGGGAACCCTAGAGCTGGCTGTGACTGTGACGACGACGACGACTGTACTTGGATCCTATGTGGGTTCGGCAGCGAGGACGACTGTACTTGGATCCTATGTGGGTTCGACAGTGATGATGATTATACTTGGATCCTACGTGGGTTCAGTAGTGATGGTTACTGTACTTGGATCCTACGTGGGTTCGGCAGCGACGACTTCTGTACTTGGATCCTACGTGGGTTCAGCAGAGGAGATGATTCAGAGGCTACATCTAATCATCTACACCACTCTTCGTGAGTAGTATACCTGTGTGAGACGAGTCTTGAATTTCAATCATTATCTTCGATATGATTGTCTTTCTTTCTTGTGTATACTAGGTTGTGCTTTCCTGTGTGGACTGGGTTGTACTTGGGGTCGTGAGTTGGAGCCGAACTTGAATTGATGACTTAAGTAGATGTATGGGCATATACCTAAGTAGAGACAGTTTATACTTCGTGTTTGTATCTTTCATTTGGTTTATCCTTTGTGGATTTCAGGAGACCTTCGGGGGTCTCGGGGTCCCTATTGAGTATCGTATACTCACCCCTACACGGTCTATGCCCTCACTACGTTATGTTGGATGCAGACGACAGACAACGCTGAACGTGGTTGAGGCTTGTGGAGCGGGACGGTATCCAGAGGTGGACTATTAGGCGGGACGTACTTAGAGCAGACGGTCGGACCCGAGGAGCCAATGAGACTATCTGTACCCACCCTTCAGGTGGGAATTATGGAGGATGACTTGGTGGTTGCTACTTACTTTTCAGCTATTGTACTTTCTTTTCTCAGTTGTACTGTACTTTGAGTTGGGTTTGTATATTGGACCATTTACTTTCTAGCACTTACTTTTGTACTCAGTTTACTTATTGTTTACTTCATCTTGTGTACTCTGTGGTGTTTTTTTCTTATAAAAAGGAAATTCCTTCCCTTTTATCGGGAATTACGCCTTTGGTGCTAGTCGTCAGCCCCTGGCCTATGGAAGGTGGGCTTGGGGTAGTCACGGCACGGGCCCCGAGGATGGGTTGTGACACACAATCTGATAAGTATCTCTCAACTATGTGATGATGGTTATAATGTTGATTTTTCTAACAATTGCTGTTCTGTTTTCAAAAATAAATTGCTTAAATTTAGATCACCTAGAACTAAGAATGTGTATACCCTAGATTTAAATTACTTGTGTAAACAAAAAGTAAATTTCTTAACTACCAAAGTGAATGAATCTTGGATCTGGCATAAGATACTTGGACATTGAAATGTATATGTTTTACATAATTAATCTAAGAAAAATTTAGTTTCTGATCTGACTAGTCTCAAAATTGAAAGTGACAGATTCTATGATGCATGATAACTTGGAAAGCAACACAAATCATCCTTCAAATCTGTTAATAGAATTGCTAAATCTAACCCTATATAACTTATTCCTATGGATATTTTTGGACCTTCAAGAGTAGCATATTTTTCTGGTCAATTATATGTATATGTTTTAGTTGATTACTATTATAGATTTACATGGATTTTCTTTTTAAAATTTAAAAATGAAGCTTTTAATTTATTTGAAAGTTTTTGTAAAGATGTTCAAGATGAAAAATGTTTTCAAATAATTTACTTAAGAAGTGATAATGGTGGAGAATTTTAGAATCGGGAATTTAATTCCTTCTGCTCAAATATGGGTATTAAACACACCTTCTCTCCACCAATAAAACCTCAAAAAAATGGAATTGTTGAAAGAAGAAATATGACTATTCATAAAATGGTTCAGACTATGCTAAATGAATACAGTCTTCCTACCAATTTTTGGGCAGAAGCTGTAAGCACAACCTGTTATATAATGAATACAGTTTTAATTAGACCAATTTTGAAGAAGACACCCTATGAACTTTGGAATAATAGAAAACCCAATGCAAATTACTTTAAAGTTTTTGGATGTAAGGTTTATATCTTGAACACCAAGGACAATCTTGGTAAGCTCGATCCAAAATATGATGAAGGAATTTTCTTAGGATATTCAGCTACCTCCAAAGCTTATAGAGTCTATAATAAGAAGTCAAGTATTGTTGAAGAATCATTTCTTGTGAAATTTGATGAATCTGATCCCTTTGAGAAAAGGACAGATCAAATGGATGAATCTGACTCTAATGATAACATGAGACTTGAGAACATAAAAAATTATTTTGAAAAAGATATAAAATAAATTCAGTTCAGTTCAGAAGAACATGATACTGAAGAACCTATGAGTGTGTTACCTAAACAGACTAGAACCCTAAGGAATCATCCTTTAGAGACTATAATAGGTGACTTAGACACAAGAATAAAAACAAGAAGAAATATAGGGAATCTTGTAGAATTATCTGCCTTTATATCCCAATTAGATCTCAAGTCTATAGAAGAAGCTTTAGATGATGAAAGCTGGATGATAGCAATGCAAGAAGAATTAAACTAGTTCAAAAGAAATGATGTCTAGGAATTAGTTGAAAGACCACAAAACTATCTAGTGATAGGAACAAAATGTGTCTTTAGAAATAAAAAAGATGATCAAGGAATAATAACTAGAAATAAATCTATAATTATAGCTAAAGGATATAATCAGGAAGAAGGTATAGAATATGATGAGACCTTTGCACTTGTAGCTAGATTAAAAGACATTAGAATCCTTTTAGCTTATGTATTTCATATGAACTATAAGTTAATTCAGATGGATGTTAAGTCTGCCTTTTTAAATGGTTATTTAATGGTGGATGTTTATGTTGAGCAACCTCTTGGTTTTGAAAATTCTCAAAAACCAGATTCTGTTTTTAAACGTACTAAAGCTTTTATGGCCTTAAACACGCACCTATATCTTAGTATGAAAGATTAAGCTCTTTGCTTATGAAAAATGATTTTACTGTTGGAATGGAAGATCCAACACTTTTTAAGAAAACTGGAAATTCTAATATTTTATTAGTCCAAATTTATGTTGATGATGTATTTTTTGGATCAACTAATAAACCCATTTATCATGAGTTTTCAATGTTAATGAAAAAATAATTTTAAATGAGTATGATGGGAGAAATAAATTTCTTTTTAGGACATCAAATTTATCAAAAAGATTTTGGAAATGTTTTGAATCAAAGAAAATATATTACCGATTTATGAAAGATGTTTGGTCTTGAAAACGTCAAGACATATACAACCCCTATGTGTACTAATATAAAACATGATTTGGATGAAACTAGAAAATCAGTTGAAAACAAGTTATATAAAGGTATGATTGGTAGTTTTTTATATATTACTGCTAACAGGCCAGATATAATGTATTAAGTATGTCTTTGTGCAAGATTTCAATCAAATCCTAAAGAATCTCATTTAACTGCTATTAAAATAATTTTTAGATATTTAAAAGGAACTATTTTTCAATCTCTTATTTATCCCAAAACTTCTGATTTTAATTTTATTTCATATTCAGATGCAGACTTTGGGAGTTGTAGATTAGATAGGAAAAGCACTTCAGGAACTTGTCACTTTTTAGGGAAATCTTTAGTGTCATGGTCAAGTAAGAAACAAAATTCAGTTTCCCTTTAAACATTCAAGGCGGAATATGTTTCTTCTAGCAGTTGATGTGCACAAGTGTTGTGGATGAAAAACACTCTTATAGACTTTGGAATAAATTTTAATAATAATCCTATTTTATGTGATAATACTAGTGCTATAAATATTTCAAAAAATCATATTAATCATTCTAGAACTAAGCATATTGATATCAGACATCATTTTCTAAGAGATCATGTTCTTAAAAAGGATATATCTTTGGAATTTGTAAGTTCTGAAATTCCATTAGCTGATATTTTTACTAAGAAAATTCCCACTGCAAGGTATGATTTTATTAAGGGGGAGCTAGGTTTATTTAATTTTAAATAAAGATTTATTTTACTATGTTGTTTCTTTATTTTAATTCTGTTTCAAATAATTTGGTTATTTATTTTTGAAACAGAATAATTTTATTTTCCCCACGTAATTAATTTTATTTATTTTTAAATCTATGTAATGATTACTCAAAACATGGGAATCAAGGCTGTCAGAAGCCCTTTCGACTTCTAAACAGTTTCATTTCTACCAAAACTTTTTCGAACCCGTAAAACCGCATCACTTCTCTTCAACCCTAATTTTCGAACCTCTGAAACCCTAACCTTCACATCTTCAGAGATTCTCACAGAGATGGAAAGGAATAAGAGAGCTAATGAAGACAAGACTAGCAATGCCAAGAGATAGCGTTCATAATGATGGAAAATCTTACAGGGCAAGGTAATTGATCTCGAATGGCTATTTCAGATGAATCTTCTGTTGAAACAAGAATTTTTGTTTCAGAATATCGAAAAAACTTTCAACAGTGAGAATACAAATTTTTTTTATGAGGCAGAACTTTGATATTTCTTCAAATCTGTATAGTTTAGTCTGGGAGACAATGAGGACACTATGCTGGTTATGATAGAGGATAGACATTTTTTGATCTCTTCAGTTGAAATTGGTTAGATTTTGAACTTCCCTCATGAGGGAGTCTTTCATTTTGATTTGAAAAATATAGGAGATTTTGTGCATAAATCAGAGGATATTATGCATTTTCATTTTGGTACTACATCTATAATGAATATGTTTATAAAGGACTTGGAGTCTGATCAGAAAATTTTAGTAAAGTTTCTGAAAACAGGGATTTCGCTGAGGATGTCAGAGATTAAGAGTATATTATATCCCTAAATGTATATAATGTATCATTTGCTCAGTGATATCAAATTAAATTTTCCTAGGTACATGATGAGGTATCTGAATTACTGTTGTCACAATGAATCCCGAATGAACTTCTACCCTTTTGGACGATTCATTTCCAAACTGTTGTTTAAGAAGGATTTGGTGAGACTGGTGGATGACAGAGTACATTGTCATCACAGTAATGTGTTTAATGCTAGAGATTTAAAAAATATTGGCTATTTCTAGAGAACTATAAAAGGAAAACTTTTTCCATTAGGAGCTGAGGATGAAACAGAGAGTGCTCAGGCTCAATATGCTCTGTCCAAGGATGGACAAACCGAATCATGAATAAAAACTGCTGCAAGGAGAATAATATTTGGCATGGAAGAAACCGAGGAAGAAAGAAGTCAAGAGGGATTTCACACTCAGAGGAAAATACCTATTAATGAGGAACTTGTTTCCCCTGTAATGACCACAAGAGATTTACTCTCTTACATATTTGTCAGAGAAAAGGTTGTTGAACAATATCAGGAATAGAATGTGTCTATTACATAACCTAACCCTGAAAGAGTTGAAGTTGAAATATCATAACCACAAGTTGTAGATGATGTTGAAGTTACACTTAAATAAGAATAGGAGGAAGATCCTGGTGAGGAAGTGGCCAGACCTCAGAATAATCCAGAAGATATTATCTTAGAAAATCCATTGGAAGAACAAGTTGCTGATGTTTGTGACGAGCATGTTTCTGATGCTCAAATAGAAGTACTTCAAGAGGATTTTTCTGTGGAAGAGTCTAGAAAAGCCTCTGAGGAAAAATCTGTGGACCAACCTGCTCAGGAAAAGGAAAAAAGACAAGTCTGATACAGATTGACTACCTTTACTATTGCTACATCCCACTAAACCTGAGAATGAGAATCAAGAACAGGGTGCCTCTGATTCAGGTAACAAGGAAATTGAAGAGCTGTACAGGAAGGTGTCTCAATTGGAATATGAAAATGATACTCTGAGGAGAGCCTTAGAAATATATTAGTTCAAATTTCAGAGAATTAAGAATAGTACTGTTTCATGACAAGAAGTAGAAGCTTTTAAGCAAGAGCTGTTGACAGAGGTTTCAAAGCTGAAATCATAAATGGTAAAGAAGTCAGATCTGTTATAAATAAAAGGATATCTGGAGACACAATTTTCATCTGTTTGGATAAACACAATATTTTTTTGGTTCGCCTCATTTTATTGGGGGAGTAATTAAAATGGATAATTTAAGGGAGAAATTAAGTTAAATCTAATATTGTATTTTTTCAAAACTATGTGTAATTAATAAATTTTTGTGTAAGTTAATTTCATTAATTATATTATGGGTTTTGTGATCATCAGAAAGTGGGAGGTTGTTGTAAGTGTTTTTTTCAACAATATATAATGTTTTATTTAAAGGGGGAGTATGTTGAGAACAATACTCTATCTCTTTATGAAAATTTTGATGCCTCACAAATACCCTTAATTATATTCTAAAGATTTTATTTGTTAAGTATTTTTTAGGAATTTATTATTCATTATATTTTTATTTCTAGATGAAATATTTATGTACTTGAACAATGATGTTTTATTTCTAAAGTCTTCGCATTTAGCGTGTTCTGGAAACACTGTTCATACCCTACTTATTCAGGATCTGCTTTAGCGTGTTCTGGAAACACTGTTTATACCCTACGTGGTGGAACGTAGCATAAGGATAAAATGTAGAGTATACTTTATGAGATAAGAGAAAATTATGGAAGATGAACCATACGTTATCGGCAAAATATGAAAAAGAACCCTACGTCAGGAAGGAACCCTATTATTGGGATATCAGAAAAGTATGGTTTATCAACCTTACTTTTGTAAACAACCGTATGTTCTTGGAAAAGTATAGATCAAGTAAAAGTATGGATCTTTTATCATACATTTGAAAGTTGAAGAGAAAGTATGGATGACCAACCCTACGTTTATGATCAACCTTATGTTTGAAGAAAGTGACATGAACCTTATGTTTGTGATCAACCCTACGTTGTCAACCCTAAGTTTTAAGAATACATCATCAACCTTACATTCAAAGGATGCATACAGTATAACTCAACCTTACGTTTGGTGTCAGAGAATTTAAAGTTGATATTTTTATGAAATGGTTAGCAAGACGACTATAATGCGGATTTCAAGCCGGATTTAAAGATGATTTTAAAATACGACTTTGACCGATTCAAAGCAGTTTTATCAATGTTTTAAAGATCAAATTAAAAGGATATTTTTAGGCCAAGTCTTCAGAGAAGTTACGACTACTCTGTAAATTCAAATGTTTAAATACCGCGAGTTAAAAGGTGACTCTTGTGGATCTAAATTTGTAGGAGAAGTACTTATCGTTATTATATATATATATATGTGTGTGTGCTTTTTTGAAAAAAAAACTAATGATATTATGTGATCTGTTAATCATTCTGAGAAAAGGGAAGAAAAAACAGAGACTATCAAGAATTCAGATCTGCTGGTTCAAGAGAACGAAAAAGCTCTGTTTTCTAAAGAAGAAAAATCGCAATAGAAGATTCATCTGTTCTACATCGAAGATCATTTGTGAATTTTCTACTACTGAATTTGTGAGTTATATTTCTGTATCTACTACAATGGGATCGACTTAGAATGACTCTTTTGTAAAGATCATTATTTCTGAAGGCGATGATCCATCTACTATCAATTGTATGCAGTTGCAATTGCGAAGAACATCTGGAAAGTGTTTTCAGAATACAAAAATCTTTCTTTTCTATTCTTGAGTGACTGGATTCTCATACTAAGCTGTGTAGGTTCTGTGAGTGAACCGAAAGGCTTTATTTTGCTTTAGATTGTAAAGGTGTCAACTGCCTGTACTAAGTTGTTGTAACGTCTGTTGAAATGAGAACCAGATAGTGAAATTTACCAAGCTCATGGAGTAGAGAGTTGGTGGAGTGAAGAAGGGGCCTTCTGTTCCCCAAACCACTATATATCTCATGTCTCTGCTATTTAAATTTATGCTACATCAATTCATCTAATTTAAGATAAAAGGCAGAACACAATCTCACAAAGATTTCTGAAAAGACACAATTCACCCCCCTCTTGTGCATATTTGATATAATATGATCCAAGAAACATGTCCCAAGAAATTCAATTCCTATATCTAGAATTCTCATTTTGATAGCTTGGAATAAAGTTAGTGATTTCTCAATAATTCCAGATCTCCTCTAAGATGACTCACATGATCCTCCTCGGACATAGTGTAAACTAGGATGTCATCCATAAAGACTATCACAATGGTATCAAGATAATCAGGGAAAATCATGTTCATTAAATCCATGAAAACTGTAGTAGAATTAGTCATAATAAAAGGCGTGAAAAGGTACTTATAGTTCCAAGGATCGAATAACAACTTAGAAGGGAAGTGTTTAACTAGTTGTTTACTCTTTATAAGATTCAAAAAAATCTAGACACTTATCCACAAAAACCTATTAATATTTATATCCTTATCAACATTTTGTAAATACTCATGCATGAAAAGGTAGGAATGTAAGAAAAGAACAAAATATTTACAAGTTTCAGCCTCAATGTGAGAACCTACATCCTTTTCATATCCACTCCAATGGGTCAATGGAAATACACTATTAGGAAGAAGTGAATAAAACATGTTCCAAGTCATATTAGACACCTTTTATCTCCTAATAGGAACGATTATACTAACTCCCATAAATTTTAAATGTTTTATTATAAGAAATTGAGCCATGAAAAAGAATAATAGCTTTTTTGAATCTACTCCACAAATGCTTAGTATAAATCCTCATTCCAATTTGGCTGACTATGATTTTCTATGTACTCTAATGATGGTTCTGATTTTTCTCTACTAAAAAACTCAATAAAAATATTCTTCAATGAGGTGGTAACTTTTCAGTTATAATTTTCAATCTCTCATCCTTTTTCACATATGTAAATGTTTAAAAAAAATGAATGGACAGAGCGAGTGTTTATAGGCAACTCAAAAAAACAATGTCAGAAAACTTGAAATCATTCCTGCTTCCTTAAATCTCAAAAATCTGCAAATATCTCACATTTAATGTTCAATATTTGAAATCTTATAACATCCTTAAATTTATATGATATTTATGTAAAATTGAAATTCTAGTTTCACTTCTTCAACTCTTTATATCTTTCTCAGAACGATAATACTAGATATTGGGTCCAATTTTTTGTGTATAAGAACACTGGATCTTGGTTCTGATTTTCTAAGTATGATAATGTTAGATCTTGGTTCTAATTTTATCAAACTATTTGTTCTTATTTTCTTATAAATCTTGTTCCAATTTTATTAAAAACATGGTTTTGATTTTATCATAAATATAGTTTCTATTTTCTCAGAATCTTACTTCCAAATTTTTCAGAAAAGTATTTAGATTTTCTTAGAAAACAAGTTCTGATTTGCTCATAATCTTGGTATTGATTTGATCAAAACTATACACCATTTATTCAAAAGCTTTTATCATGAATGTTTTCATGATTTGTTATAAATTATTGATCATAATAGAATTTTATAATTTTTTAGAATGTTTTAAAATGTTTATAACTTTTAACTACTCAATCTTTATCAACGACCCCTTTCAAAACTCATCAGCAACAAAAGGACTTCTACATTCAGAAACTTATATCTCTGTCAAAATCTTCCTTTCTAACTCAAAAACACCATTTTTCCTGGATAAAAAACATTCTTATATAAAAAAATTTAGTTTTAAAAATATAAAAAATCTTTTTTAAAACTATTTATCACAAAGGTACTTCAAAATACCACTTTAGATTTGTTGAAAACCCTCGTTAATAACTTTTCGAACTATCATATTTTTTCACAACTCATATTTTTCAAACAACTCATGTTTTTTTAATTTAATAAAAATATAGACTATTTCAAACAAGAGTGTCATGACACCACACTAATAGATATAGTTATGCTGTTGTTGGAATTCCATCCCTTGGTAGAAAGAAAATTTTGAAACCATGTATTGATAACTCCCCCTAACTTTTCTGATTTTCACAATCTTATCTTTTCTTTTCTAACTTTTATTTTTCTCTCCTCCATTATATGATAAACACATCTTTAGATTCAAAAAAAATGAATGATAATTAAAAATTATTAAAAAGTAGAAAATTGTTAGTTTTTCTTCCCTTTTGTCAACATAATCCAATGAACTGCAGGGGTGCTTCCTTAAGAGGTTTAGGAAGATATGGGATGATGCTAAACATGAAGTTGTATCCTTAATTCAATAAAAAATTCCTTTGAAATTTATTTTTTTAAAGATATCAGAAATATGATACTATTTTTGAAATGTATTACAGAAAAACATATCCAGAATAAACTATCAATTTTATAAAGTAAATTTTTATATCAATTTATTTTGATCTGGAATATTGGATAGGATTCTTTGAATGATTAGTTTCACTTCAATTATCACAAATTATTCTCAATGGTTTAAAAACTATTACTTTCAAACCATCCAGCTAAACTTTCATCCACCACATTTTATTACAAGCCTTTGTAGCTGCAACATATTTGGATTCAGCTATTCTCAAGGTTACTGAACACTTTTTCTTACTATTAAAACTCACACAATATTCACACAAAAAAAATCTCCTCCAGAGGTTGAATTTATATCATTAAAATATCCATCCTAATCGATATCAGTGTAACTAGGAAGAATAATCTCACAATTTCTTTTGTATAACAACCCATGTGAACTTTTTTCTTTGACATATCTCAAAATTCTTCTTTCTTCCAACATATGTGATTCCATTGGAGTACATTGAAAACTGGAACACTAATTCACATTATAAACAAAATTAGGGCCAATGAGCCCGTACCTGAGTGGTAAGGGCTCCTGCTTGGCATCCAAGAGACCCGGGGTTCAAAACCAGGTGGTGGAGAATTTCTGAGTACTGTAGTAGTCACTGTAGCAGCACTGTAGCAGTCCCTGTTTGGTACGTAGCAGTTGGAACTATTCTCCCAATTTGGGCCTTCGGGCCACCAGTTTGGGCCTACAGGTATCCAGGGCCTTCAGGTCATCAAAGGCCTTCGGGCCACAGGGCCTTCGAGTCACAAAGACCATGGAGTAGCCTAGTTCACACAGAACAGGCCCCAGAATAGGATTAGAGAAACTAGAGTAGCAGCCACCTGATGTAGAGCTAACCAGATTGGAATAATGAGAGGGTATGGCAGCCGCCATCGGGACTTGGCACTGTGCAGCTTTGTATGGGGCAATGCCATCCAATCAGCAATGCAAGGTGGGGAGATAGGTGATCAATGCCGCAGAAATATGGGGAGGGGCAGTTCAAGTGGGCTGGGCCTACAGGTCATGTATTGGGCATGGTAGGCCTTTGGGCATTCGGTTCATGTATTGTGGATTTGTCGGGCCTTTGGCCTTGGGTCTACGGGACATGTACAGGTTCCCCTTTAACCCTTAAAAGGGGGATTATCCATAATAA
The DNA here is from genome assembly GCA_963277665.1 of Viscum album. Classification (NCBI taxonomy): domain Eukaryota; kingdom Viridiplantae; phylum Streptophyta; class Magnoliopsida; order Santalales; family Viscaceae; genus Viscum; species Viscum album. The sequence continues at coordinate 1,803,484,285 of OY728138.1, forward strand.
AATAAATAGAAGGCATTCGGTCCATTTGGGTAACAATATTAGGCCTTGAATCTATAAAGAAGACTTTATATAAGCTTTTGAAAGTAATTCTGATTAACACTTATTCCATATTCATCATTACTCAACTTTATACTCAATAAAATAGGAGTTGAATCTTCTCTGGATTTATCTATCCCGAACTTATTTAACAATTCTCTGGAATACTTTCCATGATAGAAGAAAATATATTTTTCTTTTTTTGAACTTGTAAGAAAAAGAAGAAAGGTAATTCCCCCAACATTAACATTTCAAAATTCTTCTTTATTTCAATAGAAAACTCCTCACGAACATTTTCTTGATCCCAGAAAAAATTATATTATCCATATAGACAATTAAAATTAAATTTATAGAGTCAAAATCATTTACACAAATGTTTCTATAAACTTTTCCTATAGAAAATTTCTTCATTATCAAACAATTTTTAAACTTAGAATACCAAGAATGTAGAGCTTGTTTTATCCCATACAATGCTTTCTTCAATTTAAAAACATTTTTTTCATCCTCTTCAAGTAGAAACCCACAAGGTGGCTCAATGTAAACTTCTTCCTCAATCACACCATTTAAGAAAGTTAACTTTACATCCATATGAAAAAGCTATGTAATTATGATTAGCATCAATAATACGAAACATTCAAATAGTTTCTAGCCTTGCAACATGAGAAAAGGTTTCATCAAAATCCACACCTTCCACCTATTAATATCCTTTACAAAAAATTATTTTTTATTTCATGAAACATCTCTATGATCATTCAATTTGTTTCTATAAACCCATATGGTTATAATGAAATTTTTATTTTATATCCTTGGAACATGTTCATATTTTCTATTCTTATCAATATAATACAACTATTAATTCATAGAATCTATCCATTATTTATGATGAATAACCAATGAAACTAATTATAGTTCATCTTCTAAGATAAGTGAATTCTTATTATCTAATTTCAACTTTCTTCTGGTCTGAACTATATCCTTCTGATCCCCAATAATTTTTTCATATTCAAAATGTTTTCATAAGTTAGGAAATATAAAAGTTTGGTTCCTAACTAGAATTTCCTCATCACATGATTCTTTTGAATCTTGATAGGAATGTTTTGAATTAATTTAACTATTTATGGAAATCTCCAATTTATCCTCATCAACATTCTAAACTTTATATGTTAAGGAACTTTTATTTTCAATTACCATCGCATCATATGAGTACACCAAATTTTGAAAACAATTGTTCTATCATTTTTAACTTCTCCCATTTGGTGAATAACTTGTGAAATTTCATGCCTCATATTTTTCATCAAACTTTCCCTAATCTGTATTTTTGACCATCAGTAAATATGGAATTCCAAAAACATTGAAGTTTTTCAATGAATATTTTTTATCCCACATTTCATAAGGATTCATATAGTTTTTTCTTTATAACAATAATATATTTTGAACATGTATAATAGTACTAACAGCTTCTCTCCAAAAGAATTTTTAAATTTTGTATTCTACTAACACACATTATCCCATTTCAACTAATATACTAATATTTATTTATGATACACCATTTTTTGGGGAGTATAGGGAGAAATATACTGATGTTTGATACTATGGATTCTTAGATAAGCTTAAAAATCATTTTTTTGTGAATTCATTACCATTATACGTTCTCAACTTCTTGATGGAATCCCCTAATTCTTTCTCAACTTCTTTTCTGAAGAATTTGAACATTTCAATACCCTCTGACATGTACTTCTGGAACATGATGCTTTTCATTTAATTGAAATCATCAATAAAAGCAAGTATAAGTCTCTTTTTATTGATTAATGTATCATAAACCCACATAAATTTGGATGAATAATCTTAAGTGGTCTGGTTGATTGAATATCAACTCTTTTATGACTTTTTTTAGTCATCTTTCCTTTCCGGCATGTAATAAAAACATCATCATCTCTTTTTTGAATTTCTTAGAAAATTTTGAACTGAATCAACTTTAGAAAGTTTATTTTTGTTTTTCTACCCAAGTATTCCATGTCTTTAGTGCCACAACTTGTTTCCATCTTCGGAACTCAAGTAACACAAGTTATTGAATTCTATTATTTGAAAGAGATTCCAACTGGTTCTTTCTCCTTTTGTAATGACTTTTCCATATTTCATACTTTTGATGATACAAGAGTCCTATCTGAAGATTACTTATTTTCCATCATCACAAAGTTGAATTACACAAAGTTAGTTATGTTATAGACCATAGACAAGTAAAAAATTCTTATATTTCAATTTCATTCCATAAATCTCTACCGTTCTGATTCATATGGTTTTTAGGGAACTATCATTGCCCAAAGTAACTACTCCTCCATCGTGAAATTCAAAATATTTCAATATATTTATATCACTGATAATATGTGAAGAACAACCACTATCAAGTCTCCATGGTTTGTTCCTCTTAATTTAATTCAATGTTTCTTCAACAAAAAAAGATATTTCCTAAACCTTCTTATTTTTAGCTATCTTTTCCTCTCTATCATAAAAAACATATTCTAGAAGGAGTGTCATGCATCCTTATGCATAATGACCAGAAGGATCACATATTCCAAAAAATTCTTACAAACATTTGTATTGATTGTTTTGTGTAATGTTTCTAACAACTTGAGAATTAACCTTTTTAACTTCTTGTAACTCTGGAAAGTTAATCACTCTTCTTTCACTATTTCTTCCATTTTTCTCAAATCTTATTTTTGTTAAATATATGGTGTGAAAATAATTATAATATTTCAAACCATAGATTCCACAACACCAGCAATATCCATCAAATTTGTATTTTCTATTCAAGAAAGATATTTCTCTATAGAAACGTTTTTAGGTTGGTAACGTCTCTCACCTATAACATACTCAGAATGTGGACCATCTTTTCTTTTGAGTGAGTTTTGAACTTTTTTAAAATTGATAGGTTTCTCAAATCGTTTCTCCACACAGGCTTTCCCAAAACTTTTTCAGAAACATGAAATATTAAAATAATTAGATGAAATATTATATTTGTTAAGAGAAGATATAACATTATTCTAATTTTGAGCCTTCTCAGAAACTCTATAAGTTTTTTATTTTAGGTATGAATCTTTGTTGAAGTTTTAATTCATCTTCCTCAAGGTACTTTCAGACTTAAAAAGTTTTGATTTCAACTTTTTCACCTCTACTTCTTTAGCTTCCAACTTCTTTATAAGGTATTCAATCATCTTTAACTATTTAGAAATTCTATAATTGTAACATAAAATATCCTAAATGTATTCATCCTACTACTTGAAGATGTCTTTTATTCCATCTAAAACTTCTTCGTGATATATATTCATTAAATTAATTTATATCTTGAGGGTTTTATTTTCCTGAAGACATTAAACATATTCAGTTCTTAGTTGAAAATATCTATAATATTATCCACCGCCTTCTTCATGATCTAATGAATCTATTATTTTCTCAACTTTTTCAGTGAAGGTTTTTTATTTTTCAAAACATTCATCTTGAGATTAATTGTTGTAATTTGAGTCTGATTCAACTTTCTTACTCAACATACTTCTCTTTCCAGTGAACTTCTTCTTTTATATGTTGGAAGACTTTTGTTATTTATCATTTTTGTTCTATTATTCCATCAAGGTTTTTTATTGGATTCATCTTGATAATCTACAACTTTATTATTAGGGAAATTCATAGCAAAGTGTATGATTATTCCACACTCTAATTTTTTTTGAGGAAGTCTACATCCATACTTTTCTCTTCCTCTTTGATAGTTCTTGGATATATGAGACATTATTTTTTTAATTCAGATCATCATCCTCTTTATCTTTATACTCATAAAGATATTCTTATTCAACATATTGGATTTTCATGTTTCCTATAGATTAAAAATCTATTTCATCTTTTATATACTTTATTAACATTTGTAATTTTCTCATTTAATAAGAAACAAGAATGTTATGTAATTTATCAAGAGATAATTCATCCTTATCATAGAAAGAATAAATTTTAGAATCAGACCTGTCTAGAATGTTTCTCATAAGTTTCTTCACAATTGTAGAATCTTCCAAGACATCTATAAATCCAATAATGTTTTAAACAATTTAATTTATTCTGAATAAGTATTCAACAAGTGTTTCTTCATCCCTAATTATGATATCGTCATACTTACTACACCATATTTTTATATTTCCTTTCTTGACTTTATTTTTCCCTTCAAAAACACTTTCCATCTTCTACCATATACTTTTCAAGTTTTGAGTCCCATAACCTTCTGATAAACACTTTCTAATACGAGATTATGGATATAATTTCTTTCCTTTCCATCAAATTTTGTTTCTCTCTTATCAGAAAATGTCATAGGAGAATCTTCCTCAATGGGTTGGAAACCAATAGTACCAACAACAATAACTTCCAGGCCAAGATATAGGAGATAAGAAATCATCTTATGTTTTCATCTATAATATTTTTTTCCATTGAATGTAGGAATTCCACTACTATTAATTAATTGATATTATCCATGATAAAGATTCAATAAGGGAACCTTAAATCTAATACCAATTGGTGTTTTAAGATTCAAGTAACAACTACGAGGGGGTTGAATATTTTTTTAACTTTTTATAAGTTTCAATGATTATAGAAACTTAACCCCTACAACCTATTAAGATTTATATCCTTATCAACCTTTAATAAATACTCCTACATGAAGTAATTGGAAAGAACGAAAATAATAAAAGATTTACAAGGATTGGACTCAGTGTGAGAACCTACTTCCCTGCCATTACCACTTTTGTGGGTCTACGAAAATCTATTATTATTAATAAGTGAATACAAATTCTGCCAACTCCTATTAAACACCTTCCATCTATTGATATGAATGATTATAATGAATCTTGTCAGTTTATAATGTTTTATTATAAAACATTTGAACCAAGAAAAATAATAAAAACATTATTAAATCTTCTATAAAAATGATCAGTACGAATCCTCTATTAGATTTTAATAAGTCAGATTTTTTCAGCATGGAAATGATGGTTCTAATTTTTCTCCCTGCAAATACACAATAAAAATGTTCTTCAATTTGGTGGGAACTTTTCACATTGAATTCTCCAGTTCTCTACCTTTTTCACATATGTCAAATTTGAAAATTGAAGAATGATCTAAGAAAGTATTTATAGGAAACTCAAAAAACTAATGGTGGGAAACATGAAATCATTCTCACTTCCTTAAATCTCAAAACTCTAAAAATAGCTATCATTTAATGTTCTATAATTTCCTTCTTAAAACCTCCATAAATTTCACTAATATTTATGAAAAATTGATGTCCAATTTTGGCTTCTTCAAATCTTTATATCTTTGTCATTACTATAATATTGGATCTTGGGCCCGATTTTCTGTGGATGAGAAATATATATATTAGTTCTGATTTTTTGAGTATAATAAATTTGGATCATAGTGTCAATTTACTCATAATCATGGTTCATATTTATTTAGAAAACTGGTTCCGATTTTCTCAGAAACTTGGTTCCGATTATCTCCGAAAACTGGTTTTGATTTTCCTATAATCATGGTTCCAATATGATTAAAAAACTGGTTTTGATTTTCTTATAATCTTGGATCCAATTTTTTCAAACCTCCACAATTTCTTCAAAAGATTTTATCATGAAATTTTTCATGATTTATGAGAACTTATTGATCAGAAAAACATCATATGATTTTTTTATATTGTATGGAAAACATTCTAACTTCTGACTTCCTAATCTCCATCAACATCCTCTTTCAAAACTCTTCCGAAAAAAAAACACATCATCATTTAGAAATTTTTTTCTTTTTCAACTTATTTCTTTCTAACTAAACAACTTCATTCTTCCAAGATAAAAAATAAATATTATATAAAAAATTCATTTTTCAACAAACACAAAAACGTTTTTAAAACAAATTATCACCAAATAAATTCAGTACTCATAATGGTTATACCTACCTTGAATGGTTGTTTTTTCAATATTATATTCGTTTATCCTAAGATGATGGTAACCAGATCAAAGATCAATCATTGAGAACCAATTCTCCCATTTAAACCAGAAAACCAGATCATCAATCTATAGAAATTGTTATTTATACATTACTATGACTCTATTAAGTTTCTAGTAATCAATGCCAATGTGATAGGAACCATCAACTTTCTTAGAAAAGTGAACAAGAATCCCCCAATGCGATTCATCCAACTGAAATTTCAATTGTTTCATTTCCACTGGTTCCATACGGTAAGAGGGAATAGAAATTTTATGAGTTCCAAGAACTAAATTTATAGAAACAAATACCTCCATTACCTGTGGAAAACTAGAGAAGTAAGAAGGGAACACATTGGGAATCTCAATGAAAACTGGGGGGAGATCACCACCCAAATATCCCCACACTATATAAAAATAAAACATAGATAACATCATCCCCATATATAGATAAGAAGGTATGACTCTTCTTGAACTTGGGTCCCATTCTCCATAGAAGATACGGCACACACTGTCAGGTGTATTGAAGGAGACTCATCGAAGATAATAAAAAATATAGGATTTATTGGAAATGATCCAATCTATCCTAAAAAGGATGTCAAACAATTTCATTTTGAGAACCAAGAAACCCCAAGAAATCTCAACATCTAATAGAGGGAAACACAAGAGGGACTATAGAGACCCTACTCTCTCTTCATTCCAAGGGGTGTGGTAATATCCATCACATATAATAAAATATTCATAAAAAGATTTTATTGATTAACAATAATGTTAGAAATAAAGGAATAATATTCACCAGTATCAAATTTATTAGTCACTAATGATGAACATATTGTAATGGTCCCTCTCATATTCACTAGACCTGTATCCGCTTCCTCTAGAGACACATCCACTATTTGAAGAAGCTTCATTTCAAATGTATGTAGATGGAACCCCTTTGTACATGATGTATATGATTTCCCCATAGTTTTGGTAGTTGATGATGACCCTATTCTACTAAATGGAGTGGAATAAACATGGAATAACTTCTTCAAGTGACTTGAGTGTTCTCGGGAACCACATACCTTGGGTGGCTCAGTGAAATCCCTTTTTTAATGCTTATGATTTCCACACTGGTGACAAATAAAAGGATCTATACTTATAACTGTTTGAGGTCTAGAATGACCCTTACGTCGAGAACAAACATAAGAATCATAACACTTCTTCTTTCCTATAATGGAACTCACACTATCACTAGAAGGGAATGAAAATCCTGATAACCCTGAATTCCCATCCAGGTCTATTTCAATCATCAGTGTTCCATCCAACATGTCAGCATATGAAGGATTTTTATGTAAGAAAACCTAAGAGAAAATATATTTTTTAATTACCATATCAAACTGTCTAGTCATCATCGTCTCATTTAATATTATCTCATGTGCAAACTCCACTATCACAACAAAATGGTTTGCATAATCTATCATAGTCTTTTTAGCCTACTTAAGCATGAAGAACTCACAATAATATTCCAAAACCATCTAATCTGTATATATATAGTTGTTCAAAATAACATTGAAGTCCTTCCATTATAAGCACTCATGCTTCTTCTCCATCATTATAGTTTCCCACCATCTCCTACTCGGTCCTTCTTGCATGAAGGTGTCACACTTCAACTTGATTTCATCAAGTGTCTCTAAGAATTCAAACAGGAACTAAATCCTACTAAACCATTCATCAACCAGTTGCAGATCATCAAACCCTTAGAACATAAGTGTATTTTGGTGAAGGAACTCCTAAGAAAAATTCTGTAGCTTATCCCTCTAGGGTTCCACTGCTGGAGCCTGAATGGGAACTGGTGGTGGTGCCCATCTTGATCATGGAAAGTATGCTCAATCACCTCAACTGGACTTAGGTCCACAAGTGTATTTTCTCACTCAGGTTCACCATCAACTTCCTCCTAGATTTGATTCTCACAACTTCTCAGAGAAATGATGCTGCACAACATCAGAAAAAAACATATAACACATCATATTAACTCTTAAATAGAGAAACAAGTGAAAAATAATCGCATTATATTGATAATAGTATTTGGATTTCAATCTATCAAAATCAAAAGAATGGAAAATACTAGAACTAATCCTCAAGCGTATTTACCTAACCACCCATGGTAAATTTTGGTTCATTGTGGTGAGATCTATCTAGGGACACAATCGTAACTTCCTACCAAGTCCTAAAATTAATACTCAACTTTATACTGACATCAAGATAAGAAGTTCAACCTAGATCTCTAATACCACTTTCTCATAATCCAAATCAGATTCCCTTGTATCCTTATAACAGATCTTGTCCCGACATGGCCTGAAGGGTTTTCCTGATCTCTACGGGTTGGTGACTATCATGTGGAATTATTCAAAATGGAAGTGGGAATGAATTTTCCACAAACATTATAGAAGTATGATAAAAAATATAGTATGTATATAACAAAAATTCTATATGGAGATGTGTGTTAGAAGTCAAATAGGTATGAAGAACCTGAAGTAATATAGAAAATTACAACTTAAAAATATGATAAATAACCCAAGTCCAAACAGATGAAACTCTATACTTCCAAGAATCGATAGCTAGAACCACCTATGGGTGGTTCCTTGACCCTTCTCTAACCGGGAAGGATATAATCAATAAACACTCGAATTCATAGGTTGGGTGTCCGATAAATCCTAGCAGGGTCTCACCAAGGATTCCATAATAGATTCCAACATTTAATTAACCAAATAAAAAGCATTAAATTTTTAAAAAAATAGGTTTGGAATTTCAAATGAATATTGGAAAAAATTATGTTTCACATTTCAAATGATATAAATACTTTTAAAAAATTCCTTAATAAAACTTTTATACAAAATTGTTTATATAAATTCAAAAGTAAAGTAAAAAAGTTTACAAACATTGGAATACATTTATATCTCATATATAAACAAGTGAGAAACATAGTCATCTACAAAAAGGTAAGATAGCTCCAAGCTATCAAAATCCACACACTAAAAGGGACATGACAATATGTGTATACAAATGTCTCATTTGATACTAGTCTAGAGGGATTCATCACTATACCATCGGGGATGTGATGTGCTGCCTTTATGTTTTGGAACATTATAAATCATAGATTTTTTTCCTAAATAACTCACTAACTACCTAGTATTTCATGTTTTCTAATAAACATGAAATGATGGGTATTTAATTTTAAAAATAGTTTAAAATACAATTCATTACATTCTCTTATTTCAAACATGCCATGTTCCATTTAAAAACCAATATATGTTTTTAATCAAAACATGCATTTTCAAGAAAAAACCCAACGGTTACAATCAAAACCATTTTTTCCATTTTTTCATAAAATAATCTGAAATCAATTCGAAATTAAATTTCACAACTCACTTTCAAAATTTAAATCCACCAATTTAAATTTCAAAAAATTCTATCAATTTCAAAATAAATTCCCAATTCAATTGAATTGGAGTTTTCCCATAATTTGATGGCAAAATCAAAATTTAAATCCAAATACCTCAATTTAATGGAATTGAGTTTTTAACAATTTAATTTCATAATAATAAAATCCCACAAATTAAATTGATATAAATTTAATCAAATCAATCAATTTAGGGTTAATTAAATTCTCAAAAATAATGGAACCACCTACCATGCAATCATGGGATATCAAAACTCCAAACACTAATCGGGATTCTCCGAAGAAGAATGAAGACAAAAAAATCCCATAATCATACCTAGAACCAAGATTTAAAAAACTAGTTATTAGGTCTTCCAATAGCATGGTGATCTATAAAACCCTAGGGAGGATAAGTGAGATAGCCGGAGGAAGAAAACGTGAAGATGAGACTAACTAGGAGAAGATATAACATCATTATCCTATCTTCAATTTACTTATATAAGGGTGTAAAGGGGGAAAATGATACTCTTGGGATCCTCCAAGGCAGAATAAATCTCTATGGGGTCATACAATCCCATATAGGTACTAAAAGGTGGGTTTTGTAAATTTTAATTCAATTTTCATATTAAAAAACTCATATGCATGGTTAGTTAGGTAGGGCGGAAAAATTAGACCAAAATGTGAACCCTAGACATGAACCCCTTTTTCTAAGGTGAACAATTTCTACTTAATGGGTGCATAGTTTATCAAACCATGTGTCATACCAGAAAAACCACAATTTCCAGGTTTACATGGTTTTCCCTAAATGTTTTCCAAATGTACAGTAGCCCAAAACATTCAAAATTTCTAAAGTTATCACCCAAGGAAACCCCAAAAAAACCCAAAAAATCAGGATAAAAATAGGGTTTTATGAATACCTAAAAATAGTAATATGAAGTTACACAATTCATAGAATTTTCATATTCTAATTTAAAATTATACCCAAAAATATGATGAAAAAGAGGGTTTCTAATTATAAAATTCTTATAAGTATAGAAGATTTTAATATAAAAAATTCAATAGTTAATTGATTCCAATTTCATAAGTTAGTTATATGTTAATATAATTAAAAAAATATTATTTATAACCAAGATAAAATAAAATTTAACTTTGAGAATTATTAAAATGAAAATGGAGTTTTAAATAAAAATCAGTATTTTCACTATTCATCAAAAAATGAACCTCTTCAGAAAAATCCCAAAAATTCATCCTATAAAAATTTTCATATTAATATTTAAATAAATTAATTAAAATTTTCAAAATTCATATTATTACAGTGGTGGTAATTGATTTTAAATTATGTTTATAAAGTGCGACTAAACCATTGTTTAGAAAAATATAGGTTTTCAGAAAATATTTTGTTTCTTTTAAATGAATATTATTCTATTTATAATAAATAGATAAATATAATTTTATTGATTTATTTAGTACTATTCATACATTTAAATTTAATGGGTAGGTTAAAATGTTATACTATATTATCGTTCATTTAGGCTCGAGATTGTGTGTTCTACAAGCTATTGAAGACATTAAATTTTAAGAAATATATTTCATGGGTTGTTTAAGCTCATTGTTTAATGTTTCATATGATATTGAATACAATTTTATTCTATTAAAATATTTTGGCATTACATTCTCTCCCATATTCAATAAATTGTGTCCTCATAATTTTTACATGATCTCTATAATCAAGGGTTTTCTATTGGGAAATACTATTGTTGAAAATACCACATTGAAAGAGGGTTTATAAAACTTACACTTGATAAGAGATAAAGGAAAATATAAATGTCATATGGAATAAAAAATAATAGTTTTTCCAAGTAGGACACAATTGGTGGAATGAATAGATATGAACAAGGAAGAAAAGTGTAAATAATTATATTGATTAATAGCGGTAATTGGTCACAAGAAAGTGAATGATAAATGAAAATTCCAAGACCTATAAACAATAAATATTTAATGATTTAATAGATCATTAGATTTATTTAATATTAAGATAATAGGATAAAAAAATTTCAAGCTATTTTTCCTAAAGTAAAGTAATTATTTTTATATCTAACAATATAAGGAAATATACTTCATTGATTTCTTTTTATTTCATAAGGAAAATTTCATCCATTGGTTGTACCTTGTTCAATTTCCAATCCAAATCATACTCTAAGAAATAAATATAAAAAAAATATTTTTTTAACCTGAAGAACTAAAATTCACTTTTAACGGATCTTATGATCCATAAAAGAGTGTAAAGTCTTTGCGTCTGTCTTTAACTATTTTCAAAAAAAAATATGGTTATAAAAAGATATCCAATATAATACATTAATCTCTAAACCTCATTAATAACACCAATGGTTCATCATTAATATCTATTCATCAAATCAATTAAGTAAAAAAAGTGATATACTAACTAAAAAATCATGTAGTTCAGCGAAAGGCATTAAACCTTATCATCCATCATATATGGGTTTAATCCCTACGGCCTTGCAGGATGTGACCAGTTGTCACAAGGCATGACAGATGAACATTTTCAAAAACCATATTAATATAATTCTATTACATTCACAATGTGTAATAACTCATAATTACCTTAACATAAAAGTTCATATAAACTCTATGGGTTTTTAATACATTTAAAATTATACCGAAAATAAAAATTTCGTTCTTCTTTAAGTAATTTTTTTGCTAAAAAATATACTAACCCAATGGGTTGTATTGCTATAAAGGTCTCCAAAATATATTTAATCTTAATAGGCTCCTATCACATAAATCCTAAAAAGGTATTTTTAAAATAATGAACATCATATCGATCTTAAACAAATAAACCCATAATGGTATCCATAGGTCTTATTTTAATGAAGGAATATATGCTTCTTAAATTTAACACATTCCTTAGATGTTTCATGATTTATATAACCAAAATACCATTGGTAAAAATACATTAACAATATAATTCTAGAATCCCAATACGTAAATACTTCAACTAGTTTATTTTAACAAAGTTCCTTTATTTTTATAAGGGTTAACCTCTAAAAAATGGAATTGACTGGAATAATTCCTATGTTCCCCAAATTTAAGACAATGAAATATAAATTGGTCCCTAAGATGAAATTTATTTCCTTCCATTGTACTTTTCATTTTTCCATATAATATCATTTCTTTATTCCCTTCTTTTCAAAGCATATAACATTTTCACATTCCTTTGGGACACATTACTGGGTGTCTCTTTCCACATTTATGACATGATGGAAATCAAGTATTCTTTCCTCTATGATCTCGATCAATCGAACTCTTAGTGAAATCCATACTTCTCTTCTTTGGTGATTCAAATTATTGTTTAAGGTCTAGGTTTTTTTTCATATTTAAGGATAATTGATTGGCCATAATCAATATATCATTCAATTAATTCTTTATCCCATTCTTTCATTATCACTACATTTCCCATCATATTCAATGTTAACACGATTCCTTTAGGTTTCATCTATTAACTAAAACTCATTGTGTGGTCAATAAAACTCATAGTGGGGAAACCATATAATAATTTATGGGATATCAAAATCATGACACCATCTTTTCTATATAATACGCTTTAGTTTAAAACTATGTTATTTATTGTCATCATCTATTCAAATAAATCATTATGATTTGTAAATAAAATGTGTATTTCCAAATCATATCCACCGTGAGTGTCTAACCAGTTGTGTAGTAAGTCTCATTATCATGTTCCCGTTAATTCTTGAGTAAATCCCAACACAAATTTTATAGATTTATTACCCCTAGGTACATATATTATAGAACCATGCATGCTTTTATTATCTATACATGGATGTATCTCAATGAAAAACCACATATTTGATACCTTACCAAAAAATTAGGATGTTATTATATACTTATCCTCACATTATATCATAGGATTATGATCCCTAATCTATTTGTTTTCTCAATATAATCCCCATAGTATCTACTAAAATACTTATGATGTGAAATGTAAAAACCCTAGCCCTAGTAACTTCAAATTTGTGTCTATTACGTTAGAAAAATATTCAATGAATCATATCCCAAAATACTGAATAGTTTGATAAACATGGTAAACTAGACGCAAACATGATTCCCATATTATATTTGAATATAAATAAATTAAAACATAATTTTTTTCTGAGAATATCATTATTTTCTCTAGAATATTCTTGAATATCATTCATAGTAAACTCCTTCAATTCCTAGTAAAGGAAGCAAAATAAATGTGATATGAAATTCTCAGTAATAGTTATGTAAATTAGAAGTTATCAAGGTTAAATGAAGAATAATCAATATGGAAGAATAAAAATGGAAAGATAAACATCTTAACACAAAATACATTTAATCAATAACTTGACTATCACGATTAGATAAGTAATGATCAATATGAAAAGGTAAATAACTAAACACAAATTCCATTTAAATTACTTGACAATCATGAATATAAAAGAAATAATCGATATGTAAGGATTAATAACTAAACACACATTCAATTTAAGTAACTTGAGTATCATTAATAGATAAGGCACAATCAATGTTGAATGGTAAATAACTAATAACACATTCCATTTAGTCAATAACTGATAATTAAATGAATCAAAAGATAATATAATTTTAAAAATCATGGATAATAAAAATTTAATTCTTAATGAATGAAATTATTATTTATGTGACATCATGATCTCAGACATCATGATACCTATATTTCCAATACCATTCACAATATGGTTTAAAACTTTTGGTAAACCCCATTTAATTCTAGAATACAGATTTTCCTCATGAGACTTCCAATGCATCAAGAGGCTATATAATTCTAAGCCCCACCCATCCTTGCATGTCCAAATCATTATTAGAGTTTAATAATAAATTTAATTCATGAACAATTTTCCTTAACACCAAATATCTATAATGAGTAAATGATATGGATTTATCAACATTTCCCTGGATAAATAATTAACATTAATTGTCAAAAACTAAAAATAGAAATGATATACTCTTCAAGAAATTGACATATACATGATAAAAAATAAGGTTATTTGGGGGAAATGTAATGTACAATGAGCACAGGAATGTGAATATTTTAATGGAAAGTTAATGACTACAAAAACAAATAATTTGAATTTAGAAACTTTCTTTAGCCAAAATGATCATAAAACATCCATGAAATGATTAGGGATCATATCAATAAAATCCATCTTGTTGGAATAAGTAAAATAAAAGGTTTCTATTGTTTATGAATATAAATACCATTAAAAGTTTATTAAAAATATTCTTGAGGAAAATATTCTTTTTATACTTTGAAAATATTATTAAAACTAAAATATCACATGATATTTTTAAAATAATTTTTTATAAAATAACCTTTGAAAATTATAATTGAATCTATAAAACATTGAGTTCCCATGGTTATGCTAAATTACATACAAGTCCTACATGATATAAAAATATTCATTTCATAATGTTAGAAAAATCTAAATAGGACTTTTTTGGAAAACAACATGAATATTCTTTTAAAAAAATTGAACAAATTTAAACATGGGTAAAATTTTCATTATTAAATCATTTTTAGGGTGTTTAAAAACATTTTTTAAACCCAATTTTTGAGAACATGGTTTTGGAAGAAAAAATGTTTTCATATAAAGAGATAAATAAAGTCATATTTTATTAAAAAATAATTAATAATTTTGATTATAAAAGAGTGGGGAAATGGTACTATTACTTGAAAGCATCATAAATAACAAGAGGATAAGAAAATTAAAAGGTTTTATTATAAAATGATGAAAAATTTCCTTCAATGTAAATTCAAGCATAAAAACTCCTGATTAAAAAGATATTGATAAATAAAACCTTACAATGATCCTAATATTGAACTAAGAATTAACCAACCCATTAATTATATATATCAAATGAAAATTCACTAGAATAAGTAAATAAAATAATAATATATTCAAAATTCAATACACACATAATCATATAATATCTAATACAATGAACGAGTAATATAATCCCATGAAAAGAAACTAGGCTATGAGATTATTTACAACTTTTTACTTAGGATGAAATAATTCAAATAAAAACATAAAATACCTTAATTATTAATTAATCATGATATTACTTGCAAAAGTGGAATTATATACACCGTATAATAAAACTTAGGTGCATAACATTTTAGTATTCCTCAATTAATATAAATTGATATGAATTACCTTACCTAAAGATTCCTTTTAGTTGAAAATGCTTTAATATCTTGTATAATGGTTTTAAGAGTATTATTGATATATATGAGAACCATTTCAATATTTTTAATATAATTAATTGTAAAACCCCAAAATATTATCAATGTAAACTCAATTCTTATAATTATTACATATAATATAAATTAGATAAAATAACATAGTGGACACACTACAAAATTTATTAATATAGAATTAATGGAATAAGAGTTATTTCTAGAAGTTAAAGAAACTATAAAAATAAAATAGTAATTTGACCATTGGAATAGTAACATGACTATTAGGAATAGTAATCCATCTAATAGAATGGTAACCTTAACTATAATTATATAACTATAATTTAGGCATCTCATAACTTAAAATATGATATAATAATATCATAGAATTAATAAATAAATGTTTTGAAAATGAGAAATTAAGTATTGGTATTTTTGTAAAACATAAATTTTCAATTAAAATTTTATAATTAATACAATGATTTAAAATAAAATTTATTTTCATAAAATGTATTCATAAATTAGTGTTTTTTATTATGATTATAAGATAAATTTATGAGACCTTAATTAATTTTTCAAGGTGTCATAAAATCTGTTATAATTTTAAAATCTGTATTTTTTTAATAAATTAAGATTTAATTTTAAAAATAAATTTATCAAATTTGAAAAATATTATTTTCATAAAATATATTCGATTTTTTAATTATACACATATAAAAATGGTAAGGGTGATGTTTTTAATTTTTTTTAAAATAGTTTATTTTTGGTAAACAGTTAAATATGGTAATTTACAATATTTAAAAAATACATGAATTATTAAGTCATAGATAATGTACGGATGATGTAAGACCCTAATATCCAAATATTATTCATTATTATAATATAATTAATGATAATTTTTTAAATATTCATTATCTTGAGCTAAAAATAAAAAATTAATGAATAAAATAAAGAAACACCCATATCCTCCCCTGTAAATACCACCCCTCAGAACCTCTTCTCCTCACACCTTTCAAGCCTTTAAGATTATCAAATATCTACCCAATAATCTTACCAAGAACCTTCAAAACTTCTAGGATCATTTTTTCTCAAAAAAATACAAAATCCAATTTCCCTAATGCGGTTCCCAAGGACGATAAGTTCATCTGGTAAAATCCAATTTCATTTTCCTTTTATTTATTTTCAATTTATTTTATTTTTTATTATCTACTTACCTCACCTCAAACAAGTTTCAAAATTACTCCACAATATTATATATATTGTAAATTTATCATGTTAATTTAATAATTCATCATCAACCCACTTCTTATTTCTCATTTATTCTAAAAATGAAAACACCATCCGTGAGGTGTTGATTTATCACCTTCAAGGACGACATGTTTTCATTTTCTTTAATGCCTTAAAGGATAGTCATAAATCCATTATAATGGTTGAAAAATATATTTAAAATCATTTTATGACATTTTTTTATGTTCTGGAACTAACATATATACATAATATTAAATAAGAAAAAGAAAACTAGTTCGTTGTGATTGAAACCCACCAAAATTTATCAAAACGATTATCATTAACATTTTATCTAATAAATCAACATCACGCCTGGAAAAAATAATATATAAGAACAAATAAACTTCTATATGTTCCTTAATTACATATAATTTCAATTCTGGAGAATTATCCCCATTTTATATGATCTCCCATATATATATATACAAATGAACTGATCATGAAAACCAAGAAAAAGAACACTCACAAATGATGAAATTGGAAACTATAACTCATCAAAATGGACATAAATGAACTTAATAAAATTATAATAAATCAAATACATTTATAAGAGGTTTTTTATTTTTTAATTAATAAATCGACTTTGATTATCAAGGATATTAAAATAAATAATGCTTTCGAACATAATGTAATGGTATTATCGAACACAATTTCATTTTTTTGGTTTATTCCTCTTTCATGCCAAATTTTTAGTTTGGATGTTCTTTCAATATTTAATAGATATAATTTTTTTAACTTTTATTTTTTGGGATATAAATGTTTCCAATCAATTTTATGAAAATTGAAATGGTTTTTCCAAAATAACTCTTCTTTCTAAAAAACATCACAAATTTTACTTCTCCTGAAATTATTTCTTATTCACTACAGATGGATGATTCTTATAAAAAGAAAGTTATTCCATTTTTTTGGAACTCAAAAGTTTATTCTTGAATGTATTTATTTTGAAATTATCACTAAACCTATTTTTTCCATTGGTTATTTTATGACAAATAATTGTATACGTTCTGTGTGGCATACATGATTATGTAATTATTATGATGTGATGGGTGCACTTAGAATTATATAGTTATCTTATAGATTAGATTACGTAATTTATCTCCTGAAATAATTTTCATTATTAATGGAAATTTTTCTATCTTAGTTCACAATTTTGATGTTATGATTATGCACATATGTTTTGCATGAACATGATGCTAACTTTATTCACAACTATGTGTTGTATTTGACCACCAATACATGATGTTTCAATTTTATTCATGGACACATTCCATGTATTTACCTAATTATTCCTATCATGGTTATGATTATTATCCCATGCTTATGTAATAATGATGATGATTATGCTTACCCATGTTATATTGATTCATGTTCTTATCTATCCTATTATTAGTCTTCTAGCTCGCCCCTTTCTTTGATGTATATCCTCAGGTGACTACATATACTAAGGAGTACATGATGGCCACTAAGAATCTATAAAATATGGAATTAAATAATTTTTTTATTTTACTATGCAAAATTTATATGTAGTCCTAATTTTCCAAATACACTAATCCTTTGGATCCTAGTTTTGAAATTCTATTATGTTATTTATCTTTAAAATAATGTAATAGTAATGTAAGAATATGTAGTGTCTCTATCGTTGGTATTAGATTATGGTTTAGTTAATTTGGGAAATAATATTAGAGAACCGTAGTGGAAACCCTTAGTATGAGACTATGTATACGATATACCCTAATAAATATTATTTTAGAAAAATGATAGACATAGGGATCCCCCAAGATATTCCATTAAAGTTAATTGAACAAAAGAATACTTTATTTATTCGTGATGTTTTGACATTTGTTTTATTCAAACCATTATTATTTTAGAAAATGGTGGGAATGAGGAGAAACCAGGCCAACAATACGTGTGAGGTATAAAGAAGCAAATTCCCTAATGTCATCCCCAATTCCTTGGGAGGTGGAGTTAAAAATTTCATGATGATTCCTTCCCAGCTAACTAATTCTATAGACAATAACCTGAATAATGCAGAACATCATCCTTCACATAAGAGGTATAAAATGGGTATCTAGTCTTTTATGTAGTAACAGTCACTGATGTGTAGTGGATCTTCTGATCCACTTGGCGTGGAACAGTGGGTAAACTCAAGGGAGAAGTTCTTTTTTGTGCATCACTATTTTGAGATGGAGAAGGTTACTATGGCCATTTATCATTTAGATAGAGAGGTCGATCAATGGTGGGTGTTGATTAAGAATATCAATCCAAATGATAAAATTGATGATATAAAGTGCGAATACTTTAAAAAATTATTTATTAACAAGTATTTCCATCAAACTCTTCATACAAAGATGGAGAGATAGTTCTTAGAGCTGAAGAAAAATGAAAGTGAATTATTCACGACATACTAAGAAAATCAAGGATTTTAAGGTATGTATTGATTTTTGTTATCAACAATGATTAAAAAATAGATAGATTATTTAGTTGTTTAAAACCAAACCTTAGAAAGGATGTAGTAATTCGAGACTTTACGATTTATGGAGAAGTTGTTTGATCTAATATCAAAGTGGAAATAGAGTTTTAAGATAGATCACATGGATAATAAGATAATAATATAAATATCTAGTTTCAAGATGAAGGATTTAATGAAAATTGTGTAAATAAAACTCAACCACTCACTTCTTAAAAATGTGGGAACCATCATGGGAATTTCCTTAAAGGGGTAGAGATATGCTTCTAGTGTTGAAGGGAAGGACACCAAGCTCATGAATATCAAATATGCATGAGTAATGTGGAAAATGTGGTGGAGGAAAAAAGATAACCACCCATGGTCAAATGTTTTAACTATAGGGATCAATGTAACTATGAAAACGTTTTCACGAAGCGTCCACTACTTGAGGGTAATCAGCATCAGCAACCACCAAAGCCAAAATATTAAGGGAACAATTATGGAATCACTACTACTAAGGAGGATCTCAACAATGATGTAGTGATAGGTATGTTGGTAATTCATTCATGAATTGAGAAAGTACTATTTGATTTTGGTTCTATGAATTCTTTCATATCTAGTAGGTTTACTAAACCAATTCACACACCACCTCAAAATATAGAGGTTGAGTTATCTATGAGAATAGAAAATGGAGAAATAATTTCATATAATGTATATAAATCCTCCCTAGTTAATGTTTGTGGATTGAAAATCCCAATAAATATTTTATTACTTCCATTAGTTGATTTTGATGTGATATTGGGCATGAATTGGCTATCTTTATACAAATCCAACTTCAAATACCGGTAAAGGGAGATCAATCTTCACATCCCGAGGTATCTTCCAATTTTTTATAATTGTAAGGATGATAATGAATCTTATTTAGAATCATTATCCAAATTGAGGATATTGTTGTCTTATGAGAAAGAATATCAAGCTCAAATGAGTGAGACAAAGGAGGGAATCATGCTCGAGAACATGCCCATTGTGTGGGATTAAACTGATGTGCTCCCCGAAGAATTTCTTGGTCTTCCACCTAACTAAGAGGTTGAGTTCTCAATTTCAATAATTATTAGATATATTACTATATCAGATACACCTTAGAGAATGTCCGCCATTGATTTGATGAACTGAATAATAAGTAATAAGATAATCTATAAAATGGTCTTATATGACCAAGTGCTTTGTAATGGGGTGCACTAATCCTATTCATCAATGAGAAGGATGAATCAATGTTCCTATGCATTGATTATCATTATATCAACAAAATAAATATAAATAACAAGTATCGTATTCTATAGATTGATGACTTGTTCAATCAACTATGATGGGAAAAGTATTTCCCTAAGGCGGACCTTAGGTTGGGATATCACCAATTAAAGGTGCGGGAAAATATATTCCTAAGATTTCCTTTCAAAAGAGTTATGGACACTATGAGTTCGTAGTGATGAATTTCAAACTCACTAATACTCTAGTAATATTCATGTAATTATTTAATAGAGACTTTAGAGATTAAATCTAATAAATCAGTAGTCTTTATTGAAGATATTTTGATATACTCCAAGAGAAAGGAGGAACATGAGGAGCATTTGAATACTATACTGAAGACTTTTCAAAGGGGGAAAACTTTATGAAAAGTATAGTAAATGAGAGTTATGTATGGAGTAAGTATCATTTTTTAGGAATGTTATCACCAGTAATGGAATATTTGTGGACCATTCCAAGACAACGACAATCGAATAGTATATGAGGCCAATATTTGTAATAAATATCCATAGTTTCTTTATTCTAGATGAGTATTATTGATGATTTGTGAAATAATTATCATGATTATCAAACCCACTAAACATTATAACATTAAGGGGATAAAAAAATTTATGGACCAGTGAATGTGAAGAGCGTTTCAAAGTGTTGCAAAAGAGGCTTATCAGTATACTAGTACTCACACTACCAACATTTGGGAACTCTTTTTGGTATATAGTGATGATTCAATGATGGATTTTAGGTTTTGTGATGATTAAAAATAATAAATTCCTACTCTAAACCTCAAGGAAATTGAAAATTTATGAGAAAAACTTTCTTACGCTTGATTTGGATTTGGTGGTTGTGATCTTTGCAATGAAAATCTGGCATCATTATATCTATGGGGAAAATGTGAGATATATACATATCAGAAGTAACTCAAATATATATTCATCTAAAAGGATATTAATAATTATAAATGAATATGGTTATATCTCATAAAGGATTATGATTGATCAATCCACTACCATCTTGGAAAACTAAAAAAAGTGGAAGTTTATCTATGTAGAAAGGATCTTGAAGCATTATCAATAATGAGAATTGAGAAGGATCTAATATTTTTAGATTCAAAAAGTATGTAAATGGGGATCATTAAGGAAGGAACATCATATATACTTCCTCAAATTAGAGCTCAACCATCCCACCTAGAGAAAAAAAAAGGATTCTCAACAAAATTATATGGAAATTCAGAAAATGTGGATCTCTCAGAAAAGATAAATCCTCAGAGTTAAAAATTTATGAGGAAGGAGTTATAAAATTTGAGTCATGACAATGTATAACACCCAATAAAAATAAAAATAAATAGATTATGAGTGATGAAAATATCTCAACCTTCTCTTTTAAACTAGATACCACAAAGATGTATCAAGATCTTCAAGTGCGCTATTTGTGGGAAAATGTGAATAATGAGATCCCTGAATATACATCAAAGTTCCAGGTATTTCCGCAAGTGAAGGATAAAATGAAAAAATATAAGTGTATGTTTCATCAATTTCCCATACTAACATGGAAATGGGAAAACATCACCACGAAATCTATTACCGAACATCTCAAGGCATCCAAGGGAAACAATGTTATATGGGTTGTTATGGATCATCTTACAAAGAAATAACACTTTATCTCAATTAAAGAGGACTTCTCACTAGATCAACTTATCTACATATAAATCAGAGAATTGGTAATGATGCATGGAGTACCAATATCGATTGTATCCGGTATAGATCCAAGATTTACATCCAATTTATGGAAAAGTCTCCAACTTGCTCTAAAAAATGAACTAAACTTCAGTATGTCTGATCATCCTCAAATTGAGGGCCAATATGAGTGGATTATATAGTCACTGGAAGAGATTTTGAGGTTACGTTCCATGGACTTCATAGGAAAATGGGATCAATATATTCCTCTAACTGAGTTCTCTTAAAACAATGGTTTCCACTCAAGAATCCAAATGGATCAATATGAATACCTTTAT
This sequence comes from Viscum album, assembly GCA_963277665.1. Taxonomy (NCBI): domain Eukaryota; kingdom Viridiplantae; phylum Streptophyta; class Magnoliopsida; order Santalales; family Viscaceae; genus Viscum; species Viscum album. Next base: position 1,803,507,064 of record OY728138.1, read on the forward strand.
TGGAAGATATACATAACACAATCATGCTTGGATGATGTCGGTGAATGAAAGTCGTAGGGACTTAAAATGGTTATTGAAATTGTAGAAAAGGTGAAAACCATTTAGCAACACATCAAGGTATCCCAAAGTCGACATAATAGCTATGAATACATTTAGGGATGGAACCTATTGTTTATGGTTAGAGACATTGTATTCATCTGTATATCTCTATGGAAGGGGATCATGATATTTTGGAATAAAGGAAAGTTATGTTTTAGGTACATCAGGCCCTTCAAGATCCTTAATAATGCCAAAGTTTTGAAAAATAGAATAGAAATTCCAAAGGTCATGCCTCATGTACATTATGTATCCCATGTATCCTACTTGAGGAATTACATACTATATCCCTCACACTTACTAAATTTAGAGGTGGTATATTTGAAAAATGATCTCTCTTATGAGGAGGAGCCAGTGAAGATTTTAGACTATAGAGATATATTTCTATGTAACAAGATAAATCACCTGGTCAAAGTACTATGGCAGTACCATAATTATTAAAAGGAAACATGTGAACTAGATGAAGCAATGAAGGAAAAGTATCCTCAGATGTTTTCACTATAGTATATAAAACAACATTATGATGGAGAAATTTTATAGGGGGAGAGAATGTAACAACCTAGATGTTTATCATTGGAAACTCCCTTCTTATAATTATTCCATAAATTATAAATCACATAAAATCACATATATGAAATATTAAAATCTTTCTAAATTAATAACAGATGGAATAAGGGTTATTTCAAGAATTTGAGGAACCTATACCAATGGAATAGTAACATAACTATTAGAATAGAAACATGACCATTAGATATAGTAATATAGACAATTGAATAGTAACCTCACCTATAATATTATAAGTACAATTTAGGCATCTCATAAAATAAAATATGACACAATTATATCATAGTATAAGTAAATAAATCTTTTAAAAATGAAAAATTAATTGTTGGTTTTTTTTGAAAAACAGAAATGTTTAGCTATAATTTTTGAATTAATATAATGGTTTAAAAGAAATTTCATATCCAAATATTGTGTTCATAAATTAGTATTTTGTTTTTTCTTATTATTATAATATAATTTTATGAGCCCTTAAGTAATTTTTCAGAGTGTAAGAAAATCAGATATAATTTTAAAATCAGTATTTTTTGAGTAAATTATGATTTTATTTGAAAAATAAATTTATTATATTTAGAATTTTTTTTGTGTAAAATAGATTCTATTTTTTAATTATAAATATAATTAAATTTATATGTTTTATTTATGTGATTTTCGTAAAATAGTTTATTTTTTGGTGAATAATGAAATACGGTAATTTATGGTATTTAAAAAATACAAATATTATTGAGTCATGGATCATATATGGACTATGTAAGACCATAATCTCAAAATATCATTAATTATTTTAATATATTTAGTTATAAGGTTCACAATATCTACAATATTGATCGAAAAATAATTAACTAATGAATAAAATAATAAAAAAACCCCTCTCATTCCCTATAAATACAACCCATCACCACCTCTTCTCCTCACACCTTAAAATCCAAGAATTATTTCCAATATCTACCCAATAATCTTCCTAAGTCCCTTACACATGTTTATTTGACTTTATTATCAACAACATACCAAATGTAATTACACTAATGAGGTTCTTGAGGATAATAAGTTCAAGAGGTAAAATTATCTATTGTTTTCATTTAATTTCTATTTAATTTAATTTTTTCTTTTTCACTACTTATATCCCATAAAAAATTGGTATAATTACTCTATTGTATTATATATACTATTAATTTGTTATGTTAATGGAATAATCTAACATTAAACCTCTTCTCCTCTCTCTTTTATTCAAAAAATAAAAACATCATCTATGAGGTGTTGATTTATCACCTTCGAGGATGACATGTTTTCATTTTCCTTTACCTTTTTCCAGTCTAGTCACAATACCATTTTAATGGTTGAAATAAATTTTAAATTTATTTTATAATCTTTTTTATATTTTGGAACTAAACTATATGCGTAATATTAAATAATAAATAAAAATGAGTTCGTTGTAATCAAAAACACCTAAAATTAATCTAAATGGTTATCCTTAACATTTTATCTAATGAATCATACTCATATCTAGAAAAAATATATATATAAACAATTAAACTTATGTAATTTCATTAATAATATATAATTTAATTTATTTATATTTATCCTCATTTTACATTATCTTCCATACATGTATACAAGTGAACTAATCCAAAAAACCAAGAAAACAAACACTCCCAAATGATGAAATTAAACACTATAGCTCATCAAAATGGCCATAAACAAACATCAAAAAATAATAATAAATCAAATAAATGTATAATAGATTCCTTATTTATTAATTAATGAATCTTATTTTATTATCCATGATATTAAAGTGAATAAATCTTTCATACAGAAGGTAAGGGGATTCTAAAATCCAATTTCCCCTCTTTGGGTTATTCCCCTTTCATGCTAAATTTCAATTTGGAGTTATTTTAATATTCCTAAGATATAATTTATTTGTTATTAAATTTTCTTTTCTGAGATATATATGTTTCTAATCTGATTTTATGACAAATTCAACTATTTCTCAAAAATTACACTTCTTTCTAAAAAAATAAACACATCTTTTACTTATCTTCAGATTGTTTCTCCTTCACTCAAGAATAGTGATTCTTATACCAATCATGTTATTACCTTTTTATTTTGGGATCCCAAAAGTTTATTCATTAATGTATTCTTTATTAAATTCAAATGAAAATCATTTCCATTCCATGGGTTATTTTATGACAAATATTGTTATAAATTTTATGTGGTATGCATAATTATGTAAATATGAAGATGTGACAGGTGAACCCAAAATTATATAGTGCTATAATGTATTTTTTAATATGATGTATCTAATTATATAATGTTAAATATGCATAATCATTATTATATATTTGTTCACAATGATTCTGTTATGATTATGCACATATGTTATAAAGGAACATGATGTAAGATTTGTTCACAACTATGTGTGGTATTTGAACACTAATACATGATGTTTAATTTTTATGAATTTTCACATTCCATTACATTGAATAATTCTTACTCTCATGATTATGATGATGATCTCGTGCTTATGTAATGATGATGATGATTTTTCTCACCCATGTTATATTGATTCATGTTCTTATCTATCCTCTTACTGGTATTTTAGCTCACCCCATTCTTTGATATATAACCTCAGGAGACTACATATAATAAGGAGTACATGAGGACCATTAATAAGATATTGAATAATGAATTGAATATTTTTTATATTTTATTATGTAAAATTTATGTATGGTCTTCATTTTTCCAAGGCACTAAACCTTTGGATCCTATTTTTGAAATCATATTATGTTATTTATCATTAAAACGATGTAATAGTAATGTAGGAAAATGTAGGGTCACTATATTTAGTATTCTCTTATAACATTTTACCACCCATTATTTTAATAATATATCATTATTTTCATTTTTTTGGGTGTTAATTTCCTTGTTTTCTTATATGTGTTTTGTTATGAAAGTTATTATTCATGGGTATAAGTTATATATACATCATATACAAAATTATATTAATGTTATATATATTATATCGAATCAATATATACATTTTCATAATCATTATTTAACGTTGGATATGGAAAAAGAATCGTATCTATCCGTGGAGACGGTAGGTCGGGTGTACGCACGAGCGATGATATCATTCTATTAACGAGTGAAAGTATAAGAATGTAGGTGATATATTAATTGTAAAGGAAAAAGTATAGTTTTGTCTATATCACATATATTTATTAAATTTATCCTTGTTATTATCCATGTAAAGTTTAAATGTAAAACTAATCTCATCGCATTGCGAGACTGTAGTCCTCCGTATACCCGAGCGACATTATAGTATTTTAAACAGCATAGAAAGTGAGAAGGTATATGTGATATGATAATTACATAATTATAATAATTAAATAAATATCATATAATACTATTAAATCCATCATTAAATCCATCCTTTAATGGTGTTTATGGAAAATGAATTACATCGGTTCATGAGGTGGTAGTTCGTCGTACACACGATTGACAATTTTATTCCTATTTGATAGAAGAGGGGATGGATATAGTTCATTCACTTATCATAATAAAAAAATTATATGAAATGTATTAATGTTATTATATATAATTTTTTAATTTTATTTTAATGTGGTATAAGAAAAACAAAAATAAAAATGCTCATTTAATAATATTACCTCTTTTTCTAAAAAAATATTTAGTCCAAATTATTTATATATTGCATTTATAATCAAAAAATGAATCTAAGATGTTAGTATGTGATTTTTAAATTCATTTTGGTAGGTATTGGATGAAATAATTTATTTGGAAGTGTCAATAGATGAGGGGAGTGGGTGGCCTTTTATAAGTGGAGGAGAGGACTCACATGGAGTATTTGAAAGGATTTAATTACACCTATGTTTTTATCCTACCCAAAGCCTCAAAATGGATAATTATTGACCCTTATAGGTCATAAGATATATATATATATTGATAAATTTTATTTTGGAAATGATTCTATGTCATTTTAGAACTTATTATTTCAGTTTAACCCCCAGTAAATCATTTTTTACTATAACCACGATAATTAATTTTTAATAATTTTACAATTCATAATGGTAGAAAATTAACTTGAAATTATTATATAATATAAATTACACTAATTAAAAATATTTAATCCATTTTTATTATTTAAATTCAAATAATTGAAAAAATCCATTATAAAATTATACCCAAGGACGCGACGAAAAAGCAGGTTTCCAAAGAGAACATTTTCAGCAGTATAGAAGGCATTAATGTCAAAATTCAATATTAAATTGATTAAAATGAACTAAACTATTAAAATTTTATTACAATTAAACTAATATTACTTTAAAAAAAATAAAATGCAATTTATCCTTTTAATTTATTTAATCTAAAAGAAATTTTATAATAAAAAATATGTTTCACTATTAATCTCAAAATGAAACATTTTAGAAAAATAATTAAAATTCACTTTAGGTTAATTTTAATATTATTATTAAAAAATTGAACATAATTTTATAAAAAAACGTTTATAAAATTAGTCAAAATTATTTTTAATAAAATTAATAATGCATGACTAAACATTTTTTTTGAAATATAGAGTTTTTTTGGAAAACTTTTCTTTTTTATTTTAAATAATTCTTATTTTATTTATAATAAATAGATGATCTTAATTATTATAATTTATTTATTACTATTTGATCCATTTAATTTAATTTTTAGGTTATAATGGTTTACTATAGTATGGTTCATTTATTCTTGGTGTTGTGTGTCCTGTAAGATTTCCAAGAGATTAAATTTACAGAAATATATTTTGTGGGTTGTTTAAGCTCGGTGTTGTGTGCCTGATATTCTATCAGATAAATTGTCATAATTTTAAAATCTTGGTGTGTCACATATTTACTTCATCAATATATATTTATGGAATGCATCATTAACTTGATATAGGTTTGGTGGAAGCACCTATTGATATGATATCATCCTGATACAATCAATATTTTCCAAGGGACTGATATACCTAGGTCTTAGTTTTCCCTTCCTTCCAAACCAAATTAACTTCCTCTATGAATAAATTCTTATAAAAACCTAGTCACTAAATTCATATTCCATATTAGATCGATTATTATCATCATAAATTTTCCATAAACGTTTTTATTCCTTTATGTGTTTTTTATTGGATCTTATCATCTTTGTCATTTCTTACTTCCATAGAGGGATTCATAATGAACCATTTTAATTCATTGGGTGAAATGTATTTTTCTAAGAAAACATAACTACAAGAAGATATTGATCATATATACCTTTGAAATCCATATAATAATTCCCTAGGGTATCATATAGGTTTTTAATTGTTCTCTCATACTGACCATCTATTTTGGGATGATACATAGTGTTGTATCTGAACTATGTATCAAGTGTTTACTAGAGACATGACTAGTATTTTGAGTTAAACCTCAAATAATGATCATATAAAATCGAATGTGGTGCTCCATGAAACCTTACTACTTCATTAATTTATTTACTTTCATTCTAATATAGAGTGAAATATTCTATGATAGTGATAAATATTGTTGAATTTGTAAGTTGATCGACTATAACCCATTTAGAGTTTTTCCCTTTAGAATTTTTGGTGAGTATGATGAAAAAATACATGGTGACATTTTCCAATATCCATTTTGGTATGGATAATGGTTAGAGAAACCATTAAACATTTTTCACTCATCTTTAACTTCCTTTCATACCAAACACCGAGATACATACTCATCAATATACCCGTTTTGGTTTTCCCACCATAAGTACTCTTTTACATAGGCCAGTGGTGGTAATTATACCCTTTTCTTATTTAAGGTTCAATCTCCACAGACTTGTCAGATGTGATAGGTTGTCATCTGACATACAGTTTATCCCTTTTCCAAAACTATATTAATATAATTACAATGTTAAGATAACCCATATTTACTTCAACATAAAATATTTTATAAACCCTAATGTCTACCAATACCTTTAGTATTATCCCCAAAATGTAAAGGCATTCCTCCTCAAATAACATTTTCACTAAAAATATATAAAACCAAATGGTTGTATTTCCATAAACATATATTTAATTATCCTTAATTTTGATAAACACTCATCAAATAAAACCTCAAATGTGGTTTCTTAGACATTTAAATTATTACCAGCCTTATACTCCTGAACTCATGATGGTATCCATTAATCTTATGTTAATCTCATATAGAGACGTATATGCTTCCAAAATTAACACAATACTTAGATGTTTCATGATTATTATAACCAAAATAACATTTATAAAATAATTCTATAGAATAATTATTGAATCCAAATACATAAATATTTTAACCATTTATTCCTTAAATAAGCTCTTATCTAATATAAAAGCATTTCCATTGGAAAATTGGATTTTTCCTTGCACTGATAGAATAAAAAATTTGATTTCATTATTCTAGAATATAAATATATATAGGGAGATAATAAATTATAAGAATCACATAAAATTTCACTAAATGATGATCTGTAATAGTTTCATAGGGAACATTCATAAAAATCAAACAATGAATTTCCCATCTATGGAGTGAATAATAATTGTACCATAATTATCATTATTCACTTCTTCTATTTTGATTTCATAATCTTTCCCTTTTCCCTTTGTCCTTAAAGTTTTTTGTGTCTTATCAACCTCATTAGCCCTTTGATTGGGGTATTGAATCACCTAATGCTCAAACTCCTTTCACTTGAAGCACTAGAGTGTGGGTGGTATATTATTTGGAGATTTCGATCTATTTTCATTTTTAGCTCACATAATTTTAGAATTTTAATTCCAAATGAACATCCTTTATACACTTAAAACATTTACTAGTTCCCTAAATTAAATTTTCTCTATGTTTCCTACTACACTTTAGGAATTAAGGAAAGATTATCTTCCCCTATCCATGGTTCTTAGTGTCTACCTTTAACTTAGGCTTTCTTTTATTACCCAAACCATGAGATTCATGGGTTACCCAAATATCTATTTTTACCTTAACAGCATATAAAATGATTTATTCATAGTTAACAAAGTACAACATCGACAACGCCCTTTAAAGGCTAGGTTATAATCTACTGAATAATCGATCAACTTTACTTTTATGTTGGATGATAATACCAAAGGAATCCCTTGAAATTATTTTAAAATTCTCCTCTTAGGTACAAATGGATTCATCATCCTTCTTATTTAGCATAAGGAATTAATTCTCTATTTTCATATAAAAAATAAAAGGGAAGTACTTATTGAATAATATACTCATAAACCCATCCCACTCTATAGATTCAATTTCATCATGTTGAATAATATTCTTGGTGACAGTACACTATTGATTTTTTTCACCTTATACACAATAGAAAACCAAAATGACTATTTAATGTATTAAAAAACGTGGAATATAAAATATATTTTCAAGTGTAATGATATATTCCTAAAAAAATATAGGATTAGAAGAACCACTGAAATATGTTGAGAATTTCCTCATGAAGTACTCAACAGACTTGTATTCCCTCCTTTTCTCATTTGGAAGTTGAAGATGATTCGTAGCTTGAAAAAGTTTTGTGAGCATACTAATAAGACTTTTCATTGTACCTCCCATAAAATTTTGTTTCATAAGTTTAAAATAATTTCGTTTCCCATTAAATTTATTATTAATAATTTCCTTGGTTTTATCAATTGACTAAAACCAAAATCATTGGGTGTGTAACAATAATCATAGTGGGAAACCACATAATCATGAAGATTCACTTGTTGGATGTCTAAATCATGACACATTCTTTAAAATACATGGAACCTTAGACTGATCCTAAGTCATTCATGATCATTATTAAAACCCATCATGATGGTTTGTAAAGTGTTTGTGAATTTCCAAGAATATCCCTTAATAGTGTCAAACAAAGTGTATAATAAGGTATATTTTCATGTACTTGGTGATTATCAAGTCTTGTCGATATACCTTTTTCAGAGATATTATCTTTAGGTTCATCTTTTCCAGAACCATTCCTACGTGTAGTATCTATATTGGGATATATTTCTTATACACCACTCTCTCTATACTTCACCAATATTCCAATATAATTTCATATATGTATAATTATAGTTAATCATATACTTATACATATCCTTATGGGTATCACTAAGGTCTTATCATCCTATTTTTAAAATGATAACCAAACCTATCATTTGCTACATACTATAGTGACCCTATATTTTCATACATAGATATTACATATTTTTAGATGAATCTTAATTACATTACATAAGCACATGATTAAGGATTGTAAATGTATAGTTATTTTGTAAACATAGAAACATAAAAAACATGTTCATATATGAATTGTATCATATGCCACTAAATTCTTCATAACTACCACCCTTCTTTAACGTATTATACATAATAAGTTTCTTTATAACCAATGGAAATGAAACACAAGAAAAGGTGAGATCTGATTATTAGTAAGGGTAAATAAAGAAGATACACAAACATAACATGAACTGAGGGGTAAGTGAACATGAGAATAAAATTTTAAAATGATATTGTTCATATAAAATATTATAATCATGGATCCTGAAATAAATATTGGATGTTCATAATACATTATTCATAAGGGAATCAAATATAATGAGTCATAAGAGCATAACATTGGAATAAGACATGTAATTTTTTAATATGTATAATAATAAAAAATCATTTACATAATAGTGAAGGATCATTTCCAAGTATGTTATATGGGAATGGTTTCACTCCCTAAAATATCATAGTAGCCAAGGTTCCCTTCCAAGACTATAATTGTGGATAGATTCCCTTACTGAACTGGGTTCACACCTTATTCCATTCATTCTTATCTCATGGTATTTCAATATTTACCTATTTCATTGGAGGGATACATAGTTATCACCCATAACATTTTGAAAATAATACATATGTGTTCTATTTGATCATTAGAAATTCATCATATCTGTACCTATGAAAAAAATGGGTTTTATAAACATTTTATCATAGTATAACCTATGTAAAAAGAAATAGGTTTTATCATCATTTAATTATAGAATAATCCATGGAAAAAGAAGTGTTTTTCATAAGAATCATGTCATTATAATCCTAAACTATTCATAGAAATAATAATAAGGGTATCTTTGGGTCATATCCCCTGTAAATCATCAGTAATTTCAAAGGATGTCATCTTAGATGTAAAATGATTTTCAAAGATTACTAGTATCATTTATTGAGAAAAATAGGATTTCCACTTTAAAAACACCTTTTACAATATAAAAAAATTTCATAATTCTTTTCCCAAAAATAAACCTTGGAAAATTATGAAGAGGATTTCAAAACATATAAATTATTTCTCTAAGAAAATAAATTTCATTTAAAATCACCTTTATTAAATTTTTAAATTCGTGGAATAATTTAGAAACTACTTTCATAGAAAATAAAATTTTAAAAAAATAATTGAATCTTCAAATAAAATAATTTCCATCATTGTGGAAAATTTAATTCATGTCATATATGTCAAAAAAAAGTTTCCTTTTACATTTTCAATAAAATCAAAAGAAGACTTTTTTGGAAAATGACATGAATATTCCTTTTAAAACACTTTGTAAAATGTCCAACAAGGGTAATATTTTCTTTAATAAATCAATTCTATAATGTTAAAGCATTTTGGAAAACACTTTTACAAAATATGGATATGGAAGAAAACAAGTTCTCAAGAGTGTATAGAAATAAAGTCAGATTCTTATAGAAAAAATATTTTGAACTCTTGAATACAGAAAGAGAGGAAAATAGAAGGAACAAGTTTATTTTAATAACATAAATAGGTGAGAAAAAAATTATTTCATTAATTTATAGATGTATCATTATATTTTATCATCACAATAATAAGCATAAAAAATCTCAATAAATAATGTGATTATATCACAAAACTCTTCTCACTTTGGAAAGATTTAATCATAAGCCCCATGACAGAATAAAATTAATAAAATCCTAAAATACCATGAGAATAATTAAATTCATGATAATACATGTTAAGGGGATTGTGTATACACCACATAAAAGAATATATGCACAAAACATAACATATGTCTCAAAGAAAGAAAAAATGAGACAAAAATCTCATACCACTGTAGAAACATTTTAATCAAAGGATCCACTGAATAATAACATAAAATAAAACTTCAAATATTAGTAGAATTAGTATATTCATGATATTACATGTCAAAGGGGATGTATATAAACCACACAAAATAAACGAGTGTTGAATTTAGAATATGTCACCGAAACATAAAATAGAAACAAGAAATCACTTACCTTATGTCTCAAATTCCTTTTTCCACATTCTAATTTATGGTATAATAAGTATATGCCATTTAAAAATATATTAAATAACAATTATTAAATATATCATACCATATATGTGTTAAAACCCAGTTTTTCACTTTGTTAGGGATCCTTTAAATTTCAAACTAATTATTTATTTTGGCCTAATATGAATGCCTAATGGATTAAAAATTGTATCAAGGGTGTTTGGGGCTTGTTAGAAGCCCGGAACACATATTTTTTTGGAAACTGACTATATCACATGGTTGGCGTTGGGTTTTCCTAACTGTGTAGATGGTATTTTCTCGATTAGAACCACATTGCAAGGTTGGCACATAGTCAGGGGCCTAACCATGTGAGTTCCCCTTCTTCTCATGTACTTGTGCATAGTTTTACATGGTTATTCAAAACATTCACAAGCTAATTTTAGTGAAATTTTTTTATTTAGACATTAATGATCTAATTATGCCTCCTCTTTCCTCCTAATCCAGGTTTATCCATGATTGACCTATTTTTCTTACCATTTGGATCCCCTTGAAGTACTAAGATATGGATTGGAAGGTATCCTTTATATAATATCTGATTGAGCTTATGTTCATCACGTTGGATGCACAATAGTAAGTACTCACGTCCTTTTTAGTCATTCTTCTACTATCTTTCTCTCAACCTAGTTATCAAGGTGGGATTTTTTCCTTTTTCTCAGATATAAAATATTCTGTGCTAAAATAGTAGTTGATATCAGATGAGAAGGATTATAAAACCCATGGTGGGTGATCTATAACTCATCCCTCGAGTTCATTGATTTTTGGAATTGTCGTGTGGGGCCCACCAATTTCATCAAGTGTCGTTTGTTGAATTTTTATGTAATGATTATAATCATTAGAACCATATGATTATTATCTTTCAATATAAGTTATTAGTTTTTAGTTGTTATTCCCATAACATCATTCATCCCATATAGTATCATGTCTCATAATTGAGGTTTTAGTGTTTTAACACTTTTGAGTTATTGTACAAATGTGCTCGAGCTTGACCACAATAATGTTAGGCCTCCTTGTCAAGAATGCTTGGTGTATCATGTAACAATGAATAGAAACTGCCATTTCACTTCCACTTGACCCGTATAAGGTAAGTGCATCAGATTGATAATTAAATGTGAAAGGGAAATTGCCATGTATACTAAGTATATGACTTGACCGTAATAAATGTGGATGAGATTTATGTTACATGTCCATTGAACCTATTACCACATAAATGGAAGATAGTGGAATGAACCTTAATTATTGAATATGCCTTAAATGGAATTAGGAAAGGATACATTCTACTTTGCCTTGCCACACTAATAAAAAGAAAATCCGGAACCAAATGGACATATTGATGAATTATGACTTGATTAAAAGGTTTCATGCTACTTTAAATTATCACCCTAATGAAAGGTAAGGCTTGAACCAAATAAAATATTACCTGACTTAATAAATTAATAGATCTATCCTGACTTGATCTCACCTTGGATTCTTATCGCGGAATGCCATGAGCACTCGGGAACCCCGTTCCAATTCAAGAATATGGATTTTTTAGGTTGATAACCACCTAGATCATGATAATTTTCTATTATTGGATGCACTTTATGATACCATAGTATCCCTCACATAGTATTAAATTATTCTTTAGATATAGTCCTTAGATCCATCATTGACAAGTATGTTCCATGGTTACAACCCATAAGGCCCTATCTATGATTAGCACCATTTTACCTTGGACAATCACCTTGGATTCGGTAGGGATATTATTATGGAATGACTTGGAATATGTTACTTGGATTACACTCTTACCCTTAGACATTATAATGTTATTATGTATTTTTAGACCCTTGAGGTATATGTTGGCTTAGTTATTAACTTGGAACTTAATTACTAAATATCATTAGAGGTTGCCTTGTCATAATGTGGAACCTTCACTATTGTTAACATGCGATTTATTTACAAACTTTTAATAATAAATTAATGGACCGGTTACATTCAGATGTCATCCAATGGATGAAGTAGGTACTTGGGTATTTAGTTACATTTTATAGATTTACTTTATATATACATGCTTGCACACTATTATATTTTCATTACATGGGATGGATGTTATAGAAACCATTAGCATTGGCCCATTGAGATTTATCTCACACCCTCTATGGGCATTGTTTGGTACCTATAGTAGATTACATGAATGAAGGTGTTGATAAATGGAAGCATATGGATTTAAACACTTTATTGCATGCTATTTAGGATGGATCTTGGTAACAGATGACCGATCCAGAGCTCGCGATGCTTGTGATAGTCTTTTGGTTTCCTTTATACTTATTTGAAACATTCTATGTGTTCTATCATTTATCTAATTTTTCCACTTTTCTAGTGACATGACATATCAATATCAGTTGTTATATGCTTTCATGTTATTCCAATTATTTTAGTTATAATTATTGTTGCCTTTATTCTCCATTGTATCATCTGTTTACTTGTATTTCTTCTAATATTTACCTCAGTTTATATTTATCCACTATGATACACTTTGGAAATGAGGTAATTTTATCCCCATGGATATACCCTATACCCTCACTGCTGATCGGCAGCCTCTGGGATCTGGGAGATGCACTTGAGGCCATGTGGCCCACCGGGCTCGAGTTACCGACTAAGTGGCATCAGGGGATGGTATGTCACAAAGTGGTATAAAATGTGATTTATTTTCTTGATTTAATATTTAGAGAAAATATATTTGAGATTAAGAGTTCTTGGAACTTGTTCATAATTTATTCTTTGGCGTCGAGAACCCGTGTTCGGGGTAAAAGCCTTATTTCCTGAAATAAATTTGTTGTTCTATTTTTCCTATTACAGTTGACATTATTTCATTATTAGGTGATGCACATGTTGTGTGATTTTGTTGATTATTAATCAATTCGGGGATTTTATTTCATCTTTAGCTCGATGATATGAGGGCACAAAGAATTGTTACATGCATCATTATAGGCACTAAGAATTCACATGTCATACATATTTCCAGGCTATATAGCTGGATTTCACTTCCTTGCATTGCATGATATGTCTGTGATTATTGAGTGATGTTGTGATAGTTAGATTATTATTTTATTACTCTCGGTTATAATTGAGTGATTTCCTATCTCAATTAATGAGATGTGTGGGACATTGTGGGTTGGGATGAGTAATATACCAAGTCGATTCATTATGATACAGATAAAAAGTTTTTGTTTTCATTGACATGGTGTATGGGTTCTAATTCAACAGAAATGATTATCCATTATAAAGGGAATCATGACATATAAAAGGAATTCGATGCACATCATTAGCCCACCTTCTCGTGTTTATTAAAGGTGAAGGAGTAAACTTGGTAATTAAATGTAAAATGAAATGAAACTTATACTTTATATCCTATCGATACCTAGTTATCTAAGCAGATTGTTTGGATGATATGTCTTGGGTAGTGAGTTTTCTTTTATTTAGTTTCCACTAGTGATGCTATCATTATGCTTAAGCTTATTCAGAGGCTTGTGATTGTAATTTATAGACCTATTCCTCCACGAGGTCCTCATATAGTATGCTAAGAGGGTGGTGATGATCACACTCCATGCATGGTGCTCCATGAGCTGCCACTCTTACATCTATGAGTTCCACTTGAGGCACTGCCTACTATATCTCTATATCTATCATGTAAAGTCTCATACTAGAGATAGAATATTAATATGGTGTAATGACCCTAGATATTCTGTTAGGGTATGAACATAGGGTATATTCCATTATATGGACTTGCACCTTCAGGTTGGTAGTTTCCATTTCTTATAAAACCTCTTCATTCTCGAGATGATAAGATTCAATGAAATTCTTGGGATGGATTGGTTAGTTTGGTATCATGATTTTCTATAATTCTATAACTATAGGGTGTCATGTACATCACCATAGGGTAGATTTTATCTACATAAGGTTGAGTGTGATTTCTAGGCTGGTAGAGCGGGACTAGAGTATCATGGGATAAGTGGAGTGACCGCCCAAAGTAAAAATATCTTCATGGAGGATCAAGGTTTACAAAAAGCTTATTTCCCTCCAGTAGTTGATCATTTCAGGGATGTATTTCCAAAAGATTTTTCTAGATTACCCCTTGAGAGAGAGGTAGAGTTAATAATTTAGATTGTTTCAAGGCCATCTCTGGTATCCATTCCTCCATACAAGATGAAGCCTATAAAGCTTTGGGATATCAAGTGATAATTAGAGTATTAGGAGGAAAATGGTTTTATATAGCCCAGTATATCCTCTTGGTGTTCAACCATGCTTTTTTACCAAAATTTGAATGGAACCTTAAGTCTATGTGTGGATTATTGAAAGTTGAACCAGCTTATGGTCATGAAATGATATCCACAACCTTGAATAGATGATCTCTTCGAACAGTTTTGTAGAGCTAGTGTCTTCTAAAAGATCGACCTGATATTGTGTTATCATCAGGTGAGAGTTAGGCTATCAGACATACCGTGTTTAGATTTTTGTAGCAGGTATCGTATGTTTGAGTACCTTGTTAAGTCATTAGGCCTTATGAACAAGCTTGTTGTTTTCATGGATCTAATAAATATGGTGTTCTTCCCCTATTTGGATTCTTTTGTCCTTGTCTTTGTAGATGAAATCTTATTGTATTCTTATACTCGTAATTACCATACTAAATACCTTGATTCCATTCTGAGTACACTGAGATATAATCATAATTGTGACAAGCTTCCTATGTGCCACTCCTGGATTGACAAAGTTCACTTCTTGGGACATATTATCTCAAAACCTGGTGTATCTGTTGACCCTGAAAAGGTAGTACTATAGTTTCTTAGGAGAATCCCAAGATTTTTTTTGATATATATAGTTTTATGGGCCGAGATGGATATTATTGGTATTTAATATAGTATTTCTCACACCTATTTTCACCTATTATTAGAATTATAAAGAACGTTTTCAAGTTCCTTTGGTCAGAATCATGCAAGAAAGCCTTTTAGGATTTTAAAGGGAGGCTTATCTCAACACCTATTATAATTATTCCCAAGCCATTTTTAGGTAATACTATATTCTATGATCCATCAAGAATCTACCCGGGAGTAGTTCTAATGCTGGAAGATAGAGTTATTGCATATGGATCTTGACAGTTGGGGCCTCGTGAGAGAAATTACATGATGAACGACCTTAAGAAAGAAGTAGTTGTCCCTGAATTATATTACTGAAAACATTATAAATCGGGTGAGTGGTTTTTTCTATACACAGAACACAAGATCCTAAAATATATCTTTTATCAACATGACTTTAACCATAGACATCATATATGGGTTGAATATATAAAATATTTTGATTTTGATCTTGCTTATATGTTTGGTAAAGGAAATGTGGTTATAGATGCACTGAGTAAAAAATCTCAAGAACATGAAGTACATGAATTTAGGGATGAAATGAAGATAATGGAACTCTTCTCTGAGTTATACCTAGAGTTTCATGATAGTCACGAGAAGTCACATGTCCCATATTTTTCATTTATCTCTTCCATCATTGAGAAGGTGAAGGGTGGACAATTTTCATATCATGAAGTATTGGTACTCCCTGAAAATATAACCGGAGATAACTTACCTTTTGATTGGTTTGTAGATATAGATGAAATCCTTCATATTCATGGATGTGTCTACGTCCCTACATAGATTAGATAGAACTTGATGAAAGATTAACATGTCTATTACTGGGAAATTAATCTATGAATCTCAAATATGTTTCGATACATGTGATTCGAGTATTGATGTCCTTGGATGAAATGTCAAATAGAAGGCTTTATAACTAGGTTTTCCCCTATCAGCAAGTGAAACCATAACACCAAAGGCATGCATGCTTATTATAGCCACTTCTAATCCTAGAATGGAAATGGGAAGATGTTGCTATGGATTTTGTATTCATCTTACCTAGGTTATCGAGGGTTGGTGATTTTATATGGGTAGTTATTGAGTGAATAACTAAATCAACCCACTTCATTCTTATTCAGGATACTTTCTTATTTTATGATATATGAAATTTGTATGTCCATGAAATCATATAACTCCATGGGTTCCCTCATACTACCACTTCAGATAGGGATTCTTGTTTCACCTCATAGTTCAGGCTGGGATTGCATAAGGCTACAAGAACATAGGTACTTCAAAGCATATCTTTTCACCCTCAAACTGATGGACAATCAAAATGGATGATACAAGTTCTATAGGATATTCATTGAGAATTTGTCCATGATTTCAGCGGTTCTTGGGAAAATTATATCCCTCTCATTCAGTTCACATATAATGACGGTTTCCAGGAGACAATTCAGATGGGTCCTTTTGAGGCCTTATAAGGTAGGTCATGTCATTTACCACTATGCTGGATAGAGGTAGTTGACGAAGCCCTAATAGGTCCTCATCTTGTTCAAGAGTCTTTAGAATAGGTTCCACTGATCATGAAGCATATGAATAAAACCGATCCAAGACTTAAAATCTTATGATGATTTCCATCGATGACCTCTAGTGTTCGAGGTTAGGGTTGGTGTTTTCCTTTAGGTATCACCCAGGCTAGGTAATAAATGGTTATGGATGTAAGGGAATATTTATTCTCGTTACATAGGTCTTTCTGAGGTCCAAGGGGGAGTCTGGATGGTAGCCTATCGGGTGCTACTACCTCATAGGTACTATGTCATGCACGACGTCTTTCATGTTCCACAACTTCGCTAGTATCATGATAACCCATCTCTTACCTTTGATCCTAATGAAGTGAAGTTAGATGTTGATGTTACCTTTGAGGAGTATCCAGTATGCATCGTCGACCGGATCACAAAGGTTCTTTGAGTCTGATATATCTCTCAGGTACGACCGATATAGAAGCGTTTCCATGTGCATGATGAGACATGGGAGCAGGAGGCTAACATACATGCCCAATGGCCAGAGTTATTCTCATATAGTGGTTTACCACCCTTGGAAGGTGAACTCAGTGACAAGTTACTTTAAGGGGGGAAGACTATAAGAACACCGTTTTCCACTTAGGAATGGATCCTTTAAATTTCAGTCTAATTCATTATTTGGGAATAATATAATGACTAATGGGTTATAAAAGGTCTTAAGGGTATCCAAATCTTGTTCAAATCTAGGAAAACATCTTTTTGGGAAATTGTCCATGTCATTCGGTTGGAACACGATTTTCCTAACCTTGTGGATAGTCTTTTCTCAAGCAAAACCATATCGCACAGTTGGTGCACGACCATGTAGCCTAACTATGTGAGTGCCCCTTCTTTTGAGGTACCCATTCATGGTTTGTGCACAGTTTCTCAAATTGTGTGGACAAACCGTGCATAGGCTAATTTCATGGTAATTTTACTATTTTTCCCTTAATGATCTAATTAATCATCCTCCTTCCCCCTAATCCTAGTTTATGCAAGATTGACATATTTTTATCCCCTTTTGGAGATATTTAAAGGCATAATCTAGGGATTGGAATATTTCCTTCATCCAAGATCTGATCAAGCTTCTGTTTATCAGGTATGATGTACAACGGTAACTACTTAAGTCCTTTTTAGTTGTTATTATCCTCTTTCACTCTTGACCTAGTTATTGAGGTGTGAGTGTTTTCTACATTTTCTCGAATATACTCCAATATAAGTTGAATTAGAGGCTAATATCAGAGGAGAAAGATATTACAACCCTATGTTTGGTCGTCTATAACTGATCCCTCAAGTTCATTGACTTTGGAATTGTTATGTGGGCCCCACTGATTTCACATTGTTTCATTTATTGAATTTATATGTCATTTTTATATTCATTAGAACCGTATGATTATGCTCTTTAAATATATGTGATTAGTTATTGGTGGTGACACCCAAAACTCCATCCATACCATGTAGGATGATATTCCATAATTGAGTTTTTAGTGCTTTGACACTTTTGAGCCATTATTCGGATGTGCTCATTCTTGAACACACTAATGGTCAACCTCCTTATCGTAAATACTTATTGTATCTTTTACAGGTGAATGAAAAGTACCATGTCACTTCCAATTGACCCACCTAAGGTAAATCCATAAAATCGATAATTAAATTTGAAAGGGAAATTGGAATGTATACTAAGTATATGACCTGACCATATTAAATTTGAAGGAAATATCAGTTGCATGTATGTAGCACCCCTTACCACATTAATGGAAGGTAGAAGAATTGATCTTAATTATCGAATATTCCATAAATGTAATTAATAGTGGTTGCATACTACATGGCCTTGTCACACTAATCAAAGACAAGGCTTGAGCCAAATAGACTTATTGATTAATTATGACTCGATTAAAAGGTTGAATGAAACTTGAACTTATCACACTAATTAAAGGAAAGGATTGAAACAAATGAAATATTAAATAACTTAATAATTAAATAGGACTGTCTTGACTCGAGCTCACCTTGGATTCTTATCAGGGAACACTACGAGCACTTCGGAAACCCATTCAGATTCCAGGATATGACTTGGTTAGGATAATACAAACCTAGATCCGTATATTTTCCTATTCATGGATGCCCGGTATGATGTCATAAGATCACTCATATAGTATTAAATGATTCTATAGATAAACTTGTTAGATCCAATATTGACAAGTTGGTTCCATGGTTACAACCCATAGGGCCCTATCTCTGCTTATCCCTGTTTTACTTAGACAATCACCTTGGATTAGGTAGGATTATTATTTTGGAATAACTTTGAATATGTTTCTGGGATTATACTCTTACCCTTATCCGTGATATAGTTTTTACTAAGTTGGAGACCCTTGAGTTCTATGTTTCCATGGTTGTTACCTTTGAACATCATTATTAAATGTCATTAAAAGTTTCCTTGTAATAATTTAGATCCTTCACTATTGTTAACATGTGAATTATTTATAAACTGGTAATAATAAATTAATGGACTAGTTATGTACAGATACCGGCCGAGGGATGAAGAAGGTACTTGGGTATTTAGTTACATTGAACTGCTTTACTTTATATATGAATTCTTTCACACTGTTACATTTCCATTGAACTGGATGGATGTTATAGACACCAATGGCGGTGGACCAATGAAAATTATCTCCCACCCTCTTCGAGTGTTGTTTGGTACCCATAGAAGATTACATGAATGAAGGTCTTGATAAAGTGAAGCGTACTGCACTGAACATGTGATTGATTGTTGTTGAGGATGGAGCTTGATAGTAGATGACTGAGCTGAAGCTCAAGATTATTGGTATAGTCTTTTGATTTCCTTTTTTTAATTTTTTGGAACATGTTATTATTGTTGTCTTGTATCCATGTTTTCTAGTTTTCTAGTGACATGACATATCATTATTAATTTTTATATTCTTGTATGTTAATCCAGTTAATTTAGTAATAGTTAATGTTGTCTATATACTATGTTGTTCCTTCGGTTTACTTGTATTGCTTCTATTATTTTCCTCTGTTTATATTTATCTATTGAACTACACTTTGGTAATGAGGGAATAGTCTCCTGACGGGCCCACCCTAGGACCTCGCTACTAGTCGATAGTCTCTGGCATTTGGGGAGATACGCTTGAGGCCATGTGGGCCACAGTGTTCAATGCACCAAATATGTGGCATCCAGGTCTAGGATGTCACAATATGATTTACTTATCACCTTTTATTACCTATTTATTAACAATTCAATTTTAAAATCATGTTTTGGGTAATAACTAATTTATTTTTCATGTATGTTTTAATTTGATATTTTCAGTCCACCTACTTTGATCAGGGTCCATAATCTATATAATTTTAACCATGATTTGAGTAGCCTATGTATTCGATATATATATAATTATAGTAATCCATAAATGATAGAGGTAGACAATGAAATAAATAGTTCACAAAGATGTTAGGTCATACGTATACATGAACGTTGTTTCCATTTATCTTGGTGGAAGAAATGAAAGAAAAATAAATAATATATTACCTTTAAAAAATCATTTTTATGTTACATATATATCACATATATTCATTAATTTTACCAATATTAATTTCCATGGAAAGTGTAAGTTAAAAATGGATAACATCACCTTTTGAGGTAGTAGTACATTGTACACATGAACGATGTTATCATATCCTCCATGGAATAAAAAGTAAGAAGTTATATAGTAAATAATAATTCTAGAAGTATTATTTTATTACCAATATAATATATTTTCATTTAATTTATCCTCATTACCATACATGTATAAAAAAATGAAAAGAAGATCACATTGGTTCAAGAGGCAGTAATCCACCATATACGTGAGTGATGTTATTTTTTTCTAATGGGTTGATAGGTAAAAAGGTAGATGTGATATTATAATTACATAGATATAATAATATCATAAATATCAAATATAGATTTTAAATCCATAATAATATATATCCCCGAGAGGTTGTGATGGAAAATGAATAATATTAGTTCATGGGTCAATAGTATGTCATATATGCGATTGATGGTTTTTTTACCATTTCATGAAAGGGGAGATGGATATACATTATTAGTATAAGTACTCAGCCTTAAACATTACATAATATTGAGTTTTATGTCAATAATTCATTCTCTTACATTTGAGGATATTTTTAGGTTTATAATTTTTTAAAATTAGGAAAAAAATATTATGTAGAAAACCCATACATTACAAGATTATACTTCTACATAGTATCCAATTTCCCCATAAAATTAAATTATTTAAAATAAAACATGAATTATTTTCCTGAAAAATATTCATAAATTTCAACTCAGATTCTTCTTTTCTCTTACTCATCTTTAAACCCTGTCAAAAACATTTTAAAACATGGGATGAGAAAAAAAATCCTAATAAGGGGCATAAAAATAATGAAAGAAATTTATATTAATACTTAAAAACACATGAAACAATTTCCACAAATTTATCATTTTTATCTTTAAAAAGTTACATAAACATTCCTTAATAACATAATTTGCGAAAACATGATATTTTTGTAAAACATAGAAAGCATCAATAAATCATATAGATAACTTGGGGATAATTTTATTGTCATAATAAATTAATATTTAACCATCATGGATACCATTAAATAACCCTCACAATTATACTTAATATAACCCACACAGTTATACATAGAGTAACCATCATAGTTGTGCTTGAAAAAACAATCAAGATCAACTTCCAACATACCAGATGCATTAGAGAGATATGATATACCCACACATATTTGGTTTATAATGGAACCAATCATCATCATAAAAATTCAAAAGAGTCATAACATAATCATAAAATACGAATTCTTGCATCATAAAAACATCCCTTGAAGAAAATAACTTATTTCAAAAGAGTACTTTCACCTTCAAAGGGAAAAAATATTTACCTAAATATAACTGTATAATATTGTAATGGAAGCATGAAAACATTAAGGAGTAAAGAAATCAGGAAAATTCTCTCATTCTATATAAGTTAATAATGCATTATTTTTTACTGTTGTAAAAAGAAACATTAAAATAGGATTTTTAAAAGAAATTCCTTACCTCAAGTCTGACACGTCACGTATGTTTTTTTGTCATTGTGAATTATATAAATAAGTTAATTTTATACATTCTTAAGAACCCTTTTCATGTTTATTATTCATTTTATATGACTTATTACATGTTATGCTCAATTATATAATTATTTAAGATCATGTTGGATACTTTGCTGATATTCGGTTCATAAGTCCAGAATTGCTTCGATAATTTAACTATGGTCATAAAGGAAAGAATTAAATCATCTATAGAATAATATTCATGAATTATATACCACTTTTATATAATAATTATAATTTTAAATTTAATAATTATATATGGTCATTAAAAATTAACTATGATATAATCATGGAGACGTTATGTCATATGTATGCATGAGTAACATTTCCATATTTCAATGATCATTATAGAAAGAAGGTATGTATTATTTTATATTTAAAAAATTATAATAATTTCATATATATCATATTACCTATTTAAATATAATTATATATATCATCCATGTGATGTGGGGATGAAAAATGAATCACATCATTTCACGGAGCTGGTGGTCCACTTGAACACACGAACGACCTTATCATTTTTCAATACATGGAAATATAATATTTTAAATTATAGATTATCTTTAATTAATTATATATATGTTATGAATATAACATATAAACATTAATTCCATCATTAAATCAATTATTGAGAGATAATGATGTAAAATGAATTATATCAGTTCACAATCTCATAGTCCGCTGAATACACTAACGATGAATTATTTTCACATTTGAGAAAGAAGGATATAAATATGGGTCATGAAACTAAAATAATTAAATATTAGTATATTTATAATACTATATATATTATTTTATCATTGTGAAAAATGGATTTAGGGAAGTTAAAGAATAAAAAAAGCTGAAATGCTTGATAAAAAATGATACCTCTTCTTTAATCAAACTCATTTTTTAACAAATTAAGGCCACCAAGAGTGGTTTTATATCTAAAATATTACCTCTATAATGATTTTATGGATTTTAAGAAGGGATTAGGGTAGAATTTGGCCAATAAAAAGGGGGTTTTAAGTGTTAATAAATGATAGTAAAATGTGTCCTTTTATAAGAGAGAAGAAGGGCGCTCTTGGAATTTATTAAATATACTAAAATATAATAAGACTATTATAGGTCCAAATACTTCCAAATGGACTATAAATTCATAGGTGATGATTAGTTTCCACCATATATTATCCTATTTTTTATTATTAAATATTTTCATATAGTTTCATAAAATATTAATCCCATAAAATATTATTAATGTCAAATTAGATACTATTCATTAAATGGAATTTAAAAACATCTAAAATGTAATTAGAATTAAAATAAACTATTTTATTATGTCATAAAAATCTTAAGTACTTATATAAAATTTTGTTATAAAATTAATTATATCAAATTATATTTATTTTAATAATTTTAATATCACTTATTTGATTTTTCCAATAATTGAATAATTACTTTATAAGGGTAGTAAAAGCATTTAAGGAAATTATTTCATTTAAAAAATTAAAAATAATATAAAATATTGAAAATAAATATTTTGGATTCCAAAATAATATTTATATTCAAACATGTCCCCTTGATAACAGCAAATTAAATACATTACACTTGTTCAAATAAGTGTGTGACATGTTTGACTTTCATTAAATAAAATACTATAAAGTTTATAATTATATCCAAATTGAATAAAATGATAATATAACTAAACATTTAATGTATATGGATGATAATTACTCATTTAATTAAATTGGGGAAGGTGTCAGGTTCATTTTTTAGTCATGTATTTACCCTATTTACCCTTTATCATGGTTATAAAAATTATTAATTTTACTATTCACATTATCCAAAATTAAAGTGGACCAATTTATTAAATTTGGACCCACTAATTTCAAATATGAAATAAATTTCTCAAAATTCAAACAATAAATTTTGAGAATTTAATTTAAAATTAAACTAGAAAAATGAAATGAAGAATAATGTTTTTTGAAAAAATTCATATTTAATATATAAATTTTTCTACTAAATTAAAGTATAAAATTCATTTAAAATAATTTAATTGGATTAATTTAAATAAAAATTAACTAATTGAAATATAAAATTAATCGAAAAAAATTTACTAGGTAAATAATATCTAGTTTTCAAAAAAACCAATATTTTTCACTATTCATTTAAAAATCAATATTTTCAGAAAATTCTGAAAAATTAATTCTAAGATTATTTTAACATTATTAATTCTAAAATGAAATTCACTTTATCAAATTAAAATTTGATGATTTGAGAATTAATTTTTTAAATATAATCTTATAAGAAATAAGTTTAATAAAACTATTTCCTTTTTTTAATTTTTTGAATTACTTAATATGAATATAACTGTTTAATTAAAAAACTACTAAATATGTAAATGATGTATTCAATCAATACCTAGGTTTTTACATTCTCCCCTATTTTTTAAATTTCATCCTCAAAATTTTATTCACTTATCAAACAAATTGGGATACATTTCCCTCAAAGAATTTTCGTATTCCCATATTTCTTCTTCTACCATATGGTTTCTCCACAAAACCATAAATTAGTAAATTACCTTTTACTACAATAAATTCTCCCTAAAAACATGAATCTAGACTTCATTTTCCTCATATTAAATATTATCTTCTAACCGAACAACATTAGGGGTGAAAACATGAGTTTAATTGGGCACATACTTTCTTAACATCAAAACATGAAGACCACTGTGTATGTGGGATAAACTCAGAGGAAGGGCTACTCAATAGGAAAATACTCCCAATTTCTCCAAGATTTCATATGGTCTAATGAACCATGGACTTAAATACCCCTTCTAACCAAAATTTAAATCACTTTTCAAAGGATATTTTTTTAGAAAAACATGATAACCTACCTTAAATGAAAGGTCTTTCCTTTAGTTATCTACAAAAAAATTGTCTCATTTGAACTATACTCATATTATGTTGAATCATTTTCACCTTTTCAGCCACTTCATCTACCAATTCTAGTCCCATTAACTTCATTTCTCCCACTTCATCCCAAAATTTTTGAGTACTCCATTGATTTCTATATAATGCCTCAAAATGTTCCAAATGTTTACTAGAATGAAGACTATTATTATAAGAAAAGTCAAAAAAAGAATTATGTTGATCCTAAAATACCTAGTAATCGGTTAAATGGGAATATAAAATGTCTTTCATATTCTAAATTGTTTATTTTGAATATCTATTATACTGAGGATGAAAGGTTGTCTTGAAATTTAATTCAGTGCCAAATGCCTTTTGAAGGCCTTTCTAAAAAATAAAAGTGAACCTGGGATCATGGTTAGACACAATGGAGATATGAACTTTGTGTGGCTTGAATATATCATTATGATACAATTGAGAAAGTTTATCCAGAGACAACGTATGTCGAATGGGATGTAAATGTGCATATTTAGTCAGTGGATCAACAATAACCCAAAATTGTTATATTACCTCAAGAATTATTTGGTAGTCCAACTTGAAATCTAGGGATATATTTTCCCATTGCCACCCTCACAATAGAAAATGATGAAGCATCCCTCTTAATAATTTTTTTATACTTTTACATATTGAAAAGTCAAATAATTCATTGTAATTTTGATAGTATAAATTTTCATTACATCCAACTAATACTACTTCTGAAGTTCTAAGTACATATTTGTGCTTCCAAGATGAATTGAAAATGAGGAACTATGATATTTATTTAACAACTCCCACTTCAATTGGGAATCATATGTTATGTATAACCTCTTTCCAAATCTCAAAACATTGTCTTTATCAAAGTTAAATTATGTAAGATTTCCATTTTTAACTTGTTCTACCTTTCTCTATAACTCGCGACCTTCCTTCAAATATTTCTTAATTCTGTATGATAGAGATGATTTTATTGACACCTCAAAAATCATGGAAGTTCCTTCATCCATAAATTATAGGCAAAAATTCATCAAATAATTAACTAAATCATCATGTTCAAAATATAACATTGTTAATGTGCCATTTTTTTCGGACTCAAAGCATCAGAAAATTTATTTTCTTTTCCAGTATAGTAATGAATTATGAAATCATAGTCCTTAATAAATTACAACATTCTTCTCAACCTCATGCTCAACTCCTTATATGTAAATAAATACACTAAACTTTTAAGCTTAGTATATATCCAAAACATGCCAACATATAAATGGTATATTGAAATTTTTAAAGAAAAAAACAACAAAAGATAATTCTAAATCATGTGTAGGATAATTTAATTCATCAGGTTTCAGTTACCATGAAGCATAAGAAATTACCTGATATTTTGTCATCATAACACAATGGATTCCCATCAATGAAGCATCACTTTGGATAAAAAATTCATTATTTTTAATGGGTAGAGCCAAATCAAGGGGATTCGCTGATATTATTTTCAATTCTCTAAATAAACTGTAACACTCTTTTTTTTGGTAAATTTAACTTCTTTTTATGTTAACACATTTAATGGGATAAAAGACTATGAAATTTTTTCAACAAATCACCATAAATATCCTAAAAATCCAATAAAAATCTAAATATTAGTATTATTTTTAGGTATTGACCATTAATCAACCAATTTTGTTTTGGAAAGATCAATAATTATGCCATATTTATTTAATATGCAGACAAGGAAGGGAATGTGTTTCAATAAAAAATCACATTTTCTAAATTTTTTATATAAATTCTTTTTTAAGGGTTTGTAGAATAATCCTTTGATGTTTTTCATGATCCGTATAAATTTTTAAATAAGGAAAAATATCATCCACAAAAAACCAAAAACTATCCAAATAGTCAAGGAATACTCTATTTATAATATTAATAAATACAATAGGGGCCTTTTTCAACCTAAATGGAATAACTACAAACCCCTAATTACAATATCTAATATGAAATTTGATTTTTGGAATTTCATCTTCTTTAACCTTCAGTTGATGGTACGTGGATCTCAAGACAATCTTGAAAAAATAATGATCTCCTTGTAGTTGATTAAACTAGTAATTAATATGAGGAAATAGATATTTATTCTAAACACTAATGCTATTAAATACTCTATAATTAATAAAAATCCTCATAGAAGCATATTTAATTTAAACAAATAAAACAATTAAACCCCATGTTGAAGTACTAGGATGAAAGAAACAATTGTATATAAACTTCTATAATTGATTTTTCAATTCTATAAGTTTTACTTGAGCCAATTATTAAGGGGTTTTAAAATTTTCTTCGCATCAAAAACTAAGTCAATCATAAATTCAAATTCCTTATCAGGTATAACACCATAAAAATCATTAGGAGAAACATTTACGTACTCATTTAACCCCAAAATATCATTAATCTAAATAGTTCCCTTGTTTTCAATAATATGTACAACATAACATTCATTTCCATAATTCAAAATTTTCTTGGATTCTTGATCTATTATCAATGGTATGGGTTCATTATTGTATACACACTGAAACAATTTCTCAAAAAAACTTCTTTAGCTCTATAATCTATCTTAGCATGGTAAATAGGAAGACAATCCATACCCAGGATTATATGAAAATCTATTAGGTCAAAGAAAAAAAGGTTTCCTGATAATTTATTTCCATATAGAATTATAGGAATATTATTATAATTAATTTTTTCATTAATATTTTCCCATTATATTTTTACCAAAATTTATAGATCCATTTCTTGAGGTGAAATTTCTAAATTACTCGAAAATTTTCAGAAGTGAAGGAATGTGTACACCCTATATCCAATAAGACATTAACATAATATGAATAAATATTATACCTAATACGAGTTCATTAGAGAACCAACATCTATTCAAGTAGTTAAAAATGATTTCACCACACCTTTCTAGTTATAGTCTGGATGCTTCACATCATTCAAATCCTTATTTGGGAAATTATGTTCATAATGACCCATATCACCAAATTTAAAACATTTCTCTACCTCATTAAAAAAACTTGAACAAACCAATACCAAGATATTTCTCATTAAAATCACTGGCTATATGTCAATACCTACCACATTGGAATCATATACCATATTTCATAAGGCATTCCCCAGTGTTATTTTTACCACACTTTCCACAAACAGAAAATTTAATTTTATTACCTTCATATTTATTTGATTGATGATTACTTATTTCCTACCATATTGTATTTTTATTTTTCATTTCCTAATAAAATACATGATCATTAGAAAACTCAATTTATAAACTCTCATCAAATTGAACAAGTTTCTAATAACTTATGAATTCATAGGAAGCCAATTACCTTTGATATCTTGGCATCAATCTTGAGTAAAAATTATCGATACTACTATCAATATTCTGGATACAATTTGGAGAATACCTTTATATAGAGTGAATATTTCTTCATAAATATCCACCAATTATTCCACTATTTGTTTTAATTGAAGAAATTTCGTTTGAAACCTAATTTGAAATACCTTAGGAAAACTTTTCTCAAGGAAAATATTCATAAATTCATCCCATTACAAGGCATCAATATCTTCCCCTTCCTTGATATTCTTAACCATTGACCACCTATAACTATATTCAACTTAAAAATGATAAATTGTAATACTATCCTTTTGAGGATTCAGAACACCCCATGGCATCAAAAATATTTTCAATAACATTAATCCACCCTTTCGCTACCACTAGGTCAGAAGATCCACTAAATGAAGGAGTGTGTCTCCTATAAACTTTTTGACTATCATCATATTCAATTGTGGTAGATATGGATTCTCTATATCATTTATTCTAATTCCATTTATATTTTTTATTAATTGATCCATTTCTATCACAAACTAATCTTAATCAATTCCAACCATATTGAGATGCTAATTTGGAAGGATGTTTTCCTCTCTATACCATCCCATAATTGATTCTTTATTTCCTCTATAAAAACCCAGTCTGAACAGACATTTTTTAGAAAAAGAAACATGGTAATATTAAAATTATATATAATTTCAACTTATAATTAATGTAAAAGCAATTATGGTTATTCTATTAAAATGAACCTAACTCCTAAATATATATAAACCATCCTTTGATACCAATTATAAGGATATGTACATAAACATTACATAATCATCACTTTTAAGTTAATAATTCATTATCTTATATTTGAGGAACTTTTGAGGTTTAGAGCTTTAAAAAATTAATATAAACTCTTACATAATAAACCCATACATTATAAGGTGATACATATACACATTTTTTGTTTTTCTCATAAAAAAATCCTTATAATAAAACTCGATTGTTTTCATGAAAAATATTCACAAAATTCCATATAACTTATCATTTTATCTAATAAATCCTTAAACCTTGTGAAAAAATTTTAAAACATGGGATGAGTAGACAATATTAGTAAGGTATATAAAAGTAAATAAATAAACAATTTGTAGATGATTACTTAAAAACATATGAATGCATTTTTACAAAGTTATTCTTTTCATCATTAAAAAGTATCATATACTTTAAAAAATAGCATTCTTTGTGAAAACATGAGGATTATATAAAACATAGTAAGAATAAATAAATCAAAAGTGAAAATTGGGGCAAAATTTTATTATCATTCTTACTTATGATGTAACCCTCATGGATACCATCAAATAACCCTCATAGTTATACTTGACATAACCCTTGCGGTTATACTTTTGTAATCATCATGGGTACACTTGGAATAACCATACTAGTAAACCTCCAAAAAACCCAATTAATTGGGGGGGATATCACATACCCATTATTATTTGGTTTGTAATGGAACCACACATCATCATAAAAAATTACTACGAACCATAATATAATTATAAAACATGAATTCTGATATTATAAAAACATTTCTTGAAGAAAATAACTTATTTTAAAAGAATATTGAGCACATACAAAGGAAAAAAAATTATTTAAAAATAAAAAATTAATATTTTAATGTAAGATTCAAAAAATTAAGGCATCATGAAATCAATAAAATTCACTCATGTTGTATAATATTATAAAACATTCATTTTTAATATTGTAAAAATACATTAAAAGAGGATTTTTTTTAAAGTATCCCACCTCGAGTATAACACATCATGTATTCTCTTTTTCTTCCTAAATAATAAAAATCTATTAACATTATACTTGATTAATAAAACTTTTACATTTTATTTTTCATTTTATTTCACTTATTACCATGTTATATATAATTGCATAACTATTTTAGTTTATGCTGAATGTTTTGATGATATATGATTTATAAGTCTAGAAAGACTTTGGTAATTTCAATATGGTAAAAAAGATCATCATTCCACCATATATGGAATAAAATTACAGAAATAATTATCAAATTTAATTAAAAAATTATACATTTAATTTCAGTTATTACATATTTTTATGAAAACTGAACTATCTTTCAATCCTGGAGATGGTCAGTCGTATGTATGCATGAGTAACGTTTCCATATTTCAATAATACTTATAGAAAGAAGGAATGTATTGTTTTATATTTAAAAAAGTATAATAATATAAAATATATCATGTTACTTTTTTAAATATGATTTTATATATCATTTGTGTGATGTGGTGATGAAAAAATAATCACATCGCTTTGTGGAGGTGGTAGTTCACACGTACGCACGAACAATGTTATCATTTTTCTATGCATGGAAAAGAAAGAATGTAAATGCTATATTGTCTTTTAATAATGATATATATGGAACGAATATAAAATATAAACAATAATTCCATCATTATAATAATTATTGAGAGATAGTGATTGAAAATGAATTACATTGGTCCGTGAGGTGGTAGTCCACCGTATACACAGATGACGAATTATTTTCTCATTTAATGGAAGAGGAGATGGATATGGGTCATGAAACTAACAGAAAAAAATATAAATATATATAGGATAATTCAGTTATTTATAATTGTTGAATACATTTTTTTAGTTGTTTAAGAATAAAAAAAGAGAAACCCTTGATTATAAATTTTACCTCTTCTTCGGACAATCTTTTTTTCTTAACAACTTGGGTTCACTAAGGGTGGTGTTATGACAAATTGAATGCTTGTAGAATATTGGTATAGATTATAAAAAGGTATTTTGGTCTGATATTGGAGGAACAAAAAGATTTTTCAGTTGTGAAGAAATGAGAAGAAGAGGTTC
Source organism: Viscum album (assembly GCA_963277665.1). Classification (NCBI taxonomy): domain Eukaryota; kingdom Viridiplantae; phylum Streptophyta; class Magnoliopsida; order Santalales; family Viscaceae; genus Viscum; species Viscum album. The sequence goes on from OY728138.1 coordinate 1,803,538,860, forward strand.
CCTTTTATAAGAGAGAGAAGGGGTATTCTTGGAATTTCTCAGAATATTAAAATATAATAAGAATAAACTAGAGACAAATAATTCTAAATGGACTATAAATTCATAAAGGATGACATTATAGTCCACATATAATCAATTTTGTGAGTATTTAATATATTTATTATTTTTAATCAATTTAAAAAATATTAAATCCATAAAATATCATTATTTTCAAATTAGATATTTTCCATTACTTTGAATTTAAAAACATCTATACAAAAAGTAAAATTAAAAAAAAAATCATTATATACTAAACATGTGTAGGTCATATATAAAGTTTTAATATCACATTAATTCTAAAAAAAATTACTTATATTAATATATTTAATATTATTTATTTTATTTTTCTAATAATTGAATAATTACATCATCAGTGTTGTGAAATAATTTAATGTAATTATTTATTCCATAAAAATTAAAAAAATTAAAATTACAAAGATAAATATTTTATCTTTTAAAAAACTATTTATAGTTTAACATATCATTTGGATAAAATAATCTTAAAAATAATAAAGTTATTAAAATAAGAGTGTGACATGTTTCACTTTTCATTAAATAAAATACAAAAATGTTTATAATCATATCCAAACGGTCTAAAATGGTCATATAACCGATACTTAAATTATTATGGTTTAAATTTACTCATATAATTAAATTTTGGAAATTTTTAGACATTTTCTAGTCCTTATCATTTTATTTTTAACTTAAATTATCTGATTTACCCTATAAGATGGAAATAAAAATTCATAAGTTTACTATTCCTGATGTCCAAAAATAATGACAAATATTTAAAAACATTGGACCCAATGATTTTAAATATAAAATAAATTTTAAAAAATTGAAAATATTAAAGTTTCAAAATTTAATTTAAAATTAAACTTGAATAACACATTGAAAAATAGTTATTTCATAAAAATTCCCTTTTAAATATAAATGTTTTTATAATAAATTCAAGTATAAAATTCATTTAGGAACCCATAATTAGATGAATTTAAATAAAAAATTACTAATTATGATTTAAAAATAATCCAAAACTTAATTTTACATTATAAATAAAATAAAAGTTTCTATAAAAATTATAATTGTATACAATTCATTAAAAATTCATTATTTTCAAAAAACACACTCAAAATTTAATTTTAAGAATATTTGGACCTCATGAATTCAAAAATGAAATTTATTTTATCACATTAAGATTCTATAATTTGAAAAATAATCTTATAAATATAATATAAGAATAAATTATTTTAATTAGATTATTACCTTTTTTAGTGTAAGAATTACTTTATATGATTATAATAATTTAATTCCAAAAAATACAACTAAATATGTAAAATTTTTGTTTTATCATTACCTGGGTTAATAAAATTACATTGAGATAATAATATATTAGTATATGGGATATGTTTTTGTTATTGTATTAGAATATTTTAATAATATTTCAAAGATTTATGTACATAAATAAAGTGAAAATGAAAGTTTAATAACAATACCTCTTCTTTGAGGAACCTCATAAGAATAAAACTTAAATCCTTATTAGGAGGGTTTATTATTAAAACTAAGGCCTTTATGGTGTGGGTAGTTATTTAAGGAATATTTTTTTTATGTATTTCCAAATCTAAGGGCTTTGGAATTGTGAAGATGATAGGAGAGTGGGAGAATTTTTATAAATCCGGGAGAGGATACACATGAAATTTTTGAAAAGAATAAAGTGTTCCCACTTTTTTCACATTTCATTGGTATTAGATATGGATCATTATTGATCCTTTGAGGTAATATGGTAGAAATATTTTTATCCAATGGGTTTTGTACGTGTTTCTAGGTCATTCTCAGTTTATCATTTTATTTTAACACCTGGTAGAACCATTTTAACCTTAACGGTTGTAATTGATTTATAATATTTTTTTAATATTCATTTTGAAAATAAAATAAATTGACATTATTATATAATATTAATTATTTTTATTCCAAATATTTAATCTATCTTTTAAAATTCTATTCACAAAAGTGGAAATATTTATTTTAAAATTAAACCAGTAGACGTGACAAGAAGGTGGTTTTCCTAAAAGAAAATGTTTAAAAGATTACAAAGTTTTAATAAAAAATTAAATATTACATTGATTAAAATGACCTAAATTGGATTAATATATTTATTATTTAAATAATTTTACTTTTAAAATCATATTAAAATAAAATTTAACCTGTAAATTTCTTGATTGAAAGGGATTTTTTTTCATATAAATGAGTATTTTTCATTTTTCAATGAAAATTGTATCTTTCAAGAACATTTTCAAAAAATCACTTCAAGCAAATTTTTAAATAATAATTTAAAATAGTAATTTCAATTTTTAAAATAAATTCTTTAAAATTGGACAAACTTAATTGTAAAATTAGTAGGCAAAACTCGAAAAATCTGTATTTTATAAAAAAATAATGTTTTTAAGTAGAAAATTTGATTTATTCTTATCTCCTATCTAGAAATAACATAAGATGAATATTAGACATCTTATTTAATAAATATTATATAAATTTCATGAAAATAATTTTAAAAAATTTATTTTTTTAATTTATTGAGATAAAAGAAATTTTTTAAGAAAACCCATTTTTTAGAAAAAAGATTTCATATATATTCAAATAGTTCATATATTATTTTTTTCATTTATTGGTCACTAATGAATTCATTTTCTATATATTTTTTAACCTTATATTTTCATAATTTAGTTAATCCTATACATACCTTCCATTCCAAGGGCTAGTTGATAACTATCATATTAAATAATAATATTTTAATAATATGTTGTGTTTTCTTAAAACTTATAGTTGCGTATAGCATATGCTATCGAAGAAATTAATTTTCATCAAAAAAATCACAATATCTTGAGTTTTTGAAATTACTAAGAGTGTGGAATCATTAATAGTCATTCATTATCTAATAAATGATAACATTTACATATCAATGTGGAGAAAATATAATCTTATAAAATTGTGAACATGTATAAATATAAATAGGTTCACTAATTAAGTTAAGGACATCAAATCAAGCCCTCATATAAACTTATGGAAATTAAATTAGGTCCATATATAATCAAATGAACATGAAATACATTAATAATCTTATGTACATGAAAATCAGGCCAACTCATAATCTTAAGTATATGAAAACCTGGTCCATGTATAATCTTATGGATAATAAAACAATGTTTATGCTTAAAATTGTGAACATGAAATCAGGTTCACACGTAAAATATTTATCTTATGAGTCATCTATATTTACCCAATGAATTTTAGGGAAATATAATCTAGATCCCACCCATCATATGATAGTAATTCATTCATATTTTTTCCCTAGGATGATAAATCATTCATTATATATCATAAACCATTGCAAAGAAATGGGTTTTATAAACATATCATCATAATAATAATAAGCCGTAAATAGAAATAATAATAATGGAATCATTGAATAATATTCTCAATGAGAATAAGTAACATAAAATCATGGAATCTTAGATGATAATATCTTCAAAAGATAGCTTGGAATATTTCTTAAAAAATACCCTTTTCACTTTGAATTCACATAATTGAAAAATAAAAATTTAAAAAATATTGTTTAAAAAATATTCTTTGAAAATAACCTTAGAATATTTTATGGTATGATTTAAATATTTTATCATTCATAATGGTAGGAAATTTTTTTCATGTTGTAAACATTAAAATTAAGATTCCTCTCACATTTTAGGTAAAAAGTCAAAAGTTTCTCGTTCATAAAATGACAAGAATATTCATTTTAAACCATTTTGTAAAAATTAAAACACGGTTGAAAATTAATTTAATCAATCATTGTAGAAAAATAAAAATATTACTGAAAACATTTTTAGAAAAAAGTTCCATGGAAGATAGAGGATTTTTGACTGAAGATTGAAATAAAGTCAAATTTCCTTAAAAATATACATATGGCCTATTTAGTGTTTAAAAAGAGTAAAATGAATGTAAAACAACTAATATCTATATGTAACAGTAGTAAAATAAAATTAATTTGTGTCTTGAGTGGTATATAGTAAAATTTCAATATTTTAAACTTAATCAAAAATAATGTCGATAAAAATGGGATTATAGCATAAATCCCATACCATTTTGGTAAAATTGAAATAAAACCTAATGAAAGAGAGGATTGTATATGGTTATTATAATATTTGTAATGTTATTTAGAATAATAATAAAATAAATTCTTGGAAATTATATACACCACATAAATAAACAAGTGGTGAATATGTCATGTATCTCACATAAATAAAAGTGTCATGAAAATCTCTTACCACGAGTTAGACTTACATTGAAATCAATTTAAAATGTTTTATAATAAATTTAAATTTAATATAACTATTTAATATAGTCATGTTATCTTATTATACTATTTTAATACCTATTTATTAATAACACCTTATTAATATCATTTTTTCTAGTGTTCACTATTTTATTTTTTAAGAGAATTTCACTTTCATAGTTCTAGTCCTTGAACTTGGATCATGTTTCAATAATATCTAGAATATTATAAATTATATAAATATCATATTCATTAATTATATATGTATTTATCGTCATCCATAATATATATATATATATATGACTTATAAACTTCAAAGAGATGGTAAGTTGTATGTACGTATTAACACTGTTTTCACTTTTCAGTGGATGGAATGAAGGAAAGATAACTAATAATTAAACTATCCATAATAATTATTATTTTTAATTTATAAATTAAATAAATACTTATTATAATTCATGTAAATCACAAATTAAAATAAAACCACATCGATTCAAAGAGTTGGCACTCTTCTCAAATGCAGGAGTGACATTGTTGTTTTGCAATGGATTGGAAGGTTAGAAGGTAGATATGACATGATAATTACAAAAGAATAATTATTTAATAAATATCATATATAAACCTTAAACCCAAAAAATAACCAACTATGAAATATGTGGATTAAAAAAGAATTTTATTTCTATATGGTGGCAGTAGTCCACACATACACACGAGTGATACTTTTACTATTTATTCGTTAAAATATAGGGTTAATATTGGTGTTTACATAATCATAATTACATTTTTTTATATATTCAATATAGAATATATTATTTTAATATGAATACCACATATTTATATTTGTTATAAGAAGAGATAAATTCAATGACTTCAAGTAAGATGATTTAACTCTTCTTCAGTAGGCCTCCTTTCTATCCTTTCTCAAGGACCCACATAATGGTCCTTTAAGAAGAAGAATAAATCTGATCAATGGATAGGTAATTTTTAATGATTATTCGGTAGGTACTATCAAAGATAAATGGATCAATTTGGTGTAATGAAAATATATAATCATTGTACTTTTATATGGGATGGAAAGGACATATTTAAAACTATTAAAAAGATTAAATTATAATTAAGTCATTCTAAGACTAAATAATTATTAATGGTCATAGATTCTAAAAAATATAAAAATATAAAAATATCCTCATATACTGAAATTTATATATTTTTTTGTTTTATTCTAAACCTTATCTATTGGTTTAACCCCTTCCTTAACTGATTTTAACCCTAACTGTGGTAACGACTTTTCCATTCTTAAAGGGTTATAATTTTACTTGTATTTTCAAAATTAGCTGATAAATGGAGAAGGTATGAATTTTTAGACCATTTATAATAAAAATTTTCAATTTAAATCACATTATTATTTTTAATTAATTTAATATAATATTATTTTTCCTAAGATATCGGTAATGTCATTTTTGACACTACTAATTTACATTGTCTTTAATGTTATAAAGATAGCTATGTAATTAAAATGGAAAACATTAACACATACATAACATGTTATATTTATCTGAAAAAATTTTATAACACAATAATTTACCCAAATTTTATTACTTTTAAACATTTTAATATCATTTATTTAATTTTTATATTAATAGAATAATTAATTTTATGGCACTACATAATAATTTAAGGTAATTATTAATTATTTTAAAATTATAAATTAATTACCTTTATAAAAAAAAGTATTATTATTTAAAATAAACATGGATACGTTAAATTATCCGATTTTTATCACTATTAAAAAATATTGAGGAATTAAAGTCAAGAGATTGACATTTTGTAATTTTCATTACATAGAATAATATAAATTTCATTATCAATGGAAAATAGAACAAAACCACATTTTTAAGAATTTGAGATGTCTATAGTCAATCGTATTCTAAAAAATTAAATAATAGAATGTTTTGAGTTTATTTTGAGACATTAGTCCTGGTTTTAACCCTGTTTTATCCATTTTACCCTTACTGTGGAGATAAATATTTATCAATGTTACTATTCATAACAAGCAAAAATTAAAGTGACATATTCACCAAATTTGAATATCAAGATTCCAAATATTGTATCCATTTTTCAATATTCAATCTCCAAAAGTGGTAGAAACCTATTTTACTCAAAATTCATAAAAATCATTGAAAAACTGTTTTTAGACAAATGTGTTTTTAAGAATTAAAATTAATGTATATCACAATCATGAATTATCTTGACTGAAATGGAATTAATTAGATTATTCTAAATAAAATGGATCATATATAAATTTCTTACCAAATCCAAATATAATGTTACATTTGAATTACTTTATTTCATGATAATTTATGAATTTATTTGAAAAATCGGTATTTTCACAATTCATGGAACTATCAATCATATTTAAAAAAATTAAAAAAATTCACCCACAAGTGAATTATAATAGGATGATTCAACAATTTCTAAATATTTTTTAAAATATAATTTCTAAAAGTGGTCGAAATTTATTATATTTTCCATGCCCAAAATAAAATTAAAATCATTTTGGAATAAAAAGTATTTTTGTTGCATAAAATGATTTCACTAAAAATAATGTGCTTATTTTCTAATAATTAATCAATAAATTTGTATTAAGTAATAATTTAATACATATATTTCATAATGAGGTTAGTCATATGCATACCTTCCAATTTAATAGCTATGTTATAATAATCACATTTAAATAATAATATTTTTTATAACATATCTCAATGCACATAAATCTCAATTTTACATGTCAATAATTTTATCGATCTTATTATTATATTAAATGAAATTTTTGGGGTGTTAAATCTCACCCCCAACAAATTTAGCCCTCTCACATTTTTCTCAATCATTGAAGGTTGAATATTTGAAAATACCTTTTTATTAAAAACCCACATCATATAGAGGGATAAAAAAACTTAATTTTAAAATTGAAAGTGGGAAACATACTGATTACCTAAAAATCACTTTATCAAGTTCCTGGATAGGGATAACATTGAAGGAACATTAAAATTTAGAATTTTTTTAGAAAACTAGAATCCATAGACTAATATAGAGTAATAGAGGACATGATCATGAGAATGTTAATAACCACAAATTTGTGAACCTTTAATGGGTGAAATGTTCATCGATTAATTGGAATTGAAGTTGAAAGTAAAAAAAATATATTTTAATATTATTTTCCTAGTGTTGTGGTATTCATTTACTATCAAGTTGGGGAGCATAAGAGAAATTATTTTCATGATATCTTTTCATTTAATAAAAAATATTCCTTTTTTTGTTATTCAATCAATTTACACTTCAACAATAACTCAATAATTTTAATATTAAAGATAAATTTTCCATACCTCAGGCACTAAAATTAAATTTTAATAATTCATAAGATCCAAAAAAGAGTGAAAATTATTCCTTATTTATCAAAATATTTAAAAAACCAAAATATCGAGAATAATTTATACCATGGAGATAAATATAATACATTAATCTATAAAACCTAAACAATTACACTAAAAGTTTAACTTAATACATTATGTAAATAGTTAACCATAACTCTCCCCAAAAATATTTTAGACCAAGATTGAAAATCATATATTAGAATGACTTGATCTAGTATGATTCTATGATCAACATAGAAATTATCTTCAAATAATTTTAATAACTCATAATGTCACTTACCTAATTGTATATACCTTGATCATATATTCAAGAAAATATAGTAATCATTTCCCAAAATGAAGACATAATAAAATCATATATTCATTAAAAAGATAATTCACCCTTTATTCCTTAAATAATCTCCTATATTTGCTAAAAATATCATTGAATGTATAATTACATTGTCACACCAATATAAAATCATAAGTTGATTTAGATTATAAAATATGATTTACTTATCCGAAAAATTTATATAGAATCTATGAAAACTGAGATAATCAATTCCCATAATCACATAAAATTTCACTAATGGATAATATTACCATATGGATTATTCACACAAACATCAACATGGAATATCCAACTATAAAGTGGAGTATAAGTGTTCTATAACTATCATTATTCACTTAAACTTTTGGGATTTCAAAATCCTTCAATTCTACCTTTGAATATAAGGGGTTTTGTGTATAATTATCTTCATTATCCCTAGTATTGGTGAATTTATTCACATTATTCCCAAAAAAAATCTATATTGTTGAAGTGGTCATGGTTTATTATATCGAATTCTCTATCAATTCATTTCATTGACTGGTCTCTTCACATAACTTGTACTTTCTTTTATTCAATGTACATGCTTCCCACGCATAAAATAGCTTCTTACTCCTTTTTGGGATTCGCATGAGTGCTCAATTCCACATCTTTTTCAAGATGGATCCGAGGATAAACATTTGTCCTCCCTCTATGTCACATAACACTGAAGCTTTCAGAAAACTAAATATTTCTTTTTTTTATCTCCAATTCCAAGAGATTTTATAGCTACCATTTCCACTTTGAGTGCACATCGAATGATTTCTTTGTAGATTCTAAGGTCCCTTATGAATAATTCCTTTCAAATACATTATTTAAAACAATTAAATAATTTAATAATTTTTTAGGGTTCATTATTAAACATGAATCATACCTTTCATGACTTCTAAAATTTTTCTCATAGGTACCGATGGATTCACCATACTTCTTATTAAGCTGAAAGAATTCCTTCCCCATTATTATACACAAAATAAAAGTGTTTTACTTACTAAAAATATCATATTAAACTCATCCCATTAAATGAAGTCAATTTTTCCCTAGAATCATATTCTTACTAAGATTTAAACCTTGATATAATACACCTTCAAAATGATAAACAACTAGGAAACAAATTTCATTGTTAGAACATTGAAGAATGGAATGTATATTTTCAATCATATTGATCCATTTATTAGTAACCAGTGGATAAGAAGACCCATGTAAATAGGTTTAACATTATCACATAAATTATTTAATGGCTTTTTTCTCCCTCCTTGGTGTATTTGAAAGGTCAACATTATCAATGTTACCACTCATAGGTTGAGAGATTTTACAGGGTATAGTAAACAAAATTCATCACATCCCCTATGACATTTGGTTTCTAATGAGTATGTTCATTGAATTAATCATAGTATTCATTGTTCACATCAAACCATTAGGTTCCATCCATTGACAAAAACCTAAAATTATAGTGTGAGTAACAATAGTCATCATGAAAAATCATTTAGAGGATGTCTAAATCATGATGCATTCATTTTAAACTATGACATAATAAGTTTAAACTAGTTCATACAAGGTTGTCATCTATTCAAATATTTCATAACGTTTAATAAGGAAAATGTGGGTAAACCTAATCATATTTCTTAGGAGTTTAAAACCAGGTGCTCCATAATGTCACACTCACAATGCACCAAAATGTTGGCCAACATATCCTCAACCAACTATTTTTGGGTTATTTTCCCTATATTAATTTTTTCCAAAAACACATACACTTATAGTATCCAAATAGAGAAGTATTTATAGGAAAACCACATAATCGCTTCCTTTACAAATCATTAGGATGATATCTTATACATAGAATATAGCAACCCGAACTCTAGTAGCTTATAGCCACTACCTTACATTATAAAATTGATATATATAAAACATTGAAATACCAAAATACCAAAACGTTTAGTAGTTATAGAAAATAGATACACACATGATAACCATTTTACATTGGTAATATAAAATGAAACATAATACTTGAAAAAAGTAAATTTCTCAATATCCTTAAAAACACTTTCTAATAATCCATCTTCATGTCATGGGGAAAAGGGAAAAAATAAGAGTGACCTTAAATAATCAATAAGGGTTAAGTACAATAGAATATATAATAAATTAATAAATAATAATCATCAAGTAAAGTTAAATTACTAAAACATATTCTATTTAACCAATAACTTGAGAATAATATGAAAGAATAAAATATGATCAAATAATGCCATATAAATAGTCACTTGAGCTTGAAACTTGACCATGTGCATTATAACAAATCAAATAATAACATAGAATAAAAATAATGATGGAATTATAAAATTTTGAGGTCTGAACTATTAATATCTACCCTCAAGATAGTTAATATCAAGATCTATCCTTAAGAATGTATAATTCTATGGGTAGAATCCCACTAATTTTTCCAGCTGATTCGTCTCATTAAACTATCAAAGAATCGAAAGGCATACATTAATCCATACCCAACCCATGTACAACATGTCAAAAACATTCCCCATATATATATTAATCAATTTAAATCATAAACAATGTTCCTTATCAAATACTCATACCAAGTAAAGGATATTGATTTATCATCATTTTCTCAATAAATCATATAAATTTAAAAGTAAACACCCTATATAAAATGGTATGTAGTTTAAGAAATAATCATATACATCATAAAATAACATCGATATAAAAAAATATAATTTCCAATGAAGAAATATTACAAAAAAAGTTATTGTCTCAAGAGAAAATTAATAATCAAAAAAGGGATTGAGATTGTACAATAACTTTTACCACTTGGTAATTTTTGGGTAAAATCCCCTTGGATGATGTAATTCAAAGTAAAATATAAAATAATTTGATGTATGAATTAATCATAATATTATATGTATAAGGGGAATTATATACACCAAATAAAATATAATTGGATCATAAAATCACATAAGTATCAATGCAATGTAAATTGAGACAACATCACTTACCTTGCCCTTAATTTTGGTTGAATGCTCATTAAAAACATTTAAAATGGTTTTAATAATATTATTAACTTATAATATAACCATATTAACATTAATAATATCCTATATGATCCTTTTATAACATCTTACCACTTGTTTGTTATTAATGTTTCATTATTTTCATTGTTTTGGGTGTTAGCACTACAACAAAACCGGCCCCTAGCGGCGGTTTTTTTTTTCATTTGGCGGTGGTTTAAACCGCCGCTATAGGGTTTGGCGGCGGTTTACAAAAACCGCCGAGAAATTGGGCGTCGACAATCTATTAGCGGCGGTTTTTACTATTTCACAGCGGTTTAAGAAAAGCGTCGTAGATGCCTCTTTTCACGACGGTTTTTGACCATTTTGCGGCGGTTTATGCATAGATGATGCTTTTTTTTCGCGGTGGTTTTAACCGCCGCTATATTCTGGCCTTTGATGCGCCTATGTCGCGGTGGTGAAAACCGCCGCTAAATTTAAACAGAATACATTTGGCGGCGGTTATAACCGCCGCTAAATACTGACCAATAAGGCATTAGCGGCGGTTATAACTGCTGCTAAATGCTGACCAGTAAGGCATTAGCGGCGGTTAAAACCGCTGCGAAATGTTGACCTGGAAAAAAAAATAATTCTGCTCTTACCACACCACTGCCCTGAAAAACAAATCAAACCAGAATATTGAACAGGAGACACCATACAAACAAATAACATGGTAGTATTCATTGAAAAATAGGATATGAGAAAATGTTGTATGTTATGGAGTCCAACCTAAGGAAAGGTATGTATCACAATTTGGTGAGTAACCAATCCATGTGACCCCCAAGATGTATATGTGTTTTTAGCTTCTTTAATTTCTTATGTGTTTTAAGAAGGGTTAATTTATATTATATGTATACTAATACTCTATATAATAAATGGTTATAAATTTTGATACAATTTATGTGATCATGCTAACCATGGTGGTGTGTAATGATATGTAATTGGTTATGCTCTAAGTTGGCCGATATAACATTCATGGGTGGATTGTGATATGGGTTGAGTTTTTTTAACAATGGATTTGTGTTATGGGATAGAACAAATTATGTTTATATGGGTATAGAATTTGTTCCAAAGATGGATGTTTGAGTAGTTATAGAATGTATGTTATGGTATGGTTTGGTGTGTGTTTTGGGTTGGTTGTTAATGCCTACTATAGAAAATGGGTAACTTGTGAATTGGCGTGTGTTTTAGGTTGGACAACACGCTAACCGTGCAGGATGCTTGAGAGAGTATGGTTTATGATCTTGTAGGTTATACATGATTCCTATTGAGGATTTGAGTTATGTCATTGGATATGAGATAAGAGTTTCATGTATACATCCCAAGATGGTCATCATGTTGCAGGTTGGATAGGATGCATCATGATATAGTTGTTATTGACTTCGTTAAAGAAAATAGGTTTGAGTTTTTTAAAATTTCAACAACTTATCTAATGTTTTCCTAAATACCTTATTGGTGGAATTATACTTAACCAAACCAAATGATATTGATTTTTCACAATAGTTATTATCATAAGATAATGTCATTAGCACCACTATGTGAATGTATGTGATCTTTATCCTTCAGGGGAAGTATGGTGTGTCGATTTCTAGTTAGGATTAGTAACCTAGATTTCATAGTTGGATTGGGTATGGGATTTGTGATATGCATGAGAACCCTCGAGTGGGTATATTGGCCTATGATTTTCCTCATGATATTTGAGATGGGTTCATAGATGCTTCTCCATGAGTTGTATCCTATATAGGATGTGACATGTGAACTAGGGTTGAGAGAGACTAGTAATATTGAGATGTATATTGGGATATTGGTGATTGGAGTGTTCTAATCAAGTGAAATAGCGATTCTCATTTCCACCTGATGAGGGTTTTCTTCTATGTATGTAATCCAAGAGAGGACTTGTCCTAGGTATATGAGTTCATTAAAAAAATGAAAGTAAGTTTAGACACTTTGTTCTATAGTGATGGTATATAGGTGGATTGTGGTTTGGTATTCAGTTAGTAATATCATTATATTTGGTATTGTGAATGTAAAAGCATGGGTAGTGCTTGTGTTTTGTTAAGTCTAACATGAATAATTGACATGGTTATTTGGGGGATAAGTTATGTTAAACTATGATTATTTGGATGTTATTGTAATGATGCATATTAGGTGTTATAATAGAGTGTATACATTCTTAGATTCATGTTATACTGATAACGGTTAAATTTAGGTATTGTGGGAGGCTTCCAAGATACACTCTTTCCATGTCAGTAAGAGCATGAGTTCTTTATCAGCATAATAGGTATGTTGGTTGTATAGTCTAATATTAGCCTGTCAGGTGGGAATTTCTTCATGCGTGTGTAATGTGTTGTGGCTCATTGGGCCTTGATAGTGATGGCATGAATTGGGATTACACAGCTAGGATACCCAGGTGCTGCTATGGAGCAACAATGATATGAATGGGACTTACACAGTTGGACTGCCTAGGTACTTCTATGAATCAGTTATGGTATGAATCGAGCTTACACAATGGGGCTACCCGAATGCTGCTATATAGTATATATGGTATGAATATGGGTTACATATATGGTATTCTAATTGGATGTGGTACCAATTCAAACACAGGCCTAAATGGAATGATGTATACCACACTCAAGAAATCAAGACATAAAATGAAACATCATAAATAAATAAAATGCATAGAAGTAAACATGAGAAATAAAAAAAATGTTAGGACATTGAAATGTTTGGTGGCAACTATGTTCCATATACATGTTACATATACAAACCAACCGTTCTCATACTTGTTCAACACATCAACAACACTACTACTCATCATCTGATGCTGCATCGTCACCCTCTCCACCTTCATCTCCACTACCTGCTGCCACCTATAAGAACATTATATTGAAAATTAAATATTGTTGCATATTTATAATTAAACTTAAAACCAATAAAAGTGTGAAAACTAAATGATTTTGATTTTTTTGTGATTTACCTGCTCACCACTAGCTGATGCACTACCACCGGGGGCATATCTGCTCATATGCTGACGTATTTCAAGAAACTCTTTCTACAAAGCAGATATCTGATCCCCCTGCTGGTGAACTGTGTTTCGTAGAGAAGAAATCTCCCTCTGAGTATCTTCAGGTATGAAATGACCAGAACCAGGAGTAGATGTAGCTGAAATCCCTGATGGCATGCCAAATACCTCAGATGGTACGGGTCCAAAACCCATCCCACACACTCTACCAGGATGCTCCTTCCCAAGGACTTTACCAACCGGGTCATCCTGGGAGACTGAGTAGGATTGCTCAGGATTGACATCCCATATTTCTTTAATTTTTACCTATAAATCAAATATCAATATATATTAACACAGTAAAAACTGATAATAAGTTATTATAATAAATAATTTACTTCATACCCCAACTTCTCTGGCAGGTTCATTAACAAAACTTCCATCTGTTTTTTATGAACATCCAGCCACAGTTCTGTTCGGGATGCTTCATGCCCTAAACTCTGTGACTGCATTAAACAAAGATAAATCAACAATTAAATATGTTAAATAGATAATATTGTCTTATAAATATTTAAACTAATTAAAATATTACCAATGACATCCGGCTTCTAGAAAAGCTTTTGGAGCCCGCAGTGTGCGGGATGACTTGTTTTGCCCGGTTTGATGCATTCTGTCTTGAGAGATCCTGAAATAAATAAAATTCAATTTAACAGTAATGTATTCAATGTCTATCTCCTCTTCATGTACATTTATAAATGTAAAATGAGGATAATATAATAATATATATTTCAATACCATCCGCTTCTCATCACGATGGCTATCGATAAAAACTTTCCACTGTTCTTTCGGTACCCCACTGGGTAGCTTCTCATACATCTGTTGAACGGTCAACGAAGTATCATTGGCATCACACCACAACCTCCATTTGAAATCTTTCCATTTTTTTCCAAGATTTTTCAATGTCTACTTCCGTGCTATCACATCAGCAACGGTAAAGTGGAAGAACATCTGTATACAGAAATTCATTTTGAATATATTAGTAACATGACATTCAATTAAACCATAAAGTAATAAAATTACCTTTATCTGAGAATAAAAAACTTCATTTTTCCATTTTGGAGGAATATACCTCCAATCATCATATGAAATAGGCAGGGAAATGGGCTCTGCTGCCAGCTGACCTATAATCTGACCAAGTAAACCTGCGGCGTCATCTGTCGGGACCCCATAAGAATCAAATGGCACCACTATCTTCTCACCATTCATGTTCCAAACATCAGAACTTTTTAAGTGTTTTTCCACGGTTGCATTTTTTCATCTGCAATTAGCAAACAATTACTGTAAACAAAATGCAATAAATTAATTTAATTAAAATTTGTACCTATGACTGTGACCCTCCAGAATGTCCGTGATGAACTGGAAGGGGCGTGTCGCTGCCCTGCTGCTGAGGCTCCTGTAGGGGGAGGCGATGACTCATCCTCTAATGAGATATCCACTGACGGTGTCAGAGATGGTGCAGGAGGAGATGATGCAGGGATGTAGGCAGCTGCTGCCTCAGATGCCGTGGGGACAGACAGATCATCATCTGTCGCAGAAGTAGATGAAATGGTGTACCGCTTCTTCCTTGGCATTCCTGTCATTTAATCAAATAAAATTAAGTTCAGAATATATATTTCAAAAAATTTATGCAGAAAAAAATTAAAAATGATAATAGATGCCCAATACTAACAAACAAAATATATATAACAATGATAATGAATGACTACAGAAATGAAACAAGTGGTTGCTGAATGAATACATAATTGTACATAAAATCATTTTCCCCTACAATCATGTTGGTTTCCTGCTCCATTGCTTCATCCACTTCATTCATCCTTGCTAGACTAATATTTTCAATATCATGATGGAAAAATAATTCTGCTTCCTGTTGTTGATGAAATTCAATTGCAGAGGTCAAATCTTCCACTTCATCACCCATATCATACAAATATCTTTGTATTATGTGAGTAACTACACTCCACCCTTCATCCACAACATCATTCACATAATATACCATTTTTCCCTGCGATGCTAAGATATATGGATCATGCAGTTCACGATCACCAACATCCATCAAGGGAGAGAAGTTTACAGAAGTAAATTGCAAGGAATCTCTTTTAACACCTCTGATAATATCGACCCATTTGCATTTGAATAAAACAACAGAAAAATGCCCGTGGTAGTTTAATTCAATAATATCATGCAACTTTCCATAGTATTCCACTTCAGAAAATGTAAATATACCACTATTCTGTGTTTTCAAACCCATTTCTCGATCGACTGTACGAAATCTAAAACCATTCACATTATAAGCGTCGAACTTTCTAACTTGTTTTATAGGACCTCTAGCAAGAAACTTAAAATATTCTGACAAGTCTGCTCAAGTATCAGTATTCATGATCTGAAAAATAAAAATATAATTTAATATATTTGCAAATTTTATGTGTCAAACTAATATTCGTATTTATTGCAATATTTATAGACTTACACGTCGTGCAAACCATTCTACCAGCTCTTTATTCACAGCTTCCGTTATATCTTTTTCATTTCGTGTTCGACCTCTCATTCGTCTCTTTGTTTGTATCCTCAACTCTTCAATAAATAGATCTTCAATTTCACTATTCAGTATCACATATCTATGTGCCTGTAATAACTCCAATTCTGTCAGTGTCGCGTATGAGGTCCTCCCAACTGATCGGCCAATAGCAGGAAATATTTTTGATTTCTGATGCATTTGAGATTGAGTTGATGTGTTGTCAACACGTCCAACTCGATTAAATCTTGTCTAAATATCATCCAAATATCTGGAACAAAAGGTGAGACACTCCTCGGCCAAATAGCCTTCAGCAATAGAGCCTTCTGGTTGAGCTTTATTTCTCACGTATGCTTTCAAATGCCCAAGATATCTGTGAAAAATAATAATAACATTATGAATTTATTTAAATTCCAAATATTGTTTACTTAACTGGAAACATATAAATAAAATACCTCTCAATTGGATACATCCATCGATAATGAACGGGGCCTCCTAATTTAGCTTCGTCAACCAAATGCACAGTTAAATGCATCATGACAGTAAAAAACGATGGAGGAAAGATCATCTCCATTGCACAAAGGGTCAATACAAGCCTCTCTTGTAGGTTGTCAGGCTGTAAAGGATGTAGAGTTTTCTCACATAATTTCCTGAAAAATGTGCAGAATTGCAGTACAACAGAAGTAACTTTTTCAGGTAATAATGTACACAATGCCAATGGTAGTAACTATTGTAACAAAACATGTGAATCGTGACTTTTCAATCCATATAACTTACGATTCTTCAAATCAACACACCTCGAGATGTTACTCGAATACCCATCAGATACTTTCACATTCTTTAAAATTCGAAGGAATGCATCTTTATCCCTATTTTTCATTGAAAAAATGGCAGGAGCATACTTTTCATTCTCATCTGGCCAGAGATCACGTTTTATGTTCATTACTTGTAAGTCTTTGTGGGCATTAAGATGATCCTTCGACTTTCCATGCTCATTAAGTAATGTGAAAATCAAATTATCACATAAATTATTCTCAATATGCATCACATCAAGATTGTGGTGCAAAGAATTAAATTCCCAATACGGAAGTTTGAAGAATATACTTTTTTTCTTCCATTGTTGCGTTCTGATTTCACTTGACGATGCACTTCGCACTCGTTTTCCGCTATCAGTCAAATGATGAACCTTCCCAAATTCTGTTTTAACATTTTCAAGCTGTGTCAATATTTCAGAACCGGTTAACAACTTTGGAGGTGGTCTACGATCAATGGAACCATTAAATTTTGATTTGTTCAGCCATAATCTATGAGATGCATCAAGAAATCTTCGATGACACAAGAAGCACCATTTTCTACTGTGAGGTAGCCATTTGGGCTCGAAGTCAAAGTTACAAACAGGACAAGCCAAACCCGTATAAGTGTTCGAACCAGATAAATTCCCAAGCCCAGGGAAGTCACTAATGGTCCACATTAAAGAAGCATACATTTTGAACATTGTTTTAGAAGAAACATCAAATGTCTCAACACCGTTGCTCCATAACTCTTGCAATTCTTCAATCAATGGCGGCATGTATACATCAATATCATTTCCAGGCATTTGTTTTCCAGGAATAATCATCGAAATGATAAAATATGTTTGTTGCATACACATCCACAGAGGCAGATTATAAGGGATCAAAACAACTGGCCAAATGCTATAACTCGTACTCAAAGTCTCAAAGGGGTTGAATCCATCAGCAGCCAATCCCAATCGAACATTCCTAGGATCAGCTGAGAAATCTGGATGTAATGAATCAAATGTCTTCAACGATTGGGAATCTCGTGGATGTCTCATTAACCCATCATTGTTATTATCTACAGAATGCCACTTCATGTGTTCGGCGGTTTTTGATGACCTGAATAATCTTTGCAATCGAGGCTTCAAAGGAAAGTAACGCAAAACTTTTGCAGGCGTGTTCCTTTTCTTCTTCTCCATGAAATTATGTTCAGTCATACTTCCAACATCACCTTTTGACTTCCATCTAGAAGAAGAACATTTCTTACAATTCTGTCTACCTGAATCCTCTCCCCAGTAAAGCATACAATCATTGGGACACGCATGTATTTTTGTATAATTCAGACCAAGCTTGTTTACAACTTTTTTCATCTCATAAAATGATTCTGGGATTTTTGCTTCAGGAAATGCATCATGAATCAATTCCAATAACATGGACATTGCCTTATTTGTAATTCCACATAGACATTTGATATGGTACAACTTCAGTAGAAATGAAAGCTTTGAATATTTCAAACACCCACTATACAACTCTTGATTTCCATCATCAAATAAATCATGAAACACATTTTCATCACTGAAGTTTTCCCTTACATTTGGCTCCACATAATAAAGAGGAGGATCCAATGATATGTTACAATCTTGATCTGCTTGTGTTACAGTATCAAAAACATCACTTCTCACGTTGCAATTTGTACCACCCTCTTCTGCTTGTTCTGATATGTTTTGATGCTCACAGTGGTGTCTTGCAGTGCCGAATGCATCATTTATGAGGTTTTGCATTTCATTTTCCATTGGCGACAAACTTGGGACCTCATTCTATGGATTAACATCAGTCCTCAATATTTCTGTATTGTTTGATTCTCCATGCCAAATCCAACACAAATATTGATCAGGGAATTGCTTCAGTATTAAATGTTCATAAACTTCATCTCTCTTCAACCATGTTCTAAATTTACATTTAGGACATGGACATCTTATTCTCCCTTCAACGGATCGATTAGAAATTGCAAAATCTAAAAACTCATTCAAACCCTTAACATATTGAGGTGTGTTCCTCGGTAATGTGATCCAGCTTTTATCCATGTATATCACAATGTGCCTACACAAAATATACGATAGTGTAAGATTACAGAAACATAATATAATAAAGATGAACCATTGATCATAAAGTATGCATAATATAATAAAGATGGTTCATTGATCACATTTACCACTTCACACCAACCGAACAAGTCTAGTCCATAAGAGAAAACGTCAACACCTCATTGAGGAGAAATAAGAATATCGGGTTACACACTTATCATAACACTATCTACCCAACTATTTTTTATGGTTTCCAATGGGATATGTTTACAGAACATAAAGCAACTAATTAATTCATTATCCATGATAAGACATGTCGTTATGGACCAAATTTACAAGGGAGAGAAGTCACATGGATTTTTGTAAAATAAACCATTGGAATTGAAATTGGTCTATAGGATGGGATTTAATCTATTGAACATATCTATATTCTTGGAAAGAGTTGAGGTGTAAATAATATTAAGTGATATCCCAAAGGAACTAACAGCTCAATATAAATTCCAAGAAATTACTCAAATTGTGGATGGATATTCTCACTTTTAGTAATGAATACATGAATAAATGTAGGAGAAATATATAAACCACAAAATTAAATAATCCACAATTACTATGCATGACTTATCCGTCATTTATGAGAAGCAATCAAAGAATAAAGGAAGAACTAAAGTAGAAGAGGCAAGGATGATGGATGGAGCACTCTTCATTAAGGTATAAATTTATCATTGTACCTTCACATACTTACAAGGATGGAAATTTCATGTCATTTGTTTCTAAATTTTGAAAAATGATAAACTTGATTAGTGTGCAATGGTTCGGGTCATCATTTCATGTGTGTGTTTTAAGTTGTTTCTTAATTTAAAATGTCGAGGTTGCTGAGACAAATATTTGTTGTACTACTACTGGGTGATTGTTGTAGGTTTGTTGTGCAGAGATTTTATCCCTGAAGGCTTCCAATTTTATATTACATGTTTCCTGAAATTGAACTAGGTGATTGATTCTTAACTTGCAAGTTAAACTTGTTTGTTCTTCTATTTTATTCCCTTCTTCATTTTGTTCTTAAATTGTCAAAAACTTTGAACTTATATAGGGTGTAAGATGGTGGAGTCTCTGCTCTCAAAAGCTTGGTGCTGGCTAATTTCTTTTATCAACAGGTTTTCTTACGTATACATAGCATGTATTACACATTTTTTGAAAATTTCAACTTCTGAATACTGATCTGAAAACCTTACCTACCTTATTGGCATTTTGGCCTAATTAGATGATATTTTTTGTTTTCTCCATGTTTATTGTTGGTGTGATTGACTTCTGCACTAGGAAGTACATTTATATGATGATTTTTATAGAGAAAACATATTTAATATTTAGTATTCTGCATTTAATACAAATACAATTGTTTGGTTTTTGTTGAATTGTCTTCTTTTTACTTTTTTTTACTTTTCCTTTTGTTTGAGATATGTGTGTGGCTATAACTTACATGTGTTCACTGTTGGGTCTGGTCTGGGGAAGGGGTGAAGGCTCAGCTGGTAGTACAGGGGGGATGGTTGTGGGGGGGGGGGGGGCTGGTTTGCAAGGGGAGTGTGGGGGGGGGGGGGGGGGCTGGTGTGTGCAGGGGTGCAGGCTGGGTAGGTTTGGTGTGTACAGGCAGGGGGAGAGGGGGTTGGTGTGTGCAGGGGGGAGGCTAGGATTGGTGTGTGCAGGCAGGGGGGGAGAGATAGGCTGGGTTGGTTTAGTGTGTGCAGAGGGGGTAGGCTGGTTTGCAAGGGGGAGTGTGCAGGGGGCAGGAGGCAGGGTGTAGGAGGCAGGGGTGCAGGAGGGGGGAGGGAGGCAGGCTGGTGGTGCTGTTGGAGGGGGCTGGGTCTGGCGTGCAGGTGGGGGGGGGGGGCTGGCTGGTTTGTAGGGGGAAGACTTGTTTACTGGGGGGGAGTGTGTGTGCAGGGGGGGAGGTTGGCTGGCTGGCGCAGGGGTGCAAGGAGGCTGGTGGTGCAGGGGTGCAGCAGGGGGGGTCTGGTGTGCAGGCAGGGGGAGAGTGGGGAAGGCTGGTTGGTTTGCAGGGGGAGAGGGGGGCAGGCTGGTCTGGTATTTCTATCTCAACTCATGCAGTTGGGGTTCGAAAGAAGATAAAGGTATGCAGATCTATAAAGGTATTTCTATTTCTTAAAATGTTTCTACTGAACTGCAAAACCCATCTCCCACTGAAGCTGCTTCATCAGTTTAGCTAAACATTTCTATCTCACCAGGTATGCTTGAGGTAAGAACAGTCCCCACTGATCTTATTGTCGGCACCTCTGCAATTCCTTTACCTACTGTTTCTACTTTTAGAAACAATATATCTATGTTGTATTCCTTGGTGTCTCTTTCTAAGAATGCTACTACTAAATTAGATTCATCTACTGAGCTGAAAATTATTGATTTGAATATGGGAATTTACTAAATGTTTCTATTTTAGAGAAACAGTCTGATGATCCTATTTCTGTAGGACAGTGTTTTGATAATACTCTTTCTGGTTTAAACACACCTACTATTCACACTGTTTTGAAAACTGGGAATATTATGAAAGAGCCTGATATGGAGAAGTATGATGTTGTTTCTTCTTCTGAAGGACAAAATGTTGTTTATTCTTTAAACCTACAAAAGGAAGTGTTCACTTCACCTCTTCCTCTGCACACTCATATAACAGATGACTCGATGATGTCTACATGTTTAATACAACCTATTGCCAGTGTTGATACCCCTGCTATAATTCAGACCAAAAAATCTAAGGATACAACCTCCCGGGATATTATAAGTTCTGGGAGAGTGAAGGATTTGGATAAATCAAAGAAGGAGGGGTCTCACCCCAACCAAAAATCTAAATGAATATTTTATATTGGAAATTTCAAGGCATCTCTAATTATGATACTATGGTTGTTCTTAGGATATTCCTTAATACCCATAAACATCTTTTGTTTGCCATTACTGAGGCTAAAACAAACTATACTACCAATTTCACACTCCTGGAAATTTTTGTGCAGGGGGCTGGGTTTTTTGTGTAGGGGGGGATGGGTTTTTTGTGCAGGGGTGTAGAAGGGGAGAGGTTGTCTAGGGGGAGGGGGCAGGGGGAGAGGCTGTGCAGGGGTGTAGGAGGGAGAGGCTGGTGTGCAGGGGGGAGGCTGTGCAGGGGGAGGCTGTGCAGGGGGAGGGAGGCAGAGGGTGCAGGGGGAGGGGGGCTGGCTGATGTGCCAGGGGGAGGCTGGTGTGCCTGGGCTAGGGGAGGCTGGTGTGCTTGGGGGGAGGCTGGTGTGCCTAAAGGGGAGGTTGTCCAGGGGGAGGGGGCTGATGTGCAGGGGGAGGGGGGCAGAGGGCTGAAATTTGTGCAGGGGCTGTAATTTTTGAGGGGGGGGGGGCTGGTTTTTTTGTGCAGCAGTAGGATGGTGTTCTTGGGGGGGGGGGGTAGTTTTTTTGTGCTTGGTGTGCTTGGGGGGCTGGTGTGCTTGGGGGGGCTGGTGTGCTGGGGGGAGGCTGGTGTGTGCTTGGGGGGAGGCTGGTGTGCTTGGGGGGGCTGGTGTGCTTGGGGGGGGGGGGGCTGGTTTTTTTGTGCAGCAGCAGGCTGGTGTAGTGTAGGGGTCCATCGGGTTGGGTCTAGGGGGGTTGGGTTTGAGTGGCTAGTTCGGGTCCATTGGGTTGGGACGGGTTGGGATGGGTTGGACCGGGTTGGGTCGGGTTGGGTCGGGTTTACACATATAACCCGACCCAAATTGACCCGACCCTCAGTGGGTTGGGTTGGGTCGGGTCCTTTGGGCATGCGACAGGTAACCCGACCCTACTGGGTCGGGTTGGGTCAGGTTGGTTGCCCCGGAAGCTTGTGACCCGACCCGACCCGATCTTTTTTGTTCGGGTCGGGCCTTAAAACTCCTCCAACCCGACCCGGCCCGACCCATGGACACCCCTATTGGAGGGCATGCATAACCATGACTAACTCAATATCATGAGTTGGATAATTGTTATCATTTATTATAATTTTCAAGACCCATTTACTAAAACTCATTCCTCCATATAAACATAAATCTTAACATCACATTGGAGGCCTCATTATTGAACTTATAATGCATCCTTGGCTTTGGTCAAATAAGAATAGGTGTAGATGTCAATATATTTTTTATCTCATAAAATGAATCTTTTTATTTATCATCCCACTAAAAATTCACTCCATTCCAAGTCAATACTATATTTTTAATGAATATGTGAGAAAACTCCAAGATAATGCAAGAATAAGAAACCACATGACCAATGAAAATATGAATCTCAACAATATTAGTATGAATCTATTAAGAAATTATAGATTCTACTTTCTCAATATCCCCTAATATCCTAGATTTAGAGAACTCACAACCAAAAAATGTCACCTATTGATTATAGAAATAACATTTCAATATATTGGCATATAAATGATGATATCTCAATGTGTCTAAGAACATAACCAACTATTCTTCATGCTCCTCATAAGATCATGATCATACCGATATATCATTGATAAATATAGTCCCTAATGAAAAAAAAGGATAAAAAATGGTTTATCAAAGTTATAAATACATATGGTTTCTCCATTACCCTAAATAGAATTACCAAAAACACAAAATTACTATATAGTGTTTGAAATTCTATCTTGGACACACCTTTAGCTCAAACATTTAACCGCTGATAACCTAATCGATGAACAATCTTCAAAATCCATAAAGAACCTCTAAACTGAATGAATAAATCATAAATTCATAGAAAAGGATACAGATTATTAAGAGTAACATGATTTAATTTATAATAGATAATATAAAATCAATAACTCACTCTTACAATATTGGTAAAAAGAAATGGATAACCCTATGCAGACACACTCAGATTAATAAATCCATTGGATTAAAGATCTCCCAACTAAATATTTATCTATCTAATAAATCACCCAAATAGAACCTCCATGTTTCCCCTAAAAAATCCAAGATACAACCAACCACCGGATAGCTACACCTCCTTTATAGCTCCACATATGAGACTATGATTCATAACATGTAAAGAAGGAGGTATTTTATTTACATCTTTATGTTGTATATAATCTAAATGTTGACCAATATGGGAATATAGGGGATATTAAAGAAAAAAAGTAGAATATCCCTAAAAAATATCATGTACCCCATATAAATGATAAACCAAAAACATTAAATTCATTTTATAAAACATTACCTAAACCCATGGAATTTTCCTAAAACAAAATATAGATATTAAAAATTAAATAAATAATCAATATTTTCCATTAACTATTTCCAAATATATAAACATTTCCATTTTTATAAAAAAACACCATAAAAACCCTTCAATTTTTAAAAAAGACTAAGGGATCCCTTATAAAATGATTTCAACCATGAGTACTTCTTACCCTTGAGTAGACCAACTACCCAACCATTTCTATAAACCCTACCAAATGAGATGACGCACTAATGGTTAATCTAGATTTATGTCATCCTAGTCTAACCAAATAAGGATCCCACACTAAAGTTTGAATCTTAAATAATGTCTAAGACCTCACCCAAAATCATCACATCAATATTATCAACCATATAAAACTTCATAGAAATCAATAAATTCAACTTTTTATGAAAATAAAATAATAAAAACATATAATGGAAAAATCAGGGGGGTATAAAGAAATATATCCCAAGTGAATCCACCCACAAAAAGTGTATAAACCCATTATAGAGGGAACCATAATTGGGAAAAACATGGGAAGGCACCTAGGGTTTTGCCGGTGGTCGAGGGGGGTGCCGGGGGGTACGGGATTCGCCGGAGGGCTTCGCCGGAGGGCGCGGGGAGTGCGGGGGTCGCCAGAGGGTGCGGGGGGAGCAGTGGACGCTAAGGCCGGGGGGGGGGGGGGGGTCGGGGAGGGTTTGGGGAACGCGGTCGAGGGGGAAAGGGTCGTGGTGTTTGTAAAAAAATTTGGGTTTCATGGCGGTTTATTAAAAACCGTCGCGAAACCTTCACCAAAAATGTTTAGCGGTGGTTTTGTGAACCGCCGCCACAAAACTACCGCTAAACCCATTTTATTTGTAGTGTAGTTTCCTTATTTTTTGAGTATGTTTTGACTTGTTAATAATCATTCATATTAATTTAATAATGATTTTATAATCATAATAATTTAAACCATCATTTAAATATCATATATATTTAATATATATTTATTTATAGTAAACCATAAATTTTGGTGATATGAAATGAAAAACACCGTTCATGGAGATGGTATGTAAAATGTACTCATGAACGTTGTTTCCATTTTCATATCGTATTAAAAAAATAAAAATAAATGATATATATATATATATATATATATATTTATATATTATCATTTGAGTATCATTTTTACATAATATATATCACATATTTTTATTAAACTCATCCTTAATACATTCCATGTAAAGCGTGAAGAAATCAAATCACTTTGTGAGGCGGTATTCGACTGCACACATGAGTGACGTTATCATATTCCAAAAAAATATAAGGAATAATTTATGTGTGATATAATAATTCTAAAATCAAAATAATATTATAAATATAATATATATCATATATAAATAGTATTATGATCATTATTCTCAAGAATTAGAGGTGTTAATGGAAAAACGATTGACATCAGTTTGCGAGACGATAGTCCGCCGTACACATGATGGATGATTTTGTAACCCATTTGATGGAAGTGTTTGAAGTTTTAGGTAGTTAAATTAACATAAAAACATTTCATTATATGGAATATATATTTTTTATTATATAATTATTTTATAATTAATATTTAAAGAGTTTAGTAATGATATTAAAAATTGATTTTAGAATAACATTACCTCTTCTTCGGGTATCCTCCATAGATTTTCACAATAACCTTAAAAGGTATTATTTATGACATAAATATGGATAATATTATGAGGTGAGGGAAGTTTTTAATTTATTTGGGAATTTATTTTGCAAAAAAAAATAGTTTGAAGGTGTGAAGAGATGAGGAGAGTGGGTGGCCTTTTATAAGTGGGAGAGAGAATACAGTCGGTATTTTTGAAAAGTATTGAGTTATCTCATATTTTTCTACATTACATGGATTCAATAACACTATATTCTCTATAAAATAAGGTATAAGGTAGAAATATATTAATAAATTGGTATTGGAAAGTTTTTTGGTAATTTGTTACTCCTAATTTTATATGTTTAACAACTAAGTAAACTCTCTTTTATCTTAATCACTGTGATTAACTTTTATTGTTTTCACTAAAAAATTTGGTAAAATATTTTAACCTTATTAGATATTAAAAATTATTATTATTCCAAATATTTAATTCATTTTTTTCAAATTCAATCCATATAATTAGAAATAATTAATTTAAAATTAGTCATGTAAATTGGATGAGGAAGTGGGTTTTTAAGGATATATTTATCAACATATTATAGTGTTTAAAAATAAAAATTCCGTATTAAAATTTTTAAAATAACCTATATTGGATAAATATATTTTTAATTGAACTATTTTGGCTTTAAATATAATTAAAAATATAATTTATCACTATAAATTATTTAGATGAAAAATAGTTTTCAATTAAAATTTAGTATTTTTCATTATTCATCAAAAAATGAAACTTCTTAGAAGAATACCAAAAAATCAAAATAATATAATTTTGAAATTCCAATTTAAAAAACCATAATCTTATTTTTTCAAAATAAAATTTTTAAAAGTGTCAAATTTTAGTTTAAAAATAAGTGTTCCATTAAGAGGTGGCAAAACTACCTTCTAAAAAAATAGGGTTTTTAAGTGTAAAATTGAATTTTTTATTATATTAGTCAATTAAAATATATTGGATGAATTTAAAAACATTTTAATGAATATAAAATATATAAATTTCATTTATATCATCCACTAATAGTAATTAATTTTATTTATTAAAATAAAATTATTTTTTCTCATAATAATAAATTTTTTATAAAAACATTTCCTTTATATTTAATTTATTTTTTATATTCATTTATAATTAATTGGAAACCAATGAATTCAAAAATATATTTTCATTTTTAATTTAATCATATTCATAACATCCAATTTAATTTCTAGGAGGTATTTTTCATTTTAAATAATAAAGTTAAAATTATTCGGTAAAACTTAGTCTCGCATGTAAATCTATTAAATAATGTCATTTTTATGTAAAATGCAAGATAAACATAGTGATAAATTCATTGAATGTTATATATTGTATTTAATTTATTAGAAAAATTAAATAAATGATAAATTATTGTGAGGTTATATTACTTTCTATGGTTGGTGTTGTGTTTCACACACACCATCGAATATGATGTTCATATTTTAAAGGTTTGGGGCGTTACATTCTCCACACCTTAAATAAATTGTGTCCTCATAATTGAAACTTGATCTAAGTAATAAAGTAGCTTCATACTTGAAAATTATTTTGTTTAAAATCCCACATTTTAATATAGTTAATAAAATATGATCTTAATAAGAGGGAAAGGAAATTACAAGGCTTATTTGGAATAATCACATGACTAGGTTTTTTAGTAGGTGAATATAGATGGGAAATGAAAACAAGTATATAGAAGATATAAAGAACTCCCAAATGTTTATAGGTGGGGATAGATAAAATTTATCATAAGAAAATTGGTGATTCATATAAGGTTAACTACCATAAATCCATAATCTAGAGAGGTGTTAAAAAGGTCATTGATATCCAAAAAAATGATGGTAATAGGATAATTTTTTTGTTTCAAGACACTTTTCCTAGAGTTGATGAATTATTTTACAGTCTAAGAATGTAAGTAAATATACTTACTTAATATGTTTCTATTTCATAAGATAAATCTCATACTTTGGTTGTACCTTGAAGCGTTTATAATTCATATCATAGTACAGGCTGTACCATATGGGGGAGTAATACAATAATATTTAAAACCTAAACCAACGTTCAACTTAATCTATTTCATTAATGGTTATAATTATGAACTCTTCAAAATATTATGATAAAAAACATTAGATAGAAGGTCACTAAATATCCAAAATGATCTTATCATTAACTGTTTCCATGGTAGTTAGTAGTATTCAATTTAGTTTATCCATTTCAATCATCTCCTTATCCAAAAATAATTATAAAAACATTAGGTTATATTAAGGGTTATATTTCCCTCAACCATGTGTTTCCCAAATACTTTAAATTTCTAATGAATCACATTTCTAGGTACCATTCAATATATTCTCTAAATATTTAATGAAATAGTAATGTTGAATAATCCTTATATATATTTCATAATTTCTATAATCATGAAATAATTGATAAAATACTCAAATGACATAATTATTGAATACAAACATGATCACATTAATCATTCCTACAGGGTTGTATCAATAGCATAATCTTGGCCTTGATATATTATCTTCTTTGGAGGTATATTCCTATTATTCTTGGGGAATTCATTTGTGTAGTTCCCATATATCTATAGTTGAATCATTGTACATTGGATTCATGTTTATTTCCCTATAAAATAAAAGAACTATGTCCTTTATCTCCACACTTTTATCCATCTACAAATCCTTTTATGAAATATTGAAGGAGCTTCTTCCCATAATTATCACATATGTGAAAATAATCCTTTCCCTTATTTCCTTTATCTATATTTTAACCATCCATCCAGTTATTATCATGCTTCTCTATGAAGCCATAATTCTAAGAGAATTGTTTCTTTAGCTTTTTATCATATGATACTATGTTCTTATACAAAGAACATTTTTAGGATACTAGTTTCCTTCAAATAAGTAGTTTAAACTCATCAATGAAATGATTATTCTTACTCTTTGGATTATGCGCATTGATGTGGTACCCATTCCATCTGATAGGATTGATTTCTAAATGAATACATACACTATATTATATCATATCATTATGAAACATCACATATAATCCCGAAACTAGTGAAATATATAAATTGAAAAATTTATGCATAACTAATCTCATTATCATAAATTTGGTCTCTTTGGGGATATCTTTACATTAAAATCCTTTATAATGGGTTTTAAAGAAAATTTGAAACAACCTAAGAATATACATAGAGAGTGTCAAACTAGGTGGTTAGTAAGGCCCGTTTTTGTTTATAATATTACACTCGAGTCAAGCTCGATGCTCTCTTTTCAGAGTTATTACCCCTAAGTACATTTGTACTAAAACCACATCCACTTTTAGTATCCATATAGTCTTTTATTTCTAGAAAAACTACATAATCTATACCTTACTAAAATATTATTATGTTTTTAAATACTTATTCTCAAATTCTATCATATGGTTATTTTCCCTGATCTATGTTATCCAAAATATTTTCCCAAACTTTCAACTAAACATTATATGATACAATTATAATGACCCTGACCCTAGTAGCCCAAAACTGATGTCTTACTTTATTACATTGGAATAGATAAAAGATTAAAATCCCATGTGACCAAAAACTTTAGATGTTTTGAAAACCATATACATACATTCTACCCATTTTACATTGGGAATATAAAATTAAACATAATACTTAACAAAGTAAAAAACTCAGCATCCTTGAAAACACATCCAATAATTCCTCTTTATGTCTTGGGGAGAGGAAACAAATGGTGAGACCGAATGCTTAGTAAAGTTTATGTATAGTGGAAGTTATCATAAATTAATAAATAATAATCATCATTTATTTTTAAATTAATGAAATACATGATAATTAATCAATAACATGAGTATGATATGGAAGTAAAACAATATTATCAAATAATTCCATATAAATAATCACATGAGATTGAAGCATAAACATGGATATTATAACAAATAAAATAATAAAATAGAGTAAAAATGATGATGGAATTCATAATTTTTGATGTATGAACTATCAAGATCTATCCCCAAGTTAGTTACTTTCAAAATTTGACGCAAGACATTTTAAGTCTATGGGTAGAAAACTGTGTGGTTTTTCTAACTGAATCATCTCATGAGACTAATGATGTATCAAGGAGATTAAATTAACTAGTCCCCAACCAATTCACTACATCTCCAAAACATTCCTATAGTATCAAATAATCAATTTAAATCGTAACCAATGTTCCTTTTAAAATAAATTTATTCAGTAAACTATACGGATTAATCAGTATTTACCCAATAATCCATATAAATTTCAAAGTAAGAAATATTTTTAATAATGGTATATGATTTAGGAACTAATCATATAAATCATAAAATAATATGGATACCAAAATTTTTTATAATTTCCAATTATAAATAATTACCATAAAGTGAATTTTTAGAGAAAGTAAACAATCACAAAAGGGATTGAGATTTTATTATAACTTTTACCACTGGGTAATTTTCAACTCAAATCCCTAAGCATGATATAATTCAAATTGAAACATAAAATGAAATGAGATATAAATGAATCATGATATTACACATAAAATATTCATTATATACACCACATCAAATATAATTGGGGCATAAAACAAATAAGTCTCCAGGGAATTAAAATTGAGATGAAATCTATTTCCTTATGCTTCCTTTTGGTTAAAATCTCTTTAAACTCATGTATAATGATTTTAATGTTGTTATTAACATATAAAATATACATATTAATAATCATAATATCATATATGATCCTTTTAAAACATCTTATCACTTGTTTGTTAATAATATTTCAATTGTTTCATTTTTGTTTGTGTTAATTGCCTTGCTTTTTAAGTATGTTTTGACTTGTTATTGTTTGTTCCTATTAATCCTATCATGATTTAATAATACATAGAATGTAAAAAATGATTGAATTATCATATATATTCATTATATATAAATTTATAGTAATCCATAAAATTTGGTGATTGGAAATGAAAAATGGTGTTCATTGAGATGGTAGGTCGTATGTACGCATGAGCATTATTTTCATTTTTTTATCGTATTGAAAGAAAAAAACTAAATGATATATATATATATATTATAATTCCTTTATAGTTTTTATGTAATATATATCACATATTTTTATAAAACATATCCTTAATGTATTCCGTGAAAAACGTGAATTAACTGCATCTCTTCGCGAGGCGGTATACCATCGTACACAAAAGCGGCGTTATCGTATTCCCTCAAAATCGAAGGGAAGAAGTTATGTTTGATATAATAATTTCATAAGAATAATAATTTTATAAATATCATATATTTTATATATAAATAGAATTTCCATCATTATTTTTGACCCTGATATGTGGTAACGAAAAAATGAATGACATCGATTCACGAAGTAGTAGTCCGTTGTACACACGAATGATGATTTCGTAGCACATTTGATGCAAGTGTGTAATTTTTTTTGTACCCTTAAAATAAAAAAAATTCAGTATATAAAGGATTCTGAGGTTATTATATTATTTTGGTATAATAATAATTAAATGAAGTGAGGAATGAAATAAAATAAAAATTCTTTTAGAAGAACACTACCTATTCTTCGGGTATACTTGTATGTTTGAACTAAAACCTTAAAAGGATTACTTAATGAAAAAATTAAGGATTATAGTATTAAGGTAGGTAATTTTTGAAGTTATTATGGTAGGTATTGTCCAAAACAAAGTGGTTGGAAGGTGTGAAGGGAGTATGATAGTGGGAGGCCCTTTATATTTGGGGAGAGGAAAAAACATTATAATTTTGAAAACTATTGTGTGATCCCAAGATTGTTTCATGTAAATTTTATAACATAATACTTAATTATAGATAATATAATTTATAATGTCTAAATATTTACAAAAAACGGATTTTGGAAAAATTTTGGGTCATTTGTACACCTTATTTTCTAAGTTTAACAACTATTTAAACTCGTTTTTATCTTAATCAATATAATTAAATTTAACTATTTTCACTAATATATTTTTTTTAGAAAAAGATAGGTTTAATTTATAATGAAATATTAATTTTTATGATTCCAAATATAGAATCCATTTTTAAAAAATTAAATCAAATGAATTGGAAAATAATAATTTAAAATTAATTCTATAGACGAGATGAGAAAGTGAGTTTTTAAAGATAAAATGCTCAAAATATTGTAATGTTTTTTATATAAAAATTCATAATAAACCTAATTAAAATATACTAAATTGGATTAATATATGTAAAATTTTACTATTTTTAATTTAAAACAAATTAAAAATATAATTTAACATTATAAATTATTTAGAAAAAAATACAGTTTTCAATTAAAATTCAGTATTTTCACTATTCATCAACAAAATGAAACATCTCATAAAAAATCACCATAAGATAATTTTTACACTACTCTTTAAAAAATTAATTTTTTAAAATAAAATTTATTTAATTGTCAAATTTTAGTTTTAAAACAGGTGCACCATTAAAAGGTGAAAAAATGCCTTCAGAAAAATACAGCTTCTTATGCGTGAAATTGGATTTGTTATTATATTATGAATTTAAAAATATTTTGGATTAATGTCAAAACAATTTTATGAATATATAATATATAAATTTCATTAATATCATCTACTAATACTAATTAATTTTACTTATTATTACAAAATACCTTTGGCACATAGTAATAGTTTTTTATAAAAATATTTCCTATTTATTCAATGGGCTTTTATATTAATTTATAATTAATTGGTAACCAATTAATTTAAAAATATATTTTATTAAGTTATTTAATCCTATTCATAGCTTAAAATTTAATGGATATGATATAATTTTCAATTTTAATGATAATATTAATAGTATTCGGTAAAACTCAATCATTCATGTAACATAATCTATAAAAAAAAGTCATTGTTACATGTAATGAAATCTAAACTCAGTGTCACATGCATTGCAACTGATAGAAGGTATTTAATTTATTAAATATAGTAAATATATTATAAATTATTAGAAGGTAGTATTCTTTTTATTCTTGGTGTTCGGTTTCATACACATTATTGAATATAATGTTCCTATTTTAAAATTTTGGGGTGTTATATAGACTTATCTTGAGGGGTTTCAGTAATGTTTTCTAACACTAATATCTAAATATTAACTGAACCATACTCTTAAAAAATAACAGTGACCCAATATTTACATATATAAATATTACATTATTTTATAATAATATTAAATACATAACATTATGATCCATCTGATAACTATAAAGGTTTAGTGTATTTGGAGTTTAGATACAAAATCATTTAATTTCATGAAAGATCTCAAAAGTTTCTCGCATAGAATGATTTATCAGTAAAAAAACCATAAAACTATTCTTTATAACCTTGGGAAGAGAAAACATAAGATATGGTGATCCTGAATGCTTAGTAAGGTTAAACATTGGAGTTATCAATCAATGCTCATGTGTGAGCATAATATAATCATATGTGTATGATATCTTGATTATAAATTAAAAAGTTCATACACAATAAATCATAGATAATAAATACTAGTCATTAAATAAATCATAATCCTAAAAATATACATTATTCATAAGAGTGTAGAACCATCAATAATCATTCATAATCCATTAGATCGTAACACAAATATTTCAATGTAGAAAAAACATAAGAATATAAAATTTTGAACTTGAATGAATAAAAATAGGTTCGCTCATTAAGTTGAGGACATGAAATCAGGACCTCTTATAAACTTATGTACATGAATCCATGTCCACACATAATCATATGGACATGAAAACTAGGTCTATGCATAATCTTACAGACATGAAAACCAAGTCTACACAAAATCTTATGAAAATAAAACCTGGGTCCATGCATAATCTTATGGACATGAAAACCAGGTCCATGTATAAAATTGTGAACATAAAATCTGGTTTATACAAAAAAAATTATCTCATGTGTTATCCATCTTTACCCAATGCATTTTAGGGCTATATAATTTTGGGCCCACCCATCATGTAATCATAATAAATTTATATGTGCTCAATAAGATCATAAACCATTCATAAAATATCATAACCTATATAAAGGAATTAGGTTTTATTAACATATCAACATCTTAATCATAAAATATCGAAAGAATTATGAAGGATGTTATCATTGCATTAAATCCTTTTTAAGTATATGTAACATATAAATATGTCATTTTAAATGAAAATGCATTTAAAATATCACTTTGAATAATTTTTGATTAACATATAATTTTCAC
The DNA here is from genome assembly GCA_963277665.1 of Viscum album. Lineage (NCBI taxonomy): Eukaryota > Viridiplantae > Streptophyta > Magnoliopsida > Santalales > Viscaceae > Viscum > Viscum album. The sequence continues at coordinate 1,803,573,671 of OY728138.1, forward strand.
TTTAAAATAACTTCTTTAAAATATAAAAAATATGAAAATATTATAAGAAAGATTATTTTAAAATAACCTTATAAAATAGAAAAGGAAGATTCATAACATGGATTGGTCTTGATGGAAAGAAATTTGGTTTATGACGTATGCGTTAAAACAATGATTCCTTTCAAATTTTCAATAAAAATTCATAAGTGCCTAATTCAAAAAATGAAAAGAATATTACATTAATTTTTTTTAAATCTAAACCATGGGTAATAAATGAGTTTTATTAACCATTAGATATTTCTAAAAATATTAGGGGAAAAAATTAGAAAACATATACATGGATGAAAATGAATTTTATGTCGAATAGATAAATAAAGTCATACTTATTTAAAAATATTATTTTTATCTCTTGAGTAACTAAAGAAAGGAAAATGAAATGAAAACATGTAATTTGAATATATAACCATATCATATGAAATTTAATGAGTTTATTAGTGGTATATAATAAAATAACATTATTTTAAACTTAATCATAAACAATCTTGAAATATAATTAGATTGTAACACAAATGTCTTACCACTTTATAAACTTTTGAATCAAGATCTAAAGAAAGAGATAAAATTATATTGATAAGTATGTCCCTATAATTTTCATAAAAATATTCATAAAATAAAATCATGTTTAGCGTATACATCACATAAAAGAAACAAGTGGTGAATATGACATGTGTTTCTCAGAAATAAAAGTGTACATATATCTTTTAACTAGAGTTCAAATTTCATTGAAAGTAATTTAACCACATTTATAATAAATTTAAATTTATTTTAATTCTATAAAATAGACATTTCATACTTATAATTTAGAGACTTGGGATTTACCTTGTAAGACCTTGAAATAGTTCTGCATATATTTCCCGAGCTAAGCGTTAAGATGGTGTATGATTCTGTGGTCCAGTGTGCCCAGAATAAATATTATCAAAATATTATGTATTTTTAATACTATGAATATATAGGAAATGATTTATCTATTAAATAGTATCTCAAATCAGAAAATTGAGGCCGTAGTTTAGTCCAGAGCATGTCATTTACCCTAGGTGTGGTATACTTTTTGAGGGTGTATACTTTCTATGGATAAAGTTATTGAGGGCATTTCTGTAAATAAATTAATTTGTTTATTTTGGACATCTGATCGAATAACTATTGAATGGAGACTTGGATCAAATTTTTGAGACTTAGGTTGAGTCCAGAATGTTGTGTTTACCCTAGGAATGACATAAATTTCATCGGCACCATGTGTTGAGTCGGAGGCGAGTTTGGAGTCAGGCTGTTAATTAGAGAGGATTTATTTAAGTAAATTAAATCCTCCCACTCCTCCTTTGGTGTGCACGGTAGAAACCCCATCCCTATCTATTTGTATATTAAAGAACTAGATGGATCGATGAAATGAAGCATTGTTGATCTCCGATCTTGATGAATATTTCTCTCGGATCATGCAGCAGTAACTTCAGAGCATGGATCTGACCTCGAAGCTTCAGTGTTTTGCCCTAAGGTAGACAATTTTTCATTTAAATATCACCCAATTGTTTATAAATAATTTTGTTCGAATCATCAGTGGATCTTCAAGTGGAGAACATGTCATTGTAGATTGGGTCACGAGGATCCCAGATCTAGTCACAGATTAATTTTCCGACCATCGGAGGGGTCCCGGTGGTCTGTGAAAGGTGGCTCCGTTGTGGCTCTGCTGAGGCATCTCCGGTCAGGCGGTGGTGCGGCGAGTTTCAGCTGTGCGATTAGTGCCTGTTGGGTAGTGTGGTGGCATGGAGCACTATAGGGAAGACCTGGTAGGGGAACTGACTGTATGGACCATGGAGCAACGAGTCCAGGCGGCTGGAGGAGGTCGGGCAGGCCAGAATAGGCCGGGGATACTTTAAACCATCAAAACTTCTAAACTGGTTATCTGATTTACATGTCGTCTATGAAAACATGACCCTAGATTTTAGGTAGTCATTTTGAGTCCAATTTTATAACTTTTTTTTTCGGTCTCGAGGATTAGTGGCACCAAACATCCAATTAAAATAATAACAATAATATAATTATTTTTATTTTGGTGATTATTGTATCAGACATATCTCTTGCATTTGATGTTCAATTGATGCAACGTCGATAGTATTGTGACCCTGATTTTAATGATGATGTTTTAAGGTATATTTTGGGTGTTAAAACCAAAAACCAAGGTATGGGTCCCCTGAGGCTTGGTTTTCAATTCTCTTTACTTAGAATAATATAAATTTCATTATCAAGGGAAAATGGAACCAAATTTCAAAATTTTCTAATTTTGGATGTATATGGTCTAATTTATTCCATTAGAGGATGTGATTCCATTTTTTATTGATTATGAGACCATATCTAATGATTTTAACCATATTTTACCCATTTTACCCTTTCTATTGTGATAAATATTTATCATTATTTTTGTTCATCATGAAAAAAATAAAAGGCACATTTTTACCAAATCAAAACCTATTTATTTCAAATTTGTTATCAATTTTTCAATATTGAGTCTCCATAAGTGGTATAAATAAATTCTAATATAAATGTGAAAAATGCATAAAAAAACTTGTTTATAAAAATTTGTTTTTAATCATAAAAATTAACTTACAAAAAAATCTATAATATTGATAATTTAAAAGGAAATAATTAGATTATTATAAATAAAATGGTTTATTGGTCACTTTAATACCAAATCCAAAATATAATGTGACTTTTAAATTTTTTAACTTAATGAAAATAGATATCGGTATCAAAAAAATATGTATTTTCCACTATTCACTAAAAAATAAAACATTTATGGAAAATTATCACAATTACACCCTAACTGAATTTTGATATTAAGATTTCAAAAATTATTTTCATTTTTTAAAATGAAAAAACTAAAAGATTCATATAATTATTTTAATTTCCACACACAAAATTCAATAAAATAATTTTTGAATAAAATTCCTTTTTGAAGCATCAAATGAAATTACTAAGAAATGACTTCTTATATCCTAAGGATTAACCAGTACATTTGAACTAGGTAGGGCCACTATACATATATTTAATGATTTTTTCACTAATATTCATACCCACCATTCCAATAACTATGTTATCACAGTCACATTTAAATAACATTATTTTTTATAATATATCACAATTCATTTAAAGATTGGTGACACATATTATTCAAGCTATTGAGCTTATTATTATTTCAAACTAGATTTTAAGGGTGTTATCTAGTTTATTATTAAAAAAATTCGTATGAAATATACAGATTATGGTTTTTATGTGTGGTTTTAAATCAGGATAACGATTGGTGTAACAATCATTCATGTGATGGGGATGATAAATGAAGAGGAATGATGAAAATTTGAGTCATTCAATTCACGTGGTTAATAGTAGAAGGGTATCATTTATAATATTCCTAACAAATATATTCTATATCATATTATGAAATTAATGATTTCATAATATATAAGTAAAATGAGAAAATCCCCAAACTCAATATTTTTAATAAATTCCTTGTCAAAAGAGCCAAATATAAGCTTGAAAGATCCATCAATTATATCTAATAATCTATAAAATAAAATAATGATAAAACATATTCCTCGATAATCAATCATATAGGTTTCTTCCACCATCCCTAGAAGAAACATTTTGAATAAATAAGGATAGTAAAATAAAGTAAAAACCTCTAATTAGAGAATAATAAAAAACATGAATCAAGAAGGCTAGGATCAATAAAATGATCCACAAATGCTCTAGAAAGTAACATTTCATTTTTGTAAGGCTCAATAGAAAGAAATAAAGTGAAACCATGAAGATTGATTGACCCCTTATTTATAGAGATAATCAACTGTCCTCCACAATGGTATGGTGAATCACCCTATATTTATTGTGGACTTGTCTAAACTGAGATTTGAAATCTCAACACTTTGAAACAGCTAGCTTTCCCTCCTAAGTGTCCATTTTGATCATGTTAAAATTATTTTTACCATCACCATATCTAAACCCAAATAAAATGGATTACTTCCTTACTATTTTAGCTCACTATTTATATGACCACATTATGGTGTGACTACCATCAATATTTCCAAAACACCTACACACACTTAACCTCACAACAACATGAGACCACCACACTCACGTATATGGAATGTAGGTCTTCTCATTTCACATTTGTGAAATTATTCATGCATCAAACCCACAAAAATGAAGATAAAGATGGAATTTTGACCTCCTCCATAAACATAAGGGGTGGTTTTATACTCTCAAAGATAACACTCCCTCCATCATTTATTAGTAAGAATTACTATTGTATTTTCAACAAACCTACACAATCAAACCAAAACACCTCATAGAACCACCCTAGGGGACAAAATGAGTATACTTTACATCATCATTTTATACTGGTAAACTCTCTAAGAACCACTCTGATGAAAATTGTTTTTTCTCTTCCTATTGTGAACCAAAAACCATAATAGAAAATCCTTATAGACATAGACCCAAAATGTTAGAAAAAATATACCCAACACATGGGTTATACCTTTAAATTTTCACCAATATAAATGGTTTATAGTTATCGCATTTAATTATCTCAATCACAGTTACCACCATAACACCTAGCTCTATTCCAATTACCTCATAATGGTAAGATCCCAATGAAAAATTTCCAACATTCCTAGAACTATAGCCACTACCCCAACGTAAGAACGAATAAACCTATATCATGTATATCACCATTTTGTAGTGGTCCCTAATTTGTCCAAATCTCAACTCTAACCTCTGAAAATCATCCAAAATTCTATCAATGATCCCAATCCTAGAGAAATTAAAAGTTAAGTATTTATAAAAGTTGGATTCTTATAAATATTCTCTCTTATGTGCATGAAAATTATACCATGTAAATATACTAAGGTATTATAAAATAACAAAAAACAAAACTTTTACAACCATGATAAGCAACTTATATTGGTACAAATAAATCATGATGAATAATTTCATATATACATATATTTTAAATTTTTTTAACAAGTATTAATCATTATATATGTTTTTAACATTTCTTGAAGGATTCTTAAACATGATTGATGTCTGGTTTTAGCATATGAAGCTATAATACCTACCCGTATTTGGATAGCTTATGTGGAAGAATATGATAAAAATTTATAACCATAATATTCAAAATATTTTTATCTTACTTTGTAACATTCAATCACATAATATTTTGATCCATTAGTTGAGTAAAATTATGGGAATAAATATTATCATTTAAGTTAGAATAAGAAAAAATAATCATCATTAAAAAAGGAACTTTACATTTTTAAAAAAATATTATATTCATAATATAGATAAAAAATATATTATTTTGTTTTAAACCTTTAACATATATGATATTTTAAATAAAAATATATTTTGAAATATAATTTTCACAAAATCCTTTTACATTAATTTTTTAGGTGTCATTAAAAGTCACATTACCTCCAAAAAATGTATTAAATGCTAAAAAATATTATGTATATCCTATCATGTGTCCAAAGTATTCAACATCCTTATACCTAGTATCCTTTTTGATAAATCCATGGAATAATTCAATCAAATTCATTTTTATGAACATTTTGGTACCCATGAAAATTTGGGACCAATTGGGTTAGAAAATCAATTTTTAGTAGCCCAAATAGATTTTTTAATTTTTGTTTCAAGGTAATATTGAAGAAAAAAGTTTAGACAGAAATCATCTATGTGTAAAAATGAATAAAGAAAATATTAAGGACTATTAATTTTCATAATTACTCTTTATTCGACATCTAAATCATCTAATAGTCGATAAACTTCATTTAGATGTTTTAAAAAAGAACATTTTTTATTTTTTGGATAATTGCTTAAACTATCTATGTTGATATGTTTTCATAATTTTGTTTATGAAAGATAATTTAATCAAATATTTATCAACCATAAAAAATGGAAATATATTTCTTTAAATTTTTAATTTACTTCTTAATCCTTTCATTTCCTCTAAAGTAAGATCAAGTTTCTTTTTATTAGATTATTTTTTAAATAAATCATTATACTTTTCATTTTCATATTAATGTTTCATATACTATTAATAAATCGAATTAACTAATTTAACATTATTCTTATTAATTTCATTATATTCCTTTAATATATTATAAATTTTAAATACATCATTTTTTAAACTTTTTACCTCATCATATAACTCATCAATAAGGGTATTTAGAATCAAATTCAATGGAATAAAAATTAGATCACCTACCTTTTTATCAAATCTATGAGTCATAAATTGGATTACTATTTTTAGTTATATATTATTCACTATAATGTGAATATTTTTTATAGATTCAGCCTACTATAAGAGTTATTTTATCCTTCTTGTTTTTCTTCTTATTAAATCTATGAGTCATAAATTGGATAACTATTTTTACAATTCTTTGGAACCGATGAAACATTTGTTTAATAAATTATTTCTCACTCATTTTTATTTCATGATATTCTTATCTTAACATTACATGTTTTATTCAAATCCATAATTATATCTTAAAAATATTTTCCCACATATCATGTGTAGTTTTACTAGAATAAATCTAACAAAATCATTTTTTCTATACAAAGAAATTTAGAATCTTCATGATTTTATAGTTAAACATGTATTTAAAATTATCAATACAAGAAAGTAAATTAAGATCAGTATTGAGAATATTATAGGGTTTTACCATTGTAGTCCAATGATAAATATTTTTGTGTATATGATAAGATTCTATTTGAGATTTCAGATAGTCATAGTCACTTTTATCAAAGAATCATTGACTTTAACGATCCCATTCATCATTAGAAATTTTCCATTCCTTGTCAAATGATATTTTTTTATATGGTTAAGTCTAGGATATGGTTAGTAAAATAATATATATAAATAATATATCTGAAAACATTATAAGGGTCAGATTTTATAATGATTTCTTTTCCAATATATTTGTTGGTTGAATATAACAATAAAGATGTCACAGGAGGTGGGTGAAATATGTCCTTTTAAAAAACATAAAAAATTTATATCATCCCTATTTAACTAAAGTAGAATTATCATTTTTTTTAATTATATTATTCATTTGGAAAAAATAAATAAAAAATATAACAAAAACAATTTAATGGTTTATGGAAAAAAATTCCACTTGTCAACTCTACCAACAATCACTCCACGAGTCTAGTGATCTTCACTAAATGATACTTATCCAATGGATCTGAAAATTTCATTTCAATAAACTATTACTTGTTATAAAATATTTTACAAGGAATACATGAAAGAAAAACACCATCCCTTGATATTCATAAAAATCAACATTATCTAAATCCAACTTATGTAGAATCAAGACAAACACACAACAATATAAAATAGAACATGAATGTATCCTAAGTGTAATCATGTAAACTCCATCAAACTATATAAGACATATCACATATTTTAATAGAAACTAGCATTTTTCTTCCATGAATAAAAATGTTTAACTGGAAACATTGGTTTAACACATAGTAGTAGTAGAAAATAAAAGAACTATCCTCTAAGATTGTGTAACTCTCATCGCTATTTATTAGAGAAACATATTCCAAAAAATAAAGAGTTTCACACTAGAATATTGTATGTCCACATATATATCTTGATCATTAAAAAAACTATAATAAATAAGTATCCCAAAATAATTTTGTTCGAATATAACTAAAACATTATCAAGATAATTCATGACATCAAAACACTCAACATATTTTTATTTTGAAATTTGAAAGCTATGAAAATTAGAAACTTCCATTTGAAATTAAAGCGAATAAATCCATTTTTATACATACTTTGAAACAATGTTCTAATTGGTTTATGGAGATACTTGAGTAAAATTTTAGTATAAGTCTCTTCATATTTTGAATTTTAAATCCCATAGATAATAAGATCAACACGATAATCACTTTGTATGATGTTGATTTAAAAAGTATCGTAGCTAGTGTATGAATGATTCTAAACATAGAGTACTAGAATGTGAAGTTTAATACCACCATTCTATTCAAAGAGTGGGATATTTCACCAATTTCATGTTACATATGTTAGGTATATAAAAAAAATTATAGTATTAAAATGTTAGGTTCTGTAAAAATTTGAGGTTCCAAAAAATAACATTCAACACAAACATGGGGTTCCAAATGTGGGTTTGGATGTCAAAGTTAGTTTCAACTATGACTTATGAATAGTGATTCCATATTCCTTTTTAACAACTAAAATACTTGGTAGAATATTCTTAACCCCATATATAGTGCTAAAAACCAAATAAGTGACATCCGAAATTATAATACTAAAGTAATTAGTATAATTTAAATGTATACTCAAATTAAATTTATTAATAGCAAAAAAATATGGTTATTTTGAGCATCAAAATCAATGAAAACACTAACAGATCAACATTTATATATCCAATAGTCTCCCCATTTTTAATAATCACATAAAAAATAAAAACAAAAAAACATACTAGTTTGATGTCTATAATCAATCAAATTAATTAATTCAAAGAAAAAGTACCATTAAAGTGAATTTGTGAATTTATCATTTCATCATATTTCTTCCCTTTTGTGATTAAAAACAAAATATTAAATAGAATAAAATTTTATTAATTATTCATAGAACTATAAATGAATTTTATCCATGCTAAAGATAAGTAATGTTTCTAATAGGCAGGCTGAAAAATTAATGAAAGGATAGAGAAATATAAATATAAGCAAAATATAATGGTAGAAGAAACTTTTATAAATAATTATTGAGTAAAATAAGAATATTATAAAAGATATATTCAAGGCTAAGTGTTAGTTTCAAGGACTTTAAGTAGGCTTAGACAACTCTTAAGAAGAGGGAGAGGTTATAGATTCATGAAGGGTTTGATGAACTTCTATAAGCTCTTACATTAAATCCTTGAAATTATGATTTAATGTTGCAGGCCACACCTTCAAAAATGATAATAATCTTGAATGAACATTAAAGTTTCATCAAAATTAACTTTGAAAAAGGTATAAAATATCTTATAAGAATGATTAAGTCAATATATCATGATCATAATCCCATATACCAGATATTGCACTCCATGTTCTACAGAAACTGATTTAGTATTTTTATATTGTTGATTTTGAAGAAGAGTGTACATACTTTCACACTATAGAGCATGACATTTTAAATCCATATAACAAATATTTGAAGATAAAAACTATATCAGTTTTAAATAATCTCCATAAACTCCTCTAGAATAGGTAGAAGCTCTTCGTTATCTTGAATAGGTAGCCTTAACAAATTCAAAATAAGATATAAAATATATTATTATATCACATAAAAATAATTTTCACATCATATCTCATTTCAATACTCCAAAATGATATGATATTTCCCTTTTAAAAGAATAAAAATCCATTCTAGAAATTTTATTAACTTTTAAAATCTAAAACTGAGTTTGAGGACACACATAATCTGTTCTCAAAACAGAAATACCTCTTAAATAAATACAATTTTACTAACCTCTCATGTCTTGATTCCAACATAATAAAATCAATATTCAACGTATCAATCTTAGAAATAATAGTAGAATAAAAAGATAGAACATGATCCTCAAAACATGATTCCTATCAATAATTTATAGGTTTTATGACCCACCTTACTGAGGTATCCCCAACTTCCATTAGTTGAGGTTGATAAATATTTAAACCTTTTCCTGAGTGAGTAAACAACCCCATACTGACATTTGTACTGTCATGATCTTTCTCATTTATCTTATATGAAGATTTGTTAACTAAGGAATATAATTTATTCTCAATCAATTCAGTAAAAGTAGTAGCTAGAACACTTTATTTTCCAATATAATGGGATTTTTATATTCTCATTCTATTAGAAGAAAAATAGGTAGCACTAGTACAAATCACCCTTTTAATAGTGCTATTAAAAGGGATTTATCAATGTAATAGAACTGCTAATAATGTAGGTGATATTAAAGTGTTGTCTTTAATAGCACATGCCCAAAGGTGTTGATAATGGCCCCCATTATCAGTGCTTTTTAGTCCTATTAAAATTCAACTTTATTAGTGCTAAAAATCACATAAAAATTCACCCATTATCAGCTCTTTTTTAAGCACCAATAAAGGGGGATAAAATTACTTTTGATAGGACCACTTCTCGGCCTGCCATTAATCAGTACCCCCCCCGCCCCTTACCAGTGCTTCCCACTCACCTAATCACCCCCCATCTTTATCAGTGCTTTACATAATTACAGCATCCTGCACACACCCATACCTCTAGCTAGTTTTGAACTTGAGACCCCCCCCATATGTTCTCTCCTTTTCCACTCTCTTATATTGTTTTGTTCTCAATTTTACGATATATCTATATATTTATATACTTTTGTTGAATTTTTTATCTATATATATATATTTATATATATAATTTTAAATACATATATAACATATGTTTTTTGTGTGTGTGTTTATAAATACATAAATACATTCATATATATATATATATATATTCATCTATAAATATAATTATGAATATTTATATTTATTTACAAATATTATATATTTATATTTATATACATATATTAGAATATATAGATAAATATATATGTGTTTATCAATACAAGAACACAAATATGTATATATATATATAAATTAAATATACATTATATATACATTAATTTTATAGGTATATAATTATTAAAATATTTTTATTTTAAGTAAAATAGATATTATTTTTTAATTATATATGCTTTATATATTTATAAATATATTTTATATGTAAATATGTTCACACACATTTTTATAAAAGTAAATTTTTACATGTGAATATATAAAAAATTTGTATATATTTATATATATTTGATTATAAATAAAACTACATTAGAAAAAAATGATAAAACATCAAAATAATAAAATCAATATGAGTGTAATACCTAGGAATAAATTCATTCCCCAGCGAAAAAAGACAATAAAACACCCCTAAATGATGCTGAAATTCCATCGATTGTTAAAAAATTTTGATACCCCGAATAAAAACTCCATTATAGAGGCCTTTTTGGCCTTTTTTCCATGAAAAAATATGTGAGGGGTACCCCCAGTTAGCAGGGCATAGAGCTCATCTTATTATTCAATTTGATATGCGGTAGATCCCAAACAGACATCCAGATCAGAAGTTATGCTCTTTTGATGTTCGAGTCACGTTTTCAACTTTATTTTGAGAATTTAATAATTTTTTGATTATTTCTATCGTCAAATTTTAATTAAATGATTATTTACAAATATTTATAAATATTATTTTTAAATTATTTTATCATATATTTTTTACTAAATATATCATATATTAAGAGTAAATGTGTATTTAACATTATATAAATCATATATTAAAAAATATTATATATATATATCAATATAAATATATTGTTATGTTAATATAATATTTTTAATGAAATATATTTTTTTATTAAATTTACCCATTAATTGCACTAGAAAAAAAGTGTTGATAAAGGGTGGACATTATCAGTACTTCTTTACTGATACTGATAAAAAAACCCTTATTAGTGCTTTTTTCTAGTGTTGATAAAGGAGGGTCTTTATCTGGGATTTTTTACAAGCACAAATAAAGGGTCCCATTTAACAACACTTTTTTATCACTATTAAAGATCCCCTTTAACTATGCTAAAGACAATGTTGTTAAAGGCACCCTTTAGTAGTGCTTTTATTAGTGCTGACAAAGGGGGTCTTTAACAGTGCTTTTAACTAGAGATGTTAAAGACCTAGCACTAGATAAACCCATTTTTTTAGTAGCGTAGGTTCATCAATGATCTCCTCAACATCATAAGTTTGTGTAACCTCTCATTTAACATTATTGTTTACATTCTTAAATACTATAGGTTTATCTATATTTCAAGAACATTGAACCAACAAAGGTCCACATTATATCACAAAAAATGATACCTAATAAACCCTTGAAAAATCAATATCGCCTTCCACTTTGGATGTAACATTTTCAGCTAAAAATTATTTCCTTCCTTCACTAATAGTATGATATATTAAACCATCAGTAGAAACTTTAGATCCAACCACTTTTGGTTCAGGAAAAAAAATAACAACTCCTTCAATTTGAGGTTCACCAAAATCCACTACAATATATCTAATAGAATTAGTATACATAATCTATATTCTCACCCCCTCAACATCGACATCATAGTGTTCATCCACATTATCTCTAACTAGCATGAGATTCCCATTGGGTATGCTCTAGAGGAGACAAATTTTCTTAATGTTTCATATGATAATATGTTGTTGTGATGACATTTTATCCCTATCCTTATATATGAAATAGACCATTTAATGTAGAGAACCTGATACATTAATCTCCCATAAGGATAGAAGGACATCCTCATGCCCTTCTAACACGAATGAAAATATTATCTTAACATATACCAACATTGATTTATTTTTACATCACTCGTCAAAAGAAACCAAATTTATATATATGGAAAGATACTTTTTTTAATTCATCAATTCGAGGTACTACACTAATTTAAATAAACATAATAATAAAATTCTAATCATCCTTGAGATCATTCACCATAGTCTTCCTTATTTGAGTGGTTCCAAATTTAAAAATAGGATGTCATCTGATTTTTCAACAACATCACCAATTTATTTCAAAGTAAAAAAAATGAAATTCCCTTCATGAGGGAACAAAAATATATGATACATATTTTCACGACCTGTCCTCAGGGCCCATGTCGTGACTACCCCAAGCCCACCTTCCATAGGACATGGGCTGGCGACTAGCACCAAGGCGTAAATCCTGATAAAAAGGGAAGGCATTGCCTTTATAATAGTAAAAAAACACAACAGAGTACGCAACTGAAGTAAGCACAATGTAAACATTAAATACAAAAGTAAGTGTTGAAAAGAAAGGGGCTGGAAATACAATCCCAACAGTAAGTACAATACAAATGAAAAGCTAGTACAACTGCAGTAATGTAAAACAACAACCACTAAGTCATCCTCCGGGTATCCCACCTTAAGGGTGGTTACAGATGGGCTCCACATCACCTTGGATCCCTCTATTTTCTCCGTGTACGTCTCGCCAAGTGGTCCACCTCCGGGTACCATCTAGCTCCTCAAGTCTCTACTTCGATTAGTGATGACTGTCGTCTGCATCCAACACAATGCAGTGCGGGCAAATCCTATGCAGGGGTGAGTATACTATAATCATTAGGGACCCCGAGACCCCTGAAGGTCTCCCAGAATCCACGAAGGATAAACCATAAAGAGAGATACAATCACGAAGTATCATCCAACCCTACTTAGGTATATTCCCATACATATACCTAAGTTATCAATCTCGGTTCGGCTCAAAATTCTCGAGCCCAAGAACTACTCAGTCCACACAGGAAAGAAGTCAATCACATCGATGATAATGATTGAAATTCAAGACTCAACTCATACAGGTATACAACTCAGGAAGAGGGGTGGAGATGATTAGATGTAGCCTCTGAATCATCTCCTTTGTCGAACCCACGTAGGATCCTAGTACAGAAGTCATCGCTGCCGAACCCACGAAGGATCCAAGTGCAGTAATCATCGATGTCGAACCCACAGAGGATCCAAGTAAAGTATTAATCGATGCCAAACCCATGGAGGATCCATGTACATTAGTCATCGTCTTCAAACCCACAGAGGATCCCAGTACGGTAGTCGTCGCAGTCGCAGCTAGCTCTAGGGTTCCTACACACAGCACACTCGATTCCAGGAGGGTCCACTCCTCGAGCCAAGGGGTTGATACATAAACTGTCGTGAATTCCAGATTTGATATATCCCAATGTTCCATCTCATCAAAAGGAACCCAACGCGACAGACGGCGCGTCAATCAGATTCTCGGTCTGAGAGTTATTGGCTTTTCCGTTCCAGGGGCCCGGTTGGAATTACGCTCGTTCCAAACCTGGCCATCATCCAAAGTCTTCAAAAACTCACTTAGAGTGTCACAAAGGGACCGCCTCATCACAATGGTCCCATTGACGCCGACGGCACGTCGATCGGATTCACGATCGTGAAGTTATTCACATTTAAGCGAAACGGGCTCGGCCCGTCAAGCCCGGTGGGCTGGCGGGTCAGCCTGTTCTCGCTCGGCAGGTCTGAACCGGCTAAGGGGTCAGCCCAGCCTGATAATGTGCATACCATCTTGGTGGGGCACGGTCCGGCCCATGACAGGCGGCCTGGCCCGCGGCTGGGCGCGGCGTGGCCTCGTCCGGCTGGCGCGGCCCGACCAGCTGTTGGTCGCGGCTCGGCCCACTGGCCAAGCGACGCGGAGCAGGGGGGGGGGAGACTTCCCAAACCGGCGGTGCTGCCCTCCTTATAGGATAGCTTTTCAAGCGCGAGCGGCCCGCTTTGGTAGGCCGTTGTCCTCCGCACGCGGGTCCAGGCCACGCCGCGGCTCCAGGCCACGCCGCGGCCTCCTCCAACCCGACCGGTCGACGAGCCGCCCGGTTCGCCCACTGAAGCGGCCCGCAGAGTGCGGGACGTGGTCCTCCGTAGCACGGTGCCATGGGGCGCCTTGGTTCCACCAGCCCGGCCAGCTACTACCAACCGGTTCTTCTTCGGCCAAACAACCCGCTGTTGCCGACCACGGTTCTTCCGCACGCGGCCGGCGCATGGCCGCCGCCTCTTCCAACACCCCTCCATCACAAATAAAATTAGGAAACATTGGAGGGTCATCTGGCCATGTTTGTTCTGCTCATGCCCTTCACATTAGGCGGTAGCAGTTGGCCGAAGACATTCCAATGGATTCAACATGAACGAGATAATTAATTCATGTAGAATTATACAAAACCCCTACCTTGATTATGACGTTACACGTCATTGAGCCGTGGAAAGTGGATTCGAAGATGACATTGGGTGCGTCTGATGAGGAAGCTTAGTCGATGTTCCTCGTGGTTGATGTCTTCTCCCTTGACGTAGAGGAAGAAGAAATGATGAAGTTCTTCGTGGAGAGAACGTCGTTCTTCGTGGAAGGATGAAGCTCTCTTCTAATTCCAAAGGTTCCACCAAAATATTTTCCAAGAAAATATTAAAATAAAGCGTCCCGCAATTTTAGAAGATTTTCCAACCAATTAAAAATGATTCAAAACCCCATTAATTAATTAAAGAAGGTTTTAATTATAAGAGTTGGCACAATTGATGGGAGGAGAGATGAAATGACTCCACCAAAATAAATGAGGGGGAGTTGTCAAAATAAATGAAGGTGAGTTAATTGGGGAGTTTAAGGGAAGTTAAAGGGTTAGGGGCTCGTGTGGGCCCCACCACACTAAATCATCTCATGGGAGATTATGTGGGTGTGGGCCCCACCTCTAACTCCCCCTTGTAGGAAATAACCAACTCTTTAAACAATAAAATTTTGTACAACAATTTTATTTAATTTAATATAAATCCCCCAAAATTAACTTCTCCTCCCGAGTAAATGCAATTGCGGTAAAGGTCCCCTTAAGTGAATACCAGTGCTGCGAGTTCATCGGTGCCATCAGATTTCAATTCCGAGCACCGATTCAGATGATTGAAAAACATGCACGTACGTTTACTGAACGTACCCGAACAAAGCATCAGAAATTGATTCCGGGCACACCGGGCCTCGGAATTAGGCGTCGTCAGAAACTGCGGACTCGTAAAATTCCAATGTATTTAAGAAAAAAATTTCCCTGAAATTTCAGGTTCTTGACATTAACCCCACCTCAGGGCTTTACATCCCCGTAAAGCTACAACACACACTAGGGAATCAAATGGGGGCACTGAGCACGCATCAGAGCCTCCCACTCCCATGTGCTCTCCTGGAGGTTCCCGTGCTTCCAATGAACGTGCACTAGAGGAATCGACCATCCATGTAGGATCCACTACTATCAATCCTTGATCTCCACCGGAACCTCTGTGAATTCCTCCCTATCATCGATGTCCAGCTCCCCATGGTCGATGATGTGGGATGGGTCGTGCACGTATCTCCTCAGCTGAGATACGTGGAAAAAGTCATGCACCCGGTGCAACTGAGGTGGAAGGGCCAGGTGGTAAGCCACCTCACTTACTCTGCTGAGGACCTAAAAAGGCCCGATAAAATGCAGAGATAACTTTCCACCCTGGCCAAATCTCCATATTCCTCGTTGATGTGCGACCCGTAGGAAAACGTGGTCTCCATCCTCAAACTCCTGTGGTCTCTGTCTCCTATCAGCATAGGAATTATGTCTGCTCTGTGCAGTCTTCATCCGCTCCTGGATGATCCGCACCTTCTCCATCGTAGCCTGAACCATCTTTGGTCCTACAAGTGCTGACTCCCCTGGGTCAGTCCATCATAGAGGTGATCTGCAAGGTCAGTAGTACAATGCCTCGTAAGGGTCCATCTCGATGGTGGAGTGGTATTTGTTGTTGTACGCAAACTCCACCAAGGTTAGGTGATCCTCCCAGCTGCGAACAAAGTCAAGGACACATGCACGGAGCATGTCCTCGAGATTCTGAATGGTCCTCTCTGTCTAGCCATCTGTTTGAGGATGGAAGGTGGTGATCAGACGTAGTTGCATCCCAAAAGCCTCATGTAACCCCTTTCATAGCCAAGAAGTGAATCGAGCATCTCGATCGGAGACAATAGTCGATGGAACTCCCTAAAACCTTGTGATCTCCCTGAATGTAGAGGTGTCCCAAGATCTCTACTAAGCCCTGCTCTATGATCGGTAGGAAGTGGGCCGACTTGGTGAGTCGGTCTACGATCACCTAAATAGAGTCATTCCCTCTAGATGTACGTGGAAGCCCCATCATGAAATCCATGGATATCTCGTTCCACTTTCACTATGGGACCTCTAAGGGTTGTACCAAGCCTGATGGTACCTGGTG
This sequence comes from Viscum album, assembly GCA_963277665.1. Classification (NCBI taxonomy): domain Eukaryota; kingdom Viridiplantae; phylum Streptophyta; class Magnoliopsida; order Santalales; family Viscaceae; genus Viscum; species Viscum album. The sequence goes on from OY728138.1 coordinate 1,803,590,615, forward strand.
CTCCACCTTCACTTGCTGACAAGTGAGGCATCGTGATACAAACTATGCTACAACCTTTTTCATACTCAGCCACCAGTGCTGTCGTCTAAGGTCCTGATACATCTTCGCCACTCTTGGATGTACCTCTAGAGGGGAAGTGTGGAACTCCCTTAGCACCTCCTCCTGTAGTGAGACTGGTACCATGGTATGTAGCATGAAGAGGATGACATGCTCCCCTCCTTCAGAAAATCCATCAGGTGCATGTCCTGAGGATATCTGAGCACATCACGTCTCACAGTCAATGTCCCCACACTGTGCCTCCCTGACTAACTGAAGAAGTGGAGGAGTGACTATGAGAGACTAAAGAAAGGATGCTCCATCAATATCCACAAAGGATATATGCAACACGACTAGCTTCTCTATCGCCTCTCCTAGCAGCTGAATGCCCGATATCTTGCTGAGAGCATCATCTACAACGTTCCCCTTCCCATGAGTATAAACTATCTTAAAGTCATAGTCCTGTAGGAACTCAATCCATCGTCGTTGTCTCAGGTTCAAGTCCTTCTGCGAGAAGATATACCTGAGACTCTGGTGGACAGAGTAAACTGTAAAGTGCTCTCCCATAAGAGAGTGCCGCCATATCTTCAAGGCGAAGACCACTGCTACTAACTCCAGGTCATGGGTAGCGTAGTTCTGCTCGTGCTGCCTCAACTGTCGTGAACCATAGACGATCACTTCTCAGTCCTACATCAGGACACACCCAAGTCCAGTCCCTGATGCGTCACAGTAAATGACGTACCCAACGCCCTCCTCCGGTAACCTCAATATGGGGGCACTGGTCAACCTCTGCCTCATCTCCTGAAAGCTCTGTTGAAATCTATCTGACCACACAAAGGGTTTCCCCTTCTTTGTCAAAGCTGAAAGTGGTGCTGAAAATCTAGATAAGTCTCGCACAAATCTCATATAGTACCCAGCCAGACCTAAGAAACTCCTCACCTCCGTCACGCTCCTGGGTGGTCCCAAGCATGTAATGCCTCGATCTTTGCTGGATCTACTGCATCTCCAGCCTCTGAGATGATGTGTCCCAAAAAGTGAACCTCTCAAATCCAGACCTGACACTTAGAGAGCTTACCATAAAGCTGGTGCACTCAGAGTGTATCCAGTACAACCCTCAAGTGGTAGGCATTCTCCTCCTCAGTAGTCGAGTAAATCAGTATCTTGTCGATGAAAACTACTCTAAATTGATCGAGGTAAGGCTAGAAGATCCTGTTCATGAGACTCATGAACACTGCTGAAGCATTGTTTACACCGAAGGGCATAACCAAGAACTTGTAGTGGCCATATCCACACCTGAAGGCCGTCTTCTTTACATGCTCGTCTCGAACAATGAGTTGGTGATAGCCTGTACTAAGTTCTATCTTTGAGAAGCATCATGATCCCTTGAGCTGATCAAATAGGCCGCCAATCCTCTAGAGTGGGTACTTTTTCTTTAAGGTCACCTGATTCAGGTGATGGTAGTCGACACACAGTCGCAAGCTCCCATCGTCCTTCTTGGTGAACAAAATCAGAGAAGCCTAGGGTGAAACACGGGGTCGGATAAATCCCTTGCCCTGAAAGTCCTCCAGCTGTACCCGCAGCTCAAGAAGCTCAGTGGGTGCCATCCGATATACTGGAGTAGATATTGGTGTTGTTCTGGGGTGGAGGTCAATGTAGAAGTCTACCTATCTACGAGGAGGTAGTCCTGGAACGTTGTCAGGAAAAATGTCAGCATAGTAATCCACCACAATTGGAAACCTCAGACTCCGCACATCAACTACTCCAAGGATGAGACTAGACAACTGATGTGTTATTGGTTTCCCTCTATTCTGCAAAAGTCCATCATGCACTGCAAAGGCTCCCTTCTCGCCGGTGAAGGTGAACCTGGTCCTATCTATGTGGACACACCACACTTTGCACCTAATAAAGTCGATCTGAGCATGAACTATAGATAACTAGTCCATACCCAAGATGACGTCGCAAGGTCTCAATGCCGCTATAAGAAGATCTCAGCCGAAGATCTCACCTCCTATATTAAGCTCACACTGCCATCCCCAGTACGTAATCATCGAGTATGCTCTTATAAGAGTATCTAGCCATAAGGATCGAGCCAATGGCTCTTTCGGAATCTCCGAGCTCTGAACAAGGGCAGTGGCAATAAAATAATGACTCACACCTGTATCTATAAGAACTGCAGCAAGGGTGGAGTAGACACAGATAGTACCTCAAATCATCTCAGGTGTGTCGTGGTAGTAGGCCTTGACTGCCTAGAGCTGAGCCCGCCTCTGTCTGCTAGCTCCCTGCGGTCAGGGTGGACCTACTGGTGGTGGTGGTGGTCGAGCCTCGAAACGTCATCCACCACCTACTTCTCGGCCAGCTCCTCTGTCTCATCCGCCTTCTCCCGATAGACCACCACGGTCGAACCTCTGCCTCTTCCTGGGAGGTCCCTATACTGTCTGCTGCTCGTCTGCATGGCGGGTCAGGCAGTATCGAGCCATGTGACCCTGCCCGCTGCATGCATAACACTGGCTGCCCCACATATATCTGGCTCTATTTCGTGTGCCCCGCACATCCAAACCAGTATCCTAAGGTGGCCCACCTGATGGCCTGGTCCGCTTGGACATCTGCGTCAACTATCTATTGCCGGCTGCAGAAGACTCTACTACATGTCGTCATGCGGTGGGTCTCGCCGCTGGCGACTGCTCAGCGAGAAATCTCTCCACTAGAAAGGCTCGCTCCAGCACCCCCGCCTGCGTCGGGATGTTGAGAGGAATCGTCGAAGCCCTGATCTCGTGCCTCAGTCCCTACTCGAAGGTCTGGGACCTGAAGAACGAGTCTCGCACCATATCGGTGGAGTAGCATGAGAGTTCAGTGAACCTCGCTGAGTAATGAGCTACTGTCATGTTTCCTTACTGCAGATGAAGTAAATCATGTATCCGCACCGCACGAAGGGTGGATGAAACAAACTCTGAGAGGAAGAGACTCTCGAAGTCCTTAAAAAGTAGTGATGCCTCGTCGTGAACCTCGAGCATCAAGATCCACCATCTTTCTGTTGTTTTGTGTAGGAGACTCATAGCAAGGATCACCATAAGATCAGCTGGTGTCCCTACTAATCTGAAAACACTGATGACAGTCTCCAACCAATCCTCAGCTGCCTCTGGGTTCGTCTCTCTGTGGAACCTGGGCAGCCTCTGTCACTGAAACTCGTGCAACGCACTCAGGCGGCGTGCACTCTCTACTGCTAGGGCTGGTGGTATCACTGGCCCAGTGGGTAGTGGTGCCACTGGTGCCTCCGCTGTGATGGGGACCTGCACCGAGGCCTCGTCGCTCGGTGGGCTACCATCCCGTACGTAACTCGGAACCTTAGCTGGCTGCCTTCGTGGGGCCATCCTGAAAAGAAACAGGAGTGGCACAGTCAAACAGTATACCTGGTGAGCTGATACAAAGTAATCACAAAGGAAACTTTTCAAAGGAAACACACACGCAATAAGTGTTTTCGTGCACTGAGTCAGAAATAAGAGTTTAAGGTCCTGGTGTATGGATACGTCAGCCGCAACACCAACACTGAACTCCATGTACTGAAAACCACACTCAATACTCTTAACACAATTGATTCACAAAAATGAGTGATCAAAGTCCTGAGTTCTGTAGTAGAAATGACTCCTCTGATACTAATTTGTCACGACCCGTCCTCTGGGCCCATGCCGTGACTACCCCAAGCCCTCCTTCCCTAGGCCAGGGGGCTGGCGACTAGAACCAAGGCATAAATCTCAATAAAAAGGGAAGTCATTGCCTTTATAATAGTAAACAAACACAACAGAGTACGCAACAGAAGTATGCACTAATAAAAACTGAAATACAAAAGTAAGTGCTGAAAATAAAGGGGCTAGAAATAAAAGCCCAATAGTAAGTACAGTACAACTGAAAAGCTAGTACAACTGCAGTAAAGTAAAACAACAACCACTGAGTTGTCCTCCGGGTATCCCACATGAAGGGTGGGTACAAATGGTCTCCACGTGACCTTGGATCCGTCCTTCTACTCCATGTACTTCTCTCCAAGTGGTCCACCTCTGGGTACCATCCAGTTCCTCAAGTCTCTACCTCGATCAGTGTTGTCTGTCATCTGCATCCAACACAACGTAGTGCGGGAAAATCCCATGCAGGGGTGAGTATACGATACTCAATAGGGACCCCGAGACCCCCAAAGGTCTCCCATAATCCATGAAGGATAAACCACAAATAGAGATACAATCATGAATTATCATCCAACCTTACTTAGGTATATGCCCATACATATACCTAAGTTATCAATCTCAGTTCAGCTCTAAACTCTCGAGCCCAAGCATAACTCAGTCCACATAGGAAATAAGTCAATCACATCAATGATAATAATTGAAAGTTGAGACTTATCTCATATAGGTATAAAACTCATGAAGATGGGTGGAGATGATTAGATGTAGCCTCTGAATCATCTCCTATGCTGAACCCACATAGGATCCTAGTACAGAAGTCATCGTTGCCGAACCCACGGAGGATCCAAGTACAGTAATCATCACTACCGAACCCACATGGGATCCAAGTACAGTATCCATCACTGTCTAACCCACGTTGGATCCATGTACAATATTCATCGTCGTCGAACCCATAGAGGATCCCAGTACGGTAGTCGTCGTAGTCGCAGCCAGCTCTATTGTCCCCGCACACAACACACTCGATTCCAGGAGGGTCCGTTTCTCAAGCCAAGGGGTCGATAAATCAACTATCATGAAGTCCAAATTTAATGTATCCCCAAGTTCTGTCTAATTAAAAGGAACCCAACACGACAGATGGCGCGTCAATCGGATGCCCGGTCTGAGAGTTATTGGTTTTTTCGTTCGAAGGGCCCGGTTGGAATTACGCTCCATCCAAATCAGGATGTCATCCAAAGTCGTCCAAAACTCACTTAGAGTATCACAAAGGGAACGCCTCATCGCAAGGGTCCCAGTGCCGCAGACAACGCGTCGATCGGATGAACAGTCGTGAAGTTATTCGCATTTAAGCGAAATGGGCTCGACCCGTCAAACTCGGTGGGCTGGCGGGTTGGCTGATTATGGCTCAACGGTTCCGACCCAGCTTAGGGGTTGTCCCGACCTGATAATGCATGGCCCATCCCAGTGGGGCATGGTTCGGCCCGGGGAAGGTGGCCCGGCCTGGCTGGCGCGGCTCGCCCGGCTGTTGGCCGCGGCTCAACCAACTGGTCGTGCGACGCGGAGCGGGGAGGGGGGGGGGGGTGCGGCCCCCCGACCTCCAGAACCAGAAGCGCTGAGCGGTACCTCCCTCCTTCTCGGTCCTCCGAAGCCATCCGGCTTCTCCAGAGCGAGCGACCTGCTTGGGCGGGCCGCTGTCCTCCGCACGCGGCACCAGGCGGCGCCACGACCTTCTCCAATTCGGCCGACCGACGAGCCTGCCGGTTCGCCCACTGAAGCGGCCCGTAGAGTGCGGTCGTGGTCCTCCCCAGCACAGTACCATGGGGAACTGCGGTTCCACCAGCACGGCCAGCTACGGCCGGCTGGTTCTTCTTCCGCTGAGCAGCCCGCGGTTACGGTCTGCGGTTCTTCTACACACAGCCGGCACGCGGCCGCCGCCTCCGCTCACTACCACCTCTTCCAACACGCCTCCATCGCGAGTAAAATTACGAAAAATTGGAGGGAAATTGAGCCATGTTTTTTCAGCCCGTGCCCTCCGTGTTAGGCAATATCAGTTGTCTGAATACATTCCAATGGATTCAACATGAACGACATAATTAATTTATGTATAATTATACAAAAACCCTACCTCGATTATGACGTTGCACGTCGTCGAGCCGCAGAAAGAGGAGTCAAAGACGACATCGAGTGAGTCTGAGGAGGAAGCGTAGTTTAAGTTCCTCATGGGCAATGTCTTCTCCCTTGACGCGGAGGAAGAAGAAAGGATGAAGTTCTTCGTGGAGAGAACGCCGTTCTTCATGGAAGGATGAAGCTCTCTTCTAATTCCAACGGTTACACCAAAATATTTGCCAAGAAAATATTAAAATAAGGCTTCCCCCAATTTTAAAATATTTTCCAACCAATTCAAAATGATTCAAAACCCCATTAATTAATTAAAGAAGGCTTTAATTTTAAGATTTGGCACAATTGATGAGAAGACAGATGAAAAGACTCCACCAAAAAAATGAGGGGGAGTTGTCAAAATAAATGAAGGGGAGTTAATTGGGGTGTTTAAGGGAAGTTAAAGGGTTAGGGGCTTGTGTGGGCCCCACCACACTAAATCCTCTCATGGGAGGTTATGTGGGTGTGGGCCCCACCTCTAACTCCCCCTTATTGGAAATAACCAACTCTTTAAACAATAAAATTGTGTAGAACAATTTTATTTTATTTAATTTAAATCCCCCAAAATTAACTTCTCCTCCCGAGAAAACAAAACTGAGGTTAAGGTCCTATTAACAGAATATTGGTGCTGCGAGTTTATCAGTTCCCCCATATTTCAATTCCGAGCACCGGTTCAAAAGATAGAAAAACCCCCACGTACGTTTACTGAACGTACCCAAACAAAACTTCAGAAATTGATTCTGAGCACAATGGGCCTCAGAATCAGGTGCCGTCAGAAACTGCAGACTCGTAAAATTCTAAAGTATTTAATAAAAAATTTTCCTTGAAATTTCCAGGTATTTACACATATACATATATGATATTAAAAATTCATTATCACCTACCTTTTAAGAAACTTTGTCTTCAATTTCACCAAAATTGAACTAAAGGATTTCAAAAGAACTTATAAACCTATCTTTTGAAAAAAAATACTCTGTATTTAATCCATTGAAAACAAATTCCAATCCTGAATAGATCATTTCTTACATAAAAAGTATATTAGTTTCAATGATCCATATAAAATCTATAAAATTTCCTTATAGCACATGATGCTCAGATCTCGAAACATTCTTCCTCTTTCCAATGCATGCTACAGCTTTATCAATTATATTTATCAATTCCATTTCAAACAGTAGTTAAGATTTTTGGTTTTGAGGAATCTAAATTAAAAAATATTTAGGATTTGAAGAATTTAGGGTTTCATGGATAGAGAATAGATAATACATTCTTCACATTTTTAGGCGATGTTTGGATTTCTGGAGAATAATTCTCAATAGAATGAGTGGGAATGTTAAACATGAAAAGATAGTTGGAAAAATTAATTCACAAATCAATTTAAATATGATAAATTATAAAAATATATAGTACATTAAAATAGATAAACAAATATTTAATATCTTAAAACTAAAAAAATTAAAAAGAAGGAAAATAACTATTATTTATTCAATAACCGTAGACCAAAAGATAATAAAAATATAATATTCATTTAAAATAAACAATATTAGATCCAACTTAATAAAATAAAATTAATAAGTGGGAATATTTTTAGTAAAATATCATAAAGAAGATATTCAGTATTAAAAATTCTAAAGCAATATCACCATTTTTGACATGAAATATTAGAAAATGACACAAAATATCAAAATGAATAGTTCTATAATGACTTAATGAATTTTTAGAAACATTTATTACTGTGTTATTATCCCACAAAAGAGGAAGATGATTTAGATTAAGCTAAATCTATAGAATATTTTATGTCGTCCACAACACATGTGTGTAGAAACTATCATAATATATATATTCATCCTTGAAAATTGACAGTGTAACTAAATGTCTTTTCTTACTTGGCCATAATACAAGGATTTCCCAAAAAAAAATGACAGGTTCCTAAGTTAATCTTTCTATATAATCTACAAACTCCAAAATCTGTATATGAATATGAAATTAAAGCATAACTAGTGGTTTTTGGAAATTTTAATGATAATGAAATAGTTCCTTTTAAAAATCAAAAAACTCATAGGATAAATTTTGAATGAGACTATTCTAGATTTGAATGAAATATATTACATAAATAAACAATAAAAATAAAATTTGGTCTACTAGAAATATGATATAAAAAGTTTTCAATCATATCTATAAATATTATTTTTGACTGGTTTACCAACATCATTGAAATCAATTTTAATATTTATACACTAATTAGTTTTACATGTGTTTCTATTTTCATGTCCAAATTTTTTCAGAAAATCAACAATATATTTTCTTTGATTAAAAATATTTCAAAAATATTTTTGATCGATTTTAATCCAATAAATATATTTAATTCTCCCATTATACTCATTTCAAACTCTTTTCTCATATGTTTGAAAAAATAATTACGAAGCATTTGATTAGTGTAACAAAAAATAACTTTATCTGTACATTTATGTACTAATAAAATATCAAAAGAAAAGATTTTAAAAAAAATAATACAGTCAGTGAATCCTATAAAAACACCATTTTCAAAATAAAAAAGAACTCATTATTTATACTTAGGCCTTGTATGTTATTTAAGTCCATAAATACCTTTAGTAAGTTTAAAAAATTAGAAAATGAGGATTTTCAAAACCTGGTGGTTATTTTAATATAAAATTCTACTATTAAATGTAGAATTAAGAAAGAATATTTAGCATCCATCTAGTATAATTTATAATTAATATAAGATGCATAGGATAAAAGATAATAATGGGTTCAAGAATAGAAATTGTGGAAATGTTCCCCTCATAGTTTATACCTTCCTCTTCATTGTAACCTTTGTAAACTATCCTAAGAATATTTCATAAAATTCCACATTGATTATATTGCTTATTTCTAAATACCTATTAAGTTTCTATTATTGGATGATCTGAGGTCCTATCAACTATCTCTCAACATTTATTCCATCCAAACTCATCTATATATTCTTTCATATCTATTAACAAATTCTCATCATTCAAAGAATCTTTTAGAAACATGGGTTCTAACTACGTTTGAAAATTATATAACTCAACTAAATTTTCAACATTTATCCTTGTTTAAAGAGATTAATCTATGAATCATATTAAATTATCTAAAAGATTCTTCTTAGAGATTCTAGATTATCTAGGTAAGGAATATTTATGATTTTCCTTTTCACTCTCTTAAGAATTAGGTTAATCATGGTCATTCTTTAATTTATGTTCACTTTAAACATTAGAAGAATGAAATCTCATGTTATTTAAATAATTTGTATTTTCATATGTTTATGTTCTATTGTAATAAATATGATCACTCTCAAAAAACTTCACATGAAATGGTTATTCATTTATCTTTTACTTTTTTAGATTAATTTACAAGCATTGGAAGTATAAAAGAATCCATGAAAGATTATTTCCTCATCCATTGGATCAAACATACAAATGTTTTTTTAGTTTTAAAGATATACACTTTTAATCCAAACACATTGAAGTGCATAATTTTAAGTTTTCTATTTTCCAAAAACTCATAGGTGTCTTCTTAAGAAAATGACCAATTAAAAATATTTTCATAATATGGAATGTTTTATTAACATCTTATACCCAAAAATATGTATGTAAACAATACTCATCTACCATAGTTCTATCCATTTCATGAATATTTCTATTTTTTTCTGATACAGTTCAATTTTTTGAGGGGTCCTTAGAGCAGAAAGAGTATGTTTAATACCCATAATTGAGAAAACAATATTTCAATTTTGGATTCTCAAATTCTCATCCACAATAACTAATAAAAGGAGTTATTTTTTCAACTTTTCATTTTTAACCAACTTAGAAAAACTCATAGAAAATATAAAATATTGACTTTAAAATTTCAAAAATTAAATACAATTAAATTTTGAAAAACCATAAACCAGTAAAAAAAATCTGACATCCAAGAATTCTACTTTAGAAGGTACAAAAAAGTCAATATAAATATGTTTGAAATATCTATATATAGAAGCCTTGTAAAATGATTGGAAATTTGACTTGTGATTCTTACCCATTTGACATACATCCCAAAGTATTTTCGCATCGAATATTTTATAAAGAATATAAGAAAATAAATTATTCTTAGATAAATTAGTTAGGAAAAGTAACACTTGGATATTTTAATAGAACACTACATTCAACAATGTATAAGAAACACAACATCGAGTCTTAATGAATCTTAATAAACTATTAAAATATTTTTTTTAATGTAACAATTATCTCCTAAGAGTTGAATTTGGTTGTTTGAATAGTGTTAAAAAAATGATGAAATATATTATAAAGGATATAATAAATAAATATTCGTTTATTAATTCAAATAAAATATGTATTCGATTTTTATTAAGATTATTTTATTCTTTAGAAATACGTTTTCTTTAAAAATGAATTTTACTGCTTTTGAGAGAAAGAATTATAATTATTTTCTAGAACTTATATATATTTAATTTTATAGAAAAAATACCTTTTTTTAATCATAATTTCTAAATTATCTTAGTGTTAATTTTTGGGATTCATCTGAAAAGATTTATTTGACCATGAATATTGAAAAATACAAATTTTATCAAAAATTGTATTTTCATTAAAAAATTTAAAATATAAATTTAATTTTTAAATTTTTTTAAACTAAAATTATTTATATAATACAATAAATAACAAATTTGGTTCATTAGAATAAATTTTATTATTTTTTTGGGTATAAAATCATTTCTATATATAAAATCATATTATTCAGAAAAACAATATTTTTCTAAAAAGTGGATTCATCACATTTTTCATAATAATTTTAAAACTAATTTATTCAGAATATATATTTATATAATTGTATAAAATTTATCATTTATTTTAAAACAATATATTCATATTTAGTAAACGGTTCCCTTTTATTTTTTGTCAATATGAATAAAAATCATGGTAAAATTTATCAACTTGGTAAAGGAAAATTTGGTACATCTAGTTTAAAACTAAGTTATAAGGGAATAAGTTTTCATCATAATTCTTATTTTATGAATTTAATTCTACCATAATAATCTTAGACTCTAAACTAGTATGTTCAATGGAAATATGTCCATGAGAGTGACTAATATAATAGTTAAAATAAATAAAGTTAAAAAATGTCACTCTCTAAGTTTTAAATATCTATAATGTCTCCACATATATATTGAAGAAATATATAAATTAACATAAATATTTTTTTATTAATGTAATTATTTTCATGATATAAATTTATTCATAATTTTTAGAAATTTTATAATTACATTAAATGCTTTTTCAACACTATTCTAATATTTATTTAATTAATTGGGAAATAAAATAAATGATTTCAAAAATATTGAAAGTGATATAATATGAATGATTTATTGTTTCCAAAGAATTTTATAGATATATTTTATTTATTTGGATGGTTTTATAAAATTATATTTTAATTCCCCCTTTGTCTTGAGGTATTTTATGTCAAATTAAATGAATATTATCAAAATTGTCAGTAATGATAATTTATCAAAATAATATTTTATTAAATTATTTAAAAATGACTAAAATATTTAAATAGGACATGGTGGATACTATATGGTCAAAATTTTATCTATTGGACATTTTTGATCTATTTTTTATCTTATACATAAAATTATATACTTTTAAGAGTGAAAAATATATAGTCACGATTAATGTTAAAGAAGGTTAATAAAGAAGTTTAACAAACATATATGGTTTAAACCACCACATAAACCTATAAAAATTCTATTGGTTGATGATATTTAAATAATATAATACATTAGGTTCAAATCCTAGACCATTTGGAGTCATTTGTCTTTGATAATGACTTTATTATAATTTAATCTTTTAAGAAATCCAAAAATTACCTCTCAACTCAGTTATAAAAAATCACACATTCCTTCACTTATTTACACCACTTGGACCAACTTTTATAGAAAATTAACTAACCATTCCTATTATAAACATTCATATCCAAGTTATGGGGTTTTTTATTTCTTTACAAAGACAATCCTATGATCCTTAAGAGTATATCCATATGAGTTCTTCCAAAGAAGAGGTAATCGCCTTAACCGATCCCGATCTTTTTTAAATATTATTTTTCCACCATTAAATATATGGTATTTATAGTAAAATGGTGAAAAAAATTATCCTCAATATAATAAAAAATTATCTTGATTATGAAACCACCATTATCCACCCTATTTTATATCAAATGGGAAGAGAAAGAATCACTTTTGTGTACGTACGACTTACCTTCTACACGTAGTGATACAACTTCTTTTTCATCACCATATTTTATGGATCCAAAATATGATGGGTATAATATTAATATATTATATATATAATATTATAATTCTGGAATGGTAATATCATATCTTCCTTCTTAACTTCCCATGTGTTGGGAAACAATAATATCACTCATGTGTACGTGTGAACTACCACATCCACGAAGTGATGTGAATTGTTTTTAATTTCTATTTTACTTTGATGAAAATAAGTATAGATTAAATTAAAATATAATATATATATTATATAATATTTATTCTATAATTATGAACTATTATTTACCCCTCTTATCTTTCATCTTTCAATTAAATGAAAATACTACTCAAGTGTACGTATGTTCTACCGTATCCATGAACAGTAAATTTCATTTTTCTATATATAACATTTATGGATGACATAAAATATATATATACAATGAAAATACATGATAATTATACCATTAATAAAATTTTATATATGATATAACCATAATAAAATTACAAAAAACCAAAACTATTGAACCAAAATATACCTTAAAATGAAGTAGTTATCACCTGGAATAGTGATTTTAATAAAGAATTGTTAATAAATGAGTGAAAAAGGTTATAAGTAAATAATATATGGTATTATGTATATGAATATGGTTTTGGAAAAGATTTATAATAAATATATATTTACTATACATGATATTCAATCATATAAAAAGAAAATCAAATCTTATGTAAGGCTTTATTTCACAATCTCATCATTAGTTCGGATTGTTTATAGTAAATTCCCAATTGGGGGAATATTTTTTCTTCCATATAAATATTTCCCTTAAAAATTAAATAATATTTCTAATACACTCCAATTATTTATTAATGAAATTTTTACTCATGTTTGACTTTTTGCAAAATGGTTTGAATGGAATCTTCTTATCATTTTCCAAATAAGGTGCCTTTTAAACTTTTTATTATAGTGTAGAAGGAATGGAATTTTAACTTATAAAACATCAACATATTTAAATAACTTCATGAATAAAATTTTCTTTGAAACTTCCTTCAAAATTTTAAAATTTTCTTTTCGAATAAAATGTGTTCCATTATAATTACACAGTTTTTTAAAAATTTGTTATTTCAAAGTTAAAAGTATATTTTTCTCAATAATTTTCCAATGATCTTTTTAAATTATTTTCATCAAATGTCAACATAATTTGTTTAATATTATACTTTACTATTTTTTATCTAATGACACCATCAACCATATTTTATTTTATGGATTATGATCAGTTTACTAGAGATTTCTATTTTGATACCATTCTCTATATTACTCTGGATGGTTTATTATTATGTTTATTGATTGGGGTAATTATTAAAATTTCATATTCTAGTTTCAATATGAATCTTTATATTGATTATGATCCACCCATTTCATATGAATCATGAATTGGACTTAGTAAGTGATGGGTAGGGAATGCAATATCCCCTCAATACAGTGGTAGGTGTGATGATAAAAACTGGTTCGGGTTTCCTTTTGAGGGCTTTCCCGTCTATGTACATGTCTTGGAATAAGGCCTTGAAATTATTTTCAAATGTATTGGTACAAGGACTCAATGTTAATTTTTAGATGTTCAACATTATGCATTACATTATTATTAACTCATTTGTTGATATCCATGTGATTATTTGATTAATTTTTACATCAATAGATAATTTTTATCTCATGTGATTATTTAAATGGAATTATTTCATTATTATTTATTTCCGTCAATATTATTTGTTATATATTTATCTTTTTTTGTACACATACCCTTATTTATCATTTGAGGTCACCCATTTCTTGTGTTTCTTTTCCCCAAGATACTAGGATGTTTTTTATGATTAATACGTAGGGATATAATAAAGGGAATAAGGATGTTTTCAAAAAAATAACATGTATTATTTTATGTTTTCAAATGTTATTTTGAAATTAGAGTATATATCTAGTTTATGAGGATTACTAAACTATTCAATCATCGGTATGTGATTTCAGGTATCTAATTCTAATTTAATAAAGTAACTATTGACTCTAGGCTACTAGGGTTGAGGTTTTTATAGTTTGTATGAAAGGAAATTTAATAAAAACCTTAAAAACATGATTTAGGAAAACATATATTAAGGAATATAACTGTATGACTAACATTGAGAATATTTCTAAAAAAACCTTATGTATGATTATGATATTATCTATGCATAAATTTTTCAATTTAGGTTTAGTGTTTCAATAGTTTTGGAATTATACATTATGTTTTATAATGTTATGATCTAATCTAATGTATTCCATTATTTAGAAATGGAACCTAGCGGAAAGAATGAAAACTGTATCAATTCACATAATCTATTTATGTATTTCTTTCATAGATAAGATAACAAAGATTGATCTCGAGCTATAGTTGGATTGAAACAAATAATAAAAATTTTAGTGTAGTTGGTTGTAAAGACCCATAAAATTCAAGGGAATTTTTTTTCTTAATTTTCTTTGGGATTTTACAAGAACGCAGTTTCTGACGGAACCTGATTTTGAGGCCCGGTGTGCCCGGAATCATTTTCTGAAGTTTAGCTCAGGTACGTTCAGTGAAGGAATGAACGAGTTTTCTTAACTTTTGAACCGGTCCTCGGAATCGAAATCTGAGGACACCGATGGAACCGCAACGTCGGTAATTGCTTAAGAAGACCCATACTGGGGTTGCGTTTGCTCGGGAGGAGTTTTTAAAAATTGTTGAAAGTGAAATAAAATTGAGTAGCTTATACTCAGCCCTGCACGGGCTATGCCCGCACTACGTTGTGTTGGATGCAGACGATGGACATCATTGATCGTGGTAGAGGCTAGTGGAGCAGTCGGTACCTGGAGGTGGACCACTGTGATGGACGTACATGAAGTGGACGGCTGGACCCGAGGAGCTGAGGTGGCTATCTGTACCCACCCTTCAGGTGGGAGTACCAGTGGACGGCTCGACGTTGCTGCTTTACTTTCAGTTGTTGTACTTTCTTTCCAGTTGTACTTTACTTTCAGTTTGGGTTTGTATTCTGGCCCATTTACTTTCCGCACTTACTTGTACTCAGTTTACTTAGTGTTTACTTCTGTTGGCTTACTCTGTGGTGTTTGTTTACTCTTAAAGGCAATGCCTTACCTTTTTTTTGGGATGTATGCCTTGGTGCTAGTCGCCAACCCCTGGCCTATGGAAGGCGGGCTTGGGGTTGTCACGACACTGGCCCCTAGTACGGGTCGTGACAAATTGGTTTCAAAGGAGTTCGGTTCTACCGCAGAACTCATGACTCTGATCTTTCTTCTATGTGAAGTGATAGTGTTAAGGGTATTGAGTGTGATTATCAGTCCAGGGAGTCCAGTGTTGGTGTGGCGGCCGACGTATCCGTACACCAAGACCCTGACTTCTGATTTTCGACTTAGTGCACGAAAACATTGATTGCATGTGTGTTTAAAGTTTTCTTTGTGATTACTTTGTGTCAGCTCACCAGGTATACTGTATTAACCGTGTTGCACCTGTTTGTTTTCAGGATGGCCCCACGATGGCAGCCAGCTAGGGTTCCGAGTTTTGTATGTGACGACAGCCCACCGAGCGACGAGGCCTCGGTGTAGGCCCCTTTGATAGCAGAGGCACCAACGGTACCTCTACCCGATGAGACACCGATGCTACTAGCCCCAACCACTAAGAGTGCACGACGCCTTGGTGCACTGCACGAGAATCAGCATCAGCGACCGCCCAGGTTCCACGGGGAGACGGACCCTCAGGCAGTCGAGGATTGGATGGAGGCAGTTTTACGAGTTTTCTATTTGGTAGGGACACCAGTAGACCTCATGGTGATCCTTGCAGCGAGTCTCCTGCACGCGGCAGCAGGCAGATGGTGGAGCTTGATGCTCCAGGTGCACGACGAGCCATCTCTCCTCTGGACGGACTTTGAGAGCCTCTTCTGCTCAGAGTTCGTCCCAGACACCCTCCGTGCGGTGCACATCCAAGAGCTTCTACAGCTGCGGTAGGGCAGCTTGATGGTCACCCAGTACTCGGTGAGATTTACCGATCTCTCACGCTATTCGACAATCATGGTACGGGACCCATTCTTCCAGTCCTGGACCTTCGAGCAGGGATTGAGGCATGAGATCAGGGCATCGCTGATCTCCCTCAGCATTCCGACACAGGCAGGAGTACTGGAGCGGGCCATTCTCATTGAGAGCTTTCTTGTCGAGCCTACATCAGCAGCGATACCTACCGCATGGCGGCATGTAGCAGAGTCTTCTGCAGCTGGCAGTCGACAGATGACACATGGGTCCAGGCGGACCAGACCCTCAGGCGGACGACATCAGGACACTGGCTCAGAGGTGCAGGGCACACATCGCAGTTCCAGTCTTTCAAGAGGCAGACAGTGCTACGTATGCGGCGGGCAGGGCCACATGGCTCGTGACTGCCTGACCCGCCGTGCAGAGGAGCAGCAGATGGTTGAGGGACCGTGGCGGTCCGTAGGGAGATGCAGAGGGTCGACCACCCAGGAAGAGGCAAAGGGTTGACCGTGGCAGTCCGCAGGGAGCAGGAGGATGAGGCAGAGGAGCTGGCCGAGCAGCAGGTGGTGGGCGACGCTTTGAGGCTCTACCACCACCACCACCACTAGGAGGTCCACCCCGACCACAAGGAGCTGGTGGGCAGAGATAGGCACATCTTCAGGCAGCAGAGTCCTACGACCACGGTGCGCCCGAGATGATTCGAGGTACTATCTGTGTCCATTCCACCCTTGCTGCAGTTCTTATAGACACATGATCAAGTCATTCTTTCATTGCCGCTGCCCTTGTTCGGAGCTCGGAGATTCCGACAGAGCCGTTGGCTCGATCCTTACGGCTAGAGACTCCTACGGGAGCAGACTCGACGATTACGCACTAGTGCCGGCAGTGTGAGCTTACTCTAGGAGGTGAGAGCTTTGGCTGGGATCTTCTTGTAGCGGCGTCGAGGCCTTACGAGGTCATCTTGGGCATGGATTGGTTTTCTACAGTCCATGCTCAGATTGACTGCATTAGGCTCAAGGTGCGATGTGTTCGCACCGATGGCAGCAGGTTCACCTTCACCGGCGAGATGGGAGCCTTTGCAACACAGGATGGGCACACGCAGAGGAGAGGACATCCCATCACTCATCAGTTGTCTAGCCTCATCCTAGGAGCAATTAATGTGCAGAGTCCGAGCTTACCTACAGTGGTGGATCAATATGCAAATGTTTTTCCCGACGACGTTCCAGGACTACCACCTCGCAGACAGGTAGAATTTTATATTAAAATGTACCCCGGGACATCCCTGATATCCACCCCAGCATATCGGATGGCTCCCGCCGAGCTTCGAGAGCTATGGGTACAACTGTAGGACTTGCAAGGCAAAGGATTCACCTGACCCAGTGTTTCACCCTGGGCTTCCCCGATATTGTTCGCCAAGAAGGCGGACGAGACCTTGCGACTTTTTGTCGACTATCGTCGCCTGAACCAGGTGACCATGAGGAATAAGTATCCACTACCATGGATTCAATACCTCTTCGATCATCTCAAGGGATCACAGTGGTTCTCGAAGATAGACCTTAAATAAGGCTATCTTCATCTCAGAGTTCGAGATGAGGATGTGCAGAAGACGGCCTTCAGATGTTTGTATGGCCACTATGAGTTCTTGGTCATGCCTTTCGGCGTAACCAATGCTCCAAAAGTGTTCATGGGTCTCATGAACATGATGTTTCAGCCATACCTCGATCGATTTTTTGTGGTCTTCATCGACGACATTTTGATATACTCGACCCCTGAGGAGGAGCACGCCTACCACTTGCAGGTTGTACTGGACACACTCTGAGAGCACCAAATTTATGGTAAGCTCTCGAAGTGTCAGTTCTGGATACGTGAGGTCCACATCTTGGGACACGTCATCTCTGAGGTGGGAGTTGTGGTGGACCCTGTGAAGATCGAGGCAGTGCTAGCTTGGGAGCCACCCAGGAGCGTGATGGAGGTGCGGAATTTCTTGGGTCCAGCTGTGTACTACCGGAGATACGTGCATGACCCAACGCATATCATCAACCATGGGGAGCTGGACATTGATGATGGGGAAAATTTTGTGGAGGTTCCAATGGAGATCGAGGATCGAAAAGAGTGGGTCTTATGTGGACGGTCGATTCCTCTAGTGCGCATCAGATGGCAGCATGGGAACCTCCAGGAGAGCACTCGGGAGCGGGAGGCTCAGATGCATGCTCAGTACCCACATTTGTTTCCCTAGTTTATGATGTATCTTTTTGGGGACGTAAATCCCTGAGGTGGGAGTAATGTAAAGACCCATAAAATTCAAGGGGAATTTTTTCTTAATTTCTTTTGGGATTTTACAAGAACGCGGTTTCTGACGGTACCTGCTTCCGAGACCCGGTGTGCCCGGAATCATTTTCCGAAGTTTAGCTCGGGTACGTTTAGTGAACGAATGAGCGAGTTTTCCTAACTTTTGAACCAGTGCTCGGAATCGAATTTCGAGGGCACCGATGGAATCACAGCACCTATAATTTCTTAGGAACACCTTTTCTGGAGTTGCGTTTGCTCGGGTGTGGTACTTAAAATTTTGGGTTAAGTAAAAGAATAAAATAAAATGGTGCAACCAATTTTATTTTATTTAAAGTAGTTAACCTAAGCTATGTGGTTGGAGTGGGACCCACTATATCCTACTCCACTAGGTAGGATATTTGTGGGGCGGGGCCCACACAAGCCCCACCTATTCAATTCCTCAAACCCCCTATTTTATTTGGTAACACACATACACCCCCATTAAATGAAGTCAACTCTTGCGTTTAACTGAATATTAAACTCCTCTTTAATTGGGAGGCTTAAACTTCTAAATTAATTCAATTAATTGAATGATTCAATTTTTGAATTTCAAAATGTTTGGCGTATGTAATAAAATAAGGCAACGCTTATTTTATTAGTGTTGTTTTAGTTGTGCGAGAGGATTTTGGAGAGAATTTTCTCTATGTCTTGAAGTTCTCCTTCCTCGACGAAGAATGTGAAGAACGCCGAGCCTTCGACGAAGAACTCCGCCACCGTAACAGGGAGTTCGTCGAACCGTCTTCTTCCCTCTCCTCAGACGGTGAGAGACACCATCCTCGGAGATTGATGATGTGACGCCGACAATGCTTTCTCCGCGTCACCGATGACCCTTCTTCCGCGATGAACCTTCGTTCAACCTTTTCTTCGAGGTAGGGGTTAATTGTTTGTTCATGTTTACTTCTATCGCCTTTCTTCGTTTCAAATTGGGCCGCCTATTATCGCAATAACGGGAGGAGGTCGGACCGCACGAACACGGACGACCCTCCTCCCCCCTTGATTGTTGGATTTTGTTGCGGCACATGTAAGGCAGCGCGGTGCCGTTGCATCGCGCGGAAACTATGAGAATGGGCGAAGAAGCGCGGCGTCGTGCCGTTGAAGTCAAACAAGTTGCGGTGCCATCACGCCGTGCCAGAGAACCTGGAAGAGACTGCGGCCGGAGCGGGGCCACGGCGGAGGGGCGCGACACTGTTGCGTTGTGCCAGACGGACTAAGGCCACGACGGTGCAGGGAGCGGCGGCTGGCTACCGGCCACTGGCGCCGGAGCAGGAGGGCAGGACCGCGGGATCCCGCGACATCAGCATGGATGGGTAGCCGGGCTGGCCAAACGAGGAACCGAGGGTCGTAACCCTCGGCCGGCCGTAGGAGCGCCCCCCCATATGGGGGTCGCGGTTTGCCAAACAGGGGGGCAACGCCCCCCCCCCCCCCCCCGTTCCTTCTGCTCGGCTGTTACGGCCGAGCCGCCTGGCCATGCTGGCCAGACCGAGCGCGCCAGGCTAGGCCGCCTGGCCGGGCCGCCGGGCCGAGCCACACCACGGCCGGGCCGTGCCGCACCGCTCCGTATTAGGCCGGACCCGGACCTGGGTTGGGCCGACCCCGGGGGTATCGGGCCGGGTCGGACCGGGCCCGAACCCCCTATTTCCGGACCTCTTTCGGTCTTTTGCCAATAACTTGGGCTGCATACCTCTAATCGACACACTGTAAGCTGTGATGCGATCCTTGGATCGAGACGATCGTTTCGGTATATTACACTCAAGGTTTCGGAGAACTTTGGGTTCGGCCAGGTTGGTTCGAACACGAAACCAACCGGGCCTTCAGAGCGGAAATGATTATAACTTGAGCTCCGGGCGTCCGTTTGACGTGCCGTCGACTTTGATGGATTCCTCTTAGTGAGACAGGACTTTTGGCTTACTATGCTCGAGGTTTGGATGCAGTAGGAGTATGGTCGGGTTGGTTTTGACTTAAAAACGAACCGGGGCCCTCGGACGAAAAAGTCAATAACTCTCAGACCGGGCGTCCAATTGACGCGCCGTCTGTCACGTTGAGTTCCTATTGACGATATGGAACTTTCGGATACATCAACTCCAGACTTCATGTCAGTTGATGTATCAGCCCCTCGGCTTGTAGAGCGGACCCTCCCGAAACGAGCTTGCTGTGTGCGGGAACCCTAGAGGTGGCTGTGACTACGACAACGATGAAGACAGTACGAGAATCCTCCGTGGGTTCGACAGCGACGACTACAGCACTCAGAGATCCTCAGTGGATCAGTGCTACCGATCCTGTGTGGGTCATATCATGTGTGGGTCAGCGCTCAATGGTCTTGTGTGGGCTAGTGCATACCGACCCTGTGTGGGTCAGATACTGGGTGGGTCATTGCGGGGGTTAGTACCTATCGATCCTTTGTGGGTCATTGTGGAGTTTAGTACCTATCGATCCTTTGTGGGTCATTGCGGGGGTTAATATCTATCGATCCTGTGTGGGTCATTTCCGGGGTTAGTACCTATCGATCCTATGTGGGTATGACGACTTAGATGAATCAGTGCCTACATCTGATCATCTCTATCGTCTTACAAATAAATATTCCGTTGTGAGCTGAGTCTTGACTTTCAATCATTATCTTCGATATGATTGAATTTATTTCCTATGTAGATTGTGTTGTGATATCCTGTGTGGACGTGATCGAACATGGGATCGGATGCTGGAGCCGAACTGGAATTGATGACTTAGGTATATGTATGGGAATATACCTAAGTAGTGTTGGATGTTACTTCGTGACTGTATCCTTCTCTTGTGGATTATCCTTTGTGGATTCTGGGAGACCTTCGGGGGTCTCAGGGTCCCTACTGGGTAGCTTATACTCACCCCCGCATGGGCTATGCCCACACTACTTTGTGTTGGATGCAGACGACGGACAACTCTGATCGTGGTAGAGGCTAGTGGAGCAGTCAGAACCTGAAGGTGGACCACTGGGCAGGACATACACGGAGCAGACGGCTTGACCCGAGGAGCTGAGGTGGCTATCTGTACCCACCCTTCATGTGGGAGTACCAGTGGATGGCTCGACATTTCTACTTTACTTTCAGTTGCTATAATTTCTTTTCAGTTGCTATAATTTCTTTCCAGTTGTACTATACTTTCAGTTTGCGTTTGTATTCTAGCCCATTTACTTTCCGCACTTACTTTTACACAGTTTACTTAGTGTTTACTTCTTCTGGCTTACTCTGTGGTGTTTGTTTACTCTTAAAGGAAATGCCTTCCCTTTTTGTTGGGATGTACGCCTTGGTGCTAGTCGCCAACCCCTGGCCTATGGAAGGCGAGCTTGGGGAAGTCACGGCACGGGCCCCGAGGACGGGTCGTGACATTGGCTCAGGTTCTAACAAATAACATACCCTGCATAGAGTGTCATATAGATCTATAATGTGATGTTATATTTTTATAACACTTCATGTGTTAGAAATATCCATCATTCAATGGAAATATGAATCCATTTGTTGATGAGAAATGGATATGTTCCTTAGAAAATGAATTCATCACATTACTAAATATTGTAAGGGTGTAGGTTTTCATGGCATTTTTTATCTCTCAGGGAACGTGGAGAAACAATGTTCATTGTACTAAGGATAAGAAAGAAATAGTGAGATTAGAATGGAATAGAAGGATTTTAAGGAAATTTTCTTTGAGAAATATTTTTATCATGAAAAACGAGATGATGTGGAGGAACAAATCTTGAGTCTAGGAAATATTTTGTTGAAACTTTTACTAATAATGAAACTAACAATACATGTTTATCAAAAATTTTTGTGAAATACATACGTAATCAAAACAGAATAATTGATAATTTCATTGATAATTTTATTCTAATCCTTCAAAGAGGACTATTACCTCAAACATTCTCATCATTTGAGAATATAGTATCATGTTCTATCAATATATATAATTAATTTACCAAATATTATAGTTCTAAATGGAATTAAGAGAAGATTTGGATGGAAGATCAAAAACTTGATAAGAGGAAGAAGAAAAAGAAGGATTTCTACAAATGTGATAACCATGGAAAGAAACATCCGCAGATCATTCTTTAATGGAATTGGAGTTTTCCTCAAATGTGGGGAGAAATTCCAATAGGAACATAAATTAATGGGTATAAAAGAAACCTCTAGTGTTTTTTTTCAACTATAAGAAGATAGGGAACTACATGAAAGATCTCTCCAAGTGTCAAGGGAATATACATCAGAAGAAACTGGGGGATCAAGGTCAATATTATGCTATTACTACTACCAAAGATAAAGTATTAAATTTATTGTATTTTTATTCAAGTTTTATGTTTTCATATAAGATATTCTAGTTATTATAAACATGAAACATATTAGTATTATACTATAGTAGTTTTTATTTTAGTACTTCAAATCATATGTCTAATGGTACTGATAATAAAGAAAAATAATTTATTGTTAAGGTGATTTTTTTTAGAGAATATATGAATAAGGTAAATATAAACCTTAATATATATATATATTTTATATTGAATTAATATTATTAGTTAGGATTAATAGCATATTTACATTAAAGAAGTATATGGGATAATATAAGTGACCTTGGAAATGGTTAGTGATTTTATTGAAAAGTAATTCCTAATGGTGTTTACAATATTTTTAGATTTATATTAGATAATATGATATTTTATTTAAGTAAATAAGTATATAGTTAATTCTTCAAAGAATGTATGTTATCATTAAGGTTTCATGGTGATTCAAGTTATTACCTGGTAATCAAAGTATTAACATGTGACATTAATAATAAAATTATGTGGGATTAATGATAATTCTATATTAGAAATTCAGTAACCTTATTCCTAATGTTTTTGGATTATTTAATTTGGTCAGACATATTTTGAAGTATCCTTAAGTCTAACTACTTATGAAATAAATTTAGTTAAACTTTGGATATTATTGTTTGAGGTTAAAGTATGAATTATAATGTTGGATAACCCATGAAAACCATTTTAATATTAGAAAATGTTTAGAGGCGGAAGGATTAAATTATGATTCATATGATTTATTAAGATATTATATTATTTCTTCATTCATTAAAAAAATTAATCTCTAATATTCATTTCCTATCATAAAATATGGAGTGTAAATTAATCAAATCACAACTAAAGGATGGTATTTTTCTTATGATATGCAAAGAAATCAAGTACGTTTATTTTCTCAAGTTCATTATATAGAAAGTAAATGAATCAAAAAAAATTAGGTAAAAGAACTTGAAATAAAAAAATTATATTTTTACTTTTCTTACTAAGAAATCAATTGTATTTTAACCCATCACAGATTTATGGATTTTTGATGGTTAAAATTCTCATGACTATGTTATCTATCACTATATATTAATCATTTGGAATTAGTTTTCTCTTGAATGTCCATATTTTCACTTCTCACTACTTTTCTCCTATTTGGGACCCTATAAATGTTTTATTACAAAATTCCTTTTATTTTACCATTCACTCTTTTCAAGAGGAATTTTTATTAACGCTTCTTATGATGTCAGTTTTCCACAAGGTATTTTGAAATGAAAAAACATTGATTAACAAAAAAATTCAAATTTTGAGGGTGAAATTTATATATGGGGGGAGAATGTAACAAAATTATATTTAAAAAACACTATGTTTGATAGTATATACAACATGCAACACTGAGTCTAACTGAATAGAAATATACTATTAAAATATTATCATTTAATGTCAAAATTATCTCCTAGTAGTTTAATTGGAGGGCGTGAATAGTATTATCAAAATTATAAAATATAAATAAAGAACCAATTGAATAAAAATTCATTTATTTATTATTATGAAATAAGTATTAAATTTTTAGTAAGGTTATTTTATTCTTTAGAAATATATTTTCTTTAAAAAAAATTAATTTTTAGTACAAATAATAAAACTAGTTTCTAAAAGTAATATAAATTGTATTTTATAAAAATAATATCATTTTTGACATCATAATATCCAAATTATAATAGGGTAATGTTTTTCTATTGTTCTAAAAAGATCGATTTTCCAGTGAATAATGAAAATTACTAATTATTATTGAAAATTGTATTTTTGTTTCAAGAATTTATAATCTAGCATTTAATTTTAGAATGGTATAAAATTAAAATTAGTTAGATAATATAATTAATATAAATAATTTACATTTGATTCAATTTTATGATTTAATTTGGCATAAAAATATTTTTATACATAAAAAATGTATTTTTTAGAAAAAACTGTATTTTTATACCAAGTGGTTTCATAACATTTTGTGTAATTATTTGAAAATTAATTTCTACCCATTATAGCTTTTGAATTGGACAAAATGGATTCCATATTTCGAATCATGATGTTCAAATTCATTAAATATGGCCTTTTTATTTTGTATCTATATGGATAGTAATAATGGTAAAAATTATCACCTTGGTAAAGGTAAATCAGTTAATCAAGGTTAAAACTAACTGATAAGGACCTAATTTTACATCAATTTTATTATTGGAAGATTTTAATTCAATACATATCATTTTAAGATAAAAATTTGTATATTTAATGGCCACTTATCCATGAAAATGACCAATATATTTTTTGAAGAAAATAAAGTTACAAAATGCCACTCTCTATGTTTTAAATATCTGTTATATGTCCACATAAAAACAAAATTAAGATATGAATGAAAAAAATAGACTTAATGAAGTTATTTTCATTATATAAATTTATTTCTATTTTTTATAAATTATATAATAACCTTAAATTCTTTTGAAACACTATTATATTATTTATGAAATTTAAAAGAAATAAAATAAATGATTTTAAAAATAATAAAAGTAATATAGATTTAATTATTTAATGTGTAACACAAATTTTATAGTTTTATGAGACATATTATGAATTTTTGGGATCCTTATATTTTAAGTATCCATTTTTTATCCATTTGAAGTCAAATTAAATGAATAGTGTCAAAATTGACTTTAATGATAATTTATCGAAGTAATATTTTATTAAATTATTTAAATATCATTAAATTATTTAAATAGGGAATGGTGGATAATATATGGTATAAAAGTTTTACTCATGGACAATTATTATCCATTTTCTACATTATATGTAAAAATATAGACTTTTAAGAGTGAAAAAAGACCTTACCACGATTAACGATAAAATAGGTTAACTAGGGAGTTATACCAAAAGATAAGGTTTAAAACACCAAAAAAACCTATAAAAATTTTATTACTTGATAATATTTAAACCATAAAATATAATATGTTCAAATAAATTTCCATTTTGAGGCATTGGAGCTAGATAATTTCTTTATTATAATTTGATCCTTTAAGAAATACCAAATGTACCTCTCACCTTGATTATAAAAGGATAGACAACCCTTCACTTATTTACACCACATTTTCCAAAATATAGAAAAAAAATCCCAACCCATTACTCTTATAAACATAATTATCCAGGTTATGGAGGTTTTGGTCTCCTCAAAATATAAACCCTAGTATCCTTAAGAGGAGATCCAAAGGAGTTCTTCCGAAGTGGTTATCACCGTACCAGAACACATTATTTTAACTTATTTTACCTCATATAAATATATGGTATTTATAATAAAATAGAATCATAAGTATCATAAATATAATTAAATATTATCATGATTATTAAACTTCCATTATCCACTCCCTTTTCTATCAAATGGGAAGTGAATGTATCACTTGTGCATACGTACGACTTACTCTCTCCATTTAGTGTTACAATTCATTTTTCATCATCAAATTTTATTTTTTGAAAAATGACATGTTTAATTTTTATATATTATATTTAAAAAATAATTATTATTTTTTAATTATAATATCTTATCTAACTTCCTACCTTCCAATCTATTGTGAAATGATAATGTTGCTTATGCGTACATGTGGACTACCACCTCCACGAAGCAACGTGGTTTGTTTTTCAATTTACATTTTCCTTAAATGTTAATTAATATTTATTAAATTATTATATATTATATATATTAAATTATAGTAATTCTATAATTATGATTTATTATTTACCACCCTTTCATTCTATATTCCAAAAAAATTAAAATAGTGTTCAAGCGTATGTATAGACAACTATCTTTATAAACCATCTAATTTCATTTTCTATATATAGCTTTTATAGATGGACCTAATTATGTATATAATGAATATAAATGATATTTATATAATTATTAAAATTATATATATGATATAAACATGATCGTGGTATAAGGACCAAAACTACTAAACCAAAACATATAGGAAAAATGAAGCAGTTATCACCCGGAACAATTATTTTAACAATGAGTTATCAATGAATAGTTGAATATTTTATAAGTAAATAATATATAGTATTATATATATGAATAAAGTTATATAATATATTTAAAATAAATATCTATTTATTATACATGATTTTTTATCACATAACAAGGAAATAGTACCTCAGGTAAGAGTTTATTCCACAATATCATCATTATTTGGGACAGTTTATGTTTAATTCACCACAGTGGGAATATTTTTATTTCCTTTAAATATTTTTATAAAAAGTTTTTAAATAATTTTTATACTAATATCCAATTATTTATTCCTAACATTTTTCCTTGTTTTTTAATTTGTATAAAACTGTTTGAAAGGAATCTTCTTATCATTTTCTGTATGAGGCATTTAGAAAAAATTAAAACATTATGAAGGAAATGTTTTTTAACTTATACGAAATTAATATAATTTCTATAAATCATGTGTAATATTTTATTTTAATCCTAATTTAATATTTTACAAGGTTATTTTAATAAAAACCTTATTCCTTTATCATTCCTAGTTTTTTAATATGTGATTTCAAATAGATAAGGTTATTTTCCCCAAGAATTTTCAAATGTTATTTTTAAATTATTTTCATATATTTCAACATCCTTTGTTTAATATTATTAATTAATGAGTTTATTCTACTATGATACCATATATGATATTTTATTATAATGTTTATGTTTAGTTGAACTCAGGATGTACTATTTTGATACCAATCTTCATATTAATCTAGATGGTTTATGATTATGTTTATTGATTGGGGTAATTATTAACACTTCATATGATTGTTTCAGCATGGATGTTTCTATTGATTATGTTTAATAAATTTCATATTAGGAATTTATTTGACTTATTAAGTGATGGGATGCACCTTTTATAGCCCCTTGATGCGTCGATAGCTATCATGAGACAATACAGTTTATGTTTTTGGTAGGGTCCTTACTCATTTATATAGATCCCTTAGCAAAGGTCCTTGAAATTATTTATAAATTTCTTGGCATTAACCCTTGGATGAAATTTTTATATGTTTTTAATTGTTTATTCCATCATTGTGACCTCATTTATTAATTTCCTTGTGATTATTTGAATAGTTTTTATATCCATGGATAAGTTTTAGATCATGTGATTATTTATATGACATTATTTTATTATTTATTTATTTATTGCTATATTATTCATGTCTTATTATGATTTTAATGTGTACATACCCTTATTGAGCATCTAAGATAACCCCTTATTTTTTTCCCTCAGGATACCGAGAAGTGTTTTATTAATAATACATAGGGATATTCTAATGGGTATAGTGGCATTCTTGAAGAAAACACTATGTTGTATTTTATGTTTTAACATGTAATTGTGAAATTAAAGTATATATCTAGTTCACCAAGACTACTAAACTATATGGTCCCTTGAGATGTGATTGCTTGTATCTAATTCTAATGTAATAATGTAACCACTAGCTATAGTTTACCAGTTTCAGGGTCTTTATAAAGAAAATACATTACAATGAACAAGAATTATGTGACATATCCAAGATTCCATAACTTCAGTATTTAAACAGTTCATGTTTTTTATACAATGAACTAAGGATCAAATTATAGATATTTAATTTTTTAGCTACTCTAAACATAAACAATTTATTTATAAAAACAAATCATGCATAATTTGAAAAATAAACTATAAATCAATCATTATAGAGTTGATAAATTCTTATTAGATTATGGTTCCACCATTGAACATAAGGAACTTTATTGATCATAATATATTTTGGATCTCCAATTTACCAAACACTAGTGACCTTCCCTTTATAACTATCACTACAGGTAACCAAACCTCTATCGATATCATATAGTGAATGGAAATTTGAAAAGTATCCACTTATGTGATTTGAACAGCTAATTTCCATATAACGTATTGCATTTTTATCCCTATGAATTTTTACATATGAAAACATCAAGAATAATTTCGTTTTAAAACCCAAATATGTAGAAATTTTAATAATAAAGGACTTAAGAAACCAAATCTATCTAAAATTACCAAAAACTCCAGAATAAAATCTATATAATTCTCTTAAGATATTTGATTACTTAACACTACTAATTTGAGGATTCCTTAATCTTCAATCATTAACATAGTGATATTTAATGTCATAATAAAAAAAGTAACTTTAGATTCGATGTGATTCTTTATGCATGGAAAAAATAATAATTTTTATATAGTCTAGCTTTCTCAACATTACTAAAATTATATATTTCCATTATTATGATTATTCTTTTCAAGGATATTATTCAAACAATCCCACATTTTCTAAATATATTTGTAGCACATTTAAGGATTCGACATCAGAAATAAAGTATTTAATTTAAATATCATACTCAATATATTGTGAAATATATTTATTTGGTTCTTATTTTAATCCTAAAAGATATTTTAACTTGGTATCCTTTTCTCTTAAGACATCATTTTGAAAAAAATTGAAATATTTATACTTTCTCTTCAAGGTTTGATATTTCACTTGTAACAAGGAAAAATATTCAACTAATTTTTTTATGAACATTTGTAGGGTTTATAATAAAAAATATATGAATAAAAGGATTGTATCAAATATATTTTGTACACAAAACACATGATAAATTTTTTATTTGATTATTATGGTTTTGATTCAAAAGTAGAAGAACTAGTTAAATCTTCAAACATAATGTAGGTCCCTGTTTTGTATTTATATCATTTTCATTGATAATATTATTTCTTTTAAATTTTCCTATCCTTCTTTTAAATTATTATTCTTTCCTTAATTTTTGGGAAATCAATTTTCACATGTCTTAGTTGCATACATTCCTAGCATCAAATTTCATTTAGTCCATGATTTTATTTCTTTGAGTAAAAGAATCATTTCATGTAACCTTTATTTCTCTTATAAATCTTATTTAATCATCTAACTAGATAAAAAATTACCATATATAATTTGATTAAATTATCTCCCTGTATGAGAATATAGAATCCCCCATATGACTTATTTTCTCTGTTAAAAATAGATATTTTGAGAGCATTATTTTTATTCATGGTCAATTTTTGATCTTCAAAATTTTCTTTCATCTCATATTCATACAACATTATAATACTAATCAACTACATCGTATTTATATTTCTAACCGGCATCAAAAATCTAATTAAATCCAAAATTTCATTATATTGAGAGGGAAAAAATTATATAACCTCTAAAATTTGATCTGGTTCTGGTACATGACATCAAAAAGAGGCAACACCATTGACTAAACTAGTTATACTTTAATTTATTTGAATGATATGTTCACCATTATATATTTGTAAGGTAACAAATTTCCAATTAGAAATATTTTATCTTAATTGTCTCACATTTTTAGTTCCTTCATATTCTACATTGACTTTTTTTTCAAATTTAAAAGGCAGTAATGCACCCATTGAAATTATTATACACATCTTTTCCATGTACACAAATAATTTAATTAATGCCTCTTAATTTCAAATCATATTCAGATTCATTTTTAGAATCCCACTTCTCTGGTTCATCCTTATGGATTTCATAAGGCTTTAGATCTTTCATATAAACATAAAACCATGATTTTTCAAATATATAATTAGGTATGCTTCTAAAAAATTATAATTATAACGATTAAAATATGAATGTATAATAATATAAATTCCTTCTTTAAGATATTCCATTTGCATCATATTTATCTAGATCATTCTCTCAAATGTTTAATGGATGAAAAGGTATAATATTGAAGAGAACCATTTGATACCAATTATTGGTCGACGATAACGATGATAGATATATGATATGGGGAGTGAGATTAATTTTTTATAAAACATGGAAAATCAAAATAATCCCTTTATAATTAAATAAAATGTTTACCCTTTTATTTAAAAAAAATTAGTGATTTTTTTTAAAAAAATAGCATAATAATTTTTATTATGGTTTGGGGAATAAATATTCCAAAGTAAACTCTTCCAATGCTCTCTCCAGAATTTTTTATTCTTTATAGATGTTAATTTTACAATATATCTAATTAGTTTAGTGAAATAAACTATGATTTGTTTCAAAAAAAATTATAATGACTTTATACAGGACAAATAACATCCCTCAAAATAATCAACACCCAAGTGACCTGAAACAAATAAAATATAAATTTTTTGTGGATAAATTATCTATTATATAATTCACATATAAATTCAATAGTTAAAAGATAAAGAGATATTCATAAGAGTACATATTTCAGTAAACAATAGTCTTTAATATAAAACTCTGTATAGTTATTGAATACATTTAAATAAACCAGCAATAGCTAAATTGACCTTTTTTAATAGTAGGAAAAAATAAAAAGTATAAGATTAGAAATGTTTTAATCCAAAGTATATTCTAGTAAACTCCAAAAAATTATATGTATCACTAATCATATAAAAGAACTTATTTCTCATACAAGAATAAAAATGTTGAACTGAAAACATAGGATGAAAAAACAGTTAAAGATAAAACAATTCTATAATGAGATCATGAAAATATCATATCTATTATTCATATCAATATATTTGAAATAATAAAAATGGTTTTACTCATGAATAATGTGGTTTCAAGTATTTATTAATATATCATGAATATTAGAATAAATAATCAGTGTTTATTAATTAATATTAAATGGGTCTGAAAAAATCTCTTCATAAATCTTTACTTCAAAACCGTTGGTGTATTTGAATTTTGAAATTTAAAATCCATGGAAATTCATAACATACCTTGGAAATTAAAATGAATCAATTAGTTTTGGTATATCATTTGAAACGTTCTTTGAATAGTTTTACTATGATATTTACTCTAGTGAAATCATAGAATAAATATTGAAATAATTTGAATTTTAAATCTCATAGATGATTGGATCAATATGGGAATCAGTCTACATGAGATTGATATATAAAAAATATGAGGTTACTTATAAAATTTAGGTTCATTAAAATCATGTTCAACACAAATGTGGGGTTATAGATGTGGGGTTGGATACCAAATTTTGGTTCAACCACTCTCTTGAACATTGATTCTAGACTCCATTATAACAATCTGAATAATTTGCATAATGTTCTTACTCCCGAATATAAAGATAAAAAATGAAAAAAAGACTTAAATAGTTCCAAAAAAATATTAAAATAAATTTGAAAGTATAAACTTAAAATTGACTCAATGTAACTTCATTAGTAAATCATATGAGGTTTTTTGTGAGCATTAATATCAATGAAAAACTTATTGGAAAAAAATTCATATTCACAACAATTATAATATATTTGAATGGTTAAGAGGGGTGTAAATTGACCTATTTATTAAATATTAGAATTTATTTCTAATTTAATTTAGTAATCATTAGAAAATAAGAAAAATATGGAAATGAGAATTTTTATAATAGTTCAGATCCAAGTGATCTTGCATCTTTTCATGACCTGACCCTAACCAGGCTTGATCCGCAACTACCCCAAGCTCACCTCAATATGCCAGGGGCTGGAAATAAGTACCAAAATTAATATATAACATGGGGAGGCCTTTACATAATCTACTTGTACACACACCTGACCATCATAGTACAAAAGTGAAGAGGAATAATAATAAAAAGATGTCACAGCTAGAATGTGAACCAAGCAAGAAAACCCTCTACGGTGTACAAGAGTACGACAATGAATACTAAAAAGTAATGGGGAAAAATAAAATACCAACCAGAAATATGTCCCAAACTAGAAAAATTATAAAATAAACTATTGAGAGAGTCTAACTTCTGTTCTCCAAGCTATAACCATTATACGTGGTCCAAAGCACTAAGTATCCTTAAGCTCCTATGTAGTCATCGCTAACCTATTTATTGTCTATATAATACAAGATGCATGTTGGTAAATCTCATGTAGGAGTGATCATATACATACCCATTAGGTCACATAGAAATATGATAGGAGATAATTAAGAGAAAAAATAGGTATAGAAAAATAGAATATAGTAAACAGTGAATAGCATAACCGAATCCAAGAGAGTAATCTCATCTAAACACAGGGGGATCAACACAGTGTGTAGGTGGATGGCACAATGAGTCTTTTCCACCCATTTTAGGAGAGAAACCACATCTAAATACATGGTAAAAAACATGGAATGCAATTGGACTACCTCAAATGTCTTTTCAACCCATGGTAGGAGATTAAACATATCCAAAGATATGGATACAGGTATATATATACATAGAAGAAATAATCTCAAATGAGAGAGTATAGGGACCTCCATATCACATCCCATCCCAAAAAAAGTCAAAAACAGCTCTAGAAGTTTGAAAATGATTCCCATTATCTCATGTGTCAGCCCAGTAGAAAACATACTAGTTAAGCCACACCTCATAAATGTGTCATGTAGTCGAGGGGCCACAATCTAAAAGTAGAGGAAACATGCCCTGGAATAACAGGAGGGTTCCACTCAATGGATAGATAGAGTACCCTTACCCAGTTCAAATAGGATATTTCCACTCAAAGAGTCGATAGAGGAAACATGCCTTTCCCAATAGGAGGGTTCCACTCTAATGGTAGAGGACTCACTCTCTAACACTGCAAGAGGGTTCCAATCTGATAGTTGATATTGGATTCATTCCTAGACCAGTTAGAGGTTTTCACTCTAATAGTAGAGGACCCATGCCCTGACTCTATAGGAGGGTCCCAATCTAATTTTTGATAGGGGACCCATGCCGAAATCATCTGCTGGATTTCACTCTAATAGTACATAACCCATTCCATGACTTCGGGGAAGGGTTCCACTCTAGTAATCAATAGATGACTCATGCCCTGTCTAGTAGGAGGCTTCCACTCAAATGACTGATAGAGAACCCATTTCTAGCCCAGCTATAGTGTTCCACTCTAAATTTTAAAGGACCCATACCTTGTATTTTTTGGATGGTTACACTCTAAAAGTTAGCTAGAGGACCCATGATCTCTTCAAAAAGGAGTGTGTCACTTTCTGATGATATAGGATTAATTCCATGACTCTAGAAAAGGTTTCTACTTTGAAATCCTCTGGTGATCCAGTGTGATCATTATCATCATCGAGAATTACCTAAATAATATTTATTCCTAAAATATAACACATCACACCCCTAAATTCACATCATAGGTCACCATTGTATTATACATGGAAAAGAGCTCAGTGTAGGCTTCTCATGGGCCAAAATATGAGTCCAAACAAAGGAGATAGAGAGATTAAAGATTCATAAAGTAGTGCATAGCTTTTCAGGGATCTACATAGTGTGTGATCCCACTCTACTACCTATATGTTTCCTCTCTAGAACATATATTCGGCCCATGTTTTACTACACAACATGTAAGGGTACTACAAGGCATGTCTCAGCCAAAATCCTGACGAATGCATGGGGATCATCATCAGACCGAAGGTAAAAAATATAATTCAATTGATATGCCTTGGAAAATAGTATAGTATTACCAAATGGATCACACATTCCTCATCATTAGGGAAAAATGCTTGGGATATGCTATTCACTTGCCCAAATTATAAAACCGATGAGAAAGTCACATTTCACCATTTAACTCATGAATGGTGCTTCATGGGCCTAAGAGACAACTCTAAATTAAATACCCAATATTGGTATTTAAATTATTTCCTCAATATTAGGGTATCAATTCCATTGATGTTTCATCATTCTGACATCACATGAATAAGGTTGGTCGGGTACTAGATTCCATAAAAATAAAAATAATATTATATTATTATTATTATTATTATTGGGTGCTTCATGAACTAGATACATGATCCAAATTTAATTATCTATCTCTGGTATTGAATTTTCCATCTCATTACCATAATCATGATGTCATAGATAGATCATCAATTTGACATATTGGTTAAAAGATATAACTGATACAAGATTTTGTAACAAAATAATAATAATAATAATAATTTATAGTATTAATTTTTTTTGTTTCAATGGAGTCCCCCCCATATATTACACCCATTTCTACCCATGTGTCTTCCCTCCTCAACACCACATTTTTTAATTTATTTATTTAAATCCATTTAATCATTATTATTGTTATTATTACTAAAATTAACAAAACAATCTACCCCATGTTGTACAGGAGGTGTACCACCTTACTAATTTTTTTTCAACAAAATAAATGTTTTTTATTCATTTATATTTAATTATTATATTAATACTATCCAACATTGAATATTTTTAACCACCCATATTTATTTTAATGGTATTAAGATTAATAATAATAATAATACCAATTTCGTTGACCATGTTTGACCACCTTGATGAAGATCCAAGTCTGGCCACCATCATGTCCATGCCAAGGAGTCCCCACAATGACACCTCATGCATGACCCCCCACTCAAAATTGAATTTTTTACAACCCACATTTCCATCATATATCAACCAGGAAAATTGGGATCACTGATATGACCCTAAACCACCTCCGATCAAAAAATTCACACTCATGGTACTGATCTAATCCATCTTGAAAACACCATCCCACTCATTTTCTCAATCCATCCACAAACCATCAATCCATGTTTATTTGTGCTACCAAAATGAACATGTTGATTCAATCTCACTCAAACCCTCTCAAACAATGTCGAATCGTGACACCATGGTCCAATAAAAAATAATGTGAAGAATAGTGGGGGAAAAGCAACAATAAAAAGGCGATAAACATAATTGGTTAATAATTCATGACCAATGATTTTATAGTGGGGAAACTAGTGTTAGAAACATGGAATGTATAAGAAATAAATGGAAAGAATGGTTTATTTCGATACACTAGATCATGAAATGTTCATTTAAATGAATATTAAAGGAAATGGACTTGATCATGCACAATACTTTAAACATGATGGTGGACACCAAAAATGATGAGTCATACCTCAGTTATGGATCGATCTTTGGTAAAAAAACTCATCAAATAGTGATGAAGGTGATCCACTATATCTAATGCCTTTAGATTCACCTCGATCTAATCACTAGTCATTATCTGATCTCGATCCACCAAGGATGATTTTTAGAGATACTCTCAAAAACTAACCAGTTTTATGTGACCAACCCTAGTAAAATTTCATATATAAAATTTTATAAAGGATTTTCATGTTAGTATCTTTAATAAAATGATTAAATAAATATTTCAATTTATTTAATTATTTAGTCCACATCGAAGCTCATGTCAAACACCTTACACTGACCAAGGTTAGGTCACGTCTAGGGTAAAACCCATGTTTTGGACTCAACAGTACTCTATGATTTCTCATTTCAGTCCCATATTATGAGTAATTTTTATCAGGGTTATTAAATAAATTTATTAAAGTTATTTATTTATTCAATGCACCAACCAATAGCTACCTCATACAAAAGTACTACATAGACCAACTTTAGGTTGTGGCTAGGTTAAACCTCACATTAAGAATTCAACTGTTATCTCCAATTTTAAATCTGAGACATTATTTGAGATATATTTTAATTTTTCAGAAAAACCATGCATGAGTGATATAAAATATATTAAATATTTCAACAAAATTATTTTTGAGCTCAACGAGGCTTGGAATCACGACATCTCAGTTCCTAACACTGAAACTATTCATAGGAATACCCCAAAGTCTTACATGACAAAAGAAAATTCTTGAAATTATTCCCTTATTCAAATATTTTCATCATTTAAAAGGATAAACTAAAAAAACGTGGGGATACTAAGCCTACATCAGGCTTTCCTGCTAGCATTTCCACTCCAAGATGTACAGTCAAAAGATAAATGTGAAATTAACTCATCAACTCCACTCGTAATGTGACAAAAACCATTGTTTATCACTCAAAAAAAGATGATGTGATTCCATTCATCCAAAAATACATCTGGTGAATCTCCAAAAGATATCTGTTCATGTAATATCTCAAAGACGATATCCCAAATTTGTGCCTCCCTAACTCACTGAGGAAGCGGATGAGTAACAACCATCGAATGGAGGTATGTTATATCATCCTCACCCAAAATGGTCAACTGAAAAGAGGTAAACTACTATATCACCTTTCTCGAAAACTAAAAATGTAAAACCCCATTGTTAGCATATTCTACCATAGTCACGCCCTAGGTGGATCTCAAGCTCATGCTGTCTCAACCTCTATAGAGGCCACTATCACTCCCATTTCTGAGAAGACATATATCAACAAGTGAACCAAAAAATCGATAAATTACCCCTTGAGAGATTTCATATTACTAGAACTCTTGAAATATGATAATCACCATCCTCATATGTCTCAATGATCCAACCCTAATACTAAGGACATGAGGGAACCAATGCAAAAGACTACTGTGAACCAATCCAATAAGGGTTAAGGATTTGGATTATAAGTCTTCTCAACTATGATGGGGTGTTCAAAATGACAAAGGTTATTATCAAGAATAAAAAAGAAACTGTATTGGATCTTAGAATCCACACATGGTACATCCACCTCCCAAATATGGAGCTGGTTATAACCCATATTGAGGTCAAACATTGAGAAACACTTCATCCTGAACCACTGGTCAAGGAAATCAACAATTCTCAAGGGTGGACACTCTTTCTCATGTCACTTGGTTCAAGTGACATTAATCCACACCTCACCACAAGATCTTATCCTTCTATTATAAAATTAACACCATTCTATCCAAGGAAACACATTCAGTATTATAAAGAACCCTCTCTATAGACTCCTCTA
This sequence comes from Viscum album, assembly GCA_963277665.1. Lineage (NCBI taxonomy): Eukaryota > Viridiplantae > Streptophyta > Magnoliopsida > Santalales > Viscaceae > Viscum > Viscum album. Next base: position 1,803,628,220 of record OY728138.1, read on the forward strand.
ACCACACCTCCATATCTCACAGCTATACTCAGTCATCCAATATTCTATCATAGATCTCGAGTCGTCACTAGTGCAATTCCATTCAGAAGGAAAAATCTTGATGGTGAGGAAAACCTAAAACATCCTCAAGAAGGATGTCCTCATACTCTTCCACCATCATAGAAAATTGAAAGATCACATATTCAACTACACCAAGGATAATACTAGCCAAATTTGGATTCTTCTATAACCTTATATTCATAAGCTCATCCTAATCCATCTAAGTATCACTCTTCAGCAAGGAGGAAAACACCTTCCTACAACCTAAAATCACTATCGTACTCACTAGTAGCAATCATCTGAGCATGGATGGTTGAAGACCAGTATATACTAAGTAAAACATAATAGGGACCCACTACCACTCTGGAAAGAGTTTGTGTGAGTCTCTCTCTCCTCACGGAGTAATGTCACATAGTCGGTAGAAACAAGTTCACTAATCCTCTTTATAGGAGCCTCCAAATCAAGGGTTAAGAAAAAAAGGCCATCACTGGTATCACTATGCCTTGAACATGGGCTATATCCAAGTAAATGAGGCTTGTGACTTTGTTTCATAAATGTAGTATGAGAAATTGAGACACATGTTATACCTTGGACCACACTCGAATCCACTAAGACACAAGATCCAACTGCCTGAAGTAATCTATTCACTTTCCCACCTTCTCGCCACAACTAGAGCTTGATTTGACACCTTAGCACATTAAAAAGACCTCAAATGCGCAAGTTAAAGGAACTCCTCTACCAGACCTTGATACTATACTATTTGGGATAACACTGACATTACCGCATGGTTTTAGATAGTGTCACAAGAATACCTCCCGATGGGGGAAGTGTCCCTCTTCCTTGTATGTATGAAACCACATCGAACATCACCAATACAAGGAATTATTTATTCCCCTCATCACCCTAGATAAGTCTCACTACAAAGACCACCATCAAAATGGGTCCCATATGAGCAGGATATCAAAACCATAGGACCATACATTATTTAAACAATCTTATGAGGGATTCTATCTAAACAATAAACTTAGGTGATCTCCTTATCCAGAACCTTCAATGCGCACATAGTATTGGTGTATCATCTTCTAGTACTACTATAACCAATCATGGTTCTATGAAGTTAAATAGTTACGAGTGTAACCATTCGATCATTTCAGATTCATAAACACCTGAAAACTTGGATCACCAAATCAATCCAATCCTCTACTACCTGGGGATCTGGATCATCATGGAAACTTAGTAGCCTCTAGTGCTGGTACTTGTAGAGTGAACTAAGATTGCATTCATCCTCAACCTACTCTGCTGGTATTATCTATTGCTTGATAGGTGGGATTTCTACTACCTACCCACCTTGAGGAAGGAACTCACATGATATCCCTTTAACCGAGGCCTCATCACTCATCAGATCGTATTTACAGTCCAAGACTGGTATCCAAGCTGGCTAGCATCAGAGAGGCATCATAAAATTTTAAGGAAGATATATTATAGTCATATAAGAATATATATATATATATATTGTAGATTTGTCTCAAGATTGAAATGTGATGATTAAAACATATATTATTCATGTACCATTCATCCCTACAACCAATGTCTTTGTATATCGATTCGATAAGAAGATAGTCATGGTCCTAGTAAATGTATACGTCTGATGATCATACCATCACTATGTTCACTAGACTAAGAGACGCAAGACACATTGATACTATTTCCTTAAATTCCAACCAAAACTCATTAGGGGACTACTGTAAACACTATCCCAAGGATTTAACCACCACTGATAGGAAGTTTTTATGACCCGGGCCTAACTGGGGCTCGAGCCACAACAATCCCAATCTCTCCTCCATAAACCAAGGGTTGATAACAAGTGTTGAAAGGAATATCTAACTTGGGGGGTTATTTAACTAATGTACCTTTATGAATTCAATCAATCATATCAATGAAAAAGTGAATGGGAATAATAATAAAAATATGTAGTAGCTAGAATATAAACCAACCCTGAATATTCTCTAGGGTGACCAAGTGCACAACAGTGAAAACTAACAAGTGAAGGGAAAATACACACCAAACTATAAATATTTCCCAACCTAAAAAAACATGAAAGTAAACTAGTGAGTGGGACCAACTCTTAATCTCCAAGATACGACCACCATATTTAGTCCAAAGAACCATGTCTTCTAAAGCTCTTATATAGTCACTATTTACCTGTTCATTGTCTGTATAAGACCTAACTGACTGAAAATTACTTTTTTATTATAAAAACACTTTTAAGGAAAAGTGAGAAATCATGGGATCCAATACCAACCAAAAAGCAACCCAAAAAAAAGAAACAAACATAGAACATGATCCTCCCCAGCAGTTGCACCATGTCACAGCCTTCATCAGAGTATGACACTTCAACTAGCAGTCCGGTGCAAATGCACGGGCACAATACCGATGGTGAAGTCATACCCTCTCAACAACCAAATTCAAAAGGCAAGATCTTGTGAAGACTTTGTGCTCTAATCCACATCTGGATCAAGACCGCGTGAAGTGATTATTGCAGGAAAAAGTTATTCAACATAATAAACATAACATTGCACCTAACTTAGGTACAGCGGGCACAAAGTCCACCAAACTAGCTAAACTCAGCAGACCAACCTAAAAAGAATCATAAAAGAGTAACTTAAGCTCACCAGATCCCTCTTCCCTAAATATTTTCCATGATAAAGATGAGACATGAGTGTCTGGTACCTTATTCATCCGCTTTTCAATCTCATAAGCTTGTTGATCCCAAGACTGGATATACTCCTCCATTTTGATCAGACCTTTATTGAATCCCCCTACCAGTATGAGATCTTGTTGGTCAATCCAAGAGTATTTCTCCTCATTAAGAGACACTTTCAGGTACCTCCCCGTCATCATTGTTGATTCCTCTTCATTTGCATTCAGAACCAATATCTTCTCAAGCTCTTCCTCATTGGAACTTAAAATCATGTCCAAATATTGATCATCTTGGTCCTCTGTTCTTTGAGGATTTTGGTTCTCATTGGAAAATTTAATTCCATTTAACTTTTTTTCCAACTGGGTCTCCAAAGGAAGAGGGAGTGAGGAGTAATCCTTCCTCCCATTCCTTCTCCTAACGCTCCTACTACTCCTGTTACTCCTCATGCTTAGAGCTTCATCTATCGAGAGTTCGGGTTCAACCCCAATGATTTCCTTCCCGCAGCCCTCACCTCCCTTCTCAAGTATATCCGAATCAGATATAGATTATACCTCTAGGAGGCCTTCAAACCTGTTTCTCAATTGTACTGGATTCTGTTTCAGAAAACCTGAACCTACAGCATCTTCTCCTCTTCTAAAAACAGTCATGCCCGTAGAAAGTATATGCTTCCCCTTACTCACATCCCCACTGCTCGCCCCTAACTCCTTTGTACACAAAGCAGTCAAAACCACCTGCACACCTCCCGTGGTTTGTTCCAAGGTCACATCCCTCTCCTTCTTATGAGTTTCCACATGGCCATCTTTATAACGAGACCTCCCCTCGACACCACGGTTGGAGGAAACCCCTATATAATAGCGGGTTCAGTTGATGGTCCATAGACTTCTTCCTCACCTCAGAACCCAAAGCAACTTCAACACTCGCATCGGCTGAAGGGTTGATGCATCATTCTTCTGTCAGCCGCAACAATTGAGGTTCCTCTTCACTTTTCTCTCTACCCACTTCCAATTGTTCCTCGCTACCCACCATCGTGGTCGCCATTTGGACACCCCGATGACCCATACCCCCGAAGGAGAGTAACCTCATCCAACTATGAGGTTCTAAACATGGAAAGTAGGTGGACTACCCCTCATGTCTTCACAACCCAGGTAAATAGAGTATCCAAATCCAAATATATGGATACAGATATATATACTCAGCAAAAAGAAACTCAATCGGGGGAGTAGGGGAATCTCCATCTCACAACCCAAACCAGGAAAAGAGAAACCCACTATTTAGGAATTCCAACAACAATGTCTAGAATCTCATGTGTCTACTAAGTACAAAACAAACTGTCAAGCCATTCCTTTTCAATATACCACATATTCAAGGGAAAACAATCTCAAGGTAGAGTATCCATTCCCTAGTACAATAGGGGGTTTCAAATAGTGGATAGATAGAGGACGCATAACCTGTTCCAACAAGAGGGTTCCAATTTAATAGTCAATAGAGAACACATCCCATGCCCTGTAGATGGGTTCCACTCTAATGGTAGAAGAATCATTCCCTAACTCTACAGGAGGGTTCCTATATGATAGTCTATAGAGGACCCATGCCTAGCCCAGCTAGAGGGTTCCACTCTAATAGTAGAGGCATCATTCCATAACCATGTAAGAGGGTTCCACTCTGATAGTTGATAGAGGACCCATGACCAACACAGTTGGAGGGTTCCCCTCTAATAGTATATGACCCATGATATGAGTCCACATGAGTGTTCCACTCTAGTAATCAATATAGGGCTCATGCCCAGCCTAATAATAGGGTTTCAATATAATGATCGATAGAGGACCCATTCCCAGCCCAACTGGATGTTTCAACTCTAAAATATAAAGGACCCATGCCCTATCCCAATAGGAGGGTTCTACTTAGAAAGGTAGGTAGATGAAACATGCCTTGTACCAATAAGATTGTGTCACTCTCTGATTCCATAGGACCCATTCCCTAACTCCACAAAAGGGTTCCACTCTGAAATACTTTAGTGATCCTGCATGATCATTGTCATCATCAAGCATTACCTAAACAAGCATCTTTCCCAGAACATCTCACGTTGCTTCCCAGAATCCATTGTTGAGGGTACCATCATGTCCTACATTGAAAAACAAATTCAAGATAGGCTACTCACAGACCAAAATAAGAGTCCAAATGAATGAGATGTGAGAGATTGAAGATTCATACAGGAGAACATGGAATGTAAGGGAACCACAATATCTGTAGTCTCTCTCTTATACCTATATATGAATTCAATAGACCATGTATTTATATCCCATGTTGTACTACACGACATGTCTCAACCAAAATTTGGAAGAATGCATGAGGCTCATTGCTAGTCTGAAGGGAAAAAACATAATTACATGGATATGCCTCTATAAATGGCTGGGATGGCCAAACACATTACATGGTTGCGATCCTCATGGAAAAACATATGGGATATTCTATTCACTTTCCCAAATCAAACACCATGTGAGAAAGTCACATTTCACTATTTAACTTATCAACTATGCTTAGTGGGATCGAGCCACAAATCTGAATGAAATACCTGATATTTGTATTGAAACATTCACCTTAATATTAGGATCACGACATCACATATGGTTTTTCATTCCGACATCACATGAGGAAGGTACATCAGGTACTATATTCCATAATAATAAAAATCTTATTATATTATTATTGGGTGATTCAAGGACTTGAGCCACAAGCCTGAAAAAAAGTATCCATCACTGGTCATGAATCATCCATGTCTATATCACAATTGGGATGCTACAAACTGATCATTAATTCAAAATCTTGTTTAAAATATATAATAGATACATGATTTGATAAAAAATAATTATAATAATTTATATTATTATTATTATTATTAATTTTAAACATTTTTTTTCAAGGGATTCCCCACCATCTCTCAAGCCCAGCATTCCCTTGGTGTCTTATCATCCTCTTCGAAACGTTTTTTAATTTCATTATTTAAATATATTTAATCATTATTATTGATAATAAAAAAATAAACAAAACTTTCTCCCCCAAAATTGTACTTGTGATTCTTTACCCTTTTAATTTCCATTTTCAAACAAATCAATGTTTTTTCATCCTTTATAATTAATTCTTACATTAATATTATCCATCATTTAATCTTGTTAACCACCCACATTTAATTTAATGTTATTGATATTATTAAAAATAATAATAACTCTCTCCATATTGAACACATCCGACCACCATGTCAGAGATCCAAGGTTATCCACTATCTTTTCCACACCGAAATCCCTCCTCTATGATACCCCACACACATTTGCCACTTAAAACTAATTTTGTCACACTTCATGTTGTTATCATCCATCAACTGAGAAAATGGGGATCACTGATCAGATCTCAAACCAACTTCAATCACAAAACCCTCACCCATAGAACCAATCTGATATATCCACAAAATAGGATCACACTCATTTATTAATATATCTACAAACCATCGATCTATGTGTCATTCAAGTGACCACAATGAATCTTGGGGTTTGATCACACTTGAACTAACCCCGACAATGTCGAATCGTGATCCTATGGTCAAAAAATGAATGATGCAAAGAACAGTGGGGGAAATAACCAATAACAATGGTGATAAACTTTTTTTTTCAAGCTTTATTGGTCATCAATTTCATAGTGGGGAAACTGAGGGAGACACTTTTCATGGAAATAAATAAATTGAAAGATTAATTTATTTTTATACAAAATATCATGTGAATGTTCATTTAAATATGGATTAGAAGAAACATATATGATAATGCTAAATATTTTAATCATAAATAAGGAAACCAAAAATGATGAGTCCTACCTCAATTATGGATCAATGTTTGTGAAGAACGCATCCGCTAACAATGAAGTTGATATGTTGTATCTGCTGCCTTTCGATTCAACTTAATCGATTCATTGGTCGTCATCCTATATTAATCCACCAATGAATATAGTTAGATATTAATTCAATAACCATCAAGGTTTATGTTAAATACCTTGGTGAAATTCCATAATTACACATTTATAGATAATTTTTAGGTTAGTATCTTTAAAAAAATTAAAAATATATTTCAATATATTTAATTATTTCTCCCACAATGACACTCAATCCAAACACCGGACGCCGACAAATGTTATGTCTCACCTAGGGTAAAAACAATGTTCTATACTCAATAGTGGTCTCATATTTCTAATATTAATCCCTTTTTGTGAGTTATTTGTATCAAGTTTATTAAATTAATTAGTTAGTTTGATTAATTTATTCAATGCACTAGTTAATGATTACCTCATTTGAACATATTTCACCAAACAACTTTAGGTTGTGCCTAGGCTAAACCACACATTATGAATTCGACCATGGTCTCCAGTTTCTGATCTAAGACTGTATTTAAGATAATTTTCATTCTTTCAATAAAACCATAAATGTGTGGTATAAAATATATTTAATATTTTTATAAAATTAATTTTGGGCTCAACGGGCCTCAAAATCATGAATCGTCTCTATGCCTAGATATAAAAATATTCCTAGGAATATTACAAATTCATACAAGACAAAACTTAAGTATCTATACATATACTCTTCATACTCTCAATTTGAGAGTATAACACCCTCTAAAAAGTAAACTAACTTTTTATGGGGTGTTATAGATAAATTAAATCTACCTTTTTCTCTTTGGTGGCATAACCCTTATTATAATCTTTGCACACCCTAAGGAAAAAACAATAATTTTCTTTTGATGTAGAGGAAGATACATAATTTCCCATAATTAGATAAATTTACAACTAAAAACTGCTACCTTTTACTAAACCAAGTCACAATCCATGACAAAGAATTTAACAGGGAGTGACAATCCAACTTTTCCTTCTTTTGAATGAAAAATAAAAAATTAATTTTAACAAACCTAGAAAAAATATTGGAAAAAGACACACTCATAATACTATAATATAAAATGATATTATGAATGTAGAGGAAGAAATAGGTTTGATATCAAAAGTACTGTGGGATTTTTTTATTATGTTTAACAAAAAATATTCCACAATAGTGGCATCAAGTTCATATGTACATCACTTAATGTTCATGAAGGTCATATTTCATAGGATCTGTGAAACTCTGTTTATAGGGTTTCTTTATCCATAGAGACATTCAAAAATAATAGCTGCAGGAACATACATTGGCTATTTTACTTTCCAGAACATCGGTAGGAGTTTTCTCTCACAAAGCTAATGAACTACATTAGAGTTTGAAGTACCTTCAATATTCCACAATAATAAAAAAACTATGTAAATAAAATAATTATTATAATAAATTAACAAACAATTAATACATCATTTATAGTTCAATTAATCAATTTTAATGATTGTTAAGAAACTTTTATAGTTCAAAAATAATCTCACCCAATAAGTTTCTAAAAATACAATGAAAATTTGATTTTTTTAAATGTACAGTGTAAATAATTATACACACTTTTTCCCAAATTATATTTATTTAATTTTATATAAATACAAAAAATTAAATTTTTATAGAATAAATATAATTAATATGCACCTATGGAATAAATAAATCAATAAAAATAACAATAATATACAGTATAATGAAATATAAAATATAATAGAAACATTACATATTTTGAGTTTCTAAAAAACCATTTTTTGTTTCATATGATGTGAAAATGAATCATTTTTACTTTTATATGAGTCATTACTATATGATTCATTCAATTTGAATTACATATAATTATTCTTAAATTTCCTGCCATAAAATGTGAAATTTTGACCTTAATACAAGTCAATTTGTACTACATATGAGTCATTTTCATAAACTAAATATTATTTATTTATTTTTTTATACAAGAAAATTTACCCTTAGAATGTTTTCAATAAACAATCCTCATAATATATAATTTTCATTAGAAACAAAACTTTAATGCGATACAAAAAAATACAAATCTGGATTTTCATAAGATATAAATATCCTAAGATAAAAACAATTCATAAGACTATATTTTCATAATACCTCTGATCTTATAGGGTATTACATTATATAATACCTATATAACATAAGAATTTATATTCCATAAGATATCAAATATTGTAATGCTTTAGACACTGGAAGACTTTAGATATATCACATAAGACCACCCTTCCTATAAGACATAGATTTTATTAAACATAAAAGTATCATTGTAAGACACTAAAAAATAATAATATATTATACATAGGTAAATTCTGTCTCAATATTTCATAAGAATATATTCAACTTTCATAAGACTCAATTAATATTAATTTTAAAATATATCATCTGATTTAATATTAATAAAAAAATATTGGCAATTATTTCATTATATGAGTCCTTCCTAAATTCATAGTTATATGTATTTTCTAATAAAATTATTTTATAAGAGAAATGGAAACCACAAAGAATAATTTCGGGAATAATTATTCAATGATTATACAATAATCAAAATCAATATGATTTTTTTTATCTAAAATCATTGCCAACATTAAATAAGGAAAATTATTAATTTTTATTCAAATCTCATGATAGGTTTAATAAATTGAATACTTTGTAATCATAAAAATACCAAAAAATTAATTGGTAAGGATCCACTCAACACCATGTGTATCACTTCCCTATTTCGTTTGGTCAGAACAGACATGACCTATGTTTCCCACCTGGTCAATCGGCCTAGTTTCCTTAGGGAGGTGACCCAATAAGGATAAAACAAGTCTCCCTCAAGCTCCCTTGGGGTATGATTGTGCTTTTTCTAGAATACATTCCCTTAATCTAGTTCAAACTAGAATTTTTAATCCACCAGAGCCTCCATATCCCAATGGTTAGGTTTATATTTCTACGTGTTAAACTTATCATATTAATCCATGTGTAGGGCTTGGTCAGTGTGTGGCCAAATAGTGTTCTTGTTATGAAGGAATACACAATCCTCACAAAACACTTTGGAAGAATCATTCAATAATCCCCATCACTAGTTCTTCAAAGATAGCATTCCCTACTCCCTTATGAAAACCATATCATCCACTAATCAATCTAAACCCTATGTCATACCTCTATGTTGTTCCTTTCATGATCCTAGAAAATTATTGTTTCTTGGACCCCCCGTCCCTGATACCTTCCTCACTAATCACCTAGTTCTCCCTCCATAAACTTATATGAAGCACCCCCATGCCATGTCCTCTCCACCACCTCCTAAGCTAACAATCATCCATCTATAATACTAATTGGTATTTATGTATTTATCAGAAGAGAGTGATGGAATGTGATATGGGGATAGAGAGAGAGTGAGCTAAAGAAAGAGAGATTATGGAGAGAGAGGGAGAAATAATGTTGTAGGTGGGGTTCCATGCTTCCCATCATAAGAAATTGTTATCTTAATTCAATGACATTGTTTCATCCCAAGGAATGTGGTATAAGGGGTTAATGAGGATTGTGGAAGGATATTTTTCCCCCATTATCTTCTTCTTTTTATTTTTTCAACCAATATTTATTTTATATTTCAAAATATGAAAGAAATTTAAAAATATTTTCATTCATAGGAATCGATGGAAACAAGTTAAAGGTTAAATTTAAATGATAGTAATAATAGAGTAATAAAATCATAATTGAGATCCTACCTCAATAAGGGCTCTTCATCACTCCATGATTATCCCATTACCTAATAACTCTATCTACCCATCCTAAAATAATGAAAATACCTTGATCATCTTATATTTTAGGGAATTATAAGTTGTTAATATAATTAAAGTGATTGTAAAGAAATTTAAACACCTTGGTTAGCATAATATATAAAAGAACTAAAATGATTCTGGTCCACATCCTAAAATCCCAATATATATTAGACCACTTAAAGATAAAACCTCTTTCCCCAAGAAAAACTAAAGTTATAGATTTTATAGCTATGGATCTATTTGGATGATATAATTGGTTCCATATCTCTGATTTCCATGGTTTAATATTTTAAAATATTAAATATTTCTCAATAACCCATGGAAAAAACTAAAATATTCTAACAATTAAATGACATATTTAAGTATTCATAAAATTTATTTAAAATATAATATAAAAATATTTGATTCTATATTCTCCCAAAATTAAAGTATTTTCATACATAAAATCTTATCTCACTCCAACATGTGAAAATATTGAGATTTTTTATGATTCTCACACTCCCAATAGATCTCTCAGTGATTAATTTATTTTCATAAGAAATGTAGTAATGGTATAACCCAATCCTAAATGGTTTCTCTAGCTATTCATTGATCACAGCTGGGTACCACACAATGGTGGTGTTTTTCTCAACATAAAACTCTTCATAGTTATTAATTTGTGATGGGTAATAAAAAAACATTTTTATATATAATACAAAGAATAATTTTTTTACTCAATACAATTGTATGGGTACCCCCAGACAATAACTAACCTCTCTGACCTTACACAATATCTATAATGGATCGATCTATATTGAGGGATTTATTCACCCCAAAACAAACCTCCCTAAACCATGTTATATGAGACCATAATTTTTTTTGGTTTTACACCTTTAACCCCAATTGAATCCATATTATATTTGTATATGACTTATAAAAACTTTATGTTATCTTAATTCTCTCCAAGATCACTTGATAATTTATCATTATCAACTGAACCATCTATAGATCAATAATAAATGACTCTAAAATATTCAATAATTTTAAGTGATACTAGAAATGTCTTTAATATAGGGCGTCAAAGGGTTCCATGTTCATAGTGGGTGGTAACAATTTGTTTTCATGATCTACACTAATGGTAAGTGTTCAACCCAACTTCTACCAAAATCAATCATAAAAACACAGAACATATCTTTGATAACATGAATTTTCTTGTATACCTAGCCATTTTTATAAATATGGAATGAAAAATTGAATAAGAACTAGGTCTCAAAATCCTTATACAAACCCCTACACAATCCTTACATGAATCATGTGTATTGGTTAGATATAATAATTAAGGGTACTATGTGGCTGTGCAAACTCATCCTTGTATAAAATTTCATACCCTCTATGTCAAACATTACTCTAGAATATGGAGGAAGTGGGATGACATCATCAATGGATTGATTATCACATTGAAAAAATCATTTTACCTTTAATTAATATGCACAAACTATCATTAAATCACTCATTTTTGTATCTCACTTCGATGTTGGGACCATAAGAGGATAGCACAATCTAGTTGCATCATGGTGCTCTACTTTCACCCATGGGGAAGTGAGGCACTGAGACAAATATTTCACAACACTGCTCTTCAATCCTAGTGAATAATAATTATATATGAGATCCTAGTACATTATCATAACACCTAGATATACCGTAATGGGGAGGTTTGAAACTCCCTTAACACTTCCACATATATCCTAATATGATATATATTTCTACACTAAAAGAGTATGGAATTGTCCCCCAAATTAAATAAACCCCTTGAGTGTGTTAACAATGTATATTTAGTAACTTATGACATCACAATCAATGTCTTAAAATTTTTCATCTCTCACTTAGGGAAGTAGTATAGTGGCCAATATCCTCGAATAAAGATGGTTGACATCACTATCCTCCACCATAACTAACATTGTTGAGGCTATAAAATCTATCATACACAACTATATACATGCCTCTATAACTAACTAAGAATGATCATTATTTCCTAGGTAATAGGCCACTATATTACCTATTCTAGGTGTATAAATAATCAAGAACTAATAATACTATAATAATTCTACCCATTTCGTCTTACCTGGGATGAGATCTAATTGATATCAAATGTATCTAATACTATTTTGATCCATCTAGACTACAAATTTCTCTTCAAGGAGAGAATGCCTCCTAGTATTTAAGTAAACCACCGCTATAGAGATCTCAAACTCATCGGTTTCATTTTTCTACTTCATAGGTTTCAGTTTCTTAGACTTAAAATCCATCTCTACCTAAATATGAATTAGTACACATCCAAGAAATGTCTTCAAGGATTCACAAATTACAATATAGACCACTTCTTCCTATAGAAATCTCAAAATAATGGCACTTCTCATCCATTGATTCAAATAATAAAAATATCTCACAAATTGATCAAACCATACATGATGTGGACCTTTTAGGTTATGATAGTCATTGGAGATACAATCCTGGTGAATTCCATTATAAACCTCGGATAAAACCCTTATATCCCTGAGAATATACTCACTATAGAGTCATTTTGGGTGGATCCTAATAAATTACATCTTTGGCCATCATCAGTTAAACTTCTACTCTATTATGAAAAATGTTATGACAAATAAAAGTCAATTAATAATTTATGAATTTTTACTTTAAAGGGTTACCATAAATTTGGTTATCCTAATGAATGTATTTGATAAATTGTAAATTCATAGAATGCTTGTACTCTAACATAGAATAGATAAGGGTTTCATTGATGAAAAACAATATGAACCAATCTATAAATGTTATAAATATTTGGTTAATGAGTCCTAAGAAAACAATAAGGGAATTTATCACCAAAAACATAATCCCTAGGAACTCATAATGTGAAAAGAGACACATGAATATCTTCTTTTAATTTTCCTCCAAAAACACATTAAACTATTGATATTTAGTACTAAGATTGATTTTTTATAACCATTATTCTCCCATAATATGGTCAAATAGGCCATTAATCCTCCTTGTAAGGAAATTATTCTTGACTATCACAAAATTTAGGGAGTTATAGAAAATAAAAATCCTTAGGATATTATTTTCCATCTTGGAAAATACAGTAACATCTACCCATGGGGATACTCTAGTCATGACAATACATTTCCCTATATATTCCTCTAAGTCCACTTTCATTAACCTAAGCTCTGTTGGGTTTAACAGATAAGACATTGAAGATATCAGTGTGGTCATATGATATTACTCAATGTGGTGTTTAATATATTTATTAGAGGGAAATATTGGATCATACAATAAAATATATGATTGTTTATTCCCCCATAGCAATGGGAGACTAAGGCATGGAAGTATCCACTGTATATAGAATGATTCCCAATAACATATGGTAATTTGGATATATATTTATTTATACATGAATTACTTATCCAAACTAATGTTACCACAAAAACAAAAAAAATAATATCAATCCATCAACTATATATCAATCCACTCTCTGATTATATAAATATACCAATACATTGACTAAATATAAACTATCCACACTGAGAAAAAAGTTATAGGGATTCATCCTCAGTATAGGGAGTTATTATAACAACCTCCCTCAACCAAATAAAATATTTCACTTTTGGTATATGTGAGTGTGTGTGGGGTCACAATTAGTATAGGAATCCTTCTAAATGGGTCTTGATAGATGATCAATTAGATGCTTAAACTCTGATAAATGGGATGATTTGATACAAGTGTGGCATCAAATAATGTCTATGAGTATAATTCATAGTATAGAATTGAAATACTTCATATCTTGAAATGATATCATGATATACAGTGTCTTATCCATCTAGGGAGGGATACAATTCATGACCCTATTAGTCAGTTCCCTGAACAAGTCAAGGATCACCTAGAGGTGGTGTAAATTAGATATTTTTGAAGTCTTTTTGATCTATACCTCTTCCTAATGTGCCTCTGACTCTACATTAATTAACACATCCTAGAGGTACTCTTAGACCATTATGGGTGGCACATTAATAACAATAGTATCTCTAACATAGTGTCTTATCCACTATGTTACCTTGGATACTCCCAAGTACTCATATAGTGGGGTAGTTTAACCCATGTTTCCTCATATAATTGAAGTCAGGAATATCTATTATCCTTATTAATTAAACTTCTTATGTGACTCAACTACCACCAAATCCTGAGACAAGTATAGTACATGCTTATGCCTCCATTGATGGGATCTATACATCAGTCATTGACTAGCTGTAGTTAATGACTCTACTCTAAGGGGATATAAAACATTTGTCTCTATATGTGTATACGTTAGGTTGTTCTCGATTAATATCACTATTTACTAGTCCTTAATATAGGTGGGGATACATAAATTCATAACCCTATCTCAAATATCTCACCATAATCCATGATCGAACTAATCCACTAACAGAAACCCATTATGAACCATGTGAAGGGACTACCTCATAAGGTCAATGAAAATTGATGTGTACTAAGAAAAAATTATAATTCTCTTCTAAATGTCTAATAAATTTTTCATATGTAATACCCAAGATTCATGGAATAGAAAAGTGGCTCTTCAGTAATGGACATGGTAGTGTACCCTCTTCATGAAACTATATAGTTGAATCCCACCAATCAATAATTATGTCATGAATAAGATTCAATAACATTTCCA